>OX336898.1:19554825-20962325 GCA_946959425.1 Argyrosomus regius | reverse complement strand
GAGCCCGGGCAGGGCGTCAACGGGACGATGCTGACCAACCAGGCCGGCATGAGCACCGCCGGCTACCACACCCACTGATCACTGACCACAGCAGCCCTCTTTTAAAGCCTCATCCGAGGCCACAAAGGATGATACTCTGCTGGAGAGGGGGAGGGAGGGGGGGAGAGAAGGGAGCAGCGCATTAGATGTGCTCTCTCTCTGTTACCACACACACACAAGTTATTCTGTTAGCGAGGCTGGTACGCCATTTTATCAAACCTTTAACCAGCCCGTAACCTCACCCACTGCCCAAATCTGCAAGTGTAAAGAAACCGACCCACTCCAGATTAACACAGTTCAAACAGCCATCGCTAAATGCACCTTTTGCATTCCTGGGCCCATTTTTATTGTTTGGCGTATTTTTGTAATGCCTGCAGATTAACCGGCCAAAATGTAAATTTAAACGACCGTGTCAAGACATTTCTAGCACAGCCACATTTTAGTTTGAGTGAACCTGTAGTGAAACACACCCAAGTTCGTTTGTTTTCAGCCCCCTCAAGAGCCAAAGAGCAAGGGCAGGATTTTATAACCAATCAGACAGGGGAGAAGAGGCGAGCAACAAGTCCACAGAAAAGGTGCGATTATCTTTATATATATTTTTTTTCTCTCCGTTCTGGTCTGTCCAAAAAAGCGAAACACGAGTCCGAGCGAGTTCTCGGTGGTGTGTGACGACGTAGGAAATCACTGACAGGTTTGAGGGGGGGGGAAAGCGGGACGACCATGAAACAAAGTAAATTTCTGGACTCGGACGGACTCTTTAACGGAAGTCTGTGGATTAAAGAAACGTGTGTGTGTGCGTGCGTGTGTGTGCGCTTGCGTGTGTTGCATGAACTCTTGATGCTTTCACACACAACAAGACGACGTCCATCTTCCTCTCCCGCGAAACGATAAAAGGACTACGCCATCTTTTTTTTTTTTTTTGCTGTCATTTTCAAGTGTCGTTTCTTTAAATCGCTGACATTGTATAAAGAGCTTTTTGCCTTTTTTTTTTTTTTGTGTTTCATTTCGGGATTGTCTTATAAAAGAAACGTTGCAGTGACACCATCGAATCATGTGACACGCGGAGACCTTTTTATGTTTGTTTATAAAGAAGAAAAAAAACATTAAGTGGCTGTCAACTGTCAACTTTATTTTTTAAAATTAGATTTTCAATATCTCAAATAAATAAACCAATTGCAGGGATTACTGCCACTCTTATCTTACTTATAGGCAGACGAATATTGCACAAATACTTTCACAAAATTTGAAATACTAGGGTTTTTTTTTTTTTTTTTATGTTTTTGCATTCCACTTTTTCTTTTGTAATTTTCCTTTTGGAAGTCTGTTTTTATGTAACAGTCTGCTCACTTGTACTGAATCTGTATAAAGACGACGTGTTAATTTAAGGAAGCGCGCTCGCTCGCTTCTGGTTTCCAGAAAGAACAGTAGCATCCTTTTTTTTTTTTCTTTTTTTTTTTGTCCAGTGTACAGTAGAGAAGAGACAGTGCAACATTTGATTCTTCCAGAGGCTTCAGGTTGGACGAGCAGCGTTGCTATGCAATGCAACAAAAAGAAGAAGAAAGAAAGAAAGCCTTTCGATTGACATCGTTTAAGTTATTCTGTTTTAAAAACCTAAAATAACGGTTGTTTTTATAGATTAAGACCTCGCAAGGATCAGATTTTTTTTTGCACTGTTGGCCACCATCATTTTTAATATAGTTGGAAGAAAGAAGAAAAATCCATTGTGTTGCCTTATTATCAGTGAGTTACTTTTTAATTTAACCAAAAATTCATCAGAGCGTAGGCGGTGCCTAAGAATGTTTTCAACCTGTTTGTTTTTTTTTGTTTTGTTTTGGCAAGGGAAGTTCTGTTGATGCTTCAGTAACATGGTTTGAGTTTTTGCTTTGTCCCATTAAAAATGCTGATGCTTAAAAGTTTCCTGGACAAATCTATGTAATCTGTGAGACGAAAGTTATGACACGGTTGTTTTGGTTGCACTCAATGACTGTATAAAGAACAGACAGCAGTATGCGTGACGTCACACGTCTTAATTAATAGTGCTGCCTCTTTAATATAATTTGAACAGGTGAGTTAAATAAAAATTCACCCTCTGCACGGTTGTCATGAACGGGGAAATTAGTATTTCTAAAAGCTGAATACAGCCCAGTGCTGGTGGGAGTGTTCAGATCACTGACTTCAGTTGAAGTACTAATACAAAATGTAGCTTAAGTAATATCAGAAGAATGTCCCGTCACTGTGTTGGAGTTTCATTCATAACAAACTTTGTTTTAAATGTTTACTACAATCAAACTTCTAACTAATGATGAAATGGCTAATAATAAAGTCATTCACAACCAATTAACTGAAAACACAAACTGATAAACTAATTAGGCACTAAAAACAAACTAATACCTTTTAAAAAAAAGTAATTAACTCAATTAAAATGAACTAATTGACACCTAATCAATGAACAGTAATTAACAGTAACAGCTAGTTAGCTAAAAACCAACAACCAACTAATAACACATTAAGAACCAACAAAGTAAAAACTTTCTACAAACTAAAATCAAACTAATTAATACTAAAATAAATAATTACTAACAACCTCTTTACTAAAAATAAACTAATAATGAACTAATTGAAAATTAACTGAACAACATATAAACAAATAACTATTGAACTGACTAATAACAGGTTATCTTATAACAAGCATAGACAGTATAAAGAATGGACAGCGTATGTGTGAGGTCACCCACAGGTTTCTAAAGAGCTGCCTCTTTCACCTACCGGCTAATCTAAAAGTTGGCAAAGACGTGGATCATCAGTGGACCTGAGGCCAAATGAAGCCTGGTTGCTCAAACAAGCCATCTGTAACAGCATCTACCTGTCAGTCAAAGCGTCCACTCTCTTAATTCAGCATAACTTTAAGCCTTAATATAATTTGAACAGGTGAGTTCTATAAAAATTCACCCTCAGTACAGTTGTCATGAACGGGGAAATTAGCTATAGAGACCAAAACTGAAGGCTGTAAACATGTTTATTTCTGCTGTGAAGTTGTGACATTTTAACATGGGGACTTATGGAGACTGACTCACTTCTGGAGCCAGCCTCAAGTGGACGTTTGAGGAACTGCAGTTTTTGTTACCTTGACTTCACAGCCACGGAGGCAGCTGCTTGATAACAACTAATAATAACCAAATGAAACTTTAAATTTGTTTAACTTGTAATGTAACTAAAGCTGTCGGATAATGTATTGAAGTAAAAAGTAAAATATCGCCCCCTAAAGTTAAAAATACCTTAAATTTGTACTATAGGACTACAGTAGTTGATTAAATGTATTAAATACAAATAAATACGTTAAATTCAGAGCGATATGATCCATTAAATTTAATTTATTGCGTTTAAATTCGCCAGAAAACGCCTGAAAACTTGATTTAAACTCAAATATCCCGCCAAAACAAAAAACGGTACACGAACTACACCTCCCATGATTCAGCGCTCCAAGGAGAGGAGGCCACCGCCCCTTTTTTCTCACCCACGTGACCAGCTCCGACCAATCGGGAGTGTCGTTACAGGCGCAATGCGGTTGTCGGGATGTAAGGAGGAATGGCGACGGTCGAGACGAAGCCGAGTTTGACCAAACAGGAGCGGATCGCAGGTATTTTAAACCGTTACCGTTAAAACACACACACACACAGCACGGCCATGTGTGTTTACAGCGAGGTGGTTAACGGATACACGTCGTGTTTAAAGCGGGGATGTAGTTACAAAGCGTTTTAACTGTTATAGTGTTGTCAAAACTTAAGATAGCTCCATTTTTCTATATGAAGAAACAATGATTTTACACCATGGAGACATTTTATATCAATAAAAATAAACACCTAATGTCTGAGCTGCCTTTGACAAACCTAATTATGACAAATCTAACTATGATGGATCTAGTTTCTTTGTTTTATAAGAAGGAGACTGATAAATAGCATGTTTTAAAGGTCCAGTGTGTAATATTTAGAGTGTTTATTGGCAGGAATTGAATATAATATTCATTGGTGTGTTTTCGTTAGTGTATAATCACCTTAAGATAAGAATAGTTGTGTTTTTGTTGACATATACTGAGCTCTTTATATCTACAGTGAGAGCGGGTCCTCTAACACGGAGTCCACCATTTTTCTACAGTAGCTCAGAAGGGACAAACCAAACACTGGGTCCAGTCCAATAGTCTTTTTTTTTAGGTTCCTAACTGAGTGAGCCGCCATGATCTTCACTCCACTTTAGTGGCTTCCTTTCTTATCTCCTGTAGCAGAGGAAACACCCGACCATCCTTTAGCACAGGGGTTCCCAAACCTTTCAGCCCGCGACCCCCAAAACAACAGAATAAGTGATTTGATGATTTGTCCTTGTTACATGTCGTAATGTTTAGCACGATGCTAATAGACCTTAATATTAATATTGTTGTTGCTGCTAATGTCGTTAATCCGTGGTAATCACATCAGGGGTCTTTTTTATGTTTTGTTATAATTATGGCTAAAATATGCTATTTCTAAAAGTTTTTAAATTTTATTTGATTTCTGAAAATCATCTTGCGACCCCCCAGGGGGGTCCCGACCCCCACTTTGGGAACCAGACATCAACATGGCGGACTCCGTGGAAGAGGACCCGCTCCCACTTTAGATGTAAAAGTCTCATTTTAGGTCAGGTGATTTTCAGGTGATTATACACTCATGAAAACATAGTTATGCATATTATATATTATATATATATATAGCCCCACAAATCCTACACACTGGACCTTTAATATTTTGTTGTACAGTTTACTTGTACTGTGTATTTGTTGTTGTCTTGGCCATTGCTACTCAAAAAAGTACTTTAAAGTGTGTTTTTAAATAAAGATTAAACAATATATTTTTTAAATAAATTAATATGTCGTTACTTTTTTCTGTCATCTCACTTCTTTGTCCAGATTTCCAGCTGAACTCTTCATGATACAAAGCCCCAAAATGGAGACCGAAGTGACCTCCTCACCCAGCGTCATCTCCCCCTCCGCCCCACACACCACCACCTCCTCGACCGGGCAGGCCAACCTGGCAGCCAAACAGGTCGACGGCAGCAGAAAGAGCTCATCCACCACCCCCGCCTTCCTCTCCAACCTGGGCAGGGCCACGCTGAGGGGCATCCGCAAGTGTCCGCACTGCGGCGTCTTCAACGGCACCCGCGGGCTCAGCTGCAAGAACAAGGCGTGCGGGGTCTCCCTCCGGAACGCCACGTCGGTCAGCAAGAAGTGCGCGGTGGAGGTGGTGAAGGTGATAATCGACAGCGAGGAGAGAGGTGGGAAAGAGCGGGAGGGCGGAGGTGGAGGAGTGCAGGTGTTTTCGGTGTGTCACAGAGGAAGAGGAGCCACGGCTACCCAACTCGGCTTTGTCGAGCTCGTTCCTACAGATACCGCCATCGCGACGGGCGACGGCACCACCCTGCTGACCCGCATCAACTTAGGGCGCTGCTTTTTGCCGTCTTGCAGGCAAAGGTCAAACCAGGGTGAGTCAGAATCGGCGGTGGCGAGCTCCAAACAGTCGTCCGACAGCCTCTGCGTCCACATCAAGCAAGCCATCGAGTGCCGCAGCTGTGCTACGCCGCTGACGTTAAAGAGCTCCGTCTTGGAGGGCTTGCAGGCCTCCATTCAAGCCAGGGAGGAGCTGTGGAGGCTGGCCACAGAGTCTCCAGGTCCCCTGGTGCAACGCGTCTCCAAGGACACCCTGGTGGTGAAGTGCCACACAGATTCCCAGCATCCTCTCGGGTTGCTGCACCTCACCGTGGGTGCAGGTGGACTGTCGGAGGTTTTAAAGAGCGAGAGGCGGAGCAGGGAGCAGCAGAATTCTGTTTTCCACTGTGCCTGTCAGGTCAACAGCAGTAGCAGCGGCGGCGGCAGCAGAAGAAGTAAAGCTGGTGGTGTTGACGGAGCAGCTCACCCTCCGCCCAGCTCGCTCACATCCCAGCCCTGCCTTCACTTCTATGCCTGCGTGTGTGCCTTCGCGAGCGACGAGAAACTGGCGTCAGAGTTTGCTGCGTTCATCAACTACACACCCAACGGTACGAAAACGAGTTTTTCTGTCAGTTTGATTTTAAAGGAACAGTTTCACATTTTAGGAAACTAAAAACTCACTTTGTTGCTGAGAGGATGATTAAAGTCTCCATCACACCGTCTTACCACCCAGCCCACTTTGAAAACCACCACTTCCTCCTGATCCACATTTCTCTTCCTTAAGTTTTTTAAGTACCTTTTTACACTAACTCAAAACATGTATCTCAAAAATTCAATGTGGCTCCAGCGCTCTGGGTCAGGGTTCAGTAGCAGACAATCACTCACGCTGCTCTGTTAAAGTATTTGTTAGTTCTTCAGCTGTTTCCGACGTCTCCCTTTAATGTGTTACTTTGTTCATTGTTCAGCGTCACGTCTCTTTCTCCAGGCGTGCAGCAGAACGCCACCACCAACAGAGTGATCAGTCCGAGCGAGAAGCCTCTTCAGCAGGCCGAGTCGGTCAACTCTCACCATAAAACAAAGAAACCTCGGCTGGATGAATCTCTCTCTGGTGAGTTTATTGATATTTAACACATCCTGACAGATTTGTTACAGCGTTGTCACTCATTAAAGCACGTTTCATTGTCCTCCCTTCTCTTTCTTATCTTTATCTTCCCCCGACCTGTCCTTCTCTAACTCCCCGCCCCCCTCAGTGGCCTCGCCCTCTGGGGCGGGGATCGAGGGAGTGTCGGCCTCCGGCCTGAGGAGAGCTGGTCAGAGGAAAGCTCCTGGTGCTGGTGGACTGAAGGCTCCAGGTGCTGCCTCCCTCCCTTCCTCCCTTCCTCCCACCCTTCCTTCATGCCTTTTCATCTTTCCTCTGCCTAAATCTGTCTGTTAAAGAGCCTTACATCGTCTTAGACATCTGTCTCCATCTTTATCATTCCTCCGTCTAATCCCGCAGCGCTAATCCTGAAAAGAAGGTCGCACTGTAGAGGACACGCGACATATTTTAACATTTAATTAGTGACCAAAGAACACATTTATTTTTTTAATTAATTAAAATCTTACAGATTTAATTATCTGCTTGGTGGGTGGTCCACGTGATAATCTGTGTGGTCATGTCTCAGGGAGTACCCAGGTTGTGGATGAGCGCACGGTGACGATGGGCTTCCACCAGTGGCTGGCCAGCGTCACGGAGAGGATCCACCAGACTATGCACTACCAGTTCGATGGTAAAACTGCACGATGCTTCAGCTTGAAGATAAATAATCTAACCATATATAAATATATACACAGACTATTCTGGCTCAGAGTTTAAGAAATAGTTCAGCGTTTTGGGAAAAATATGAGGCAGCAGCTGGTTAGCCTAGCTTAGCATAAAGACTGGGAACAGGGGGAAACAGCTAGCCTGGCACTGTCGAATGGTAACCTCTAAAACTCAATAATTAAGTATTTTTTATAAGTTCTAACTGCTGAGGTCTGACGAGGCAACAAACATCAGACAGAAGCCAGCGGTGTTTCCACATCATATAAAGCACTTTGTTTGTTTGGAGGTAAAATCACAGGGAGAGCCTCGTTACACTTGAAACCTGCGTGTGTGCACGTCTTATTAATGACTCAATACTTATCTATAAAGCATATTAAATGATTTATTCACCATCAGAGAGCAGCAGGTTGTTGAACTCGTGTCATGTTCCTCCGTCAGGGAAACCTCAGCCTCTGGTGTACCACGTTCCTCAGGAGTTCTTCAACGCTCTGCAGCATCGTCTGTCGCTCGGCTCCAAGAAGAAGAGGCTGCCCAACTTCACGACAGGTGCAACAATGTCGCTTATTGAATGAATTCATTTTAATTCATCATTAAATAGGTCAGGTTCAAAAAACAAGCGTCTAGTTTGGGCTCCTTGTTGTGTTTCAAACGTCTGTACGTGGTTAGAAGTTTCACTGAGGAGACATTTCCTTCTAAACTTCTCAGATGGTTTCATTCAAATAATTTTTAGATGTGAAATTATCAAATATTAGAACAAATATCATTAAACCTTTTAGAGGTTCAGAACCACTGAACTAATCAAGAACTTTTACTTGTAATGGAGTACTTGCTTATATTAGTACTTTTATTTTTTATAAATAATCTGAATACTTCACTGCATCGCTGGCTCAGCAAATCTCTTTTTGTCTCTTCTGTGTGGACGTCAGCGTTTGTGAGAAATGATGGACTTCCTCTCGGCTCTTTCTCCAAGTACACCTGGCACATCACCAACCTCATGCAGGTCAAACGCATCTTCGACACCCCGGAGGTAAACACTCCCTGTCCGCATCTCTCTCAGGCCGGGGTGTAACGTCCTCTGGGATGGTAGTTACACCCTTTCTTTCTCTGTTTTACAGTCCAGCTGCCAAAGAGAAGATATGAGCTGACAAGTGTTGATACATTCATCTAAATCACCTCCAGTTATTGGGCTTTGCTTGTCAGGCTACATACAAAATACCTTATTGGTGGAGGTTGTTGGGGTCGTATGTTGCCTCGGTGTAACGCAGCATCCAGGCACAGGAAAAACAGCCTGAGCCTCCATAAAACTTGGTTTGGGTTTGAATTTGAATCTAGTTGTTTCTGCTGTGAGACAAGCAATCAAATATGTTCAAACAAGCTGGTCGCAGCTCATAAATGCAAAACGTTTAACAAGCTTTAAGCCTCGTGAACGGGTAATACAGGTTAGTGGCAGCAGCTGTGCTGTGAGATTGAGATTTCAAATGACAGAGAAGGTTTGAATGAACAAAAGGTTGCCACGTACAGCCAGAAAACATCTAACTGAGCTGCAAACATGTATTTATGCTGAAGCGAAGTAGCTTTATATTATAAATGTGAGCTTTAATATAATCTGAACAGGTGAGTTCTATAAAAATTCACCCTCAGTACAGTTGTCATGAACGGTGAAATTAGCTATAGAGACCAAAACTGTTTTTTGTACCAGGCTGTAAACATGTTTATTTCTGCTGTGAAGTTGAGACGTTTAACATGGGGACCTATGGAGACTGACTCACTTCTGGAGCCAGCCTCAAGTGGACGTTTGAGGAACTGCAGTTTGATCTAGACGTATAAATCTGCTTCCCCTCACTTCTTTATCTCTCTCACTGTCCGCCCGCCAGGTGCCTCTGGAGCTCTTCCAGAGTTTTGTAAAGAACGTCGACGGCTCTTACTCACGTTTTCGCTGCCCCGAGCCGCTACCTGAACCGGAGCTACCGGAGGGGTACAAGACAGATCGGCCGCAGGCGATTCGACCGATGGAGCTCCGCACCTTCCTCAAAGTCGGTGAGTGACTTCTTTTTTTTTTTTATATAACACCAAGAAGTCAGTCTGCACTGCTGTATTCACACTGCAGTTTATCTGTGCAGGACCAGGCTCGGCCGATCAGAAGGAGGCCAGTCCGTTTGTAATCGAGTGGATCCCCGACGTCCTCCCTCGCTGTCAGATGGGAGAGCTCCGCATCAGCTTCGAATTCGGCCACCAGCAGAGCGGTCAGCCCGAGTACAGCGAGAAAACGAGCGCGGCGGAGAAAGGAGGTCGCAACAAGACGGACTCGAGCCAACCCAAACTCACAAAGACTGTTGAAATCCTTCAGGTGGTCGTGTAATCGCCCAATCGCCTGTCAGATATTACGACTCGTTGACTGTTTGTGACTTACCCATATATCTGTGTTATATTATGCAAGGTGTGGATAATCATCTGTCATCTCAATGCCTTTTCTTTAATGCTAAATATGAAATGTCAAACTCGTGAAGTGAAAAAAGAAATGAAGTATATTTTTTGGAAAAGTGTCTATTTTTTAAAACATTTTTACTCAGATCACATGACCAGTAAGTATTAAAAAAACTAACAAGAAGCATAGCAGCAACAGGTAAATGTGATGGTTCCTATTAGGAAATATCTTATTATTTTATAACTTTGTCTGAAGGTGTAACCTTTATGTATGTGTGAGAGTTTCTGTTTGTTTGTTTCTGGGGTTTTTTGACATGTAAACATCAAGAAAATAAAAAATATTTAATAGATAAAATGTCTCTTTATTGACAGTTCCTCAAACGTCCACTTGAGGCTGGAGTGAGGCAGAAGTGAGTCCATAAGTCCCCATGTTAAAATGTCCCAACTTCACAGAAGGAATAAACATATTTACAGCCTGGTACAAAAAACAGTTTTGGTCTCTATAGATAATTTCCCCATTCGTGACAACTGTACCGAGGGTGAATTTTTATACAACTCACCTTTTCAAATTATATTAAGGCTTAAAGTTATGCAGAATTAAGAGCGTGGATGCTTTGATTGACAGGTGGTGGCTTGTTTGAGCAGCTAGGCTTCATTTGAGCTTCAACTCAGGTCCACCAATGGAAAGTAATGTATGATTTTGTGTAAGGTACATTATATACTTTAAATAAAGGGAATAAATGACATAAAATATAAATTTTAGCAGAGTGCTAAATGTCTAATTGCCATTTTTGTGGCACCTTTTGCCTCCTGTGCTTCACTTTTTGTGAATTCGAGTTAACGGATGTATAAACTCTAACCAGCAGATGGAGGCATAAGCCTGCTGTTTTCCCAGCAGAGGACCGCTTTAACAGAGCTATCCAAGCCAACATGACTAGAGAAAAGGTGTAACACATGAAAGAGCTATTCAGACTGCCTTTACTTTGCAGAAAATTAACTTATATGGAAGAAAATTTGGTGTTTAACTGCATTTCATAATTTGGCTCGGATCTGTCTTCTTCCCTTCTGGGCATCACAAAGCAGGAATTACACGCTCGCTGTGAGATATATCACTGGAAACATCACACATGCTTCCCGAAAATGTGTCCAAATGTTCATGAATTAATTAAGATTACAAGTTAATACCATGAGAACATCACGCCAAATTATATGCACTCCTCAGAATAGCAGCTTGCACACTGTGTATCTACATCAGGGGTGTAGGCGTATAAGAACACTGCCAACCCCCGGCCTCGTTCCTCCCTCACAAGCCCCCAGGACATCAGTGTTGAGTACAGCCTCTGCCTTCACAGGGGGGCCCGGCTGCCAGACAGCTCCGAGCCACGCATTTAGCTGTTTATGTAGTCTGTCAGTCACGGAGACGGGAGACGCATCAATCCTCTCCTGGAAGGAAAAGCAAGCACATTATGACAGAGGCTCCCTTCGTCGCCTGAAAGATGTGTTACAGGCAGACAGCTCAGGGCCTAAGAGAGGATGGAGGCTGAAAGAGAGAGGGAAGAATGTTCAGAAAGCAGACATGTTGGATATTGATACATATAGGGAAAAAAAAGATGAGACTTGTCACATTAAAAAGAAGCTAAATATTTGGGTCTAGAAGTTTGGTGACATGGGTGAACTGCTGTAGCTTGTGAGCTAACTGCTAACGCGTTAGCCAGCCAGAATAGCACCAGACAGCCACATAGCTGGCGAGCTAACACGTTAGCCAGCCAGACTAGCACCAGACAGCTACATAGCTTCTCTTTTTCTTCCCCCTACTGGTTTGTCGACCGCCCCGTGACATTTTGTGGTAAACCATTGTTTACCATTTTGTTTAATAAAAAACTCTCTGAGCTAGATATAAAGTTAGACATTGATAAAATGGAAAGAAAGATGGGCATTGTCACATTAAAAAGTAGCTAAATATTTGGGGTTCACAGGTTTTGTGACATGGGTGAACTGCTGTAGCTGGTGAGCTAACGCGTTAGCCAGCCAGAATAACACCAGACAGTCACATAGCTCCACCAAACATCACTCTATTTTTCCCCCTACTGGTTTGCCAACAACCCCATGGTGTTTTGTTCACCATTGTCCACCATTCATTCAATAAAAAGCTCTCAGAGCCTTGTCACATTAGTAAGTAGCAAAATATTTGGGTCTAGAAGTTGGATGACATGGGTGAACTGCTGTAGCTTGTGAGCTAACGCGTTAGCCAGTCAAAATAGCACCAGGTTGTCACGTAGCTCCCCCAAACATCACTCTATTTTTCCCTCTACTGTTTTGCCAACCATCCTATGGTGTTTTATAAATAAATAAAAAGTTCTCAGAGCCTCATCACATTAGTAAGTAGCAAAATATTTGTTTCTAGAAGTCGGATGACATGGGTGAACTGCTGTAGCTGGTGAGCTAACGCGTTACCCAGCCAGACTAGCACCAGACAGCTACATAGCTCCCCAAGCTTCACTCTATTTTCACCCTAGTGGTTTGCCAACCACCCTGTGGCATTTTGTTCACCATTGTACACCATTTAATTCAATAAAAAAAACTCTCTGAGCTAGATATAAAAGTTAGATATTGATAAAACAGACAAAAAAGATGGGCTGTGTCACATTAAAAGGTTTTTTGGCCACTTGGGGGCAGCAGAAACAAGCTGTAAACACAACAGTAACATATGAGCACCTTGAATATAAGCATTCATGTAGAGTTATATAAGTCCCCTAACTCCTTTTTCTGCTAAATGCTCAACTATTTTCACCATCTAGCTAATTTTGCCCGTCTGCTGTTTAGTGCTGATCACATAGTGATTTTTTTTTTAGGGCTTTTTCACTGAAAACAGCTGCATGGTGCATCTGTAAATCTGTGTGAGAGGTGTGAGAGTGAACCACAGTAAATTTGGAGGCCATAAAACCAAAACAATGAGCAAAAAAATGCTATAAAATTCCCTGTAGGGTACTGCTTATTATGCAAACATCTTTAAAAGTAACTAATTTACTGACTGGTACAGCCTAATAACACAGAAATACTTTCATTGTGATGTGTATTATCCTAAAATATGGCTAGGATGATGAAAGCAATGGGCAATGTAACAGTACAGTAGATTAATGAACACAGGCTAGTTCTGATTAATGTGAGGTGGGAGGGAAGCGTGTCATAAATGAAATAAAACATCTGTGATGGGTTTGTTTCCAAGTGATGTAACCTGCTCTCAACCTCAAAATATGCTATTACAAAAGACAGCGAAACAGGCACAACCTGTGCGTCGGTAAACGCAAATTTATATCATCTTTGGAGATTATTTTTCTGTGTTGGATAATGTGGAATGACAGAGCTAGAAGAGAGCTGTCTGCGCCGTGCGTGTCTGTTGCCTGGTGTTGACAGACATGCAGTCATAGTCGGCTGTATCTTGGGCTGCTTCCACTCGCTCCATCGTATAATAAGAGAGACAGACAGCGTTGACTTGGCCATGAACTTCACATTCCACTTGACATGTGGTTGCAAGCATTGCTTAAATCTAACTTTTGTCATCCTGGCTTTATTTACCAAACTTCTTTTTTAAGACATGCTTGCAACCATCTAGGGATGGCAACATCTGTCTTGTCGGTACACCGCAACGGTTTCAGACTGAAATCTCTCAAAAAATATTGGACCGACATTTTGTACAGAGATTAATGTTTCCCAGAGGATGAATCCTAATGACCTCCCCTTTATTTTTCCTCTAATGCCACCCACTGTGACTGTGTAAAGAAATGGACAGCGTATGTGTGACGTCACCCACAGGTTTCTTGGCATCTTGTCACAGGATAACTATGTTTTCATTAGTGTATAATCACCTGAAAATAAAGATTATTAAGTTATATTACCTTAGAATGAGCCTTTTGTATCTACAGAGGGAGCAGGTCCTCTTCCATGGAGTCCGCCATTTTGAACCTCCATATTTCTACAGCAGCCCAAAAGGGACAAACCAAACACTGACTCTACATAGGATCTTTTGCGTTTTCACAAGTTTTACAGCCATTGTAGCTTCTTCTTCATGATTATTGAACCTAGAGGGAGAAATGACGGGTATTCAGTCGGTTACAATCTGAAACTTCACCACTAGATGCCACTAAATTCTACACACTGGACCTTTAATATAATTACAATGAACAGGTGAGTTCTATAAAAATTCACTTAGCTATAGAGACCAAAACTGTTTTTTGTACCAGGCTGTAAACATGTTTATTTCTGCTGTGAAGTTGGACATTTTAACATGGGGACTTATGGAGACTGACTCACCTCTGGAGCCAGCCTCAAGTGGATGAGAAGAGGAACTGCAGTTTTTGGCTTCACCTTACAGCCACGGAGGTTGCCGCTTGGGCGTGACATGCAACAAAGAATGAAACTGTCGACGTTGCAGTCTGAGGGTAAACGATCACCACAGTAATAAGGGTTCATCCTCAGGGGATCAGGTCATCCCTAGAGCCTTAACTACAGAAAAACCAGGTGTATTGAATTTGGATTTAACTTTAAAGGTCCAATGTGTTAGATTCAGGGGGCACTCCTACACACCGGCCCTTTAAGGTAAAGATTAATCTTCTCTTCCATACAAAGTAAGTTCATGTCATAGCCTCATCCTTGAAACACATCTGTGCTACAGATTGTCATGCAAAACAATTCCTTGAAATGTTTTCCATACACAAATTAACTGAACGACCGTGCATATGTCTACTGTCATCGTGTTCCCCTCGTGTAACCTTTCAATGGTCTGAAATAAAGTAGCTCAGACCGACAAGTTCCCAAAAAGAAAATGCTAAATATAATTTGAATGTGTCAACACGGTGAATCACTAAAACATCTAAATACTGGCATCTCACAGCGGTGTTGGACACTTGGATGTCCTTGGACATCGAGTTACTGTGAATGTTTGAGTCAACTGTGTAATAATAAGGTCAGAAAGGTTACTACAAGCTGCACGCAATAAGTAGATACTGTGCTTTTGTGTCTTTGTATTTAAGCAAAACATAAAAAGGGGAAAAACCTCGAGGAAACGCCGCTCATCAGTTACAGAGGTCAGTGTTTTCTGAGCCAGATGAACAAGGCGAAATGCATTATCTGAGCCGGCCTGGCAGAGTCACACATATTAGATATGCATACTCAGTGCACCTGCACTCAACAACACACGCACTAATCTAACGTGGTGCCCTTCGGTGTAAGACGAGGGAGGAAATAGACCTGCCAACAAGTCGTCTACCTGCCAACTGGAAGAGTAAGAGGCAGACTGACAGGACTTGTCAACACATTCGTGATGACTGACGACAAACCGTGACACACAACATTTCTACAGCCTTGAGACAAACTCCGCTCGGCCTGCCTCAAACAGAAAGTCATTAACTCGTCGCAGGACCAGACAGAGAGAGAGAGCGGTCAGGAGAGAAGGTCCGATAGATAGACCACTTACCCGACGACCTCTGAGCCCTTCCTGTCAATCCTCGAGTCAACCAACCAAAGCCAGCGTCAATCCCCTGACGATCCATATCTCAATCCCCCAACTGTTTGTCGTGATTGCCACTGACTGCACAATAACCCATATTGACTCATATTAGGAGGGTGAAATCAGCCCTGAATGATGGATGAATTTGTGGAGTGAGTCGATTTGGCCTCAACCAAGTAGAGGCGTTCAGTACCAACCTTAAATATATCGAATCCCCACAGTCACTGACCGAATCAGTAGATTGAAACATCAAGATGTGATACCTTTGTTGCAAATATGTGCTTGCTGATCCATTAACCTTTTAAAACTAGCAATATCACATGAGAGGGAGTGATGTTATACTGAATATCAACACGGCTATCATTCGTATCTTTATTACTTATATTGATGCCGAATTGTCAAGAAGGTCGTCGACATATGACGTCCTTTATCTTGTGTTTCTAGAGCGTCAACCTGAAGCCAACGCAGGAGTCCCAAGAACTGAATATTTGCTGATATTTGATATCTGATATCATATCAGCTGATATTTGGTAAGCAGTAGTGGATGGAAACATGCATTAGCTTAAAATTAGCTCGACTAGTGACGACGAATCAAATCTCAAACCTCTATAACCATCAGTATTTGTATCCCATCGCCACAGCTACATATCACTTACTCTAGCTCGCCTTAGAAACCATTTTGCATCATCTAAACACAGCCCTCCTCTGCACATGCAAACTTTCTCCCTCTCTCTTTTCTCTTCACCCCTTCCTTTTGACTGCTTCCTGATTGTTGGGCTGAGCGGAGTCATCATCAGATCCATCATTGTAGAGTCATTGCCTGAGGAAACACGGGGCCAATTATGGCCATAAATAATAATGGGAGAGCGCATCTGGCATGATGACTGATGGGCCTCTCTCACAGCTCATTTACATGGCTTTTGTGTGGCCATCAGCAGCTTCGCTCTAATGTAATGCTCAGCAAATGAGCCTTTCACCGAATATTGTCCTATTCAAGGGTGGAACAGCGGCACCATGATGGCACTTATCTCCAGAAACATGGATCTGAAACACAAAATAAAAAGAGATCCGATAACTTTGCAAGGCGATTGAGGTTTATTGTGCCTCTACGTGTTGCCATACATGCACAGACTTCCTGTACTGTGCAGCCTTGTCTGTGCATGTGTCTTAGAGAAAGAGAAGTCCAAGTCCATCCATCAGCATCAATTTCCGTGACATGGAGGGAGATTGATTGTGTCTGTGTGGTCAGGTAACAAACCAACCACCTCCCACACTCCAACACACACTCTACAGATACCTTACATGTACCTGTCAGACACTACCCCACTTACACTGCCTCCTTAATGCCTCCCGTATTGTTTTATAATGAGCTAAGTGAAAAATGATAGAGCTACTTCAAAACAGAGATTGGTGGTCAGTTTTTAATTTCTCAAGGTAAGGTGTCAACGCCGGATCCTTAATCTGTCCTTTAGGTCGGCGGCAGCCTCGAGCCAGAGAACAAAAGGCTGCAGCATCGCTGACGTGTGTCCTGGGAGCTGATAAGCCTGGTTGTTAATGGTGTTAGGGTAGATTTCATTACCCCCTCCAGACTGCTCTCATTAAATAAACATCCTCCTGTCACATCCCTCACCCTGCCAGTAGAGGAGTAGCCGAGGCAGGAGGGGTGGAGGGAGATGAGGTATGAGTAAGATAGACAATAAAGTGGAATGTTAATGAAAAACGTGTCAATCAAAGTCAAATCAAGTTGCAGAATTTGAGTTGACGTCGTTGCAGAACTGCTAGCGGTGCTGTTTTTCTGATGCTAGCGACGTGGCTCAGGGGGGGCAGCAGTGTTGGTTTTTTTCAGTCAGTCTGTTGGATGGTCTACCACTTCAAGACTGAAATATCTCGACAACTGTTGGATGGACTGCCATGAAATTTTGTTCAGACATTCATTATCCCCTGAGGATAAATCCTAATGACTACCATGAAGCTAATTTTGTGGTTCATGGTTAAATATTTTGACAACGATTGTATTGATTGGCATGAACGTTTGTGCAGACATTCATGATCTCCAGAGGATAAATCCTAATGACTACCAGGAAGCTGACATTTGTGCTTCAGAGTTAAATGTCTTGACAACTATTGGATTGATTGCCTTGATGGTTTGTGCATACTTTCATGATCCCCAGAGGATGAATCCAAAGGGCAATCATGAAGCTAACGTTTGTCGTTCACGGTTAAATATTTTGACGACTGCGTGGATTGGCGTGAACGTTTGGATAGACATCCATGATCCCCAGAGGATAAATCCTAATGAACACTGTGAAGCTAACTTTTGTGGTTCACGGTTAAATATCTTGACAACCATTGGACGGATTGCCATGAAATTTGCTACAGATATTCAGGGTCCCTAGAGGATAAACTCAGTTTATTCTGATGATCCTCTGACTTTCCCTCTAGTGCCACAAGTAGGCCAGACTTTTCATGTTTTTTCTATTTAGTTAATAGCTACGATGGATTGGCATACTACACCATCCAAACCTGTTCAGTTTTTGTTCCGCTGTGTCCGCTATATCACTCCCTGACTCAGTTACCCATTTTCCACTCCATCACCTCTTCAATCAACCTCTGCCTCCACTCTCCGTCTCTTTCCCTTCTTCCATTAGCTTTTGCTACAGTTTTCCCAGCTGCCGACCCTTCTTTAACCTCTCTCAGACCTCTCCTGACCTTGTGTGGACCTTTATTCCTCACTCTCCTCCTCCTCCTCCTCCTCCTCGCTTCCCTCCCTCCCTCTCTCCTATCCTATACTCTGCTCTGACTAATCTATGCCATCATCCTCTCTCCATCTATCAGGGTGCTCTCATTGTTTTGACGTCTAGTTAATTCTCGGCTCATGATTTATCAAATTCTTATTACCGCTTGCTGAAAGCCTCATTCATTGTCCTGATGTATGGTAATGATAGTCCCGGTGTGGCTGCCTGAATCGCAACAAACCCACTCATTTATTTTCTTCTTCTTCATCATCTCTCCTCCCTCCTTCCCTTTATGACTTCCTTTCCTTTGCAAACTGTTTTCTTTATACTTTGTCCTTGGCTCATCTCCCTGTAATACACGCAGACATTTGCATCTTTGAACGCACCCACAAGAAATACATAAAAATGTCTTCCTGGACAACCCATAATAAAAATTGACAAACCTTTTCAAACAGCTGTGGCAAGTTGTCAGTAAATTAAAGTAAATTAGAGCTTCTTTAGTGCATTCGTTGATTGTTGACGAGCAGTTGGAGGCCTCTTCGACAAAGTATTTGTTCAACGGGGACGGTCAAGCTTTGTTGTTGTGTAAGCTGTGGACTAACAAACAGGAAGAGAATAAAGTTTTGTTTATTTACTTTAAAGGACAAATTACCCACCATCACTGGTTGTCCAACATGTTATGTGGGTGTTAGTAGTCCCATTCGTGTTGGAGCTTAAAGTGCTGTTACGTTATGGTGTTGAGAAAACTGCAAACGTCATTGCGACATGGCTCTAGTGGCAGCAGTGTTGGTCTTTTTGGTCAGTCTGTTGGATGGTCTGCCACTCATAATCATGATCCCCAGAGGATGAATCCTAATGACCACCACAAAGCTAACTTTTGTGGTTCATGGTTAAATATCTTGGATAACTATTGGATGGATTGCCACAAAGTTTGCTACACATATTCAAGGTCCCTAGAGGATAAATACAGATTATTTTGATGACCCTCTGACTTTCCCTCTAGTGCTTTTCTAGAGGCTGCTGAGCCCAGTTGCGATGCCCGCTTGCCGGACTCCTTTTCTGGCACGACACCGGCTCTGCTCCCTGTTACCATTCCCCCATGCTCCTGGCCTGTAAACCTCCTCTTCTGCTTCTTCTTCTTCCCGGTGGTCCAAAACGCCTGTGGTACAAACACTAACACTCCCCCGGCGCTCTGAGCTCACAGTCCGAGCAGCAACAGCTAACAAACTGGGCTAACATGAGCTAACAGCAGCTACAGTTGGCAGCAGTTTACTTCACTGTCCATCAGGAAACTCTGTAAATCACAGAGAGTTGAGGCGGAGCAGCCGGAGGACATCAGAGAGAAAACCAGAAAACATTTTCTCCATAAAATATGATCCAGTTTTACCAAAATCAGTGAAATAGTTGGTGGTGTGTGACTTGGTGCCGTAAAGCGTTATGTACTTCTCCCGACCCGGAGCCCAAAGTTACATACACCATTCACCTGATTACAAGTCAGTGTAGCATCAACATGATTTAAAATCTGTTAGTTTAGGAGAGAAAAGTGTGCTGTGCATGTAAAGCTCCTCTGTTATAGTACTACATTTCTACATTTTACCAGATTCTCGATGACATTTAGACATTCTACAGAAATTGGATGTTACTTGCAGCAGCTGCCTTCTTCATGCTGCCAACGTTGAGCCTGCTCCGCTCTTTATCTTAGCCAAACACAGTGGCACAGTGCCGGGTACATCTCTTCACACATTTTTTTAGGCTGTAGTTTAGGTATACCTTATAATATAATGCAACACAAACACATTAACTCCACAGAGTACAAGTTAAATCAACACCTCCATGTAAGCTCGCTTGTTGCATGGATACATTTCATTGTACTAAGTGTTGCTTTTAACCCCAAAGTGATCAACATTTATTTAATAAAAATGACACGATGAATCAATAATGGCACAAAAGTTCTGGGTTACTGTAGAAAAATGGTGGTTCAACATTGCAGCCTCAAGAGGAAGAGGACCCGCTCTTCTCTGTAGATTTTCAGGTGATTAAACATGCATGAAAAGTTAGTTATGAATATTATATTCCATGTCCTGCCTGATTGTGAAAATAGAGGTCCCTGATTTGACACACTGGACCTTTAAGGGATGTTCGTCATCATGGTTACAACAATAAACACTCGGTTATGGTTACGAAACAATCGTGGCTGTTTGACATTAACTGGAAACACAGAATGTCCCGATGATGAACTTTTGTTTGACATCCCTCACGTCATCATAACAACGACGGCTACGTCACTCGAACGCAAACGTGTTGTTTTGAGCTCGTTCTTCACGTTTTTTTTCTGAGAATCTTCCTCCGGCGTGATGTCGCTACTGGAATTATTAATAAAACCTTCAAGTACGGAAGCGCGAGACAAGCTATGATGTAGGGTGATTTAGTCAAGACTTAAGCTGTGTACGCTGTCACTTTAACAAATCCCCGAAAACTTAATTTATTATAGCTCTCAGCGTCGGAACAATGTGCTGATGTAGTGCCAAGAAAGCCCTCCCTCCTTCTCCCTTCCCCCCAAAAAATCCATCTCAGCATTTCTACCCTCTCCCTTCCGTCATCCTTCCTCTCTTCCTCGCACACTCCCTCCTTCAGTCGAGATGAAGGACAGGCGCTGGGCGAGCGGAGGTCAAGCATTAGCACAACTATCTAATCACTACCTCTCCTCTCTCTCTCTCTTTTTCTTCCTCCTCCCCTCGTCTGACAAGTCATCTGTCAACAGGCTGCTGGCTCTGGCCTCTCCATTAGGGCAGTGGCACCTGAGTATTTCTCAGTCCATGCACACACACACACACACACACACACACACACACACAACTTTTCCATGCATCTCCCTGCCCAGACAACCCCCAGCCTCCCCCATGTGAGGAGGGGAGATCAATGCCGCCAGCTCCATGCATCATTTGTCACACCGCTGCCCTCTCTTTAATGAGCTTGTCTGGCTTCAGCTCCTCCTTCTTCCTCTCCCTCATCCCTCGTTTTCAGCTGACTGTTTCCATCTTTTAACTCGCCTGCATGTAGAAACACCTTCTTTTTTTTTTCTTTACAGTTGTTCCACTGACAGCCGCCTCTCATTTCTTGTCTGTTTAGGTAATGATACACGTCGTGTGCAGCGGTGGAAAGTAGTAATTTAAACTCAAGTACTGTGCTAATTTTGAGGTATTTCCACTTTGTGGTACTTCTACTGCACTACATCTCAAAGGATTAAAGGTCCAGTGTGTCGGAAATTAAATATAATATGTATAACTTTGTTTTCAGTAGTGTATAATCACCTGAAAGTGGTTTTGTTACCTTAAAATGAGGCTTTTATATCTACAGACATAGCAGGTCCTCTTCCACGGAGGCCGCCACTGCTTGTACAGTAGCCCAGAACGGACAAACCAAAACTAGATAGACTTTAGCAAGTATATAATCCACAAAATCCGACACACTGGACCTTTAATTTGATAACTTTAGTGAGTAGTTACTTTACAGATTTAGATTACTGACACTAAATCACTAAAACTGTATACATGTACATATAATGTAATTAAATTAGCTCCATCTTACCGGCTGCAATAATGTACGTATGTTTTATTCTAATGCTTTTGTACTTTTACTGAAGTAAGAAGAGTATTTCACTTCAATTCTGAATTTTATTTATATACCTCAGGACACTTTCTATATAGAGCACGTTTACACCGTGCGTGCCCACCATGAGCGAGCACTTGACGGCGACGGTGGCAAGGAAAAACGTCCTTCAAGAGGCAGAAACCTGACTGATCTGCTAAATACTGAGACAGATAGAGACACAGATGATTTGAAGCCAACAGGAGCTAACTGGCTAGCAGTTGTTGAGCTTTCTATGTTTATTTCTGCTGTGAAGTTGGACATTTTAACATGGGGACTTATGGAGACTGACTCACTTCTGGAGCCAGCCTCAAGTGGACGTTTGAGGAACTGCAGTTTTTGGGACTAGAAATATTACTGCATTTCTCTGCAGTTATCAACATCCTAACCTCAACTGTAGAGTCAGTACCAGCACAAAACAACACACAGCCGCTCATACGCATGTGCAGCGCTGCACTAGCTGATGAGGTGTTATGTTTGGGATCCAGGGGCCCATGCATCACCTCTTGTGGGACATGTAAGGTGACTCCTGGCAGCCCAACAAGACAGCACCACATATATCTCTTAATAGAGTCACTCACAGCTCCTCCCTCCCTCCTTTTATTTCTCTCTCAGACACAATCGAGTACACAGCTCATTTATCTGCTCTTCTTAAGACAGATTAGCTCCTTGGGCGCCACGGCAACGAGACATCTACCATCATTACCTGAGCAAGTCTTACCGCTGTCACAAATTTACTGACCCAGCAGCCTCTCAAAGACTGTTGTTACCTACAGGCAGGGCTGGATACATGTACTCAAGTACACATTTGAGGTACTTTCTACTCATTTTTCAGGTAAAAATCATAGTTTTTTAGTCCAAACTAATTATACAATAGCTACTTACTTACTACATACAAAACATAGTGATTGATCAGTTGATTGACAGCAAATTGACATCAC
Source organism: Argyrosomus regius (assembly GCA_946959425.1). Classification (NCBI taxonomy): domain Eukaryota; kingdom Metazoa; phylum Chordata; class Actinopteri; family Sciaenidae; genus Argyrosomus; species Argyrosomus regius. The sequence continues at coordinate 20,939,776 of OX336898.1, read as the reverse complement.
ATATACACTGTCCATTCTTTATACTGTCTATGGCTCAAACAAGCCACTTCTGACGGCACCTACCTGTCAATCAAAGCGTCCACGCTCTTAATTCTGCATAACTTTAAGCCTTAATATAATTTGAACAAGTGAGTTGTATAAAAATTCACCCTCAGTACAGTTGTCATGAACGGGGAAATTAGCTATAGAGACCAAAACTGTTTTTTGTACCAGGCTGTAAACATGTTTATTTCTGCGGTGAAGTTGGACATTTTAACATGGGGACTTATGGAGACTGACTCACTTCTGGAGCCAGCCTCAAGTGGAACGTTTGAGGAACTGTATTGGTTTTTTTTTGGCACTTCTGCATTGGCTTCACTTCACAGCCACGGAGGTTGCCGCTTGGTTCTGATACGTTAACTTCACCATGAGTCCGACTGTTGTAGCAGTGTAGATCTAAATCACTGAAGTTCTCCTTTAATAAATAAATAAGTGTTTATTGTTGTTACAGTTGCAGGAACAGGTTGTCTGCTGTTTATTATTTGGCACCGTCGCCACATTTCAGCCATCTTTCCATTACCGCTCTGACAGTCGTTATTTGCGTCTGGAAAACTCGTGTGCCAGAAAGAAACAGAGACATCCCTCAGCGCCAGAAGTCCAATCTCTTTAAAGTGCAACGTCTACACTGTCCTTACTGTTACCTACATCACAAATCTTTTTATTCTTAAGATAAATGTAACATCCGTTGGAGTTTACTCAGTGTATTCAGTCAGGCCTATCAGTGAAAATGGTTATCTTCTTCTCTGATTGCTCATATTTGGTGCAAAATGTGAGAATATCTTTTCGACTCCAACGAAACTGACAACTATTGATGGATTTGGTAGCTGGAAAAATCTCAATAAGACATCACTTTAGCAAGAAGAAGAAAAATGCACCAATAAATATCAAATACGGCTCCAAGCAAAACAAGTTATATCACCAATCGTTGTTTTTTAAAGAGCATTTTAAATAGTGTCTTATGATAAATGTTCCCCTTTAAGCCTCACTCCTCTGCACTGAGAGAATTTGGCATCCTGCTCTGCCGGTCTTTATGTATCTGTATCCACAGGACATCATTCATTATAGCTGCGATTTCCAGCCTTTGATTCCCTCAAATGTCTCATAAATCACAGTTTGGAGCTCGTTCTGGAGCTGGAACGACACCAAAGCATAAATACAACAAGCTGCGCGCCTACCCGGAACAGTTTTTTCAGTCAACATGGACGAACGCTCAGTTCAGTTTGACGCCGAGGAGCTGCCCCGTCCATGATGAGACTCTCACGTTGGAGTACTGTCAGCATCACTTGAAACTTTTCCACTGCAAAATGTGAACCGGGCAGCTGCGTGTCTGGTTTGTTTTTGTGGTGACGCCATTGTTCTCCATGTTGAGTCCGTCTTTACACAGCTGCAGAGCGCAAACAGAGGCAGTCAAAGAGGAGTAGGCGACGAGAGAGAGTCCATCTGTAGGCAGCCGGAGAGACACTGTGCACTTAAATCTGCTACGATTAATGAACGAACAATATTTGTCTGTTTATGCATATTAACCTGCTTTTTCAGAGCATTTCAGTGAATCTCAGCTCATTGTTTTGATTTCTTGGCCTACATCTCAACTGTTTTGCTTCATTCTCACCGTTCTCATCAGGATCACTTTGTTTGTTTTTAGCATTTAGCTGCTAAAGAAGCTGATTTTGTTGAAGAAATGTCTACAAACAAGACCGGTTGCCCCAGATTTAACCTCTCATAGGAGAAGTTTCTCCTCAGAGTCCCCAAAGTAAAAATATTGGACTCATTCTGATACTAAAGTGACATTTTCCATACAAAACAAAACTTTGTCCAAGACCTGTTTCAGTCTCAGCAGCAACAACCTCTTGTAAGACCTGGCAGCACAGATATCTCTTCTCCCTGTCGGTTTGGTTTCACCACAGATGATCCACAAGAACGTACTTCTTGAAGGTCTCGGTCTCGTGTCAGAATCGACTGCATTTTTACTCGGTCTTGTCTCGGTCTCGGACAAAGGGGGCTCAGGATTTTATTTCAAGACTGGCCACAACTGCAGGGGAGTAAAAGAAATGGTGATGACAGCGGCTGAGAAACAGTTCAAAAAGTCTGTAGTTACAGAGCAAACACCTACTAAACTAAAGAGAGCACAGGTCGAGGTTGAACCACGAGCCAACAGCTGCAAAGTTCTTCCAACAAATCAAACTCAGTATTTTATGAAACAGCTCATTAAAAAAAAGAAATGAACTAGTTGAGTTTTGAGACTGTTGCACATGTACCCTGCCTTCCTAAGAGAGTTCATCTGCAAACCAGCGTCCAAGACAAAACACACAGAAGTCTGTAAATCCTGCAAGACACTGACTGAGAAGGCTGCGAGGCCTCACCCAAAGAGATATGGCGAATATTAGCTACATGTTAGTACACTAAGTTGGCTAAATACTGTCTGGTCTTGGTCTTGACTTGGTCTCGGATTGACTACAACACTGCTAAACCGGCGACCTGTTTTCATCGATCCACATGACAGTCCCAACACTTCCAAACGAGATTTGGCGATCGAAGACCCACGCCTACTTCGGACTTGGGTCACTTGAGGACTTTACAAACTTCCTGTAGAGTCTTAACTTCAGCTCAGTGCAGCTTTTCTATTTCTGTTTACAGCCTACAACTTTATTTTGCGTTGTTTCATCGGCTGTTTGTAATAAACGCAGTGTTAAACACTCGACATGTCCAGCACCAAACAGCAAACAGAAATCCTCCAACATCCGCTCAAAGTGAAGGCAATGACTCAGGTTTTATTCTGATTCTGCGTGGACACCATCTCCTTTTGCCGAATGCAAAAACATCTTTTGGTGATGTGTTCCGTCTCCATTTTATTATTATTTCTTTCGCCAAAGCTAAGCACTCTTTTGTTGCCAGTATGGGTCACGTCTCATTGGAGGTGATTCAGGACTGTCTGTCAGTACTTGGCAATGTGAGGACAAGCTGTCATCTTTCACTGCTTCTCCTGTAAGACAGTTTCAAGCCGAGTTTGATGCAGGAATTTTATTTTTGCTGCTCTTGTACGGCTTGGTTTCCAGGCGGACTCCCCGAAGGCCGGATCCTCGCCCTGAGTTCAGTTCCCTGGGCTTCACGTTTACACCATCAGAGGCCAGTGAAGGAGGCAGCATCCTTCCTTTGAGAGGTCCTCCAAGATGACTCTCTGCTTGGTTTTCAACAACACATTTCTGCACGCCAGTTTGAATCTTTCCGATCTTGTACTTCAATTTTAATGTCTTCCCATCCTTAAAGTGACATTGCAGAACTTTTCTACCATAAAACATCAGAGTTTAAAACATTGACGTGAAATCAGGTGGATAGTGCATCTGTTCTTGCGCTACGTAACTTTGTGCTTTAAGTATGAGTAAACCGTGAAAAGCATGTAACACTTTACGGCACACACACCACCAACTATTTCACTGACTGTGGTGAGTCTCCGGGTGTGGCCTCTGGTTCCCTTACCTGTCTGATTATAACACCTGTGCCTTGTTAACTAATCAACCCATGCTGCATAAAACCTGAGCTCAACCTTCCAGAGTCTAACCTTGTTTGTCCACACGTCTGCACTGTCTGTCACTACCAGCCCTGCACCACCCCGGATAACCTTGGTGTCGTAAATGAACTTTTTAAATGAGATTCAGTCTCTGGTTGGTGTTTGCACTTGACTCCATCACCCACCCGGAAACCCAACAGTTTTCTGGTTTTCCCTCTGATGTCCTCCGGCTGCTCCGCCTCAACTCTCTGATTTACAGAGTTTCCTGATGGACAGTGAAGTAAACTGCTGCCGACTGTAGCTGCTAGCTCAGTTTGTTAGCCGGGCTGTGAGCTCAGAGCACTAAGAAGGGGAGTGTTAAGTGTTTGGACCACATTTTGGACCACCAGGAAGAAAAGGGAGGTTTTTTTAGGTGAATGCTGACAGCCAGTGTTGTGCCAGAACCGGAGCTGGTAAAGTGTGCAATCTCACTGGGCTCAGCAGCCTTTATGGACATAATGGCAGAGGAGAAAAGACCGAAGAGGATGTTGATGGAAGAAGCTAAGAAGACTTGATTCTGGACTTGGTGTTGGGCTCTTGTAGAGGGTGCTGGTCAATTATTGATGCTAATGGACTCAATTTCTAAGATAACGTTAGCTAGCATTGCACACTGTCTGTTAGCAAAGGAGATTTGGACCAGAGCCGGACAAGCGTTCAATGTAACCGGGCTCAGCAGCCTCTATGGACATGACGGAGGAAGCTAAGGAGAAAGTGACTAAACAAGAAGCTACCGGACAAGAGTAAATCTGGGACTGACTTTTAGTGGTTGGTGAGAGCTTGGTGAAATAAAAGGCTGAAAGACAGACGCCGAGCTGGGCTGACTGCTGTTGGACTAGTAAGTAATATTAGCTGGCTGCTATGTCTGCTGTTGTTGACCTTGCTTGATGTTTGGCTGTTAGCAAAGCTGAAACCAGGGGGCGCTAAATCACAAAAATTCGACGCAGTGTTGCTTTAAAAACTCGTTACATGTATTTTCATGTCTCTATGCTGCCCCTCTCTGGTCTTCCTCTGCTTCCTATAATCGTTCCTTCCCTCCTTTCCTTCCCCCCCTCTCCTCCTCCTCCCTTCAGTCCAGCAGCTGGTCCATTCCTCAGTGTTATTATTGGATTTCAGAAAGCCGGGAGGGGGCATATATCACATATCCCTTCGTCACCCCCCTCCCCTCCTTCACACTCATTCTTTCATTCATCTTTCTCCTTTTTAATAACTCCCTCTCTGCTCTTTGGCCATTAATAAAGATGAACTCACTCTGCTGTCGCCTCCTGCCCTCATCTCTCTCTCTCTCTGTCGTCTCCTTTCCTTTCCTTTCTCCTTTTGCACCTTATTGACCCTCTTCCTAAAAATCCCCCCCCCCCCCCTCCTCTCCCATCTCACTTACCTTGCTCTTTACATTTTCCTTGATATCCTTTATCCCCCCCAACCCTCCATCCTCCATCCTTCACGTCACCCTCTTCCTCCCAGTCTGTAAAAACCTCTTGTCTTCCCTCCACCTCTCTTTTCTCCTTCAATTTCTCTCCGCCTGACACAACAGTCCATCATGTGCCGGGCTCTGGACACCGGCCTCCCTCAGACGCTCTCATTCATCAGGACTTTGAAAAGCAGAAATCATTCTCTCCTCTCCTCCGCTGGCCGCTGCCACTTATTGCGCTATCCATCACACCTGGCGGATGATCAATACGAGCCCTTCCCCTCCTCCTCCTTCCTCATCCACCTCCTCTTTTTACTCCACACTGTATTTCTTTCACGTCTGGCTCTCTGCAGTCCACTTTCATGTGAGAAAACCGAGCTTGTCAGCCCTTTTAGTTGGTGCTGCTGCACCTGAAACGTGCAACGAGACCAGAATGATGCGTCGATAGCAATAGATTATCTTGTTTTTGACGTGCGGACGTGTGTTCAAGTTTTACTGGAGGATATAGTTACTGTAGGTAAATGTCACTTAAAGTACAGGTGTGGAAGAAGTACTCAGATACTTTAAGTAAATGTAACATGCTGTTGGCTGTACTGCCTCTTGGCAAAGACGTGGCTCATCGACGCACCTGAAGCCTGGTTTCTCAAACAAGCCACCTGTAACGTCACCTACCTGTCAATCAAAGAGTCCACACTGTTAATCCTGCATAACTTTAAGCCTTAATATAATCTGAACAGGTGAGTTGTATAAAAATTCACCCTCAGTACAGTTGTCATGAACGGGGAAATTAGCTATAGAGACCAAAACTGTTTTTTGTACCAGGCTGTAAACATGTTTATTTCTGCTGTGTTGTCTAAGTTGTGACATTTTAACATGGGGACTTATGGAGACTGACTCACTTCTGGAGCCAGCCTCAAGTGGACGTTTGAGGAACTGCAGTTTTTTAGCACTTTCGCATTGGCTCCACTTCACAGGTCATAGTTTTGGTCACATAAAGGATTCAAATTGAATAGCATTAGTTTAGCATGTTAGCACTGAAGCTGGGCCTCTTTTAAGATGAACCACTAATGTCAAGCCAAAGGTGACGCTGCTAGAAAAGCGGATCGCCAAAGTCAATAGGGTTCATCCTCTCGGAGCCATGAATATCTCTCTCTGTCTCTCTCGTTGAGATAATTCAGTCTGGACCGAAGTGATGGACCAGATGCTGCTCGCATTTGCTCAGTCACTTTCTATAAATACGAGCCAAAAAAACAGAGCCAGAAGAGCTATTTTTTTTATTGAAGGAGAACTTTTCCCAGGAACCAACTTACGCTCTGAATTGATGGTGTTATTCCACCCATCCGTCTTCAGGTAGGACCCAGTTAATGGGGGCAGGCAATAAGAGTGGATAACAGTGGCTATAATTCTGCTGAGAGCAGCTTTGCTTTGTAAAACTGATTTGTTCAGAACAGAGGAGTCATTAAGCAGCGCGGCCCGAACCTCCCAGATCCTAATGCCTTTCTAATCTCCTTTGGTATCGCTAATTCTTTTCGTTCTTTACCACCATTAAACTTTTTCACAGGTTCTTGGCAATGAATTAAATTACACTGGATGTATTGAGCAAACTAACCATAAATTGGCCTTCGCTGCCCTCGCTGGTGTAGGTGGAAAGATGAGAACAGACTGGTTAACTGGCTGCAGTTGTGCTGCAGGTGCACAGCAATTCTAAATGGTAAAAAAAATACAAAAACTAAAGACTCCTGCGTCTTTCACCATAGCTCCAGTTTGTGCCTCTTGTGTATTATTATTATTATTATTATTATTATTATTATTATTATTATTATTATTATTATTATTAATGACAGCAAATAAATAAAAAAAATGGTGATCTTTGGAAAACTTACCACCAAGATGTTGGCAGCAGATCCTTTAAGTCACATCTCGCGGCTACAACGGCATTATGGTCGGTCCTCCACACGACTCCAGCGTTTCAGTGTTTGGCCCACTAGACTTTAACTTGCTCAGATTTGGTCATTTTTCCTGGTTTATGTGCTTCTAAATATGTAAATATGCGATGAGGACACTTCTGAATCGAACTGCAACACTTGTGTGGTTTGAAACATTGACTAGAACGGCCGAGACTCACACGAACGTGTCGCATCCATGCCAGGTGGAGTTCAGCCTGAAGTTGCAAGGTGGGGCCTCCATGTATCGGACTTGTTCGTCCAGAACATCCCACAGATGCTGGATTGGATTTAGATCTGGGGAATTCGGAGTCTAAGTCAGCACCTTGAACTTGTTGTGTTCTTCAGACCATTCCTGAACTATGTTTGCTTTGTGGCAGGGCGTATTATCCTGCTGAAAGAGGCCATCAGGGAATACAGTTTCCATGAAAGGGTGGACATGTTCTGCAACAACGCTTAGGTAGTTGGTCAAAGTAGCATCAACATGAATGGTAGAACCCAAGGTTCACCAGCAGAACACTGCCTCCCATTGTTTTATGGTCCAGTTCTGATACTTATGTGGCCATTGTTGGTGCTTTTGACAGGGGACAGAGGGTCATCATGGGCACCCTGACTGGCAACGAAACAAACTGTGATGGACTGTCTGTTCTGACACCTTTCTATCAGAACTTTTTCAACTGTTGGAGCTACAGTAGCTCGTCTGTTGGCTCGGACCACACCAATGTGAGCCTTGACTGCCCCATGACCCTGTCACCAGTTCACTGCCTTTCCTTCCTTGGACCACTTTTGATAGGTACTGAACTCTGCAGACCGGTTTTAGAGATGTTGGGACCCAGTCATTTAGCCATCACAGTTTGGTTCTTGTCAAAGTCGCTCAAATCTTTATGCTTGCCAATTTTTCTTGCTTCCAACATCATCTTCGAGGACTAAATGTTCACTTGCTGCCTAATATATCACAACCGCTGACAGGTGCCACAAAAAAAGCAAAAACCTGGATGGAAAACGGGGTCAAAATCATCTTTGTGTGCTCTGGATTGAACATTTTTTCAGACAGATGGTTCAAAGATTTCAAGAATCCTAAACATACCTCTAAAACTTTCAGAGAAAAATTGCTCAGCTCTGTGACTTGAATGTAATGTAAGCTAACTTCACCCCACTGACACCATTCATGACCCCAGAGTCACAGCGATGTGAGGGTTGGTGGTGGGATTCAGATCTCGACATAAAACCAGGCAGGCGAACCTGCCAGCAGCTCAATTATCTGTCATTAGCAGGCAGCGCAGCACAGGCGCAGGGTAATTTGACAAGCTAAACTGGTGTTCTTTCATACTGGACTGCTTCATTGGACCTGAGTAAATATATTCACAGGCTAATGCATATAAATAGAAGAGCTATGTTTGAACAGCTGAGAGAAAGTGAAGGACCGGGAAGAGTGGGTGGTAGACAGAAATATGAGGGTTAGATTTATTATACAATAACTGAAACAACAGCTGAAATACTGTTGTGAATGGCACCAAAGCCGGTGATATTATCTCAGTAGACACACCGCGGTGACCAGAGGTTAATCTCCTCTGAACCCCTCTCTTCTCTTGTTCACACTGATTGGGAGGTTTTAAACTGAAATAATCCAGAGGTCACAGTCTGTTTCTGCTGTCTTATCTTCTCTCAATGATTTATTCATGATTTGTCTGTTTGTACGTTGGACAACAGGCAGCTGCTGATTTTAGTACCCGGTCTGCGCTCTTATCTGACAAGGAAGACATCCCAGAAAATGACAGACAGAGGAGCTAGAGTTAGAGGCTTTGCTCTTTTTAGAGTCCTGCTGACATTTGATGTTAAGACACATGATTGCACCAACAATACACGTAGTGTGTGCAAGAAAACTAGCTTGTAATCTGGTGAATGGTTCCCACTCTACATCTGCTCTTGCACTATGTAATTTTGGGCTCCAGGTCAGGAGAAGTACGCAATGTTCTACGTCACACACCACCTATTTCACTGATTTTGGTGAAACTGGATCATATTTTATGGAGAAAATGTTTTCTGGTTTTCCCTCTGATGCCTCCGGCTGCTCCGCCTCAACTCTCTGTGATTTACTGATGGACAGTGAAGTAAACTGCTGTCAGCTGTAGCTGCTGTTAGCTAACATTTGTAAGCTCAGGTAGCCTGAACATGCTGGAAGGAGGCAGTTTTTAGGCTCAGGACGTAGGGGGAAGCTGATAGTGTTGTGCTAGAACTGGAGCAGGGCCAGCAGCTTAATGGACATAATGACAGGACAGACGGCGAGTTAATACCATTGTTTTTAAATATATACGCGTGTATTTGTTATGATTACATTACTTATGATCAAAAACTAGCCTACATTACATTGCCTGCTTGCCCAGCTCTGGTTCTGGCACGACACTGGCTCTGCTTGCCATCAGCATTTGCCCGCACCACAGGCGTGTAAACCAAAACCAGGTCCAAAACGCCTGCGGTTCAAACACCAACACTCCCCTGATGCTCTGAGCTCACAGTCTGGGCTAACAAACTGAGGTAACATTAGCTAACAGCAGCTACAGCCAGCAGTAGCAGCAACTTCTCCTGGGTGATCGTACATTTACAAGCCAGAAAAGTCACAGCCAACAACCTGGCAACTTATTACTCAAGATTTACTGTTAATGAAGTCAACTATATTAACCTTTTTATAAAATATGTATAAATCGGTCATGAAAATCAGTTCCAATGTTAAGAGGTGAGCTCTGCTAGCCGTGGTGCTAACAGCACATAGTTACACCTCATCCTGCAGAGTGACAGTCTTCATTTGGACTGTTCCCACCTTCACTGTCTCACCTGTTAACTCTCAAACAAGAGGTTTTTCTCACAGGATGTGTAGGTGATGAAACATCACTCACCCTCCGTGTCACTTCCTGTTTCTCTGTCACTCTATTTCTTTATTTGTCCTGATGCCTCTCGCTCCACCTGATCCCCATGTGTCAGACCGATGAGTCGGCTCCTCAGTCAGCGTCCTGACAGGTGATAGACAGCAGGCCAGCGAGGACGGTACACAGCTCTGTTTATCTCTCTCTCTCTGTTTTTTTTTTTTTTTTTTTAAAGAGTTACTACACCCTTAAAATGCTGCCAGCATCTTCTCAAATATGATTATACGAGTCCGGGGACGTTCATTGAGTTTCCATCCACCTGTTTTTGTGCATTTTCAGCTTGTGCACATAAAAATCCTGATGGAAATGACATGTTTTTAAGCTTGGCTCAGGTGAAGTTGGCGTATCGATAAAAGCAGAATGCGTCAATGGAAACGGACGCAGTAAATAAATCATGACGTACATGAAGCATGATAAGTATCAACTGGAGAGACGATGTTCCTCAAATTATACATCAATCTAATATAAATGTCATATTTCTATCCTGGTTTCCACATTTTTACTGTTTGAGGTTTGACTGATGCTTTTTTTTAAAAGCAACATTGTGTAACTTTTCTACCATGAACAGATTTTAAATCATGTTGACGCTACACTGACTTGTAATCAGGTGAATGGTGTCTCTGTCATTCGTACGTCTGCTCTCACATTATGTAACTTTGGGCTCCGGGTACGATCGCCCACAAGAAGTACGTAACGTAATTTACAGAGTTTCCTGATGGACAGTGAAGCAAACTGCTGCCAACTGTAGCTGCTGTTAGCTCAGTTTGTTAGCCGGGCTGCCCGGACTGTGAGCTCAGAGCACCGGGGGAGTGTTAGTGTTTGTACAACAGGTGTGTTGGACCACCGGGAGGAGGTGTCATGCCAGAACTGGAGCTGGGCAATGTAACCCATCTCAGCAAGCCTCTATGGAAGTGCTGCCAACTGTAGCTGCTGTTAACTCAGTTTGTTAGCCGGGCTGTCCGCTGTTAGTGTTTGGACCACTGGGAGGAGGTGTCGTGCCAGAACTGGAGCTGGGCAATGTAACCAGGCTCAGCAGCCTCTATGGACGTAATGACTGAGGCGAAAAGACCGAAGAGGACGTTGACAGAGGAAGCTAGAAGAGTGTTTTGTTGACCTTGTTCGATGTTTGGCTGTTAGCAAAGTCGCTAGTTTTTGATCATAAGTAATGTAATCAGAACAAATACACGTGTACATTTTTATTATGAGGGAAAAGAAGCTATTTGAAGTTTACAGTTTATTCAAAAGACATATTTGCTGACATACGTGCAGGAAGATGGTGTTGACGTTTTTAATCCTGCCCACACCTGCTTTGACTGGTTTATTCTTTCTGTAAACGGCATCAGTGTGTACAAAGTACCACTTTGTAATAATCCTGAATTATCCTGGATAAAACGCACAGCAAATTATCAAACAAAGTGACTTTTCACAACCTGGCAACCCCAAAAAACAGAATTAAATGATTTAATAACCGTTAATTAAAATATTAGTCAGGCAGATGTTAAAAAAAAAAAACTGTGGTAATACAAACACAACATTTTATAGTTCAGTTCCAACTGAGTAAAGCAAATTCAAGCTGAGAGAAATGTTTTCTTTGTGATATGAGCTGTATACTCGAGTGTTCAGTAGGTCTACGTGTACGAACAAATCTCTATCAACAAACCTTTAAACTGAACTGACAGTGCTAATCCCTCATTGTCACTGCTCAGTGGTGATTCATTTCATCATTAAAAACACATTAAAAGAGCAAAAAAAAAACACCAAGTAAACAATCTGATAGCTCGGCCCATTATTAAAACCCCGACAGTCAGAAAAACACATTATTTGTCCAACACCATGTTATCCCGAAAACAAAAGCCCCCTGCTCCAAAGACCCGTTGTTCTATAAATACACCAACAATATCTTTGTGTGTGCAAAAGTCAGGTGATTTATGTTATAGTAAGGTGACCTTCGTTGTCATGGTCAAAGCTCGGTTAGGGTTAGGAAAACGTCATTGTTTAGGTGGTTTGGGTTAAGTTATGTACAGAATAAACTATGTTACGTACATGATGCACGTTAAATAAGTTACGTAACCCTAAATGACCCATGTGATCGCAGTTACATACAGAAAACTTGTGTATGTGATGTAAGTTAATTAAATTACATGAGTTAAATTGTGTATGGAAGAACTTATGTTACGTATGTCATGTCAGTTAAATGAGTCACGTAAGTTGTGTACATAAGAGCTTACGTATGTGATGTAAGTTAAATACGTTAGATAAGTTATGTACGTAAGAACTTACAATAAGCATGTGATAAGTTATGTATGGAAGAACTTAACGTTATGTACATGATGTAAGTAAATACGTTACGTATGTTTTACCAGGCTGGTATTTTTGGAGTTAACTTATGTTACGTACGTCATGTCAGTTAAATAAGTCACGTGAGTTATGTACGTAAGAACTTACTATGTGATGTAAGTTAAATACTTTACTTAAGTTACGTACTGTATGGAAGAACTTATGTTATGTACGCGATGTAAGTTAAATAAGTTACGTATGGAAGAACTTACATTATGTACATGATGTAAGTTAAATAAGTTACGTAAGATAAGTTATGTATGGAAGAACTTACGTTATGTACGTGACGTAAGTTAAATAAGTTACGTATGGAAGAACTTACGTTATGTACATGACGTAAGTTAAATAAGTTACGTATGGAAGAACTTACATTATGTACGTGACGTAAGTTAAATAAGTTACGTATGGAAGAACTTACGTTATGTACGTGATGTAAGTTAAATAAGTTACATAAGTTACGTATGGAAGAACTTACATTATGTACGTGATGTAAGTTACATAAGTTACGTAAGTTACGTATGGAAGAACTTACATTATGTACGTGATGTAAGTTAAAAAAGAACTTATGTTATGTAGTGATGTAGTTAAATAAGTTACGTAAGTTATGTATGGAAGAACTTACGTTATGTATGTGATGTAAGTTAAATAAGTTATAATGGAAGAACTTACATTATGACGTGAAAGTTAAATAAGTTACGTATGGAAGAACTTACGTTATGTACGTGAAAATAAAGTTACGTATGGAAGAACTTACGTTATGTACGTGACGTAAGTTAAATAAGTTACGTATGGAAGAACTTACTTATGTAAGTTAAATAAGTTACATAAGTTACGTATGGAAGAACTTACATTATGTACGTGATGTAAGTTAAATAAGTTACGTAAGTTACGTATGGAAGAACTTACGTTATGTATGTGATGTAAGTTAAATAAGTTACGTAAGTTATGTATGGAAGAACTTACGTTATGTATGTGATGTATGTAAATACGTTACGTTATAACTGACTGGTATTTTTGGAGTAAACTTATGTTACGTACGCCATGTCAGTTAAATAAGTCACATAAGCTGTGTATGTAAGAACTTGCTACGTGATGTACGTTAAATAAGTTACTTAAGTTATGTACGTAAGAACTTACGTTATGTACGTGATGTAAGTTAAATGCGTTACATATATTATACCATGCTGGTATTTTGCGAGTGGACGCTTGTTTTAGGGATAACTGTCAGACAGATGGGCTCCAATGAGACTTTTTTTTTGACTGTTTTGGAATAACTGGCATGAAATAAAATTCAAAAAATTGAACGACGATGCATTACGTGCTCAAACTACATAGTCAGTGACTACGAGTCCATGAACTGAACTGAACTGGACGAAATGATTTGAAGCGACAAAATTAATCGTGACTTCCACCTCTCACTGCATGTCAGCTCAGTATGAACGAAGATTTAGTGTCTTTGAATTGTTTCGCAGTGTGTCGAGTGATTGATGTGTTATTCCTCCCTCTTCTCTTCTTTCCCTCCTGATGACTCCTGATACTGTGTGACATACAGTATCAGTGATTCAGAGCTCAGGCTGACCTGTTGATCCTCACAAAGTCTAACACATGGACATTCCTCTATTGTCTTGGCACTGACACGGGGAACACTTATTTATATGCCTGTGAATAACCTAATATGTTGACCAATATCACCTTTTTCCCCCGCTGAAAACATGTGGCATCAGTCGTCTTTTTTTTTGGCTAGCGTCTCCCACTTTAATCCTTTTTCTTGCAAGCTCAGAGAGGAGGAAAAAAGAAAGATGGGAGTGTCAGCGAGGAAGCACACGGCAGCTGAGGGTCATTAATCACTGTCATGGCGGAGAGAGAGACGGAGGATGAAAGACATGAGAGATGGAGTGCAGGAATCTCTCTCCAGAGATGAGATGAATCAACCTATTCAGCAGCCTTCGCTTTGTTGTTGATACGAGGCTGTGACATCACATCCTCCCCGAGACTGAAGCGCTCTGAGTCGGGGGGGAAGTGAATGCATCACGGTCTGACCGACATATGGATTGTGCATTGAGTTACTGCCAGTCTAGCGGCTCCCAGAGGCCTCGAATATCTCATGAAGACAGCCGAGTTATATATCATTCAAATGCTCAGACACCGGCGGGGAAAGTCGGCCGATCAGATCAGACCCGACGTTACACAGATAGAAAATCACAAATCATAACAGTTAAGGAGCAACTTTATGTCACATTTTTAGCTTGACACCTTTACGAATGCAAAAAATGCATCAAACTGACGTATTTCAGCCGTGTGGTGCCTCAAACAACCGTAGATACAAGTTACATGTAACCTATGTTTTAACGTCAATATACTTTAGATTTAGACTTATAAACACTGTAATCTGCTGACGGTGGGCACGTTTCCAGGTTGAAACTACTATTTCTTTGCAGGAATGGAATACTTAGTATGATTTCATTAGTGTATAATCACCTGAAAATGAGCACTATATATCTACAGTGAGAGCGGGTCCTCTTCAATGGAGTCCGCCATGTTGAGCCGCCATTTTTCTACAGTAGCCCAGTGAATTTTGCAACCAAGTTTTTCCTACATGTTTGGAAGTAGAGGGCGAGGCGTGGGAGATAGTAAGTAACTCCGACTAATACTAGATGTATTAATCAAGTGTAAACCAAGCTGCAAACTCTGAGGAACTGCAGTTTTTAGCCCTTCACAGCCACAAACGTCCACTTGAGGCTGGCTCCAGAAGTGAGTCAGTCTCCATAAGTCCCCATGTTAAAATGTCCAACTTCACAGCAGAAATAAACATGTTTACAGCCTGGTGCAAAAAACAGTTTTGGTCTCTATAGCTAATTTCCCCGTTCATGACAACTGTACTGAGGGTGAATTTTTATACAACTCACCTGTTCAAATTATATTAAGGCTTAAAGTTATGCAGAATTAAGAGCGTGGACGCTTTGGGCCTACAACGTCTATTCTTTATACTGTCGTTGCTGTCAACCTGCTGTTATGGTTTCATGTTTTTGGAGCCAGAAGTGACATACAGTTGACATAAGCGCTCCCATATTTTAGCTAAACAGCAACTAAGGTGTGTAATAGTGAAAGCAGTAACAGAATTTTAATTTATATGTGTTCAGCACTGCCTAGTTTGACAGTTTGATCTGAGTTTCGTGAGTTACGCTGGACTCACAGAGATCGTATTGCTTGTTAGCCACGCATTAAAACATACTCTGCTTTATTTGTGTCTATTTTACCCTTAATGGGACAATAATTTACAAAAAGAACACCATGCTGCATGGAAGAAGACTTGAAACTGGAGATTGAGATCATAAACTCAACAGGAAACTGTTTACAGAGGTGATAAATCAAGTGAGAAGGAGATGAGTTTCCCCGTAAGACTCAATACAAATGGCAGCCAATGGGGCCGCCCCCCTGCTGGTTATTAGAAAGAATGCAGGTTTCACTTTACAGAAAAATCAGTCCATTAATGACAGACTGTTAATGTTATCAATGCTAAAATAAGGCACTGTGTTGGAGCCAAGGAATATAAACGTCTCCTCTTTGGTTTTAAGTGATTTACAGAGCAGGAAAAAAATAATTTAATTTCAGTTTGAAGTTCAGTAAAAGAGAGAGAAAAAGGAGGGGATGGTAACTCCTTTCTCTCGCCCACATTTCATACCACAACTCTGGCCTGCTGCGCTGCGGTCGCCTCCTCAATATGAACCAGATACTTGAAATCACGAAGCTTTATTATTCTGGCCATCCTGTAAATCTATAACATCCCCTTGCTTCAAAAGTGGAACGTGCGGATTGCCTGTTCTGAATATATATTTTTCTAGCCTCAGGCTCAGATGTTGTGGTGGTGGAGGAGGGAAAAAAAAGTTAAGAGTATGATGAATGTGTTCTGGCCAGAGGAGAGTGGGTGGTCTGTATCTGTCAGCGCTGCTATTACAGCAGACAGCAGAGTTACAGGCCAATAAGCCGCGCTATCATCACCGTCATCAGCAGCAGATCCCCTTACAACAGCTCTCAGCTGTCCACATCACAACCCTGACAGCCCAAACATGCACTTACCCCGGCTCTGCACTTCAATGTCTCGCATTGAAAAACATGTGGCTGTTTCACTGTATGCTATTAAAGAGTCGGGGGCCACCCAAATGACTCGCCGCTCGTGGCGGCGGTGGAAATATGTATTCAGATAGTTGGTAAAAGTTGTGGTAAAGCGTCACAGAAATAGAGTTCTGCTTTAAAAAAAAAAAGCCAAAGAACTGCAGTTCCTCAAACGTCCACTTGAGGCTGGCTCCAGAAGTGAGTCTCCATAAGTCCCCATGTTAAAAACTTCACAGCAGAAATAAACATGTTTACAGCCTGGTACAAAGAACAGTTTTGGTCTCTACAGCTAATTTCCCCATTCATGACAACTGTACTGAGGGTGCACGTCTCGGCTGCAGCGCTGTTTTGGTCCGTCTTGCACGCGACTTCAAACCCCACCGTTACAGTTTCAGAAGCGTTTAGCCCGCCAGACTTTGTTTACTTGCTCATATTTGGTAATTTTCCTGGTTTATGTGCTTCTAAATATGTTCTGTGTCTGGCTTCCTGTCATTTCGAGGTGCTCTGTGTTAAATTGACACAGGCTGCTCGCGGCGTCCGTCAAAAAAAGCCAAGCGGAGGCCCGCTTCTGGGACGCTTCTGAACCGGGCCGCGGTGGAGCTGGTGGGGTTTGAAACATTGACTAGAACATCCGCGTATCGCTGCGGTGACCCGGTGGAATTTGGGCGTTGAAGTTATGCAGGACTACAAACATGGCAGCGGGCAGCACCACAGATTTTGAGCTTCACAACGACTCTGTTAACATTAACATGTATTGCCTAGCTCAGGTTCTGGCACGACAATGACTACACCCCCCATCCTGGTGGTCTAAAACTCCACTAACACTCCCCCTCGGTCTATCAGGAAACTCTGTAAGAGAGTTGAGTCATCGCGCCCGGAGCTTAAAGTTACACAGTGTGAGAACAGACGTACAAATTCACCTGATTACAAGTGAGTGTAGCATCAACATGATTTAAACTCTGTTATTTTATGCTATAAAAGTGTCTCTGAAAAGGAGAGAGAGAGATTAATGTAACGATCTTCATCTCCTCCCCCGTTACTCGTTGTTTACCTGTGTTTTCCCGGAGCTGTGTGTGACGCTCGAGCGCTGGAATTTTTATCAGAGATTTACTGGAGCAACACGAGCCCGGGCGCTATAATTACTGAGCTAAACAGGAGAAGCTGCTATGAAAACAGTGTGACGTCGGGTAGCGCTGATTCACGACTGTAACGCACACTTGAATAGAGGGCAAACACTTTGTTATCAGCACAGAGCGAGGAGGATAATGAGGTCAGCTATGAGCCACTGTGTTACATTAATGAGGTTGCTGTCTGCCACCGTGGCCGGGTGCAAGGACACACACATACAATCTAGATCACCTATCGTCCTCTTGTCACTCGGCCTGGCATTCATACGGAGCCAAAGAGAGGGTGTAGCAGAGCGTGGATCAGACTGTACTGCCGCTCTCCAGCTCATGTTAGACTATCTGACAAGCCGGCATTGATTTATGACTCCTGCAGCAGACATCACTGCACGGAGGCGGCGGCGTGCACGCGTACGAGTGGCGTGTGTTTTTTCTGTGAACGCTCACGTGATTGATTATCCTGTCTGTCTTGTCTGTGGCATTTTTGAAATGTAATCTCACTGAACAGCATGAAAGGTGTGAGACCCAAGAGAAAACAACTACCCCCCCTCATCCACCACACACCTCCCTCCCTCGGCCCACGTCTGGTCTGTGCAGGCTCTCCTCGCCTGTATTGTATTAGCATACCTTTGCTCAGGCATGCTAGGAAATTGAATTCCCCCTTCTTCCTGTAAAACTCTCCGCGGGATTAAACCGTCACTGTGTGATTTACTGTAACCTCGCCATAAACAGCGTCATCCCTCCATGAAGCAGTGATTGATGTGCCCCGGCAAGTGTTTTGTGTTTTGTGCCACATTGTCACGCCATCATACATTTCAATTTGCTTACTGCACAAAGACAACAGCAGCTGAATACAATGGGAGGTTTGTTTGTTTGTTTGGCTGCGGCGAGAGAGACACAGAAAACTTTGCAGGTTTGAACTGAGGCAAGAAAAATAAAACTTGAGGTTAGATAAAAGCCACACAAAGTCTTGTTTAACTCGTTAAACCCCCTCACCTGAACACTGACTGTCTAATCATAGCTTAGCACCTGTAGTTAGCCGCCAAGCTAAGGAGCATAGTATTAGCAAGCTGATTTATTTTGTGGGACAGGTTAGACAAATAGCATGCTAGCCTCCATTAGCTCACTACTTTAGCTTACTTCTTTAAACTCCAGCAACCCTTGGCCAAATTACATTGTTTAGCTTCTTCTAAAAGTAACAATTAAGCAATCTGATCTCTGCTTTTCAAGTATTTCTATATTAAACATCCATTAACATTGCATTTTTATTCATATTACTGTACTATAACACTAGCTTTACTTTGCAATACAAAGACAAGCATGCATTTCCTAATTTTGACTTCAGTTTTAGCCTCAGCCTGTTGACATGACATCATGCATATAGCTACCAAATGTACATTTAAAACCCGTTACGTGACCCTCGCCTCATGCTAACACCAACTCACGTTAGCAGTTAGCTAGCGAGTTAGCAGTAGCTAGCTAGCTAGCAATAGCTGATAGCTTTTAGCTCCAGTTGTCATTTCAACAGTTTTGTTTGCGAGAAATGAGAAGCCTGTTATTGTTTAAAAACATTATAACAACCTGGTGAATCTGCCACTGTTATGTTTCTTTTGAGACGGGAGAGCTTGACGGGCAAAATAACAGTCTAGCACTTAGCAAATTAGTGAAATGAGCAAAATAATATCCAGATATGTTAGCATGATATCAAACATGTAGCTATCACCCGCAAGTAGCTAGCTAGCTATAACTGATAAAGTCTTTTTTTGGGGATCATGCTTGATGAGTTGCGTATAGATAAGTGTCATATAAGTGTATGTAAAATATATAAAACCTCAAATATTTAAGTGTTACATAAGCAAGTCTGCAGAAAGCCTTAAAAACCAGCTCACAAAGTTAGCTGGCCATAGCACCAGTTATCATTTCAGTTGCCACTTCTGTAACTAAATGTACTTTCTGTAGTCACGTGCACAGTTTCCAAGTATAATTATTTTATTTCCAACATTTCGGGTGTGCTATCTTTTGACTAAGTCGTTTAGACAACCCACGACTACAGTGTTAGCTTCTTTTCATCGCCACGCTCCCATATCTCAGTTTGCCGAGTACAACGTTATCATTACCGATAAGCAACGACAGCTCTTTAGAAGAAAAAAACGAGCGAAACACTTCATAATAAATCGAAATGATCCTTTAAAGCTTCCGCACTGACGCAATCCCAACAAGCGACAACTCTGGCACCGCTGCTCATTTTTCTTCCTGCATTTGTGTGTGTGTGTGTGTGTGTGTGTGTGTGTGTGTGTGCACGCCCGCTCGTGTAGCCGATGATAAATGAGCACGGCGGATCCTGAGAGAGCTTGCAGAGGAAAGAATAATGGGTATTTAAGCACACTTGTAAATTACCAACACATTTGTCTTAGACTGTCCCCTTAGGGATGTCTGACAGCACGGCAACACAAAGTATATAAAGCTCACATACATCTGTTCCACATAGCCTTATTGGATCTGCTGACATCACTTAAATACAAACTGTCATGCCATGTACAATAATTCATACGCTGACAAAGCTCATAAAGCAGTCTTTGCACCTGCATTAAAGCGTGTGTGTGTGTGTGTTTATATGATCGAGCCTGTCTCAGCAGGTGTGTGCCGGGTCATGCAGAGTGCACGCCGATGTTTATCTCTAAAGCACCACAGACAGGCATGCCGGACCGCCTGGTGGGAAAGCAGGATTACAGCTATCTTATTCCTCAGCGGGGCCGAGCTGGGCTGGGCGGAGCCGGGCCGTCCTCGAGGCCTGTGATTTTTTTTTTTTGCAGCGGTTACATGTTTCCATCAGCCGTCTGCCACTTTGTTATGCAAGCAGCCTGTCATGTGACGATGATGAAATGTTTGGCGTGTCATGTTTGGTGTTTTTGCAACGTTTGGTGACAGGCGAGATGGCGAGATAAGCAAGAACGAGCTTTTATTATGATTATTAATTACAGATTGACGTGCATAAATCAGATAACGGCTCCGGTTTTGAACTTGATGACTTTGCTTTGACTTTTCGTTGGACGCCGTCCCGCTTTAAAAAAGAGAGAGAGAGCCGAGTTGTTGTTTTGAGTCGCCTCGCCTGCCAAAGTTCGGATCATAACACAGCTTTGTGTTCCCGCTTGAACGGCCTCCAGAATAAAGCGCAGTGGGCTCCCAATTCATCATCCTCATTCATAAACAGTCATTAATGTTTATGGCAGGTGTCGTGACATGTTTACGACAGCATTATGTCTGCTTTACGAGACCACTGTCAAGTCAGGTTTTATGACCAACGCCGCTTGGAGGCGGCGGCGGCGAGTTTGGGGCGGATTGGAGCTGGGAGGGCGGGGGTGGGGGACCGCTTGGCAAGCACGTCCGAGTAGGTTCTGGGGATGTTTAATCAGTTACTCGAACACCCTCGCAAATAAAAAGAGAGAACAGCGTTTGGCAGGGAAGTCGGTCTGTTTGACGAGGGGAGCCATCAAACCTTCTCATTAAACTCTCTGGATCCGGCCTCCCCTGTTCTTCAGGGCTTTTATAGGAAAATCACTATTCTCAATTTGCTAGCTGTTGTAAAAGTTGTGTTCCAGGTAGTGGTTGTGGGATCTGGTGTTGGGTGGGTGGGTGGGTGGGGGGGGCGGTTTAAGCAACGGCACACAATCCCCCACGCTCCTGCTTTATGGCACGCCGTAAAAGCTGTTGGCAGGCCGACAGAGGCAGTATTTTTTTTTATCTGGCTGCTAATTTTAAGGAAAGGAGATTAAGGTTGTGAATTACATTCGTGGCAGCACGGCGACTTCTTCGTATTTGTTGACGGCGACAAAGAGTTTGTGCACGGCTGCTCTGCTCTTGTTTTTGTGCCGCTTTATCTGGCGTTAAATAGGCGCGCATAATTGGCTTCATTCAGATGTTTTTCTCACTGACGGTATAAAGGATCAACGGCGTATCCGTGACGTCACCCACAGGTTTCTGAAGAGACGTTTTGAAGCTCAAAATCTGCAGCTCCGGCCGCCGCCATCTTGGTAGTCCTGGTTGCTCAAACAAGCCACCTGTAACGGCACCCACCGGTCAATCAAAACAGCCATTATGTTAATTATGCATAACTTTAAGCCTTAATATAATTTGAACAGGTGAGTTGTATAAAAACTCACCCTCAGTACAGTTGTCATGAACGGGGAAATTATCTACAGAGACAAACTGTTTTTTGTACCAGGCTGTAAACATGTTTATTTCTGCTGTGAAGTTGGACATTTTAACATGGGGACTTATGGAGACTGACTCACTTCTGGAGCCAGCCTCAAGTGGATGTCTGAGGAACTGCAGTTTTTGTGGCACTTCTATATATTTTTTAATATTTGGTACCACTTTCTAATAGGACACTTTTTATAAAAGGGTTTTAGTTTGCAACAAATTACTATATTAATATATTTATATACATATATTTCTATATATTATATATTTCTATATACATATTAATACTTAATTTATTGATTCATGAGTTATAAGTCATTAAAAACAGGGACCTGTGGGGTGATTATGAAAAAACCCTTTGACTAAAACAGCTTATTAAAGCATCTGTTAACAGATTCCCAACTTCCTCTGTGATAACTGTAGCTGCTGTCAGCTAATGTTAGCTCAGTTTGTTAGCTGGGCTACGCGGACTGTGAGCTCAGAGCACTGTTGTTGTTTATGTTTGTACCACAGGCGTTTTGGACCACTGGGAAGAAGAAGAGGAGGTTCACAGGGGGAATGCTGAAGTGTAGTGGAGCCAGCGTCGTGCCAGAACAGGAGCTGGGCAAGCGGGCAACGTAACCAGGCGAGGACATTGACGGCGTAGCCCCACTGGGCAAGTTTCCATCACGTGGTTTTACACGCAAGAATACCGACAAGAATAATAACATAAAGCATACTGAGAACCACAGATGCTAATGATGCTAACACTCTAACTAACAGCTTTTATACTGTTACAGTGCTTGGGGGGGCGGGGCTATGCTCAGGGAGGCCTCAGCGTGTCATCGAGCCACCTTTTAGGACCGCCCACAAAATCCTGGACTGAAAACTGGTGACAAGTTTTAACTTCTAACTCTACATTTCAGTAATATATCAAATTCTTTGACACGTTTTCAGCCACTATTTTCCAACATATTTAGTAATATATTTATTTTGAAAGAAATTTGAAAGAAAGCAACAACAAATTACGTATTCAGTCATCTACATCATCAGATTTTTATATGTTTACAAATGTCAGAAAGATTCATCGGCCCTCTTTATTAGCCGAGCTCCTCCAGCCAGTGTAAGCATTATAACACGGTGAGGAATATCTGTCTTTAAATAGCTAAATCTTTGAGGTGAAATAGAAGCCGTGTGTGTCGCTGGGCTCTCTGGGACGTGCACCGCTCTTCACTGTGGCCTGGCAAGCACTTTACAAACAAACGTAAGCAGTTTATTGATAGGGTAATCCTAGACTGATTAATGGCCCAATAATCAGCCGTAACCTGCAATAAATCAGCCGCTGATCAATACAGCCTGTGCTCTGCAGCCGTGGCCAGATCATTACCATGTCACTGTATATCTACCATTAGCACAGGAAAGGGGCTGAGCGCTGAAGGGAGGTAAGAGGAGTGGAAGAAAAAGTGCTTCCTCTTCTAATGTGTTGGAAATGGGATTGATAGAGAGGTTTTTTTTTTTTTTCGTTTTAATTTCATTTGTCTGCCCGGCTGCCTTCGTCCCTCTCTGCTCTTTCAGTCTGATTAATGACCGTGCAGCAAAGGCAGTGATAAAGATGGAGAGGGGCGAGCAGGATGTTAAATTATTATAATGACAGCACAATTAATGACACCGGGAGACATTATTCTTCAACCTTTTTGGCACGTCACAGCTGTTGGTGGTACAGTGTGCTGATGATGTTAAAGGTACGCTCCTATAGATATGATATAAAGATATGAGGTGTACTAATTTCACTGATTTTTTGGTGAGAAATGTCTTCTGGTTTTCCCTCTGGCTTCAACTCTCTGTGATTTACAGACTTCTCTGATGGACAGTGAAGTAAACGGCTAGCAAACTGTAGCTGCTGTTAGCTCAGTTTGTTAGCCGGGCTGTGAGCTCAGAGGCGGTTTGGACCACCAGGAAGAAGAAGAAGAGGAGGTTTGCAGGCGAACTGGGAGTGGAGCCGGTGTCGTGCCAGAACAGGAGCTGGGCAATACATAAGTTAGTATCATGGGTTGCGTTAGCTGCTGAGCTCATTTAGTAAAGCTTATCATCTCGTAGTGTTTTACTAGAGATAACGTTGGCAAGCAAACCAGGAGTCTGCATGAATTAGCTGATGTTATGCACCCTCCAACATAATGGCAGAGGAGAAAAGACTGAAGAGGACGTTGACGGAGGAAGCTAAGAAGAGAAACTAAAGAAGAACTGACTCTGGAGGGGACCTTTCATGTTTGTAATCAGCAACTACACCACTAGATGGCACTAAATCCTACACACTTCTACTTTTTTTACTCGATCCTCCACCGCTGAGGAAGACTCCTGCTTCATGACTCAGGCGTCACTTTTGCTCTGTCAGCTTTTAAAGCAAACTGTGAAACATCAGACGGTGATATGAAAAGGCGATACGGGACGCAGACTCCGACATCCTCCGAAATGGATGCACCGTCACCGCGCAGCAGTTCGAATTGAAGTGTCCCTGAAATCAGAGATCAGATTAGAGGTCAGGATTTGGTGTCACAAGCAAACATCGAAGGGGAGATCGCTGTTTGCTTGTGACAGATGGAGAGGGCGGGGTCGTGAAAACGAAGAAGGGGAAATAAGGATCAAATCAACGAAGTGAGCCGGGGTTAAAGGAAGTGAGGATGACAAGGTGCATGCAGAGGAAGAGCATGTGGGGAGATAAGATAGTGCCGACGGAGGAGGAGGGGAGGACGGAGAAGAAGAAGAAGAAGAAAGGTAATTTGAGAGAGAGACCAGGAGAAGAGGTTGAGGCAGGGCTGACAGTAGGCCATTCATCCTCCATGCTAGAAGAGACAAACTGCTGGCAGAGGAAGACAGGCCCCATAAATCACTTGGCAGCACACACACACTCTCTCACACACACATATACACGCTAACACACATGGTAAAACACATCCACGGCCACACACACACACACAGAAATCCACATGTGAACAGACACATTTTAAAAACGTCTGCACATCTGGACGTCTGATTTAATCTCAAGGTACTTCAGATTTTATATTTTCACAATATGTCACTCCGCGACATTTATTTAACAGATATAGTGGCTGATAGGACGTGTGCACGCTTTATTAAAGCGACATTGTGTATTAAATAAATACTTTTTAAATCATGTTGATGCTACACTGACTTGTAATCAGTGTCTAAAATGTCCATGTAGCAAGAAAAAAACTGTTTTTATTTAAAGAAAAAGAATCTACGGACACGCTAAAGCTCAGCTGAGCTAAATGCTAACGTAAGTGTGCTAACGTAAGGCTAAGATTTTGATGTCTAAAGCCACATTGTTTAACCTTTGTACCATAAAATAACAGGTTTTAAATCACGTTGATGCGAATGATTGAATGGTGTCTGAAAAGTCCATGTAGCAAAAAAACTATTTTTTATTTAAAGAAAAAGAATCTGAGCTGAGCTGAGCTAAATGCTAATGTCAGCATGCTAACGTAACGCTAGGATGTTGATGTTTAAAGCCACATTGTTTAACCTTTGTACCTTTGTTTTAAATCGTGTTGACGCGACATTGACTTGTAATCAGGTGAATGGTGTGTGGGTACTGTACACTGCTGCTAAGCTAACTGTAGCTGCTGTTAGCTAATGTTAGCTCAGTTTGCTAGCCAGGCTGTGAAGTCAGAGCATCGGGGGGGGGGGAGTGGAACATTTTGGTGAATGATAACTGGAAGTGGAGCTGGTGTACATATTTACAACGGTGGTATTAAACTCTGAAATTGGGGGTGCTAAACCGCAAAAATACTTAATTTTTACACAATCCTGCTTTAAGTAGGACTTTGAATGAAGGATTTTACTTGTAACTGAGTATTTTTACACCAGTAAATGATCTTAAAAGTACAGTGTGTAGAATTTAGTGGCATCTAGTGGTGAAGTTTCAGACTGCAACCAACTGAAAACCTTGAAAACTTGCCAAAGGTAGTTAGATGTCAGTGTTTGGTTTGTCCCTTCTGGGCTGCTGTAGAAACATGGTGGTCCAAGATGGCAGACTCCGTGGAAGAGGACCCGCTCCCTCTGTAGATATAAAGGCTCAAACTAAGGTAACAATTCTTATTTTCAGGTGATTTTACACTGATAAAAACATAGTTATGAATATTATATTTAATTTCTGTCAATAGATACCCTTAAATGTTGCACACTGGTCCTTTTAATGCTGCTTTGGTCACTCTTGTAGTTGTCAGTTTGAAAAGCAGAGTCCGTGCTGATGGGAAAATAAGCACCAAGTATTCCTGTAACCTTTTGGATTTTCCGCTCACAGTCCAGTAAAACTAAGCTGGCGGTGGTTGCCGCTGCCGGGTTGTTCCCTCCCCTGTTTCTGTGGCCAAGGCCGGCCGCCCTGTGGCTGATCGACACTCTCTCTGTGGGCTCCGTCAGTCACAAACCTCCCACTTTCCTCCCCCGCCCAGAGAGGGTGAAGAGTGCCAGTTCCTCTTCGCCCAGCCCTGACCTCCGCGCTGACATGCATGCCGTGTTTTGACAGCGGGCCACGCGCTGACCACGGCCGCCGGGCAGGTCGGGGAGTGGCTGCCCTGTTGTTTTCACTGGAGAGTGTACTTTTTATTGTTATTTCAGTGATTATTAAGGTCAGATCTTTTTTAAGTAATTAAACAAAGTGGAGGATATTATTCACTCAACGGCTTCTCCCGTGGCACAAAAGATACCTGCCCTGTCTCGCCTTTTAAGAGCTGCTAATCCACCTTAAATTATTTCAGCGTGATGGATATTAATGGAGACGTTTAAGTGCTGGTTCAGGCTTTTCAACACCGCCAAGAATTAAATCGTCGGAGGAATCCTGTGAGACTCCTGTGAGCGAAATTTAACCACACAAACGAATACAAGCAGAAAACATGAGTTATTTCTATTTTCCTACATACACGTCCAAAAAGAAAAGAGAAAACTTTCTGAAGTGATACACAAACAACCATTAGGAGGCAGTTAACGCGTTGGCCGAGGATTCGAGCAGCTGCCTGTAAAAGATGTCTGCCGTCACCGAGTTTGGCAATCACCTCGTGTGAAACACATCTGTCACTCAGAGCTCTCCGTGCTGCTTCTTGACTTTTATTAAATTGAATGTTAAACC
Source organism: Argyrosomus regius (assembly GCA_946959425.1). Lineage (NCBI taxonomy): Eukaryota > Metazoa > Chordata > Actinopteri > Sciaenidae > Argyrosomus > Argyrosomus regius. The sequence continues at coordinate 20,913,025 of OX336898.1, read as the reverse complement.
CATAATTCACTCCAAAGCACAGAGTATACTTTGTTTTTTTTTAAACTGCAGCCGAAAACATGATAATATTCATATTTGGATGGCAAATGTCTGCCTGAGCCAGGTCCACGTTCTTCCTCTTTCCTAAATGTTCAGGTAGAATTCATCATCATAACAAGAAGAATCTGAAAAAACACTTTTAAAAAACATGAAACATCCAAAGAGAGTACATTTTTTAGCCAGTTGTGAGATCACGGCAGTGCTAATGGACAAAGTTTGGACAGTTTATTGTGACTTATTTTCATATATAATTTTTTGTCTATAATATTTGGTTATTGTTAAGTACAGTAAGTCAAAGCTGAACCAAGAAGTTGGTCTATTAACTGTCTAAATCTTTAAGTCAAAGTTTTACAGAGAAACACCGTTATTTTTTTACCCAATGAAAAATTGATTACGATCAAACACCTTCAATAATTGAGGGTACTAATAGTTCTGCAGAGAAATACTGTTATTTTACAGATTTTACCTGAATTGCACAATTACCAATACTTTTTTAAAAAAACTGTTTTTACAGCTGTGGTTGCCAGAACTTTACCATAATATGTATGATATAACTTTTTCAAATATTACGGTAAAAGGATATTAATATTGTTTTGTTGCTTATTCCATATATTACCGTATAAATGTTTTTTTTTTTTCATCTAAAGAAAACGCTGTTTTGGCATATAATTTAAAATAATATATGAATGGCATATAAAATAAAGGTTTTGCCATGAAATATTAGTGTTTTACTGTACAAACTTTACTTACGGTATAAATTTACTGTAGAAACTTAACAGTCTTGAATATAAAATACTACTTTAACATGTATAAATTCCCTTAAAATGCTTATAAATAAAGATTTTGCCAGGACACTGTCATAAAAGGCCGTTGGGGTTCAAACTTCAATCTTTTGGAGTACACAAGTGTGTGAATTATGGCAAAATACAGTGTACTGTGAGTACCTGGATGGTGTACTCATAACTTCTCGCCCTCGATGGTCGCCATTTTGTCTACTGTACGTAGCTGAAGGGGAGGGAGCACCGGCCAAGGAAGCTGCTGGAGCTGAAGCGGTTGCGACGATTTCTGCAATTTACAAATGGAAGTTGTTGTTTTATATTTTATATTTAGGCAGTTAAACGCTGTTGCTAATGCTTCGTACTTGAATTGAGACAACGCTACCCTGCCGAAATTGGTGCACTACGCCAAGAAGTACTACACGGAAGTGTACTAACAGAACTAGTCAGCGTATATCGAGTTTATTGCAGCTGGAAACAGCTGCCTGTTTTGTCTGAAAACGACACAGACGAGAGAAACAAAACAAAGCTGCAGCTGGAAAACCAAAACAACGAGCTGAAAGACGCTAAAACCGCTAGAACTGCAGAGTCAGGTGATAATCATCTGATCCCTTTGTTAATACCCAACCAGTACTGTATAAAAACACCATGAAAACATGTGTAGGATCATATATAAATACAAGCGGTACGGCTCATTTGCTGTGAATAGTCCTTTTATGTGTGATGAATGAAAACAGCGCTGTAACAGCTGGTGTAAAATATGACATGTGCGCAGTATGGTGGCTCTCAATCATCGTGTTTACAGCAAACACACGATATAAATCATTAGCGCTGACCCGGGTCGTATTTAACCTCAGCACAACAAACAAGCCTATAGGCAGCAGCGAGGGGAGCGAATGTGACTCGCATTAGCAACACTGCAGACAGTAGAGGGCATTGTGTTTGTAGAAGTGTCACATGTATTGTATATGGTGATAAATGAAAGATTTATTTCCCTTTAATTAAAAACAAACAAACAGCATCTCAGGAGACGCAAAGAACAAAGTACGGAATGAATAAATCCCATTACGTCCTCGGGGTCTTAAGATAGAGCCTCATAAATCGAGCTGCATGTGATCTATCTTTGCTCTTCAACGAAATATGTGCATGAGGGGAAGCGCCAAAGAAAATATGAGCACCATTATGTGGAGATGAAATGTATCCAACGCTTTAAAAAGCTTTAAAATGAGGAATCATTTTGAACCAGACGTCATGTTACTGTCGTTACTCTTTAATGTGGGTCAGTGAGTCCCTTCTTCAACCATCCAGCGTCCATCGCCTTCAAACATACGTGAACCAGCAAGGTCAGGACGAGGTCAAATCTCATTAAAGTTGAGTTTTCCAATCTTCCATCTTCTCCTTCACTCTCCACGATTCAACCGTGAGGACGGCGAAGACAGACGTTGTGATGTCTCGTCAGTCTAAGCCTCGATGGTCGGACACATGGTGAAGAGAAACAGGAAATAGGGAGGACATAAAGCTCTTTATCTGGCAGAAATTTGAATAAATGTAAGTTTATAAGCTCAACTGATGTTCACAAAACACCGCCACACTTTGTCACTGTCCATTCCTGCAGAGCGTTTGCAGCTGACAAAGATAAGGAGTCTTTTATAATAAGTAATTGACGGCTGTATGTATGAATCTTGTCAACAAACCCAACGAAGGACTGAATTTTGCTGCCTCGAGGTCGACTTCTCCAGCGTTTCGTTACGATACAACCGTAAAGTCACTCGATGAGGAAATAACGATTCACATTTTCAGGTGATTGTGCTTAAATCAGAGCAGATTAACACATTGTCTTAGCCATTTCTTTGATTTTGGATAGGCTAAATAGAAACCCGACCACCAGTGTGCAGATTTTAGTGGCATCTAGCAGTGTAGTAGTAGATTGCAACCCCCTCGTTTCACCCTCTCCCTCCTAACATGAAGGAGAAACAATCTGTAGATATGAGAGGGTAATTTTTAGGTAGAAAAACATTATGATTCTTCATTTTCAGGTGATTATACACTACTGAAAACACAGTTTTGCATATTATATTTAATTTCTGCCATATTCTGCAAATAAAACTCACTAAATCTGTCACAGAATCACAAATCTAAAGCCTGACCTGCGTCGTTATGGTTGCTAAAAAAATAGGATTAGACGGTCGCTACAAACGTTCAATTAAACACTAAACAAATGGTCTTTGACTGACCGGTTGTTTGTCATGAAACTTTTGCTTCATTAGTTTCCTAACACGTCGCCAACCAGTGGCAGTTATAGGACGGACTTTGTGACTGTTTGCCAGTCGCAGTCGCAGCCAATTACAGGACTCAAAAACGGAGAGGCATTAATCAAATCTTTAGTACGGTGGCAGACATCAGATTTGCAGAAGCCTGCAAAACAAATATGTCACTGTCAGTGAGGCTGTATGGCATTTAGGGGGGATTGCATTAAGTCGATGGCTCAGCTGCAAGCTAAGCTAATGTACAACAAGGGGCCTCTGGGAACTATTTGCCATGGTGGGAGGCAGAGGGGGAAGAGTGTGGAGGAGTGAAGCTGCCTTCATTCTTTCCCATCCCTCATTTTCTATCTCTTCTTAATTCTTTCTGTATATTTTCCACCTTTTGTGTGTTTTATTTAAGCCGACAGGCTGAACTGGAGGGCGTGGGACGGCCGGTGGGAATAAGGATGAGAGAACAGTGTGAGAAGGGAGGAGACAGATGAAATGAGATAAAGACGATCAGCAGGGTGAAAGAAATGAGAGTGTAAAGAGGTCGGAGGAGGAGAGGAAACAAAGAGTGATGGTGTTAAACAAAAAAAACAAAGGTATGAGGAGTTCCTCTTAGTCAGTCAGTAGAGACGGAGGGATGGTTTTTATTATCTTCACACTCTGTGACAAGGAGACCATCATGTCTCTGTCATTCGTACGTCTGTTCTCACACTACAATCACCTGAGTTTCCTGATGGACGGTGAAGTAAACTGTAGCTGCTGTTAGCTAATGTTAAGCTCAGTTTGTCAGCTGGACTGTGAGCTCTGAGCACTGGGCGAGTGTTCGTGTTTGTACCACAGATGTTTTTGGAAGAGGAGGTTTACAGCTAACTGTGAGCGGAGCTGGTGTCGTGCCAGAACCAGAGCTGGACTGACTGCTGTTGGACTAGTAAGTAATATTAGCTGGCTGCTATGTCGTGTTGTTGACCTTGTTGATGTTTGGCTGTTAGCAAAGTTGTCGACTCGCTAGTTTTCATAACAGAAGTTATCTCATGACACTTGATGATATAAGACGTTAAGTTCTGTCATGGATTTTGTCTTTCTTATTTAGTGTTTCCTGTTTTATTTTGTAATTCTCCCCTCTCCTTGTCTCTGTAACTTTACTTCCTGCCTTTGTTGTGCTTGTTCCAGCCTGATTAGGTTCACCTGTGTCTTCTTGTCGTGTCCTCACTTGTGTATTTAGTCCCTGTGGTTGGTTTTAAGTGTTTTGTCCGTTAGCTTTGGGATCTTTCCTTTTCTTTTGGATTTGTCTTGTCCCCTGCATGTCACGCCACCTTGTAAGTCTTGTTTTTTTACTTATTAAATAGTTTTTGGGCTGGGCTGGCGTCTGCATTTGGGCCTTTCCTCAAGTTACCTAGTTTGCACAATCGTGACATCTTCCTCTTCCTTGTCAAAACCTGGTTTCCTACATTACCCAAAAATGCAACTTGACTGTCAACAGTTCAGGTCAGAGATTGGAGTTTGTTATGCTGGTAGCAGCTAATATAGCCTACATTATACAGCATACAGCCTACAGGAGAGACGAGGTGCGGGCCCAGAGTTTGAACTCCACACCTCCAGACTTTTATTTTCAAACTTGTAGTTTTCAGAGACCGACTCAAGTGACATCACTTGGAGACATTTAGCAGCTTGCTCTGGAGACTGTATTCAAATTTCACATATGTAGTAGTATTGTCAACAGACTTTAATGTCTCTTTAAGGTGCTCATACATCCGTTTTCTGTAACCGTTTATCCTCATCAGCGTTGCTGGGGGCTGTAGCCAATCCCAGCTGACCGTACATGTTGCCAGTTCATCACAGGGCTGACACAAACGACCATTCACGGTCATATTCACGCCTATAATGAACCTATAAACCTGCATTGTCTTTAGCCGGAAGACATGCAACCTCCACACAGGAAGGCCCGAGCCGGGGTTTGAACCAGGAACCTTCTTGCTGAGAGGCGGCGGTGCTAACCATCGGGTGCACATGCAGGTGTGTGAAATCTCAATAAAGCATCCAAATAAATGAGAAACAAAAGTCTTGGAGAACAAAGTGTTGAACCCACCGAGACAGATAACCTCAGGCACTGCTCGAGGTTGAAAGAGGCGACGTGCTTGAAACCTTTTTGGGTACCACACGTACTGATGAAATGTATCTGTACGTCTGAGATGAAGCCTGTGATCAGTGATATCACCTTGATGACACACAGGATGAGTCAAAGCGGGAGTTTATGGATCAATAACTGTCGCAGCTCAGGAGTCCTACGATCTGTAAAGCTGCCTGCTTAAAAAGATTATGACTGCACTGTGAGTGCCGGGCTACTGTGGTTACAGAGTGTGTGTGTGTGTGTGTGTGTGTGCACGAAAAAGAATAAATTATAGGGTAATGATATTAAAAGCACAAAGTCGTTAAGATGCCAAGTTAAGACACAATAAATCCAGTCATGGCTTCTACAGCCTGTCCCCACACTGGGTAATTAAATTAGATTTATAAGCCGTATTACATCAGTGCTAGATACTTCATCCACCCTCAGCTCCTGCACCGTCCCTCCATTTTGTCCCGCTTTATTAGACGACCTGACAGCCACCAGAAAATATGGCGGAATGTTTCAGGTCCCGGGCTGCGAGAGCTCGGCACCGGGCACTCTGTCTTTGGCGGTGTCAGTCGTGTCCACTGATAATATATTAAGCGCTCCACTTCTCTGCAGAGCCGAGTGGAGGTGTAGGTGGTGGTGGTGGTGGTGGTAGTAGTAGCAGGGCTGCCTGTGAGACAATCAAACAGCTTTATCATCATCCACAGTCACTTTTAGCGCCGCATCTACCTTGTCCAGGACGTCTTCACTCTTACTTTGGGGACGACGGGTAAAACTGAACAATATCCTGAGGACTTCGAGTTATGTTGGACGATTCTTTGAGCGTCAATGCACGATGGAATGTGTCCGCTATGTAGCAAGACAGAAAGTTAGGGAGAGATTATACCTACTTAAACATCACTGAAACCACCGTCGTGCCAAAGTACAGCTCACTGACCAAAACAATGAGCTAAAAGATGCTAAAAAGCGTAGTGTAGAGCTGTCCGCCATGTTGGTAGTCCTTCTTCTTTGGCCTCCAAACTAAAAATCGGACCTGAGGCTTCGGTGCTCAAACAAGCCACCTGTAACAGCACCCACCTGTCAATCAAAGCGTCCACGCTGTTAATCCTGCATAACTTTAAGCCTTAATATAATTTGAACAGGTGAGTTCTATAAAAAGCTGCGCTTGGTGCAGCCTTCATGGTTTCCACATTAGCATATCTATAAGCTATTGTGTGTTTGTGGTTGAATTTCCCCATCGAGGGATCAATAAAGTTTATCTTCTTCTTCTTTAACTTTAACCACGAGACCAAGAAGAGCAACAACAGCATCAAGTTCCTCAAAACAACACATTCACGTGACAAAGACCTCCAACGGCTGTAGTGATTACACTGGGCGCAAAAGAGGAAGTCAGGTAACGGTGTTGTCGAACGACAAAGTCCACGTAGGGAGGAGTTTGGGGCGGATGGAAGGGTCAACGAAACGTCGGACTTTAACACAGGAGACTGCTGTCAATGATCCTTTAACCTAAACCAACATGTATAAACCTAATCAAACCTTAACCAGAGGACTTTTTGGGCTAATTTTCTCTTCTTAGCTTCCTCCATCAACATCCTCTTCGTTTTTTTCTCCTCTGCCATTTTGTCCATAGAGACTGTTGAGCCCGGTTACATCGCCCGCTCGCCCAGCTCTGGTCCAAATCTCCTTTGCTATTGTACAGTGTGCAATATGAGCTAACGTTAGCTTAGAAATTACTGGTTTTAGCTGGCTAACGTTAACTTGCTAACACAGATAAATTGCTAGCTAGCTAGGTGGATAACGTCAGCTAATTCATCCCGCTTTGTTTTGTGACATTATCGCTAGCATAACACTATGAGTGGATAAGTTATTTATAGCTTGAGTTCAGCAGCTAACGAGATCCATGACACTAACTTATGTATTGCCCAGCTCCTGTTCTGGCACGACACCGGCTCCACTCCCTGTCAGCATTCCATGAAAACCTCCTCCGGTGCTCTGCAGCTCACAGTCCGTGCAGGCTAACAAACTGAGCTAACATTAGCTAACAGCAGCTACAGTTGTCAGCAGTTTACTTCACTGTCCACCAGGAAACTCGGTAAATCACAGAGAGTTGAGGCGGAGCACACACTCCAGAGTTTAGACACACAGTTTAGTGGTAAAATAATCTCAGTGGTCTGAAGCTCTCATCATGTCGAGTTTAAGGGATTGTGTCGCTTTTCATGGAGGGGAAAAAACCCCCCACAGATTAGTAAACAAGGACATCTCCCGCATGGAAACGTGGAATTTCATCCTCTAATCCCATTTTAACGGTTGTCTGATTAAGAGGTGAGAAGGATTAAGGGTGTGAGCGTACATGTGTGGTGTATTCCTCATGTAAAATACACCACATGTGTGCCTTATTAGGAAGAGGGAAGAATATTAATAATAATAATAATAAAACAGGGGAACCAAAGGGGGGGGGGTGGCAGAGATTAGAAGAGAGCAGCAGAAGAAGAAGAAAAATGGTCGCTCTGTTTTGTCGTTCTAATTAAAAATGCTGCAAATCTCTCATCTCCTAATGTTAGCGCTAACGAGCGGGGCTTAGTGGCAGTTATGTAGATAAAAACTCTTTCTGATTGATTCGGACGGGCCCATTGAAATTTGTTTCACTCCACCTTATTGATCACACTCCCGCTGGTTGAAAACTGCTAATTAATAATGATAATAAAACTGCCACGGCTCATTAAAATCAACCACACGACGCTGAACTCCGGCTCTTTGCACGGCTTTCGCTTTATCCGGCCTTTTCCCCTCTCGTGTGTCTTAGTGCAGAGGTGTCGAACTCAATCACAGAGAGGGCCTGCGGGACGATGTCGAGAGCCAAGCGGTGTCAGTTTGGTGCCTTTTCTTTGGAGCCAGTTCATCGATGTTTGAGGCTGTGGACACACTTAAGATGGAGTGATGGTGTGCATCAATGAGGCGACTCCTTTGTGGGTTTGTGGGCTGCTCACACTGGTATGTGCTTCGAAACATGCAGTATTTTTGTTTGTGAGTTTGTAGGTGGAGTTGAGGTTTGTTTCCACAGAGTCGTACTTTGGCTTGATGGAGGTCTATCAGCTCCATCTGGAGGTTCACAGCTGCTCCGTCCACGTCTACCGCAAACGGGTTGCTGAGCAGTTCAAATTTAAACTTCCGGGCTGCGAAGTCCGTGCCGAGCTCGCCCAGTTTATCGGCAAATTGGGCAGTCGGAAACATGGCGGTAGAGATCGGGTTCGTCAGCGTCTGGCAAAGACGGAAAGTGACCAGAAGATCCAGAATGCGGCGGCGCGCCTGGTCTTCAATCAACCCGAAAGGTCACATTACCCTGCTGCTCATCGAGCTCCACTGGCTACCTGTAGCAGCCCACGTTAAATGCATTCTGTGACTTGTAGTATCAGCGATGTGCTTTGATAGACATATGATATTTTTGATGTGTATTAGTGTTTTTATTCTGTGTATTTAAGTAAAAAATCTCCAACTTTAATGTCAAAGATCTGCTGAAGTTTTCAAGCCGACATCCAAATGTCATAAATATTAATATTTCACTTGCTGTTAAAGTTGTTGTTGTCTTTACTAATTCACTCTGATGCTGCCAGATAAGTGTCCGCCCACACACTTCCAAAATAATAATAACGTGTTCGCTATTTTCTGTCCACAGTCATTACACTGATTGGCATTTTCAACTTTTTATCTCATTACATGTTTTTTTGGGAGGCGGTTATGATTGACGTTTCCCGCTCTCAGCCTCTGCTTTGAAGAGTTGGTTCACCCGAATTATAACTTACTACTTTGGTGGTACCTAACCAGGTAGACTTTTAGATTTTGAGCCCAATTAATTGGAGCGTTTCCATCCTACAGAAGAAATTATCACTGTTTACAGTTTGTCCTGGTGATAGGGAACCAAAACAAAGAGCTAAAAGGCACTAAAAAGTCTCCATAGAGCTTAGAGGAACTGCTGAGATTAATAATTTGATCCATCATTAATACTAAAAGAAGTCAGCAGAGTTGCCGTGTCAACGACGTGAAGTAGAGCGTCCAAGTAAAGCACCAGATTTAGAGTTATGACTAATTATGGATCACCTTTTACGACGCTGTAAGTTGTTTAATATTGAAATAAATCAGCGTTCAAGTTTCCCTTCCTCGATGCATCGTGATTACTTTGGGTTTTTACAAGATGACTACATTAAGTTTATGGACACGAGTCAAAATAAGATGCACTCTGCAGACTAAGTGGCCTAGGAACTTGTGAGCTTGTGGTAAAAAAATGACATTAACAAGCAACCAAATGAAACGCGCCATTACTTTGAATAAAATTACACATTTATGTGACATAAGTTGCAGAAACGTTACATATAATGCCTTTAATCTAAACAATAATCCTTGCACCTTTCGTCCTTCCTTCCCTCGTCTTCCTTTCCTCCTCATGGCAGTCGGCAGTGGAGGGCTACTTAGCACACAACAGTTAATACCTGTCTAATTTATTAGCCTCCTGCCCCAGCCCTGAAGGGCCATTAGCAACACACACTGACACAGCACACCGGCCTGTGTCGTAATTTATTGTCTTATTACAGTGCTGCAGCGGCATCAATTAATTATCCATTAAAGCGCTGCTGTCCCAGGATTTATGGAGGGGACTGTGGGGGCTGTGGGAGATACAGTAGGAGAGGAATGAGGGAGAGGGTGGGTAGATGTGGGGAGGCGGAGGATGAAAGATGGATTGTTGTTTTTTTTTGGGGGGGGGGTGCGCTTCGGTTTGAAAGTTGGGATAAAAATAAAGTTTGCTGAAAACGCTTAAAAATAAAAAACAACAACACGAGTCTGCAAATCAAACGTTGCTTCTTCTTCTTCTTCTTCTTCTTGTAAACAAATATTGTTTAATTGTGAGATTATAAATCACGCCGAAAAGCTGAAATATAATCTTTGCTAACACTTTAATTTCCATGAGGTGATGCATCATTTACTGTACATACCCGGGCTAGTCTCCACACACACTGCTCTAATATAGAAATACAGAGTGGTGTGATATTTTTGAATACTGTGAGCATTAACATCATTACAGTTATAGCTTGAACTAAATTAATATGCTCATGACATCAATATTTTTGTGATTTAGTGCCCCCAGTTTCATAGTGTAATCCCACTGTGGTAAACAGTTCTCTGTTGCTAACGTGTGCAATGCTACCGAACGTCCATTAACATCAGCAAACGACCAGCTACACTACAACATAAGTCCAACAGCAAGTCCAGAATGTTTGCTCGCTAACAAAACACGATGATAAGTTATTTATAGCTTACCAAATGAGTTCAGCAGCTCCTGTTCTGGCACGACACCGGCTCAACTCCCTGTCACCGGGCCTAAAAAAACCTCTTCTTCTTCTTCCCGGTAGTCCAAAACACCTGTGGTACAAACACTAACACTCCCCTGATGGATGAAATGACTGAAGCTCATAGTGATGAACTCACCAGACTCTGCTTTATGGAGCGTTTTAGCCTCTTTCAGCCAAATGTTTTGTTTTTACGGTCTGCAACTTCTGGTTCGCTCTCACTCAATGAGCACAACAGCTGTGTTTAAATCTGTTTTATATAAACCAGTGAGGCCGGAGGATGGTGTGAGTTTCATTCAGTCAACACAGAAGTGCCAAAAAACTGCAGTTCCTCAAACGTCCACTTGAGGCTGGCTCCAGAAGTGAGTCAGTCATGTTAAAATGTCCAACTTCACAGCAGAAATAAACATGTTTACAGCCTGGTACAAAAAACAGTTTTGGTCTCTATAGCTAATTTCCCCGTTCATGACAACTGTACTGAGGGTGAATTTTTATACAACGCACCTGTTCAAATTATATTAAGGCTTAAAGTTATGCAGGATTAAGAGCGTGGACGCTTTGATTGACAGGTGGGTGCCGTTACAGATGGCTTGTTTGAGCAACCAGGCCAAGTGTTTAGTGTTCATTTAGATACTAATTACAAGAAAAAGTTGGCATTAGTGTTCTACTTTTATGCTGCTGGCTGTTCATTACTTCAACCTTTAAATAAGTTTAAATAATTTGTGTATGTGTGTGTGTTAACTTGTTTTCCACTAGCAGCAGTTCAGTAAACAAACCCTGATAAATCCACAGTACACCGTCTGCCCAGCACCAAACAGCAGACAGACAAAGTTAGAGCCCAGCTGGTGAACATAGTGGAGGCATTTAGTTGCTAAAGAGGCACATATTTCCCTCAGGAGTTGGTGGAGACCAAAAATGGAGCTTATATGTAGAGTGAATATTTGTCTTACAAAGCCAGGTGGCCAGAAACAACTCCAGCCACAGCGCCTTTATAAATATATAGAAGAAAGTCATGAAGTCATGCTGGTGTTGAAGAGTCTGACAGCTGCTGGAATGAAGGACCTGTGGTAGATCCTTCTTACATGGTGGAAGTAGATTGATATCAGCTTTGCTAACATCCTCCTCTCCCTCACTTACTCTGTGGAGTATAGGGTCCTCTTGACCAGTTTGTTGACTCCAAAAGACCTCAGTGTCCTCAGCAAGTGGACACAACTTTGACCCTTCTTGTACGTCTGTGTTGTCCGACCAGTCCACCATTTTGATGTACTTAGTACTGTACTGTTTTACTGTATACAGTAAAACACTGTGATATTTCCAAACCTTTATTTATACGGCATTTTAAGGGAATTTATTCAGAATGAAGTAGTATTTCATATTTGAGACTTAATTATACAGTAAAACACCATAATATTTAATTGCACATTTTACAGTCTTTTACTGTCATGGTTTGGCAGTTTTTCATCTTAAAAAATCTACATACATTTAAAAATATGAAATAAAACTCCAACCTTAGATGTGAAATCAACAGTACTAATATCCTTTTACCGTAATATTAGAACATGTAACGCTATATTTATTACGGTAAAATTCTGGCAACCCCAGCTTACAGCTTTTTACCGTAAAAACATTTTTTTTCTTTACCATAATTTTATGGCAAAACTTTTATTCAGTATGAATTTCATTAAAATGCCATGTAAATAAAGTAATATTTTATATTAGATACTCTTAATTATACAGTAAAACACTGTAATATTCAATGGCATATTTTACGGTCTTTAACTGTCAATGTTTGGCAGTTTTTCATTGAAAAATCTATAGACATTTTAAAATATGAAATCAACAGTACTAGACGTAAAATTAGCAGTACTAATATCCTATTACTGTATAGTATTAGATAAAGTTATACTGTATTTATTATGGTAAAATTCTGGCAAACTGAAGCTGACAGTTTTTTACCGTTAAAAGATTTTTTTTTCTTTACCGTCATATTTTATTATATATATTAAAATGTTTATTTACATGGCATTTTAATGGATTTTTTGCAGAGCAAGATACTTTATGTTAGAGACTGTTACAGTAAATACACTGTAATATTTAATGGTTGGTGTATTTTACAGTCTTTTACTGTCATGGGATTTGGTGTGGGATCAATAAAGTCTGTCTTATCTTAATGTAAATTATGCACAAAACCCATTATCATATTATAAGTTATATTATTGGATATATTCACATGTAGCAGCATCTTTATGCCGTGGTTCGTCAAGCTAATTTTAATCATATTTTTGGGTAGATTAATCTACAACAAGCTCACGAGTTTCGTGTGTGAACGTAACTAACATCTATCAAGTTGATTTAACAGAAAAAAAGTGCTGGCGAAGAAGTAAACAAATACCTCAAAACTGTACATTATTTTGACATAAATACACACACATGCAATTTCTGTTGTATCGCCGAATAAATCACGGCGTGTGATTCATGTTCACATACGTACATCGTACACTATAGACTGCATATACATCCTATGTGCACTAAAATAGAAACACTCCTGTCCTCAAAACCTGCATATATGAGACATGGCAAAAATCCACCACCACCTCCACCTCTGCCTCCGCCAGCATCTTCCACCCAAACACGATTTGTACAGAAAACAAAGTGTATTCCAGCGCTGACAGGGAGAATGGATTACTTCCATTATGCTCTACAAGAAACACATTCTGCTGAGATGAAAAGGGGGTTGTAAATTATTGCTGAAGGTGGCTTGCTGCTAACAAGTCTGGTGATCCGGGGCTAATGGAGTTCATATTCACTAACTGCGTCCCGGCAATGTGACAAATCAAAACGCTACACAAATGAGCATCATCATCGCCGTGGAGATCTACGGTAATCCTTAACCGGCCTGAATTTACAACATAATTGAATCAAAGACGAATGACGCCGTGTTTCAGTGGAGCGCCTTCCTCTGTGACCTTCTCAGGAAGAAGAGGTGATTGACAGGACAAATCGCTGTGGACGCCTTTGGGTGTCGACACTGTCGCATCGCTGTGTCAGGATGTGTCAGTTGACTCGCTGAGTGACAGACGGAGCTGCAGCCAGCTCCTCCACCACTCACATACGAGTAAACACACATTTTTATTAATATTGTTGAAGCAACACTGTGTAGAAGTTTGGATTTTTGGGGATTTTTGGCCTCTAGTTTCAGAGTGTAATCCCACTGTGGTAAATATGGACTGCTGTACACGTGTATATAGGTATACTCACGCGTCCACGTCTTTAGTGCCGTAAAGCGTCACGTACTCCATTCGAGACACCATTCACCTGATTACAAGTCAGTGTAGCATCAACAGGATTTAAAATCTGCTAGTTTAGTTACAAACCGTCAACAAACTCACCTTTGACACCACCTGGTCCAGCTCCTACCTCTCGAACAGATCATTTTATATGCTTAGACCCCATGGTGTCCCCCAGAGATCAGTACTCGGTCCCCTGTTGCAGGACTGCCAAGATGGCGCCAACCAGAGCCACCACACTTTGAGCTTCACGATGGCTCTTTAGAAACCTGTGGGTGACGTCACGGAGACTATGACCATGTTTTATACAGTCTACGATGCTGCGAGTGTGAACAAAAACAATAAAGTTGTGGACCGGACTGATAAACAATGAGCTGAAACTCACTGTGAAGCTGTTTCAGGTGATAAATCTCATTGATAGACGTAGGAAAATATTAATTATACCCGCTTTGAATACCGAGTATGCACAAAAACAAGTACACACCCCGATGATAAGACGGGTGTTTATGGTTTTGGGAAAGTCTTTTGTCTTCCTTTGTTTAACTTTCAACCAAACCAACCCTGACACCAACAAACCCATCATCAGTGTTTCCACGACAACAGCTTTATCATGGTCAGAGTTCACATTCATACAAATGTGATTCCTGTGCCATTGTAATCTCTTTTCATCAGCTCGGAGAAACACTCGTGAGCGTAATCACAATGGGTTCACACGTCCTTGGGAGAAAGAATATATCCAAACATGAAAAACATATAAATATATAATTTTCCTTCACACCTCGGTCGTGTCGTCGTCCCCCGGGTGACGCAGACAGGAAATGGGAATAACCGCTTCCTGCCTGAGCGGGCTTTGAAGGCATGCTACGAGGGACGATGTCATGGCGGTGCAATGTTCCTGAGCTTTCAGCGCGCTCTTTGTAATGTGTGATTTACAGCTTCCCCCCCCTGCTGTTTCATCTGTGATTTAGTGTTTCCCGGTCAGATGGCTATCGGTTGCCTTACATGTCCGCTCTGTTCCTGCAGGACGAAACGTGGAAAAAAAGAAAGAAAGAAGTGACACAGAAGAGCTTTAAGCTCAATCAGGACTTTGAATAACGGCATTTCAACAGCGATCTATTGTGTGTGTTACAGCTCGGTGAATGACGGCAACAAAAACAATAAAAAAAAGTGTGAATGAGTGAAGTTGTACTGTAAAAACAAACAAAAGCCGCAAAGCAAAAGGTGAAGTGAAGCCAAAAACTGCAGTTCCTCAAACGTCCACTTGAGGCTGGCTCCAGAAGTGAGTCAGTCTCCATAAGTCCCCATGTTAAAATGTCCAACTTCACAGCAGAAATAAACATGTTTACAGCCTGGTACAAAAAACAGTTTTGGTCTCTATAGCTAATTTCCCCGTTCATGACAACTGTACTGAGGGTGAATTTTTATACAACTCACCTGTTCAAATTATATTAAGGCTTAAAGTTATGCCAATTTTTAGATTAGCAGTACGCCAACATGGCGGTGGCAAGTGTCACAGATTTTGAGCTTCAAAACAGCTCTTTAGAAACCTGTGCGTGACGTCACGGATACGACGTCCATTCTTTATACCGTCATTGGTTTGTACGCACCTGACCTGTCTCCTTTTAACTCTGTTTTGGTCTCCACCAACTCCTGAGGGAAATATCAGGCTCTTTAGCTCTTTAGGTATCGTTACAGGCGTCATTCAGGTCCGCTGATGATCCACATCTTTACCAATTTTTAGATTAGGCAGAAGGCGGAAGAAGCAGGACTGCCGACATGGTTACGATTTGGCAAGACGGCGAGATTTTGAGCGTCACATCAACCTTTAGAAACCTGTAGGTGTGTCATCCATGCAATGTTCATTGATGGGACCAATGACAGTATAAAGAATAAAGAAAGAACAAGAATGAGGAGCTTAATAGTTCCTCATTAGGTCTGGAGACATTCAAGAAAACAACAACTTGTTTATATAAAAGTTTTCAGATCTTTTACTTCAGTAATCTTTGCTGTTTGTGAACTGTTAGAAAATTGTAGCCTCAAGCGATTCAAGTGAAATCTTTTGAGAACTTTAGAGGGGAGGAAACGTCTCTAAACCTGATCGGTTTTGTAACTTTTCTGTCACTAAATTACAGTTTTAAATCATGTTGACGTGTAATCAGGTGAGTGGTGTCTCTGTCTTCAGTCCTTGGCGAGAGCTTGGTGACATAAAAGGCTGAAAGACAGACGCCGAGCTGGGCTGACTGCTGTTGGACCAGTAAGTAATGTCTTGTGTTGTTGACCTTGCTTGATGTTTGTCTGTTAGCAAAGCTGTCGACCTCTGAACCTCTCCCTTCATTTTCAAAGCTAAAATCTCTTCTCTGTCGTAGATTTGGAACAACATCTCTGTTTGAATCATCAGATATGAATCATAAAACTCGCTGCACGGTTCCACGTCTCCAAAAACTTTAGTTTCCTATCACAAGTCGCATCAAGTTAATTGAATCAGGATGATAAAAACATGGTTGCTTCACTTGTTTCTCATTCAGAAATCTAAACTAATCTGTAAATAATCACGGAAATGTCATGACATAACGAGGTTTGAGGCGTGTTTTCCCTTTTAAAGGTTGGAACAAATGAACGGAGATTGGGACATGAGGAGAGAAAAAAACACAATTTTTGCTTTAAAAAAGTTGAAATATTGATGAAAAATGTTGCATTTTTCTGTTTTATTTCACATCTGCTTCTCTATTTCTTTGTTCCTTGCAGGTTTTATTGACTTTTTCCTCGTCTCGTCTTTGGTTCAAACCACTTTCTTTCCTCCATAACTCAATATTTCAGTACTTTTCGGAGACCTCGCTGCCTCCTGACCTCTCTCAAACACACATGTTCCTGTTAACACTCAGCACTTTCCCTGCCTTTAACCTCTGACCTCGTCCCTCTCCTAACCTTCACCCCAACCTCAGCGTAAACTCCCGTAAATCCCTTAAAATTAAACGTCGAGGTGATTTAAAGTTTCAGCCCTTCATCCGTCAGCTGTCGTCTAATTTCATTTCACCAATTAAAGCTGCATTAAGTTTGTTTTATAGCTGCTTGTTTTTGTTTTGAAATTAACTTGACAGCTAAAAAAAAAAAAACAGAGTCTTAATTAAGATTTAAATTAATTGACAGTAACATCTGTAAGGCAACATGCCGGTGAGCCATGAGGAGACAGACTATCAGCTGATTGACAGTAAGGAGAGTGTAAACACTGAACACGAAGATAAATAATAAAAATAAAAAGTCTTTTTCTCTCCTGTTGATGCTTCACTGACTTGTAACTCAGCTGTGATTTACAGAGTTTCCTGATGGACAGTGAAGTAAACTGTAGCTGCTGTTAGCTCAGTTTGTTAGCCGGACTGTGAGCTCAGAGCACCGGGGTTAGTGTTTGTACCACAGGCGATTTGGACCACCTGGAGGAAGAAGAAGAGGAGGTTTACAGCACCGGTTACGAGGAGTGGAGCCAGTGTCATGCCAGAACAGGAGCTGGTCAAGTAACCAGGCTCAGCAGCCTCTATGGAGACTGAAGAGGACGTTGACGGAGGAAGCTAAAAAGCTAAAATAGGTAACAAAAAGTAATGAAACTGTTAAAATAACTTAAGTTAAGTTATGGATGTGGTTGCAGAATAACGTGACCATTAAATTTAAACACAGTTCAATAGCATGAAAAAATAGTTGTAATAATATCAACTTTTATGTTAATTAAATGTCTTTAATTGTCATTTTAAGGTCTATTTAAGTGAACTCATGACGTCTGGTGTCGATAAAGGCGTAGTAAAGTTAATCTGACGGTGCTGTGAGGGTAAATATAACACTCACCTCTCACAGCTATTCTTTAGTGGCTTTTCTACTCCACCGACACCGTCATTAGTTAGAGGAGCTGTTGAATGTTTACACAGTAAAACAAACTTACTCAGCAGCAGCAGCAGCAGCGAACGCCTCGTAAACGTATGGCGGCCGCACCATCTGCTCTCCACCCCTACAGTATCTCACTCAGCAGAGGAAGGAGTGGGAGGAGAGGAGTGACAAGAGGGAAGGACAAGGAGCTGAGAGACTGACAACAAGGACATGTGGACGGAGAGAGGAGTGAAAGGGGGGATAAAGTCGAGGGTGTAGGTCACGAGGAAGAGGAAGAAAAGCCTTTAACGGTGTCTGTAAGTCTTTGCGCCTGAAGCCTGAGGGCAACACTTTGGTCTTATTCTGACAGGGCTTCATTAAGAGCTGTCCACCCTCGCCTCAGTACAAGGCGTGTGCATGTGTGCAGCATGTGTGCTTATAATCCAGGTCATCACATACTGTCAGTACAAGAAGTTAACCATCGACATCTTTACCTTTCAATGAATAATTCGCCTGCCCACAGCGAGCAGCTGCTTTTAGAGAACAAACCCTTAAAAAGCTCACCGCAGGCTCAGCACAAAACACAAGGCGGACACAACTGGAGCATTTAGCAGCTAAACAGTCTGATATTTCCCTCAAGAGATGGTGGAGACCAAAACAGAGCTAAAAGGAGGCTAGACTCGCATCGCCGGTGTACCATTAAAAACCTAAAATTAGCTAAATGTTTTCAATGTATTCATCATTTAGGCTAAACTATTTTAGATGTTTGTTCTTTACTTTGCAGTATGTAGATCAATTAGCTAAATATTTTAATTATCTTTTACTTTTCTGTTATTTTTATTGATTACTTTTTAGCTAACTATACTGTGTAGTTACAGAAGACCACGTTTTATTATACAGTTAGTTATTAATGAATGAAATGCTTTATCAGTTCACTATTTCTGTCACTTCTCAACTATATCCATTAATCTTAACTTTAAACCATTTATCTATTAGCTAACTACTAGCTACTACTTACTAACTAACTAGCCATTATTAGCTAACTTTAAAGTATTTAGCCATTAGCTAACTATTAGCTACTACTAGCTACAGTAATAGATAAATGTTTTGAATTTCAACTAATTATCCAATATCATTAGCTAACAGTTACAGCTATTTTCCAGCTATCATAGCTAAAACTAGCTAAATGTTTTCACTTCATTCCTTAGTTTTATTTAAATCGTGTAATGTATCCATTAATTTTAGCTATCTTTAAACCATTTATCCATTAGCTAGCATTAGCTACTACTAAGCTAACTATCCATTGTTTGCTAAACGTTTTAACCGTTTATCCAACTGTTTTTCAGCTATCATAGCTAAAAAAATTAGCTACATTTTTACTTTTAGTTACGTATTTTTAACCATTTATCATGACTTTTAGCTAACTCTAAATATACTCAAAACTGTATAGGTTAAATGTTTAGCCATTGGTTTTGGCTAACTCCACAATCTCTTTCAAGTAACAAACACAGAAAGTTGAGAATACCTTCAGTAAAGTGTGTCTATATATACGTAAGCTGTATATACACAATATGTATACAGTGTATATGTATGTATATATGTGTATATGTGTACTGTGAGCTAATGTGCGTGCGTGAAAGTGTGCTTTTGTGTGAGAAAGTCCAGGGCCGGCCTCGTCCTGATCCCTCCCTCTCATCACGGCAGTGCCTGTTTTTAATCTGGGCCAGTGATTTATGAAGGAGCTCCGACTGTGTATATCTCCTCACTTCCTTTCATTTCTCAAATGGTTTGTGCACTGCGGGATGATAGATTTATCTACACACAACCCCTGCATGACTAATTAACTCTGAAATATCAGGGCCAGATGTGGAACTGAAAGACGGACCCCAGAGTGCTTTCTCTCTCCCCTCTCGATCTTGCTCTTTCATTTTTCTAACTGTTGCTTGTGATTTTTCTTCGTCTTCGTCTTCTTTGTCCCGTCTCAACGTTCAGCTATAATTCTGCTGATAATCACTGACAGGGTGTTTTTAGGTGAATGTAAATGTTGTACTCGCTGAAAAAGCAAATCGACAGTTGTGATTTAAATAAACGTCTTTGCCGTAAAGGAACAATCCTTTTCCAACGAGGGTTTGCTACACATAAACTTTAAGATAAATAAAATATGTAGTCTTTCAGAGTCACGGGTCTCAAATAAATCTCCAGTTTTACTTTGTAACATCCATCAACTTTGACCTTCCATACTTGTACTGTATTAGCCTGACGAAAATGTGGTATGGGTTTAATGCTTATGCATGCTAACGTGCTAATGTTCTTAAACATAGACATCTGTACACGTGTATTTGTTGACATTAGTCAATAAACTGATTAAACCATTGACCATTAATTTAATTATTAGGTATTTTATATTCAAAGCAACACTGCTCTAAACACACAGACATAAGCAGTTAACGTTAGCATACCCGTCTAACTAGCTTACTTTTATATTGAAATATACTGCTACTACAGTATTATTTGAATGCAAATTACCTTTACACAACATGTTTTTATACCTATCTAATATTTTAAAAATTCATATTAAGGATTGGGATTGTCTACGCTAACGTAAACTGTTAACGTTAGCACACCTGGCTAACTAGCTCACTAGTAGGAACGTAGCATTACTACAAAGGCCAAGGAGGAGTGTAACTAGCAATACTTAATGCGACATTATGTAGAAATAATTTAGTGAGTGTAATCCCACTGTGGTGAATATGGACAGCTGCACATGTGTATTTGTTACTCATGTTAAAAAACTAGCGACAACTTTGCTAACAGCTTCTAACGTATCATATTTACATATTTAGGAAAAATTACCAATTCTGAGCAAGTTAACAAAGTCTGGCAATGTTTTTTTTTTTTAAACACTCCTGGGTTTGAAGTCGCGTGGAGAACAGACCAAAACAGTGTTGCGGCCGCAACGTGCCTAGTGGGGTTTTCCCGTAAGCCTGGTTACATTGCCCACTTGCCCAGCTCCGGTTCTGGCACGACACCATCTCCTCTTCTTCTTCTTCCCCGGTGGTCCAAAACCTTTATTACCTTTATTAGTACCTGTGGTACAAACAATAACACTCCCCCAGTGCTCTGAGCTGGCTAACAACTGAGCTAACGTTAGGTAGCGTTGTTAGTAAAATCCAGTTTCACCAAAATCACCAAAATAGTTTGTCAAATGAGACTTAATGTCATAAAACATTATGTTCTTCTTGTGGGTGATCGTACCCAGAGTTTAGGATTACGTTAGCATGCTTACGTTAGCATTTACGTTAGTGTGGCTGCAGATTCTTTGTCCTTAAATGAAAATATATATATTTTTTGCTACATGGACGTTTCTATATTGAATCCACTGATGTGGAATCTGGCTTAGCTCGCATGCTTCATGGAGTCTGCCTGCATGAGATGAGTCAATACACAGTCTGAACAAGGTCCTCACATCACACACACCCATAAATCCCCTTTATGACAGATTAGAGAGAGCAATGGCTTTTCCACTCGTTTACCCATAAATACAGCAACACGCTCAGCTGGTTTATGCCTCGCTCTCCCTCTCGAGACGTTGGAATGGGTGAGCTGATGTTTATAGCTGTCACGGACCAGCAGTGAATATGTCTCTTACTGGCTATAGTCCAAGCCGAACTTCAAAGCATTAAGAAAATAGAGCCACTCTGTAAATGGAAAAGCAAAACAGCTGTGTGATATGATTTAGCTTTGTTCCCTTCCAGGGTGTGTTTTGTTGTAAGAAAGAACAAACAAGTAAATTTAGAGGATATTTCCTGCTGCACGTCGGACAGATGATATTTCCCACGCCAGTTTCTTTTTTTTTTAAAAGTTCATGTTGCACATATTTTGGATTAGAAATAGGAAATACGAAGAGGGAGGAAAGCCGAGAGAGTGTGTGAGACAGGTTAGAAAACGAAGCCAGGCGAGCCGTCAGATCCGATGTAGGCGTTTTTTCCTGACAGCTGTAATTCTCCAGCCTACAGAGTTTCATCAACGGCGGTTGCATTTAAGCTGCGCCGTGGGGCAAGCGGCCCTTTCAAGTCTCCGTTCCCTGACAGGTAGATTTATTAGTCCTGAAATTTGTACAGATCACACGTCAGTCATGGCAAGCTGTCAACGCGTCAGACGTGGGCCCTTCTGGGCTTTTTCTTAAGGTGGATCTGCCTGGAAGAGGTTTTACATCGACTCCCTGCCTGTTTGTCCAACTTTAATAACACCTGATGACAGTTTGACTGATGGGGAAAATGCAGGATGTGTGAAAAACAATGTAGAGTTGCGTAAGAACATGCAGTACTTAATGTAGTTTCTCACCCTGACCGGGGTAGAAAGAAACTTCAGAGTCATGATCGATGACCAACTGGTGTCGAAATCGGACGTGGTCTTGAGACCGGTCTTTTTAAAGTCTTGATCTCAGACAAAGAGAACTCTGGATTTTAGTTCAAGACCGATCAAGGTTCATCTGCAAAACAGCGTCTAAAAGTACACACAACGGTTCATAAATACTTCAAGGCACCGCTTAATGAGGTGACTCAATGTGGCAACCTTTACCTGAAGGGTTTTCATGAATATTAGCTACCTAAGTATCCTATGTACTGTCTGGTCTTTGTCTAGACTTGCAGTAACTTGTTCTTAGTCTTGGTCTTGGCTAGTTCTCAAGCCCTCAAAGTCTTGTTTCTGTCTCAATACACTCTGGTCTTGGTCCAGGCTTGGCCTCAGTTTAGTTGGTTTTGACTACAACACTGTGAACACCCGTTTGCTCGGGGCAATCCAGACTTTTCTGTTGTTCCCGGTTGATGGAACATCCTACCAGTTCCTACCAGATCAGTGGCGACCTTCAGTAAGCTCCTGAAGACCTCCAGCTCTTCAGAGAGGACCTCCTCTCCAACACGACCAACAACTGGACATGCTAAATCTATCCCCCCTCTAGAAATGTCATTTGATTCTATGTGAGTAGTACTTTTTGCTGTACTAACCTGTCCTGGAAGAAAGTAATCATCATCTCTTACCCCACTTTAACCCCTCGGTTGCCCTGCTGCCCATCTCATTGACCCTTGACCCCTGGTTAAACTCCCAGCATGCCCTGAGGCTTGAGGTTCACGCCTGGGTCTAAACTAACAAACGCAGTCAAAGGTCAACCTTTCTTTGCTCTTGTCTTGAGGTCTGGGTGTGTTTTCACCTTTTCAACTCTCCAAACACCCTGCTGGGAGCAAAAGAAAATGAAAACTCCTGCTTCCACCTGGATCTGATTTTCTACTTTGTGTGTGTGAACATGTGCGCTCGTCAGTACTGTACTGTATGCAGTTGCTTTGGTCTTAAACCTTAAATGGTCCTAAAAACTGGCTACAAAAGTCTTAATCAATCATTAGCTTGGCACAATAGGCTCACACAGTTTATTCAAGAGATATATCTGTACCAACAACTCCTGCATCATAACCGTGCCTCTGTTGTGAAACAGTTTATACTCAAGATAAATAAAAACTGATGCTCTAACACAGCTAATAAGCTATGATAGCTTCCCCTAGTTTGGACTCTCCAGCTCTACGTTGCCCCAAAGGTCGAGTCCCCACAAGCAAATCCACTGATTGCTGAATAAATTAAACCAAATTAAGATCGGCCTCAGTACAACCTGAGCTCATTCACTGCACTCGTTGTGTAATCCTTCTCCAGTGACCACCCTCTGTGAGGTTTGAACCTCTCAGAAAAGCTTCTGTGGTTGCTGGTTTCTTCATGTTTCTGTCAGGTAATTTATGTTTTCGAACCTGCAGGATCTCGGCCAACATCGGCCCATGAACTCTGCAGGAATTCAGCACCCACACACACTCACATGAGGGTGGCTTGTGTAGCAAATGGTGAAATCTCGGGATTTCCATCGCAGACACACATACCAAAACTTTTTTTTAGTTTCTGTTTCCTCACTAACCATAAGTAATTCCAGAGTTACAAATGCAAAATTGTGTGGACACTGCCGCGCTCTTGAGTGCAGGAGATGAGAGACACATTGAAACCATGTGTTTCCACTCTTAACACTGTGACCTGGGGAAGTCTCCAAAATCCCCAGCACAAGCCCCAAGCGCCTGCCACCAAGCATAGAGTCACCGGGCCCGCTCAACGCTTCGCTTCAAACCAGATTTTCTACTTCCCGTGCCAAGCCGCTGCCATATCCCATTTCTCATCAGACCTTGATGGACCTAATGTGGGAATCCATTATCACACCCGTACCCTTTTGCGGCTTCGCTCTGTTCTTTCTTCGGCCCTGTCGACTGTCATGGATCTACAGCGTATGCCTCCAGGGCCCCTCAAGCAACCCTGTCTAGTCTGTGCTGCCCCAGCCCCGGGGTCATCCTCTGCTTTTAGTCCTGTTCACCGTTGTCAAAAGACATTCTCATAGTGTCAGTACACAGAATAAGAGACAGTAGGTCCAATGTAATGGGGTTGGGGTTTAAATAAAAGAAGTTTTGTTGGATAGCCACACTTGATTTTTCAAGGCTTTGAATAGACGTGCTTGTGCTACAGTTACATGACCTCACTGTGCCCAAGTCTGTGAACAATCACTCCTGTGTTTTGCGAATTGTCAAACTCTCAGATGCTTCGATTATAGTTAAGAGTTGTACCACTATATATATATAAATGTAGCCCAAATACAGTAAACCCAACTACTGCTTTGTCTCTTTGTCTCTTTCGGCGTTAGTTTCTCTCCGTGAACTCTTCACCCCAGCTGCCGACAGAAGGCTGTCATGCTAAATTATACCTATGTTGTTTTGCGGCCCCTCTCCTCGATTGACAGACAAGGCGGTAAGATCAGAGAGATACAGATTAACTCGCTGTTTATGTCTTGAAGGTTTTCCTTCCACACTTTGCAATTAGATTACAGCTGGCCTGAAACACCAGAAGAATAGAGAAAACTCCTTGAACTTCTTCCTTTTGGTTTACGGCTGGTAACTCTTGGTAAAGTGTTGTGTGGCCTGGGAATCTGTCTATTCAAATAATCTGCAAGAAATGAGGTTTTACTTACTTGTCATTGCTCTCACGGTGTCGTTTCATGTTGCAACAAGCTATAAAAACCACTAAAAACCAACTGTAGGCGAGCATAGTGCAGCATTTAGCAGCTAAAAAGACAGATATATCCCTCAGGAGCTGGTGGAGACCAAAAATAGAGCTAAAAGACAATAAATGTTGGACTTAAATTCATCAGGTGGACTACAAATGGATGATTATGTCAGTCTGTAGCTGCCAGATGTGGATGCAGGGAAAGATTGTGGTCTGTTCGATGGTTTAATGTTTTATTCAAGCATGAAAGAGGATGTGTTTTCTTTGTTTTAAGATGTAACCAAAACCATGATTTTTCATAAAAAACCTTAACCAAAGTCCTTTGTTGCCTAAACATAACCATACACGGGATCCAGCACGCAAATCCTGATACAGGATGTTAGTCCTGAAGTCTTGATGCCAACCATCAACCTCGAAGAATTAGTAGAATATAAATGTAGTAGTAGTTTAGGAGACTCTTTCTGTGTACATGTGGTGTCACTGACATATAGTATCTCTGTTTTTGGTGTATTTTAGGCTGCACAGTATAAAACATGGATGTTGTATGCATGTCCCTCTGGTTGTCGCCATCTTGGCAGTCCTGCCCTCCTGGCCAATGTTCACTGTCCATTGTCTTTTCAGCTGCTAATTAATGGAGAAGCAGTAAAATGACAACAATTTGTCATTTTACTGTCATTAAACAGTAATTGTCATTAAAAAATATATATACATAGATATTTCCAGAATGTTGAAAAGTTGCAGACTCTTCTCATTAAGACCATAGACAGTATGAAACATGGACATCGTATCCGTGATGTTGCCAACAGGTTTCTAAAAAGCCAAGTGCGGTCGCCATCTTGGCAGTCCTGCCTCCGCCGCCACCTCCTAGTCCAAAGATCGCCAAAGACATGGATTGTGGTTGGACTAATTGAAGCCTGGTTGCTTAAACAAGCCACCTGTAACAGCACATACCTGTCAATCAAAGCGTCCACGCTCTTAATTCTGCATAACTTTAAGCCTTAATATAATTTGAACAGGTGAGTTGTATAAAAATTCACCCTCAGTACAGTTGTCATGAACAGGGAAATTAGCTATAGAGACCAAAACTGTTTTTTGTACCAGGCTGTAAACATGTTTATTTCTGCTGTGAAGTTGGACATTTTAACATGGGGACTTATGGAGACTGACTCACTTCTGTAGCCAGCCTCAAGTGGACGTTTGAGGAACTGCAGTTTTTGTCACTTCCCGTTGCCTGCTTGGCTTAAAGTAGTGTTTTGACTGCAGTTTATCAAGGTTAAGAATAGTTCCTGTGCTGTTGCTTAAACGAAGAAATGTTGCTGTAGTTTGAGGTGACACAAAGTCAACTTTATAATGTTGCTTCTGCTGGAAGTTTGACGATTACCAAACAGACAACAGTCCAGGTTCCTGCCATCTCCCTAAATAAGACACGTTCATGTATCTACTCTGATGGTTCTCGAATGTTCCTATAGGTTTTTTGTGGTCACAATACTGGCTCAGGAGTGCAATAGATGCCCTTTCAGATTAATCTGTATTAGTGTGAACGTTGTGAAAGATAAAGGTCCCACATCTGCTTCATTTGCTCCGAGGCAACACCTGCTGCCTCGCTGTGCGGTCTTTTGAATTTTCGTCCCACCTTTGACCAACTCAAAGCACCATAGTAAACTGTGTTAACTGCTCCTTTTGTCAAAGCCTCCTGTGCTCGAGTGAGTGATTTACAACACACAGCTTTTATAAAACGGTAATTTATTGCGATCTGCTCGAACAGCGTAAGCTGATTAAAGTAGAACGGCACAATAGCTCTAACTGCTCGATCTAGATCAATGCTTCGTTTGATTTTGATGCCAAGACAGCCTCGAATAAAAAGAATTATTCAGGAATTATTTAATGTGATACTGCTCGCTCCTCTGAGCATGTGCTCACTTGCTAGTGGCAAGGAGAAACTTATGCCTTTCTTTTGATTTACCACCAGTGAAAATACCAACGCACGTATATGGAGTATACCCACTTATTTTTCAGTCGGCGTTGGGTACACCAACTCCTCCAGGCGCTGCTACAGCAGCACTGCCCCCCCGGTACGTTTGAGCTGAACACATTGAACACATCGGTTGTACTCAGGTGTAGACATAAAAATAACAAAGAACCTTTCAAAGAAGAAGTAGACCTGATCTGGTCACAAATAAAATCTGCACAGGTTCGTTGAACCAAGTTTGAGCTAAACGGCGTGATGTGATGCTGGTTGCACACATTTCTGTACCGCTTCACCCCAAACAGCCAATGTAGAAACCGACACACCATCTTAGAGTTAGCCATTGATTAGCTGTAGGTTCACTTTGTATACTGGAATGTGTAAAGTCAACAGATGCTAGTCAACAGCTAGCCTAACTAATTCCTAGATCCCACTGAACTTTTGGTTCTGTGACATCGTGACTTCAACGCTGTTTTGGTCCGTTGTCCACGCAACTTCATAGTCCACCAGGAGCGTTTCAGACTTTTTTAACTTGCTCAGATTTGGTCATATTTCCTCGGTTTATATGCTTCTACCATGAGTCAGTACACTAAACACTTTGAATGCACGTGTCCAACTGCTCAATGTTTCAGTACTTATTGCATAACATGCTGTTCTCTAACAACGAGTGTCTGATCCATGAATGGACCACTAAATGTTCTGGTTCAATCGCAGTTTGTATTTAAACAGTCCTCTTCATCACGCTGTTCACATTTTGACATCATCAGACCAAGATGACACCTGACAATCCATCAACAGTACCTGGGCCAGTGCAAGGCTTCAAACTGGATGTACTCAGAGGGAAGTTAGCACTGAGCTTAGAGTGTCACAGAGTGTCATCAGCAGGTTGGAATAAGTCGACTTGTGAACAGCGTGAGGCGTCTAGTCGAGCTGTAAACGATGGTCAAGGACACATGACAAGTTACTGCCACCACTGTTGTTAGCTTTTGTTTCAATAAATTGTTTGAGATGAAGAAATTGCATGTTTCTAATTAAATGCCCAGATTCATGATATAATATCACTGTAGCATGAACTTTTTACATTTTCCGTAGATTTCACCCAAAAGTCGCAGTAGTGTAGGCTACATGGTTGAATTGTTTCCCTTTTGTCTGTGTTTACAATCTGCACAGGGTGTTTTATTTTGAAAATCGACCCGATTCTTGATGCCGTTCCTGTTTCTGACAAAAAACACAAAAATAGCGCAGCCACTTATTCTTTGCTGCTTCTGGGACACCTCTGAAACTGCACTGTTGGTGCTTTGGGTGAAATCACAATCGTTGTCTAGAACATCAGCAGTTCCAGGCTGTAAACATGTTTATTTCTGCTGTGAAGTTTGGACATTTTAACATGGGGACTTATGAAGACTGACTCACTTCTGGAACCAGCCTCAAGTGGACGTTTGAGGAACTGCAGCTTGTGACACTTCACACCAACGGAGGTTGCCGCTTGATTTGAACCAGAGAAAACAAACTAGCGGTTTGATAGTACCAAAACTGGCAAGATCATTTCCATCCGTAGAGTCACAATTAAAGGAAATCATATCAATATGTTGGACATTAGTGGTGGTAGATGGGGGTTGTAGATAGTGTCTGTTATGATTGGCTCTTCTTCTTCTGTGTTGGAGAGGCCTTCGCTCGTCACGTGAAGCCTCCCTCAAAGTTGAGAGACAGGCCACGGCTCTTTAAATTGCTCCCTCGCCCCCTCAGGGCATATTCAATGCGAGGATTCAGTTTAGGGTGTGACAATGAGGATCATCTGGCTCAAATCAGCCAAACAATCACGGTTCAGTGCCCTCAGACAGACGAGTCGACGAGTTGGCTCAGACATGCCAGAGAGAGAGAGAGAGAGAGAGACGCTGACAATGCCATCAAGGGGCTGTCGCTGTCTGCGTTATCCGTCTTTATATTCCAGCAGATAAGAAGACTCTGAATTAATTACGCTACGGGACTCTCTAATGCCTTTTCACGTCACACGGCGGTGCTGACAGAGAGACGTTCCCTCTCTCTTCTCTCGGAGCTCCTCTTCAAAGGTTATCAACCGAAATTCCAAGGCAGGAATCAGGAGAGACGAGGAGGGCTTTGATGGGAGCGATGAAAGAAGCTTTTCTCGAAGCACAAAAGGCTTCTCCGCTCCTCTGTCACTCTCCAAGATCTCTCTCAAACAACTCTTCTGCCGGTGTCACGCTTTCGCTCTGAGCTATGAACCCAAACTGGTGTTGTAGCAGATTTCGTGTACAACGCCGCACGCTTGTCTCTTTCTATCTCGCCGTCTTTACTCCACACTTCTTCTCTCTTTTTTTTTCTCCTTGACACATCTGCGAGACTCTTTTTTAATATCGTGAGATGTGAGAAGTGATGAAAGGAGAAAGAAAATAAGTAAGATGTCATCTTTAATGTAAAACACCAAATGTGAGCTTTCATTATTTTCAACGCCCCTCCACCGCCACCTCCACCACCACCACCACCACCACCTCCTCGTCTGGCTCCTGAGCGTGCGGTGCTGTAACATTAGCCGTGTTGCTTGGAGCGACACCCTGTCAGGTAGAGTTTAGAGACTCAGACACAGTATCCAGTAACCTCTCGCCGGGGTGAGGAAAACAGCAAGAGAGACGGACAGAAACGGTGAGAAAGACAAGTTGAAAGACGAGAGGCGATTGATCGTGACAATCCGGAGCTGTGTCGGTCTCGTGTGACTTGCCTGCTGCCAAAGGAAGGCCAGATTTGAAATGTTTGGAAGTTATTCCATGGATGTTTTCACAATACAGGAACCGGGGTCTGAGTTTGACGTTTAACAGTTACTTAAAGTCGTTGTTTCTTTCCCCTCTGAAGGTTCAGAGGTTAATTTTCAGAGGCGTTTAAACTATGAGTAGGCATGAATGACGTCTAGCTGCAGGAAGCAGGGGTGCTCTCAGGTGAGGGGAAGCTATTTCAGGCGCCCCTGTCTCCAGAAGTTAGTCATTCTTCATTTTTCCCAAAGAAATGTTACCTGAGTCACTAAAACGATACGTTGAGTCATCAGTTTGAAGAGATTGAACACTTGACTTGCTCTGTTTTCCTGCTTCTGACTGGCCTCTTGGGTTCATAGGTGGTGGTTTTGACCCATCTGTCATGTCGGGGGGGGGGGGGCGAAGAAGATGTCAGCTAATAACTCAACACATTGTGGATTTATTGAAGTTTGCTGAGCAGATGATATTTCCGTGTATCTACCAGCTCAAAGGCTTTAAGGAGAGAGTCTGAACAAATATGAAAAAAGTGAAGCATATTCCAGGGCTATGAGCTAACGTCAGCCTCTACTTTCCAGTGAACGCGGCTGGACCTGGGACCAAACACAACCTTTCGAAACCAGCGACCAGTGGCCAGCCTGGCAGGGAATACAGTGGTGAAAGGTGGTTTTTCTTGCCGGGTTTCTTCCCAAGGCCGAGTCAGTTGACCGAGCTAACGACAGCTAGTGGTTCGCTACTTAGCAATCTGTAAATCACCTTGGTAACGTTATTCCCTGTTGGTCTCAGAGGCTGTGCTTGACCCTGGTCTGGTCCGGCTGCTGAACCCGGTTCTGTTGCCTGCAGTAGCACTTAATTAGCAGAGGGAAAAGCAGCAAGTATATTCTGTATAAAATGATCCAGTTTTACCAAAATCACTGAATAAAGTTATAAAGTTGTGCTTTTGTGCAGTAATCAGTGAGGCCCGGCCATAGAGGCACGTAGCATCTGTATCAAACAGGGATCACTCCGCTCTGGCAGCATCTGTTGGTCCACATGTTGGAGTATAGGTGACATAAAGCGCCAGAAATATGTGATAAAACACTTAAATATCAATTTTGACTTCATGCACGACGTTTAACCTACGATGGTCTGGAGTTTATGTTCACTTGAGGCCGAAATATGAAATAAAACAACAATATTAGGTAATTTAAAGTAACAACTACATTCTTGTGGAGTGAACCACACGACGTACTGGTTTTTTTTTTTAGTCGTTTAAGATGTTTAAGAAATGTCAACGTGATTTTGAATGATTCTTCTGGAACCGAACCCGCAAGTTCTGGTTTCACTTTGGCTCTCAATGCGAGTCTGTGTGGTTCCTCAACCTTTGACTCATCGCAGGAACTCACCCAGTTTCTTGTTATTTTCATCGAGACTGGCACCTTTCTCCGGCACGAGCATGAATTTGACGCTCAAGTTGAAACGTTTCCGATGGCGTCTGGTTTGATTGCATTAATAATTACCAGAAATTAACTGTTAGTGAAGATGAAAACAGTGTCGCTGGATGAAAAGCGCTTCTCCCTGCACCTACACCCATGACGTCCTGCCTCCTTATCATCATACTAACCCTCCCTGAACAGCGTTTCCTCCATCTCAGTCAAGATATTACCCGTCTGTTCGTTTTGCTGGAGTCTGAAATGACTCTTTCCCTCCCTCCCTCTTCTTCTCTCTTTGTTTTCTGTTCATTTTGCTGCCTGTGCACAAACATGTCTGCTGTCTGCCTGCCTGGCAGCCAGCAGGTTTGAGGCCTATATTTAATCACCACAAGGCTTAACTCCCTCCGTCAGTGACGGCTCATTTGACGTGGCGGCCCTGGGCTCCCTCTTCTCGATTCAGTGCCAAATACAATAACTCTTCTTTTTCGTTACCCTGCTGTATGTTATAATTTTGCTATTTTTCAATGTCAGGGCCGGGCCTTTTGAAGAGTTTTTTATTGAATTTCCTGCTGGACTTTGCTGCCGGGGCCATTTTTTATTCCAGTCTTCACTGTTACTGTCACCAGGCGTTCTCGGTGAAACCGTCCTCTCTTTGCATTTTCTGTTTTTCATCTATTTAAAGCAACTTTTCTACCACACAAGAACAGATGTTAAATCCTGTCAATGCTACACAGACTTGTAATCAGGCAAATGGTGTCTCTTTGGGCTCCGGGTCGGGAGAAGTACGTAACGCTTTACGGCACTAAGTCACACACCACCAAAAACTGGATCATATTTTATGGAGAAAATGTTTTCTGGTTTTCCCTCTGATGTCCTCCGGCTGCCAGGGAGTGGAGCCGGTGTCATGCTAGAACAGGAGCTGGGCAAGAGGGCAGTGTAATTGAGCTTACTGTGAAATCCCACCAGGAGCGTTTTTGCCCGCCAGACTTTGTTAACTTGCTCAGATTTGGTTCATTTTTTTCTTGGTTTATGTGTGTAGTTAAATTACTAAACTGCTGCCAACTGTAGCTGCTGTTAGCTAATGTTTGCCCAGTTTGTTAGCCGGGCTGTGAGCTCAGAGCATCGGGGGGAGTGTTAGTGTTTGTATCATAGGCGTTTTGGACCACCGGGAAGAAGAAGAGGAGGTTTACAGAGCTGGTGTCGTGCCAGAACAGGAGCTGAGGCAATGTAACCGGGCTCAGTAGCTTTCATGGACATAATAGAGGCGAAAAGACCGAAGAGAACGCTGAAGCTCGAAGCTAAGAGAAAATGAGAGACAAGAAGCCTCCAGACAAGAGTAAATCTGGGACTGACTTTTAGTGGTTGGTGAAATAAAAGGCTGAAAGACAGACGCCGAGCTGGGCTGACTGCTGTTGGACTAGTGAGTCATATTAGCTGGCTGCTATGTCTTGTGTTGTTGACCTTGCTTGATGCTAAACCAGCTAGTTTTTGATCATAAGTAACGTGTGCAGCTGTCCATATTAACCCTTAGTGGGATTAAACTCTGAAACTGGAGACACTAAATCACAAAAATACCAAATTTCTACGCAGCGTTGCTTCAATGACAGTAAAACATCCGAGCATCATTTCATCAGACATTAAGTACAATGTTTCAGAACCTAAAACCCGGTGCCCAGCATGTAGAAAATCCCCTACATACTTACTATTAAAGGTTCTTGTTACCCATCTATCTCCTCTGGGTAATATTATCTAACCCTCCTCGGTTACATGTGTTCACAATTCTCGAGCATTATAAATCTTGTGCGGAGCTGTCATGAGTGTCTTGAAAGCATTAAAATGCCTGTTGTTTGACCAAATGGAAAGAGAGTAGATTCAAACAATACTTCACTCTTCCTGTCTAAGAGTTCACAGAAGTTAATGCATTTGGCAGTAGCAGATGCCGTTCGTTTTCCCTCTCCCCTCCGTTTTTTTCTTGAGTTGTGTGAAAGAATGTCACCCAAGTCTAATCAAATTATGGCTGTTATAGCAGATGTCAAACCTTCACTTTAAATTTCAGCCGCCCGCCGTTGACGCTTCGTGCACTTTCTTGCTCCCCCTTTTTTTTTTTTTTTTTGTTGCTGTTGTGTTGATAAAGCGGCGATAAGATCTCAATGAGAGTATGTACGGGGAGGGGTTTGCTCTTTGATAACGCGTCCACGGATCATATGGTTAAAATCTGTGTTTGTGTGTGTGTGCGTCATCTCTTGTGACCTCTTAATATCGCATCACATGTCTGATCTTATTCTTGTCTTTGCCATCTGAACTCCTGTCATGTGCTCCTTTTTGCCAATCTGTCACACTTAATCTGAGCGGAAAAGAAAAACTTAAAGAGCCAGAGCTTCCAGTTGCCCCCCGGGAACGCTTTTGGGGGGGGTGGAAACAAAGGAGAAGAAAATCACAACGGCGTAGCATTTCAGGGGGCATGAATGGCATCAATGATTCGCTGAAGGGTGGGATAAATGGGGCGGGAGAAAGATGAGAGAACAATGCGTCTGTTGTTGTTTAATCTGGAGTAAATCATCTGGTCTCTCTCGCTCTGTCAGGTGTTGACACTCAATGCTTCGAGGGTTCGCCCGGTACAGTGTTGTCCTAATGATTTAATCATCTTTTTAGCGTCGTCTTCGGTTGATTTCACGCGATCTGACGCCAAACATTTCTGCTTGTTAAGTTGATGATTGTGGTCGTAGAAGTCTTGAATCAACCCCCTTCGACGTTGCGCGACAACAGTTAGCAGAAATCATTTCTTTAACTTCCAGATTTTCTCGCTGGTTTAAATTTGTGTCCTTGGATGATCATGAGAGCCGGCGAAAGTCCAAACGTGTTCAGATTTAAGTCTTTCAGTAACGCAAACCATGAGCTGGCTTTGTGTTCGTCTGCCAGATGGGACAGCTGCTCAGGGTGCAGCTTCACTTTGCCTCGGGTGAAAAGTTCATCTCCAAAAGTGCCAGAAAACACCATGTGGGAAAGCGCCGTTACCTGAAGTTCATCACACTGTTTGTGTGAAACATGTAGGTGTTTTACCAACAATGACAACACAGATTGGATTTATTGAGTCGTGCAAGTGAACCTGATCGTCCTGATCTGTTGTGTTGTACGAAGGCCGACTTTGACACTTTGTTGGAGTATGAATTTATGAGCTCAGAAACTTTTCTCCACTCGGTCAAATTAACTTTGGATGTTGAACCAGATGAGTCTGATTAATGACTGTACAAACAGTTATGAACCAGTAAACATGGTCGTATTCCCTCTGTACCGTCGCTGAATCCAGTAAATGAGCAGCTGGAGTCTGTTTTTAATTAAAAGGAATAATTAGACATTTTGGGAAATATGTTTATTATTCACTTTACTGAAAGTTAGATGAGAAAATGGATGTCTGTACTGTAAATATGAACCACAGCCAGCAGACAGTTAGCTTAGCTTAGCATAAAGATTGAAAACAGAGCACCCGTCAGTTTAAAATCATCCCCAGTGTATCAAAACAAGGAAAATAAAGTCCTGCGCTTTGTATAGAGGATAGTTTAAGTTGTCATCCATAACTGGAACCAGAAATATACATCATTATATTGATATCTATGATTTCTGTTCACGCGTTTAGTCTGTAGATCTAAAAATGGCTCTTAAGGAAGCTGTCAGATTGTGCTGTAAGGGAGAGTTTGCTGAAGAGTCGACAGGGAGGACTGATGCTAAAGACACTACCTACTACCATGTTACTGTTGTTTCGTGGGTGGCTTGAAATTTCATCACGTAATCACTGTAGATAAACAGCTAATCAGATAATCACTGCACAGACGGAGGCTGTTTTCTGGGGGAGAGTTCGCAGAAGAGT
This sequence comes from Argyrosomus regius, assembly GCA_946959425.1. Lineage (NCBI taxonomy): Eukaryota > Metazoa > Chordata > Actinopteri > Sciaenidae > Argyrosomus > Argyrosomus regius. Next base: position 20,878,282 of record OX336898.1, on the reverse strand, counting down.
CGGCAGGAAGGACTGACCGAATCACACCGACTTTTTCACATAAATTCAAAGATCTTTTCTCATAAGTTGACAAAGACGCTATGTACTATTACATGGCTGTTGTTTGTTGTAACAGTTGCTCGTATTTCATCACATAATCAAGAACTTACCCGGCTCTCACTGCCGGAGACGGAGGCTGTTTTCTAGGGGGAGAGTTCGCCAAAGAGTCGGCAGGGAGGACTGAATAGCTCGGAGGTTTTTTCTCATGCAGCTGAATTGTTGTTGTTCTTATAAACAATAGCTGTTTACAACAGTTCTAGTGCTATTTGTTTTTCTTTTCTGATGTTTTTGGTTGAATCCAACACAAAATGCTTGCAAATTTCAGGTTTCGTTTCAGTTCTCAGCCAAGAAATAGTCCCACGCATGTTTTGTGTTTAAGACAAAAAAAAAAGAAGATATAACAGTAATTAGTGAGCTTTAGAGCTTCCCTGGTCAACATTTTGCACATTTCTGCGTAAACCCACAGCTCTTTCATTCAAATAAATGTATTCTTCTTGACTTCCTGTACTTGCTTTCATCTTTATTTATATTCTCTTGTACTATGTTTGTTTGCACCAATAGCCCAAGGCAAGTCTGTGAAAACCTACTTGTTACTGAGAGTTAGATGTCTGTACAGTGAACATGAAGCTACAGCCAGAAGCCAGTTAGCTTAGCATAAAGATAGAAAACAGAGGGAAACAGCTCATCTCCCATCTCCCAAAATTCACTATGAGTACGTCTGACGCTCACAAATCTTAGAGGATTTTGTTTCAGGAAGTCGCTGCCCCCTGCCAAGAAATAGTCCCACACATGTTGTTTTCTGTTTGAGATTAAAAAAGGTAGTTAATAAAGGTGTGTAACAGGTTAGTGACTGCAGAGAAAATGTTGTTTTAGAAGGACTAAAGGTCGACTAATATGAACCGAAAAATTCATATTTTGGGGCCATTTTGAGAGCAAATGGCCCCAAAATATGAATATCTTTTGATTATATGTTGGTTATTGGTTGGTAAGTCTCGTGTAAAAAGAAGTCAGTCAAATGTCCGACTGCTCCTTTAATGCAGAATATTAACAACAGCTCATGAAGAAGCATTTTAGCCTTTAACAACATGAAAAGTCATATCGGGTTATTTCCCTTCGACGATGTCATTTACAGCTTTACAGGCAGATGAAAAACACTGGACGGTGCTCTCATTTATAAACACCCTCGGTGTCGCTGCGTTTCAAAGCCCAATTAAATGTTTTATGAGAGGACTTATACGGAAAACTGAGAACACATGTTGGGATGTGGAGCCGCTCTGTGTTTGACCCGAGTGTTTGGCGTCAGAATCCAGCATTAATATGTCAAATTAAAGCAGCGGTGCCGCTGACAGAACACTGCTGACCTCTGTCAGAGGAAGTATTCCTCCTTTATCTCCCTCTGAGGGCACGCCACAAATTGGACGCTTTCGACCCACCTTTACGGCATCTCGTGACGGTTTTCTTGCACTTGAAAATGCCCGTAATTTTAACGTCTCGTGACCAGATAATGGGGGGTTCACGAGGAGAAGTCAGTCAACAATCAAAGTCTTGTCTGCAGCACTTAATGTCCTCTGTTATTGTGCTGCGCTGCACTTTGTTTAATGGTCGCTGCAGCTCAGTCTGTCATGTATCATTCATCACATGGATTTGTAATCTGCAGCCGACCCGACACTGTATCAGCTCTCAGAGCCACGACAGCACTGGTATTATATGTGGTTTATATGTGTTAGTGGAAGTACACACAAGTAACACGCTGTGAAAATACTTCACTACAAGTACAAGTACTGCTTTTAAAACTGTGGGTGACTTCTAAGTCTTATTACCAGCAAAGTTAAGTTAAATTAAAAGTTATACATGATATTTTTGGATTAATATTGCTGCTACATTTATCTGTATGTTTTATTCAGACTACTTTGTATACTATGAATATAAATATACGTTTCCATGAGCAACAGTCCAGGAACTATTAATCCTTCAGTTTATCAGAGAATCATCAAATTTGGAGTGGTTTTCACTCGACGTAGGGACGCAGCAATATCCTGGTATTAGTGTATTATTATCCCAGCTCACAGGGCACATGGAGACAAACAACCATTCACACTCACATTCACACCTACGGCCAATTTAGAGTCACTAATTAACCTGGTGTGGGAGGAAGTCACACAGAACGGCCCCAGCCAAGGTTCATAATAGTATATTATACCAAAGGTAATATAAAAAATGGACGATGTATCTGTGATGTCATCCACAGGTTTCTGAAGAGCTGTTTTGAAGTCAATCAAAGCGTCCACGCTCTTAATCCTGCATAACTTTAAGCCTTAATATAATTTGAACAGGTGAGTTCTATAAAAATTCACCCTCAGTACAGTTGTCATGAACGGGGAAATTAGCTATAGAGACCAAAACTGTTTTTTGTACCAGGCTGTAAACATGTTTATTTCTGCTGTGAAGTTGGACATTTTAACATGGGGACTTATGGAGACTGACTCACTTCTGGAGCCAGCCTCAGGTGGACGTTTGAGGAACTGCAGTTGAGGAGTTATTTTATAACTCACAGCACCAACTACTTCACACACAGATGAACTTGTGCTGTGCCACATCTAGGTTGTTGTTACTCACTGTAACATGAAGGAGAAACTCTTTGAGTTCAGCAGGTGTGCATTGAAATGTGTGTGGCTGGCTTCAGGACTGTTCAGCGTGTGTGTTCGCCTCCCCTCCCCTCCCCTCCCCTCCTGTGTGGGTGTTGATATGTCGGCCTCCTGTCGCTGAAGAACACTTCACAAGAACTCCATCAAAGAGAAAACAGGAGAACAGAGAGAGGAGAACCGAGTGGGGGAGGCATCAAAGGCCGATTCTCTCCACTGTTTCCACATGCTGCAACATCCCAGTGGTAACAGCTGACAAGCCCCCTCTATAAACAGCCTGCTCAGATCCTGCCAGCAGGATGCACCCATTCAAAAGCATTTTGCTGCCTGGGCTTTGTTTATTGAAGTACTGCCTGGACAGCAGGGCAGCATGAAGGAGGGGGGATACAGAGAGAGAGAGAGAGAGCAGGAATTAAGACAGAAAATGGAAGGAAAAGGAAAAATGAGGTCAATAAAACCACGCTCATGCACAAATGAGAGACCAGAGCTGGATGATCCTCCCATGACATTTAGATTGTACGGGAGCGATGCAGTTTAGTCGCAGCGAAAAAAATGGACGGCGATTAGAGTCAAACTGCTGACACAGTTCGACCAGACACGAGTCCTTCTCCTCGCTGCAGATTCAGACTAAATCAATGACTACAGGAGTGTTTACCGCCGCAGATATGCAACCAGACTCGGCCGTGCTGCTGTCGTGCAGGGCTTCATGTAGGTTAAAAAACACTGCAGTGGCCCACTTTAACCACTTAAGTGAGACGTTTGTCACAGTAAGGCGATGCCCCGGTTCCTCACAGGTCATGGTGACTTGTATAAAGATTGGACAGAGCATCCACAGGTTTCTGAAGCGCTGGCCACCGCCGCCGCCGTGTTGGATGTACCGCTTCTTCCGCCTCACGGTTAATCAAAATATCGGCAAAGACGTGGACCAAATGACGCCCGGTTGCTCAAACAAGCCACCTGTAACGCCACCTACCTGTCAATCAAAGCGTCCACGCTCTTAATTCTGCATAACTTTAAGCCTTAATATAATTTGAACAGGTGAGTTGTATAAAAGTTCACCCTCAGTACAGTTGTCACGAACGGGGAAATTAGCTATAGAGCCCAAAACTGTTTTTTGTACCAGGCTGTAAACATGTTTATTTCTGCTGTGAAGTTGAGACATTTTAACATGGGGACTTATGGAGACACTTCTGGAGCCAGCCGTCAAGTGGACGTTTGAGGAACTGCGGTTTTTGCCACAGATGTATCATGAAGTACGAAGACTGGTGTCAACAAAAAACACAGAGCTACACTGGCAGCCAATTTCACGGCATCTAGTCATTATTGCTACTTTATATGTTGCAACTGATGGTAACAGATCGTAACGCAACCATCAAAATGATGCCACATTGCAGCTGCAGCGAAGAACTAGAAGGCCAGTCCTCTTCTATGATATGAAAATCTGCAAGTGCAACCCAAACACAGGTTTCTAAAGATCTGTTTCTAACCTGTGGATGCAGCGTCCATGTTTTATACAGTCTATGGTTTAAATAAGACAGTTTCTTGTGTGCTTCCTCCTCCTCCTCCTCTTCCCTCCACTTTTGTCCTCCTCCGCTATCTAAACTATCTGAACCCAAACACTGACAACATGTGAGCCTCTTCTGTCGTCGCCTCTTCCTGTCACAGCTGTTTTGATGTCGCCTCATTTGCAGGCACACAGCTCAAAGGAGATTTTCGTGGTAAATATTTGTGTCAGCCCACCGCCACGACGATGACGATGATCTCCCTCCCCACCCCCCCGAGCGAGACAGACAATGTTTTGATGTAAAAAGAGACGTCAGGAAAACAAGCGCGCCTCGTGAGTGAAAGGTGTGACTTAACATTCACTTCTTTCAACCACATCAAAGGTACTTTCCACTTTTAAGCAATACCTCTCGCTCGGTGTGTCAACAGGTTCTGCTCACAGCTTTATTTTCATTTCCTAACCTCCTCCTCCAGCCTTGTGTATCCTCCTTTTGTCGGGGCTTGCTCGGTGTCTTTGTTTTCGCCCGGGGATGGCTTGTTGAGCAAGAGCGAGTTTTGTTGCGAACACTCCTTCAAATTCTCACCACGGCTTCCACTTTTCCCGCCTCGAACGATCCAAAACTTGAGCCCGGGCCGTCCCGTCTTTTGAAAGATCAAAACTTGACAGAATGAGACTGAGCCGCGTTCCTCTCAGGTGATGACAGCGATAATCCACGAGGCAAGTCTGGATTCAGCCGAGTGTAGATGACAAGGTTGGAGTGACACACTGCCACACATTACCTGGAAACACTCCCTTCGTCCGCCTCGGGGCCTCGTGTAAAAAAAAAAAAATAAAAAAATGTGGGTCATGGGTGAAGACTACAAAGACTCGTCTTGGCTCTGCCGCACACACACACACATGTGCACAGATGTGTGAGTGTACGACTCTAATCCTCCCTGTCAGACTCCGTGACAGCATGATGGACAGATAGAAGGAGGGGGAAGTAGCGTTCAATGTTAAGTGGCAGGGTGACAGCGAAATGACAGTCCTTAGGCAACACACACACACAAACACACACACACACACACACACACACACACCGCGTGGCAAAACAATAATCACACAATCCCTTCGCACCCTTCACTGGTAGACTCTCTCCAGTGAACACTGACTCACTGCAATCACAAAAAACATGTAAAACATCCGAACGTACCGTAAATCATCGACGATTCTTATGTAAGTTTAAAAAATAAACTTTTATTTTGGAAAAAAACAAAGAAAAATGGAAATATTTTTGGCAAATTGTCTCATAAATACAAATTATTAAGTCAAAAGTTTCAGAATTTTCTGAAATATCTTGTAACTTAGCGAGATAAAACTTTGTATCGTAACTGAAACCTAGACAAAAGTTTGACTTTGTGTGTTGTAATTTCGATGTAAAGTCAATATTTTTGTAACTTAGTAAGTCAAATTTAATAACTCACAATTAAATGTTGGACTCAGTGTCTCATCATTTTTATTTAGTGCCTCTTAATTCTGACTTGGGTCAAAAGTCTGACTTGTGACTTATTAAGTTGATATGTTGACTTAATTCTGACTTTTGACATGTTATCATATAACTGAGACTCAGTAAGTCAAATGTTTGACTTAGTATCTCATAATTTAGATCTTGTGAATCAATATTTTGACATCATGTAAGTCAAACGTTAGTGCCTCATGATTCTGACTTAGTAAGTCAATACTTGGTGTCGTGTGACGTGTAAATAAAAATTGTGAGGTGGTAATTCAGAATGTTGTGACTTTTCATGAATTTAACCTTTTAAGTCAACATATTGACTAAGTTTTATTGAGTGCCTCATGATTCTGACTTAGTTTCTCATACTTTAGACTTAATACGTCTAATTTTTACATATCTTATAACTAACTCAGTGAGTCAGAGGTTTGACATATTACCTTCTAACTGTAACTTACTAAGTCAAAGGTTTAACTCCATATCTCGTGATTGCGACTTAGTAAGCTAATATTTTGATTTGGTATCATAACTTTGACTAAATATCTCTTAAACTTTGACTTTGAATGAGTATTTCTATCAGTGAGTCAATATTATGACGTTATGTCATGATTGCAACGTTGTGAGTCAAATCTTTGACTCAGTATCTCATAATTTGTATTTCGTGCCTCATAATTCTGACTTAGAAGACAAAAGTAGACAAAGTAAGTCAATATTTTGACATTTTCTTGTAATGGCAACATAATAAATCCAATATTTGACTTAGTAAGCTAAGATTTTTGACTCTGTATCATCATTTTGACGTAGTATCTCAGTAGTAGTCTTGTATTACTCCAAATATTGACCCACTTTAAGTATTTTTTATATCATATCTAATTTTTTATCTATTCCTTCTTCACTGGCAGAAATGAGCTCCCATACACACTCAAAATTCTTCAAACAACTTGTTTTTGCGGATCACTATTCTGTCCTCATCCGACTGCGAGACATTTCCTGGAAACCGGTGGCCAACTGGGAATGATAAAAAACCTTTAACGATTCCAGTAAAGCGCCGGCGCTGGGAGTCGCAGCTCCCTAATACCTTGTGTACTCTCCACATGGGCTGATGTGCCAGAGGCAACACCCCTCATTTGTCACTCTGTCAGGAAAGATGGCTGCGGCGCTGGGCGCTTGGTGGGGGGATATAAAAGAAGGCGAGCTCCCTGGATGGAGCAGTCTGGAACAAACGGTGCCTCTGTCTGAAGGACGGACACAGAAACCGCTTTGATTTATCAACAGCTCGTAAGTTTGACAGGATTTAAATTCACGAGATCGTAGGTCAAAACAAGGATGCATGGTTGGTAGTTACAGTTTGCGAGGTCAACAGTGAAATGAAGAGGAATGTAAGTTTCCTCCTCGGCTACAATCGGCCTTTTGTATCTTATTCCCCTTCAGTTATGCATTTGGAACAAAAGTCGATGCGCGGCGACTTTATGTTGACTGCTCAACGTTTCAATAATGAGATTATTGTCAGGACAGAACAATTTGAATAGTCAAATAAGAAACACACACACAGTTCCTTCCCCCTCCTCTCCAACCTCCCGTCATCGCTCCTCTTCCTGCCAAATCATTTTCACCAAATCCATTTTGATACGACATCACAGCGCCCCGCGAAGTGAAGATAATCCCTGACGTTTTTATCATTCACCCCCCTTTTATTTAGTCTGTGCTCCGTGCTCTGCCTGTCTTGTTTGCTGATAAAATCTGCCAGCCGATGCGAGCCTCGGCGGATCGCACATCAAAAAAGGTCCGTTTGTGTTTCCCCCCCTCACCACCACCACCACCCGCTGCCGGAGGGTGACGAAGTGTCAAAATAATATTCCTCCGTGTGCTCCGGGTGGCAACCTAATTTAAAAAACTTCATTTGATGATTGTAGCTATTTACATGTTGTCCTACGCTGACTGTAATGTGAACATCGCCTCCTATTCTGATTGACTACGTGACAAAAAAATCATAAAAATGCCAAAACAAATAAAAAAAATAAGAAAACAATCCAAAAAGAAATGAATAAACAGAATAAAAAAAAGACTTGATACACAATTTTTCAAATAACTACATTAATTATTAGGTATTTTATATCTAAATCAACACTGTTAACGCTAATGTAAGCCTTTAACGTTAGCATGCCCGGCTAACTAGCTTACTAGCACTAATTTTAAGTTGGAATATACTACTATTATTATTTTAATGCCAATTACATTCAAATAAAATGTTTAAATAACTACCTAATATTGTAAAAATTTATGTTAAGGATTAAGATTTTTTTTTTTTGCGCTAACGTAACGCTGTTAACGTTAGCATACCTGGGTAACTAGCTTACTATTGGATCGTAGCATTACTACAAAGTAAAAATTTGTATTTTTGAGATTTAGCGTCCTGCTCCTGTGGTATAAATAGACAGTAGTTGTACACGTGTATTTGTTATGGTTATATTATTAGTGTGTTGACAATTTTACTTATATTTTAATGCCCATTACATTTACACAAAATGTTTTTATACCATATTGTGAAAATGTATGTTAGGGATTAGGATTTTCTGCGTTAACGTAAGGTGTTAACGTTAGCATACCCGGCTAACTATCTTACAAGTAGGATCATAGCATTACTACAAAGGTCAAGGAGCGTAACTAGCATTACTTAAAGCAACATTACGTAGAAATAATACCACTGTGGTAAATATGGACAGCTGTACTCAAGTATTTGTTCTGATTATATTACTTATCAAAAACTAGCAAGTTGACAAATTTGCTAACAGCCAAACATCAAGCAAGGTCAACAACACAAGACACAGCAGCCAGCTAATATAACTTACTAGTCCGACAGCAGTCAGCCCAGCTCGGCGTCTGTCTTTCAGCCTTTTATTTCACCAACCACTAAAAGTAAGTCTCAGATTGCACGCTTGCTCAGCTCCTGTTCTGGCACAAGACTGGCTCCACTCCATGTTAGCAGCAGTTTACTTAACTTTGCAAGTTACATAGTGTGAGAACAGACGTATTAATGTTATTTTATGGTAGAAAAGTCACATTATGTTGCTTAAAAAGAGAAATAAGGATGATTAAAATTATATATAAATTGACGTATGAATCCATTAATAAAAACAGGCTTATAAACAACATTAAACCGTCTAAATCTAATTGAATTAACAGGTTTTTAACGGGAAGTTGGAAAAGCGGCTCTGTTTTTCATTTGCTTTTCCATCTTCCCACATGCTTTTCCTTTTGGATTTTACCGTTTACATGACACTCTTGGCTTGACTTACTATCTCATAATTCTGACTTGCCATGTGTATTATATTTTTAGCATACATTTTCTCTTTTTTTTAGCTTTTTTTCCTGGCTTCGGGCTTCCATAAGTAACATATGACAGATATTATAAATCATGAACGGACTCTTTGATGAAACATTCCTGTCTTTCCTCCATGCTGTCCAGATAATGCTGTTTGGACACAAGTCAACGTGTGAACTGTGTCTAACGTTGCACTACTGTGATCCTTTGAAACAGGCGAGATTTACACAACAATAATTCTCCTTGGCTCGAGCTTCAATAAAATATATGTGCAAGTGTCCGGATAGACTGTAACAGACTGTGACAAGGCTTTACAGTGAGAGACGACATAAAGAAGCAGAACAGGCTGGGGGGTGAAGATATGTGGCCAAAAATCCACTCAGAGCCTCAGTTATGACATTCAGACTTGATGATTAATCTCATCTGTCCATGTTGGTACAGAAAAGGCCTCTTTATCTTTGGAAATATTATAGTTTCTGCCTGTTGGGCCACTGTTTTCCAACATTTGGGGGCTTTCCTGTAAGTTTTTCCCAACTGGTTTGGTGGAATGAACGGCCACGGCCAGGCCACGGTTTTGATTTTAACAGCAGCAAGCACAAACACTATAAATTTACAGTCACAAGAGAGAGTTTTTTAATAGGAACTCAACTTTGCAAAGGCAATAACTCTCCCCGTCTCTCTCTGAAACGCTCCCACTGTTTGCTGAGGTAGCCGAGGCAGCTGGCAGCGCTCAGTACTCGGCCTGACAAGGTGCTTTGAAATACCAATCACTGAGTTTATACAACAGGGAGGGCTTGTAAATGTGTCGAGTGGAGAAATATACAATGCCATACTTCCATTTCTTCTGGTAAAGGAGGAGAGTTATGGTCTCAGCAGTGTGTACACCTTACAGGTGATATAATATATGCTCAAGCTTGTCCTGAAACTCATTTATCACGGATGACAGTAGAGGAAAGTGCTTTCAGTTCTGTTATCCTCGTGACAATCCGCTGCAACCTCTTGCCAACGCCACCCACATGTATACACAAATGTACACGGATACACGAGACACTTAAGGAAAAAACCCGAGCACCATTTGGCAGGAAGTGAGGGGAAAAACTTGAATTTTAACCACAAAATAACACCTTAAAGTGTAAGTGGTTTTACCACGTGTCAGGCTGAAGCTGAAATATCGCTAGGAGTTTCTTTAAGCTGTAGCGAGCTAGCTAATTAACGTTAGCTCAGAGAGAGGGTTGAGCTGTATCTCTATGACTGTTTTTAAATTAGATTATTGTTATTTAAGAGTGGCTACATGATATACATAAGATAGACTTTACTGATCCCACACCACGGAAATTCACTTGTTACATAATATGATATAAGACTCAGGCTAAAGCTAGGCAGGATGTTAGCTTTCTGTTTGGATGCTAACTAAAGAAAAACATTAAATTTATATTTATTTATGTATCTATGTGATTTACAGAGTTTCCTAGTGGACAGATTTTGCCTAACTTCTTGCTAAAGAAAGCTAATCACTAATTAAGTGCTGCTAACTGAATCTGACGTTAGCTGGTAACTGTTGTAGCTAGCTAGCTAATTAACGTTAGCTCAGAGAGAGTGTTGAACTGTATCCCTATGACTGTTTTTAAAGTGAAATTATTATTCAAGAGTCTTAAATATGCACTTCATGTGTTCCCTGAGGGACAGATAACTTTAGCTAAAGTTGCTAACCGTTAATTTAATTGAGCTATCTGTCAAAGGAATCGGGCTCAGCATTCAGACTAGACTGAATACAGCCTTCAAGTTGCTAACCCTAGCTACTACCTAGTAAGCTAGTTAGCTGGGCATGCTAACGTAACACAACATGTAACATAATTTAAATAGCCAAAATTAGGAGTATCGCTCGTTATAAATGAGCTGAATCGATTGTTTTGTACCAGGCTGTAAAAATGTTAATTTCTGCTGTGAAGTTGGACATTTTAACATGGGGAGTTATGCAAACAGTCACTTCGGGAGCCAGCCTCAAGTGGACGTTTGAGGAACTGCAGTTTTTTTGACACTATAGGCTTTACTTCACAGACGCGGAGATTGCCGCTTGGTTATTACTAGCTAGTAGCTAACCCTAGCTACTACCTAGTAAGCTAGTTAGCTGGGCATGCTAACGTAACATAACACAACATGTCACATAATTTAAATAGACCAACATTAGCTTTGTTTACAGTGTTATTTGAACGAGTTAACAAGTGAAACTAGAAGCTAACAAACTGAGTATCGCTCATTATAAATGAGGTGTAACCTCAACGAGCTGAGTGACACAGAGAAAATGACTGAGTCAACATCCCGTAACAGATATGAGTAATGGAAAGCAAGTGGGAGTGTAATAGTAGGAGGTGAAGAGCTTCAAAGGTATCAGGAGTAATCTGTATTTATTATTCTGTGGAAAATCATGACATTATCTTCACCTTCTAAAGTTCGTCTTCTTCGTACATTTCGGAGCTGGAGGGGAAACTGTCCTACTTCAGCAGAAATCTGAGGTCAGCGCAGAAAATATTTCACGGCGTGTCAGACCACTCTGCACACGGTGAATAATGTTCAACATGACACCGTAATGCTTGTTCAGGTGAAAAACGGTTCCCTCCGCAACTTTCTGGGGCAGCGGTAATAATATTCCATCCGAGGACGAGGGCGGGGTGTGAAATATGGCGCTACTTCACATTCATGTATTCATCCCGGAGCGATAAATTAGACCCCAGACGTTTCAATCTAACTTCCTAAATAGAGCACTTTGTCATCACAAACTAAAGGGGAGGTACGCTGCGTGATCAACAGAATAATTCACAACCTTTTTTTTTAGTTTTTTGTTACATTTTCGAGCATCAGGAACATGTGATGCTCAGACAACATGCTCAGAATTAGCACCGTAAATAATCACCGCACAACAACAGGAAGACAAAATGCTGCTTTAATTTGAAATAATTCCTCATCCCGTGCCAACTCTTACTGATGCTCTACAGTAACTGCATCCTTTATCTTGATCTCTGCAGTCAAATATCGCAGCAGAAAAATGAATTAGACCGGTGCAGCCGAGCGAGGATCATTTGTTTGAAGTGACGCGGCTGATAGGCGTTGATTTACTTACACAATAATGGGCTTTTAATTGAGCTCTTCCGTCCTTTGTAACATCAAAGCTTTGACAAGTGGTTTGACAACCCTCCCTTCTCTTTGACTGACAGGCACAGTGCGGTCGCCCTCATTCCTCTTCAGCTTCCTTTAACTGTCACGACTTTCGCACAAAGATTGAAACCGGACACGTTTGCCTCAGGGAGAGACGTCCAAACCAAACTGTCAATACCAAAAAACAAAACAAGTAGTGCAGTTCCTCAAACGTCCACTTGAGGCTGGCTCCAGAAGTGAGTCAAGTCCCCATGTTCAAATGTCCAACTTCACGGTAGAAATAAACATGTTTATAGCGTTAGCTTCTAGTTTCACTTGTTTACTCTTCCAAATAACACTGTAAACAAAGCTAATAAAGTGTATATTATCTGTATCATGCAGCCATGAAGTGCATATTTAAGACTCTTAAATAATAATTTCACTTTAACAACACTCTTGTTCAACACTCTCTCTGAGCTAACGTTAATTAGCTAGCTAACGTCAGATTCAGGTGCAATACTCAGTTTGTTGGCTTCTAGTTTCACTTGTTAACTCTAATGTTTGCTATTTAAATTATGTTACTTCAAGGCTAGCTTGGAAATGTGTGAACACACCATAACATACGTAAGATAAGCTGCAAACATTAGCAGCTAGTAGCTAGGATTTTTAATTTACTATAATATCTGTAGTTTACGACTCAAAATCTGTCGTAACATTTGAACCAGTAGGTCAAATAAACAAAAAACAGACTTCTTATTGCTAGCTGACGAATGTTTATTACGTTAGCTGAAATGGCGCTAACAGATTAGCCAGCCAATTAACGCTAACTATTTATGGGTTGGGTGAAATCAAGCGGCACCCTCCGTGACTGTGAAGTGAAGCCAATGCCAAAAACTGCAGTTCCTCAAACGTCCACTTGAGGCTGGTTCCAGAAGTGAGTTAGTGTCCATAAGTCCCCATGTTAAAATGTCCAACTTCACAGCAGAAATAAACATGTTTACAGCCTGGTACAAAAAACAGTTTTGGTCTCTATAGCTAAATTTCCCACGCCTGAAGTTTGCCGTTTGCCGATTTTTTAGATTAGCCGGGAGGCTAAAGAGGCACGAGTGCCAACATGGCGGCGGCCAGAATCGCATATTGTGAGCTTCAAAACAGCTCTAGCTAATAGCTAGGCATGCTGGGCATGCTAACGTTGCAGTAGAATGAGGGTCATTGCTGCCTGGATGGATTTTTAGCTTCAAAATGACTCTTCAGAGACCTACCGTTGACGTCACGCATACGCCGTCCATTCGTTACACCGTCTGTGGTCCAAACATTTGAAACTGAAGTGCTGAAAATAGCGAGTTACTCCAGGGGCAGTTTGTTTCTACTCAGCTCTACATCAGGGGGCAAACTTTGATTTATTTGCAAAGACAGAAATACAAATAAAGAAAGCAATCTCATTTACCACCTTCCAGTGTTGCCATAGTCTGTTAAACCACAAGTCAAGTGTTATGACAGACTTTGTCTGCTTTGCTGGCATGTCTTGAGGGGGAGAGCCGAGGAGGCGTGTGGTGTGTGCTGAGCGATGACAGATGTGGGACGAACTCTGAAATGCATCCTCCACCGCCCTCCCTCCTCCTGTAATGGTGTGTTTTGGGTTGGAAACGGTCGCTGCTGACCGGTGATTATGCGGCCGTATGCACGCAGGAACACCGGCCTATGTTTGGTGTAGCTCACATTTGGGTTTCTAAATGGTGCGTGGATTCATTCCTGACATTTATGAATGAGGGTTATGCTCAGGGTTAAGTAAATAAAGTCATCAAAGTGAGGGAGCAAAGAGTCACTGCCTCCTCTTGCTCTGTTTAAATAACTCACAGGGTTTTCTATCAATGTAACTTATTGAACTGGGTGAATCGATGCGTGACATAGGTCCTGGTCCAGCGGCCTGTTACAGCTAACTGCTTTTTCTTTGATTTTATTGACAGCTTCAGGATTAATGGGGATCCACAATGAGAGCAATTGACTTTGGTGTCGCCCTCTTTCTCATTAACAACACAGGGAAGCTGTATCCAAATGGCTCCGAGAGGATTTCACAGGTATTCCTCTATTAGAGAGCGACCCCACAGTGTTGTGAGAGGTTAATCATATATTTTTACGGTATATTTACACAAACACATGCTGAGCTTCCTCTCTCGTTTTTACAATTTGTCCATTGTTTCTTCCAGCCACATCCTAATAGCAGTGTACTTCCTCTAATTACTGTTTTATCACTGAATTGCTGCTTTTAGGGAGCTCCCAAAGCTCTGCTTTGACCAACAGACGCTACAGTAAAGCGACAGTAGGGTAAACTGCTGCCAACTGTAGCTGCTGTTAGCTAATGTTAGTTCAGTTTGTCAGCCGGGCCGCCTGGACTGTGAGCTCAGAGCACCGGGGGAGTGTTGATAGGGAGGTGGTGTCGTGCCAGAACAGGAGCTGGGCAAGTGGGAAATGTAACCGGGCTCAGCAGCCTCTATCATAATGGCAGAGGTGGAAAAAACGAAGAGGACGTTAACGGAGGAAGCTAAGAAGAGAAAATAAGAGATTGATTGAGCTGTTGGACTAATAAGTAATATTAGCTGGCTGCTATGTCTTGTGTTGCTGACTTTGCTTGATGTTTGATGTATAAAAACTAAACTGCTGCCAACTGTAGCTGCTGTTAGCTAATGTTAGCTCAGTTTGTTAGCCGGGCTGCCCGGACTGTTAGCTCAGAGAAAACCAGGAAACATTTTCTCCATAAAATATCATCCAGTTTCACCAAAATCAGTGAAATAGTTGGTGCCATGTGACTTAGTAAAGCCGTAAAGCGTTACGTTAGCCGAGATGGTGGAGTTTAGAGGAATCTCGGGTTGACGCAAACTCCGAACTTTACCCAATATTGTGATATATTTTCCAAACTCTAATCCTCATCATTAACCTACTGTCAATCAAGTCATCAATTGCAACTTCAAGACGTTTAGTAGGTTCTCATTTAAAAACCAGCCAGAGACGGTAGCTAGCTACAGCCAATGCAAGAGGCTATGACAGTCATCGTTTCAGCCAGAAAAATCTACAATTGTTGGCTAGAAAAATGAAGAGCCTTTTCTGCTTTTGTTTGAAGTCAAGAACCCATTGTTTAAAACGAGTTTTGAGCAACAAATCTGCCACGTTAGCATTGTGTACTGCATATTTGTGCCATGCCAGATAGAAAGAAAGCTTAGCTCTTTTAGATTAACTTCCAAAAGCACTAGGTTTCAATGTACTGTATATTACAATGCTTCCCTTGCAAGTATACAGATTTGACATCCACTCTTGCAAGAATTACTGATTACTTTTACTTTTCAGGGTATTTTAGAGATCTAGTGGACCTTTTCTTGGATGCTGCAGGGAAATTGATTGTGACTGCACAGCCCTGGAGGCGTTAAACAAACCTTTCCATTTGCTCCCTGTAGCCTTCACTCCACACAGTAGCTAGGCAATCATTTACCATTGATTTTCCTTCTGTTTGAAGCACTTCAACAGATGCAAAGAGGAGGCCAGGCTTATCACATTTGTCAGGGCTTATACCACAGATTTATCTAAAACTGATGTCCGTCTTACTCACATGGTTTGGGATAAAAGAGTTTATGAAAGGGCAATTTCTACACATCTTTATTGAAAACCAATCAAAAGACGTTCATAATAGTCTCACTAAAGTTTGAAGGTTGGTCAAGTCCAGCCTAATAAAGAGTAAATTAAAGGATTTGAGATGAGACGGGAGGTTTTGAGGCTAAAGGTCGAAGCTACCAGTCAAGTCAATACAGTTTCTTATTTCCCTAGCTAATACGCTCATTGAGTTACCCGTGGCATTGACTTCATTTATAGTAAAATATCATTTTATATGTTGGAAAATGGTTATTGATCCACTAGCTTAGCTCTGCAGTTCCATTAAGGGAAGTGAGCTTTTAATTACCTTTGTGTTACCAGACAGCTTAAAGCTTTTTGGTTCAAGTAACTTACGTGAGCGCAGACAATCCCAATTCTTAACGACAAAGTTGTCGACTCACTAATTTTTGGTCATAAGTAATATAATTATAACAAATATACGTGTTCAACTACTGTCTATTTTTACCACAGTGGTATTACACTCTTATATTTGGAGGCACTAAACCGCTAAAATACCAATTTCTACGTAATGCTAGTTATGTTCCTTGACCTGTGCAGTAATGCGGTTAGCTGGGTATGCTAACGTTAACAGTTTATGTTTACCTCAGACAATCCCGATCATTAACGTTCATTTTTACTTTAAAATAATATTAATAGTAGATTTTGACTTAAAATCAGTGCTAGTAAGTGAGTTAGCTGGGTATGCTAACGTTAACGCTTATGTTTTCAGAGCAGTGTTGCTTTAAATATAAAATAACTATAAAATAATCCTAATTAATAATTAAATGAATAATGTAATGTAATTAATAGATGACTTAATGTAATTATTTGTAAAAACGTAGCTTATTAGTAAGCTAATTTGCCGGGTATGCTAACGTTAATAACTTAGGTCACCGCAGACAATCCCAATCCTTAACATTCATTTTTACAATATTAATTAGGTGTAAAAAACATTTTGTGTGAATGTAATTGGCAGTAAAATAATAGTAGTTTTATATTTTGACTTAAAATTAGTGCTGGTAAGCTAGCTAGCTGGGTATGCTAACGTTAACAGCTTACGTTAGGGCAGACAATCCCAATTTTTGACATGCATTTATACACTTCGGTAGGTATAAAAAGTGTTTTATTTGAATGCAAGCTGCATTAAAATATTATATATTTAGACTCAATATAAGTCGTTTTTAAGAGTACATGATAGGCAGCAGGCAGTTTGAGTTTTGGAATAAAATATTCTGCAAAAGAAAAAGCCAAATCTGGAGAGGAGGGTGTGAAAAAAAAAAGAAAAGCATCTTTGATGTCAGATGAAATTTCAGTGAACAGCACAGTACAATCTGATTGCAGGCTGGCGTCCTCTGGCAGCCTGATCTCCGTCGATCGTTCCACCCACAGGACATGAAAAGTGCATCTGTGCCGCTGAGAAAGTGTGTGTTTTAATGTGTGTGTGTGTGTGTGTGTGCTGATGATTTAAATATCTGAGGGAAAGTTGATTAGACAGGTAGACAGATTTAATCATGGGATGCATTAAGCATTTTGATGAATGCATTAATTGACTGACACAATAGTAAATGAGATGAGCCAGTGTTTAACAGAGCATTTAAATATTTCTAACTGTACTGGATGTGAAAATGTGAGGCAGTATATTTAGATTTTTATGCAGGATCAGCTGTTCAGACTTTTTAAAGTCAGCAGCTCTGTCCTCCAACAGCAACAAAGCCTCACCTGTTACCTGAGGTACTGTCATGTTTACTCATCACAAACGTCATTGTGGTTTATCGATGTATGTTTTTCTTTGTACACGTGGAAACCATTAAAACAAGTGACGTATATAATGTGGTATCATATAGAGATAAATGGGTCTACCAGGAATCATATGAGAGATTTATTTACATGGTTGTAAATCAGCTAAACCTTTGTAGTACTTCTATGTAGTACACTGTGTACTTCCTGGTGTAGTATGCTAATTTCAGCAGGGTAGTGTTGTCTCAATTTGAGTACAGCTGTTGTGAACTTACCGCAACATTTTACTGCCGCTTCTTCTTCGCTGAATTGCAACCGCCCGGAGCATTAGCGCCAATGTTTGACTGCTGAAATACAAATATTAAATATATGTACAACTTACATTTGTATATTGAGGTATTCACCTCAACCACTTCAGCTCCAGCAGCTTCCTCAACCACCATTTTCACAATGTCGGTGGTCCCTTCGCTTCTGCTACGGAGCCAAAATGGCGACCATTGAGGGCAAGAAGTGTCCAGTGTTCTGTAAGTATGAGTATGGAAGTATGGAGTTCAACCATTGACAGTATAAACAATGGACGTCGTATTTTTGACGTCACTCACAGGTTTCTGGTTGTGGTATTATGTTGGTATTCCTGCGTCTTCCTGCTAATCTAAAATCTGGAGTGTCGATTGACGCCTGGTTGCTCAAACAAGCCATCTGTAATGGCAATAAAGGCGTCCACGCCATTAATTCTGCATAACTTTAAGCCTTAATATAATTTGAACAGGTGAGTTGTATATAAATTCACCCTCAGTACAGTTGTCATGAACGGGGAAATTAGCTATAGAGACCAAAACTGTTTTTTGTACCAGGCTGTAAACATGTTTATTTCTGCTGTGAAGTTGGACATTTTAACATGGGGACTTATGGAGACTGACTCACTTCTGGAGCCAGCCTCAAGTGGACATATTTTGAGTGGTAAACTACAGATATCGTAGTAAACTAAAAACACATTTGGCAAAACGCTGACTGACTTTTAACGGAGTGTTTCCGAAGTCTCATTTTAAAATAAAAGACCAACGGATGCAGCAAGGAAACATCCGGACTTTAACTCTCCATCTCCACAGGTTTATTAAATGCCACTTCAAAGAGGAAAATTAATATCAATCACTCAATACAAACACCATTTGTGGTGTGTTGTCGTAGTGGGAGTCTTTAAGATCTGCTTCAGTCCATTTCTCAAATTTGGTTTCCATTGTTTTGCCATGTGTTGCCGCTTTGATTATGTTTTTAAGATAAGGGAACAAGAGGAAACCCGTCTCAAATTAAGCAACAACAGGAAATGGTAATCACTCACTGAGCACTGAGCCGCTGCTTGTTAATGACCGACTTCAAGGCAAGTCACGAGAAGTTAAAGAGAAGAGCTCTATTGTTTATCGTGGCTTCGTTCTCAGTGTTTGACCTTCTTTGGCTTCTCTTCTGCTCTCTCCTCCTTTTGTCACAGTCTTTCCTCTGTTCTCTCTTTCTCCTGCTCAGACATCCACACCTGCAGGGAAGAGTTTCTGTAATGCTTATAAACCAGGTTTTTCTGTAAATCTGTGGTTTAGCAGTGACGAGGAACCACCAGACTGATATAAACAACGGCTGAAGGAGTTCATCAACGGTCAATCAAACACAACTAGAGACCTCTGTAGGCCGCTCTTCATCTCTGCTGATGGCTCGAGGCTACATTAGCCGGTTTTAGCATAGTACAATCTGCAACTGAACTGTTGGTGTTGAGTTGCATTGTGGATAATGTAGTCATAAGGTGTTGATCGTAGACATGGACATAATATCCGTGACGTCACCCACAGCTAGCCAAGTGTGGTCACCATTTTGGTCACCAGTCCTGCCCCCGCCATCTCCTAGCTAGTTGCTCAAACCAGCCACCTGTAACGGCACCCAAAGCGTCCACGCTCTTAATCCTGCATAACTTTAAGTCTTAATATAATTTGAACAGGTGAGTTGTATATAAATTCACCCTCAGTACAGTTGTCATGAACGGGGAAATTAGCTAAAGAGACCAAAACTGTTTTTTGTACCAGGCTGTAAACATGTTTATTTCTGCTGTGAAGTTGGACATTTTAACATGGGGACTTATGGAGACTGACTCACTTCTGGAGCCAGCCTCAAGTGGACGTTTGAGGAACTGCTGTGTGCTCCTGTGTTTGTTTAACGTTTGCCATTCATAAGGCGATAATAAGTTATATTTACAGCTTGTCGCGCTGCTCCCAAGTGGCCAAAAAATCAATAAATGCTGATTTAAAGATCTACAGTTTGCCAACTACTCAGCATTAATGATCGGTATCAAGAATGACTGGTCTCCATGTGAGGTTATTAAAGTTTACACGCTGCATTTAACAACAAATTACTGCTGGAACATATCAGTTTATTCGTGTTTTAATGTTGGGTTGAGATGTTTTTACACAGATACTGGCTTTGACTTCACGCACCAACAAGAGAAACAGTCTTCTGGTGTAAAAACTGTAACTTACAGACGCAGACATATTGGTTAATGTATTTTTTAGATTTAATGCACTTTGTAGATACTAACAACGGTACAGTGCCAACACTTGATAAGGCGAACCGAAGCTCCTGCTGTTTCTGTTATCCCCCCAAAGCCACACAAGTGCTCTCTCCTCTACAGCGGTGCAGACGGTGACCTTGTTTCCTGATGAGATGGCGCTCCCGCTCTCTGCTTCTTATCACAAATGGGACATTGATGGATGGCTGAGAGTAGCTGGTTTGCTTGTTCAGGCCACGAGGTCAAGGCGACAGTTACTTTAGCCAAATGTTTGAGTGACCCGAGTGTTGATTTGAGATTGTTAACAAAATCCTGTAAGGGAAAGAAAATGCATGTTTTTGAAGACGTCTTAATCTGGGGCTCTTGTTCACGAGTGATGGGAAAATGGAGCACGAGATGGACCGGGGGGTTGGTTCAGCGTTGGCAGTGTTGTGGACGTTGTACCAGACCATTCTGGTTCAGAGGGAGCTGAGGCCGGAAGGCAAAGCTCTTGATCTTCCAGTCCATCTACGTTCCAACCCTCACCTATGGTCATGAGCTTTGGGTAGTGACCAAAAGAATGAGATCACGGATACAAGTGCCTGAAATAAACTTCGCACGGTGGCTGGGTTCAACCTTAGAGATAGGGTGAGGAGCTCAGAGATCCAAAGGGAGTTCAGAGTAGAGCCGAAAGATCTCAGGGTCTTCTTCACAAGTGATGGGCAAATGGAGTGTGAGATGGACCGGTGCTTTGGTGTGGTGTTGGTGGTACTGCAGATGTTTTACTGGACCATTGTGAGGAAGACGGAGGCTGAGCCCAGAAGACAAAGCTCTTGATTTTCCAATCCATGACTGGTAACCTATGGTCATGAGCTTTAGGTAGTGACTGAAAGGAGATCACGGATATTAGTGCCCGAAATAAGCTTTGCATGGTGGCTGGGTTCAACCTTAAAGATAAGGTGAGGAGTTCGGCCCTACTTGTTACCTACCTACTTGTTTGTGATGGGAAACTGGCAAATTCGCGCAGCGTTTCTTTGCGTCAAAAGAAGCAAGCTGAGGTGGTTCGGATCCTTTGGAGGTGTTCTGGGCACGTCCAACTCAAGCGGCAACCTCCGTGGTTGTGAGGTGATGCCAATGCTAAAGTGGCAAAAACTGCAGTTCCTTAAAACGTCCACTTGAGGCTGGCTCCAGAAGTGAGTCAGTCTCCATAAGTCCCCATGTTAAAATGTCCCAACTTCACAGCAGAAATAAACATGTTTACAGCCTGGTACAAAAAACAGTTTTGGGCTCTATAGCTAATTTCCCCGTTCATGACAACTGTACTGAGGGTGAATTTTTATACAACTCACCTGTTCAAATTATATGAAGGCTTAAAGTTATGCAGAATTAAGAGTGTGGACGCTTTGATTGACAGGTGAGGCTCACCTCAGGTCCAACAATGATCCACGTCTTTGCCCATTTTTGGATTAGCCAGGAGGTTGAAGAGGCAGGACCAAGATGGTGGTAGCTCTTGGGTGCCGTCCATTCTTTATACTGTCAGTGGTCCAACTGGGAGGAACCCTGTGGCAAACCCAGAACCGATTGGAGGGACTAGATACCCCGTCTAGCCTGGGAACGCCTCTGGATCCTCCAGGAGGAGCTGGAATATGTTGCACCACGACCCGACCCTGGATAAGTGGAAGAAAATGGATGGATGGATAGCTGGAATAAATTTATTACCCTTTCTTTATACTCTCATGTAAACCATTGCTTTTGAAGATTAAGGAGGTCCCTGCAAGATACAAATATCCGTCAGCTAATTCACATTATGCAGCCTTTATGCCCACAGGTTATGAGGGATTAGGAGTGATTTCGCACTCAATTGAGGCTGCGAAGGATTCAAAGCTTCCTTCAGACTCAGACTATTTCGGGCTGCTGCTGCTAATAGTTCTTGTCAGCCGTAATTTTTAAGTACTTTAACCAATTCATTGTATAATTAGGTTAACAAAATTAGCTCATTGCAAAGTCAGTCAGCAGGCGGTAATGCAATAAAGTTATTAACATTCCAGATTTATAGACGCGTTAATGTAGAGGTGATCTGTCTTTATCACATTTTTCTTCCCTGGGTTAAAAAATGGTGTGAATTAATAAAAGAAAAGAGACTCGAGTGACATGTCCTGTGTACTTTATTGATTTTTATTCTCAGATTAAAAGCCAGAAGACAAACGAACTGTCACCCCACGTGTCACAATTAAAACCTAAACTGTAGAAAGCAGTTGGATCGAACCTTTGTGTAATAACAAAACAATATTTTCACAACGCGTGAAAAGCCGCTTGACAAGTTGCCAAATTGTCTCGATGGCACCTTACAAACAGGCGTATGAACTCAACTTTAGATTTAGGAAATATGTGACCTGTCCTGTTTGTGCGTCTGTCAACCACGTTTATGTCTTCTCCTGTTTGTTCTGCAGCTTAACGACAGAACAACATACTGTACATACTGTACATGCATTTAATGTGACAGTTGTATGTTGTAGGAAACGTAGGGCGAGAGAGGCGAGGGGTAAATTTAATTACCGGTGAAGCAATATTACATGCGAGGGCGTGCTTTGGTGCCAATAATAAGTTAAAGCTCACCTTTGAATGTAATATTGTGATTATAACAACAACTACCAACTTAAATAAAATATATAACCAAATGATTTTCATGTTTTGGGGCAATTTGTCCTCAAAATAAACATTTCTTTGCATGCATTACCTCTGTTTACATGGAATTACACGGGGTCTGATTAACGCCAGGAAAACAATCAGTCACAACAGTAGACTGTATGTGATGGAACCCAGTTTACTTTAGTAACAACCTCCAACAGAGATGATTTCTAGTCCCAGCCAGCTAACGTGTGTGAAGTAGAAGTAGAAGACATATAAACTCTAAACTGCTTTGCTAATTCAGACTTGTAGTGACGAAGATATCTGCTGAAAAAGATCGTTTCTCCATGCACAGATTTAGCTACTAAGTCCTTGAACTTGACTCAGCGCCATTCAGCCCGCCTCAGGTCCTCAGATGATTCACATCCGATTTTTTAGATAAGCGGCGACGTGGAAGAAGTGACGTCCCGGATACACTGTCCATCCTGTCACTGGGAAAAGACTGGAGATCCCTGCTGAAAGTGAGGAGATGAAGACAGGGATGCAGTGCAGGATCTAAGACGGTACAAACCATGAGTACAGTCTGTTATCATGGGGAACGTAAGATCTCTCCACAATAAGATGGAGGAGCTAACCAGGCTACAGAGGGAGTATGGAGAGTGTAGCATCACAGAGACGAGGCTGAATGACCTCGCTGGTACTTTATAAACACATTAAATCACCTGTAACATGTAGAAAATAGTTCAACTCAAGCCTGAGTTCAGTTTGCACTTTAGATTTTTGCTAAAGAGACGCTAAAGATCACGAGATATTGGTATTTTCAGCCACGTTAGCAGCGTGGCTCCAGGGATGGAAATGTTGGTCACTTTGGTCTAGACTTAAATACTTTGTTTGATTGATTGCCATTAAACTTGGCGCGGTCGTTGTCCCCCAGACATAGTCCCCCGAGGACGAATCCTAATGACTTTGGTCAAATTAATGGACTGCCTTTGATTGTCATTTTTAATTTGGGGTATAATTATGCTTTAAATTTTTTGGAACTATAGTTCTCGTAATTTCGTGTCTCTGGGGGATGTAAATAGGAAGTAATGTTGTCGTGGAGTGAGGCTGAATACAAAGGACTTTGAGGACTTTGTGGGCGAGTTCCCAAGAAGTCCACGAGTGCTGAGGGGGGATGTCCAAACCCACAATTCATCCAGTTCATGAGGGGCCTCGAGCAGACTTTCTCCAGACTTCTAGATCGTCTGCTTGGGGTGCAGACTTCACCAGAATTAATTGATTTAATAACGCATGATTCATTGCAATGCGGACGACTAGAAACTCCCAAAAGGACTTATTATGAACGTGTAAACACTTTATTTACTATTATACAAACGTTACTTGAATCATGTAGGCCAGAAATAAGCTAGTCTCCACAGCTATGAGTGCATGAGTCTTATCAATATTTCATATGACCGCACATACGACTGAAATCCACGAGGGCAAACATGGTAAAAAACTAGCGAGCTGACAACTGTGCTAACAGACAAACATCAACAAGGTCAACAACACAAAACATAGCAGCCAGCTAATATTACTTACTAGTCCAACAGCAAGAAGCCCAGCTCGGCGTCTGTCTTATTGTTTGCTCACTCTCTCATTTTCTCTTCTTAGCTTCCTCCATCAACGTCCTCTTCAGTCTTTCTCCTCTGCCATTAAGTATTATGAGCCTGGTTACATTGCCTGCTTGCCCAGCTCCTGTTCTGGCACGGCACTGGCTCCACTCGCCTCCAAAACGGCTGTGGTACAAACACTAACACTGCTCTGAGCTCACAGTCCGGGCAGCCCCGGCTAACAAACTGAGATAACATTAGCTAACAGCAGCTACAGCTGGCAGCAGTTTACTTCACTGTCCATCAGGAAACTCTGTAAATCACAGAGAGTTGAGGCAGAGCAGCCGGAGGACATCAGAGGGAAAACCAGAAAACATTTTCTCCATAAAATATGATCCAGTTTCATCAAAATTTTCTTTTCTTAGCTTCCTCCGTCAACGTCCTCTTCAGTCTTTCTCCTCTGCCATTATGTCCATAGAGGCTCCAGCTCCTGTTCTGGCATGACACTGGCTCTACTCACCTCTTCCCTGTGGTACAAACACTAACACTCCCCCGGCGCTCTGAGCTCACAGTCCGGGCGGCCCAACTAACAAACTGAGCTAACAGCAGCTACAGTTTACTTCACTGTCCATCAGGAAACTCTGTAAATCACAGAGAGTTGAGGCGGAGCAGCCGGAGGACATCAGAGTGAAAACCAGAAAACATTTTCTCCACAAAATATGATCCAGTTTCACCAAAATCAGTGAAATAGTTGGTGGTGTGTGACTTAGTGCCGTAAAGCGTTACGTATTTCTCCCGACCCGGAGCCCAAAGTTACATAGTGTGAGAACAGACGTACCAATGACAGAGAGACCATTCACCTGATTATAGATCAGTGTAGCATCAACAGGATTTAAAATCTGTTAGTTTATGACAGAAAAGTTGCACAGTGTTGCTTTAAAAATATGCTGAATTAGCTACGAGCAGTTCAGATTATCGGGCCAAATTCGTGGATGTGAAGTACAAGTCACACTGAATCTAAAAATATTCGTGACTCAGAGAAAGACAACAAATTTTGAGCACGTTGCAGCTCACGCCTCGCTTCCCTCTGCACCCTAAAGCCATAACAGAGCCACCGTGACCCCTTTAGCTTTGAAAAAAACAGAAACAGTCATCTGGGCTAGTAAACCCCGTTTGGTGTTTGTCCTGCGTCTGCTCATCTGCTTGTTGACAACAGAGTGAAGGATGACTCATGTGACCATATGACTTATTTCCACTGCTTGCTGACTTTGTTCTCTGCATCATTACACTCACAAAAGTGCATTTTTAGTTTTAATAAGGGGGTTTATGCACCGCATACCAGCACACTCATCGGTGTCCCTCTCTCTCTCTGTGAAGTCGTCAGCGGACTCTTCTTGCTTCGTGCTTCAGATCTACGTTTTCACGAGCTGGAAATTATACGATTCCAGCTGACATTTTGAGCAGAGTTTTCCACATGTTCATGATTGTGTGGTTTCATTTAGACAAACCGTTAAGTTTAAATACTGCACGGTCATATGTCAAAACGTTTGATGTTGCGCTGTGAGATAAAATCTCTTCTCTTGGTCACGGTTGACAACATTTTTTCGAGCCAAACAACCCGACAATTTTGTTTGTGCATCTCCTCATCAAGCAAATAATCTGTCCAGAAATTTAACCCGTATAATTTTCTGGTTTATAAATACACAAAAAACATCTATGTTGACCGTTTCACCCACAGATATAAATACTTTATTTGTTGGAATTCTTTTAAAAATTCAATTTAAATGATAATTTTTAAAGTTTTTTGGGAGGGTTTAGTAAGTGAAGATAAACAAGCGTGTCTGTTTCTGTGTGAAGATGCCCTGAAGCGACCTGAGCTCATCAAATAACAGAAAACAGATTCACAATCATTTAGAATTTGTTTATTTGTTTGGATCCACATCAGCTGTAGCCTAAAGCTCAGCAAGTCTTCCTGTTCTCCACATTTAAAATCATTACACGCAACACAAGTGACGCACAGTATATCAGAATGTCACATTATTCACGACACAAAACACAGTATATAACCCGTGTTGTAGCATTTTTAATGTTTTAATTAAATCGTTTACATTTTTGACCCTGCTGTTGATGCATGAGTTTATCAGGAAAATAACCCACAGCTAATATTACTTACTAGTCCAGCTCGTCACTCTCTCATTTTCTCTTCTTAGCTTCCTCCGTCAACGTCCTCTTCAGTCTTTCTCCTCTGCCATTATGTCCATGTCCAGCTCCTGTTCTGGCATGACGCTGGCTCTACTCACCTCTTTAACTGTGGTCCAAAACGCCTGAGGTACAAACACTAACACTGAGCTCACAGTCCGGGCGGCCCGGCTAATAAACTGAGCTAACAGCAGCTACAGTTGGCAGCAGTTTACTTCACTGTCCATCGGGGGGGGGGGGCTAAGGTGGGTTGCTGTGGGCGTGTCTATACCTGCTGGACACAAATCAAATTAAACTTCCTCGTGTCACTATATTTTGCGGCGTAAATTGCGAGTCAGACTCAGATTTAGAAGCTGGTACATGAAATAAACAAAGTGAGATCACACACACAGGTAGATTATCAGAGTTTAGTCCGTGAATCCACCTGTATAGTCTCTGCTTCAGAGACATTCAGGCTGTCTGTGGAGGTTTGACCGATCTGAGTGTCTGATTGGCGGCCGGAGCGTGACGTGGGGCTCCGTTTTCCCAAAAGTTGAATCTGGCTCAACTTCTCTCCCGGACGCCGGCAACGTTTTTTGCGGAAACACACGACCCCCACTGAAATGAATTGAAAAACGTCGCTGGCGTCCGGTTTGCCTGTCCCTGTCTGAACGTGGCCTTAGTGCTGTAAAGCGTTACGTACTTCTCCCGACCCGGAGCCCAAAGTTACATAGTGTGAGAACAGACGTACGAATGACAGAGACACCATTCACCTGATTACAGGTCAGTGTAGATCAACAGGATTTAAAATCTGTTAGTTTATGACAGAAAAGTTGCACAGTGTTGCTTTAAATGTGATTTTTTGCTCTATAACGTGACACTAAACTGTATTTTCAAACTGCAGCATTGCTCCTTTAATCCATAAACATTTAAACACTTCTTCCTCTGCTGAGTAAACATGTCAAAGCAGTTTCAGGGATTGTCACTCTGAGGCTGCCGTCGCTCCGCCTCCGGGCTCCACCTCCTCCTCCGCCCACCTCATTACTGATGCGGCCACCCAGCGGACACTTTGAAGTCTGCCTGATGTGATCAGTGAGCTGCTGTAGTCCGGAGCGGAGACACGCACACGCACGCAGCAGCAGCGGCAAAGTGGGGACGCTTCCTCTCACACACACTTCGGATCTATAAAGTGTAAACACTGTGGTGCTTTTACGCACGCACACACACACTCTCACACACACTCTGTGGACTTTAATGTGTGTTTTTTATGGAGGTGTTTGGAGTATGTCGGAGATGAAGATGCTTCAAACGGACTGACTCCGTCCTCTGGGACATTTAAGGACGTCCAGCTGTTTATTGTTTTATTTTTGTTTGTTTAATGGGGACATAACTGCTGTCTGCATGGATTAAACACCACCTGGACTTAAAGTAACGCACATCCACCTCTCCAAAACCAAAAAAAAAAAAAGGCGCAGCGCCCTCTCTCCAATGAAATATCTCCCCGCTGCGGATCGACTAAGTAAGCGGATCGAGCTCAGTGAGACCAGCCGACAAACCAGTACTCGTCCCGGTGCTGTGGTCTCTTTGTTGACCCCTTTGGATCCACTTCGCCAAGCAAAGCGGCTTCCTATCCGAGTCATCAAGATGTTGACTGCGCACACAGGACACTTGCTACACCCGGAATATTTACAGCCTTTGACGTCCGCACCAGTGAGCATAGAGGTATGTGAAACATCATTTTAATGTCACATAGAGAGGATTTAATTCAGCCTGCAGCGTGCTGAACATGTGAAATAATGTAATTTAGATTAAAAATATGTGCGTGAGCTAATTTAACTTTCATTAAAGGAGGATCAGACAGATTACATCATAGATTAGTGATTTTTTATCATGTTAACGCACTCAAGTTATGATAAATTATGTTTAAATCCAACATACAGTGATTAAGCAACTTTATTTGGACTAAACAAGCAGGGCTGCAGCTGATTTTCACAATCGATTAGTCGTTTAGTGCATGAAATGTCTAAACAAAAAACAGCCCTCAGAGCAACATAATATCTTTAAATGTCTCCTTTTGTTTGACTAAAAAAGTCCAAAACACCTCAAATATGATGTCATAACAGTGCAAGATGAAGAAAAACAGCTGATTTTCTTATTTAAATGAAGTTTTTTGCTCAAAAAATGGCTGAAATGATGAATCAGTTGTTAAAAAAGCAGTTTTACTGCCTCCCTTTGGATGCCGGGGATTCATATTTTCACTTATTTTATAGACAAAGTGATTAATGTGGGTAATAACTGCTAATTAAATTAAAATTCAGTTGCAGATTAGGTGAGTGTGAGTGGTTTACAGGCCTATAGATGACCACAGAGGCATATTTTTGTTGCATTAAAGCTTTTGTTCAACTAAAAAGCCCAAAACACCTTAAATACTTTGTCACAACAATGTAAGACAAAGAAAAATGTGAATTTTTCTTATTTGAGAAGCTGAAACTGGAGAATATTTTGTATTTTTTTTGCATAGAAAATGGCTGAAATGATTAATCGGTTGTTAAAAAAGCATCTGTTTAGATGCTGGGGTTTATATTTTCTGTTGTTTTGCAAACAAAGTGATTAATCTGGATGATAATTACTAATTAAATTAATTTATACAGTCTAAATTAAGTAGATATGAGTGGTTTACAGGCCTACAGATGACCACAGAGGCATATCTTTTGTTGCATTATATCTAAAATGTCTCTGGGCAGAATAAAAATCACAGAGCTAATCAGAATCTATATTTTGTTTGTAGCTGGATGCCAAGAAGAGTCCGCTGGCCCTGCTGGCACAGACCTGCTCTCAGATCGGTAAACCAGATCCTCCGTCCTCCTCCTCCTCCTCCTCCTCCTCCAAGCTGGGCTCCTCTTGCAGCAGTCAGGGGGACAAGGAGCCCGGCAGTCGGTCATCCGCCTCCAGCCTGAAGCTCGGGGAGCACCGCCCCTCCCTGGAGGACAAGTGTAGCTTCAAGCCGTACAACAAAGGCAGCGGAGACTGTCGCAGAGATGGAGTGACCAGCTCCAACAGCAGCAGCAGCAGCAGTGATAAAGTCGGGTTCAGGGTACCCAGCAATAACGTCACCTCTAATGGGAGTTCAACTACTGGCCAGCAGTCCGCCTATCCGCCCCACGCTGCTTCACCCAGCTCCAGGGCGAGCAGCAGCACCCCACCAGGACACACTCAGCAGCAGCCGCCTCACAAACAGAGCCAGTCTTCAGGTGGACAGTCCACGTCACACTCCCAGACTCTCCCGAACGGAGACTCTGCACATGAGCAGGGAAGTCCTACCAGCACCACCAGCAATAACAATCACCCCAAAAAGGACGCTGACAAGATCAACTTGGACAGTCCTCACGACGCGAACTCCAGCCACGTTCGAGCCAGCACAAACTGCAGCAACGGCAGCTCCGACGACGGAGGTAAAGCTTCAGAGTCCGCCCAGCCGAGCCTCGGACCCGGACGCATTACGCCCATTTCTCCTTACAAGACGAGCCAACCGCTCTTCCCTCTGCCCTCCTCTAACATGGGCTACCACGGATCTGTAGTTGGGGCTTACGCCGGCTACCCGTCTCAGTTCGTTCCCGGGCTGGATCCGACAAAATCGAGCCTCGGTGTCGGAGGTATGGGAGTTCCCGGAAAGCACCCGAGCTCCAGCCCTCTCACAGGTGCCTCCCCTCCCTCCTTCATGCAAGGCTTATGCAGGGACCCCTACTGTCTTAGCTATCCGAGTGTGTCCCATCTGGGCGGAAGCAACTGCAACTCCTGCATCCACGACCCCTCTTCCACCCTCAAATCAAACTTCCCCTTGGTGTATCCATCCCACCCACTCCACTCCCTCCACCAAAGCTCCCTGTCGTCCAGCGTGACCTCCTCCCTCTCACATCCCCTCTACACGTACGGCTTCATGCTCCCCAACGACCCCCTGCCCCACGCCTGTAACTGGGTGTCCGCCGGCGGGCCCTGCGACAAACGTTTCACCACGTCAGAGGAGCTCCTGGCTCACCTCCGCACGCACACGGCGCTCCCCGTGGGGATGGACAGTAAGCTTTCCTCCTCTGGACCGGCCTCCTGCCACCTTCACCTCCCACACCAGAGCAGTCCAGGCTCCATGCCCAGCTCCCTCTCCCTCAGGGCTCCCCCCAGCCTGGGTTTAGCTCGCTATCACCCCTACAGTAAAGTCCATCTTCCCCCTGGACCCTCCTCCCTCTCCCTGCACTCTCTGCCCACCACAGGCCCGTACTACCCTCATTACGCCCTCTACAGTCAAAGACTCGGATCTGCATCTGCTCTGGGCTACCAGTGATACACCATCTACTCGTATGTTTAAAGGAATGGGTCGACATTTTTGGAATTAGGCTCAGTCGCTTTCTGGCCGGGGTTAAGGCGCTTAGCTTAGCTTAGCACAAACACTGGAAACCAGTGGAAACTGCTAGCCAGTTTCCAGGCAACAAGATTTAGGAGGTTGTAGCTCCCAGCTAAGAAATATACCAACCCATAACACCTCACCTCACCACCTACAGATTAAACAAACAATATGGTTGAGATCTGAGAGATCTTGTTGCTCCTGGACAGAGCCAGGCTAGCAGTTTCCCCCTGTTTCCAATATTTGTGCTAAGCTAAGCTAATCGCCTCCCGCCCTTAGCCTTTTAATGTAACAGACACATACAAAAGTGGTGTTTTTTTCCCTCATCTAACTCACCACCAGAAAGCCAATAAGCATATTTAAAAAATGGACGTACAACACTCCAGCTTAGCTTAGCTTAGCTTAGCACAAATGCTGGAAGCAGGCAGAAACAACAAGATTTTCGGAAGTTATAGCTCCCAGCCAAGAAACATACCAACCCAAAACAACTCACCAGCTACATATTAAACGAACATGATATAGTGTGGTCGAGAGATCTTGTTGTTTTTTAACAGAGCCAGGCTAGCAGTTTCCCCCCGTTTACAGTCTTTGCGCTAAGCTAAGCTAATCACCTCCCGCCAGAAAGCCAGTGAGCATATTTTTTTCCCCCAAAATATCGATCCATAACTTTAAGTTTGTACTTAATTGCGGCAAGTTGCTGCTTCCCTCTGACTTTAAACTGGGTTCACGTGGGAACTACGATGGAAGTGCAAGTCCTGGATTTTGACTTGAGTGCATCTTCACACTTTTTCTTTCTACGTTATATTTGAGATTTTCTAATCAGGCTCCGCTCCGCTAAAGATCAGAGGACACATGTGGCATCTTGCATGTCTGCACATCGTCCCATTGGATACTTTTTGTTTTTTCTTGCAACAGCAGACATGACTGCCCCCTTTTGGTGGCTCTTTGCCGCCCCGTGGGCTCGGCAAACATTGACGGTTTTGGACGCTGTGTGATAGCACTTGGGATGTTCAGGGTTTTCTCTGCAAATGATGATGATTTAAGTGCATAAAATATGTGTAGTAGTGTGGCAGGGATGGCAATAAGCTGACGCCGTGGACTAATAGAGGTAAAAGCCTGGCCCCTTGCAAGAGATGCATGTAAGCTTGACACAGCGTACACACTTAACTGTTTATTCAGCCCCAAACGGTTTGTGATGATTTGTTTTTGGATCCTTATGTTCTGTTTATTCCTACTGAGAAAGTTGTATTTATTTTTTCAAACCCGGGGAATCTGGCTTTCATGTTTTCCATATAAATCTATTCTCATTTTACAATCCTCTCTGAGCAGACATGCGGGAAGCCAGATGACAGATGTTGGAGAACGATGAATGTTGAAGATCACATCTCTCTCTCTCTCTCTTTGAACTCGTCAGCTTTTTTGATTTTTTTTTTCTTTTTTTTAATTTCCACAGCAAATCAATAATAAAAAAAGAAAAAGAAATGAGATGTGATATTTTTTGTAAAAATTGGATTACCCTGTGGTGGTGTCCAGTTAAAAGGGGAGGTCATATTTTGTTAAATAAATCACACTGAAGATGTTTATTCTGTTGTCTTCATTTCTGCGGTTCTGGTCAGTCTTTCTTTGGGTTGAATGATTAACACAGATGTGTGGAGGTTAATCTCTTGCACTTTATTTGACCTTTTCTCATTGAAACTAATGGAGAAGACGCAAGCTGATGTACTTAACAACAACAACACTAAAAAAACATGGTACATACACGCTCATGTCAGGAAATATCACCTACATATGGTGGTGCAGTGGTTAGCACAAACATGGCAAAGGTTCTTGGTTCCAATCCCCCAACTTTGGGACCTTATGGTGTTGAGTTTGATTGGTTTTCTCCAGCTTCACCCCACAGTCCAAAGACGTGCATCTGCAGCTCGCTTGATCTTGAGTTTCAGTGTGAATACAGCGACCCTGCTCATTGAAAATGGATGAATGGATCGCCTAAATGTTTTCTGATATACCTTTAGGGTTTCAAACATGGTGCGTAAACTCTCAACTCGAGAAGTATCACCTAAATTTAGGGGCAACGTGTGCCCCACAAACATGGAGAAGGTTCCTGGTTCTTCTTGGTTCTTCTTGGTTCAGTTGCATGTTCTCCTGTTGGTTCCTCCCACAGTCCAAAGACATGCAGGTTAATTGGTGACTCTAAATTACCTGTAGGTATGATCAGATGATCCAGAACATGGCGACTCACCTGGTAAGGGCACATGTTACCCCGCTGGCTCTACCTGTAGTTGCCCACATTGAACTCAAATCCCGAATGTTTGCCTACAAAGTGGTCTCCGCTTCTGCACCCATCTACTTGAATGTCCTCATACGGACATGGTACATACACTCTAGTGTCAGGAAATTTCAAGAACTATCGCCTAAATATAGCAGCGACACAAACATGGGGATGGTTGCTGGTTTGAATCCCACAACTTGGCGCCTTTCTGTATGAAGTTTGTTTGTCCTGTGATAAATTAGGGACTTATCCAGGGTGTATCCCACCTTTTACCCAGTGTCAGCTGGGATCGACTCGAGCCGGAGCCACTCCGCGAGCCTGGTTATTAAAAATGGATATATGGATCACTGTTTGGGGTGTTAACTTCTCTGTCAGCTCTTTTTCTTTTTACTTTCCACATGAACAAACCACTTCAAACGTCTTCCAGGACAAACTATTTAAACCGCATCACGTCTACGAAGGCCTGTTTTCACTCCACCTTCGAGTGTGGCCGTCTATAAACACTTTTCAACGACGTACAAACTCGTTCTGATGGAGTATATCTCGGCCCCTCGGGGTGGGAAAAAGATGTGAAGTATTGAAAGAAAGATGTAAACTTGTGTCAGCCTGGCTTTTGATGCTGAGTGGATTTGTACCAGTGGCTATTTTTACTGCGAAAGAATCACATGATTGATGACTTTGAGGTGTGCTTTACTTCCTCTAATTTTTCACCGTGTCGACAGCAGCTTACGAGCAGACCACAGGGAAACAGCTCACATTCCTCCGTCCTGCAGTAAAACGCAGTGTCACCTTAAAGCGACAGCATCCTGTTTTTTAACAGCCCAAAGATGATAAGCGTCCGAGCCGCTTCCCGTATGTAGATGAAGCCCTGACAAGATTTAGGAAGTTGTAGCACCCAGCCAAAAAATATACCGGCCCATAACACCTCACCCCACCGGCTACATATTAAACAAACATGATATAATATGGCCAAGAGATCTTGTTGCCCTTGGACAGAGCCAGGCTAACTGTTTCCCCCCATTTCCAGTCTTTGTGCTAAGCTAAGCTAATTGCCTCCCGCCTGTAGCCTTTAAATTTAACACACATTTTCTCATCTAACTCACCACCAGAAAGCCAATATGCCAATATTTTAATATATGCATATTTTGAAAATAGACTGATCACACTCTAGCTTAGCTTATCTTAGCTTAGCACGAACGCTGGAAACAGGGGGAAACTGCTAGCTAGTTTCAAGGCAACAATTTCGGAAGTCGTAGCTGCCAGCCAAGAAATATACCGACCTATAACACTTCACCTCACCAGCTACAAACATGGTATAACATGGCTTGTTGCCCTTGGACAGAGCCAGGCTAGCCGTTTCCCCGTTTCCAGTCTTTGCGCTAAGCTAAGCTAATCAAATCACCTCCTGCCTGTAGCCTTTAAATTTAACACACAGTTACAAAAAGTCATATTTTTTCCCCTCATCTAACTCACCGCCAGAAAGCCACTAAGCATATTTTAAAAAATAGACTGAGCACACACTCTCTTAGCTTAGCTTAGCAAAAATGCTGGAAACCGGGGGAAACTGCTAACCAGTTGTATCTCCCAGCCAAGAAATATACCAGCCCATAACACCTCACCTTACCAACTACATATTAAACAAACATTATATAACATGTTGAGGTAGTGGTCGGCAGATCTTGTTGCCCTTGGACAGAGCCAGGCTAGCCATTTCCCTCTGTTTCCAGTCTTTGCGCTAAGCTAAGCTAATCACCTCCCGCCTGTATCCTTTAAATTTAACACACAGTTACAATTGTGGTGTTTTTCTTCGCATCCACCGCCAGAAAGCCAATAAGCATATTTTTAAAAAAATAGACTGATCACACTCCAGCTTAGCTTAGCTTAGCACAAATGCTTTAAACATGTGTTGAGGTACCGCTCGGCAGATCTTGCTGTCTCCATTAAAGCGTCCTGTTTTTCTAACAGCTCAAAAAATGGATGTACGGATCAGGTTGTAATCTATACACACTGTACAACGCTGATAAGCATCACAGCCGCTTCCCACACACATGTTCAAGACGACGCTCGAGTTACCACGGGCTGCCGCGTGATTGGCAGCGGTAATACGGCCATTTCCTAGCAACGTGACACTGTGACACCCCTTGGCGAAGTATAGATGACCCACGCTGGTCACTCACAACTCTGACAGGGGACCCACACCGGGGTCAAAACAGCCTGTCCTCGCTGTAACAAGAGTGAGCGCTCCTGTTTCAGAGGTCTGAGATGATGTTATGGGCCCCGTCTGAGTTCGGCGGGAGGGCACAAAGATCCCTCTCGAGGAAGGAGGTTTCACGTTGCCAGATATGTCCCAGAAAAGAGAGACACACTTTAAGTTTATTAAGTCTAAGAAGTGAGTTGGCTGCTCATGCTCACAAGTCTTTGAGAATAAAATCTGTGGGAGAGATGGTTTTCCCATTTCCTGGATGGATTTCACTGCCCTTTTGCTTTTCAAGTATTTCCAGTCAGATGTGTCAGCCGGGGCGTGAGTAGTGTTGGACTGGGATGCCACCTATCGGTGATCAACGAAACCAGTTTAATGAAGAGGGAGCATCACCGGTTTATTCACGTGGTTTGTCCTGATAAAGTTTAATCAATTTAAAGTAATATTTAGGGACCGTACACGGGAGGGTTGGAAGAGGTGAAGGTAACATTTTATCATCTCTGATTATTTCCCTGTGAAATGTGAAATAATGTAAAAGATAGCTTTCATTTGCACACCTACCTGTCAATCAAAGCGTCCACGCTCTTAATTCTGCATAACTTTAAGCCTTAATATAATCTGAACAGGTGAGTTGTATATAAATTCACCCTCAGTACAGTTGTCATGAACGGGGAAATTAGCTATAGAGACCAAAACTGTTTTTTGTACCAGGCTGTAAACATGTTTATTTCTGCTGTGAAGTTGGGACATTTTAACATGGGGACTTATGGAGACTGACTCACTTCTGGAGCCAGCCTCAAGTGGACGTTTGAGGGACTGCAGTTTTTTTTAGCACTTCTGTGTTGACTGAATGAAACTCAGACCATCCTCCGGCCTCACTGGTTTATATAAAACAGATTTAAAACACAGCTGTTGTGCTCATTGAATGAGACCGTAAAAAAAACAAAACATTTGGCTGAAAGAGGCTAAAACGCTCCATAAAGCAGAGTCTGGTGAGTTCATCACTATGAGCTCCAGTCAGGGAGTTGAGCAGGTGTCGTGCCAGAACAGGAGCTAGGCAACACGTAAATTAGTATAATGGAACATGTTAGCTGCTGAACTCATTTGGACATTTTAACATGGGGACTTATGGAGACTCACTTTTGGAGCCAGCCTCAAGTGGCTGCTCGAGGAACTTTTTTTTTGGCACTTCACTTCACGTCCACGGAGGTTGCCGCTTGTTTTGGACGCACATTTCACGCCTGGTTTTAGGTTTAAATTGAGCAATTAATTGCACGAATTCTGTGATGTTATTATTTTGAGATGTTGTTCGATATTGTGATGAAATTCTGGTCTTTTCCCTCCTTCTTATGAAACAGTTAAAAACTTCAGAGAGGCCCCAACGCACCCGATGAACAAAACTGGGGACCAAATGTCCTCAAAGACGACTTACTCACCATTCCCACCCACGTTCCACCCCCCTAAAGTCAACCAGAGGATTCATCCTTCACTTCACAGAGCAACTTTCCTAATATCTTTGGTTACCACAGCTCCTTTTTTTTCAGCGTGGAAGACATGTTTTCTCTGGGTATTGTTCTTGGAGATGAGGGCTCGCCTCCCTGGTTGGTCTGAGTGAGTCCAGGGTGCAGCTTGACAGCCCCGGGTGATTAATGATGACAGACTGCGGAGCTGCTCCTTCATCACACGACAAGGTTTTAACCTCTCTGTTAGCCTGAAATCAGTGCGAGAAAAGAAACAACGTGCATGTCAGGCTAAGCTTACTAGCTACAGTAGTAACCACACGTCACTTCTTAGCTTAGGTAACGAGCTAGTTAGCATGTATGGCTAACTAGCTCACTGCCAACAGCATTAACTACTCATAACTTCCTAGCTTAGGTGGTTAACATGTCTGGCTAACTGGCTTAGTAACCACGTATCACTTCCTAGCTTAGGTAGTGAGTTAGTTAGCATATTTGGCTAACAAGCTCACTTCTTGGCTTAATGAGCTTGTTAGCATGTCAGGATAACTAGCTTACTAGCTACAGTAGTAACTACGTGTCTCTTTCTAGCTTTGGTAGTGAGCCTGTTAGCATCTTTGGCTAACTAGCTCACTGCCTACAGTAGTGACCCCACGTCACTTCCTAGCTTAGGTTGCTAGCATGTCTGGCTAACTAGCTTACTCCCTACAGTAGTAACCATGCGTCGGTTTCTAGATAAGGTAGTGAGCTTGTTAGCATGTGTGGCTGTGTAGCTTATGTTTCCTCACTCAAAAACCCAAGATTAAAAATGTAAAGAAGAGATTAACTAGTGTTTTTTCTGCTTTAACATAAACTGAAATTGTTAGCATGTCTGGCTAACTAGCTCACTAGCTACAGTAGTAACCACAAGTCACTTCCTAGCTTAGGTATTAAGCTAGTTAGCATGTCTGGCTAACTAGCTCAGGGTGCAGCTTGACAGCCCGGATGATTAATGATGACTTCATCACACGACGAGGTTTTAACCTCTCTGTTAGCCTGAAATCAGCAC
Organism: Argyrosomus regius; assembly: GCA_946959425.1. Classification (NCBI taxonomy): domain Eukaryota; kingdom Metazoa; phylum Chordata; class Actinopteri; family Sciaenidae; genus Argyrosomus; species Argyrosomus regius. The sequence goes on along the minus strand of OX336898.1, from coordinate 20,840,477 downwards.
GAGAAAAGAAGAGACGGCGAGATCGCCACGTTAAAATCATTAAGCCGGTCACAAATCGCGAACATCTGCCTCGACGCTTCTTCTTCTTCTTCTTCCTCCTCCCGAATTATCTGCAAGTTACAGATAGCAGACTTGTGTGCTTCCCAGAAATAGACTTTTTCATTTTGTCTTCTCTCCAACTTTATCACTTCATCCATCATCCGACTATGTGGGCTTTTCAAGCGGTCCAAAAATAAAGAGGACGCAGATGTCAGCCATGCAATACTGATGTTTCTAAACCGCCATAAACCCATAACTTACCACGGGAGAGAGAAACACACGAAAACTTTCACAAAAATCGCGCTGCACACTTCTTCACGGTGCTTGTATGTTAAATTACCCTCATCCGACAATAAATTAAGTCTGCACTTGAGCTGCAGGTATTTTTATATTTAAAAAAAAAAATAGATCCCACCTCTCCCTCCACTAAACCGTCGACGGAGGGAGTTTAGTGGTGTACAAGAGGGCAAACGCAATTATGGTTTCTTTGCTAATGTGCATGGCCCCAGCTGGTTTTGATCTGGCAGCGCTCTGAGGGCTCCTAAGCTCGGTTGTCAGCTCTCATGCATCACAGACCCGGTGCTTAAAGGAAAAACGTGCTTTGGCAGCGACCATCGGAGAGGCCTGGAGGCCAGCGGGTGCTGGTGGGTTAGCCACATGCATGAGGGCGGGGGAGAGAGGGGGTGACACCACCTCCACCACCACCACCGCCGCCGCCGCCACCATCCCCTGCCTTCCGCATCTGGATCCTCACGGTCGCATTCTCTCATTCCTCGCGGTTTTTTCACCCTCTTCATGAATGTAACCGCTGTAATTGGCCAGTGTGACCCCCGGAGCAGACGCCACGCCACGCCACAGACTTGGGAGGTCAAAGACGAGAGAGAGAGAAATCCAAAATACACACACACACACACACACACACACACACATGGATGGCAGCAGAAATAAAAAGAAAAAAGTACAAAGCAGAGCGGAGAGAGAGAAAAGAGATGCTCGCATGGAAATAAGCAGACATGATTACTCAAATACAGTCATTAAGGAGGAAATGTTGTTTTTCAGGCTGTCAGGATGATTAATGAGGGACAGCAAATCCACTCAAACGCTGTTGTTTAGTCTAACCAGCGGACCTGATCTCTGCCACTAACGTAGAACAGACAGGATGTGTGTGTGTGTGTGTGTGTGTGTGTGTGTGTGTGAATCAGTAAAAAAGTGTTGAAAGCTAAGAAGAAAAAAGTTACAAGGGAAAGCGAAGTTAGGTGCTATGAATGTGTAGATCAAACTGTGTGTCATTCACGTAATAATTAATAATAATTAATTAAGACTAGCCCAAAAAGTGTAAATAATACGTTAACTAGTGTGTTTATATGCTCTGACATAAGCTGTAATAGTTAGCATGTCTGGCTAACTAGCTCACTACCCACAGTAGTAACCACACGGTTAGCATGTCTGGCTAACTAGTTCAGGGTGCAGCTTGTTAGCATGTCTGGCTAACTACCTAAGCTAACAAGCCTACTACCTAAGCCAGGAAGTGATGTTTGGCTACTACTGTAGGTAACTGGCTAACTGGTTTACTACCCACAGTAGTAACCACACTTCATTTCCCAGCTTGGTGAGCTTGTTAGCATGTCTGGCTAACTGGTTAACTACCCATAGTAGTAACCACGCTTCATTTCCTAGCTTGGTGAGCTTGTTAGCTTCTCTGGCTAACTGGTTTACTACCCATAGTAGTAACCACGCTTCATTTCCTAGCTTGGTGAGCTTGTTAGCTTCTCTGGCTAACTGGTTTACTACCCACAGTAGTAACCACGCTTCATTTCCTAGCTCGGGGAGCTTGTTAGCATGTCTGGCTAACTGGTTCACTAAAAATCAAATATTAAAAGTGTAAATAATACATTAACTAGTACTTTCTGTCTGCTTAGTTAGTAACCAAGAGCCACTTCCTGGCTTAGGTAGCACAAAAAACTCAAGATTATAGTTGCAATTATTAGCACTGTTAGCTTACTACCAGTAGTAACCACACACCACGTCCTAGCTTAGGTAGCAAGCTAGTTAGCGTGTGTGGTTAACAGACTAAATGTCTTATTATACATACATATATATATATATATATATAGTTTTTTGGGGATACAGGTTATGTCACTGTGTAGTGTTTCCCACTGTGTGATATCCTAAGTTTATGCTAACGTTAGCAGCTGTGTCCTGCTGTAAGATGGCTAACCCCAGTCAAATTCATTACCCGAGACATCTGTACACTTGCCAAACACGTTTGTCCTCATCCAAACCTTTTTTCTCTTAAAACACTGAAATGGAAACTGATGTTTAAAAAATATTAAAGCATAAATCTAACCTCTGTCTTGCTTGTTCCAAGTATGTAAGCGTAAACGTTAAGCAGTCAAACAAAGTTATGTTAGAGAGGGGGGGAAAAAAATCTGACATACTTAAAATATTATAATGTTGTTTCTTTATTCCCATGTCTTTTTCATAAATCATTAACTAGTTAAGATGCTGACTTTTGCCTGGAAAATGTAGTTTTAGCTTCAGTCTTTCAGGTTACGTTAGCTTAATTAGCTCATGTAGCTACAGCTAGAAATCAAGGAACCGTTGATTTAAATATTCAAATATAAGAATTTAAGTGGTTAAACTGTCGCCATATATCATATATATCACATATCATATTGGGGCTTAGTAAACTATATAAATTTAGGTTAAATGTTTCCTGTAATTTTAAATATATGTCAGTTTCTGAGCAGCCTAAGACATGTTTTTCTGGTTTCTCTCATTTATTTAAAATACATTTTATTCTGTCATTGATCACCTGGTCTGCAGGTTTCACAAATATCCAACAAAATTAGCCTTCGTTGTGATTTTTCCAGCCTGAACCGTGCCAAAAGTCGTCAGAAACTCCAGATGTTCCCCAAATCACGCTGGAAGGCCGATAAGGAATCAGCTTTCAACAGATGTCTTGTGCCTAGACTCCGTGATTTAGTAGCTGTGAATGATGAAACAGTGTTTCAGTGTCTCACAGCCTGCCTGGCTTTAATCATTAGACAAGCAGCTGCAGATCTGGTTGACGTCATGTCAGCGGATGGGAAGGAGAATGAGATGGTGAATTAGTTTTAAAAATTTTTGTGTCTTCGCATATTTGATGGATTTGGATGTGTTTGCTAAGGCATGACATGCAATCAGTGGAATGTGGAAATGAAGCAGGAGAGAAGTCGAAGGCTGCGGGCGACTAAACTATTATTGTGAGGGTGAAAGTTCACTCCTGACCTCGGAATAATCTTAACTCAAGGACCACTAACTTAGCTTTTTCTGGACCTTGAGGCCCAGTTGAAAGCTCTGGGAAAAAGGCTAGTAATAGACCTTGATTATACTTGATAGTTTGAGTACTTTGAAGCGGGGTTGTATGAGATACATGGTGTATTACCTACAGTAGGCGAACCAGTGGTCTTTGGTTGCAAAGAGGTGAAGAACATTAGCTGAAATGCAATCTTGGAACCCAATGACTGAGTTATCCGCATTCATATGCTGATATCTGTTTATAGAGATTTGCCTAAATGTGTATCAAGTTGCTAATCAGACTTTAGAGGAAGTCTTGGCCCATTTTCTGTTTTCCCAGAAACATTGACTGTTGCCCCCCAAAGGCTAAATTGCTGTCAGACAATAGCTGATGGTTTCCAAGATTTGCGCAAGATCCAGTTGAAAGCTCGGGGGAGAAGCTAGTAATAGACAGAAAGTTTTATTTTTCTTATCTATTAAAGGGATACTTTGGGTGTTTTAAAGTGGGGTTGTACAGTAGACGGGTGAGTGGTCTTTGGGTATGAAGAGGCGAAGAGCATTGGCTGAAATGCAGTCTTGGAAGCCATCGGCTACAGTCTGATGATGTGCATTCATATGCAGATAAAGAAATGTGTTTTTTTGTTGTTCTTGCGTATCATGTTGCTAATCGGACTAGAGAGGAAGTCTTGGCCCGTTTATCTGTTTTCCGGATATCCAATGACTCCACCAGAAGCCAGGAAACATTGGCTGTTTGTTCCAATCTGTTTAGTAGTTGTTAAGATATTACTTGTTGATGGTTTTCTTCCCCAGATCTTCTGGGGAACATGAATATCTCTACCAAATTTTATGGCAATCTATCATCATCGTCGTCGCTAAGGAGGGAAGATCCATCCATTTTCTTCCGCTTGTCCCGGGTTGGTCGCAGTAGCAGCAGGTTTAGTAGGCCGCCCAGACGTCCCGCTCCCCAGCAACATATTCCAGCTTCTCCTCGGGGAACCCAAGGCGTTTCCAGGCTAGATGGGCTATGTAGTTCCTCCAGCAGGTTCTGGTTCTTCCAGGGTCTCCTCACAATTGGACGTGCTCAGAACACCTCCAAAGGAAGGTGCCCAGGATGTTTACGAACCTCTTCGGCTGGCTTTTGACGCAAAGAAACTCTAGACGGAGCTGTACTCTGGGCTCCCTCTGGAGGTCCAAGCTCCTTACGCTATCTCTAAGGTTGAGCCCAGCCACCCAGCAGAGGATGCTCATTTTGGCTGTTTATATCCGCAATCTGATTCTTTGGTCATTACCCAAAGCTGATGACCACAGGTGAGGGCTGGAATGTAGATGGACTGCACAGCGTCCCATCACTCGTGTACAAGACCTCGAGATCCTTTAGCCCTACTCCAAGCTCCCTTTGGATGTCCAAGCTCCTCATCCTATCTCTATGGCTGAGCCCGGCCACCCAACAGAGGAAGTTCATTTCGGCCACTTGTGCAATCTCATTCTCTACCCAATGCTGATGACCATAGGTGAGGGTTGGAAAGTTGGAAACCCGCCGGTCCATCTCATGCTCCATTGTCCCATCACTCTTGTACAACACCCCGAGATCCTTTGGCTTGTATCTCTGATCCCATTCTTTTGGCCACTACCCAATGCTCATGACCATAGGTGAGGATTGGAACATACATGGACTGGAAAATCAAGAGCTTTGCCTTCCGGTTCAGGACCCTCACTTGTGAACAAGACCCCGATTTACTTGAACGCCTTCGCTTGGGGCAGCAATTCGCTCCAAACCCGGAGGGAGCATTTCACTGTTTTCCGGCTGAGAACCACGGCCTCGAGAACCATCTCCCCAGTGCCTAGATATGTTACAAACATCAGACTAGTTGTATTCTCTGTCTAATCAGGGTCCCGTGAAACATAAAAAACCCGTGAACACACGGGGTTTCGCCGGTAACAGGAGTCAGCATGAAGAATGTTGCGGTTGGTCAGGAGGAGGGGGCGTCTGACAGCACAAATGACTGACACAAACAGTGAGGGAGTTGGACAGATGAGAGCCACAGGCGCTGGAGAGTTCGGAGGCAGTGGGGGGGGAGGCGGGGAGGCGTATGAGGGTCAACACATCGCCTGTGCATTGAGTGTGGCCCAGCAGCTGTATGCATAGGGGAGCCTTGGCCTCCTGCTCTGCATGTCAGGGGCCGTGATTAATGACCTGCAGGCCTTGCTCTTTACTTCCCCCACCCTCCATCTCCGCACCGCAGAAGTCACTACAGCCACTGCTCATTTAGTTAATGGACACAGGCATGGACAGACAGGCGCAGGAGTCGAAGGGGTTACATTCGAGTGCGCATACATGTGAAATGAAAGCAATTTCCCCTCTTACAAAATACCACTTTTCCAGGCTGTATGTAATTTCAGGGCGAGAGCGATGATTTCTTAGATTACTGCGTGCACGGCTGTGTGCCTGTGCAGTGTCGAGGCTGAGAGGGTGCCCATGCCGTTGTACCGGTTCCCAGCTTGTCAGGCAGCTGTCGAGGAGTGATTTATGACCACTAGACTCCAACCTGTCTTCACTGCCAGCTCAGTATTGTTACAACTGACAGCTAATGAGGCCAGACATGCTTTCAAGCAGAGCACTTAACAGGACTTCAATCTTCCCCCGTCACAAGTACCATTTTTGCACTCTCTCACACAGCACCCTCCTTTCTCTGTGCCTTCCTTGTTCTCTGTCTTTCTGTGGTGGAATATCTGACAGGCACTGAAAAGGTTTCTTCCTACCAAAGGAGATGTTTCCAAGAAGGCGAAGGCATCTTTCATACACACACAAATTGGCCGAGGGCATCAGCTAATGTTCGATTTAATCTAATAATTATCGAACCTTTTCGCCGGGAATACTTGGAGAAATGCGCTTATAACTCTCATGATAAAACTCTCATGTTTGTAGGCTAAATACGAAGGTAGAGCCAGAAGAGGATTAGCGTAGCTTAGCATAATGACTGGAAGTAAAGGGAAAGAGCTAGCCTTGCCCTGTCCAGAGGTTACAGAGGTTATCTCCTATAAAGGTCTTGCATATCTTTTTTTACTCCACTAGATTTATTTGAACCCTTTAGTTACTTTATAGAATATAATGTATAAGTTATACATTATAGCCAGGGTTAGCATAGCTTAGCATAATGACTGGAAGCAAAGGGAAACAGCTAGCCTCGCCCTGTCCAGAGGTAACAAAATATCTCGTATAAAGCTCTTGCATATCTTTTTTACTCCACTAGATTTATTTGAATCATTTAGTTATGTCACAGAATATAGTGTATAACTTTATTTTGAAGTTATTTATCATAGCCAGAGTTAGCGTAGCTTAGCATAATGACTGAAAGCAAAGGGAAACAGCTAGCCTCGCCCTGTCCAGAGGTTACAGAGGTTATCTCCTATAAAGCTCTTGCATATCTTTTTTTACTCCATTAGATTTATTTGAACCCTTTAGTTACTTTATAGAATATAATGTATAAGTTATACATTATAACCAGGGTTAGCATAGCTTAGCATAATGACTGGAAGCAAAGGGAAACAGCTAGTCTCGCCCTGTCCAGAGGTTACAAAATCCTCCTATAAAGCTCTTGCATATCTTTTTTTACTCCACTAGATTTATTTGAATCATTTAGTTATGTCACAGAATATAGTGTATAACTTTATTTTGAAGTTATATATCATAGCCAGGGTTAGCGTAGCTTAGCATAATGACTGAAAGCAAAGGGGAACAGCTAGCCTCGCCCTGTCCGGAGGTTACAAAATCACCCTATCGGCACCTCTAAAGCTCTCGTATGTATAATGTTTATTTAACAGCTATAATTACAGATTAGAATGTTTGTTAATACTTTATTTTATTAATAATTTCATAGGAATGTGGTCCTAAATATGAGGGGAATAGTAAAATCCTTGAAAGAAAATCTTTGTTTATACCAAAGTTATTATTACTTTTTTTATTTTCTTACTGGAATATTTGATTACCTCATATTAGTTGATCTGTTTGATGGCCTGTAGACAATATCAAGCAGCGTTAAGACAATAATACTACTATATAACATAATAAATATATATAAACGATGTTCTCCAGCTCATCAAAATGATGTTATATTATGTTAATCCATAATAATATAAATAATCATTTATTTTATAATTATACAAATGTCTGAAAGAAGTCATTTTTAATATGCTGCTACTACCTCTACATAATCTTTGGTATTGCTACTAAATGATTACTACTACTAAGTACTACTTCCAGCAGCACTGTTGTTTCCCCTTCAGGTTTTGTACAATTTGAACAAATTATATGTAGCATGTTAATTAGTGAGCTTTCAGGAAGCTCGTAGGGTTAGCTGGCTCGCTGACATGTCTGTGGTCAGACATGACATCATTCTCAAAATCAAATTTGTAACAAGGAAGCTAAAAACTGTTGAATTATTTCTTTGACTTCAAAGTCTGGGGATCTAACAGGCGTCCTAGTTTCATGCAAAACGCCGTGGGGTAATTTGTTTATGGGGCATTTATCATGATCAAGTACAAAACTCAGTCTGACTTTCATATTACATTCAAATCTTTCTGTTTTGAATGTAACTATAGTTGGTAAATTACAGTCGCTGCACATCAACACTGATCTCATTTAGTTACCTGTGGTGAAATTTGAGTACATTTACTGTATTTACTGTACTTAAGTACAATTTTAAGGCTCGTTACTTCAGTATTTCAAATATAATAACGTAACTCTGTGAAAGAGACAAGTACTTTAATACTTTTGTACGTTTACTTGAGTAAATGTATGACTTTTACTTGTACCAGAGTATTTTCTCTGGCAGCTTTTCAACCTTTAACCCCGTGTTTGCTGTCAGCCGTGATTAATGACAGTCTAACTAGCTGCTAGCTTGCATTGTCAGCTGTGTCATTGTCTCCTGGATACTTAATGAACTCTGACAAGTCTTTTGCCCTCTCTGAACTGACGTTTCCATTAAATGCTGCAACAGTGACGCCTGGAGGTCGATGAAGGGAGTCTATGATATCAAATACACCCAGTGGCCTCTTTATTAGGTACACATAAACATAAAGCAGCTCAGTCTACCTTTATTAGACGTCATGTTTCATGTTTTATTGACACTATAGTTAAAGGTGGCGTCGTATATTATGCATATATGCCTGCGTCACTCCAGCACAGCGCTGTCACTAAATATGCCTTTACTTATTTAAATAGCACTTCTATAACTGTGTCCTACAAAAAGTCAACATTAAAGGCGTCATAAAGAACTGTTGTGTGTGATTAGACTGCATAGGTGTGTCTAATAAAGTGGAAACAAGTGTGAATGTTTCATGACTTTTACTACTTTAGCGTGAAGCTATCAGTCCTCAAACTAACAATATAGGTTTACATGTTTCAACATTTAATACTTATTATATATTCTGTCAAATTTCACTTCTTTAGGCTGTAAAAGTCTCAACATGCTCAACATCTGCTGTAGACGTCACAGAAGTTCAGAGATTAAACCTTTTAATGAGCTGTGCAGACAAACGTTGTTCAAACTCAAAGAACTTCCAGTGATCAAAAACAAGCCAGGATCAGGATTTGTCTTCAGCTTTGGAATAATTAAAGTGCCATGCAAAGCTGTATATCAGTGCATACGGTGTATAAACAGTGCATGTTGGCAGGCGGTGCTGAAATGTGACTAAAAGTCCAGTTTATTGTCGATATTCTCTGAGGCGTCATCCTCCAGAAGTCGATCACCATCTCCTTCATCTTGCTGGTGTTGATGTGAAGTTGATTGAGTGATGACCCCCCTGTACTCCTGCTCATTTCCTTCTTGTACACCTCCAACCATGGCGGTATCATCAGAGAACTTCTAGAGGTGACAGCTGTCGGTGTCTGAACTCTGATGTGTGCCGGCTGAAGAAATCACCACATCAGTCATCAGTCATGAAGCCTCACATACACGTGTGGTCTGTTGGTGACGTAGTTGACAGTCCATGCAGCCATCTGTCAGTCTACACCAGCTCCTTCTAGCCTCCCTCTTTTAGCAGCGAAGGCTGTGTTGTGTTGAAAGCACAACATGATCCTCACGGTGCGTTCAATGTTTTCCAGGTGTGAGAGTTATATACTGATGCGTAGGTTGTGATTGTCACTCCAGGATCAATAAAGTTTTATCTGAACTGATAAATTAAACATCATAACTTATTTGTTGATTATATTTTACATTATATTGTGTTATATTCTCATAATTCAGGCCTTTCTCTGGCGTGTTGCTGCTTGTTTTGAACACTCAGGATCACCTGAGGATAAAAACACACCTCAATGTGTGATCAGCTAGACTCTGCTGCCCCCTGCTGGAAGTCTCTCTCACTTACACTCTGCTGTAACACTAAAGTTTGGAAAAACTCTCAGGAAGTTGACTAACAACAATGAGAATGTCAGGAAGCTGCTATTTTAGGATTTAAGGGTGATTACGCACATTTTACGCACAGTTTACGCACGTTATTTTAACAGTTTATGCGCGTTTAAACTGTTTTATTTCCCAGCTTTCTCTGAATAATAAACGTCTGTGGGGTTTATCCCACGATTCAAACAGTCGCCTGCTCTCAGCAGGACTAGGCTTGCTTCTCCTCCTTCCCTGTTGTTCCTCCCGCTGCTCCCTCCCCCCCTTTCCCGGCTCCTCCTCTGTCGGGCTTCATCGAGCAGAGCTTTCCAAAAAAAAAACAACTTCCCGTGCCAAAAGCTTTCCTGAAGTTATATGTGGCACGAAGGCGACAGTTGGAGCTGCTGGATGGAGGGAGCCGTGTTTAAGATATGAGATCTAAACTATGGTACTGATGACCGAGCAGGCGGACAGACCCCTGACCCCGTTATCCACACCGGAACAAGTTTTCAATAAGGACTCCCGAGGGACTCGGTCGACGTAAGTCTGGATGAGATGGAGAGGAAGGGCCCGGTTTGATTTCCAGCGATTCAGGCCTCATGCATTGTGTTCTTTTGCATGAATGTAAGGGGTGTGCTGACTTTTAGTTGTTCCAGGAGGCGCGTACGTGGCACAGAACGGGAGCAGATAGGGTTAAATTTGCATGAGAAGCTTTATAGTTATGAACCATAGCTGATATTCTGTGTCCATGAATGTGTTATGGCACGTTTGGTGGTGAAAGTTAAAGAGTGAATACTGTCATGTGTGAATGGTGTGTGCAGGTCTGAGGTGGAGAATGGAGGCGAGAAGAGACAGAAGAGGCTCGGACGGTCACCTGCAGACCTCCACCTGTGTCTGGACGCAGAGTTGGACCCCTCAGAGGGTCGGAAGAAAGCAGCCAGCATGAGGTGATGAAGGTTGAAGTGTCCTCTGTGTGGCTGCTCGTTTAATAAACATAATATAACAACTGTAGCTGGAAGGGTTAGTCGGTTTGACAGCAAATTTCTTGTTGTTTAAGTCAGAAAAACACTAAAATTATCCAGTTTCTGCTTCTCTTGTGTCGGATTTGCTGCTTTTCTCTGTTTTGTATCACTTGAAATAGAATATTTTTTTAGTTTTAGCCTGTTGATCGGACAAAACCAAATCAAAACAAGACATGTGAAGATGTCGCTTTGGATTCTGAGAAGCTATCGTGGACTTTTTTTTGCTATTTTCTAACATTTAAACAAGAAAATAGTTGGTAGATTTGATATTTTTACTGAGTCTCATTGAGAGAATGTGCATAAGAATAACCACAGACTGTCTAAATCACTGACAGTATAAAGAATGGACGTCGTATCTGAAGAGCAGACGTGGATCATCTGCGGCCCTGAGGCGGGCTGAATGACACCTGGTTGCTCAAACAAACCATCTGTAACAACACCCACCTATCAATCAAAGCGTCCAAGCTCTTAATTCTGCATAACTTTAAGCCTTAATATAATTTGAACAGGTGAGTTCTATAAAAATTCACCCTCAGTACAGTTGTCATGAACGGGGAAATTAGCTATAGAGACCAAAACTGTTTTTTGTACCAGGCTGTAAACATGTTTATTTCTGCTGTGAAGTTGGACATTTTAACATGGGGACTTATGGAGACTGACTCACTTCTGGAGCCAGCCTCAAGTGGACGTTTGAGGAACCGCAGCTTTTTGGCACGTTCACTTCACAGCCACGGTTGTTGTCATTGTCGATACAGATGGCTTGTTTCAGCACTCAGGCGTCATTCGGCTCGCCTCAGGTCCTCAGATGATCCGCGTCTTTGCCCATTTTTAGAAGAGGCAGGACTACAAACATGGCAGCAGCCAGAATCACAGATTTTGAGCTTCAAAACAACTCTTCGGAAACCTGTGGGCGACATCACGGATACGCCGTCCATTCTTTATACTGTCAGTGCTTCTAAACTTAAATTCAAAACTACTAAATCTAAATATTTTGAGGTGTTAAGACAACTGAACTTAATGTAGCTTCTTTTATTCTTACTAAATCTAAACCTTGTAGTTTTTCTCTGAAGTTGTCAGTCCAGATTAACAGCACACCTGCATGACCAAAGTGCTGTTTACAGATTTTTTTTGCTGTTGCTGTGTAAGCAGCTCTTATATAACCACAGCTGACTGCATGCAAAGCCACACAGGGGATGTTTACTTTTGACTTACTGACCAATATATCGTGTGTGTATTCGCGGACGCGAGCAAACAAATCGTGTTTTTATTACCAGTTATAACACTGTCAACTTACAATATCTGATAAATCTTACCTGTGTCCTCTCATCAGGTGTTACTTTGCTACCTAAACGTAAACACTGACATTTTATTTGTCAGGTTGAAACCTGTGGAGCAGCTTTCCCCGATGCTGACTCCGAGCGACTACGAAACAAAGTTTGAAAGGAAGAAATCGCAGCCCAGCCACGTAGGGACACGATCTAATCTCATTTACACCAAACTTTGTGTAACCGTTTGTGGTTTCTTAATAAAAAATCTTTTGTTCTTTTAGTTATCGAAGACAAACGCTCAGTATCACAAGTTATTCAAGGAGGTCAGCAAAGATGAGTTACTGAAACAAAGTAAGTTTCTCGTTTCTCGTTTCATTTCTAAGAAATGTCGCATTGTTAATCTAAACGTGACGTACTGTTCGTGCCCGACAGGTTACACTTGTGCCCTGCAGAGAGACATTTTATATCAGGGCAAAATGTTTGTCTCTGATAACTGGATCTGTTTCCACTCCAAAGTTTTTGGCAGAGATACCAAGGTACGATCCCGTAATGAAGAAATTATTTGACTTCGATGTCGGTGCGTGTTTTTATGGATGGTGTTTCCTCGTCTGCAGATTTCAATCCCCGTGGTCTCTGTGACGTTCATCAAAAAAACTAAGACTGCTTTATTGGTGCCAAACGCTCTTGTGATTGAAACTACGAGTTATCAGGTAAGAAGACTGTTATAATCAGTTCGTGTCCGCTTTGACGTAAACGTGAAAGTGATTTTCAATTTTGTTTTCCAGCACGTGTTCGTGTCGTTCCTCTCCCGGAACACCACCTACAAACTTCTCAAGTCCATCTGCGTTCATTTGGAGGTAAATAAAAACGCTTATTTGTCCCAACTGAGCTCAGTTGTTTCTATTTTAAAGGTCCAGTGTGTCAGATTTAGGTGGCGGGTCCGCCATGAGCCTCCATGTTTCTACAGTAGCCCAGAAGACACAAACTAAACACTGTTATCATTATTTTATGACAATTTGCAGTCTAAACAACAACATGTTAGCTGTAAACATGATAAGCTAGCTACAGCTCTCATGTTTTTATGCTAAATGTGAAGTTACAGCCAGCAGCTGGTTAGCTTAGCTTAGCATAAAGACTGGAAACAAACGGAAACAGCTACCATGTTTAAACAAAATCTATAATTCTAACTGTTAGCCATACTGTAACACATTAGCCATAATGACTTTGTAATATTTCATTGTCACGTTTGTAGCTTGTTCTGCTGCTGTAAAAAAAATTTATTAATGTTTTATGTAGCTTAGCATAAAGACTGGAAACAGGGGGAAACAGCTAGCCTGGCATCAAATGGCAATTAGCTAGTGAACACAGTTACCAAAACAAAGCTAAAATGGGAGTTAATATTAGACCAACAGTGACCAGAAACACAACCAAATGAATGCTAATGTTTCCCTGTAACCGTTGGGTGTCGAAATAGGCAACTGTTTGCTAACACATTAGCTGTAACAACTTTATAATACATCATTGTTGTGGTTGTAGCTTCCTGCTGCAAAGTGGCAAAAACATAACAAGCCTGGCACCAAATGGCCGACAAAGTCGCACCTAGCTAGTGAAGCATTGAGTATTTAGCTTCTGTTGAGCCAGATATCTAACTCAGGAGGTGGTGGAGACCAAAACAGAGCTAAAATAAGAGTTAACAGTAGTCTTACAGTCACCAGGTGACCTGAAACACAACCAAATGAATGCTAATGTTTCTCTCTAATTGCTGGGTGTCTAAATAGGCAATGTTTGTTAGCCGTAACAACTTCATAAGGCGATCATATTAATGAAGAAGTATTAACGCTGCTTTGTTTTTGTGTACTCTGTCTTTCCAGGTGGATAAGACTTGTAACAGCACCATTACATCGTCCTGTGAAAACAGCTTCAGAGTGAAATGTCCATCGTCTCTTCCTCTGGTTAGTCAGTGGTCTATTTGATGTTTTTGTACAGGGTGTATTTATTTATTGTTATATTTTCCATTGTTGATGAAAGATCTATAGAAATGCCTTGTTCTCGTGTTATACAATACCCTCTCTCTATGTGGTGTCTATTGTATACTTTTCCTGTATGTGCTCTGCAGGACTTTTCCAGAGACTTCTCCGACCTCGACGGGGTTGTGCAGCAGAGACGGCAGGAGATGATGGAGAGCAGCAGCTCCGGGTCTCAAACTCCAGATTATGACAAAATAACTGGTGTGTTACTCTTCATAGACTTACTCTAATGTACTGTGCACACTGTGCAGAGTTTATTATTCCCTGCAAATGTGCTTAACGTGTCATGTGTCGCTGTGGCTCATACAGTCTTTGGTTTGCAAATAGCTGGAGTTAAGCCAAGTGAAACGTGACCCATTGAGGCTGTTGGCATGAAAACAGTGATGATCCTGTTGAATGATGAATGACATCTTTATCTCATTGTTTATGTCCCGTATGTTGTTTTTAATCTTCCACCGTCAAGCACACGATGATCCGTAAGGATGTTTGTGCTTCTGTTATTAATATTTACTCTGCAGGGAGTCACTGGTTCGTTCTCTTTGTTTATTTGAGCAGACTTCACCGGCCTGCCAGGGACATTTCTAAGTGCAGTGAAGAGTGGAGAGGTTTCAGTCCACGCTGACATTCACCTCCAGACGCCGAGCCAAAAACACGGCGCTGCTCTGAAGAACGGTAGTTTAAATACTGGATCTCTTGGAGTAAAAATCTTTGTTAATACCTCCAAAGTTTGAGTTTTTAGTCAGTGGAAGTATTAGCTATGAACTAAGATGGAAAATACTTGCAGAGAGTTAGATAAGATTGTAAAAATGTAGCTACTGCCACCATTGGGTTAGCATAGCTTAGCATAAACACTTGAAACAAGAGGAAACTGGTAACCTGACCACAATGTGTCGGTTTTTATACGTTAATTAGACAAATTATCGTGTGTTTGTGTTTGGGTATGCTGATTTTGTTACCTCTGGACAGAGCTAGGCTACCTGTTTCCCCCCTGTTTCCAGTCTTTATGCTAAGCCAAGCTAACTGCCTCTTGGCCCCTGCTTCATATTTACTGTTAAGTTATGAGAGCGGTGTCAATCTTCTTGTTTAAGACGTGAAAACAAACATTCCCATCATGTTTTGCTTCAACAGTAAAAAATGAAGCTACTGCCACCAACTGGTTAGCATAGCTTAGCATAAACACTAGAAACAAGAGGAAACAGCTAGCCTGACTCTGTTGAAAAGTATATAACCCTGTAAAACCACACCGTGTCAGCATTTATACATGTTCATAACTTTGGACAGAGCCAGGGTAGCTGTTTCCCCCTGTTTCCAGTCTTTATGCTAAGCTAAGCTAACTGCCTCTTGGCTCCTGCTTTATATTTACCATACAGACATAAGAGTGGTGTCAATTCTCTCATCTAACACATGAAGCTACTGCAAGCAACAGGTTAGCAAAGCTTGAAACAGAAGGAAACAGCTAGCTTGACAACAGACAGAGCCACGCTAGCTGTTTCCCCCTGTTTCCAGTCTTTATGCTAAGCTAAGCTGTCATGACACATGAGAGAGTGGTGGCAAATACTCTTTATCTTGCTGAGAGTTAGATAAAGATTGATACCATTCATGTCTGTACAGTAAAAATGAAGCTACTGCTGGCATCAGGTTAGCATAGCTTAGCATAAACAATGGAAACAAGAGGAAACAGCTAGCCTGACTCTGTTGAAATGTGTATACCCCACCTGTAAAATCATGTTCATAACTTTGGACAAGGTTAGGAGAGCTGTTTCCCCCTTTTTCCAGTCTTTATGCTAAGCTAAGCTAACTGTCTGAAGCTACTGCCAGCATCAGGTTAGCATAGCTTAGCATAAACAATGGAAACAAGAGGAAACAGCTAGCCTGACTCTGTTGAAATGTGTATAACCCACCTGTAAAATGTTCATAACTTTGGACAAGGTTAGGCTAGCTGTTTCCCCCTGTTTCCAGTCTTTATGCTAAGCTAAGCTAACTGTCTCCTTCTTCATATGTACTGTACAGACACGAGAGTGGTGTCAATCTTCTCCTCTAATGAATAGAAAACAAACATTCCCATCATGTTGCAGCTCTCTCTAGAACGTGTCTATTGTTAGCATCTACCCAGTCATTAAATCTCTCTTTGCTTTTCCATCGTAGGGTCGACTAAACCAACCCGGGGAGTCACAGTCAAAGATAAATCCTCACAGCCCATGTCGTTACACGCCATCCTCCTCATCTATTTGTTTCTGTGAGTTACCTTTCATTATGTGGAACATGAGAAGCCGCAGCGCTCTTGACAAGACAATAGTCCGACTAAATTAGTTTCCATTATTTGGGCGTGTTGGGGCGATTGTTCTGCGTGGCCAGAGTTTGTTTATCGCTGTGTTTGTGTGTCTTCACAGAGTTAGTGTGCTCGTCCTGTCCTCCTGTTACATGGCTTTCAAGATTGTTGCTCTCGAGCATCGTTTGAACTCCTTGGTGTCGATGGGGGAGCACATTCGTAACGAGTAAGAGTCGTAAATAAGGTTTTATTTGTTTTTTAACAGTGCAACATCACACTTTGTTTGGTTAATATTAGTGTAACGTCTTGTTGCAGAAATGCTGTGAGCTCCAGGTCCCAGAATGAAATAAATGCTGAGATCTATGGAGAACTGTCTACCAACTTGTTCAGGCTAGAAAAGGTTTGTCTTTGTTTTTATTTTTATCGTGCTGACAGTTAATCCGTCTGTTATGATATCACGTATGAAATGATTTGCATACAGGAAAACACCTTTCACCCCGTCTGTCAAAGGAGGGTGTGATGTTTGACTAAAGAGAAGCTACTGGCCAAAATTCAAAGTGGAAAAAAAACATCAATGTCCGTAAAAAAGAGACTTTTATAAGAGTACGGAGTTGTTTGACGCTCTCTCGCTTAGCTTAGCTTAGCATAAAGACTGGAAACAAGGGGAAACTGTTAGCCTACAAAATCAGCCTACAGACACACGTGAAGCTCACTAGTTCACATATTATATCTATTTTGTGAGTTTTCTGCTGGTTGTCTTGACACAGCGGCAACAAGACGACACTTAGTAGTAGGAAGTCACTGCTCCCGGCCAAGAAATAGTCCCACACAAATCCCCCAAATACAACCACAACTTTGTTTGTTTTTTGTATAAATTAACCCTTAAATGCAAGGGTGTTTTTCCAACCACCCTTCACACATCAGCGTTGTTTCTATTTCTGGAAAAAGCACAAACATTCAGAGGATACATCACAGCTTTTGGGAGTCCAGGCACCTTTTTATATGTCTACAGACGTAGATGTCGACGACCGCAGCAGCTTAAGGTCGAGGTTTTCCAGCAAAGTGCGTCACCTGAGAGATTTACAAGTTGGAAATTTGGCCAGTAAAAGCACCACTGGCCAGTGCTTTGTCCACCGCTGTACTCTCATTATAGGCTTTGATCTCTCATCAACCTCCTTCTTGTGGCGCATGCCGGACAGCAGACTGTCCCGTCATCAAATCTCAGAAATGCCTCAATTATCTCAAACCTGATGATGCTGAATGACGCTTCTTTCTTCTTTTGTGGTTTTTAACAGCTGAAGGTGACACATGTTGAGCTTTAGAGGTGCTGGTTGGCAGTTAAGTTAATCTTGGACACTTCCATGCTTACTGTTTCCCCCTGTATTCCACTCTTTTTGCTAAGCTACGCTGCTAATTGGTAGTGGCTTCATATTTAAAGCAACACTGCGTACAAATTTGGTATTTGTGTAATGGCACTGTAGTAAATATGGACAGTTGTACACATGCATTTGTTCTGATTACATTACAAACTAGCGAGTCGACAACTTTGCTAACAAGCAAGGTCAACAACACAAGACATAGCAGCCAGCTAATATTACTCACTAGTCCAACAGCAGTCAGCCCAGCTCGGCGTCTGTCTTTCCACTAAAAGTCAGTCCCAGATTTACTCTTGTCCAGCAGCCATTATGTCCATAAATATATTGCCCACTTGCTCAGCTCCTGTTCTGGCACGACACTGGCTCCAATTCCCGTTCGCATTCCCTGAAAACCTCCTCTTCTTCTATTTCCAGGTGGTCCAAAACACCTGTGGTACAAACACTAACACTCCCCCCCCCGGTGCTCTGAGCTCACAGTCCGGCTAACAAACTGAGCTAACATGTAGCTAACAGCAGCTACAGTTTACTTCACTGTCCATCAGGAAACTCTGTAAATCACAGAGAGTTGAAGCGGAGCAGCCAGAGGACATCAGAGGGAAAACCAGAAAACATTTTCTCCATAAAATATGATCCAGTTTCACCAAAATTCTCTTCTTCCTCCTCCTCATTTTCCTCTTCTTCTTTCTCCTGTGAAATTATGTCCTGGTGGCCCAGCTGCTGTTCTGGCTTGAAACTGGCTCTACTTACCTCTTCCCTGTGTCCAAAACTCCTGTGGTACAAACACTAACACCCACCCAGTGCTCTGAGCTCACAGTCCGGAGCTAAAGCAGCCAAAGTTTACATCAGTGTAAAAAATAGAGAACAGACGATCAAAAACCAGAAAAATGATCTCCAGAGACACCTGATTATTTTAGTTAACGCTTGTTTGTTCATACATTTTAAATCACAGATTCATAAGAAACTCTGTAACATCAAGAAGGGAGAGGAGGACATCAGAGGGAAAACCAGAAAACATTTTCTCCATAAAATATGATCTAGTTTCACCAAAATCAGTGAAATAGTTGGTGGTGTGTGACTTAAAACGTTACGTACTTCTCCCGACCCGGAGCCCAAAGTTACATAGTGTGAGAACAGACGTACGAATGACAGAGACACCTGATTATTTTAGTTAACGTTGTTTGTTCATATTTTAAATCACAGATTCAAAGAAACCTCCAGAAGCTGCTTGAAGAGACTTAAAATGAAGACTGTCGTCTGCTGGCCTGTCCGGACAGAAGCTTGACCTTTTAATGGAAAATGGACAGCTCGTACAGAACGCTTTATTTCTTCTAAACTATGTGAACTTTTAAATTGTGCAATAAGAGCTTATTTCCTTCCCCCGTTTTTTCCCCACTCAGGACTATTTTCTGAACAAAATGTCGGAGGTTGAACTGAAGCAGCAGCAGCGTGTTAGTGTGCCAGTGTTAGTGATGCGAGCGTATATGTTATATTTATCTGAGAGCTTTTATTTTGCATTTCACAATAGTGGGATTTTTAAGGCCCAAAGGTCCTGTTTCAAAACATTTCTTAAAAGGTCAACTTGTGTTTTTTGCTAATGTTTTATAGTTGGAATTAATTATATTTATGTAATGTATATAAATCACTCAGCTGGGGATGCTTGTACTATATATTTTGATTACATTTATAGGCAACTGCTTCTTCCAGTGTGTCTTATCTAAAGATAGAAGAGAGTTTAACAGATGTTTTATTGTAAATGTGTCCCAAATTGTTCATTTCTACAATTGAAGAGCTTCTCAGCTCATCCTAATTTCAAATTTGTCCTTGTTTTATGTGGTTTTTTTTAACCCGAATCAGCGTCAGAAAACATTTGCTGTCAAGTGTTTGTGTTTTTTAGAAGAGCAGTCAATCATTTCAGGACCAATATTAGCAAAGACTGAGCTCGTGTTTGTGTGTCTGACTGTTTCATCGATCACTGTCCTGAAATAAACGTCTCTCTCTCTCTCTCTCTATCTCGTGACAGCGTCTGCTGAACTTTGCTTATTTGTTCACCATGTTTTTCTTTCTTACATAAGGCCTCCACTTCGCGGTCAGGTGACACACCTGCAGAGCGTAAACAAATGCATGCAAAAAACTCTCAACTGACATGTAACCACACATATATGATAACAAAGGTCAGAGGTCAAACACCAACTTTGAGGTACTTGTACTACTACCTCAGAGGGAAATATTGTACTTATTACTCCATTACATTTATCTGACAGCTCTTCTGTTAACAATTTTTCATCTTCCCTGCCTTAATATCTCCAAATTTGGGGATTTTTTTCTGATAAACTGAAGGATGAAGTGTTCCTCTATGTGTCCTACTCCTTAAGTTAAATAAACTCTTTAAAAAACTCTCTTAGATTAGCCGGATAATTCAGCGTCACAGACTAAATGACGCTATAAAGAATGGGCGTTTTATGCAAAGACGTGGATCATCGGCGGAGCCGAGGTGGGCTGAAAGACGCCCGGTTGCTCAAACAAGTCACCTGTAACGGCACTTACCTGTCAAACAAAGGAGCCACTCTCTACTGTACTTCACTGCATTCATCTAACAGCAGTAGTTACTTTATTTTATTAGTTACTTTACGAGTAAAAAGTACAGTATTTCCATCAGAAATGTGACTTCAAATAAAATCAAGATACTCGAGTAAAGTGTGCAAGTACTTTGAGTAACTGTTCTCCTCCTGCTTCCAAACATAAACACGGTCTGTGTCATGATTCAGTCCTCTTCCCTCTTCACTCCCACTCTGCTGTGACTCATTTTTATTTTTATTTTTTCAGCTTTTTTAGAATATTTGTGTGTTTTATGAGACACGTTAAATAATCTGGAATAAAAACAGATCAACACACGAGTTTGTTGTGTACTTTTTAGTCCTGTCTGCACTATGTTCTATGTTTCATGTAGCACCATGGTCCTCGTCTTGTTTCACTGTGTACTATGCATATCAGGGATGTCCAAAGTCCGACCCGCGGCCCTCAGCTTCATTTTTATAATATATTATTATTTATGGCCTGCTCGGGTTGTCAGACACTGTATGGCTGGTTATATATCTGTAGATGTGACACAAAATATTACTTGCTAAATGATTTTGTTAAAGACAAGAGCAAGAGTAGTTAGTTTTGGCTCCCGGGCATCTTCACATTGTCAAATCTGGCCCTCTTTAAAAGACGTTTGGACACCGCTGATGTATGTGATTGAAATGACAATAAAACCCACTTTACCTGACTATAAATGAATTAAAAAACTAGAAGAGAGTATTTCTACACTGTGATATTTCTGTTTTTACTTGAGTAAAATATCTAAATACTGTAATCTCTTTATGAATAACTAAACATGTATAAATATCTCAGCACACTTCACAGTGATGATGTGTTCAACATTAAAAAACAGACACATGTAATAAAGTGCATTTATTATCATCTGGATGTTTATTGTGCTTCCACAACACAAAGCGTCCCGCCCACTCTTCGGCTTCCAACCAATCACGTGCGAGCATCCACATCTCGTCTGCCTATCAACCCGTGCACGGCCCCCCCTCCCTGAATGACGTAACACCCAGTCTGAAAGTGCAATGGCGATATTGGACAATAACAGCCATCTCCTTTTGGGCACCACGTCTGGATTATGTGGCTAACGTTAAAGAAAACACCTCCAGTCGGCTGCAAAACCACGTTTAACATCCTGCATCGGTGCGACGAGCGACGACCTGCGACCAGGAGAAGGTGATATCACAGCCCTGTGCACGAGATGACAGTTTAAGACTAAAAAAAAAAAAAAAAAAAAAAAAACGCTGGTAAGTGCAAACTCTGCTGCTTGCAACAGCATGTCTGAAAAAAATAAAAAATAAATAAATATTTTTTCCAGTAAATTTCTTGTGATGTGAAGCAAAGCTTCAGATTTCAAAGGGGCGTGGCGGCGCGCTGGGTACCACTTCTGACTAAAAGGATGCTGATAGCTTAGCAACAGCGACAAGGAAGAGGATAAAAAGGAAGCAAGGAGGAGAGACAATGGATGTGCGATTTGTCAGCATCGTTACTGGGTAGGATCAGCTGAGCGAGAGAGAGAGAGAGGGAGAGAGAGAGAGAGAGAGAGGGGGAGGTTTGTGCCACAAGTCAACCACAAGCAGCCATGAATGCAGAAATGTAAACAAAGGGTGTGGGCCTTTTTTTCATAGAGAGAGAGAGAGAGAGAGAGAGAGGAACCATTACTGCTGCTCATTAAAGATGTTACACACATGTTTTTTTTTAATGGCTGACAACAGTGTGTCTTTTAACTGTTGCATCTTTTCACAGGTGTGACGTGTGAACAGACACCATGGCCACGCAGGAACCGTCCCCTCCTTCGTCCATGGAGAGCAATAAACCCGGCTTCCCCAAGAAGATCCTGGGCAATAAGCTGGAGGACAAACACCTGTGCAACTGCTGTCACAATATACTGAGACGACCGTTCCAAGCCCAGTGTGGACATCGCTTCTGTTCCTACTGCTTCAACAGGACCGTGAGGTGAGAGTCATGCATGCAAAAATGAAAGTAAAAGTACACATGAGCTTAAAAATATACTGAAAGTAAAAGTAAAAGTACCCATTATGCAGAGTGATACAGTATATTATTGGATTATCAATGCGTTAATTCAGTTCAATATTATTTATATATATATCATGACATTTAAACACCATATAGAGCAGGTTTAGACTGTACTCTTTATAATACTGTTTATAGAGACCCAACAATTCCCACCATGAGCGAACACATGGAGATGGTAGCAAGGAAAAACTTCCTTTAAGAGGCAGAAACCTCGAGCAGAACCAGGCTCATGGTGAGCTAATAGAGGGAGATGGGGAGGACAATGTTATTTACAGAGACCCAACAATTCCCACCATGGGCAAGCACTTGGCGACAGTAGCAAGGATAAACCTCCTTTAAGAGGCAGAAACCTCGAGCAGAACCAGGCTCATGGTGGGCAGACATCTGCCAGGACCGGTTGAGTTTAGAGACGGAGATGGGGAGGACAATATTGTTTACAGAGACCCAACAATTCCCACCATGAGCAAACACTTGGTGACAGTAGCAAGCATAAACGTCCTTTATGAGGTAGAAACCTCAAGCAGATTTATGTATCTCATCACACTTTCCATATAGAGTAGGTCTAGACTGTAAACTTTATAATATTATTTACAGAGACTCAACAATTCCCACCATGAGCAAGCACTTGGCGACAGTGGCAAGGAAAAACTTTATTTTGTAGCGGGAATCAGGGTGATGCTAACTTCTTGGTTCGTCATCCCCGCCACAATCGATAGCTAACCCAAGTACCCAAGTGTTGGACGAATTAAAATGTTGACCTGATGATCAATTCCCACCATGAACAGGGACTTAACAACAGTAGCAAGGAAAAACGTCCTTTAAGAGGCAGAAACCTCGAGCAGAACCCGGGTCATGGTGGATGGCCATCTACTACGACCAGTTGAGTTTAGAGAGCGAGATGAGGAGGACAATATTGTTTACACAGACCCAACAATTCCCACCATGACCAAGCAATAGGCAACAGTGGCAAGGAAAAACTTGCTTTAAGAGGTAGAAACCTTGAGCAGATTTATATATTTTATGATCCTTTCCATGTAGAGCAGGTCTAGACTGTACACTTTATAATATTATTTACAGAGACTCAACAATTCCCACCATGAGCAAGCACTTGGCGACAGTGGCAAGGAAAAACCTTATTTTTTAGAGGGAATCCAGGTGATGCTAACTTCTTGGTTCGGCTACAAAAATATGTCATCCCTGCAGCACTTGATAACTAACCCAAGTAAACCAAAAGGTCGGCCTAATGATGAATTCCCACCATGAGCAAACACTTTGCGACAGTAGCAAGGAAAACCTTCCTTTAAGCAGCAGAAACCTCAAGCAGAACCCGGCTCATTGGTGGACAGACATCTACCGCGACCGGTTGAGTTTGTTGAGTTGAAATAAGATGTTTGAATAAATCAGCAGAGGAGCGTATACGTGTAATAATGTTGTTGTTTTTAATGCAGTAATGGACCCCAGAAATGTAACGCCTGCATTAAAGAGGATATCTTTGAGGAGCCGACATCGATTTTGAAACAAGGATGTGTGAGTATCGATGCATTTTTATAAAGAATTTGTTGAATTAAAGTGAATTTTTTTTACATGATTTATTCACATCATTAGAACACATCACTCAGAAAATTCACTACACTTATGAGCAGAGCAGCTGTTGTTGTGTTCTTCATAGATCGCTAAAAAATAAATCCAGCAAATCCAGTTGAACCAACTTGTTTGCGTTGTTGTAGATATACTTTGTACTAAGTACAAAAGTAAACAGGAGTAGTTGTAAATGGCTTCAGGGTCTAAAAACAACGGTTCATTCAACTTGACTGTTGACTGTTTAATGTTGCAATGAAGACTAACAATGTCAATTTCATTTTGACCAGTTTTACCCAGTTTCAGTCCAATTTTTACCATTTTTAACCAGTTTCTGCTTAATTTTGACAGTTTTACGCAATATTAAGCAATTTCAGTCAAATCTTTTACCAGTTTTGACCAGTTTCAGCTTAATTTCAACCAGTTAATATGCAATATTAACCAGTTTCTGACCAGTATTAACCAATTTCAGTTTCATCTTGACCAGGTCTACCCAGTCTCAGTCTAGTTTTGAATGGTTTTAACCAGTTTTAACCAGTCTCAGTTTCATTTGACGTCTTTAGACATGCTGTGAATGTCTAATGTCCGTTTCTAATAATTCCAGATGTTTGTCACTCTTCTATAAACACGTACAAACTGGACAAGAAATGTCTTTTAGTCTTTGTAATAATGGATGAGAGTGAAGATGCCTGCAGACGTACATTCACAACTCACTGACCTGCAGCTATCGTTCTGCCTCGTGCTTTATTTGTAAGCAGACATGCAGGAAAAATGTTGGCGCTCACGACTTTTGCTCCTCGCAAAACAAAATGACAAAAAACATAAATGATCTATATAATGTTTTGTTGTTTTATCAGGCTTTTCCTGACAACGCAGTTCGAAGGGAAGTTGAGCATCTTTCAGCTGTTTGTATCAATGAAAATTGCACTTGGAAAGGCAGTATTAAAGACTACGAGGTGAGTTGACCTTTGACCCACGTTTATGACGTCTACACACTTATTTTGCTAGCTTAGCTTCAGCTTCAGCCTTGTTGTGAATGTGTAAAGACAGTGACGTGTTCCAGCACACCACAGAGGTTGCCACGATGACTTAAACTCTACTTTTTCTACAGCTGAACCACGAGGGGAAGTGTGAGTTCATGATCATCCCCTGCCCCTCCTGCAAAGAACGAATTCGCTTCAACGAACAGGAGCGCCACAACGAGCGAGAGTGCCCGGAGAGAACACTCAACTGCAAGTACTGCAAGGAGCCATTTCACTTCAAAAACATCAAGGTCAGACATCATTTATTTAGACTTATGTGATGCTAAGAGGCTTGTCCGGGCTGGTGTAGCACATCACTGTGGATCTTTGTGTTTTTTTCTCAGGCACATGATGAGATCTGTCCCAAGTACCCCATGATCTGTGAAGGCTGTGCCAAGAAGAAAATACCCAGAGAAAAGGTGAATGTGTGACAACGACATGCAGACGAGATGGAAACATTTTGTAGCAAGAGGAAGATGTTTATCCATCAGTTTGTGCCTCTCGTGTGATGTTATTGCATTCAAGTCAAACAGCTGAGCATGTTTTTCCTGCAAAATACAAACTTGGCAAACACTTAGAGGTGTTCTTATACGCTGTGTCTCAATTTGGATACTTCTCTTAGTACAAGCAGCAACATCCGTGGCTGTGTATTAAATCCAATGCGGAAGTGCCAAAAACTGCAGTTCCTCAAACGTCCACTTGAGGCTGGCTCCAGAAGTGAGTCAGTCTCCATAAGTCCCCATGTTAAAATGTCAC
This sequence comes from Argyrosomus regius, assembly GCA_946959425.1. Classification (NCBI taxonomy): domain Eukaryota; kingdom Metazoa; phylum Chordata; class Actinopteri; family Sciaenidae; genus Argyrosomus; species Argyrosomus regius. Next base: position 20,814,841 of record OX336898.1, on the reverse strand, counting down.
AACTTCACAGCAGAAATAAACATGTTTACAGCCTGGTACAAAAAACTGTTTTGGTCTCTATAGCTAATTTCCCCGTTCATGACAACTGTACTGAGGGTGAATTTATATAGAACTCACCTGTTCAGATTATATTAAGGCTTAAAGTTATGCAGGATTAAGAGCGTGGACGCTTTGATTGGCAGGTGGGCACCTTACAGATGGCTTGTTTGAGCAACCAGGCGTCATTCAGCCCGCCTTAGGTCGATTTTTACATTTTTTTTAGAGGCGTCAGAAGCGGGACAGCCAAGATGGTGGCTGCCAGAGCCACCACACTCTGAGCTTCAAAACAGCTGTTCAGAAACCTGTGTGTGATGTCATGGATACACTGTCCATTCTTTATACTGTCAGTGGTAGTACACTGTGTACTTCTTGGCATACTACACTAATAGCGTAAAGACGAAACACTAGAGGCACAAACTGTGGCTAGTAGCTTGTTTGCTAATAATACTTTTTGCTGTTTGTTTGTTTCAGTATGTGGATCATATCAAGTTCTGCAGCAAATTCAGAACTCCATGTCGATTTCATGTCGTGGGATGTGATATGTCTGTAAGTACTTTACATTTGCACACTTTCAGATTAAGGACTGTGTGAAAGTTATGATTGGAGGAGAGAGGGGAAGGTCGTCTTCTCTCGACCCAGATTATTTCTTTCTTTGTGAGATTTATGGTCAAACACATAAAAAAAAGATCAAATAGTTACATCATAAATATGTCTTTCATTTTGATATTTAATGCTGTGATCTTTGGAAGCTTAAATATAACATTTAACCTCCCTCCCAACCCCAATAATGTTCATACAGTCCCTTATACAGCTGATCAGTTGGTGTATTTATTGTTTCTGTCTTCCTGTCGCCTCCCGTCTTGCAGGTGGAAAAGGAAAAGATTCATGACCACGAGCGTGCCTACGCCTACGAGCACCTCAATCTGTTGCTGCACTACATCATGGGCATGAAAGTAAGCATGGAAGGCCTGCAGCCCCAGGGACTGGAACTAGCCGGACACAAACTGGTGGAGCTCCAACAGTCCCTCAGGGAGCTCGAGGCCAGAGTCTCCCAGCTTAGCACCACCTCCTCTGGGCCTCCCGTGCAGGGAGCCGCCGCCGCCGCCGCCGTCGCCTCCTCCTCATCTTCCAGCTCCGGTCCACCCGCTTCAGCTCCACTCCCTCCACCGCCCACCTTGGCTCCCACTCTGTCTGTGTCTACCTCCTTCACACCTCTGCCCAGCTCGGTGGGAGCGGCGCTGGAGCTCCAGCTCCACAGCGAGAAGACGAAGGTGGCCGAGCTGGGTCGCAGGTGCACGGAGCTCGAAGTGAAATCCGGCACGTTTGAAAATGTGGTGTGTGTTCTGAACAGAGAGGTGGAGAGGTTTGCCACCACCATGGAGGCCAGCAACCGTCAGCACAAACTGGACCAGGACAAGATCGAGGCTCTGAGTAATAAGGTACGACTGAAGGCACAGACATGAGACACATGTTTTTATATTCAGATTAACTTCCCTTTCTAATGAGATAGAATTATCATCAGTTTCAAGATCTGTGATCTTTTTCATGAAACTTGCATGCTGTGTCTGAGTGTATTTCTGAGTACAACAACTTGTTCTGATCTGATCTGATCTTGTTAAAGCTCGGTGTGTGTTTTGTTTCTCAGGTGCGACAGCTGGAGCGGACAGTCGGGCTGAAGGACCTGACGGTTGCTGAGATGGAGGGTCGGCTGAGGGAAATGTCTGCCACTACGTTTGACGGCGTCTTTGTGTGGAGGATTTCTGACTTCGCCAAAAAGAGACAAGACGCCATAGCAGGTCGAGCCCCTGCCATGTTTTCACCAGGTAACAACAGCCTGTTATTACAGATTAAAGGTCTTCACAGGTCCAAAACACAAATACTTCATCTAAAAGGGACCCAACCCGACCCGATTAGACTCAATATTCTTGGACCCAGCCTGACTTAGGTCGTGGGTTAAACCTCATTATCTGCACACGACTAAATCGGAATTTTTCTTCCCTTGCAGCCTTCTACACCAGTAAATACGGCTATAAGATGTGTCTGCGGATCTACCTGAATGGAGATGGGACAGGGCGTGGCAGCCACTTGTCCTTGTTCTTTGTGGTGATGAGGGGACTGAGTGACGCTCTGCTCAAATGGCCTTTTAACCAGAAGGTAACCGACCTGCAGACATATTAAATAACAGTTTGTGGCTCCTTTTTAGGTGAAGGTCGGGCAAACCCCGTACTCTACCCGTGTGTGTGTGTTCTGGCTTTGTTTATCTCATGAACCAGCTTCTTACTCTGAGTCTGACTCGCAATTTACGCTGCAAAACAGAGACACGAAGAAGTTTAATTTGTTTGTCATGTTTGCCCACAAAATAGTCTCAGTTTCTGCACCACCTACAGTATGTTACCTCCTCCAATGAACAACGCTTGGCTCTGCCACCTGTACGCTCAGGCCATCCAAACTTTTCTCGTCTGTTGTTCCCCGTTGGTGGAACGTCCTACCAGTTCCTACCAGATCAGGGGCGTCCCTCTCTACCTTCAAAGACCTCCTGAAGACCTCCAGCTCTTCACTACCAACAACTGGACATGATACATCTATCCCCCTTCTACAACTACGAGTTATTGCTGCACTAACACGTCCTTGTCTTATTTCCAGGTGACTCTGATGCTGCTGGACCAGAGCAACAGGGAGCACATCATCGACGCCTTTCGCCCTGACGTCACTTCCTCTTCCTTCCAGAGACCCGTGAGCGAGATGAACATCGCCAGCGGCTGTCCGCTCTTCTGCCCGCTCTCCAAGCTCGACGCCAAGAACTCTTACATCCGCGACGACACCATCTTCATCAAGGCGATCGTGGACCTCACCGGCCTCTAGACGGCTCCACACGTTGGGGGTGGTACAGTTTGGCAAACCAGGCAGCTCTGTGACCATTAAAAGTTTCATTTTGGCTCGGTCTTGGTCCCTTTAGGGCTCCGTTCAGGCATCTTACTGTCCCCTGCTGCTTTAGGGTGACAAACATGCTTGCAACTGTACGCCGCACGTGGCGGCAGTTCAGACGGGCGCCGGCATTGTCATACCCGGGCGGGTCTCTCTTGAGCGAGAACCGCCGTCATTGCTGTACATTTTCGGGTGCAAAACTTTTAGTTTTTAAATCTTTTGACATCACGACACCACTCCCGTGGTGCAAACATGTCACTTGAGTTCTTGCACATAAGTTTTCAGTTGAGGAGCGAGCACCAGTGCAGCGCGGTCGGCGCGGGGCGTTGAGTGGAAGCAGGTGGCGGCGACGGCGTTACTTTAACGGTTCGTTTGAAGACTTTCGGGGCGTGCGGAACATGCAGACTGTGTTAGATTACAGATAGTTCGATGTGATCTGTAGAAAGCTGGCTGTAGACTTATAATAGAGTTATTAGAGCATGGCTTGATGCTGCTTTTTTTCTTGCAGATTGTGGATATTGTGAGCTTCTCAATTCCAGTGTCGAGTGAATTTGCATAGACAAACGTGGAGTTATGTTATGAATAAGATTACAGGCATTTATTATTTCCGCGCAAAGTGCATGCCGCCGGCGTTTTTTCACGTATTAAAAAATCTTTATTTCGAATTTTTACGAAGGTTTGTTGTTAGTGAATTAGCCATCCGTGATGGTGGACATTGCCTGCATGTCTTTGGAACCAGGCTATTTATTAACATGTGAAGTTAGTGTCGCGTATTTGTTCCTATTAGGGGTTCGTTGGTTCTGATTGGTGGTTTGGTACATCTGTGGAAGATAACAGTGGAGTTACCAAGGAGTCAGGGCAGCTTGCCAAGTCAAGCCTGACACACAATAACACAGCTGGATGGAGATATGCTCACTAGCTCTCAACACATCTCAACACATAGTACCGTGCCCCACCACAGATCGAGGCTTTACACAGATTCCACGAAATGAAATTGGAATTGTGCGTTCCTTTGTTTCCTGTCCATACAGTATACAGTCAATGTGTTTCTGCTGCTCTGAGATAGATAACGATGTGAATCTTATTATATATGTTGGTGCAAATATACATGTGTGCGGAGGGAGGTGAAAACCGAGAGATTGTTACGCTTTTGTTGGAGGTTCGTAAGGCGGGAGAGGGAGGGCGACTGCGCAGATTTAAACTTTTAACGCGCTCTCGCTGATTTAAACGTGCGACGCGTGACGTTTCCTACGTGTCCGCCGGAGGTCGCTGTCGTTTACTCACTTAGCATGCATGCTGAGGTTTTTTTAAAAAAAGGTTCACGCTGGCCTGTTTTTGCAAAACCAGTCTCGACCTGTATTGAAACCTCTCTGTGCATGGGAGGCTTCAATTCATATTCACTACTATGGAGTTTCACATTGGTTTACCCTCCCCGGCGTGAGCCACGTGTGGAAGCGTTTATTTGTATTCGTTTGGATGAAATAATCATAGAATAGTTATTATGTTATAACTGGCGTCCGCGTCTGTTCAAACGGACGCGTTCGCCTATATTCATAGCAATTTATAAATATGTATCTTTCATATCATAATGTTGAAATAATCTATATATCAATGTTAATATACACGAGATGTTATAATAAACATAGTATTACTGAATACCTTATTAATTCTATATCTATATACCAACTTTTTCTTTGTCAAGATGGTTTGAACAGGCCAGGACGACCCCCCAGTTTTTTGTGCAGTAAGGACTTCTTAGAGTGCAATATAATAATAAACGATTACGTCTGTTAGATTTCGACGACACCTTTAAGCGTTTCACGGTTTACAGAGGTCACACTCGACTTATTTGTTTACATGACTCATCGCGGCGCTGAAGAACTGCGACAAACTTCTCTGAGAAAAAAAAAACGGTGCTTTCCTTATCATTAAGCATACGCTACCTGATGTGTCACCGATCTCTAGTCGTCTAACTGATTTTTATGAAAACAAAAAGAGGAGTTCACGCCATGAGCGAGTTTCTGTTTTAAACTTTTCACTGAAGACAGAGGCATGTAACGATGAACTTTTACAGTGTTCTTGTAATGTGCCAAAATCAAGTATTACCTCCATATATACATATATATATATATATATATATATAAAAACAATGTTGTATTGCAAGTTGTATTTTATGTTCTATGCTAAAATATGGTGCCAAATATGTTTATAATTAAGAGTGTGTGTGCGCGTGTGTGTGTGTGTGTGTGTGCCATTTTAATATGATGCATTAGTCACTTCATCAAAACCCTCCTGAGGTTTTCTTTGAATGTACGCTTTGATTCAGCAGTTCTGTAACGTGACTTGAACTTTATTTTGTGCACTTTGTATCAGTTGGTTGTCCAAACAGGGTATCTTGTCGAGTGATTTATGTACCTTGAAATCAGAGCCATATATATATTCTGATGTTGATAATTGATGTATTATGCTTATATAAAAAAAAGGACATGCAGTATGTAATAAAGTTTGCTGGTTTCAACTAGTAGTCTTGTGCTCATACCTCTGTGTACCTCTATGTCTGCAACTGGGTCCACTCCTGAACCACCAGATTGATGAACAGTGAGATAGAGAGAGACACAGATGCACAGCAGCAGCTGTAATGGAGATATGGTAGCAATAATGACAGTAATAACGAGAGAGCACAGAAACTCCGGGGAAGAAGTTTAGTTAGTAAGATGCATTAATGAGAGCTCAGTGCATCATGGGAAGTGTAGTCCTATAGCAGCATAACTAAGGGATGGCCTGAGCCAGCCCTAACTATAAACTCTATCGAAAAGGAAAATGTTGATCGTGTCTGCCTCCCGAACCCAAAATGGTAGTTTGTTCCACAGAAGAGGAGCTTGATAGCTGAAAGCTCTGGCTCCCAGTCTACTTTTGGAGACTATAGGAACCACGAGGAACCCAGCATTCTGAGAGCGCAGTGTTCTAGAGGGGTAGTAAGGTACTATGAGCTCTTTTAGATATGATGGTGCCTGACCATGAAGAGCTTTGTATGTGAGGAGAAGAGTTTAAAAGGTAGCCAAAATGGGAGAAATGTGATCTCTGATCTTGGTTCCTGTCAGAACACGTGCAGCAGCATTCTGAATTAGCTTCAAAGTCCTCAGAGACTTACTGGAGCAGCCTGATAACAAAGAGTTACAATAGTCCAGCCTGGAAGTGACAAATGCGTGGACTAGAGTGTAGTGGATGTGAGTTATTGTCCACGATGCTGAGAAGTTTGTAGAGCATCCTTCTCTCTACAGCCAGCAGCACAGAGTCAGCCTTCATGATCAGAGTTTTTAGTGTCGCTGGTTCAACAGATGGCTGCAAGGACGATTGCACTTACAACAACCGACTGATAAAACATCTGTAACATCCTGCTGCACACATTAAAGGACTAGAGTCTGCTCTGTCCCTTCCTGTGCAGTGTTGCACCTCCAATCCAGTCTGTTGTCCAGTACCTGTAGTCCTCCACCTCCTCCAATAAAGACAGTTATGAATATTATATTTCTTATCTGACATATTATTCTGTACTGGAACTTTTAAATGTATTCAGTTAATACCCACCTCTGTTCACTAGAGGGCACTATGAGTCTCTTAATGAATGTGTCAGACCTTTGCTCTGAACGTTTCAGTGTTTTCTATTAAAAATAAAATCCAGGAAAAACAGGAATCATTGTACTTTTATGAGCAGTTTAATTTCCAGACAAATCAACTGCAGAGCTTCTCTTACTGGAAGTCTTCTTATAAAAAGAACAGAGTAGACACTCAGGACAGTTTGACCCTCAGAACAAAGCTCTGCTTTGACTGGCGACCGGATACCAATTTAAAAGTAATAATTGGGGTGTCGTTTAGCTCAGTCGGTAGAGCATCCGCCCCATGTGCGATGGCTCGGTCCTTGCTGCGGCGGCCCAGGGTTCGAATCTGACCTGTGGCTCTCTCTCCCCACATTTCCTGTCACTCTTCAAGCTGTCTCTGTCAAACAAAGTTCAACTGACTGTAAAGGCACAAAGTCAGAGCTGCTGTGCTGCTGCTGCTGCTGCTGCTGCTGCTGCTGCTGCTGCTGCTGCTGCTGTTGTGTAACACATGAACAGAACTTTCTGGGTGAGTGCAGAGGAAGTGAACTGACAGAACAGTGGTTACCTGTGCAGGATGTGGTCAGGTGAGGAGATGGGGACTAATGGAAACTTTCTTTTTCTCATGACCTCTTTATTTTGATGATGACAGCAAAAGTAACTCTCCTTTCTGCAACCATGTGCTGCCCAAAACTCTGTTATATGTAGAGACAGCACAGTCTCTGCAGATAGTTGAGAGGGATTATTAAGTTTTGGAGCCTATACTTTAATTTTTAGAAAAATCCGACTTAATAAACCTTTAAACAGCTGATTTTTTAAACAAAATATGAATGCGTGCTTCAAATAATTGAATGGAAGCTTCATCCAGAACCAGACTTGGTGTAAATGTATTCAGGAAATGTCTCCAACTGAGCAACTACTTTACCAAATGCAAAGCAATAAGGTTACAATAATAATAAGTCCAGTAAGGTAAAACTATATAATTATGCAAACGTGGGCTCAAGACCTTTGGGGTGGTGATAGATGAAGCTCCAGATATATATATATATATATATATATATATATATAAGTATGCTGATAACATATCTTTATGTTAAGGAATCACAAGTTTCTGCTTCAGACATAAGATGGACCGAGAGAAGTCGGCTCTGTGTATCAAGTGTAATCAGGAAGTTGGTAGTTTTATACACACTATGGACCTGTGTGAATATCCAGGATCATTTTCTCCAATAATCGACGAGTTATTTGGTCTGGAAAATGTCAGAAAATGTTGATTTCTGTTTCCCAAAGCCTGAGGTGACATCTTTAAATTTCTTATTTTGTCCATAACTCAAAGATATTCAGTTTATAGTCATAGAAGACTAAAGAAACTAGAAAATATTCACATTTCAGATGCTGAAATCAGAGAAATTGGACATTTTCCTCTTTAAAAATGCATCAAAACAATGAATTAATTAGTTCTTTTGTCCATAAAATGTCAGAAAATGGTGACCAAAGCCCAATCAGACCCCTTGTTATTATGATTATTATGATGATTATTATTATTATGATTATTATTATTATTGACTTTGTAAACAAAGCCATTTTATTGCCACACTCATGACAACCTCCACAGGCCGGACTATAAATCTAACGCACCCTTCATCAATGGTTGAGTCTCACCTGTTACCTGTTAGCAGGCTTCACTCTCACCTGTACAGTGTGTACCTGCTGCTATGTTTCAGACATTACTCCATAATGAAAGCAGACCCAGCTGTGGGCAGTGTAACACCCCTAAAGAAGAGCTGTGAAGACGGATTCATAACCGCCACGTCTCGGCCCTCTGACCATGGATGTAGCACCAGCTAGCTGCGGCCGCAAGCGCCCTAATTAATTAATGAGGAGTTTTCCAGCCTCCACACCGGCTCGGATCGACCCTGAAAGAGTTTATTCTTCACTGAAATGGACTTCCACTTCTTCACTTCTCTTTACTTAACCGAGTTAAGTATTTTCCAAATGTTGTGAGTGGATTTTAAGCTGCGTTTTGAGCTAGCTTCACACGCTAACGGCTGCTAGTAACCGTTGGCTGAATACCTGAGCTACTGTAACGGTTACTTCACATTTGAGGCTCTTTACTCGAGTATTTTATTGTAACGCTGCTTTCTGTTTGAACTCTACACATTTCAGATAAAAGTACTGTGCTTTTACAAAGTATATGTATGAGATATAATATGTATATAAGTATTTTTACATACAAAATGTGTATAAGTGCAGCTAAAGTGTGTGCAGCTAGTCGAGTAGTCGATTGGTCGAGTAGTTGATTAATTGAGTAATCGATTGGTCAAGTAATCGAGTAGTCGATTGGTCGAGTGGTCAATTAGTCAAGTAATCGAGTAGTCGATTAATTGAGTAGTCGATTGGTCGAGTAGTCGATTAATTGAGTGGTCGAGTAGTCGATTGGTCGAGTGGTCAATTAGTCAAGTAATCGAGTAGTCGATTAATTGAGTAGTCGATTGGTCGAGTAGTCGATTAATCGAGTGGTCGAGTAGTCGATTAATCGAGTGGTCGAGTAGTCGATTAATCGAGTGGTCGATTGGTCGATTAATTGAGTGGTCGATTGGTCGAGTAGTCGATTAATCGAGTGGTCGAGTAGTCGATTAATCGAGTGGTCGATTAATCGAGTGGTCGAGTAGTCGATTAATCGAGTGGTCGAGTAGTCGATTGATTGAGTAATCGATTGGTCGAGTAGTCGATTAATTGAGTGGTCGAGTAGTCGATTGATTGAGTAATCGATTGGTCGAGTAATCGATTGGTCGAGTATTGGTCAAGTAGTCGAGTAGTCGATTGGTAGAGTAGTCGATTAATTGAGTGGCCGAGTGGTCGATTAATCGATTAGTCGAGTAGTTGATTGAGTAGTCGATTAATTGAGTGGTCGAGTAGTCGATTGGTCGAGTAATCGATTGGTCGAGTATTGGTCAAGTAGTCGAGTAGTCGATTGGTAGAGTAGTCGATTAATTGAGTGGCCGAGTGGTCGATTAATCGATTAGTCGAGTAGTTGATTGAGTAGTCGATTAATCGAGTAGTCGATTATTGACATAAAATTAATTAGCATTATTCAGATAATCCTAATTTTAATTTAAATCCCTTTTTATGTTGAGACAAACATTTGTAAATATTTTATGAATTTTTATAAACAAATCAATCAAATTATTAACAGAAATTAACCAGCAAATGAATCAATAGTGAAAATAATCAGTAGTTGTTTACAAAAATAGTTCAGGTGCTTTACAATGAGGCTCTCTGTGATTTACAGAGTTTCCTGATGGACAGTAAAGTAATCTGCTGCCAACTGTAGCTGCTGTTAGCTAATGTTAGCTCAGTTTGTTAGCCGGGCTGCCGGCAGAGCACCGGGGGAGTGTTAGTGTGTTAGTGTCAGGCGTTTTGGACCACCGGGAGGAAGAAGAAGAAGAAGAAGAAGAGGAGGTTTGCAGGCAGGGAGCGGAGCCGGTGTCGTGCTAGAACCAGAGCTGGGCAATACATGAGTTAGCATCATGGGTCACGTTAGCTGCTGAACTCATTTCAAGTTATCCACTCGTAGTGTTTTTGGTTTTAAAAGCTCCTGACAAATGATGATCAGGACGAGCAGGATGTGTTGTAGTTTATTCTGGACTTGTTGTGCTGGAGTGAGCGATGTTTACGGTTACTTTGACAGTGAAGCAGAGATGGGATAAACATTTGTAACATTCAAACAGACGACCGCTGAGTGGAAGAGCTGACACACTCTCTCTTTGCCTTAACGTCTATCTGTTTCAGCTCAATCTCCACAGCGATGTTCCAGTGTTGTCCTCCCGGCTTCGAGGAGGTTGACTGATGTTTGGCTCGATCTGTTCCCGCTCGTTTCCTGTGTGTTACGTTCAGAAAGCCGCACAGCTCGCTGTTGATAAATCACTTTAGACTTACTGTACTTTTTGGAGCACCTGGACCAGATGTGTGTGTGTGTGTTCCTCTTATTTGGCTTCGTAGCGTGGAATAGTTGACACCTGCCTGCGTTGATGGTGGAAAGTCGGCTTCGCCTGGTGGAAAAATGTTTTGATATTAAAGTGTTTTTATTACACGTCTAGTGCTGAATCTCGCCTGTACTCTAGCTATTTGACGCTAGTCTTTAACCCAAATCTTCTCAGCTCATCTCCATCATGTCCAAACATATCTTCATACATTATAGGAGGACATACTGTACCGTTAGCCGGTTTCACCTGACGGGGAACAGCAGAAGTGAAGTTCCTGAATTCTGAGAAGAGCTCATTAATTTTCCGTCTGTTTTCCTGTCAGCAGTCGAACCCCCCCGTGAAGCAGTCGAGGACAACTTGTATCACAGGTCCACAAGTCCTGAAGAGGAATTTCCACCCTGTCGTCTCCGCTCCACAGGTGATACAACGGCATCATGTCTACCACGGATGCACAGGGTCAGTACGATGTTTAAAATAACAATTTGGATGATGGAAGTTGTTATTTATTCTTCCATTTGTACTGGGAAAACAAATCTACAAACGTCTCTGCCTCGTTGTGCCAGATTATTTCACCAATATCCAAGTAGGAAACACAACAAAGGATGGGTCGGCGTACCGTCCGGTGTTTGAGAATCTCTCCGTGTAGTCTCAAACAACTGAGCACAGTTTTGTCGTACCTATAAGGTAAAAGATGTTTGTAGGTTCACAGTCTGGCCACCGTTGACAGTGGTAGTTTAACATTTGGATTTGTATGTTGATTTACGAGGGGCAGCCAGTGAAAACTGGTGTAATAAATATACTTTGAGTGGATGGAGTGGCGCAGCAGTGACCTGTCATCAGTGGACAGCTGCCTCACGGGCGGAGAAAACAGCTGTTTGGCGTTCTTCAGGCTGTATTTAGACCAAATCAGGTGTTGCGGCCGTTAGCTGGAGGGGCTGTGCAGCGGTGTGAGCGGCGTGCTGAGGGTGTGGGTTATTTGTGATGAACATAACTGCCATGAATCGGCGCTCCCTCTCTCTTATTCACGGCCTGTGTTGCTCGACCACAGCTGTCTCTCTCTCGTCATAAATTTTATATGTAAATCTATAATCTGTAATCTGTAATCTTAAAGGTCCAGTGTGTCAGATTGAAGGGGCTCTATTTACAGAATATGGCAGTGACCTTACAGTTAGATGTTTATATCTACAGATGCTGCAGGTCCTCTTCCATGGAGTTCAGATTTTCACCTTTGAAGCCACTCAAGTTTCTCATACAAGCTTGGAAAGGGAAGATAATTCAGTTGAGTCCACTTGAGGCTGGCTCCAGAAGTGAGTCAGTCCTCCATAAGTCCCCATGTTAAAATGTCCAACTTCACAGCAGAAATAAACATGTTTACAGCCTGGTACAAAAAACAGTTTTGGTGTCTATAGCTAAAGTATCCTGACTTCATTACACATCTTTGTGACACGTGTTAAATCCAGCGTCTGTTGTCCTCTCTGCATGTCTCTGGAGTTTAACTGACACAGAACAGTTGAAATGGACGTCACCGAGCGTTGGACAAACGAGCTGTAATCCGTACACAAGCCAGACGTTGGCGTATTCGGAAGACCTCACCACTGTTGGATTGCTCTCTTTAAGTCAGACATTAAGCACTGATGCCAGCGGCGTGCCTCAGACTAAACAACCAGAGTAATGAATGTGTTGTTTGGTTTCATGGAACATCGTGCCGCTTTGACCTCCACATGGGGTTACAGAGCATGATTCAGACGTCTTAATTAAACTTTGTGTGTAGACACTTGCATTGCTCGTCTCTGTAGAGGTTAAAGGTCAGCTGAAAGCACGGTGCCGTTTACCTCCTCATATTTACGTGTTGCGGATGCCAGGTTTAGCTCCTGGCATACCGGGCCTGAGTCACTTCATTTAGCTACGTGGCAGGACTCACTACTTTAATCTTTCCTGAACGACGCCTGGATGCTAAAATTAACCACCTGTAATGACACCTACCTGTCCATCAAAGCGTCCACGCTCTTAATTCTGCATAACTTTAAGCCTTAATATAATTTGAACAGGTGAGTTGTATAAAAATTCACCCTCAGTACAGTTGTCATGAACAGGGAAATTAGCTATAGAGACCAAAACTGTTTTTTGTACCAGGCTGTAAACATGTTTATTTCTGCTGTGAAGTTGTGACATTTTAACATGGGGACTTATGGAGACTGACTCACTTCTGGAGCCAGCCTCAAGTGGACGTTTGAGGAACTGCAGTTTCTGGATTCACTTAACAGACAAGGAGGTTGCTGCTTGGACTGGACCCAGGAAAAGTTTGGTATCTTTGCTTTGTTTAATCGTTGATCGAAGAAGTTTAATTTGGTTTGTTTGCATCGACTAAAATCTGATTAAATTCTTCAATACAGACTTAAAAATTCCTTTTTCAAGTGTAATTATGAATAATTAATATGTGGACATGATTATAGAATAAATACTTTATTGATCCCTCGAGGGGAAATTCTTTTTTCACTCAAGTTTTTACATGAATTTCACCCGAAATCCACAAACCACACACACACACACACACACACACACTGCTCAGCTGGGATTAATTATACCAAAAATTTAAACTCACACAGGGAAACTTTTCGCTCTCACAAAACGAAGCGACATTTCATCGACATAATTACGTTTTTTACTTTGGAATTTATGTGAAATTCAAACCACTATTTTAATTTTGGGTATTTGCACGATTAAATTCATGTGCCAAGAAATGAATTTCACAGCGTGTCCCGAACAGAGCTGGTTAAGTGGCAGCGCGTGGTTTTAATGCTGCACAGTTGTCAGTCTGTGCTGTTTCTTGTGGCTTCGGTGGCGAGAGTTTGTTGATTTTATGTGGAAGCATTCTGACGTTTCCCATGATGATGATAAAAAACAGGCAAAACTCGGGTCTCTGTGTCTTCCTGTAGTTTTTTTTCACCCACTTTGTCTCCACAGTGTTCAGACGGAGGGAGTTAACCTATCACAGTCATATATACAGTAGCAACAGCTGATGTCTGATGTCACCGTTTTTTAGAGACTCTGTGTGATTTAACTGTAACCAGACAAGAAGCCAGAACACACAGCTCATTTCCCAGATATGTGTCACTGTGGCTGCAGAGTACTGCTGAAGTTAATGAAGTGTTCTGCAGGAAGGAACAGTGACGGAGGTTTTTTTAGGTGAGGAACGTCGGAGATGACCAGAAGCAGAACTTTAAGAACTTCAGGCATGCACACACTGAGCTTTAAAATGACTATGAGTGACGACGTCCATTCTTTATCCTGTCAGCAAGCAACGCTGTGCTGAAGTTCATCCTCACAGAGCTGCTAGCTGGCTGTAAACTCTTTGTTTTGTCAGACTACTTGTGACAAGCATCGATGAGCTATTGAAAAATCGTCCATTCCTGTCTTACAGTATTAAGTATCCTCTGTAATCTAAACATTTACTCGCGCTGTCACGGCTGACGTATGCTGCCCTCGTCCCCCCCGTTTGACAAAGACATATTTTCATAACGACCGTGTCGTGATGACATGCCCCGGTCGCGAATGTTTGTTGGCTGTTAGTCAGACGGGATTAGAAGGAACACCTGCAGATCTTCTGTTTATTTCATCTTCATACTTTTTAAAAGTCACATCAGCTCTAAAGCACGGGACACCGAGTTGTTTCCAAGAAGCGCTGCAGTCGACTGAAAACAGCCTGAAGCTGCTTCACGGCGAATATCGTAAAGACAACAACTAACGCAGCAGAGTTAACAAATAATCAACCACGTCGGGAGTTCTGGGTAGACGATGAAGTGCGTGCCAACGTGGTGATGGCATCGATTTTTACGGCAGCCAAAGTTTCCATTTCCGTGTCCTGGACGCTGTTTTACTGCTTGAGCTTCAGCCAAGTGAGCCGCGGTTAAGACAATAAAATAAGCTCTGGCTATCATGCTCGTTGTCTACGTCTAAAAATCAACCAATACTGAAATTAACGGTCAATTAATTGATTGATTGACGGATGATATTTGACGAATCGGTTCTCCGTCGTGAGGATTTGCCATTCCTCTGTTTCATATCATGAAAACTGAAAATCTCAAGACTGATTTAAAGACGCCACGACTCAACGATTAACCAGTTATTTGAGGAAAAACGATTAACTGATTATGAAAATAATAATCACTTGCAGCTTTATAGAAACCTTTTACACAACGTGTGTTCTCGATGACGATGCCAAAAGTCGTGAGTGTAATTTTAATGGTCAGTAAGTGAAAACATCCACTCGTAAATCTTTATGGTTCTCCTCACGGCTAACTGGAAACCTGCAACTCGGAGAAAGGACTCAACCAGACAAAGATAGTTGAACTTTTGTAGTTTTGTATTCGATCTTTCCGAGCTGTCTTGAACCCCTTCGAGAGCCGCTGAGCACCCCGCAGTCGTCCTCCATAAGAACGCTTCATAAACCTGCTACTGTTTATTGCCGCGCTGTTTATAGCGCTGAGGATATTTTCACCATCCAGCGCATCTCAGGCTGCTCACACGAGCTGTAGCACATTACATCATTTTTATCCTCAGGAATGTTTACACGTTCTCCGATAGCCGGCGTCTCGAGCCGCCGCCGCCGCCGCTGCTGCACAAGAGTAACCACAGAGGAAGAGGAAATATTTTATTTTGTAGTTTTACAGATTTAAGCCTGCTGCTGTCGACCGTTAACGGGCCTCTAAATAAGGCAGCTCAGCTTGTCTTCCTCCTGTCGGTGTCACCTCTCGTAAATACATTTCCTATAATACTGTACTTTAGTATCATTTTGAGGTACTTGTAATTAACTTGAGTAATTACCTTTCATGCTACTTTATACTTCTACTCCTTCATTTCTCAGTGTACTTTTTACTTCGCTGCAGTTATTTGATACTTCACTGACTTTGCAGACGATGACTCAGGAGGTAGAGCGGGCCGTCCAGGAATCAGGTCGATGTTTCGATCCTTAGGTCCTCTAGTCTGGCTGTCGAAGTGTCCTTGGGCAAGATACTGAACCCCTAATCGCTCTGACTGGCTGTGCCGAGAGTTTCTGTGTGAATGGGATTGGTTAATTTCTGATGAGTCGTGCACCTCGCACTGAAGCCTCTACCATCAGTGTATGAACGTGTGTGTGTGTGTGTGTTCAGACAGGATTGGTGAATCACTGCTGGGTGTTTGTCTGTCTGTGCTGAACGCGACCGCTGTGAAACAATCATGAAATAACTTTTTATTTCTCTGATTAACCGACTTTATCGATGCCGGCGCTCGCTCACTCTCATTCACTGTGTAAGTCACTCAACCATTGCTCGCTCTCTCTTTCTTAAACTCTTGTACATAAAGCAAATTAAACTTCTTCGAGCCAGACTCAGATTTAGAAGCTGCTTCATGAGATAAACAAAGTCAGAACAACAACAGGTAGAGTGTCAGAGTTTAGTCTCAGTTTCAGGCTGACTATGGAGGTTTGACCAGTCTGAGTGTCTGATTGGCGGCTGCAGCGGGACGTCGGGTTGCGTTTATCCAAAAGTTGGATCCGGCTCACCTTCTCCGCCGCAGGTTGCAACCAAAATGGACTACCTGCACTCACATGAATGGAAAAACCTGTGTTTTCACCAGAGCACCTGATCCTGTCTGAACATACTCTGACTGTGACTCAGTGTAAAATCCTTTGTGTGGTCGGAAGTCTAAAAAGAAGCTGTAAGTACAGTCCATTTACGACTTAATAAAAAATATAATCAACTAATCAATCATGATGTATTATAAAGTAGAGGAAGTAAGCCAACATCTGCAACATTAAATGTCTTTACGTTTGATACTTTAAGTCCATGAAGTACTTAAGTACTTAAATGCTTTTGTACTGTTACTGAATGCACAGTAACAGTATTTTTACACTCTGGTGTTTCCACCTTTTGAGTTGACAACTAATGAAGCAGAACATCTGAAACACTTGACTTTCAGCCATAAACACTCCTCAGAGAGGTTTATCTTCACGCAGTATTGTCTCATGTTCCTGTACGCTGCAGTCATGCCCCACATCGGCTGACTAAATGCTGGTTAGCAGTGAAATTAGGTCACTCCCCGGGGTCTCGTCAATACATAATTAAAACACAGGATACAGACACGCTTCTCTGACACTTAGGGCACAGAATGACCCACTGTGACGTGTCGGCGTGCACACAGTGGAATGTATTGTCTCACATTTATTTTTAGGACAGATGCACTTACTCACATTTTCTCCATTAAAATCTGAGACACCCAGTCCATCAGATGACTCATCAGATCTCTCAGAGTATAAAGGCTGGATGGTGAACGGCCCGCTTGTGTTTCACGGCGTGACATCAGCGGCTCCGCTGTTGAGGTCGCGGCGTTTACGTGCCCAGCGGGTAACTCATCTGGAGCTGATTCATCCTCCACCTGGGCAGCAGTGAGCTCACTCACCAAACACTCTGTCCTTTAGTCTCTCTCTGCCTCGCTGTGAAATATAACTTATAAAATGGATTTGCTTGTTAAACCTGACCTTGGACATTTTTATACTACACAGTAGGAATGTTTTTATCAGGAAATACACAAACTGTGTCTAAAGCTGGGATCTGTTTCATCACTTTAGGGAGCGTTCTCTCTTTTTTTTTTGACAGATATTTCACCTTTTTCTATCAAATTTTAGTTTAGGAAGGCAACTTTTAACAACAAGACTAATAAAATTGTGGAAACACTCAGTTAAAATGTGTTTTATTCATAAATCTAAGCATGTATAGATTGTACAAACTGAATCTATTTGATATATTTTTGCTTCTGTTGATGCAGTGTGCCGTGTGTGATGCAGTGTTCATGTTAGCACATTTTATTATTATGCGTGCTCGATTCACACCATTGTTGGTTGATTAAGTGAACTTACAGCAGCTACGTCAATCTCGTCCACAACTTGTCAACATTTTTCTATAAAGCTGTCGGAGCTAACTTTCTATGTGAAGTGACGTTGCCATCATAGACAGTATAAAACATGGACGTCGTATCTGTGACAGCACGGGTTTCTGAAGAGCTGTTTTGAAGCTCCCGATGTCAAAGATGTGGACCTGAGGCGGACTGAATGACACCTGGTTGCTCAAACAAGCCACCTGTAACAACACCCACCTGTCAATCAAAGCGTCCACGCTCTTAATTCTGCATAACTCTAAGCCTTAATATAATTTGAACAGGTGAGTTCTATATAAATTCACCCTCAGTACAGTTGTCATGAACGGGGAAATTAGCTATAGAGACCAAAACTGTTTTTTGTACCAGGCTGTAAACATGTTTATTTCTGCTGTGAAGCCTCAAGTGGACTAATATTCGATTTTGAGGTCTGTAACCGTGGTAAGTTTCATCATACGGAGATTTAAAGTGTGCCAGTGTGGTTGCCTCTATCTCTGCTTGGACTCGAATGAACTCGTTGACACCGTGTGCTTGTTTTAATTTTCCGCCCTGTTAGCAGTCATGTGCAAACTAACGTGTTAACCGCTGATCAATACTGTTCGCAGTACGACGATGAAAGAGACGAATAAACCCGAGAGCGACAACCTCCAAAGAAATACTGAACTTTACATCTCAAACAGCCTTTTGTGGAATTCACGTATCCGTCTGTCTGCGTTGTTATCTCAAATAGCAGTCGTCCGCTAAAACAAACGAGCCTCTGGGGCAGGAGTGTGTTTTATTGGTGTTCTTGGATCAAGTAGCCTCGTTCAACAACTTCCTGACAGAATCTGAGATCTTCCAGGGCCTCCTGGGGCCTTGTACTTTTTGGAAAGACTCCTGGAGAAAAGAGGGACAGTGTTTATAGTTTGAGCTTTTATATCTATTACACAATTAATGAGGTTGCAACAGGACATCCAGACAGAAGGAGAGATATTGGTAGCCTGATGAATGCCTACTGCAGGTTAGAAACCTTCTGTCCTGGTCTTGCAGTAGTCAAATAGTTTGAATTAGTGCGTCTATACAGTTTCATTTCTTCTGTTTTAACCTCTGGGGCTGTTTTTAAGATTCCAGACTGAGGAGCTCATAACGTTGTACAAACAGCCGGGAAACATTAGTTACCTACCGGACCATATGCAACAACTTACACTGTTTGGACTGCAGCGCATTTATAAAGATGCTGATAATTAATCACCAAATTAAGTCTGTGTACTTTCAAATAAGACACCCTTTATAATGTTTATGTTGTAACAAACTGTTTTAATATCAGGGAATGATTTATTCACGCTGCGTGAAAAAACAACTTTTGGGTTGCCAGATTGTAAAAAACTCCCTTTAGCTGGCGTTTATCCCTCAACAGCAGGAGAGAAGATCTCTACAGCGGACTGTTTGACGACTTTATTCATGGAAATATGTTAATAATGATGTGAACTAAAGTCATGTTTATGGACGACTTTTTAATATTTATGACGGCAGACATGACGGCTTTTTTTATTGTTAAAGGTTTAATCACGTATACACAAACGCTCATAAAACGTACAAACTTTTTGCAGAGTGTGAAACGTATAGAATCGTTTTACAGTGTAGATATTTGTGAAAAAAAGGGGAATCTAATACAACTTTATCTCGAACATCCCTCCCTTCCCACTAACCACGTCTACAAGCCATAATTCCTGGAGTCAGTCAGGTTTTGAATGGCAAGAAAATTAAGAAGAGCAATAAAAAATAAAAGAAGGTGCATTTAGAAATAGACTGTACAACTGACAGACAAAAAACAGATTTAGATTATTCAATTTGACTTTGATTCTCAAAGTATTTCAGGAAAAGTCCCCAAACTTTCTGAAACTTCTTGTTCTTGATCTTTTCAAGCATTAGTAGTATTACATGTCTAGCTAAAAGAGAGGCGAAGGACGGTGTGCGGCCTTTGGTTGGAGTTTGGTGCATATCATCCAGGTTGGGCTCTAGTTCAAGATTAAGATGAAAGACGAGGTTTGGAAAATGTCTTTTCCAGTATTTTTCCAGGACATCTGGAAGCCTCACCTCTCTTACATTTCTCAAACAAGGGATTGAGATCATTTGACTTTGGACATTAAATGAAAGCATGAACATCAAAGGGATTTTTCACAACCTGGCAACCCAAAGGTTGGTTTAATTAATGGTTTATAATATATTTATACATCTTACTAACATTACTAAAGCTATTAATTACAACTTAAACCTCCTTATGAAGTCGTGCCTCATCAGAAAGTAGTACCATCTTTTTATTTGTACAAAAACCCAACGTAAAGTCTTGCCAGTTATGCCAAAGCTAAGTGTGTGGTTGCATGGCCCTGATTGGCTCCAGTTGAGGAGGTGTGGCCGTCACGGCTTCCTGGAGACTTCCTGGAGAATCCTGATTGGAGTGGCACCTGTATCGACCATCCAATTAGAAGACTGCCCAACAGCCGGGCAGTTGACAGTTGAGTTGACCTCACCTCTGTATTGTACCTTGAATTGATCATGATTAACGATGATGATTTTACTGAGCTAGTTTAGTTTATTCTGCTGATCCAACAGTCCATCAGTGTCTCAGCGTCCTGTAGTGATGATCTAATCTCGCAATGACCTGATTCATCAGATTGTTTTTATCACGAGGGCGATTTTGGCCTTGGTTTAACTTTTTTCACAAACTTGCTTACACGTGGACTTTGTCTTTGTCCTAGTTTATTGCCTCTGAAAGTAAAAATCTGCCGCAGCATCTGAAGTTATAAATCACGCTCGTTGATTTCAGTTCCAAAAGACACATCTGCAACACAATACCGGTGAATCCCGCATGTGGGACGAGGAATGATTGGGAGCAAACTGTGCTACTGACGGCATCCAGCCATGGATGACTTATTTGAGTCAGTGCAGAGAGCTCAGCATTATCCGCTACAGTATTGTGAATCTCATTTGAAACATGCAGCACGATGATTGTTAGTGAGTTTACCGATGAGCCAGATGTGTACAAACAGAGGTTACCCTGGAAACTAAATATTTAAATCAAATGGAAACATCATTGTATGTAAAGCAGTGTTCAACGTGGCCGTGAAATGGAAGACTTGAGCATAAATTGTGCATTCAGTCTCCAGTTGTTCATGATGACAACATCACTCCAATAACAAGACCAGCATAACCAGTAGAGGCTTTTCCATGACTTTGCTCTGAGAGGGGGAGAATCTTGAAGCTCTTGGCAGCAACGTTACATGCAGGCCTGGACGCTGCTGGAGTTAAGAAATACTGATGGATCAACATGCATGCTGCCTCTCCAATGTTAAAAAACACAAGTATAAATACAAAATATAGCTTACTGTGACAGACTTTTCAAATTCAATCAAATCAGACTGCGACTATATGTCCATTGCTGCAAGTACAACCTCACTGCATAGAACATATTTAAATAAGACAATAGTATGTATTACTATTGTAGTTATCGGGGCATGAGTAGCTCAGTCTATAGCCTGAGCAATGCATCGAACCCAAGTAGCAAAAACTGCAGTTCCTCAAACGTCCACTTGAGGCTGGCTCCAGAAGTGAGTCAGTCTCCATAAGTCCCCATGTTAAAAACTTCACAGCAGAAATAAACATGTTTACAGCCTGGTACAAAAAACAGTTTTGGTCTCTATAGCTAATTTCCCCGTTCATGACAACTGTACTGAGGGTGAATTTATATACAACTCACCTGTTCAGATTATATTAAGGCTTAAAGTTATGCAGAATTAAGAGCGTGGACGCTTTGACTGACAGGTGGGTGTTGTTACAGGTGGCTTGTTTGAGCAAACAGGCGTCATTTGGCCTCAGGTCCACTGACGATCCACGTCTTTGCAGATTTTTAGTTTAGCTTGGAGGCTGAAGAAGCGGTCCAGCCACATATTTCCAGCTTCAAAGCGGCTCTTCATGGTGAGTGACATCCCTCACACTCTGTCCATTCTTTATACTGTCAGTTGTCTGTAAGCACTTTGTTTCTTCTTATTGGTCTTCTTCAAGCAGCGTAACGTAGATAGGACCTCTATCTGCTTGTTATGTTTGAGTCTGCAGCCTGCCGTGAGCGAAAGACATGAATTTTATGATACGTTGATGAAGAAACAGTACTGAATGTGGATTGGTCTGGTTTGGTGTGACCGTCACTTCTACTTGAGCTATAAAACAGTGAAAAATGTCTGTCACAGTTTCCCACGTTCAGACTGTGATGATTCATTTCTGTTGATCAACAAATCGATGAATCGTCTCTCATATCCTCTGCATTACTACAAGGGAGTGCTCTACTCTACTCTGATAGCTGCAGTGATAAAGAAATCACTGGGAACTCTGGTGGGCGTTAGACATCTCCACGTGAGTGATGCTCGGAAATAAGCTTTAAAATCAGCCGAGTGTTCCTTTCTTAGGAACGTGAAGTCAACTGATGACACTCGGAGGTAACATTTAACATCCTCAGATTCCAGCAGAAAGGAAAACTGGTTTAAAAGTCCTGATTTACTCGTCACCTCCCCGTTTCCAGATAACCCCGGAGGTGGAATAAAATCCAACATTTGCAGCGAAAGAGGGAAATTCTTATTTTTGGTCCTGGAAATTACATAAGTGTTACCACTGGTGCGAAACACAGAGCGGAGGATTTCCCAAAGCCTTTTCTTTTTTTTTGTTTGTCAGGAACGACATAAATCAACGAGCCAATGATTCTTTTTGTGAAAATACCTCGAGGACAGTTTCCTGAGGAAACAGATCAAAGACGCCAAGAGAGTATCCATGTCAGCGTTACCTCTGACCTGCTAACAGAATATTTACGGCAGATTTAACACAGGACCTCATATACATTCATTTAACTCTCTTTGCTTTAAAAACATGAGTTATGTGTTTTAATGTTCGGCGGGTTGTAAGGTCAGCTGCGGGTTGTAAAAACATTTTTTCTGAGGCCACCTCTCTTACGGGCTGACCTTTAACTCCAGCCTTCACTTCATTCACTCTTTAGCCTGCAGTATGTTATGTTCAGTCACTATTTCTCCAATGAAATGCCACGAGAATATATCTTGAGCCAAAAATATGGGCACTCCTGCGCGTTACGTCTCCCAGAAAACTGTTGCAATCATAAATCTCTCTGGTATTCTCGTGTTTGTTTATTTTGTTTGCAATGGAGCAACACCAGAAAAAGCCAGATCTGACTGGACAAAGTATTGGCACCCTCAACTTAATTTTTAGCAGCACACCCTTCTGGAAAAAATAACTGAAATCAATAGTTTCCTGTAGCCATCAGTGAGTTTCCTACACGATTTTAGACCACCTTTCTTTTGCCGACTGCTCCGAGTCTTCCAGATTTGATGGGTTCCTTCTTCTTCTAAAACGCTGTTTTAAGATAAAATAAAATGGATCTTCACTTGACTTTGACCCTTCTTGTACAGCAGCAGCCCCTCAACCTTTTTTGCGCCATGCATCAGTTTCAAGTAACACAATATCGAGAGGTTATGGGAGACAATGACACCCAAACTGTGTTCCTCATGTCCAGACTACTCTGTAATATTGTTTTGGTAATTCCAAAGAAGTTGCTCATTTTTGTAGCTTGTGGGCTTAATTTTTGGGGTGACGTATCACGTGACCGACACGAGCATCTTGACATGTCTTGCATCTTGCCCGGTGGTTGGAGACCGCTGATGTTGTCCGGGCCAGTCCAGTTTATTGTCTGAGATCTCTTCACTGGTGCTCTCTGGGATTTAAATCTGGACTTCAGAGCTCTCCAGCACTTTGTCTTTCACCACTTTGAGGTGCCTTTTGAAGTATTCTTTGGGTCATTGTCCTGCTGTAAGACCTGTGACCTCTGATTGAGACCCAGCTTTCTGACACCGGGTCTGACATAGGGCCGCAGAATTCTTTGGTAGCCTTTAGATTTCATAACGCCGTGCACACAGTCGAGACATCCAGCGCCTGAAGCAGCAAAGAAACCCCAAAACATCAATGGACCTCCACCATGTTTGACTTTCTCTGGAGGCAGCAGACCCCACTGCTCACACAGAAACATAAAAAAACAGATCGGAGTTTGGCAAAACTTACCCAAGGAAGCCAGAAACCTTCAGGGTGAATATCCTGTGGACAGAGGAGACTAAAATAGAGCTTTTTGGTAAAGTGCATAATTCATGTGAGGCCTTCAAAGAAAAGATCACGGTCGCTACTGACAAACATGATGGAGGTGGAATTAAATACACGTGATAGGACGAGGATAAAGTAGACATTATTAATGTCATACAGCCTTTATTGTACAGTGATGTTTTGCTGCTGTCATAACAAAAACCTTGAGATCATCTTCACGTTGTAACGAGAGATTTTCCTCATTATTTACATATTATTCTTAAATGACACTGCAGCCTGCAGCTGTCATAAAAAATCAATATTGGAGGATGTTTTCTGTGTTATGCTGCGAGCTGTTTTTGTTTGTTTATGTGTAATAATTATTGTGTTTGGATCTGGTGTCTGATTAGATTGTAAATGAATATCGAGCATAAACAGATAGCAAAATAAAATGATGAAACACATTTTCTTTTTAAACACAATAACATGTCATGCAGCTATGAGCAGAAAAATGTCACTAAAATATTTTTAAAAAGTTGTTTTGTTATAAATCTGATTTTGTCACGGCGGCTGAGTGGCCGCATTGATTTTTAAACGCCATAAAAATAAAACATGGTGTGTTTCTTCTTTGTTGGGAATCGTTTCAGATTTAATAAAATCAATTTTAAATGCTCCTGTGAAGGCAAAACCCTGACGTCAGGTGGGACTCGAGCTCTCATGTGTCTTTTTAACAAAAAAACTATTAAACAATAAACAAAATGAATCAAGCTCATCTTCATAAACTCACAGAGACGGTAGATTATACAGTACATCTAATAAAAATATAGATGTTTGGTCGTTAAACTTCCATCCAGACGAGCACGCTGGCTCTAATCCCTCTGTCTGGAAGCACTGACCTCTTTTTGTTCGGTTGATGGCTTATTACCGGTATTGATTTTGGCTCCTTTATTTTTTACAGACTTCCTGCAGTGAGGCAGATGACCCGCGCACATATCAGCTACTGTTGGCCTCCGACAACGCCGACAAACATCACAGATTTGTTTGACTCAAGATAAGTTGTTTTTACTTCTATATATTTATACTTTTTTTTTTTTTTTTTTATAAAGAAAACTCAGACAACAGACTCCAGTAATGGGATAAAACGCCCCCTGTGGTGATGCTGGATCATGTGGAGATGCTCTTGGATTTAACCGTGCGTGTGTTTTTGGCTTTGTGCGGTCGGCTTAGACGACTTAATTTCATCCGCGGCAGAGGAACCCAAGCTGAAGTGGACAAAACTTGTTTTTTTACTCGGGAAACAATCAAGGTACAGTGCAACAAGGTCCAGTTGTAGAGGGGGGATAGATTTAGCATGTCCAGTTGTTGGCAGTGTTGGAGAGGAGGTCCTCTCTGAAGAGCTGGAGGTCTTCAGGAGGTCTTTGAAGGTAGAGCGGGACGCCCCTGATCTGGTAGGAACTGGTAGGACGTTCCACCAACGGGGAACAACAGACGGGAAAAGTTTGTTTGGTGGCAGAGCCAGGCGTCGTTCATTGGAGGTGGTAACATATGCCTGTATGAGGGTGTTCAAGAACCAAGACTACTTTGTAGTCAGCATTAGAGATTTGAATTTAACGCGAGTGGCGCGGTAACATGTGACCTTTTGGGTTGATTGAAGACCGGGCGCGCCGCCACGTTCTGGATCATCTGAAAGGGTTTTGCTGTGCAGGCTGGGAGGCCCGCCAGGAGGGCGTTACAGTAATCAAGTCGTGAGATGACCACAGCCTGTATCTCGAGCTGGGTAGCATGTTGAGTCAGGTGCAACCAAGGCAACGTGATCAGAGATGGTTAGTTGGTCATCGATCGTGACTCCTAAGTTTCTCGCTACCCTGGCGACTGATGTTGATGGTGTATAGAAGTTTGTCTGGGAGGACCATTACCATTGGGCTTTTTTTCACAGTGTATAATCTCTGCAGTATTTGCAGTATTGTAGTGAAGTATTAATTGCACCACAGTTTGCCCTGGGGGTATCCAGTTATGCTTTTTCTTTTTAACTCCATATTCTCATGTATAGTACTAGCTCTTTTCTGTTGCTATCCACTTTGCTGCTGCAACACTGTGAATTTCCCTATTGTGGGACAATAAAGGTCTGTCTTATCTTATCTTATCTCCCTTCAAAGTCTATTTTATCGTCCATTTTTTGCTCTTTAGTTGCAGTATTTCTTATTTTACACACGGTATAAATCTTGTTTTGTTACCATGTTTAGAGAGAAAACAATCCTTCGTTTTCAGGGAGTAGGATTATAGAAAACAAAGGGCACTACTGCAGTATTCTAGTTTTCCGCAGTATAAGACAACATGGGACGAGGCCCACAGCTGCGATGTAACTTTCTCTATTGTTTAGGAGTCTTTTTTTTTTTTTTGGAGAACAGCAGCTGGCTCATTTGTCAGCACATCTGGTTTAGACAGACGACATCCACCGTTCAAGCTCCCTGCTTCACTGAGCTTTCCCCCTATCACTCTCACTGTTAGAGATGTTTGTGTTCTCCTCACCATGGTTTTAGAGAGACACGACTTTCAGGAGATGGATGACATTTCGAGAAACAGAAACAAATAATAAATATAAACCCACAAAGTATGTCAGAGTGCAAACTGTGGGGGTCACATCTCGGATATCCTCAGGGGAGCAGCATCCGAAATACTTTGGCAAGGCAGTTTGTCATCATGACAGCTTATACAGTTCGGCAGCAGTACAAACAAAATTACTAGTATACCTTTCTCTTAGCTTTAGGGGGTTGCTCAGTTGGTCCTGACTCAAATATCTTAACAAATATTTGATGTATTGTCATGAAATTTGTTGCAGACGTTTATGGTTTTCCAGAGGATGACCTGCACTAACATAAGTCAAAGCTTTTTCCTTTCATGTAGCGTCTCTGTTTGTCCAAATATTTGGTTTATGACCAAATACCTGTAAAACTAAAGAATCCCATCGGCCTCAGCTGTACTTTGTTTGTTCATGCAAGCACGCCAGACTAAGATGGTGAACGAGGTAAACAATGTCCCTGCTAAACCTTACCTAGCTCAAAAGAAGTGCTGTAGTCAATTGATTCAGTGTGCATGACTTACTGGCATCTAGGGGTGTAGTTATGGATCGCAACCCTCTCTTTTGACCCTGTCATTCCTATAGTGAAGGAGAATGCACGAAAAACATAAAATCTTTATCTATAGCCTGTGTTTAGTTTGTCAACATGGTAGACTCCCCGGAAGAGGACTTCCTTGTAGATATAAGAGAAGATGATTTTGATGATTTGATTATACACTCATGATAGTTGAGCATATTATTTTCCATACTCTGTAACTAGAGCACCAGAAATCTTACACACTGGACCTTTAAGTCAATGTCAAGAAATAGCTGTAACAGAAAACGCAAAGATATTTAAATTATATTGGTGTAAAACAAAATCCTCATTTTGAGAGGCAGAATTTTGGCTTTTTTTTGTTTGTTGCCAAGTTAAATTATGAATATTATGGTATATGTAATTAGTCAGTACTTGTAATCAGTCAAATATAGTGTAAAAATACCAATAGTCACTATAACGTCTTTAAAGGTGTAATGTGTAACATTTAGGAGCATCTATTGGGAGGAATGATGATGTTTTTATTAGTGTATAATCACCTGAAAGTAAGAATTTTACCTTTTTAAAATGAGCCTTTTATATGTATAGAGGGAGCGGGTCCTGTTCCACGGAGACCGCCATCTTGAACCGCCATGTTTCTACAGTAGCCCAGAACAGACAAACCAAACACTCACCCTGGTAAGATGCCAAGCCCCGGTCCTATAGCAATGATACGCAATGAAATGTTTTATTTTACTTGAAATGTTTGAGTTTGAAATGTTCAATTTCAGCTCAGTGAAGCACTTTAAACACGTAAATTTTCTTTTTATATATAATTGTGCTTCAAATAAAGACAAGCATTTCTCTACACCTTATTCTTGTTTAAAAATCATTCACAACATATGAAAGTTATGGAAAGTTAGGCGCACCAGTGCAACCAATGCAAAAAGTTAGTCTGGAGCCCTGTTTGGAGTTTTTCATGAGTTTTGTGGCCAGCAAAGTTTCTCCTACGGGCTTAGAAGTGGATGGTGAGGTGAGGTGGTTGCAGTCTGCAGCCTCACCACTAGATGTCACTAAATCCTACACACTGGTCCTTTTTTAAAATTTTTTTATTAAGCTTAACCTCGTTGTCATGTAACGTTTGGCTGGTCGTCCAGCTGGTGGTCCATGCATTAAGTTTACCACAGAATCTCCCTGAATGACTGCGTCCATACAGTGTGTGCCATGAGAAAATCATCTATGAGTAACCTCCACGGAAATGTTCCACCTCCCACAGTCACCCACATCAGAAGGCAGTGGTGCAGTCGTCATGGGTAACGTCAGATTGTTTTGGTTGGTTTTGGCTGAGCGAGCCCGGGGCTTTTAGTGATGGGGACATTTATATGAGTGGCTCTTCTCCGCTTACTCATCAGATATGTTTCTTCTAGAGGCTGAACAGAGCTTGTTGTGTCATTTGGACCGTCGTCCTGTAATGAAACCTAATGAAGTTATTTAACTGTGGGTGATAAATTATGAGTGTGTGGTGCGATAGATCAGATTTCAGCAGTTTAAGAACCTTGTCTTCAACTCGTGATACACTTCACACGTTAATAAAACAGCAGATATTAATGCCTTTTAAACACAAGTATACGTACTTACATACTGACCTACAAGGTGGCATCTTCAAGTGTTTTCTTTTGTCTGACCAAGAGTGCAAAACCCAAATATTCAGTTCACAATGATGCGTGACAGAGAAGCAGGAAATCCTGCCAAGTTGGAACCATTGACCATATAAAGAAATGGACGCCATACCTGTGAGGTCACCCATTTCATGACGAGCTGTTTTAAAGCTCTGGTCACCGCCATGTTGGTAGTTCTGCTTCTTCCTCCTCTCAGCTAAGTCGGCAAAGACGTGGAGCTGAGGCGAGCTGAATGAAGGCTGGTTTGCTCAAACAAGCCATCTGTAACGGTACCTACCTGTCAATCAAAGCGTCCACACTCTTAATCCTGCATAACTTTAAGCCTTAATATAATTTGAGCAGGTGAGTTGTATAAAAATTCACCCTCAGTACAGTTGTCATGAACGGGGAAATTAGCTATTGAGACCAAAACTGTTTTTTGTACCAGGCTGTAAACATGTTTATTTCTGCTGTGAAGTTGCAACATTTTAACATGGAAACTTATGGAGACTGACTCACTTCTGGAGCCAGCCTCGAGTGGACTGATGAATGATTAATTTGATAATAAAAGTTGTTGATTACTTTTCTGTCGACCGTCTAAACATAAAGTCACGCTGCCGTCGCGGCGTACCGATTGATCTGCTGTTTGCTGTCAGTTCAACACTAACAAAAAAGCACATTTTATCACTGTTTGTTCATTGTAAAGTAGCTCCAGTAAAAATCTGTGTATCATCCAGAGAACAACATAAAACAGAACATGTTGGAAAGGTTAAATGTAATATCTGTAATATTCTTTGTGTCGTTTGGGTAAACTGAAGTCTCATTAAAACTCATAAACTCATTAAAATCGTCTAACATTTTCCTGGCAACGCCGAGCGGAATAAAACAAAACAAAAGACTTGAAATGATTGTTGCCGAACAGTGAAGCAGGTCGCAGGTCTGTCAAACAGGAAATTAATCACCCATCACCACATGTTGAGCTCATCAGCTGTGGTAAGCGTCACCTCTCATGATTCTCACAGATTTAGATATCTCTTATTTCCTGCTTGAACGTTTGATCTCACTGCAGCTCATCAGACGGCGGCTCTTCTTTTCTGCAGAGGTTTTGAGGCACAGATCGTCTCCACAAGGTCTTCAAACCACGAAACATCTGAGTTCACATTTGGAGCAGCTTCAGTCGGCTGCAGCAGGATGACTGGGTGGTTTTGGTGCTTCCCACAGTCTACAGCATGATCGCTGTGCGTGGTTGAGTGCATTTTCCTGCTTTCAGCGAAGGCTTGATTTCACCCTGAGAAATGTATAAATTGGAACATTAAAGCTTCTTAATGCTTTAAAGATCTTTTCATGCAAAATCACTTGCCCACATGTACGTTGAAATAGATTTTGGTCGCTGTAATCGTCCCTGTGAACTTCCTAATGTTTTTACAATGTAAAAGACGAGGGACGAAATCCACAGGCCTCGTTTCATGTTAAGTTGAGCTGAAGCTGATACGAGGCCTGAGAAGTCTCAGTTAAATAAATTAAGTGGGCATATTATCCTCTACAATTACAGTCATTTGAGGGCAAACTTCCCTCTCTCTGTGTCCCCAGACCTCGCTGAGCCACAGAGGAGCCACAGTAAAAATAAAAAGGGGGAATTTCGTGCTAACAGACAAACCTCTCTTCTTATTTCTCAGTTTGTACAACCTTGATTCCTTTCCTCGCCTCCTCTTCTTAGACCTGGAGGAGGCAGGGAAAGACACACAAGGAGAGAGAGGTCGAAGCATTTAACAAAATGAGACATCCTGACTCAGGAGCTGTCATCTTAAAGTCGATTAAATATGGCGTGTAGCACAGCTGCATCTCCTGTCCGTCGTCACGCCTCTTTTATACATCGTGGATACGGAGAAGACTTCAGGAGAGGATGCAGCTGAGCATCCTCGCTCCTCCAAATGCATCTTAGGAATTGAGATATCCTTCAAGGTGGAGCGCTGAGATCGATTTCAAGGTCACAGCCAGGAGGATGCAGGAGAGAGGAGACGAGGAGGCACAAAACAAAGAATGCTAGCAGCTCTGTAAGGCTGTACCCAGGCACAGTGGTGCTCCAGACTCCAGCACTGGCCAGCTGTGTTTGTGTGTTTGTTATCTAAAATGCTGTCCAGGTGCAGATCTTTTGAAATTAAAGTAACGTGATATCTTCGTTGGTGGTTGAGTGACCGAGAGAGTGAAGTGTGAGAGGGAGCAGTGGCTGCAAGAAAGCCGGTGAATCAGAGAAATAAACGTTATTTTCTGATTGTTTCACAGAGGTTAAACACCTGCAGCTCTATGCTAATCTCCACAAAGCCTGATTTGATGTGAGTATGGCCAAATAGTCTCTTTTTGTCATCTTGACTTGAGACTTTATGCTAACATGCTAACAGAGTTAGCAGGTTTAATTTAACAATAGTTAAAGCAGGTATTTGGTCTGAAAGGCTTAGTCCTTCCTGCAGCGACCCGGTTCTAACTCCGGCCTGTGGTCCACGGAAGTTTCCTCTCCTGTCTGTCTTCAGCTGTCCACTCTCACGAGTTGGTCATGCAGAGTTAACAGCCAGTCCTCAGTGAGTTCATTCAGCCACGTCTCTGTGATGCTACACTCTCCTTGGGGAGAGATCTTGCATTCCCCATGATCACAGACGGTACTCGTGGTTTGAACCGTCTCTTCAGCTCCTGGCACTTAGATCCAGCTCTGCATCCCCGATCCCCATCATTATGTATCATGAAGTAGTCCGTATAACAGGAAACAAGGACATTGGTGTTGACTGACTGCCAACCACGCAGCACCATGGCAACAATCATGACAATCCATCCTATAGTTGTCGACATTTCACTAAAAATCAAACGTCAGGATTACAGAAGTGGTTACAATAACATCACCGATCCTTTTAAGCTTGTTCTTATCTTTTGTAAACGTCAGCAGAGTGATATGAGCTCTTCTGATTACATTCCATCAGCTCCAGTAATCAAACGAACGGGCACTTGTCACGGTGATGTTTAAC
Source organism: Argyrosomus regius (assembly GCA_946959425.1). NCBI lineage: Eukaryota > Metazoa > Chordata > Actinopteri > Sciaenidae > Argyrosomus > Argyrosomus regius. The sequence goes on along the minus strand of OX336898.1, from coordinate 20,783,514 downwards.
TTAACGTAGACATGTTTATCCAGTAGTTTAAAGCTGAACTAAGTTTTCCAGTAGTCTGATAAGCATGACATCACCTCTTCTCTTCCCGCTTGTGTGTGCAGACTTTGTTGTGTTTAAAACACAAAGCAGCTGCGTCTTGATAAACTTCTCTGTTTGACCCGACCCGATCGTCATCTTCACTCGTACTTCTCACCAACGGTCGATGACCATCTGCTGGGAATGATTAGAGTTGTCTCAGTTTGGTATTCGAAAGATCTCCCCTGCAAAGAAAAGATATAAACAGAAGCTGTTTGGAACAATAACATCGAGCCTTCTTCTGCAGATTTACTTGACGAAAACATTATTTAAGCTGGATATGTTTTTATATTAAGTTTTATTGCTCGTTTCTGCTGACTCATTTGTTCCTACGACGATGGCGACTTGACATGTGGAACTCGTTTTCTGGACAGTTTCACAGGGTTGTCGGGGAAATGCCCTCTTTTGATTGGCACTTAGTTTCCTTTTTCTCCCTTTTCTAAATGTGTCTGCAAAACTCTGACGTGACCTCATGTGCTAAATATCTGGTTGTACCTTACGTGCAAAGTTTAGACTGCAGCCTCCTCCGTCTTCTAAGATCCTGTACGAAGCTAATCTAGTTTAGACTTTGCTGCAGCAGTGATATCCTGTAGCTACACCTGGATGCTCTTTTACCTGGTTGATCTTCAAAAACAGCAAACATTTTGCACATTGAATACATTAATGATTAACTTTGTGTGATGAAAGTGAAGTGTTTTATCACCCAGAGACCAGCTAACGTCGGTTTAGTGGAGCGCCAGACTCCAGTGATCTCACTGCAACACTTTAAACTCCCAGCCAGCTCTGGTCGGGTAAAGAAACTCTGTCCACAGTCTGTTTACTATCAGAAACACTGTCCAGGCACAGATCTTATAAAAAGTAAATAAAAGTAAAAAAAATAAAAAGTAAAGTAATACAATATGTGATAACATCAGTGGTGGTTGAGTGACCTCAAGCGGTGATTCTCAAACGGTGGTGGTACGCGGAACAATAGACCAAATATTAAAGATTAAAAAATCTGTTCTGTCTTTCCTGTGATATGTAAGAGCGATTTAATTCATTGTGACATTAATTGTCACAATTTTATATCACAGTTCTGAAGTCGGGACACGTGTTGCCGTGTTGTTACAGGTTGACAGCTTTCCTGCAGATACACGACAACTGCAAAATATCATCTCCGTGTAGTATTTGCTGCATTGTACAGAGGTTTAGTTTGCACTGTTAATCACACGTGAGCCAAACTACATTTTTCTGAACTGACAGAACACATCTCTGTACCCCGACCTTCTTTTAAGAGGCACAAAAGCATCTTGAAAACATAATGATCGGCTGCAGACACCTCCGTCCTTCACGTCAACTGCAGAGAAAAATGTTGCGTTATGTTGCCTGACAAGAAGCACTTTGAATTATACTGCATCTACATGACGTATTTATTTTCGGCCGGGCGTGCGCGTCATGCCCTTTATGCTGCAGAGCCAGTGTTGACGGTTATTGATGGCCAGCCGGCTCATCTGCACGTCAGTCAGCAACAGACGGCTTTAGAGGGAATAATTTCCCTCTCTCTGTTGTTGTTGTATGTTCGCGCTGTCGTATTTCACTCAGGAAAGTCACAGCCTATTTCTTTTAATAATAAAAATACAGCTTGTCTGTGCTGATACATTTATGCTCGAGCGAGTTTAAGCTGAAATTACTCTCAGATAAATAAACAGCTCAAGCTTTATCACTTAAAATTTCTTTATAGAGTCACCACAGAGATTTTATTAGACTGTTTCTCATATTGATGAAGGACTACGGACCTCACAGCAGCGAGTGAGAACGATCATTTCGTGCTCCCACACATTTTCCATATGTGTTTGTCCAAGCGGAGGCCGCAGAGTTCCTGCAGCTGTGTGCATGAATGCGCTGAGTAGCTGCTAACTAAGGCCAGACTGAGTCGCCTCTGTGAAGACCAGCCATCTCCCACAGTGGGGAAATGTCAGCTGGATGGAATGAGGCAGGCCTGGAAAGCGAGGAGGCCCCGCCGCTCAGCAGAGAGCACCAGTGTTATAGCTTACCCGCGACGGTTTTCAGCTGTATGCCATGACTTTGAAAAGGAACAAAATAATATGTTAAGAACCACAACAGGGAGCTGCCAACACAGTAGATTCAACAATAAACTGAAGCTTTTGTGAAGGATTTCAGACAGATGACCACAAATGATTTTAATAATTCTTGTTAAGACAAAAAATATTTATTTTATAGCAAATCTGCTGCTTGTTTTTTGAGGCTGATCTATTTGTGACTCATATTGTTAATCAGTTTATTGTTACTTACAGACGCAGCTACATAGAAATGATTGGAATTAATTGATATATCCTGATGGCAGGCAACAATTGTGATTGGTACTGTGCCACAAGCGGCAACGCCCATGGCTGTGAAGTGAAGTGCCAAAAACTGCAGTTCCTCAAACGTCCACTTGAGGCTGGCTCCAGAAGAAGTGAGTCAGTCTCCATAAGTCCCCATGTTAAAATGTCTAAACTTCACAGCAGAAATAAACATGTTTACAGCCTGGTACAAAAAACAGTTTTGGTCTCTATAGCTAATTTCCCCGTTCATGACAACTGTACTGAGGGTGAATTTTTATACAACTCACCTGTTCAGATTATATTAAGGCTTAAAGTTATGCAGGATTAAGAGCGTGGACGCTTTGATTGACAGGTGGTTGCTGTTACAGATGGCTTGTTTGAGCAACCAAGCTTCATTCAGCCCACCTCAGGTCCACCAATGATCCACAACTTTGCCCATTTTTAGAAGAGGCATGATTGCCAACATGGCGGCTTCAAAATGGATCTTCAGAAACCCGTGGGTGACGTCACACGTACGCTGTACATTCTTTTTACTGACAGTGGTCTGCCAACATATACACAATACAGATAGAGCTGCAATAATCTGATATTGGCTAATTTATCGCTGTAGCTCAACGTCATTTTATGATCTAGCAAGATCAGCAGTGTAAAGATCTTGTTTGCGTGCTCCACTACTATAAAACGTTGAAAGTCCAGGAAGATTTGCAGGACTTGTTGTGTGTGTTTATGTAAAAGAACATAAAGATCAGAGAGAGTCTCTTTAGAGATTATGAAGACCAAGATGCAATGAAGTGTATGCTGAATAGTCCAGGACTAGGTGCAAGATAAATATCAGGGTTAGAAAGATGATTCATCTGTCTTCGAAAAATATTTAAAAACAGTTCATTGCACATTATTTTTCTGGACTTTTCTCTCTTTTTGTTTTAAAATACTTTGTGTGTTACGTCTTAAAGACTCTACAAACTATTCAAATTAAGCGATTTGGCTTTAAACTCAGACATATGGAGGACGCAGGGAGCCAAAAGAAAGGGTGCTGAAACACTTGATTAATACATTCATAGATAACTGAATATTTCTCAAACAGAACGCAGAAACAAAGCAGCAGGATTGTTGCTGGCATGAATGTCTTCAACACCCGAGAGGATTACAGACTAAAGCTGCGATGTAAACATCTCGGCGTAAGTGTTAAACATGACATATGAGTTGACACATTCACAGCTTTTCTGTATTTTGGGACAGTATGTATTACTTATTCTGAGAAGATTAGGTAATCGTAAAAAATGCAGTCAAAGTAATGGGTTTATTTTAAAATCCTCTTTCGGGAACATCTTTGAACTTTGAATTCACTGAGGCGTGCAGCACTGACAAAAGACTCTCCTCATGAAGTCAACGCATGTCTTACATTTCTTTGTCTGTTTTAATTGACAGTGATAATTCCTCTCCCGGCTCAATAAGACCATTAATTCAGCAAATTAACCGATCAAAAGGAGAGAATAAAACACTTCAGATTAGATATTTTCCTTTTTATAGTTTCAATGTTTGGACAGTGTGTTGAAAAAATGAGTACTGAGTTATCTGAGCAGTTATATGTGGAACTTCTTATCTTGTATGAATTATAATAGAATATATTTTGGCAGTGTCGGTCAGTCCAACACTTCAGCTGTCCAGACAAGTCTTCAATAGATTATCATGAAATTAATCGTAGTCACCAGAGGATGGACCCACCTGACTTTGTCCCGTAGTGCCACCGCGAGGGTGACGTTGCTGTTCTGAATAAATGTCTTGATAATTTTTTGGGTGGATTGCCATGAAATTTGTCACAGACTTTCATGGATAAATTGTAATAACTTTGGTGATCCCTCGACTTTTCATCTAGCGCCATCATCAGGTCAAACTAACTAACATTCCCATTAGCCTCAGCTGTACAGCTGTAAACTCAGATTTAGGAGCTGCTTCATGGAATAAACAAAGCCAGAACACAACAGGTAGAGTATTAAGTTTAGATAGCCTCAGTTTCTCTGATTGGTGTCAAGCCCAATTAAACGCAGCTAACTGCAGCGACCAATGACTGACCGCTGATCTTATTAAGAACATCCAGCTTGTGGTTGATTTTAAGCTCTAACCCAAACAAACACAGCTGTTAACAAATGTCACATTCAGTCCAGATCATTCACGAGTGTCACTCTTAATCCGTAAACTAAAGCCTGGAAGTGCAGATCCTCTAATCGGCAGAGAGCACAAGCTCATTATAGCTGCCGCACTGAGACAACAAAGAGAAAAAGATCTCCATGCAGAGTTTGTTGTCTGTGGTTTTTGGTCGTAACTGCGATCCGACGCTCTCAGCAGATGTGCTGGCAAGACGAGTGTCCTGAGAGGGATTTGTCATGCCTTCAGAGCCATATTAGTTCATGTTTGTGTGAGCTGTGACATCTCTGGTCTGCTCAGTGTCTGCACATGGCCTGTAGCTGACTCAGACTGATGAGGATGGAGCACCACATCTCCATCTTATTGTCTGTACCACAGTTGTTTTGTCACTCAGCTCGCCAGTGTTTAATATTTTCAATCAGTTCAGATGTTCAGCAGCATTTTTGAGGTTTTCAAAACACAGTTCACTTGTGTCACTCGAGAGGATTTTATTTATTATACAGATAAATCATGAACTCGCTGCCATTAATTCATCTTACATAACCTTCCATCGTTTTTCTGATATTTCCCAGCGTTTGTCCAGCTGTAATCATGAAACAAGTTCTTGGCAGATACAGTTTCTTACAAGTGTCTCGTAAGAGTCATGGATTTGCATGAGTTATAGCGGGTCATTAAAACTAATGAGGTCATCTCAGAGGTAGCTTCTCTATGTTACCGTGTTTATGAGTTAGTGACAGTTTGTCGATAATAAATCTGCTGACCCCCACTGGAAAATCTAAAAGTCTACAGAAACAAATATGTGATGATCTGATTATGTTGTATTCAGTTTATATTATTAACTCCTTTTAATGGGACACGCTTGAATCGCTTCCATCCACTTGTTTAATGCACATTAAAGGAGCAGTCTGGAGGGTTTAGTGACGTCTAGTGGTTTAGTTGCTGATTGCAACCCCTCACCGTCTCATTCCCAGCATGAAGGAGAAACTATGGTGGCCGCGAAACGCACTGAAAAATCGCAAAATGCCCGATCTAGAGTCAATGTTTGTCTCTTCTGGGCTACTGTAGAAACATGGAGGACTCTTTTCAGGTAACTAAAACATAAGAATTATTATTTTCACGTATTTATACACTAAAGAAAACATAGTTATTCATTTTTATAAAACATTTCTGCAATATTCTGCATATAGAGCCCCATAAATCTTACACACTGGGCTTTGCACTCAAAATCTTGAGTGGAAATGGATGACAATTTGAAGAAATATTGCAAAAAGGTTTTGTTGGTTTCTCGACTTTAAAAATCTAAAAACGTGTCGAGAGTGCAGTAGAAACAGACATGCATGAAGCTTGTCAGTTAAACTTCCATTAATTGTCTTTCAAATTAATACATAAAACTAACATAAATGTAATATTTCCATCATGTTTTATATTGTTTAAAGTTTGATTGACAGTCACGTCTCTCGTTGCACCTACTTCTTCTGCAGTAACTAACTTTCTAGTAATCACATAACTGTAGTGGATGGAAACGAGCATTAATCAAGAAACTCTGTTAATAATTGCAGTACATTTGGTTCGAGGCTATGGATAGTTAAATAAAAATGTGTGTGGTTTTATTTACTCCAGTATAAAAACATTTGTATCTGGGAGATCCAAACTTTGGTGAGTCAGTAATGTGGCAAAACCTCCACCATGAAGAATAAAGAACAAGAAACTGAGATGATCCAAGAACATTTTCTAGTTGGTTAACATCCCCGTGAGTACAGTTATTATTAAATGGAAAGATTAAATCAACACCATGCAACCAAGCAAGAACCAGTGGTGGTGAGAGAAAACACTACTTCTACAACACCAAACGTTTCCACAGCGTCTTCCCCTTTCAAGTCAAACTTTCCTTCTTCTTACTTAGTTTTGCACTCTTTAACTAGAATAGATCAAACAGCATATATACCTCTTACTTAAAGCCTCACTCAGTAATTGTACAGCTGCATAATTAAACATTATGTAAGTTACCATGTAAATATTTCCACATATTCCATGTCTACATGACAAAAACGACAACTCTTTCATTGTACAACAGAGTCAATGTAATTAAGATCTTAAATTACCAAACGACAGGCAGGGAGTTGTCACATACAGATATAAACTGATAACATTGTTCATTCATGTTTGATAAAATAAACCGACTACCTTTACTGACCTCATAGTTCATTTTAGGTGAACAGTCGAGCCTCAATTACCCATAACGCATTGAGGCTCTATGATTACAACCCTGTCGGGGTTGTAAAGGTCAGACTGGAGACACTTTGCTTTTCTTTATGCCAGTTTCAGCCTGTTGAGATTATAGAGGACTGGACCAAGTAGCATGTCAACTGTAACTGTATGGATTGGAAGAACCAACCATAATTTCTAGGAAAGAATGCCGCTGTGTAAACTACCAATAAATGTTTAGTCTTAAGCAAGTCGACTCAAAGCAAGCCGCAAAGTGAAGTAAAATTTATTTCAGTGCATGAAACAAGACAACTTTCCTTCTAATGTATTAAAATAATCCAATGGAGGCTATGTTTCAGATGGAGTCTCTCAAAAACAGTCCTAAGTTGGAAGATGCAGTATACGATTTATCAATGAAAACCCAAAGATAATCAGTTTATTCTCACATAAGATGATCGAAATGGACCGTACACTGTCCAAACAAGTCCAATACTGAAAACTATTCAGCTTCATATCATAGGAGACTAAGAAAGCCAACAAATACTCAACTTTGAGGAGATGTAATGAGTTAAACTCTGGAATTTTTGCCTACAAAGACGACACAAACAATTATAAAACTTGTCTCTCAATCAACTTATCGTTTCTACTCAACCGTAGCCACAAAGTTTTCACCATTTTATGATCTTTTGTTCATTTAAGTTCTTAAAATCTCAACTTCTCTCTGCTGCGTTGAAGCTAAAACCGTGTTCTTACCGTAGTCAGCATTATTACTTCACTGGACTCTGTATCTTGTTATGACCACATGTTGAATCAAAGCTCAGAAGTTGAGAAAGATCCATAGACTATCTGTAACACCTACTTTAATCTCCAACGTAACACACCTGCGTTGTTTTAACATGGGATGGTTTTGATCCGGTCCGAGTCTCCTCACAGAGCCATCTGCTTGGCAGATTTACTCATGAATGTGTGAGACTGTTAGACCTTTTTACTACTGTTGTCTGACCTCCTGTATATTGTGGATATCAGTGAGTTTTATTGGTGCTGATGGATGATGGGTTTATACTTTTTTTTATTTTAGTCATGCTACAGGCGAGGCTCTCCAAGGGTCGGGTGTTAATCCACCATGTTGGTCCAGACTGAAATACCTCAGCTGTTTGTTGGGTTGAAATTTGGTTTAGACATTTAAACCAGAAGATAAATCCTCTGACCTTGGTGAACCTAGACTTTTCCTGTAGCACCAACATGCGGTATACATTTGTAGTTTTGAGTAAAATGTCCCAACAAATATTGGATGGACTGCCATGAAATTTGGTAAATTTGGTCCATGACTCTTGTGGGCTTGTTCACGAGTGATGGAAAATGGAGCTGGAGATGGACCGGACCGTTGTGGGAAAGAGAGAGCTGAACCTGGAAGGCAAAACTCTTGATTTCCCAGTCCATCTACAGTACGTCCCAACCCTCACCTATGGTCATGAGCTTTGGGTAGTGAACAAAACAGGCTTCCTCCGCAGGGTGGTTGGGCTCAGCCCTAGATATAAGGCAAGGAGCTTGGACAACCGGAAGGCTTCGGAGAAGAGGCGCTGTTCCTTCATGTCGAAAGTGGTTTGGGCCTCCTGGGCGCCTTCCTTTGGAGATATTCCAGGCGCGTCCAACTGGTAGAAGACCCAGGGGCAGACCCAGAACCTGCTGGAGGGACTACATAGCCCAACTAGCCTGAGAAGACCTTGGGGATCCTCCACGAGGAGCTGGGATGTGTTGCTGGCGAGAAGGACGTCTGAAACCGTCAGCTGTACTGTAGTTTAGTGCTAATTTGTCAATGTTGGCATGCTAACAAGCTAAACTAAGACAGTGAACGTGGTTCTGCTAAACATTAGCATGTTAGCATTTAAAACACCCTTGTGCCTAAGTACACCCTCACTGAGCTGTTAGCATGGTGGTAGACTCTTGTTAAGCAGCAGACGTGGTTGCCTAAGTGTTTTTGTTCTAGCAGACATCCATCAGTTTGTCCTTTTGTAATCATAACTGCCATTTTGTTTACAGCTGCAGTAGCAATAGCTTGCAAATGTTCTCTGATTTGTGCCCGAGCCACGTCGGCTGTAATGCAGTGTGTAGTGTAGTGAAACACATGTGGCGTCTTAAATTAAACGGGGGGGGCCCGGTGTGACCTATTCAGTTGGTTCCACACATTCTCTCATTCTTTAGGGTTCCCCTTTAAGACCAGATCCCTGGGGTCTTCTGAAGCTGAGCAGAAGATTTGATTTAATGAGTGGTGGCAGATTTTATGAGTTTATCCCCCAGCTTGTTAGTCGACCCTCTTCAGCGCTCGCTTGAACTCATGACATGCAAATATCGCCTGTTTTGCATTACAAGATCCTGAAGTACAGACACTTGTCTTTGTATCGTGTGGCGACCCGACCAACCCGCAGTGTAAAGTGTCAAATATACTTAGCTCTGTTCGGGTAGTCGGGATTTATTGGTTTAGTCAATAACTTTGGTGCTACTCCTTCTTGTCAGTATAAAAACCTGCAGAAGAGAAGAGCAGGATACACATTTAACATTGTGTTCACAAACTGAGGCCTTGTATAGATTTCTAAAAGTATTGCATGTACATTAGGAAAAGATGGCAACAGAAATCTGGTTATATGTTATCAGACGCTTAAACGATTAGGCAATGAGTCTATTATTGATAATTGTTTGTAGTTTTTCAAGCAGAAATATCACTGACAGTATCAAGAATGGACACTGTATGCGTGACGTCCCCCATAGGTTTACGAAGAGCCTCAAAATCTGTGGCTCTGGACGCCGCTATCTTGGTAGTCCTGCCTCTTCCGCCTCCTGGCTAATCTAAAAATCATTCATTGGCGGACTTGACGCCTGGTTGCTCAAACAATTTGCTGATTTTCTTTTGTCTTATGTCATCGTAAACTAGCTGGCTTTTGGATTCAGACTGTTAGTTGGACTAATTTGAAGAAGTCACTTGATTCGTTGTAATAATCCAGAAGATAATCACCAGAATAACCCTGAATACCACCCTGGTGACTGTTGAGGTGACAACTGAAACAGCAGTTGTCTGCTTGTACCAGTACCACTGTCATTCATTGCTCTATTTTAAGCTCGTTTTCCCTCAATTTATTTATAAGTTTATATCAGTTTGTTTCCATGGCTGCAGTCAGTTTTTTAATAGGCGATTATTCATCAGTCGAGTCATTTTTCAATCACAGATGTCAAAACATTCCCAAAGCTCTGTTTAATTTAGAAGTTTTTCTACTTTTCTTCAACTTATGTGACAATAAATTGATTGTCTTTATGTTTGGGACTGAAATTTGAAAAGGTCATCTTGGGCTTGTAGACCGCATTATTTATCGATTAATCATCAGCACATTCATTGATAAAGACAGTAAACACTGGTTGCCTACTCTGATCCTACTTTATTTGAAAGTGTTGTTTTCATTACATATGCGAGGATAGGCGTTTGATTGCCTTGCTCTGACTGGTCCAAGCTGACGAGGTTTATGTTCCTCCTTTCCCCCACACGAGCTGGGACGTAACAGATGATTTATCTTCATCTAAACTGATATTAAGATGAAACTTTGTTGTCTGCTTGCTCAGCTCAGCTTCGTGTAGTCTTGTTGAAACTCTCTCAGGTCCGACAACAAGTGATATCAGATTTTTATTTTTTTTTCCTTCACAGCTTGCTTTCATTTTAATCCAACACGGCTGGACGCAGCGGTGAAGAATGTGTCTGCTTCCTGCTCGTCCCATCTGTTAAATGTATGAGAATATAACCGTGTCCGTGCAAGATACAAGAAACATTTCCTCCAGGGATCGGGCGGAGATTGACCTCAAATGTTAACATCAACAGCCATTTTTTTTCCCCTGACACTTTTATTAATTTTAATCAAGTGGATAATGAGCAGAAATATTCAATCAGCGCAGATTTATTCCATGCTCGCGTGTTTAATAAAATATAATTTCCACTGCTGCCACATTTGTAAAGGGTGGGTCATCTGCTGTAGATATCCATCACTGTCACAGATTCACACTGTGAGCTGGTGGATTAGTTTAAAGCACGGAAATAAGACGTGCGGTGACGGATGATTGGGAATTGTTCTTTATTTCTGCAGCTTTAATCGTGCAGGAGAAAATCCTAAATCATCATCGCAAAGTTAATATGGTCGAAGGGAAACGTCCGTCCGCACAGTCTGACTTCACTTTCCTCTCATTCCCGGCTTTCCCCTCTAATTTTCCTGCACGACCACAAGAGCTGCTCGCTCTGTCATGACTCCCAGTAACACTGGCATCTCATTTAAAAGGCAGCAGCTCCGACTCTGCATCCATTAGTTACAGTGGGAGGGGAGGGAAGACGAGAGGGAGGCAAGGAGGGAGAATGACGGCTATTTAAGGGTTGGAGTTTAAGCAATGGGGGTCTGACCTAAACACTCCTCACACTTTAAAAGACATTTACTCCCACTCTCTCTCTCTCTCTCTCTCTCCCTCTTTGCTTTCAGCTTTTGACTCACTCTCTCTCTCCGCCTGTCAGTGGAGGAGCTGGACCTCAGCCTGAGCTGTGAACGGTGAGGAAAGATAAGGAAGGAGCTGGCTGAGGGGAGGACTGACAGAGCTGCCACCTTGCTGCTGGAGAGGCTGCAAGACGGAGGAGCAGTGACACGACAGAGCAAAGCATCATTTCTTTTTTCTTTTTTTTTTTTTTGGCTTCAGTGAATGTTTGAAGAGTCGGAGGCTTTACCTGCACGAGAAGATCACACTCAACAGGTAGGAAATTAGAAATTTCTGTGGATTTTATGTGTAAATAAATGAAATTGTCGCACTAAATCGAGACATTTGTAATAGTTTCACACATCCTCAGTCGTTTCAGGTTTGCACACGGCAACAGAAGGCATCGATTAGACTTTATTGGGAGTGCATTCTTGCCGTATACTGCAACTTCTTCCTGTGCAGGATCAGAGGTGATGACTGACTGCTGAGGGGACTGAACATGTGGAAGAGTTATCCACACCTTTTCATCTCTTTGAGTCTTTGCAGCCAGCTCGCTTCACGGCAAAAGAAAGAAAAAAAAAAAGAAGAGATTCTCACAAAAATTTCAGGTTGTAGATCAGTACTGCAAAAATAAGTGTGTGTGTGTGTGTCCGTGTCCGTCCTTCTGGGCAGCCGGATGATTCATCACATTACCTCGGGGCGATGCAATACAGTTTTCATTGTGTGTCATTTTTCCATCATGGAGATTAAATTAAGGGAAAAGTGGGTGTCAGGATTTGCCGGCGTGGGCAAGGAGAAAAAATACTTCATCCATCCAGTCCATTAGCTCTGCTTAATTGAAGTCTGGCTCGAGATTAGAGTCACTCAGCTCCCCTCTTTTTTTGGTTTCAGTCCTCTAAATGCACATCATGCTCAGGCCGAGATGTTTTACAGCCCTCTCTCTCTCTCTGCTATGTGTCGGGTGTCCTGGGATGTGTCCGTGCAGCAAAGTGAGGAAGGTGTCTTCTCTGTCAGAGGACAAGAGAGGGGGGCACAGCTGGTTTAGTAGCTGGAGCTTCCCCCTCCAGGGCTCTTCCTACAATGTTTTTCCCCTCTGTGTGACCTCGACGCAAAGAGCCAGGGGTTGATCATAACTCAGCACCACCCGGCCTCCGCCTTTTATGTAAAACGTTTGGATTTTTTTATTTTTTTCAGTGTCCTAATTTTCCAGGGGCACGGAGAGTCAGCGAGGGCATCGTGTCGTGTCTGAATTAACTCATGGCTGACTTGATTTTTAGTAGAGAACATCACGTATGTGCATGGTTATATGACCGTGCGGGGTCTGTGTGAGGACTTTAAAGTTGTAAATCTGCCAGAGTGTTGAGAATCAGGTGTGTTGGTCGTGCACAGATGGTTGCTGCTAATTAAAATCTGCTCTTATTCACCAGTGGAGGAATAAAATGTTCAGATATCCCGCACAGCATTGAACACACATGCTGACATGCTGCCACTTTGTCCAATACTTTATCTGTCAGTTTGCTTTGCAGTGTCCTGTGGAGGTTTAGCCCTCTAGTAGTGCTGTGGAGCTGCTTTTGCACGAGTGGGGTCCCTGTTTTGTTTATCTCGTCCTACCAATTGTGTCAAATAGTTCCAACAGGTGGTGGTAACGCGCCCAGATACGCTGCTGCGACTTGCCAACAAAGACGACTACAAGCTAGTAAACAACAGTGGATTAAAAAATTTGGTGATGAAGGAAATCCACTCCACATGTTTGTTAGACCTCAAGGATTCACACTGAAGTGGCGAATAAGACTCGATGTAAACATAACGTTTGTTTGTTTAAAGGAGAACAGTCCAAAACCAAACAAATATATTCAGTTTATTAAACATATACGAGAGAGCAAAGCAACAGATCATCACATTTGAGAAGCTGGAAGCAGCAAAAAGTCTCTTATTACAAGTCTGAAGAGTCTCAGTTGTCTTTGAGAAGAGTTTCACAGATCTGCAACCGAGTCCAAGCTCCACTTGTGCAGATTTAACTCCTCTCACATGCAGACCTTTAAACCTTTCTTTCTTCCTGAGTGTGGCGGCAGTCCAGTCGATTCAAATTGAAAGTGAAATGTGCGTCCTGTTCAGGCTCAGCTGGGAACGCATAAAGCCCAGGTTTATTATTCTTAAAGGACTCCTTCAGGATCTCTGTGCAGGCAGCGGGGAAATTTGTAATCTGCTAATGAGGTGTTGCATTTTCTGTCGCCGTTGCACCGACTACAGTTACCAGTCCAATTAAGTCACTTGAGAGGATTTCCAGCTGTTCCAGATGCCGTGATAAAAAAACACTAAAATATCACAAATAAGCAGATGCACTGGATTTAATATTCATTGCCAACCGGCGTCCTGACACACCGCTGTCAGCCGCGAATGTTTTCCATGAGGAGAGCGTCCAGACACGCTGCACTTGTGTTCTCGTGAATCAGCGTGTGAAGCGAACGCAACACAGACGCCAGAAACGGTCCTCTTAGATAGAGAAAGAAATTAAACATAAATAATGCATGAAGTGCCACTTTCAGTTTCACTAAAAGTTGAAGTAACTGAGCACTTCACTGCCTCTCTCTCTTTTTTTGTTTTTTTCTTTCTTGACTAGGCAAAACAGATGTTGCCACTTCAGGGCCAACATTCCCAGTTTGTCTTTTCCACGCGGGAAAGTTCCCTTCTCTTTGCCAGCATGGGGGAAGAATACTAAAGCTACAGCGACTCTGGATTATAGCTTAGTGAACAGGTTATATTTATTTCAGTTTTTCAGTCCAGATTGTCTTCCCATGTCCCGTAGTCCAATGAAATGTCCTTGGTCAACCCCTAGTCCGCTTTCAATGACGTATTCTTGGCTTTAAACAGCAAAGCACTATTAGACTCATCTAGTTTGTCTGAGAGTATAGATAAATGGTCACAATATTCAATCCCTTTTGAATAAAAATCACAACAGGGGCTTTTTATGAATATTTAATAGCCACATTTGAAGTTATGAAGAGCTTCCTTCGCGGAAACATAAGCAGTTAGAGTCGTGTTGAGGATTTTAAAGGATTCATTCTTCTCCCGCACCTGAAATTATCACTCTTTGAGTCTCGTAAAGCTTTCGAGAAGGAGATAAGAAACATATTGACAGGCCAAGTTTTCAGATTTACAGCCCGCCTTTTATCCTGCCACTCACCAGATGTGCAAGAAGTCGTGAAACTCAAGCTCAGGTTTATATCTGTGTCTTTAACAGATTAGACGAAGGGTGCAAAAATGCTTGTGAGGGGCACCCGAAGTAAAGGAGGTCAGAGGTCGGGGCAATAAAGGGAAGGGAAGAGGATTGATGAGATCAGTGCAAACACTTTAAAGGCACCGTGGTGACAGTAATGGACAGTCAGTTTTACTTAGCGGATACGTAATCCAAATATAACAAACAAAGAATATGAAGTCGAGGACAACATTCAGCCGTCGTGGTGTTATGCAGATCAGGGAACACGACGACGGCTGAATGTTGTCCTCGACTTCATATTCTTTGTTTCCTGTCATCTTGAAGGATGTTCAGCGTATTCAAAGTCCGTTGGCCAACAGCCCTCAACTTGTCACATTGTGGTTTTGTAGATTCCTGCTTCTTTAATCTGTTTTATTGGCTTTCCACAAACGTAAATCTTCTGTGCTCCGTACAGGAAAAGTCATCACAACCTGTGTTGAGCTCTCAATACTTTGGAATAACGGTGAATACACGCGGGACCATCCCGCCCATCAATCACCAACGACCTGTCAATAATTTTAATCTCCAAAGTCGACTGACATTCTGATATCGGAGACGTCATGACAGATGGTGGAGATGGAAGAGTCTCCTGGCGACAATTGGTGAGCATCCGCGTCATGGGTTGGTGGCGTGACTGTGGATTGATCGCACTATATCGATGATGTTTGGGTTTATTTACATTGAATGATGGTGTTTGACTGATGGGCGGCATTTGTTTGGTTCCAAGTTGTGTCAGAGGATGTATCGAGCTCAGAAACTTTGTGGTAATTCCGATATGCCTTCCGATAAGCGGCGATCTTCGTGGCTGTGAAGTGAAGCCAATGCGGAAGTGCCAAAAACTGCAGTTCCTCCAACGTCCACTTGAGGCTGGCTCCAGAAGATTTAAATCTTAAAAACAGGAAAGAAAGCCGACATGTTTTTGTTTTGGAGTAAATTTTCCAGTTTATTACTGAATCTTTGGGCAATTACTCCATTTTTAAGTTGTCTGGATGCTGAAAAACCAAAGAAGCAACCTGTGAAGTGAAGCCAGAAACTGCAGTTCCTCAAACGTCCACTTGAGGCTGGCTCCAGAAGTGAGTCAGTCTCCATAAGTCCCCATGTTAAAATGTCCAACTTCACAGCAGAAATAAACATGTTTACAGCCTGGTACAAAAAACAGTTTTGGTCTCTATAGCTAATTTCCCCGTTCATGACAACTGTACTGAGGGTGAATTTTTATACAACTCACCTGTTCAAACTATATTAAGGCTTAAAGTTATGCAGAATTAAGAGCGTGGATGCTTTGATTGACAGGTAGGTGTGGTTACAGATGGTTTATATGAGCAACCAGGCCTCAGGTCTGCCGATGATCCACGTCTTTTTTTTAGATTCTTCTAGATTTTTAGATTAGCTGGGAGGTGGAAGAGGCAGGACTTCCAAGATGGTGGTGGCCAATGCTGCATGTTTTGATCTTCAAAACAGCTGTTCAGAACCCTGTGAGTGACGTCACGGATACGCTGTCCATTCTTTATACTGTCATTGGCCTTAGTTTGGGGTCAACAGATCCAGTAGGAGGCACACTGTCGGTGTATTTATGCCGATTTTTAGGCACCTTTTCTTCATATTTGGAGTTTTAAAGACTTGTTTTCCTCTCCATCCTTTTGCCCTCCATGTTTTTACATGTAATGTTTGTGGGCATGGATTGAAAAGGACGCGTTGATTCATGTGCAGATGTTCTGCTCTGTTTTGCCTTCGTATCTCTGGCGGATGAAAATATGTCCCATCCATAAATAAAGAAAAATAAATGAATGGTTCCACTGAGATGCAACAAATACAGCTGAACTTTAGTTGACCATTTACTGGGCTACTTGATAGCTGAGTATCAGCATTGTCTCTCAATAAATAGTTTCCAGAAGTCTTCATGATCACCTAAATCCAGGTGCACCGTATGTCTCTCCGGATGAACAATCGCCTTCTGGAAGTCATTTTTCATTGGTTCGCATGTGCGAGCTGTGTCAGCCGCTACCAATCAAAGAGTCTGGACAAGATCCTCCACCACTGGCAGAGACGCAAGCCCCCTTGATAGCGGTATAGTTTTCTGCCTCCCAGACGTAGCGAAGATGTTTCCACAGATACAGTACGTCAGCTCGCTCAGATCTTTTGGAAACTCAACACTCACTGAGTAATCTCAGCGAGGCTTTCCCACGCCGAGGAAGAAGCTAGTCATTAGTTCTAGTTTGACTCCCACAAATTACAGAGTTCTTAGTGTCCAGTTCATCGTGGGCGAGAAGGAGCCCCGCGTATGGAATATATTCCGCTGTTGTATTATGTTATATACACAATTTCATGCAAAACAGCTGAAACTTCTCAAATATGTGCATGAACACTACGCAAGAGCTTGACGTGCCAGCACAACTGGTGATCCTTTTCTACACTGCAGTACACACACACTCTTTCTTTAGTTACCTCCACATGAAAGTTTAAAGTTTATGTAGTGATGAATCAAGGCTACATTTCCTGACCTTCTACAAATGTCAGGATAATTAGTACAGCAGTAGTTTTTCTGTTTACCGCTGCCCTATCACAAAGAAATGTAGCATTAGTACATAAATCTCTGTAGTGTAGACTCCTGCAGCCAGAGCAGGTTGCAGTGACTCGAGAATTAATGCAGCACGAATGGTCAATAATCCACCTGACTCACAAACAAGCCTGAAGTCAGTTTGAGTGATGAAGTGATCCTGAAGCCTCCTGACTGTCGTTGTCATTTGAATGTCTGTGGTCGTCCGCCGGCGAGGGCTCGCTTCCTCCTCGGCAAGCAGCAACAAAGGGAATTCAAATCGAGCGAAAATGTGGTCAAATCTCCAAAACAGGTCCTAGTAGCTCATTGTTTAGTAAGGCGCACTGCAGGTAAAACTTTACCACATGTTGTTTCAGGGCTCCAGTGTCCTTGTTTTGATATTCATAAGAAGATATATTCATCCATCACGATATAATCTTACGTCTCCTCTCTCACGCTTCTGTCTGCAGCTCTACAAAGGACAGAGTGATTTGTGTTGCTTATTATCTCATTAATATATTAATGAGACTCTCTTATTATTGGCTTAATGTTTTCTGAGTAACCACGAGTTTGTAGCCTAAAAACACATGGAAACTTCATTTTCTACTGTGTAGGCTGGTAATTGGAAATATCCCCAATGGAATGACGTAAACGGTCAATTTAATACTCATTTATTTAAGTGCACACCATGTAGCACAATGCCAAGTTTCATCTGTTGTTGCTGGTTGAGTCTATAATGCACATATTAGAATATGGGCGAGTATACAGTGCACATGACAATATAAAAATCACAATTCCACATAACACTAATACATTGTACATGTAAAACATACAATGACCTTGTTTTTTTGGGTTATAAAGTCATAAAATAGATCAACACCACTGAGTTTTCAGCATATTTTTAGAAAGAAAGTCTGAAAAAATACAAAAATTTTCTGTTTTCCTGTCGTGTTGAAGACTTTGAGATATAATTTGCATTTGTTCATCAGATTGGGAACCACTGCTGTAAAAGACTTAATGTATGTATTCATGTTTGATTCTCAGAGTTTTATGATGTTCTATTCCTGGTTTTCTGGATGAGTTTGTTGGTCAGATATAAGATGCTTTTCAAAACGTCTTTAAGAATAATTTGATATTTTGCTTTTTTGCTTTCTTTCAACTGCCATGTCTCCCTCTTGAATATTAATACAGTAAGTCACTGTCTCCTGGCCAAGACACAGTCTGGTACATAAGCGCTCTAAATCACCAACTTATTTTCACTCTTTGGGTTTTGGATGGACGAGCTTTAGTAGGTGCTGGTTGACAAATTTTGTTACCGTTGGCTTTTTCTTTCCATTTCCAGCCTTTATGCTGAGTGAAGTGGTTGTCTTAGTGTTTACCGTACAGACACGAGAGTGGTAAATAAGAAGTAAATGAGCATGAAGCTCAATGTCTGACGAATGAGAATCAGGAGCCAACATATGTTTTGAATTTTTGTTTGATTATTAAAATCGTTGCCAGTTTTCTTTCGATCAATGAATCGATGCAGCTCTACTTTACAATAAAACTTCATCTGTGTGATACATTTTCTCTCTCTTCTTTCCAGAACCTTCATCATTAACCAGGATCAGCCTTCAGTCAAAGGTTCAAACATTTATTTATTTCACTAAGTCCTCGTCCCGCGTCGAGCATGGGCACACGAGGCCTTCTGGGCTGCCTCCTCCTGACCGCTTTGCTCAGCTTATCAAACGCCGGGCTCGTGAAGAAAATCCTACGGCACCGACGACAGATTCCATCGACCCCCGAAGAACATAACATCACCCTGCCCAGTGCGGGACATCCGGTGGTTTTCAACCACGTCTACAACATCAATGTTCCCGCCAGCGGCCTCTGCTCAGTGAACCTGGACGCCCCGGAGAGCACAGAGCTCCAGCCCAAAGACGCTGCCGTCTCCGCGGGCCATCACGCCACCGAGCACACCGTCGACGGGGAGAACCAGATCGTCTTCACACATCGCATCAACATACCACGGCAGGCGTGTGGCTGTACCGAAGACCTGCCCGGCCTGAAGGACCTCATGAGCCGGCTGGAGATGCTCGAGGGAGAAGTTTCAGCTTTGAGAAATCAGTGCAACGGTGACAGCAGCACCTGCTGCAGTGTACAGGTCACAGGTAGGTGTCGTATATAGGTATGTATATTATAGCCAGTATGGTAATTTATCTGTTATTTCCCAGCATTTTAAGTGCTACACTAACCACATCTATCAGTCTGCTTCAGTATAATCTGTTCCATTCATTCTTTGGAATTCATTATGGGGGTGTGATACTCTGTCATGGCATGTCATTTGAGCCAAACAAAGCCCCATTCAGTCCCTGAATGTCAGTGAAAGTAAGACTCGAACCGTTACTGGAGGATGCACTCAAAGGAACAGATTTATATTTTGGGAAATAAGCATATTGTCGGAGGTCTGGAAGTCCGAGTCTGGGCCAGATTATAAGTCTGGATGTAACTACAACAAAAGGTGAAGAGCTACTGGAGACTCAGAAGGTCCAAAAAAGATTCAAAAAAGAATCTCTGGGCTTGAACAGAGTTTATGTAATAGAGTTTATTCTTTCCAAGAGACAAACCCAAGTTGGCTCTGTAACCGAACTGAAGGCAAAACAAAGGATGAAGCCAGCAGCTGATTAGCTTAGCTTAGCTCATCTTAGCTCATCTCAGAAAGAGGGCAAACCAAGAAGACCAGGCACATAACCCCCAAAAAAGGCAACTTGTAAATTAAAGTTACTACACTTTGATTAAGAAGAAGGAAGAACGTTTATTTTATTGATCCTTCGATGGGGAAATTCATGTTTTTAACTCATAGGCCCAAAACTACCACACACACACACACACACACACACACACACACACACACACACACACACACACACACACACACAAACGGCTTTAAGACATACAGATGTGGAGTGATGGGCAGCCGTCGCAGATATGTTTTCGGTACCTTGCTCAGCTCGGCAGTTCCCAGGAGGTGAACAGCTACCACTCCACCCTCCATGCTTTGGCCTTGAACCGGTTACTTTATTTTAAAAAGGTCCAGTGTGTAGGATTTAGTGGCACCTAGAGGTGAAGTTGCAGATTGCAACCAACTAAATACTCTCCCACGCCTTTGTCTCCTTCCAAGCACGTAATAAAAACTCTAAGTTGTGACACTGACGCATTAGAAAGCTTTGTGGAATATAATCTGTGTGTTATTGTTGATTTTATAACAAAACAAAGAAACTGTCTTTACTCTCTTATCAAAGGTGAAGTGGGAACTAAACCTTACTGCAACGGTCATGGAAACTACAGCACTGAAACGTGCGGCTGTGTGTGTGAGCCTGGCTGGAAAGGACCCAACTGCTCTGAACCGGCGTGTCCCAAAAACTGTCGCGACCGAGGCCGCTGCGTCGACGGAAAGTGTGAGTGCTTTAAAGGTTTCACTGGAGACGACTGCGCGCTGGAGGACTGCCCTGTGGACTGCGGAGCGCACGGTCAGTGTGTGGGCGGCGTCTGCGTCTGCTCCGATGGTTTCTTCGGCGATGACTGCTCTGAAACCACATGCCTCAACAACTGCAGAGGCCGCGGCCGCTGTGACGACGGGTACTGCGTGTGCGATGAACCCTGGACCGGTTTAGACTGCGATGAAATCATCTGCCCCAAAGACTGCTACGACCGCGGACGCTGTGAGAATGGGACCTGCTTCTGCGACGAAGGGTTCACCGGGGAGGACTGTGGAGATCGCACCTGTCCCAACAACTGTCACGGTAACGGTTTCTGCGTCGATGGAAAGTGCGCCTGCATCGCTGGCTTCAGCGGAGAAGACTGCTCTCAGCTCACCTGCCTCAACGACTGTAACGGCAGAGGCTCGTGCTTCAACGGGATGTGTATCTGCGAGACGGGGTACCAAGGCGAGGACTGCAGCCAGTTAGCGTGCCTCAACAACTGCAACAACAGAGGCCAGTGCATAAACGGACAGTGTGCCTGCGATGTCGGCTTCCAGGGAGACGACTGCGCAGAGCTTTCCTGTCCGAACGACTGCCTCCACAGGGGGCGCTGCGTTAACGGGCAGTGTGTGTGCGAGGAAGGCTTCGCCGGCGAGGACTGCCGCACCAGGACCTGCCCCTCAAACTGCTACGGCCGCGGCGAGTGCATCCAAGGACGTTGCGTGTGTCACACGGGCTTCACCGGCGAGGACTGCAGCGAGCTGAGCTGCCCCAACAACTGCCGAAACCGCGGCCGGTGCGTCGACGGGCAGTGCGTCTGCGATGAAGGCTTCGCCGGCGAAGACTGCGGTCAGAAAGCTTGTCCCAACGACTGCCTCGCTCGGGGTCACTGCGTCGACGGCAAGTGCGTCTGTCGGGAGGGCTACTCTGGAGACGACTGCTCTGTGCTCGCCTGTCCAAATAACTGCAACAACAGGGGGCGCTGCATCAATGGGAGGTGCTCGTGTCAGAGCGGGTACGAAGGGGAAAGCTGCGCAGAGCTGAGCTGTCTCAACGACTGCCACGACAAAGGACGCTGCGTGGACGGCCGGTGCGTCTGCGATGAGGGATACATCGGAGAGGACTGCTCAGAAGGTAAGAAGAGAAAAAATTACTTGGACGTTCACTGATTCTGACATTTTCCATGTGTTAACTAGATGTACTATAAAAGCACGTCCAGAATGATGTCATTTCCTTCTATTCTCGAGCTTCACTCACCACTCATCTCGAGAAACTATTTTGGTGAATATAAAAGAGGTTCGGTTTGTGTTTTGTTCGCACTTTTCTGGCAGTTCTTCACACCAAGACCAGATGTGGCTCTGGAGTTTGCATTAGCTCTGCGTGGTGAACACTCAGTGATTGAGGGTATGAGAAACTCTCCAAGACAACACCCTCGGCAAATGTTTCTCTCTCTTTTTTTTTCCAGTGTCTCCTCCAAAGGATCTCACGGTTGGCGAGGTCACCAGTGACAAAGTGGACCTGTCCTGGAAAAACGAGATGTTGGTGACGGAGTACCTCGTCACGTACGTGCCCACCATTCCAGGTGGACTTCTTCAGGAGTTCACCGTGACGGGAGACAAAACGGTTGCCACCGTCAAGGAGCTTGAACCTGGCATGGAGTACCTGATCAATGTCTACGCTGTGCTGAGCAACAAGAGGAGTGTTCCTGTCAGCGCGAGGGTGGCCACAGGTGCTTCACGATCGTCCGAATGCTTGTTTATAACGATGCTAACGAATGGTGATAACTGATTTTTGATTATTTTTCCTGCAGATCTTCCACAGCCAGAAGGTTTAATATTCAAATCAGTGAGAGAGACCTCGGTGGAGGTGATGTGGGACCAGCTGGATATCACCTTTGACGGCTGGGAGATCTATTTCCGTAACACGGTCAGTCTGCCCATCTCCTCTGAAGCCTTGCCCGGGATTTTGTTAACCGACCGGGCGGAAAAAGTGGGAGGTGATAAGGAATGCCAGCTTACTGGAAGCCTCAGCAAAACATGGATTTATTTCAGTGCTAACCATTAAAATTGCTTTGACATATGGAAAATCTCAGCGAGGGCAAGTCTGGATGTCAGGACTGCGGGTAAAAATGCTGCTCAGACTCCAAGCCTCTTCTGAGAGGAAATGACTGTGCCAGCTGATAAGTCAGAGGCTTCTGCAGCTACTGCAGAGTTTTTAAATCTGTCGTCCTTCCCTGACCTTCATGTTAATTTTTTAATAATCGGGCGTGCGATGTGGTTTACTACACGACAGCTCTCTGACAGGTTGGCTATCAGCTCTCACACACGTCATTATAAGTGTGTGTCATGCATACGTAGATCAATTTAATGATGCAGTATTGTTCCACACTTTCTGTCAACTACACGAGGTGTCATGGAAATCAGAAACACAGCTCGTGTTTTATTTTATCAGTAGCAGAAGATTAACTTTCTGCAGGAGAAACCTGATTATTTACACAAATAATAACTTCATGTTAAAATAATTACAGAAATCTGACAGCTTCTTTAATTCAAAGACATGCATACGCAGTGAGAAGATGAGTCATTACACATTTATTTGTTTTCTTGCCAAGAGTTAGATGAGAAGTTTGATACCTTTTAGGTCTGTTCACTAAATACAAAGCAATAGCCAGCTTACCCTAGCTTAGCATAAAGACTGGAAGCAGATGGAAACAGCTAGCCTACCTCTGTCTGAACGTAGCATCACGGTGACTACAAGCCTCCAGGGAGTCACTGCACCCGGCCAATAAATAATCTGGTACATAATCTCACAACTAACTAACTTTTCGGTTTTTGCATGGATTAAACAAGATAGTAGAGAGAGACAGATTTTTTTAAAGCTAGTTTAGCTGTTCCCCTTGTTTCCAGTCTTTATGCCGAGCCATAGCACACCAGCACAAATCACAGACACACAGGACTTTGCTTGACCATGTTTGTGATCTATCCACACAGTACTCTACAGCCTCTTTTGTGCAGATATTAAACAGGATGTCTGACATTTAGTTTGTGCTTTATGTGTCCTTGCAGAAAGAAGAAAATGGAAAAGTCATGAGCACCCTGCCATCCAGTCAAAACCAGTTTCTCCAGTCGGGGCTTGGACCAGGACAGGAGTATGAAGTCTCCATCAACATTATCAAAAACAACACCAGAGGACCCCAAACATCCAAAAAAGTCACTACCAGTGAGTTTAAAGCTGTTTTTTTAGGAGTGAACCGGTGAGATCGTAAATGTCTAAAAACATCCACTTGGTGCGAAGTATCCATTTCAGATGGCGTGTCATTTTCCTGCTCTGTCTGGCAGCGATTAGTTTGTTAGGATAGAAACTAAATTTCACTTAACGTGAGCTCTACATTAAAGTCTAGAAGAGAAATTCCATAATGAAAAGAAGAGTAACGGCAGGAAATCCCTGCCACAGCAGATCTTACCTAAAGAGTAATGACTCAGACACTTTGAACCTCAGCCGAGCATGACTATGGAATAGTTTTTTCACTTTCACTAAATCTCTTCGCTCTTAGCTCTTCTCCTCCGCTCACTCAGACTTTTATTGCGGTGTTAGTCCATACGTTACGTCGTGAAATACTTCCAGGCCAAACAACTTTCACCGTGCATGGAAAAGACATTTAGTTTACAAGCCGATAGACTCCCGGGGTATCACACCACAGCGTTGATGTCATTTATTTGTGTAGGCTGAAACTAGACACAGCTCCCAGAAATGAATGATACAAGTGAGGTTAAACCTTTTGTACCCTTTTACCCCCCGAGGTCCTTTTAACACGGAGAAACGATGGATGTCTCCTCCACATGTGGACGCGAGGTAGTAAACACGACGTCAGAGTGAAAGGGAATCATGTTATATGTCATCCAAGTGAGAGCTTTGTCTTATGAGAGAGCCAAGGACTGTTTTATGTACAGTACAAAGGATGAAAAACACCGACACTGACTCTGTGAGTTTAAAGGTCCAGATTTAGGGGGCTCTAGTTAGAGTTTATGGCAGAAATATAATATTCATAACTGTTTTTGTTCGTGTTTAATCACCTGAAAATAAGAATCTTTATGTTTTTGTTACCTCAGAATGAGACTTTTATATCTACAGACGCGGCTGGTCCTTTTCCACAGAGTTTCCACTAAATACTGACGACTACAACAATGCTCGATGTCAATAAATCCTACGCACTGATCCTTTCACTATTAAATCTTTGATTTAGTTGAGGACGGCTTTTCCAGACACTCTCTCTGCTTCAGAATCTTAAAGGACCAATGCAGCATTTTGGGAATTATGCTTATTTGCCTGCTGAAAATTTAGATTGATCTGTGAAGAAATAGTCCTGCATAGCGCCGTAATGTTGCTTTCACACCAGGATAGTCCGGGGGGGGACTTGGTTCGATTGGGCCGGGAGTGCTTGGGGGCGGTATTGACCAAAAACAAGCACTGACAAGGAAGAAAGAGAGCACCAGGAAGAAGAAAACGCGGCTCATCGACTGGCTTTCTGATCTCAGAGTTACAGGATCACCAAATTCATCCTGAGGGGGACATAAATGTTCATATTCTTAATATTTGTGAACATTTACACTCTTTGATAGTCCAGCATCTTAAAGCTGGATATCACGACATCAGCACTTTAAACGTTTAACTATGACTCACCCTTTCCTCTCTCGTCTGAATTCCCACCCCAGAGATCGACGGCCCCCGCCAGGTGGAGGTGAAGGACGTGACGGACTCCTCCGCTCTGATCGGCTGGTCTCAGCCGGTGGCTCCTATGGACAAAGTCACCATGTCTTACGGGCCCGCGTCCGACCCGTCAGACGAAACCAGCGTGGACATTTTCCCCCCAGACAAGCAGTACAGCGTTGACAGCCTGAAGCCGGACACAGAGTACAAAGTGTCGCTCATCTCCAAGAGGGGAGACGCCACCAGTGACCCCGTCACCACCACATTCACCACAGGTAGTCGTCTGATAGCAGTACATGCAGATTCAGCTGAAATAATAAATCCAGTGTGTGTTTTATTGTAAATAACGTGATTATAAATGTATTTACCACAGCCCTGGATGCCCCCACGGACCTGCAGGTTGTGTCCCAGACCGACGACAGCATCACTCTGGAGTGGACCAACAGTCAAGCTGATGTCGAGAGCTACCTAGTGAAGTACAGTCCCATCTCTGGAGCGACTCATGGTGAAGAACTGTTCCCGAGAGGACCCGGAGACACCACAACAGCTACTATCACCGGTACGGGACAAACAAACACGACCACACACAGCGCGCATCAGTCGTACCATGTGGTGAGTTTCCTTCTATCCTTCTTTACGGCAGGGCTGAATCCGGGGACCGAGTACGGGATCGGCGTGACGGCCGTGAAGAGTGAGAGAGAGAGTCTGCCTGCTACTACAAATGCAGCCACCGGTGAGCGAAGCAGCCGAGCAGCAGCTGTCCAAACACTCGTCCTTAACACCGCCTTCATAAATATACACAGGGTCGAGTTTGTTGATAGAAATCGGGTGATGAAGTGAAACTAACGGGGCGGAAAGTGATTTACGGTTTGTGTTGAGCGTGCAGCAGAAGTGAGGAGAGATTTTTACAAACAGCAGTGTGAAATTCACCGTCTCCCGTCAGATATCGACCCGCCGAGAGACCTCAAAGACGTCGACTCCACGGAGACCTCCCTCACCTTGAGGTGGGAGAAGCCCCAGGCTAAGGTCAGCTCCTACAGGCTGACGTACTCCTCCAAAGACGGCCGGATCGAGGAGGAGGTGATCCCGGCGACGACGACCACTCATGTCTTGTCCAACCTGAGTCCTGGGATGAGCTACATGATCACTTTGACTGCAGAGAGGGGTCACAAGAGGAGTGCAAATGTCGCCCTTTCTGCTTCCACAGGTGGGTAGGGAACTATTTTACCACAGTATGATCTTATAAAACTCGTCTTCAGGAGGATAAAACATTATTTGACACGTAAGATATGCTCAGAACTACGACAGAAGAGTTAAGTGTTTATATTCTTCATTGTAAGTCCGTCAGTATTCAGTTAAACGTTGAATTTTAGATTTATTAAGAGAGATTTGAGGGTTAGAAATAAATCTGCAGCCAACAAACGTGAAGAAAATGAGATGCACTTCCACCTAAATGATGCTTTCTTGATTTGTGCCTCTTTTTTTTTTTGTTTTTGTTTTTGTTTTTTCTCGTAGCCTCTTTCACATTTTATTTAGCTGACACAGACGACCGCGAGCTAACGACTCCCGCAGGCTCGGAGGACAATGTCATTAGCTTTGTGCATTTAGAGCCCCCCCCTGAGTCCCAGCCCTCTGGTGGGACGGAGCCTGAGGATGAGCTTGGATTGCTGACTATCTCGGGCGTCACGCCCGATGGATTTGACCTCTCGTGGAAACTAAAGGCTCACAGTATCTATGATAGCTTAGCCGTAGAATATAAAGACACTCAGCGGTTGGGGGATGTGAGTGAGGTCCGACTTCCTGGAGATGCCACTGGCTCTAGAATCGAAGGCCTGAAGGCATCGACAGAGTATCAAATAAAACTTTACGGAGTAACGAGTAGCCAGAGATCTGCGCTACTTGAAGCTGTTGCAGTCACAGGTATAAGACTCTCTTTTAGACTGAATGTTTGGACGTCTTGTCCCACTGGAAATGTGGAAATCTGTTCTGTTTCATCGAGGTCGAATTGGATGTGATTTGCATGCTGGTTATTTTACTCATCGAGATTCTCCAGCAAAGAATATTTTTCACTTTTTTCTTTTTTTAAACTTTGGCATGACGAACGGAGCCCAGCAGAGATGATTGTATATTCACCTCATCCCACCTGTCATCAATACAAGGCTGTGGCAGAATGTTGCTTTCTGAATTTCAAATGCAAGAAGAAATCTGAGTCCTCCATGAGCCATTAAAGGCTTCAGATTTATTGAAGCGGGGTCGTATGACGTACTTTTCCATAGTTAGTGTGTTACCTGCCGTCGACGGCTGTTGGCTCGTCCCCAGTTTGGAGAAACAGACAGAAGAAACCCAAGCAAAGCGCTGCTGTGGACCAAATAATAAAAAATCAATCATCGGCTCACGTGTACGTTATATTTGGAATATTTTCACCACTCTAACTTGCCGGGTAACTGAAGCTTTATATCGCCAGACTCCCTTTAGAAAAACAGTAATTTTACCTCTCCAAACACTGACAGTATAACGAATGGACGGCGTATGCGTGATGTCAGGTTGCTAAAGAGCCGTGACTCTGGCCACCGCCATGTTGGTAGTCCTGCCTCTTCTAAAAATTGGCAAAGATCGGCAGACCTGAGGCGGGCTGAATGACGCCTGGTTGCACAAACAATCCACCTGTAACAGCACCCACCTGTCAATCAAAGCGTCCACGCTCTTAATTCTGCATAACTTTAAGCCTTAATATAATTTGAACAGGTGAGTTCTATAAAAATTCACCCTCAGTACAGTTGTCATGAACGGGGAAATTAGCTATAGAGACCAAAACTGTTTTTTGTACCAGGCTGTAAACATGTTTATTTCTGCTGTGAAGTTGGACATTTTAACATGGGGACTTATGGAGACTGACTCACTTCTGGAGCCAGCCTCAAGTGGACGTTTGAGGAAAGTGATTGAGGGAGCAACTCCTCTGTTCTGCGAGTTAAACTTGCTGTTTTTGTCAATGACGTCTGGTCGCTTTAGATCGATATTAACGTTTCAGTCTCCGTCAAAAGTGTCTGGTGTCGAGGTAAAGTGGTGAAAATATTCTAAATATAGCAAATACTTGCACTGGTTATTTAGTTTTTAGGTTTGCACACTGACTTCATACGGCCGCGCTTCTTTAATACTTTGAGATACAAACCTCGGCATCTGCTGTCCTGATTTTCTTCCTGCATTTGAGTTTTTTTTCGATGAAACCATTTTGCTCCCTAAAAGCCTGCACCCACTAATTCCATCCACATCATTCATCATCTTTAATCCCATTTTCACAATTAAATGAGTCTGTAGCAGTCGGAGAAAATTACACCATACGTCACTCGCATGTCAAACAAGTGACTCAACGGCCTCTTTTTAGAGCAGCAGCAGCGACAAAGTGGCTGTGCATGGCTTCAACGTCTGTTTGAAGACAACTGTGTACTTCCACTTCTGGTGGACTACGCAGAAACTTCAAATATTAATGGCACCGACTCGAGTGTCATTAATTTCGTAGCTGTTGCTTGATGATTTAAACCGTGATCCTGGAAAAACCGGGGCCGAGAAAATGATGAAATCTTCACAGGAATGAGGCAAAGACAGAAGTTTGTGCAGATTATTTGTTATTTTAACTCAGCTTCTTCTTCACAGGTCAGCCGCAGATCCGGTAACAAATTCACTCTTTAACCTGCTTTTATTCACTGTAGCACCAACGCCTACCTCTCCAGATGTGCTTACGCTGAGCATCAAAGCTGCCCCAACAACCCCACACTCTGCTCTGGATACTGAAGCAGTACAAAACCCAGATCCCCTCCGTCCTCTAAACACTGAGGCGCCTTCCACCTCTGACACTGGCCCGATGAGCTCTGGCGCTGAGCCTGAAAGCTCGAGCCTGGATGAATTGGGCGACCTCACGGTCAATTTTACCTCCACTAATGTAAGCCTGTTTTTGGTGGAGGTCAGTGCTCCGTCAGGGGAGTCACAGCCTCACGTGACCACACCACCAGGAAGTGTGAGGAAGGAAATCGAGGGTTTGTCCCCCTCGACCCAATATAATGTTACATTACATGGGCCGGTGGAAGGGAACCGGTCTTTACCTCTCAAAGTTTTTGCTACTACAGGTACATGGAGCAAGTATTTCTTTTTGTAGGCATTCAACATCATCTTCACATCTTCATCTGTTGCTTTAAATATTTCAGTATGGCTGCATGTTAAAATACAAAACAGACGGTTGATGTTTTATTGTAAGAGACAAACATCTTTCATCCCATATTTTCTCTTGCTCTGATTTACAGCAGAGTGTTGGGGCCACAAAAAAACAAGAGATATATCCACATATATTTAATAATATATGTCTAAAATTACGGAAGCCCTAAGTGGTCATACATTCATAAATTCTCGAGTTATTTATGTCTAAATAACAAATGTTGTGATGATAACGGGATTAGCAGATAACAACATAATTAATGTGAGATCTCAGGTAAACAAATGAAATTAACTCGTTATCACCAGAAAACAGAAGAAATGTATGTATGCTCGTTCTGTTTAGAAATATATATTTCAAAAGAAAAGTTATTTTTTAAACTCATATCAATCAGAGTCACTATATTTTAAGAATAACGTCATTTTTATGCAAAAAACCATAATATAATATAA
Source organism: Argyrosomus regius (assembly GCA_946959425.1). Taxonomy (NCBI): domain Eukaryota; kingdom Metazoa; phylum Chordata; class Actinopteri; family Sciaenidae; genus Argyrosomus; species Argyrosomus regius. The sequence continues at coordinate 20,753,652 of OX336898.1, read as the reverse complement.
TAATATATTTTCAGGTTAAAGTTGTATTTGTGTATTATTATGAGGAAAAAGTCATAAAATCTATTAAAAATATATTTATTATGTATATTTGTCTTTTTTTTTTTTTTTTTTAAAGTGACTTTAAAAAAAAAAGTTTAAGATTTAATTTTTAAAAAAGTGTTTTATAATATTTTTTAAAAGTTGTAACATCTCAAGACTAATATTATAATCTGAAAGTTTTAATATTTAAAAAAAGGATTTAAATCAGATTTAGAGTAAAGTTGTAATTACTATAGTTTCATTTTGAAGTAAAAAAACAACAAAAAAACGGTAAAAAGTCGTATTTCTAAATTAAAGGTTTTTAGAGATTTAAAGTTTTAAACTTTCTTTTTTTTCTCATAAATCTCTTGAATTATTTCGTGTTTTTCTGACTTTAATCCTCAAATATTGGATAATTTGTTTGGCCCAAACACTCTGCTGTTTTTATGTTGATGAATATTCATGTGTGCCTTTTTTTTTTTTTAAGTTCTGTGAGAGTAATTGTTACAATCCATCTTGCCATTCAGTTGACCCCACTCTGATCTGTCTATCTACCAGAGGAGCTGAAGCCCATGGTGATGAACCTCACCACCTCTGACATTACATGGGACGGCTTCACTGCGTCCTGGAGCCCCACGGGTGGGGAATTTGACAGCTTTGTCATTGAGGTAACAAACTTGGAGAATTTCGCAGAGAGCCAGAACCTCACTCTGTCGGGAGGCGCTCTCAGCCTGGGCATCTCCGGGCTGAATCCCAACACCAGCTACATGGTGGGCCTGTTTGGGATGTATCAGGGCTCCTTCCTTGAACCCGTGTACACTGAAGCCACCACAGGTACCTGCAACTTGCAGCGTTGCAGCGTTTTGTCCTCTAAACTTTCCTTCCTTCCTTTTGGTTTTTAACTTTCTGTTTCAGTCGGTATCTGTGTAGCAAACACAGACACATACTAGACTCTCTGTTGAGCGTCCACGCCTCTTCGCTGCATGAAACGAGACCAACATAATAACCCTAATTTCTGTTTTGTCATCACTGTCCAACACCCCCTGACCCCACAGGGTCACTGCTTCATCTTAACCAACATGTCATGAACCATTCCTTACCCTCCAGCCACTGTTTCTGTCTAGCTGAGAGAGGGCAGGGTGATGGGCGCCCGTGTCGCATCACTGAGCCGAGCAAACGCCCCCTCAAATGTTCACCCTTACCTCCTCCTCCTCCTCCTCCTCCTCCTCCTCCTCCTCCTCCTCCCCCCCTCGAACTGCTACCTCCATCCCAGTTACCAAACGTGCATGAAGCCCCCTCCTCCCCCTTCCCTTCCCCCTCCCGCCTCCTCTACCATCCCCTGCATCGCGGTGTGAGGTTTGACGCTGATGTGCTGCAATGATTGCAAAAGCAAACCAATAACTTCTCACCCTCACACGCCCGTCACACCATGACAGCGTGACCATCCTCATTTCATCCCATCACGACACTCACCCAGCGCATAATCGATTAACCTTGAAGGGATCATTTGCCGACGGATGCGTTAAAGTGTTAGTTTGTGATAGTTTCATACGTTCACTTGCACAGAACATCACAGTAAATATTCCTCATTTCCCTTCTGAACTGCTAGGTGGCAAATGATTAAATCTTCTTGTCATAATCAAGGTAAAACGCTAATAATACGATCCGAGGTTTAACAGTTAACGCCACCTTGTTTTACATCTGGATGATGCATAAATTGTCTGCTGCATGTTTGCATGCAACTGATCAGCGCATGGAAAAAAAATATTGAAGTTAAACTTCCTCCGTAGCTCCTTCTGTCCTGCTTTGAAATGCAACAATATCCAGACATAGAGACGAGCATGAAAGAGTTGTTTTATTCTTTCCTTCGCCACGTTTTCACATTTAAATCAACACTCAGAGTTTAATCATTTAAACTTGCAGGCCTATTTATTATAAAGGTGTATTTTCCCATCTATATATCATGTTTCTGCTCAAAGAAATAGGTGTAATTGTTTAGAAATTAAGTTAAAAGTGCATTTTTATGCAAATATATGCATGTAATTCACCTTTTATTGAGCTACTCAGACTATCAGGAATTGCAAGTGGGTGGTGGTGAGTGCCCCGTAACATTATACACATTTTTATATGATAAATCCAACCGACCAGCTTCTTTTTACACATGACATATATCCGTTTGTGTTCTGCAAGATGGTTTCTGATGATAATCTAATAATGGTTTCTCTCTTTAGTGAATCAACCAGTGGTTGGCAAACTATATATCTCAAACTTAACGTCAGAGAGCTTTTCAATCTTCTGGAACGGCACTGAAGGAGAATTTGATGGTTTTATCCTGGAGATAATTGATTCCGATTGGCTGATGGAGCCAAAGGAGTATAACATATCCCGCAATGTAAAGTCCCATCACATCACAGGGCTCAGGCCCAGCACTGACTATGTAGCCTACCTCTATGGGACATACAAGGGATCCAGAACAAGTGCTGTCAGTATTGTTGCATCAACAGGTACTTTTGATTTTGTGTATTTGTCTTTAGTCCTCCATACACTGCGTGCACAGTTATTAGGCAAGTTGTATTCCTGACGATTCATTTAATTAATTCACCTTCTAGAAAGTTAATAAAGCTCAAACAGAAGTATTTAACAAAGGAAAGGTGAGTTTTGGCTTTCTCAGGAGAATATCGACCTGTTCACCATAGGGTTTAGCTCAGGTGAGGAAGGCTGACCATGCAGTGGAGTAGTAAAAGTCTTGCATTAAAATAAAGGCCTTTGTCCTGTACCGCTGCTTGAAGAAAGTGTCTTCTAAAAACTGGCAGTATGTCTGGGAGTTTAAGTCCTTCTTCAACCTCAAATGGTCCAAATCCTTAATATCTTCATCCTTAATAATAGTGTCCACTTGTCCACCACCTTGACTGTCTGACTCAAAGTGGAGCTCTGTGCATATTAGTGATCCAACCATGAGCCTCCATCTGGTCCATCAAGACTCATTCTCATTTCATCCGTCCATAAAACCTTTGAAAAATCTGTCTTCAGATATTTCTTGGTTTCAGCTCATGAGTCTTGTTCAGTGGTGGTCGTGTTGCAGTCTTCCTTACATGGACCATGTCACTGAGCACTGAACACCTTGTACGTCTGGACATTCCAGTTAGGTTGCATTTATATGGAAGCACTGGAGGTTAATGGCTTCCTGGTAGCTTCACGTTAAATTCTCCTCGAGTCTTTAGTCGCTAACTTGCATCTTTTTTTCTCCACACATTTCTTGCAACCGTATTTGCACACCTCAGCTGCTTCAAGACTGGAAGAATCTGTTAAATCTCTTTTTTTGGCCGAGTTTGTCTGAGGTAAAGAAGCTGCCTAATAATTATGCACAGCTTGATATAGGGTGTTGATCACTTTAGGCCACACCCTCCCTCATTATCCAGTCAGGATTGAAGTTTATAAAGCTTGCAGTTGGAAAATATGCATGAAAATGACGATGAGGTCAAGATACTCTTTGCCTTTAATTGTGCACGCAGTGTAGTAAAGGTCATTATTTGCACTGTAAAGCTAACCTCGGCATGTATGCATACACTGGACAAATACATGCTTTCTACTTCCATAAATGAATATATTTTATATTTTTCTCTCCCCCTGTAGCTGAAGAGCCTGATTTGTCCAGGCTAGTTGTTTCTAACATTACCTCAGACAGATTTTCTCTGTCGTGGCGGACAGGACAGAAGTCTTTTGATAACTTTATAGTAGAAGTCAGAGAGTCTGCTTTGCCCTCGCAGGCAATGGGGCGCGCTCTGCCAGGAGACGTGCGCTCCACAGTCATGGCCGGGCTCAAAGCGAGCACAAGTTACAACATAAAGCTGTACGCCAGCGCTGGTGGCCAGAACACACAGCCCCTGTTTGATGTAGCTACAACAGGTATCTCATTACATGCATTTTTTGACACTGCATGTAGCAAACTCTTTGTGATTTATCAGCGCAACATAACTTAAAAGCCATCTTCTTTTTCTGTTCAGAGGATGTCCCACAGTTGGGGCCCATAACCGCTTCATCTGTGAGCCCACATAACCTCAGCTTGTCCTGGAGCACAGTGTCGGGCCACTTTGATGGCTTTGTTATCCGGGTCAGTGACCCTGAGCAGCAGTCTGACACGCTGGAGTTCAGACTGCCCGGTGAAGCCCGTAACATTACGATCTCTAACCTGATGGATGCGACAGGCTATGATATTGAACTGTACGGTATCTCTCACGGGCGCCACACACCCTCTCTGTTAGCCCACGCTGTCACAGGTACTACGTATTTTACTCATGTCTTGAACTCTCTTCACTTGTAGCTGTAAAGTTCTGCATCAATTTTAAAGTACTCAGAGTAACTTTTAGGGAAACGTTGTCTCTTAATTTATAATACATCTATTCAAAATGTCCTGCAACTTCAAACAATAATGTTATCTGCAGGTCTGAAACGCATTGAGAGCAAATTTGACATGCATCATTAGCGGCTACAGTTTTCACAGTCTGGTAGCATTTCTGGTGCATGAAACGCTTCGAGTCCCCAAAGAGGTCAGACCGAGTTTAGTTGTGTACCTTTTTTCATTTTTAGATTTTGTTCTGTTGGAGTTATCATGAATTTGACAGAATATCCCAACACGGTTTACCTGTTTGGGATATATTAGGTCTTCTTGAACCTGTGTACACAGAAGCATCAAATTTTAGTTTCCATATGTTGTAGATTTATTTTATCTAATGAATTTTGACTAGTTTTATAAGTATAATAAAGACTGTGGTGGAAGATGTGCTCAGATCTTTTACTTAGGTAAAAGTAGCAATACTGCACTGTAGAAATACTGTTAAAAGTCCTGGATTCAAAAATATACCAAAAGTATCAGCATCAAAATATACTTTAAGTACCAAAAGTAAAAGTACACATTTTGCAGAATGCACCCACAATAATGCAGTATATGTTACTGGAATCATGTGGATGCATTGTTTTAATGATGCAGCTGCTAAAAGTGGGGCTAGTCCTTTACTGGTCCTTTTAAGTACAGTAGTTGAGTAAATGTATTTAGGTTCCACCACTGGATGAAGAGATTGCGTTATTTATAAGTTTTAGGTATAGGAATTTCTGTAGACATCAGGTGATAATTTTGGACTAAAAGCTAACGTCATTGTAGAACTGTGTTAAGGTGCAGTACGACTAATGGCCACTAGATGATGATTTATATTAAGAAATGGCAGTTTACTACGTCAGGTTTTTGTCTCCACATCTTGTGATGTAGTCTTCTAGCATCTTCGCCGTATTGTTGGAAATCCTACCTCTGCATTTACATTATTTCCCTCTTGTTTTGGTTTTGTGGCTGCTGACCTGAAACCAAGCTTCAAACTGTCGCTTTAGAAACCTTTGGTGAGGAAAGCGAGGTTGCATCAATTTCTGTCTACGGTAGAAGAATATAAAGCACTATGATGCATGCCACATTTGCTTTTGGTGTGTAAAAGGCCTTTAAATTTTTGAAGATATTCAGATCAAATGTTCTTTTAAACATGTTTAAATATATAACTCACCTCACAGGAAGAACAGATCTTATGATTTGCTTTTGCAATAATTGCACACTTGGTTGTTTACTCTTGTTCCCCCTCCCACATGTGTTCCCTCCACACACACACAAAAAAATCAAACCCACCCCCCCCTTCCAGCTTCTTTGCCCAAAGTGGAAAACTTGACCATTTCCAACGTAACCCCCTACGGCTTCCGTGTGTCGTGGGAGGTGAAGCAGCAGCTGCAGCAGCAGGAGGAATTAGCCCCCTCTAGTGGCGGCTTCAGCCAGTTTCACATAGTGGTGACAGACTCAGGCTGGCTGTTGGAGCCTCAGGAGTTCACTGTGCCAGGAAACCAAAGTCACCTGGACATCTGGGGCCTCATCACCGGAATAGGCTATGAGGTCAGACTGACCGGGGTGTCAGAGTCAGGGCTTCTCTCTCGGCCTCTGACTACAGTGGCTGTGACAGGTACCACTCACAGTGCACTGCAAGGCCCCTCGTCTTACTAAAAGTGCAATTCCTTTTTTTGTTGTTGTTGCAACTACTGTACATATATGATCATTAAACTTTATGATCCAATTCTGAAGTTTCACCATCCAAACCTGGCAGATCTATAATATAATAATTCTTTGGCATTCATATACCAAATTATAGAAGTTGTTTCCATGTTTCTTGAGAAGAGGTAAATCTGGGGCAACACGACTTTGACAACGACTGCCGTCCACCCCCGGAGTTCAGGTGACCTTAACAACAGGCGTTTAACCTGACCTCGAGTGACTTTGGCGACTGTCGTTCAACATGACCCCAGGTGACCTTCAAGACCGTTTTCAACCTGACATCGGGTGACCTTAACTACCTTCGTTTAAACAGACCTTCGTTAAACGACTGTCATTGACATCAGTCCTCAGGTGACCTTAACAACTGTCGTCAACATGACCTAGGGTGACCTTAACGACCTTCGTTTAACCAGGCATCAGGTGACCTTAACGACTGTCGTTTAACCAGACCTTTGTTTAACGACTGTCATTCACATCAGACCTCAGATGGCCTTAACGACCGTCGTTCAACCTGACCTTAGGTGACCTTAGCGACATGGTCGACAGTCGTAACAACAAGGCCAAACAAACCAGATGTGAACAATGGCCTGGTTAACCATCTCACCAAGGCTAAACACCTGGATGTCCCCGTCAGTCAGTCAGACATCTCTTGGATAAGAGGTGAAATGTCTTCACAGATCTACAACAAAGTCCTGTTGCCCCAAATTTAACTCTTCTCAAGAAACAGACGACTGAGAACGCTCACAGACGTCTTAATATATCTTAAAAATGAGCTTGAGAATTGACAAATTTTGGTTAATGCCATGTTTGGACGGTGAGGCTTCAGCTCAGTATTGTAACCTAACCCTAACTCAGATTTATAACAACTCTTTTCCAGAACGATCTCACTTTTCTTTTGTTTTAAGTATTTTCTCTGTATGCAGCTTCGTCACCGGGAGGAAGAGATGTGGAGCTCCCGTCTTGTTTCTTCTTACCTCCCAAAATATGAGCGAACATATGTTTGTTTTCATATTTTAAAATGTGTTTTCCTTCAGATGTCTGATTGGTGCTACACAGATGTTCGTGGACGTTTATACGATTACCGTATCACGTCTACGGACATCTTTTTAAAGTTATCACGCTGCTACCTTTACCTTTATCGATCTGGCTAAAAAAAACTACAGAATAAAACAAGATGATGGGAAAACACTGATAGATCAACGAGACATTCTGAGCATGAAATGTCAGTTGATCTCATTTGTTTCATTACCTTTGAATGCACTGAATGCATCAAGGCTGGTCTCGAAGACGCATGGGGACCTCGTCTCAACCGGTGTTTGCTCAAATCCAACAGATCCGTTGGAGTGGAGTGTGACCCTGTTGACCGACATAAATAAACATTTACAAAAAGCATCTTGTCTTCTTCAATTCCCCCAAACTTACGACTTAATATCTCGTGATTTACACTAACGGACGCCTGAGCATGTCAGATCAGAGGTGGTGGACAAAAAAAAAGCCTTCAGGCTGGAATCTAACCCTGTCTACCACCTGGAAATCTTCTTGCCTGATTGCTGATTACTTCCAAACTCTGATGTCTTTGGCCATCTCTCAGACGTTGATGAATAATTGCTGGGAAAACACCAAATCTACTGCAACGTTATGTCTCTATTGTCTAACCAGAGGCCGAACCGGAGGTGGAGCATCTCTTTCTCTCGGACATCACGGCTGACGGTTTCCGTCTGTCGTGGACTTCTGATGAAGACATGTTTGACAGATTTGTGATCAAAATAAGAGACAGCAAAAGACTAGCTCACCCTCACGAGTACAGCGTCCGCGGCGATGAACGAACCAAGGTTTTAACTGGACTCATGAGTGGCACTGAGTATGAAATCGAGCTTTATGGTGTCACATTGGACCAACGCTCCCAACCTATTACTGGGGTTGCTCAGACAGGTATATAAAAAAAACAAAGTGCAGTTTTATACTAACTACTAAACTTTCTGATTTCTGGTGCGCCGTCTGTTTTCAGAGAACCCACAGTCCCACTAATCATCTTTATTTGTCTGGTTTAGGCTTAACTCCATCTCTGACTCTAATGGAAAATGGTCTTTTGGGAAGCATAATTTCTGGAGTTTAATTTGGATCCTCCGAGCTCATAGTTTTCTTTTTTCTCTTATTATTGGCCATATTTTCTTCACTCTAATTCACCTTCTTTTTTTCTCCTCCTCCTCTGCTTTCCTGTCTGCGCATATCCATTTGCACTCTGCTAGGCCTGAGCACTCCTCGGGGACTTCACTTCTCTGAAGTGACTGACTCCTCGGCTGTAGTTCACTGGTCCATGCCTCGCTCTCCAGTGGATCACTACAGAATCACCTACGTGCCCTTTGAAGGAGGTAAGCCGTCCATCACGGTTGTTTACTGCTGTTTGTATTTACATTTAAATTGAGTTTTGGTTTATAATTAAATAATATTTAAATTATCATTTATTTTAACTCATTTTGACCTCACTGGTGTCGTGACTCTATAAGATGCCAATGTTTGTCCAGTGGTCATTTGGCCAGTATAAAGAATGGACAGCATACGCGTGACATCAACCATAGACTTCTGAAGAGCAGTTTTGAAGCTCAAAATGTTGTTTTGGTCGCCACCACGTTGACTGTCGTGCCTCTTCCGCCTCCCGGCTAATAAAAATCGCCTTGGCGGACCTGAGACAGGCCGAATGACCACAGGGTGCTCAAACAATCCATCTGTAACGGCAAACTGTTTTTGTACCAGGCTGTAAACATGTTTATTTCTGCTGTGAAGTTGGACATTTTAATATAGGCACTTATGGAGACTGACTCACTTCTGGAGCCAGCCTCAAGTGGCCGTTTGAGGAACTGCAGTTCAGTTTTTGCCACAGAGGTTGCTGCTTGGGTCTACTACTTTGGTCAAGACTAAAATATCCAACAAATATCAGGCGAATTGTGATGAGTGTTTTTGCCGACATTCGCAATCCCCAGAGGATGAATCCCAATAACTTTGGTCATCCTAACTCTTCACTTGTAGTGCCACCAGGAGGTCAAAATTTCAACTTGTCCTGTACTAAAATACCTGCAAAACCAACGCCGATCACAAAGTTAACTTGCAGAGACTGAACTTTTAACGCAGTATATTTTCTTCTCCGCAGGAAACCCACTGATGGTGACTGTGGACGGCAGCGTGTTTGAGGCTTTGCTGCCCAACATGATCCCCGGCAAAACGTACGAGGTGACTGTGAGCTCTGTGAAGGGTCTGGAGGAAAGCGACCCCAGCACCGACACCGTAACCACAGGTTGGCTTTCTCCTCCTCCTCCTTCTCTTATGCAACAGTTCGTAGAAAATTTAATCGAAGCCGTTTCTCTTGACTCCGTGTTCCCGTTTGTGCCTTTCAGCTTTGGACAGACCTCAGGGTCTGACTGCCGTTAATGTCACGGATGCCTCAGCCCTGTTGGTGTGGCAACCGTCTGTGGCCACTGTCGACAGATACGTGATCACTTACAGCGCTGATTCAGGTGTGTTTATTCATCTGTGTTAGCCATTAATTTAGCTTTGCTTCCACAAACTGTCAAAGTGTGTGTGAGCGACTTTGATCGTGTGGTTTGATTTATTGATGGGGGGGGTGTGCTTTGCCTTACAGTGTCCCCCATGGTGGAGCATGTTTCTGGGAACACAGTGGAGTTTGAGATGGGCTCTCTGGTTCCAGGAACTCACTACACAGTCGGAGTACACGCTATGAAAGAAGCTCAGAAGAGCGACTCTGCTGTTACTGAATTCACCACAGGTGAGCTCAGAGAGACGACCTGAAGCTGAAGTCGTGTCGATTCTTGTGTGTTTTGTAGCTGCAGTTCTTTTGAAGAAAGATAAATCACAGTGTGACGTTTGTCTTTTCAGACGTCGACCCCCCTCGTGATCTCACAGCTGTTAACATTCAAACTGACGGCGCAACTCTCACGTGGAGGCCTCCACAGGCTGCCGTCACCGGTTACACGCTCACCTTCTCCTCTGCTGATGGTATAATCAGGGTATGTACAGTTGATACAGTCCAAGAAAAAAGAGAGAGTCTAGCTGGTCTCAGCAGGGACTGGGCAGCAGGATCAGCCTCATGGAGAGCGCAGCAGAGAGATCTGTAGACACTATTTATACTTTGGCAGGAAGGAAAACTAAATGCACAGTTTGAGCAGAAGCTGACTAAATCTGTGAAGGATAAAAATGACTAACGTGACTAAAACCAACAAGCATTTTCATCTGGAGACTAAGATTCAATCTAAAATGGTTGCCAAAGTAACTCTGATGTCCATCCTCACATCACACTGACACTGGAACATGGGCGTCAGTAATGATTTTAGTTGATGCAGTCTGCAGCTTTCAGGGGTTAAACATGAAAAAACAAAGTACGCTATAATTCACAGATTCTCAAAGTGTCAAACTTGGAGGAATCTCTGAAATAATTTCTGAAAATGAAATAAATAAATTAAAAATATATAAAAAAAACTATCAAAATATTACATTAAAGTTTTTCTTTTTGTGTCAATGTCAGGCTGATATGGAGTCACTTTCAGGCAGGTAGCCTGTAGTGTGCCTCCACTGTGCGTCCAGGATTAGTTACAAGTTAAGATAGTAAGCAGAGGTAAAATAAAAGGTTCATAAACTCTTCTACCAGTTCGGCTCTGGTTCTTCAGGATTCAACAGCAGTCAACAATAAGAAATCTTCTTAATAGGAATAAACCTGCAAAACCTCCTGAATATGGTCAGATCACGCTGCTTTATTTTAATGTCTGTCATGATGGTGACACCTGGAGAGACGAATATTTTCTGAGGTGGTATATTACTGAAAAACACTTCTCTACTTGACTGCCTAAAGTCGTCGTTTTCACTTTAAAGCTGCGCAGAATGATCATCAATTAGAAATCTTCTTGTTGGTGCATTCAGGGACTCACGGACATCAGAGTTTTGCTTTTGAAGAACAAACTTTCAACACAAGAAACCACCAACAATTTGTTTGTCCTCTAGGTTTGGTTTTCTGTCACCCTAACTCTCCTTTTTGGCACTAACTGTTCAATTATATCCTGTGTATTATTAATAAAAGTAAAAATAGATTAATTAACTTTTTAATTACTCGTGTCAAGTCATGTTTAGAGTATCTATTTCCCAATGAATATGGAAATTTGGATATTAATGTTCATGTTTTGTAGTGAAACCTCCAGTATGCTCTCACTCTTTGTAAATACTTTGTGTGTATGTGTGTGTGTGCATGGCTTCAGGAAGTGGTGCTAAGCTCGACGGCGTCCTCTTATAACATGGCTCAGCTAACTGGCTCGACGGAGTACAGCGTCAAACTTCAAGCCATCGCCGGAGCCCAGAGGAGTCGTCCCGTCAACACCGTCTTCACTACGAGTAAGGACAAAAACACCTGCGAGCGCACTACGTTTGCATCCGATAAGTAACTCTCTAAACTCGCAGGTTCTTCTTAGCTGTGAAAGTCGTGGTCGGTTACACAACAGTCCAGATGCACGTTAGAAATATATGACTGCTTCTAATGCAGATTCCTTTCGGTTAATCTGATATTCCAGTTAGATCACCTGTGCTTATTTTTCATTCTGTCGGCGCTGCTCCCGGAGGATTTTATTTTCCCTTTCGCTCTTTTCAAAACCTCCTTTTTCCTTCCAAGGTCTTTACTCTCGCACGATGCCGCACACTCTATATGCTTCTTTTCTTATATAACGTAAATGAAGAGAGAACAAACGGATGATCTCTTTTTAATGTGTGCTTCCAGTTGGACAGTTGTACAAACGGCCCAAGGACTGTGCTCAGATTTTACTGAATGGAGAGACGACCTCTGGTCTGTACACCATCTACGTGGGCGGAGAGGAGAGCCAGCCCCTCCAGGTTTACTGTGACATGACCACAGATGGAGGAGGATGGATGGTGAGTAAATCAACCTGCTGGAATCCAATTAAAGGCCGTTTCAAAAACTATCATTCACGTTAAATGGGATGTGATCGCAAACGGTTACGCAACGGCTGTTTTTCTAATGGCAGACCTCGGCCTTGCGCTTGTTATGATTATCGTGAAGCTGTTGTGACACTCATGAAAGTCAGTCCTCTTCAGGTTTTCCTCAGACGCCAGAATGGAAAGCTGGAATTCTACAGGAACTGGAAGAACTACACCGCTGGCTTCGGTAACATGAATGATGAGTTCTGGCTGGGTAAGATCACTCGTCTTCTCGTCTCTTTCGCCTCTCTCACTCGCTCCCTTCCCAACTCACATATATTGAATTATTACAGGTCTCTCCAACCTCCATAAAATCACAAATTCTGGCCATTATGAGCTACGAGTGGACTTGAGAGACAACGGAGAATCGGCCTACGCGCAGTACGACAAGTTTACGATCGCAGAGCCAAGATCACGCTATAAAGTCTACGTCGGAGCGTACAGTGGAACAGCAGGTTGGTATTACTTTAAAGGGCTAGTTCAGACCTTTACAGCTTTTTACTTCATCAAGCTGCCATCTGGACGTTTGGGTTCAAAGCTTCTTACAGCAAATTCCCGGCAGCATATACATTAATGAACGTAACGTACAAGTCATGTATGTGCATAGGATTGCAGTAGCCGGCTAATCCTGATTAAAAAAAGCTTATTTGCTAAAGGACTCTCCTGGTGTTCATCAGTTACTTTCTCAAAGGAATAGTTTGACGTTTTGGGAAATACACTTTCCGATAAATGAGAAAAACAATCACTCACATGTCTGTCTTAGCTTAGCATGAAGACTGGAAGCTGTGGGAAACAGCTAGCAGCATGGCTCTGTCCAAAAGTAACAAAACTGACCTACCAGCACCTCTAAAGCTCATTGATTAACACTTTATATATAGTTTGTTTAATCTGTATAACAACCAAAGTGGAAAAAACAGGTCAGGGGATCTTGGCGGGGTGTAGTGACTTTTCTAATTCACAGAGACTCCAGGAATTTAACTTCTCCTGGCCAAGAAATAGTCTGGCACAGAAGCCTTTGTAAAACCAAACCAAGTGTTGTCATTTTCTGTGTTAAATTAACGAGATGTAATCTGATAATTTGCAAGATTTAGAGTCTTTGAGCCATGCTAGGTGCTCCCTCTGTTTCCAGTCTTTATGCTAAGCTACGCTAATTGTCTTCTGGTTGTAGCTTTATGTAAAACACACATATATGAGAGCACTATCAGTTACTTCCTGTCACTCTCATGTCTGTCTTGTAAATATTAAGCTACAGCACAACAGCAGCTTAGCTTAGCTTAGCATAAAGACTGGAAACAGGGGGAAACAGCTAGCATGGCTCTGTCTAAAGGTAACAAAAATCACCTACCAGCACCTCTAAAACTCATTAGTTAACACTTTATATATAGTTTGTTTAATCTGTTTAACAACCAAAGTGGAAAAAATAACAAGTCAGGGGTCTTGGCGGGGTGTAGTGACTTTTCTGGAGTTGCGGAGACTCCAGGAATTTAATTGGCCAAGACAAAACCAAGTGTCGTTTTCAGGATTAAATTAATGAGATACTATAATGTGATAATTTGCAAGCTTTAAGGCCTTGGAGCCAGGCTAACTCTTCCCTCTGTTTCCAGTCTTTATGCTAAGCTACGCTAATTGTCTCAGATATGAGAGAGATATCAATGTTCTCATCGAACGTGAACTCCTACGACAGCTTCACTTAATCTAACCGGTCACATGTTTACATGCATGAACACGCGATCCGTGTTTTCTTCACTGTCGATCTCTCCACCAGGTGACTCCATGATTTACCACCAGGGCCGACCCTTCTCCACCTACGACAACGATAACGACATCGCTGTCACAAACTGCGCCCTGTCTTACAAAGGCGCCTTCTGGTATAAAAACTGTCATCGCGTCAACCTCATGGGGAAATATGGCGACACCAGTCACAGTAAGGTATGTACACTTATGAATATCTCATACAGTTATGAACAAACAAAGTTTCTGGCATATTAATTAACGTTTTTTTCAGCATTTATATGGTTGTTTTTTGTTTTATTTGTAGAGTTTTGTATGTTCTAGCTGTGCTTCTTGTTACTCTCAAGAAATGTTTCATATTTTCCGTTAAGCTATCTGACATTTTAACAGCATTTTAATATTTGACGCGTCCCATCACACTTACTTCAGAGATAAACGTACGACCCATGGGAAATCTTTTATATCTCGGTATTTATTGTAATATTTTCCAAAACATGCAAGTGATCGATATCAAATGTTTCCAGCTCTCTCTCTCCAACGTTATGTAACTGCTGACTCGTCACCTTCGCTGTAATAAAGAAACAAATCAGATGTTTCCATCACTTCGGTCTCTGTGAATCGTCAGATGTTTGGTGTGTATGTGTGTGTGGAGAAAGATGATCTGTATTTTTCTGTTTTTTTTTCCACAGGGGATCAACTGGTTCCACTGGAAGGGCCACGAACACTCGATCGAATTTGCAGAGATGAAAATCAGGCCGGCCAACTTCAGAAACTTCGAGAGCCGAAAAAAGCGTTCATAGACCGGTGAACCTGTCCTCGTCTACACCTCGTCTCCTCCCCGCCCCACCCCTCGAGTCTCGTCATCAGTCGTGAACTTCTCGTGTTCCCTCTTCATCCTCTAATCACTAAAAAAAAAAACCAAACAAAGACAATCACGCTGAAGTGATTCAGTTCTGCCTGAGAGAAACGAACTTTACATCACACCAAAGAATCAAACAATTAGCCGTCTTTTTTGTGTGTGTGTGTGTGTGTGGGTGTGTGTGTGTGTGTGTGTAGTCGTCCCAGTTTGACACACGTGTGATTATATTCCCAGACGAGCGTGAACGAACACACAGTCCAAGTGTTAAAGGGACCAAACATCTGTAAACATCTGTATCATCATCATCATGAGAATTAATTGTAAAAGTGTGTAAATGGATCCACTGAATCAGTAACACGTCAAAGGCACATAGAAGGCGTCAGGCCGCTCAAAGTAATGTTGAATTCAATTCCTCCATCTTAAACTGAGTTATCGACCAGATTAAATTATATAAAATGATACATCTTAATGAATATATGTTATATTTACTGTACAACCAATCACATTTGGAGGCCACTAATGCCACTGAGTTCATATTTAAATGTTGCTTTACTTATTTTGATAGAAAATAAAAAGGATCTGATGCTCTGCAACCTTCAATACAAATAAAAATGTTAGTTTGATAAAAGTGTGTGAGAACTTCTTTTTATACCAGTTCCACCTCCGCTCCAGCAGATGGCGGCGTTTACTCTGCAATCACAAAGGACTGGTTGGGATGTACTGTGTGAATGTTGATGTCTGTTACTACCCAGGAGCAGATTTTTACAAAGAAACTCACAGTAAACATGAAAAATATTCATTATTTAAGGTATTAAAAAGTCTTAAGCTTTGAATTCAGTTCACTTTTTAAGTCTGCAACGTCAAACCTGGAATAAAAACTGTTGCCACTGTTGCTAAGGAAGCTCTTTGACTCAAAGAGTTGGTGTTTATTTCAGCCAAAACTTCAATTAAGTAGTTATTTTTAATTGATTAATTTATAGCTGCTTATCTGGATCGAGGTCACATGACAGGGCATGTTTAAAGAGAATACTTAAATACACTGCTGCATCACTAGCACAGGTATTAAACAGTGAGACGTGGATGGCACTTGTACTTTCTCCGTATGTAATATACCAGTGAGCTCACTTAACCAGGTCTTAAACTGAGGCACTTCCAGAGTCTTTCTTTGCTTTCTGTGGTTTGGTAGAGAAAGGAAAAAACCCAAATAATCTTTGGATCAGGTTCAAACAGCTGTCAGAAAACCACAAAAATGATAGTTTGTGTCCACATGTCCAGAAAAGTTGGGTCAGATAGTAAGAATGTGTGATACACAGATGAGAAGTACAGATAAATGTCAATAAATGAATGTTTTTAATATGTAATTGTTCTAATTGTCCAAATTAATCATGAAAAGGGTCTAAATAATGATTAAGTCTTTAATTTAATTTGGTGAACACTGCAGAAAAGCAGTTTAGGCATGTGTCTGGTTTAAATAAAATAAAATCTTGGCCAACTTTGTTGGTCTAAATTACTGACGGTATGAAGAATGGACGGCGTATCCTTGACGTTACCCACAGGTTTCCGAAGAACTATTGTGAAACTCAAAATTTATGGCACTGGCCGCTGCCTTTTCTAAAAAATCGGCAAATATCAGCGGACCTGAGGCGAGCCGGATGACGCCTGGTTGCTCAAATAAGCCACCTGTAACGCCACCTACCTGTCAATCAAAGCGTCCACACTCTTAATTCTGCATAACTTTAAGCCTTAATATAATTTGAACAGGTGAGTTCTATAAAAACTCACCCTCAGTACAGTTGTCATGAACGGGGAAATTAGCTATAGAGACCAAAACTGTTTTTTGTACCAGGCTGTAAACATGTTTATTTCTGCTGTGAAGTTGGACATTTTAACATGGGGACTTATGGAGACTGACTCACTTCTGGAGGCAGCCTCAAGTGGACGTTTGAGGAACTGCAGTTTTTGGCATTTGGTTTAAATGCAGGAGGAGGACTTTAATCCTTCGTATTGACTGACTTCACTCTGAGAAGTTTAAATATTAGGTGTGTTTATCAAAGTCAGACAGCATTACGCCAGTAATATTTAAGCGAGTTCAACCTGATATTCCTCTAACAGGATGTCTTCACCGTTCCAAAGTTTAGGTTTAAAATCTGTGTTATCTTTCTTTTGCAACCGGAGCACACGAGGTTCTCAAAATCAATATCTTTCCACAATTATCATCAAATCCATCCACAGGTAAACAGTGTCAGATCTTAAGTGGAATTAATTTGTTCCTCACGTCGCCTCCTAACAAAGGCTGACTGCAGCGTCACTGCAGTGTCCAACTTCTTAAAAAATCACAAGGGCCCTTTAAACGAGGGATTATTTGTCTAATAAGACGGATCTACGTGTCCTACTTTGTGTTGCACTTGGCCTGCGAGCAAGTGTAAGGTCATTCGAGTCTTTCGACATCAGGCAGGTGACCCAGTGATCAGGCATTACCTCGTGTCCTCGGGTTGATCGCTCATCTTGATCCGCGGCCACCTCGGTGTCCTCTCTGCACCCTCTCTGGTGCTGTTTGTTTGTTTGTGCAGCTCGCTTTCGATGGGTACATTTCGACTGTTTGGTATCGTCACGATCACGGCGATATTTCTGAGTATTTCTACGGCTTAGATCACCTTTAATGTGTTCAGAGAAGCCTGACACACTCAGCTGTTGAAAGGTTTTAGGATGTTGGAACATTTTATTTCAATATGAGGAATGCAAAGAGGAATGGTGAAACTCTAGATCGGTTGGCACCGAGCTGGGAGTTTTCTCGCTTAGAACATAACTGTTGACCTGGATTTCTGCCGATGCATAATGCTCAGATCACATTTCATCCTGAGATGTTTCTAAATAAGGACTCCCGAGGTCATGAGTCAAATGTCCTTGCGAGATTCTCCGAAGAGTATCAGTGATAAGACTCCTTCCAATGATCTTACCCCTGTCAGTGTTTAGGAAGAGATTATACAATTATCTGGCCACTTGTGTTTGTCAAAATCAGGACCATATTTCCCATGACCCAGATTACTTCCTGTTGTCAGGAGGACAGATAAGAGCCGATAACGGGCCTTGTTGAGCGATGATATGTATTCCAACTTTGTTTTTTACAGTGCCTGCAAAGTAAAGATAGTCGCCTTTTGTGCCTTAAACCCAACAGATTATCGAGAAATGGTTCAGTTGTAGGTTTCTGATGTTTCTAACCATGCTACTGGCTCTAGGGATTGGTTGGTCCACAGTCATTCATGGTCCCAGGAGGATTAATCCTAATGACTTTGGTGAACCCTTGACTCTTCAAGTAGCGCCACCAGTAGATCATTTATCCAATGAAATATCTCAACTTCTACAAAACAAGATTGTTTACAGACATTTACGGTCCCCAGATGATGTATCCTGGTGGTGATCCTCTCACTTTCATTCAGCTTAACGTTGTGTTTACCTGCTTAACATTTTACATACATTGGATGGATTGCCATGAAATTCATGGTCCCGGGAGGATTAATCCTAATGACTTGATCCTTTGACTCTTCATGTAGTGTTATCAGCAGACCATTTATCCAGTGAATTATCTCAATATAAATAAAACAGATTGTTTACAGACATTCGTGGTTCCCAGATGATGTGATCCTCTCACTTTCCTTCATCTGAACCTTGTGTTTAGTGCTAATTCACAAATGTTAGTATGCTAATAGTACAGAGTACAGAGAATAGTACACAGCAATGTTGGTCAGTAGTCCATCACTTTGGTCCAGGCAGAAATGTCTCAACAACTATTGGATGGATTACCATGAAATTCTATACAGTCATTCATGGTCCCAGGAGGATTAATCCAAATGACTTTGGTGATCCCTTGACTCTTCATGTAGTACCACCAGTGGCCCATTTATTAATTGAAATATCTCAACATCTTCAAAACAGACTGTTTACAGGCTTTCATGGTCCCCAGATGATGTATCCTAATGGTGATCCGCTTTCCTTCAGCTAAACGCTGTGCTTTTATAGGCTTTTATATACTTTTTTACCCCCTAAAAAGTTGACAGCTGATAGTTGATAGACTGAAATCTCTCAACTATTGGATGGATTGCCATGAAATTCATGGCCCCAGGAGGATTAATCCTAATGACTTTGGTGATCCCTCACTTTTCATGTAGCGCCACCAGCGGCCCATTTTTCCAGTAAAATAACGTCTACAAAACAGATTTACAGACATTCATGGTTCCCAGATGATGTGCCTCTCATTAAACAAATTAAACTGCACATTGACTTAAAGTGAAATGTGCATTTGACCCCCATGACCTCAATATAAGCAGATTCTTAGAAATACTAAGTAGTAGCAGTGTTTAAGTCGCCTCAGCTCACTAAATTCAATGTGTTTGGAGGCATTAGCATTTAGCTCAAAGCTGTGCCTAAGCAACATATCTTAAAGCTGCTAGCGTGGATGTATACTCTGGTCGCATAAATGACACTACACATTGATTAAAGTGAAATGTTGACCCCCATGAACTCAATTCAAGCAGTTTCTTAGAAATACTAAGTGGTGGCAGTGTTTAAGTCGACTCTTAGCTCACTAAATTCAGTGAATTTGAACTCTTCCATGCCCAAATCACCTCTTTGCCTAGCCTCACAGAGCCACTACTCCCTTTGGCGTAATGTGTACATGCCAGGTAAGGCTGCAGTTCAACAAGTACCTCCTTCAATACATGTGAACCAAAATTAGCCAACAGTTCTCAGAACTGTCATGGTGTTGCCACACATTGTGATACTGTCAGTATTTGCACAGTGTTATGTCATTGTTTGCTCAAAGAGCTGCCTCACATTTACACAGCCAGCTCTCTCCCGCTTATACAACGACCTCAAGACGAGTCTGCCTGTTCACAGTTTCTGTTAAGACAAATTAAATCAGTTTGCGTATTATGTTATTAGTGTATGATTGAGTGCTGTTTTTCAAGCATTTTAACATACAGAAAAGGGGAAGTTTGGGGATTGTGTCTGACCGTAAAATATGTTCTGAAAGCGACATGAAAGCTTTTACTTCATGAGGTCAAATAGGAGCCGAAATAAAAATGTGATTTCCGTATGCGCCAGTTGAGCAAAGGTTACTCTGTTGCCTAAGAAAACCTGTTTGCATTAGTCACGCCATTCAGCCTCGCTGAAACATGCCGGACTGCCATTAATCATGTTTTTCAAGGAAACTTTTCCCCAAGAGCCTGTGCTATATTTGAATTGGCTCTGCTCTCGGTGCAGAGTCCCTGGCACTGTGTGAACATGTATCTAAATCATCTGCCACGACCCTGTCAGTGCACTCCACACTACTTTCCACTCCACCATTACACATACAGTATGTAATTGAAAAATAGGTAATTTCACGCTCTGTCTGATTATTCTATATGCTGAGTGAATTCTTCATGCATGTGCTGTAAATCCAAGTTGACTGTGGCATAAAGAACATGCTTTAATTTTGTATTTTACCTTTAACCCCGCAGATATAATTTTCTTTTCTAATGTTTTTAGACCAACGATGGGTTTTCTTCTTTCTTACTCATCACTAAAACATATGAAAGCAGCCAAGAGATTTTCAGTAGTGTTCTTGTAGTTTTTCCACTAGTGTAGTGTTCACTAGTTCACTAGTTTTTCACTCTTGTTCCTCTAGTTTTTCACTAGTGTCCCTGTAGTTTTCACTAATGTTCCTGTAGTGTTCACTAGTGTTCCTGTAGTTTTCACTAATGTTCCTATAGTTTTCACTAGTGAACCCGTAGTTTTTCACTAGTGTTCCTCTAGTTTTTCACTAGTATTCTGTAGGTTTTCACTAGTATTCTGTAGATTTTACAAATGTTCCTATAGTTTTCACTAGTGAACCCGTAATTTTTACTAGTGAACCTGTAGTATTTCACTAGTTTTCCTGTAGTTTTTCACTACTAAACCCGTAGTTTTCACTACTAAACCCATAGTTTTTTCACTAGTGTTCCTGTAGTTTTTCACTAGTGTTCCTACAGTATTTCACTAGTGTTCCTGTAGTATTTCACTAGTGTTCCTGTAGTTTTTCACTAGTGTTCCTGTAGTATTTCACTAGTGTTCCTGTAGTATTTCACTAGTGTTCCTGCAGTATTTCAGCAGTGTTCCTGTAGTATTTCACTAGTGCTCCTGCAGTATTTCCACTAGTGTTCCTG
Organism: Argyrosomus regius; assembly: GCA_946959425.1. NCBI lineage: Eukaryota > Metazoa > Chordata > Actinopteri > Sciaenidae > Argyrosomus > Argyrosomus regius. Next base: position 20,732,792 of record OX336898.1, on the reverse strand, counting down.
CAGTATTTCAGGAGTGTTCCTGTAGTATTTCACTAGTGTTCCTGCAGTATTTCAGCAGTGTTCCTGTAGTATTTCACTAGTGTTCCTACAGTATTTCACTAGTGTTCCTGTAGTATTTCACTAGTGTTCCTGCAGTATTTCAGCAGTGTTCTTGTAGTATTTCACTAGTGTTCCTGCAGTATTTCACTAGTGTTCCTGTAGTTTTTCACTAGTGTTCCTGCAGTATTTCACTAGTGTTCCTGCAGTATTTCAGCAGTGTTCCTGTAGTATTTCACTAGTGTTCCTGCAGTATTTCACTAGTGTTCCTGCAGTATTTCAGCAGTGTTCCTGTAGTATTTCACTAGTGTTCCTGCAGTATTTCACTAGTGTTCCTGCAGTATTTCACTAGTGTTCCTGTAGTTTTTCACTAGTGCTCCTGCAGTATTTCACTAGTGTTCCTGTAGTATTTCACTAGTGTTCCTGCAGTATTTCACTAGTGTTCCTGTAGTTTTTCACTAGTGCTCCTGCAGTATTTCACTAGTGTTCCTGTAGTATTTCACTAGTGCTCCTGCAGTATTTCACTAGTGTTCCTGTAGTATTTCACTAGTGTTCCTGCAGTATTTCAGCAGTGTTCTTGTAGTATTTCACTAGTGTTCCTGCAGTATTTCACTAGTGTTCCTGTAGTTTTTCACTAGTGCTCCTTCAGTATTTCACTAGTGTTCCTGCAGTATTTCAGCAGTGTTCCTGTAGTATTTCACTAGTGCTCCTGCAGTTTTTCACTAGTGTTCCTGCAGTATTTCAGGAGTGTTCCTGTAGTATTTCACTAGTGTTCCTGCAGTATTTCACTAGTGCTCCTGCAGTATTTCACTAGTGTTCCTGTAGTTTTTCACTAGTGCTCCTGCAGTATTTCACTAGTGTTCCTGTAGTTTTTCACTAGTGTTCCTGCAGTATTTCACTAGTGTTCCTGTAGTTTTTCACTAGTGTTCCTGTAGTATTTCACTAGTGTTCCTGTAGTTTTTCACTAGTGCTCCTGCAGTATTTCACTAGTGTTCCTGTAGTTTTTCACTAGTGCTCCTGCAGTATTTCACTAGTGTTCCTGTAGTTTTTCACTAGTGCTCCTGCAGTATTTCACTAGTGTTCCTGTAGTTTTTCACTAGTGCTCCTGCAGTATTTCACTAGTGTTCCTGTAGTTTTTCACTAGTGTTCCTGTAGTTTTTCACTAGTGCTCCTGCAGTATTTCACTAGTGTTCCTGTAGTTTTTCACTAGTGCTCCTGCAGTATTTCACTAGTGTTCCTGTAGTTTTTCACTAGTGTTCCTGCAGTATTTCACTAGTGTTCCTGTAGTTTTTCACTAGTGCTCCTGCAGTATTTCAGCAGTGTTCCTGTAGTTTTAGTATAGTATAAAGCACATACACAAGTTTGACTCGTACCAGAGACACCATGCATACCTTGCCCGGGGCACTGCTCAAAACAAACTTTAAACAGTAGACAATGCACACAGCCAGCCAGCGCTATACCAAACATTATTGAACATTGATTAATGCTGCATATGCTATAATGTGCTGCATTCAGGCAGAATACAACAGCAGCACTGCAGAGGAAAAAACTCACTGTGGGGCTAGTTGTGGGCAAAATGGATCAATTTAATATAGAGTAATTACTGTTGAACCATCACAGCACTATCTTGATATTGATGTGTTGCCATGGTTACTGGTCTAATTAAAATAGGATCATATACATCACATTGTGGCATCCATCACATGGTTATATTTATATTTTTATAGTTTTATATGCCTTGGGAGGTTATAATGAACACTAACCTGGCCTGTTACCAATGTAAACTGTTTTTAATATTTACATACATCTATTATTTATTTAGTTTTTACGACTTATAATTATCTTTTAATGTAACTTAATGTTTATAATTTACCCAGACTACTGTAACTGCTCGATGACTGACACAAAAACGCACACAATTTGTCAGCACAGTAAGAACAAGTTCACGTCCTCTGAGTTATGCTCCAATTCTGTCTCTGAATGCTCTGATTGATCACTTGGCACAAACAAAGTTGCTTCACATCACCTCATTTTCAGTCAGTGTCTGTCATCAAAACCCACCAAAGCCAAAAGAAGTCCTGCTCTGCACTGAAAACTAACATTAATCCTGTTATCTGCGTTCATTTATAGTCATTAGAGACACAAGATGAAGCTGTGGCATTACCTGCGATCACTATGAGTTTAATAATATAATGAATGACGAGGATAATGAAGGTATGTGCAGCGTTTACATGTTATTCAGTTGAAACATTTCAGAGCTGCTTGCACGCTAAAAACAACACTCAACACAAAGGCTACCTCGTGAAACAGTGATGCAATACCTCGGCAGGTTATTATCGAAATATCGAACACATTATCGCTTTATGTTCATGATACTGTAGAGTCACAAACATGACTTTAGGGATTGTAGAAAATGATCCCATTTTACTCATTAATCACTGTGATCATCTCCCGACATCTGTAGGCTTCAACGATGGATCCGACCTGTCATCAAAATGAAAGCGCGTAAAATGAGAGAGGGGGTCTAATACGCTCGAGTGTCAGTGACCTCCCGTGAACATACCAGCATGCATCAGAGGTTTATAACCTATCAAGATGGTGAGTGATCTCCTCTAATGGATCCCTGTTTCATAGATTAACAACAGAGCTCATTTAGTTAATCACTGAGGATTGGATCAAATTTATAGATTTGATGCTATTGTCCATTTCAGAAAAGCAGAGCAATTACATGAAAGCCCCCAAGGCCAGATGTCTGACCTCTGATTAAAAGCCAAGAAAGCGGAGCTGACAGCTACATTAAACTGAATTATTTGGCTGCAGCTTTTAAAGCCACGCTAGTTCTGATCTCCTTTGTTCCGTACACACTCGCTCTCCTTTTCTTTTTCCAGCTCGGATGAAGCAATCTTGTAATCCTCACATTGCAGTGCATCCTCCTCCTCCTCCTTCTTTGCTTTACATTGAGAGCATTAAAGGCAAAAATACATTTCATTAGATCGCTGCAGATGTACGTCAAGTTGGACCTGAGCCTAAGAGGATTGTAGCTGTGTTAAGAGCATGTACTGTATGTTGAACCTCACATATGACCGGCTAAAGCTGCGTCGCTGCACTGGTCCTGCATTCTACAGAGATCACAACCCCAATTTCTTTACCTCATCAAGTTACCATCTGGACTTTTGGCATTTTGAGTTCAAAGCTCCTTACAGCAAATTATGGCAAATTCAATCAGCGTATACGTTCACTGAATGTATAGTACAAGTCAAGTCATGTATGTGCAGGGAATTGGAAGAGTCGGGTTAATCCTGATTAAACGCTTGTTTGCCAACTTAAAGACATGTTGTACTTTGCTTTATTGCATCTTGGGGATACACAAGATGCAAATCTGCGTTTATCAGTTACTTCCTTAAAGAAACACTGTGCAACTTTTCTACCATAAACTAACTTAAATCATGTTGATGCTACACTGACCTGTAATCAGGTGAATGGTGTCTCTGTCATTCGTACGTCTGTTCTCACACTATGTAACTTTGGGCTCCGGGTCGGGAGAAGTACGTAACGCTTTACGGCACTAAGTCACACACCACCAACTATTTCACTGATTTTGGTGAAACTGGATCATATTTTATGGAGAAAATGTTTTCTGGTTTTCCCTCTGATGTCCTCCGGCTGCTCCGCCTCAACTCAACTGTGATTTACAGAGTTTCCTGATGGACAGTGAAGTAAACTGCTGCCAACTGTAGCTGCTGTTAGCTAATGTTAGCTCAGTTTGTTAGCCAGGCTGCCCAGATTGTGAGCTCAGAGCAGCGAGGGGAGTGTTAGTGTTTGTACCACAGGTGTTTTAAACCACCGGGAAGAAGAAGAAGAGGAGTTTTTCAGGGGGAATGCTGACGGGTAGTGGAGTCGGTGTCGTGCCAGAACAGGAGCTGAGCAAGTGGGCAATGTAACCAGGCTCACCAGAAACTTATCAACTCACTAGTTTTTGATCATAAGTAATGTAATCATAACAAATACACGTGTATACACAGGTATTGCAAAAGTTATACGTAATGTTGCCTTAAAGAAAATAGTTTGGGCTCTCATGTCTGTACTGTATGAAGCTAGAGGCAGCATCAAGACTGGAAACAGCGAGCCTGGCTCCAGCTAACATAACATTAAGTGTTTTTATTCACAGGTCCAGCTTGTTATTTAAACGCTTCACGTTTTGCACAGATGAAACAAAACAATGATATATTAATTTGAGAGCTTTAGAGGTGCTGATAGGTGGATTTTTAACCTTTAGATGGAGTCAGATTAGCTAGTTCCCCTTGTTTCCAGTCTACATTGCTAAGCTACGCTGACCCAGCTGCAAGCTGCAGCTTTATATTTACCATACAGATATCATCATGCTTCAATCTTTTCATCTAATTCTGCAGTTTTCTGCGGCGTGCGTTTGTTCATATGTTGTTCAAAACATTTCAAATCAGCTCTGACAATCTCTTTACGATGTCCGTTGTACCTGCTCTCTCGTTCTCTCTCATTCGATGATGGTTTTAGCTCTGCGGGCTCTGTGACATAACACGCCGGCTCAGAACAGGAGCACACGGGCTCGCTGATGGGGATTACGGCTCATTCTTCAGAGCGCTGGGTTTATTTTAGGGTCCGACTGGATAAAACAGGATTAGCATCACAATGAATCCCCGGGCATTCAAACCCAGAGGTCAGCTCCTCCGTGGCCTTTGACATTTGAAATGTTTATAAATCTCCATCTGTGTTGTGATAGTTATACATAGATTTGATCAGCTGTCATTCCAGTGAGGTGTCCATTTTTGATAAGTGCCGTGTGGTTTTTAGAGGGTCCGTCCGGTGGTGACAGCTTGTATCTGCCCCTGCTTACTCAGATGTTTTACGATAGCTGCTGGTAAATGATTTCTGGAGGTACTTTTTATGTGTGTTGTGCTGAGTGGTGATAAACTTTACTTATGAAATGAGTCAAGCTGGTGCAGTCTGCAACCACTGATCGATGTCTCTTACAGATAACGTGGCCTCTATGTTTATTAAATAAGAAATAAAATGCCCTAATTATTAATATATATAATTTAGCTGCATCTAGCGGTGTTGTTGCTGATTGCATCCCCCTTGTTTCACCCTCTGCTTCCTACAGTGGCCACAAAACGTGCAAAAAATGCTAAAGGCCCAATTATAGAGTTTAGTTTGTCTCTTCTGGGCTACTGCAGAAACATGGTGCACTTCATAGAAGAGGACTTGCAGCGTCGGGAGATATAAAAGTGGTGTAGTTGCTGATTGCAACCCCCTCATGTCACCCTCTCCTTCCTAGTGTAAAGGAGAAACTACGGTGGTCCTAAAACATGCAAGAAATGTGAAAGGCTCGATCTGGAGTTTAATTTGTCTTTTCTGAGCTACTGTAGAAACATGGCAGACTCCATGGAAGATGACCCACAGTGTTTGTAGATATAAAAGTGGTGTAGTTGCTGATTGCAACCCCCTCGTGTCACCCTCTTCTTTGTAGCTTGAAGGAGAAACGGTGGTGGCTACAAAACATGCAAAAGAAAAATGCAAAAGGCCCAATCTAGAGTTTAGTTTGTCTCTTCTAGGCTACTGTAGAAACATGGTGGCCTCAGTGGAAGAGGACCTATGGAATTGTGAGATACAAAAGTGTTGTAGTTCCTGATTGCAACCCCCTCATGTCACCCTTTGTAGCGTGAAAAAGAAACTGCGGCTATGAAATGTGTGAGAAATGTCTTAGTTTGTCTCTTCTGGGCTACTGTAGAAACATGGCAGACTCCTTAACAGAGGACCAGCAGCATCTGGAGGTATAAAAGAGGTCAGGTTGTTGATTGCATTGCATCCCCCTCATGTCACCCACTCCTTCCTGATGCGAAGAAGAAATGCAAAATGCAAAAGGCCCTAACTAGAGTTTAGTTTGTCTCTTCTAGGCTTCTGTAGAAACATGGCGGACTCCACAGAAGAGGACCCATGACGTCTGTGACGTCAGAGTGGCCATGAAACATCGCAAATAATGCAAAAGGAAAGGGCCTTTCACGTTTTAGCGAGATTACACAATGTAGCTTTAATAACTAAATGAATCTAGAGAGCAGGAATAGGATTTTATAAAGAAACCATAACAAAAGATTTCTGAAGTGGTTTGTAGGAAGATACTTGAAATAAATGCCAGAGCAGACAAAGAGCAGAGATTGAGGAATGCTTGTCAGCTGACAAGCATTCAGTCTCTCAGCACCACCCTCCATGTTCACATATTTCCTCTTTGAAACTGCTCAAACCACACTTTTTCTAAAGCCGGCCTCCGAGAGCAGTTTGTGGCCGACGCGTCTTGTTCAAGGGCACGGTTATGGAGGACAAAATAGTGCTTCTCATTCACCACCACCAGGCCAGTTTATCTGTGACAGTTAAGCCAGTTTACAACACGGTGACAGTTTCCATCATCTTGACTGAACACTCGAAGCCTGAGAGCTCAAAGGTCATGAGAGAAATTCATCAGTCTGTAGGTGCAAGGAGCATATTGTGTTATTGTTTTACATGTTTACATTGTTACTACATGATGAACCCCCCGAGAACTTTTCTGTTCTTCTTTGTTATTTCTGGTTTAATTGTATTTATTAATTATTAAATAAATACATCTTATGTTGACATCTTTATTATTTTTTTATTTGCTAAGCTATCGTCTCGCCATGGCTTGAAATATTGTGCCAATAATCAGTTATTCATGAAGTCTTATACAGACATTCGTGGTTCCCAGAGGATGAAACCTACTGACTTTGATGATCCCCTGATTTTTCTTCTGGTGCCACCATTAATGTAAATTTTTAGGGAAACGTCTCAACTATTGAATGAATTGCTTTTAATTTAGTACGGAGAGATGCTGATATTCATGGTTCCCAGATGATGTATCCTCATGAGTTTGGTTGATTCTCTTAGCGCCACCACCACCACCAAAATTGTAATTTCTGGCTTTGATTGAAATGTCTCCACTGTTCCATGAATTGGCACAAAATTTGTCACAAATATTCATGGTTCCCAGAGGATAAGGACTTTGTTGATTCCCTAAATATTCCCCCAAAATATTAAGATATCACATTAACAACTAGGTGGTTGTTATAATGTAAGAATGTTACAGACATTCATGGTTCCCAGAGGATGAAACCTACTGACTTTGATGATCCCCTGATTTTTCTTCTGGTGCCACCATTAATGTACATTTTTAGGGAAATGTCTCAACTATTGAATGAATTGCTTTTAATTTTAGTACAGAGAGATGCTGATATTCATGGTTCCCAGATGATGTATCCTCATGAGTTTGGTGATTCCCTTAGCGCCACCAGCAGATTGCCATTTATGGTTTTGATTGAATGTCTCCAATATTGCAACACCTACGACATGAATTGGCACAAAACTTGTCACAAATATTCATGGTTCCCAGAGGATAAGGACTTTGTTGATTCCCTGAATTTTCATTTAGCACGACCAGCATTACCAAAATATTAAGATATCACATTAACAACTAGGTGGTTGTTATAATGTAAGAATGTTACAGATATTCATGGTTCCCAGATGATGTATCCTCATGACTTTGGTGATTCCCTTAGCACCACCACCGAGATCGTCATTTCTGGCTTTGATTGAAATGTCTCCACTGTTCCATGAATTGGCACAAAATTTGTATTCATGGTTCCCAGATGATGTATCATGAGCTACATGGCTGACCGAGCTCACAACAGTTAGCGGTTCACTACTGAGCAATCTTTCCATCAGGAAAGTCTGTAAATCACCTCAGTAGTGTAACATTATGTGTTGTTGGTCTCAGAGGTTGTGCTTGAACCCGGTCTGGCTGCTGAGCCCGGTTCTGTCACCTGCTGATGGCAGATTACGTTAGCAGCAGTCCAGAAAATCTATTCTGTATCAAATTTATGATACACTTTCACTGAAGTCAGTGAATAAAGTCACTCATAGACTAAAAAACACTTCTATATGAGAAGTGCAGTATGAGTCATCAACAACTTATCGTTCAGGAAATGACAAACTTCATGACGAATACCTGAAAATGCCAAAGAAGACTTACTGGAGTATAGGTGTCATGTAGCACCAGAAATATGTGATAAAAAACACTTAAATGTCAATTTTGGCTTCATGGGTACTTTAAAGTCTCGTATTATTCACAACCAGTTATCATAAACGTCTATAAAAAGCCTAATTTCTATTAAATTATGTCGCTTCAGTTAATTGTTTTTCACCTGAGAACAGACTTTATGATTAGCCAACATCAGACACGAACCCTAAAGGGAAGATCAGTGACGGCAACGGTTGAAAGTAATTCATTCTTTATAGATTTATAGATTATTTTGGGCACAGCTTTGAAGGAGGGAACAAGCTCTAACAAGTGAGGAGGGGGAAGCCGTAATAAAATTACCATCGACTCTGACAGACTTGTTAATATCTTACTGTAAATCTAACGTCTTTGTTTTTTTATGGCAGCAGAGATTCTCTTCTTGCTGCTGCTACTGCTGTGTTGCGTCCTGACAGACTTGTTATGAAATTAATAAATCAGGCTATAATGGTATCACGGTTTACAGTCTGGCTTGCTCTCATCCAGCGGTACGACTCCTATCCACACACTTTTACTAATTAGAGCTGATGTCATTGCAGCTGGGTGGACCCAGCCTCGTTAATTATTAACTATATTACACATTAGCAATTAGATAATCGCCCTCAAGCAGCATTATCTTTGAACGTAGCCCGGAGACAGGATTATAGATTTGCATTCCACTTGGTCTGAGACTTTTTTCAGGGGTTTAAAGGCCCTGAAATCTCAGCTTAAGTGTTCCTACAGAACATTAAATATTCATGACTAAATAAGCAACAATAAAAGTAAAGAAAAACAACAACAGTGGACCTTTATGGGTGTGGTGTGATTATATTTTATTGGCCGAGATGACCTGAATCAAATCCTAATATGTGACATCATCCCCGCCCACTTTAAACCAGCAGAGCAGATAGAGATAAAGAATAAATGCAGATAAATCTGATGTAAAATAACAAAAACTGTTAAAACTCACTCAGAAAACTGAGTTTTAATGGAAGAGCACAGTGCTCACATTGATTTTAGGGCCTTTAAGCAAACATACATATGTTGTATTAAGATATTCTAAGTCTTATTGTCAAGTATTGACCATAAACTAACTAACTTTGGGCTCCGGGTCGGGAGAAGTACGCAACTTTACGGCACTAAGTCACACACCACCAACTATTTCACTGATTTTGGTGAAACTGGATCATATTTTATGGTAAATCTGTGATTTACAGAGTTTCCTGATGGACAGTGAAGTAAAATGCTGCCAGCTGTAGCTGCTGTTAGCTGCTGTTAGCTCAGTTTGTTAGCTCAGAGCACCAGGGGGAGTGTTAGTGTTTGTACCTCAGGCATTTTGGACCAACCAGGAAGATCAGAGTGGAGCCAGTGTCGTGCCAGAACAGGAGCTGGGCAATGTAACCAGGGCTCAGCAGCCTCTACAGACATAATCATAGAGGCAAAAAGACGTTAGTCGACTAGTAAGTAATATTAGCTGGCTGCTATGTCTTGAGTTGTTGACCTTTCTTGATGTTTGGCTGTCGACTCGCTATTTCTGATCATACGAGTCATATAATCCGATAAAACAAACACACTTTTACTGCCTTCTACATTTACGACCGTTGGTATTCCCCTCTGAAAGTAATAAAACGTTGCTGAATTAGATATTAGCAGTTTCTGTTTGAGGTGCACACATAGATGTACAGATAAATATCACCAGAATACTTTGATACTGAAAAAAGCAGCTCTGGAGTCATTTTTTTATCATTTCTAACAGGATATGTGAGCGTTTATTTGCGATTAACATCTGAGGTAATTCTATTCCCAGAAAGTTTAAGTCACATTTAATCCAGAAACACGTGTATCATGTTTTTTTTTTGTACAAATTTATAACTATCTTGACACATGAGCTGTAACTTCTTGACTCATTTTATTCAAACTGTTGCACTGACTCTTATACTGAGCTTTTGAGCTGTCTACTCAAGTTCAAGGAACTACAGTCACTTCTATCACCAGATAAAACGACTGCAATCAAGATAGACTATATGCCTTCATATCTGCCAGACACCACATATTGCCCCGGCAAGGGGCGCTTAGTCAGGATAATGGCCTCGATTATTGATTAACAGTCAGAGTATTTACTGTGTGCACACTTCTGCAGGGCAGCCACAGGGTGCGATGCACTCAGCAGCATGTGACTAGGTACTAAAGTCTTCTTATTCCATTTGAGACATCCTCTAAGTGTGCAGGCCGAGGTCGTTTACAGTGTGACTAATCACTGTTTCTCTTGAGAGGGTTAGGCATTCATACAGCAGCACACCTGGGGCCTTCCCGGTGTGACCACATGGGTAAGACAGTGTTAACCACCGGGCCATCCGACAGAAGGCAGAGTGTATGTCTGAGTCTGCCCTATATGTATTTTTGGAACGGTTTCGGACAGATATAATTGCCCTCGGTCGAAGCTAAAGTCTTTACTTAAAGGTTACTTGGCTCCCTATTCTGGGAAGCCGGAGTTATCTTTGCTTAATGAAACCCAGAACGTGTCTCTTTGTACATCGATCCAAACTCCAGATATTAGGATGTTCCTGTGTTGTGACTCGTTGGAGTTAAAATAACTCCATGAACTCAGCTTCCTGGAACAGATTTGCTGCGTGGATTCACACGACCGGGACTGTATCTCGTCTCAGACGTGTAGATTTCCCTGAAACGGGAAAGATGACTTTGATTTGACTGATGAATAAATATGACAACTCAAACTTTTACTGCAAAAAGGTGGCTTACTTGTTGAGCCACTAAACGAGATAAAGCTTTAAATCAAACATCGCTGATCATACTTAATGCTTTGCAGGCCCCGATGATTGACTGATGGGACTTTGGTCCCGAATTACTTCCCTGCGATCTCTTTCTGAGAGTTGCTCATCAATGCTTCAGATATATCTGTTAAATATTAACAGAGTGCTGTGCAATGCCAAAGCCTCTGCTCCCTCTATCAGGGTTTTCTAAAGATAAGCCGTCTGAACCCGTTGCCTTATCTTTAAACCTCATCCTTTACAGCTCTGTAACCGGCGTGGCTGCATTACAGTCCCTACATCTGACCTAAAAGATGAACAATTCCTCTTCTTAAAGGACCAGAAACTAAAGAAAAAATAAAGACAAAAAGGTTGGGGGGAAACATTTTGTTTACCGTGACAGCAATTCTTTGTATCTTGAGATCAAGAGAGCAGAACTTCTCTGTAGTTACTTCAAAGAAGCTGCGTTATATACCCTGAAGCATGACACAGTTTTTCACGTATGATTTGCTTTATAATATCTCTTCCTGTCCTCATGTAAACTCTGAGTAAATCCCCATCATCTGCAGATTATGTCCATTAATCACAGTTATAGGAGCTCCATTAACAATCCACCGCCCACCATCTCTGAAGCTCAAGTGGCCTGCAATAATAGAGCATGAACATGCGGTCGGTCGTGTTACGTTCTTATTTTTTGAATCACACTGTGAGTCACTTTTCAGAGTTGCAGAAGCAGATGTGGTTAACTCGTGACGTTGAAAGGCGTCTTCACACTGACGTTCGTTCTGCTTCATGTACCCAGTGGAAAGTTTAAAAAAAAAAAGCCCTGCCTGCCTGTGAGCAATGTCACAGTATTTAGACTGTTGGTCAAAGTCGAGCTAATTTAATCTGTTTCATATGTTGCTAAGTTTGATCTATAAAATGCGTCATGAGCTCATCACATCTCGCAATATGAATCTGTAAAGTTGGACTTCCTGCAGCTGTAAAATAAATTTATTGGTGTAGAAATGTTAATTCTCGAGTACAGAATTTAAGTATCTGCTGAAACTTTTCTCTCTGTTGCAACTCTCTGTGATTTACAGAGTTTCCTGATGGACAGTGAAGTAAATGCCTGCCAGCTGTAGCTGCTGTTAGCTCAGTTTGTTAGCCGGGACTGTGAGCTCAGAGCACCGGGGGGAGTGTTAGTGTTTGTACCACAGGTGATTTGGACCACCTGGAAGAAGAAGAAGAAGAAGAAGAAGAGGAGGTTTTTTTTTTTTTAGACGAAGGTTGACAGGGAGTGGAGCCGGTGTCGTGCCAGAACAGGAGCCAGGCACTGTGACCAGGCTCAGCAGCCTTCTATGGACATAATGGCAGAGGAGAAAAGGCCGATGATGGAGGAGAGATTGAGCGAGCAAGAAGTCGCCGGACAAGAGTAAATCTGGGACTGACTTTTAGTGTTTGGTGAAATAAAAGGCTGAAAGACAGACGCCTAGTAAGTAATATTAGCTGGCTGCTATCGCTTGCTAGCTGTCGATGTTTGGTGTCACAGTCATCCTTTTGTCTTTGGTTGTTTGCAGGATTTACAGCAGTATAAAGACTCCAGACTTCTTTATCGGTAAGTGGCATACTTCCTTTTCCTGATTACTCTCAGTGGAAATGACTGCAGACTCTATTTTGATGGGAATTAGTTAATCATTAGCATCAATGATGATCAATTTATGATTATTTTATTCAGATCCAACAATGATTGAAGTTTAGTGATAAATGTGTTGTCATAAATTAATCATCTGGTGTGCTTTGATACAAAAATCCAAATTCAGTTTGCCATTTTTAAGGAAAATGTTGTGAAAACTGACCATAAACGATGTAAAAAATACTGTAAAATCTTTGCACAAGCTAGCCGATCATGATCCAGTCCAGATGAGCGGTCATAGAAAGCAGTATTCAGATGCTTTCCTTCAGAAAAAGTTGCAGTACCACAGAGTATAAATACATGATGACAAGTGAAAGTCTTGTGAAACAAAAAGAAACAGTAGAGGATTGAGTCTGGTGGAAAGTTTCCAAGCTGACATTGTGTTCTAGTTTTGTAGCACGTCTGGTATGACAGTCACGTCCACCGAGTTTGCGCCTTCCCAACATCAAAGTCATTTCACAACCCGAGCTGTCATTCAAAAAAAGAAGAGAACCAGTCGGTTCACCCGCACCGCTCCAGCATGCTGGTGGCGAAAGTTCAACTCGTTAGCTGGAAGATTTTAAGGTTGGATTCGTGTTTTTTTGGTTTATGTCATGCAGCTGTGTGAGGCCGTACTTAAACACAGCTTGAGCTAATGCAAACATGCTAACACGCACACAGTGATAACAGTAACATGCTGACATTTAGCATGTTCTGTATCTTGGCATGCTAATATTTGCTCATTAGCATTAAACACAGTACAGCTGACACTATGTCCTGCAGGTGTTTGGTTGTAAATCAAAGTATTGGACACATTTTAATTAAAAGTTATGATTTATGAGTTTAGTTAACTCTTTATTTGGATAATCCGCCTGCAGATATTTCATGTTATTTTTTGAGATTAAACGGCTGTTTTCTGATGCTAAAAATTACTGTGGTTAACGTTTGGTTTCAGTTCAGGCACCAAAAAGATCTTGGTTAGAGTTCATGAGTCTCACGTACACTCTGCGACTCTATAAATAATCTGCAGACAAGCGAAACAGTCGCAAGTATAAACTACATAATCTGTAGGCGGGTTAGCGTTAGCTGAAATTATACTCAACGTTTATGTCGACGTTTCACTCAAAGCCACCAGATTATAACATTAATCGCCGAGTTGATGGACGGGAAATTAACCAGCAACTATTTTTCTATTATTTTTACTCTTAAAAAACATTTTCCAGCTTCTTAAATGTGACTTTTTTTTGTAATATATGACAATAAACTGGATATCTTTGAGTTTTAGGATGCCATATGGGTCTCTAGGAAGTTGCAATGGACATTTTTTCACTATTTTTGACATTTAATAGACAAACAAGTGATCAATTACTCTGAAAAATATTAGATATATTAATAGATAATCGATAATTGACAGAAATCAGCAATAATCTGCAGATTTAATGACAGAAATAATAAATGATGTCCCTAAGAGCCACAAATGTCACATTTACGTCAATAATAAGACCAAAACAAGACTCGTGTTTCTTAAAAAGAAGTGTTTTATTTCCTTTTTAACAAAGCCCAATACAGATTTTGAAGCAAAACTGGGGAACACTGGTAAATCTCAATCCAATCATCATGTCTGAGGGGACACCCACAAAAAAGATGAGCTTCAAAATAAAAAATAAAGACACCTAAAATAATCATACAACCCAGAATCGGGGCCAAGAAAATAATGGTGCATGTCGTCCAAGAACTATAAAATAAAATAAAATTTGACAATAAGAAACAAAAAGTTCATGCCAGCAGCTGTTGGGGAGGTAAATAAAATCTTCTTCTAGTAAAAATAAATGTCAGATCTAGAATCCATAACATGTTAACGGCTTGGAAAGAACCAATAAAACCTAGAATAAATGACAGTTACTATCAGTATGCTAAAAAATTTTAAATCTTGGATGAGTAATCTGGTCAAATACATCTAAAAACACTTTATTTTACATTTTCAGTTGCGTGTACGGGAGCTCGTACGACCGTTCAACCGTGAGGGGACTAATAATTAAATTTTTAAGAAAATTTACCTTCCGTGGTCGTACTTCACACAACATTTCTCTCTTACTGCTGTTGTAAGTCTGTTTACACGCATGACGATGGAGAAGTCCAATCTGACATGAAAGCGGAAGCAATAATCAAAATGTCATTGGGTTATTTTTACAACTAATCTGTTACAAAGATATTAAAACTTTTTAACTTTACAGCCACGTGCTGATCATGAGTATATATATATATTTCTTTTAGGAGGGGTGGTGGGAATAAGAGTACCGCATGGAAATAATTTAACAGCAGGTAGATCTCGGGTCGTGATATTTGAGTGATTTCTTCACGTCGTTTAGTCGCACCGAGGGCGACCAATTGGTGGCGGCGGCAGCGGCTAACGGACGCCAGTCCACTCGAGTTTTAAACGTGTACCAATCGTTTTGAAGCCAAAAGATTAAAAGGTGGACGAGGGGGGCAGAAAAAAACAAAAAAATAAAATAGTAAGTCGAGCTGTGGCTGAATATTTCTGTCAACTGGCATGTGTTTGTCCGTTTTTGAAAATTATGAAACTACAGACAGATCTGAAATGAGCTGATCCACCTATGTAAACACAGTGATTTTCTGATACAGAAAAATACTAAGTGGACAATGCGTATCGATCTTTAATAACAACATCCATCGGCTGAAAAAACACCAGTCTGCGTTGATATATTCTCATGTGGGAACATATATATTTTATAACAAAATAAATCTATACTGTCCTGTTTTCTTTTTTTTTTTTAATTATTTCTGCGGTGATGGTCGATATATATATTTGTATTTATATATAAGGGTTGTACGATGCCATCATCCCGTTCTCTGAGCGCTCGAACCGCGACGTTTTTCTAACTCTGTAAGAAATAGTACTTTGTGACTGAAGCAGCTCAAATACTCAAAAAGGCTCTGCCTGAGAAGAACATTAGTTTGAAGCGAGAGAGAGAAAGAGAGGAAACAAAAATAATATACTCATCTTTTCCATCTTTATACCAGTTGTTAAAGTAATTTATAATAAAGTGTATGTTGCTATTATTATCTTTTCTTAAAAAAAAAAAAAAATCATAAGCAGTTTTTCTGTTACTGTATCTCGGCATTTTGACACAAAATATCCTCTTGGATATTTACACAGGAAAAGATACTTTTCAAGCAATAAAAACAAGCTTATATCGTGGGTTCGCAACAGAATAAAAACACAATTCTGAAGAAGTAATGGAGAAAGAATTGCATAGCAGATCAGAATATGAACTAAAAACAGGAACTGATCCTTTTTGGTATGGTGCACTTTTTTTTTTTTTTCTCAATTCATGACTTTTGCACATTTTCACATATGTACATGAAATAGTTCAGTCCATTCATAGTTTCGCCCGCCCACACACAGTTAAAAGATCAAGTTTACTTCTGCGCTATAATGCTCGACAGTAAGAGAAGGCAGCGTTGAAGGCCGCTCTTCTTAAAAAAAAAAAAATATCCATAGGAGTCTTTTTCAAAATAAAACAAACAAAAAAAAAAATTAAACTTTGTTTTTTAAAAAGTGCCATTTTGCTACATTTAACCAGCTGACCCCGCGGTCTGCTGCTCGACAGTTAACACAAGCAAATGTGTTACACAGCTTCCCCTCCTCCTCCTCCTCCGACGACGACGACAACAAACGTCACACAGTTTCCTGATTCTATGAGTTTTGGTCACATGGACAATCAAACACACACACTCACAGCCACATACACAGAAACACTTGTGCAGAAACACACACACACACACACACGCTTAGATGACATGAAAGGAAACAAAAGTGGAAAAAAAAAACTAAAGTTGTGGCCGGTGGGTTCAGTTCCATTTGTTTTTATATCTGCCGTGTTCAGACATTCCCGGCTGGTAAAGCTTTGAGAAAAGAACAAGCACCATTAGGAAAAGGCCTCAAAATGTCCTCTGCTCCGGGGAGAGTTCAGCAGTTTTCCCGCTTGATTCTGTGCTCCCGCGAAAAAAAGCAACAAAAAAAGAAGAAATCTACATTCAGACTCGCCTCCGGGCTCGTGGTCAGGCAAAGTCACTGAAATGTTTCAGGCTTCATCGTGTCTCTCTTTTTATCATTTGTCCTCTGAGTTCGGCAAACAAAGCCTCCTTTTCTCTTTTTTTTTTAATTTGGAGTCTGACGACGTCTCGTTATCTCCAACTCCCGTGAGGCCTTTTTCTTGTGTCCATGTGGTGTTGGTAGGTGGTGGTGTTGGTGGGGGGAGTAAAATCCGGGTCCTCACCGTCTCTGCTGGGCATAGACTGGATACGCTAGCGTCACATTCAGAGAGTCATTGTGCTGGACCAAAGACGTGTGCTGGTAGTGAAGTACGAGTTCTTTTAGTGAGCTGTACAGGTTGTACGGCTCGGCGAAGCCATAACCTGAGGGGGTCTTGTTGATGACGCAGTGCTTCACCTCGCTGTCCACACTGCAAAGAGAAGGAGGAGGAGGACAATGGTCACAGTCTGTGCTGGAGCTCTTTTATAGACTAAAACCACTTCCTATTTTAAAACACAGGTCTTAAAACAATAATCAGCTGCAGATTTAGACACTGAAACAGGTTTTTCTTGCTGCAATCGTCCTCCTGTTCATACTAGACATTAAAAATCAGGTTCTAACGTGCGTTTAATGCAACTTAAATCGTCGTTTTGTGCTCTAAAACTTTGGATTTGTCCAGTGCGAACAGGAAGTTTAGGTAAAGTATTGATACGTACACAACACTGCAGGCGTAGCATCCCGCTTTGCTGCTGTCTCGAACCAGGAATGTTCCGTCTCTCTTGCCCTGGAGGAGAGCCTCCGCCTGTAGTCGGTTGATGTTGCCCAGCTTCCAGGACCGCTCGTCGTGATGAGGAAGATCTTCGTCGTCGTCCACCATCGAGTATTGACTGGAAAAAAACAAAAGTGAACATGTTAAGTTGGGAGTTTGGAAAAAGGTGTTTCTTGGTTGGTTAGTTTGGTGAATTTAAAGCGGACACTCACTCTTCTGTGTTCTCGTTCTTGATGCCGAGCCACTCGTTGAGCTTCTTCTGTCTGACTCCCTTCTGGGTCAACCACCTGACGAGAGAGAGAGAGACAACACGAGGACGTTAGAAACCAGGCCAGACCCATTTTGATGTCCTCTCCAGAGAGGGAAGTGGCTTTCAGAGGAGGGCTGTACTCACATGAGATACTGGTCTCTGGTCTTACGCAGCTGGATGAGGTCTGGCTTGATGCTGTTCATCCTCTTGTCGATCTCTCTGTAGTCCGCCGCCTGCTTCTTCAGGTCTTCCTCCAGTCGGCGTTTGCTGTCGACGATTTCGCTAATCCGGGATTTCAACTTCTCGTAGTTGCCCATGATCCTGAAATCAACAACAAAGGAGTGAGTTTGTGCACATGATTTAACTTTTATTATCTGCTGCTTCCTTTACAGGTGACCTGCTGACTCACCTCTGGATCTCCTTGTCGTTGCCTTCTCTCCTGAACTTCTCGATGTACTCCTTGCTGTACCGCTCTTGTGTTTGACACTGCTCCTCGAATATCTTTATAGTTTCGTTAAAAGCTTCGATGGCCGTCCTTTTCATTTGGATTTCCTGGAGGCAGAAGCGCGGCGTTAGCGCACGTCACACAAAGACAAATGCGATAAATTCTGGATGGCGTTACGACTCTGGGCGGTACTCACTTGCGACGTTCTGGTGTATTCTTCGTACAGGCGGTCATACTCTTTGTTCTTCTCCTGGTACTGCTGGTGGTACTCGCAGAGCTTCCTCCCCACAGCTTCGATGTTGTCTTCTTTCACCACCTGATCCTGAGAAACGACAAAGAGTTGTGGTTAAATCGCCTGAACTGAAGTACCGTAAAACGCTCCAGCTTCGACTAAGCTCTGATGTCTCACCTGCTGGTGTTTGGAGACCGGGTACAGCAGTTTGACGTCTAGCTTGGGGTTGTACTGCGCCAGTGACTCGTTGCGATAGTGGTTGATGAGCTCGACGACGGAGCTGAAGGTCAGCGGGTCCGAGAAGCCGTACTTCCCATCCCGGTGGAATATCTTAATGAGCTTGTTGTTTCCTCCTTTCCTGTGGACGAAACCAAAAAGAAAGGAGCGAAACCGGTTAATCTCACTGCTAAAAATATCTAAAAGATGGCCGATAAGATTCAGAGTAAGAGGAGGAGGGCTTACCTCAGAGTCAGAGTGTAGTCTCCGTGCATTTTCGTGGAGGCGTCTCGCACCAAAAACGTACCGTCCGCGGTGTCCCTCAGCTTCTCGTTGACCTCCTCCCTTGAGATGTCTCCCCAGTACCATTCGGCGTCTTGTAGAGCCATGTTGTTGTTCATACCGTTGTTAGTCACAGTTGTGGGCTTGGGTGGCTTTGGAGGTAGAGCTGTGAGGACAAGAGGGGGAAGCATAAATAAGTGTACTGCGATGTGATTGGATGTTTACATCCTCGAATCTCTCAGCGTTTGAGATTATTTAATTGTTTTGCAGATGCTGGGAATCACGCACACTCATGCTCTGTGACTCGCTCGTCTTTTTTTCCATCGATTAAACAGAGCTGAGGAGGGGGGAGAAAAAAAAAGAAAACGCTGCCCCTCTCTGAGAGAGAGAGGCGGTGACGGCGAGGCAGTGGGAGGGGAAATGAAGCATGAGTCAGGGAGAATGAATTTCATTCAAGAAAAGGGAGATATCTATTAATATTCCAGTGTAGCTGCAGAAGAAACAATGATTCCCCCATCACACCGGGACAGAAAAGGTTAAAAAAATCTGCAGATCACCAGCTGAACATGCAGATTTTGCAGCAAACCTCCGGCTTTAACACAGATAATCATCACAGGCTGTATTTACAATCAATCTCCTCTTCCTGTTGCAGCTTTCAGGCAGCACTGAGAGCTCTGCAGAGCTTCTGTGGTGATTTCCACAAAGATCTCGAGCTCGGGAAGAAAAAGCCTTAAATCTGCAGCGCTGCTGCTCGCGAGCTGACACCAGCTGTAGCGGAGCAAAAAGGTAGCAGGCTATTTTTAACCCACAAATCTGCACTGCCTTTGTTCACTCCCACTGCATTAACACCCTTTCTGCTACAATGGACCTTTGCAGGGACTCATTGAGACGAGCTGTCGCCAGGCGATTCATGAGTGTGACACGGCAAAAAAAAAAGATCTCCAATCTTTGCAGAAAAGCAAGCTCACTGTTCAAGCTCACGGTTTCCTTCTGCACTGTGCTCACATTTCATCTCCAGATTATAAGATGCTTCTAATGTGGACAATCCAGTCTTAACAGCTTAGCAACCAGAGATTTCTACACCAGCACACGGCGCTCATATTTAATGATGCAAACCTCCATAAACTGTTTTTTCTCTTCTTAAATACGACCGCCTCAAACATCCACTTGAAAAAGCCATTAAAGGGCAGCCTGCTCGGTAACGTGTTACATCACTTACCACAGCCAATCACACGGGGGGGTCTGTCACCAACCACTCCTGCATCTTTCATTTCCTGAGAGCGATGAGGTCATTGTGAGAAGCCCGTTTACTTTTCTACCTTCCTGCTTTGAATCTTCACAAAAAAACGCTGCGGCTGAACTGAAACGACTCGTCCGTGCAGCGTCACTTCTCCATGTTAAAAGCAAACGTGCAGCATCTCTCTGTTAGCAGAGGGGAGAAAACCTGCAGCCTGTTTCCATGCTTTCCCTCTCCTCTCCTCTCTCTCTCTCCTCTCTCTCTGTGTGTGTGTCGAGCTCGGCCGCCCGCTCTCTCCTGCAGGTTTGCTGCTCGGCCCCTCCTCTCTCTCTGCGCGTGTCGTGCGGCGGTTTTAGTCCGTCCCACTTCTGGCACTCAGACAAAGCCAGCTCTGCTGCAGCAGCACGTACGCAGCTAAATTATAATGCCTGGCCCCCCGGTCAGTGGCACCCAGAGCTCCAAATACGCCTGTAATCCCACAGCGTGACACTCGGCATGACAGAGATAGCTCCCTTGATTTCCTGAGTGAAATTAAAATAGACCTCTCTGGCTCTCGGAAAGGTGGAAACACACAAGTGGAACGCGGCTCAAACTCTTGCAAAGTGACAAAACTGAGTGTAAATCAGTGTTTGTGAGAATATTTTAATGAACGCGCCTGAGAAATCGCTCATTCTTTAAGAATCGTGTGAAAAATATCATCTTTACTTTGATGTTGAATGTTAAAAACCTCTTTGAGTATCAAGCCCGAGCTGAAAATCTCACTAAGGTGTGCAGCCTGTACGAATAGTTTTGAACCGCACAACACGAGCGGCGGCCGCAGGCAAAGCTGCTCGCTGACAGCTACGACTCGAGGCTTAAAGAAAACAAAAAAAACCTATTATTCTTGTTCTCTTGTTCTTTAAGCTGCGGTTATTTGTGTCTTATTCTACCCCCAAACGACTCCTTTCGTTGTAGCCTGAAGCTGCAGCGGCGGCAGTGGTGTGACAATTTAAAAGAAACTTACGTTGCAAGTTGTGCATGTTTTGGTGAGTGAACGCACTGTTCTTCTTCGTGGCTTCTGTTTTAGTCCCAAAAGGTGAATTAAATCCAGTTAGTGAGTAACTTTCAAGTCCTCCAGTAAAGCTCCATTTCATAGTTTATTCTTTTAAAAAAGAAGAAAACCCGCAGCAGCTTTACGTGCTTCTTAATGAAATCCAGGTAATCCGCTCGACGTGAGGCAGGTGCAACATGCGACCGTCTAGCTGACTGACTGCTCAGTTCCTGCTGTGAGTGAGGTAAAGTCTCTCTCCCCCCTTCTCTCTCTCTCTCTCTTTAACTCCCCCCACCTCCTCCCTCCTCCCTCCTCCTTGTGTGGAGGCAGGTAGTTAATGATTAGCGGTAGCCGCTCTGCCTGTTCTGAACGCGGCCGCTCGTGCCAGCAGCGTGTGTGTGCGTGTCCTTCTCCCTCGCTTTGGTCACTCCCTCTCTCTCTCTGTTTGTAAAGGAGGAGGCAGGAGAGGGAGGTGGAGGAGGAGGAGGAGGGGAGGAGGGGGGGTGTTCGGTCTTATGATTAACTTGCAAAGTTTCAAATATTTGCTGAGCTGGGCACTTTGAGGGGAGGACATGTGGAGATCCAGGCGGAGAGGGGAGAGGGGAGAGGGGAGGGAGGAGGCGAGTGGCCCTAGAAACTGGAATCAGCCCTCAGTTAACAAGAAGTGCTCTGTGGAGCAGGCCGACTTTCCAGCCAACCAAATCTAAGTGGGCCTTTTGTCGCTTACTTAAAATAGGCACGCAGTAACTGGGAGGAGGCGCACACACACACACACACACACACACACACACACACACGGGTCATTCACAGAAACACATTCTGTACATGTGTGTTTACAAAGTGGGCTTCTTCTTCTTCTGTTGTTATCAGAGGCAGGTGACCCAAACCAGTTTGGCGTCTGAACTTTTGTGCTGTACCTACGTACGTTAGTTTTTTTTTTTTTGGTTGCGTGTTTAAGAACTTTTCCGCGTCTGGACGTCCTTCAATCCGTCCGTCTGTCCACCTCGCTCGCCAAAGTGCTCCCGCAGGTGCAAATTACTGACAGCTGAGAGTGGCCCATGCACAGGAACATTATAAATAGCCCTAACAGGTAATAAAATGTTTTAAACAGCCGCAGCCAGCACAGCCCGGGCCTCTGGGCTTTTAACTAGCACTGTAAAAACATAACTGCCACGCAACGCCAGCTTTATCTAACGCAGACCACCGCTGCACCACCACGTGAAAACCCCCCCCAAAAAACTCTGTGCACTCTCTGCACATCTGCGATCGACCGACATCAAAAAATCTGACCTGAGAAGAAAACCAGAATGTCAAATGAGATTTTATCTTCATACCAACACAATCGTAGCACCATGGAAACTCACCAGTAACCACGCTGCAACACAAATTTGAACTCGAGAAGTGAAAAGCTTGCACACACAAGTGCCCAAATTAAACTGCAGAAACAGAAAGTAATATTTGACAGACATCCTCTGCAGCTGAAGCGTAAGAAACTGTGCAGGCCTCATTCAAACTGCCCCTATTCTGCTGTTATGTAACAAAGATAATCAGGAAATGTGTTGCACTTCAAACTCTAACCGGTACATAATTAAACAGTCTTAACTCGCTTCAGCCGTGTCAGTATTTACCTCCACAGCGTGCCGTCTGCGGCCCTCTCTCTCTCTCTCTACAACTGCAGCAGTTGCAAGTCTCAACACCTTTCCTCAAAGCTATTAATAGTTCAGGTCTCAGTTTGTGTTCTGCATCCAGTAATGCACAGCGTACAAAAAAAACTCTTGCACGTTTCTTTTCTTGATAAGTAACAACAGAAGTCAGAAATGAAGTGTGTATCTACCTGGAGCTGCTTGAGTTTCACTCCATTCATTGGCCACCAGAACCTCGATGATCTTGATGTGAGCATCCAAGCTGGGTTCACAACTGTGGAGGGAAAAAAAAAAAGTTAAATAAAGCGTGTGTTTTACAGCCCAGGTGACAGCCTCTGCTGCTGTGTGCTGGTTTCAATCTGATGGTAATTCAGGCTTAGCTACTTTAATTGCGCAGCACAGCTGGTGAGTAGAAAAGCTCCCAACCTATATCCGTGTACAGCTGAGACTCATGAGTGCCTGACAACCTGCCTACGCTCTCACAGTGTGTGTGTGAAATGCGTGCGAGTCAGTGTGCCTCGCTGTTGCATGACTGAGCCTGCACATGTCTGTCTGTCTGTCTGTCTGTCTGTCTGCTGCCCTGAGTGTCTATCTTTGACAGAGTATGCAGCAGCGGGGCACGATCCGGGGAGGCCCGCTCTGACACCTCACCTGGTGGCCTGTTGTCTGAAGAACACTGGGCTGAAGATCTCGCCCAGGGCTCTGGCGCTGAGCAGGTTCTTGGAGCAGTTTTGGCACACTCGGGCGAAATGCTTCAGCAGACAGTGGAGAGTCAGCCAGTACTGTGGGGGGAGGCTCGGGGTGCTGGCGACGCGACGTAGCAGCTGGGCGCATTCCTCAGGATTCACCACCTCTGTCAAGAGAACAGACGAGAACGAACCAGATTTGAAAAAAATTGATCCAGCGTCTAGCCGCTGCCGGTTTGAAGAGCAGCATGAAATGAAATGAAAAGATGTTTCTTTAAACAATGAGAGAAGTGGAAAAAAGGCGTCATGTGCAGTTCAGTTTAGAAACCGCAGAGAGATTGTGTGGTTGACAATGAGCGTAAGGTACACTGGAAGGTGATTGGCTGCTCAGAGATGCTAGAGATAAACTTTCAGGTTTGTTTTAGTTCCTATTAACCACAGATATCCTGTTTCTGGCCTTGTGACAGCGAGAGAATGCAGCGCTACAGAACAGTGTGTCGTGTGAGAACTTTGCCTGCAGCAGGGAGAGCGACACGGACGCTTAGAGAAGGTGACAAAATACACAGATTATTAACTTTATGAGCAGAAAAAGAGCCAGAAACAGGCTGAAAAAACAAGAGCTCAAAACATGAAAGTGCTCTCTGAGATCATGAAGGGTACAGAGCGCGCCGTGTGGTTTTGTGTTCAAAGTACTGAATGTTCAATAGTGTGTCAAGGGTACATTACGTCAGCACTTCTGTTTTACATAGATAACGCGCTGTGGCGGGGTCTGTCTGCTCTCACCTTTGGCGGTGTGGACCATCTGAGCGTATACTGCAGTGGGGACGATGGGCTGGGGGAGATCCTGCAGGTACCTGCGCAGACCGTCGCACAGGACGGGGAGCTCCAGCTGATCCAGGTCTGCTGAGGGAGGATCTGAAGTGCACAGAGACACAAAGACACATGCTTAGATGCTCGAACTCCTTCCTGCATGGATGGATTTTGAACCACAGGCTCATGCACAACGTGCAAAACTGTCGTGTTCACGCGTCACTGTCCTTTTACCCGTACATGCACACTTGCAAATCTTTTTCAGTTGCATCAGTTCATCGTTGACATTAACGTCATTCTTTTTTTTTTTTTTTTAGCTCGCCATTTGAGACTTCCTCTTTCATGTACAGGCTTCACATGAGCTGATAAAAAGGTGTTAAACAAAAAACAAACATACGTACCACAATCAAAATACTGCCTGACTTCAAGTCCACCTCCAGCAGTAAACGTCCGATATAACGTGGGGTTATCCAGCCCTGAAAATCATCAGCGAGACACAAATCATTACGTTTATCGACTGACAAAGTTGACACAGTTTGGCTCATGTGGTTCTGTGTAACAAGTCCAATGTGGTTATGTAAAGGCAGTCAAATTGAAAACTTGCGGCAAGCGGTCAAACTCACCTTTCCTCTCAATAGCCTCCAGCAGTCGAGCCAGCATGGGTGGAGAGGTCTCCGGGAGGGAAAACTGCTCCGTCAAGTCCAGCAGACAGAAGCCTGGAGGGGGAGACAACGACAGACCGTGAACCGAGGGAGTAAAACGAGCTTCCTGCTAATTATTCACAAGGTCAACGCTCCGTCTTGTGATGCTTCGTCTGACACGCTCCATCACACCGTGGACGTAACATTGACACTGTTAAACACAGTTTATCTGCAACCAGACAGCTCCTCAAATGTGAATATTTCTGGGGGGGGTTTCAGTCCTCTGTGACAGTAAACTCATCGTCAAGACATTTGAAGCAAATAATCAATTAATCGATAGTGAAAATAATCACTAGTTGCAGGCCTATCTTGCATCAGAAAATAGTGCATTTAACACACAAGTCTACACAAAGTATTAGCTTGTCAAAGATAGCTTTTTAATTACCACTAAAACTTCTGAAAAATGGCAAAACAGAGTGAGAAATGTCCATCAGAGTTTCCTGAAAAGGTCAAAGTGAAGTCAAATCACTCGTTTTCAACACCAGCAACAGTTTCACAACAAGTTCTAACAGTGTAGAAGGCAGATCTGTTCAGTGTTTGGGACTTTTCCTTGAAAAAAATGACTTTTTCTTTGGATAAACTACTCGTTTTTTATTCTAAAAAGCAGTTTCCAACACAAAGTTTTGATTTTAATGATAAAACTTGAGTCTAACAGAGATGTGAGCAATGAAAGAGGAAACACTGGCCCCGTCTCCACCCTTCACAATGAATGCATACATGCATTTCATAAAGTGTCAAAGTACAGCAGTGTGTTTGTCTAAGTGGATTTCTCTTGAATCTGATGTGAGTTCATATCAGTGAACAGAAAATAAAACGCTGTGATGAATGTGTGTGTGTGTGTGTGTGTGTGTGTGTGTGTGTGTGTGTGTGTGTGTGATGTTAAATGGCTGTGATCCGTCTGAACCGGCTAATGTTGACGAGGTGCATGACTTACAAACTACTCAGAACTTCAAAAGGAAAGCAGGTCCAGGACCAGAGGACCGGCCTTCAGAGTATTTACAACGGACTGATTGAAGAACAGGAGGTGCTGAGCACTAAAGTCGAGGTTTGGAGGTCCAAAGAACTGAGCAAATAACGCTGTGATATGAGCTAAGCCAGGTCTGAGTTTTTTTCCCCCCTCGTTTCTCCTTCAGAACTTTGGATCCAGGTGTGGACATGAAAGGATGAAGGGCTTGGCAGGGATTTTATTTGGATTTGCAAAGGCGTATTTTAAAAAGGAGCTTTTCTGAAAGGCTCGACTGTTTCGACGGTGAGTCCACAGTTTCAAAATGCTCGCAAACTATGAATGGAACCCTTTCTAGTGGACCGAGCGTATTTTTCTTTCTTTGTACCTTCAAAATTATTACAAATTTTTTCTTTGAATCGGGGCATTAAAGTGGGCATCTCTGCTGCTATTCATTAGCACGGAACTGCCCTCTTCGACTAAAGAGCGTCCAATCAGACAAATAATGAACCGCTTCATCCAAATCCACATCCTCTTTGGCCCGGGCCGAGCACACACAGGCCCGGCTGGCACGTTGCGTGTGAAGGAACTGGCTTAACCGAAGTCCCTCTTAACCACACAACACACAAAACTCCATGTAGGACAACTGGTCATCTGGAAGACATTATTGGAACTGCGAAGCGGGCGAGGGGGGGTTTCTTAGAAGCAGTGAACTCTGAGATGGAACACCAGAGTTTCCCTAAATAGAGATCGAGACACGCAGCGCTGCCATCACACACCTTGGAAGTGTAACCTTTCTCCCAGACAAGATATCTAACACGGCTGCCGTTCTACGGCCAACCTTTTTCTGAGAAACTCAACTCACAACCTGGAGTTAAATTTAGACCCCCAACACACACACACACACACACACACACACACACAGTTCATATCTATGAAAATCACCCAACAGCAACGACCTAAAGTCGGCTAGTTTTATTAAAGATAACATTCCTGACGCGTCTTTAGAAGTTTTAAACGCGCTCGACAAACCGGTTTAAAAGCATCTAAGCTTGCTCGGTGATAACTGCTATAACAAGAAGACGCTTCAAGGTGATCCAACGGTTTGTGATTATTTACTCGCCAGCGTATGAGTGACACCGGACAGGCCGCAGATAGAGTTGCTTCTCAGTACTGTCGACGACGTGATAGTTTCGGCAGCGTTGGAAATGTATCGAGTGGCGGGCGAAATATGACAGAAATGTTTGGAGCTATCGGTGATGATTTCTGAGATGCCTTGGCGTGAGATCAAACCGTCGACGTGTCCCCGACCCGGGGCCGCCGCTTGTAATCATGGAAACACATGAAATTACACACGCATTCAAGTGTTAGAAAATTTGGGAATGTTTGTTCGGTTCATCGCGGCGGATCTGAAAAAGTTGGGACCTTGTGTAAAACATAAATAAAAACGTGACACATGCGTATTTATTTTATGATCTGAACATTAAACCTTGTCTTTGCAGGGATTTACAAATCAATGCCTTCAGTTTTCATTTGTTTTACACGGCATACAAACTTTTTTGGACTCTGGGTTGTACGAGGAATTAAGTACACTGATGCAAAACAAACATAAAACTAAGAACTGCAGCCAAACTCGTGTTTATGACAATAACTGGATGGATTTTATTGCTGCTGGGCAGTCAGGTGTAGCCGATTTTACCACATCTTTCATGACTGTTTGCAGAGTTAAACATATTTTCTGCAGAGCTTGTTTGAGCAACAAAGTGCAGCTGAAACTCTGGATCACTAAACTTGCAGAAACGCCTTCAGTCAAAGCAAAATCACAACACCTCAACTCAAGAAACTCACGAAGCAATCCTCTTAGTAACAACACAATGCACTACAGCCGTCTTGCTCTGTTTAGAACAGCTGAGGGGCTGCACCGTATGCACACACACACACAGACATCACGAGACAGTGCTTGTACTTTCAATGGAAGTCGGTTTCTGTGGCAACTTGTGGGGAGGGGAGAGGAGCGCA
This sequence comes from Argyrosomus regius, assembly GCA_946959425.1. Classification (NCBI taxonomy): domain Eukaryota; kingdom Metazoa; phylum Chordata; class Actinopteri; family Sciaenidae; genus Argyrosomus; species Argyrosomus regius. The sequence continues at coordinate 20,704,919 of OX336898.1, read as the reverse complement.
GAGGAGGAGACAGGGGGCCTCTTGGACGTGTCTCTGCAAGCCTGCATGTTTGGCAGACCTCTTCTCGTGATATCCCAAAAGGCCTCAGCCAGTCAGTAGTCAGTTAGTCAAACCGCAGGCTGAGGAAGTCGATGCAGCTGCCACTGGTGCTGCTGCTGCTGCTGCGGCGGTGATGGCGTGGGGGGAGACAATCTCCCCCCCCAGGCTGAAAACGGTATGTCTGAAGCGAACAAACTGCAGACTGCGGGCAGGACAGGGCCGGGGCACCACCGACACACTAAAGATAGCACACACTTAGGTTAAATTTAGAGGGCCTGCTCAAGTAACCAGCATTTTCAGGTTAGACCATTTCTTCTTGTGTGAAAAGGGGTTTCAGCTGAGGCACGCCGGTAAAAATTAATAACCCACGGAAAGCACGTCAACACGCATGACAGCACATTATAGAGCAATAATACATCACGTGTTGTAAAACAAAAGGTATACAAGTGGATTATCTGCAGGAAGCAGCTGATAAAGTCAACCTGAAGCATCATTCAGACCTCCAACGACATGAAACACACAAAATAAAGCAGATTTTTCAATAACATCTAAAAGTGGAGCTCCAACATGCTTCAACATGCTTCTATAAGTCAATGAATGATGCAGCTTTGAGATGTGGTGAGTTAAAAAAGAAAAGGGCAATGTCTCCTCCTGCAGGGTGGAAGACGCAGTGCAAAAGCTTAGCAACAGCCAATGAGAAGCCTGTTGCTACAGCCTGACAATTAACCCTATAAAGAGCAGACACACACACACACAAACCACCAGTTTCCTGACGTGCAATTAACTGTGAATCAGAATTACATCAGGCCACGTTTGCAGAGTGCTCACGCCTCTTTAAATAGAAATAAAATGAAACTTTTAGAGGCGAGTGGCCGCAGCACAAACCTGCAGCTTTATTTTTACATTTTTCCCCAACGATGCAGATTGATTTGAATGTTACCGTGTCGCGTCTGATATATATTGTAATTTGTAGAATCAGTCGAATCTCAAACCACAGAAAAGTAGTTCCTCTCTTGCAAAATATCACTCACCCTGCACTGAAACAGACGTGTGTGCAGTGTTGCCATGTCAGACTCGCATCAAACTTGGTTTTATTTACAAATAGATCATGTGGAAAGAGTTTTTCCACCTCGTGTACCCTCACAAAAAGTGAGTAGTAGATCTGAATCTGCCGTGAGGGGGTTCGTGATATATACATGACCATAAATAAATGCAGACACAAAGCTGGTTTTATATGCGATATCTTGATCGAGCACGTCTGGTGGCGTGAGGCGGTGATAGTTTAATGTTGAGTCGTTTAAATGCAATGTGAGCTCCGCGCTGAAAGAGTGTGCTGTGACTGCTCGCATCGCTGCGTGCACATTGAGAGGCACCAGAAGGCTCTTTTAGTGAACTAATTGCTTCTATTTTTAATTGAAGCGTCCGTCATCATGACCCAAGTTAGGAAAAATAAGTCCCCGGTTGGAAATAACTGTGCAGCTCATGATCTATCTTGTTCGGGGGGTTGTTATGTAACGCCACACCTTCACAGCACGAGGCCGGCACACAGTACCTGAGCTACACTGGCTGGTCCACCTCGTCTCCCTCCCAGTCAAATACATCAAATATTTGAAATGCCTCCTCCGTTCCCCTCTTTGACTTTGTGTCTCTCTAATCTCACCTCTGTCTTATTGCTTTTCAGCTCTCTCTGTGCGTCTCTCTCTCTCTTCTTAATCCTGCTTGCAGACATGCTCGGACTGCTAGTAAAGAAGATTTGCCAATTCAGACTTGGGTCTCTGCACATAATCAAGTAATGAAACGGTTATGCACGCTTTCATGCACACAAGTCTGACTGGATTTATACTCCAACGTAGTTTGGAGAGCTCTGATACGTCATTACTTCTTTTTTCTGTCATATCACTGAAAAGCAACATAATTATTAAAAACGTGCACAATTACAACCGCTGAGTCACAAGCTCACTGTTTCACACAGGAAGACCGAACTAGCTTAGTGTGCGTAAGTTGAGTTTTAATCTAGGTTACAATGTGGCCTAAATCTAGATTTGTATAAACTTTGGTTAGATAAGGAATTGCAGGTAGTGCTGAAACAATTATTTAAGTTACTTTTCAAGCTAAAAAGTCAAATCCATCCTCTCAAATGTGAGGATGTGTCTGTAACTAAACATCTTTTTGGTTTTTGACCGTTTGTCGGACAAAACATGCAACTTAAAGATGACATCTTGGGTTTTTGGTGGACTTTTTTCACACTTTTTATAGCCAAACGACGATGAAAATAAGCCCTAGTTATGGCCACTTTTCAGTCTGGCTGGACAACATAGCTTTAACACCTATAATCCAGATAAAAACTTCTTTTTCACACACTTTAGCGAGGATTATAAGAGTTGTCATACTAGCTGGAAAGTTGCTAACACAGACGGCCACATAAAAAACTCATGAGCAACTCACTCTACAAGTTAAACATGTTTTGAGGGAACATATACGTGGCTGATGAAAAGTTGACGGACATTTAATAAACACTCCTCTGTGACACACTCCGATGATGGAAACTATGACAGGCCAGAGATAAATTTAAATCCAGCTTGAGTCTGACGTTCGCAGGCAGAGGATTTGTCGCAGGCGCTCTCCTCATCCCCAGATTTATACCGACAACATTACATGCTCAGATTAAGCAGCTAAAGTGAATAAAATAAGAACTTCTACATCTAGTGATGATGAAACAAGCCAAAACTTAAATTTGAAATTAGCCTCACGCCAGCAGCGTGCACGCTGATGACAATGGCAGTGTGAAACAGCAAATCGCCGGGGGTCCTATTCAGCCGCGCAACCATTTATTGTCCAGTTGCATTGTGCACCAAGTTACTGCAATCAGCACTTAGCACAATACTGATTCATCACAAAGCTACAAATCAGTCTACCATGCAGTCTGTGCGCAGCCCCTCTCCACCAAAGAAGCGCCAACACATTCCTGGCCCCGGCCAGCTGCCTTTTAGCCCCACAGAGGAACGCTACATCAGAGCAAACTATCACGTTATAAAAACTTCTGCTGCTGCCGCCGATGATGATGACTTTGGATTTACTGATCTGTGACTGTGACTGAAAGGTACACCCAGCGTGAAACCAAAACTGAAATCGCTCCATGTTTGGTTTGAGAGAGAATTCTTAGCCGAGACTAAAAAACAAAATTGACAGTAAAAGACAGAAAGAGTGTTCAATACAGCAGATGTCAGCCTGAGTGCTAAAGAGGCCCAGGGAAGGAGAGCTACATTATCTCAATCTCCAGCTATGCAGAGTACTCTCTCTGCGACTGTCTCCTCTGTACAGCACGCTCTCTTCCTTCCAGTAGCCCCTTTTTTTTTACAAAACGTCTATTACACAATCCAACTGTTCCATAAAGTCAGTTTACTGTGCAAATATATGAAACTTACCCACATTTTTAGCATTTACTGCTAATAAAATCATCAGTGGATGATTTGAAATGTGCTTTTTGTTTTTTATCAAGTGCATGAAAACTGAAAACATAATGATAAGCCTCAGACGTGCAGCAGAGAGAGAGAGAGATGCCCGATGGCATCAAATATTTCCATAAACAAGACCGAGCATGCAGGCCGAACCTTGTGAGAGCACGTAGAGTAACAACCAGTTATTCACACTTTTATCTCAAACATTTGGAGGAATGTTCACTCGCGCTGGCTGCTGGAAGATAAACACACACACAAAACACAAAACACAGCGAACATTTAACCGTGTAGAGCCAATGTTGATACCGGACACGGTCAGAGAACTTTAATATTGTTTAAAATGGTTGTAATGATGACACTATGCTCCAAAAGTGCAGGAAGTTGCTTGTTTTGGCCGCACAATGATTCATGTTTAGCAGCACTGATGATGCGCTTTAATATGTTGAGAAATATTCATTCGACTTAGGAGAAATCAGTGTGGAAAATCCACAAATTCTTTGTTACTTCAATAAAATAAAAGCATGTTGTGCATCAGTGTGACGAATATGAATCTATCCTGCACGTCTGTACGAAGCTGAGTAAGAAAATGGAGCTGGAAGTTGATGTTTGGTGGGGCTTCGTTCTTTGAGTTTCAATCTCCCCGAGTTCCTTTTCCTCGGCGGGCCCGGACACATGTATATTCTCTCAACTGTGAGGCCCAGAAAAGGAGCAACACTTTAATGTTTAAAAAAAAAAAAAAAAGGCTGAGAGCTGGAATGAGGCGGAACAGTTTCCCAGCCTAGCCCTCTTCTTCTTTCTCCCTTCTTACCCTCTCCACATCTGCTGCACTCATGTAAACCCCTGTGGCTCAGAGAGCAGAGGCCCCCTTTCCAAGCCTCCATTCTCCACCTCCTTTCCCCCTACCAGAGCTGACTGTAGGAACTATCAAAACATTAAAAAAAAAAAAAAAGGGATGAGGGGGAGAAGAAGGAGGGGGAGGAAGAAGAAGACGAAAAAAAAGCTAAGGAGTAGGAGGAAGGGAGTGAGATCCCTTGGTGGTAGGCAATAAATCACAAACACTCTGGGAGCAACAAGAGCCCTGCCTCCATCGTGGAGCCCCCTCTTCAAAGCCCCCTTGAGCATGCAGAGCCCAAGTCCCTCCCAAAAGGCCCCCACCCTGTACCCCGCGCCTGCTTCAAGCCCCCCAGCTCCACTTCGGTCCTGATCCCCTTTTGCACCGACCCTTTAGCAAAGCTCTCCCTCTCCCTTACCCACAACCTCAGGGCCTCTTTTCCTCCTCCCACCCTTTTTTTTTCTCTCCCTGCGTCTCTCACAGCACCAGGACACAGAGACTTTTCTTCTCCTGGTGCTACATTCACACTCGCTCCGGGCTCAGCGCTGCCACTCAACCACAACACAGCCATTCAACACATGCCCCCTTCATACAGCTCCTCGCTCGTCCTGCAAAAAAAAAAAAAAAAAAAAACCACAGCAAAGAATTTCACAATCGGACCACAAAAGGGGCAGAAACTAGAAACCTGGCAACTACAGCTGCTCTTTAGGTGAGCAGGAAGCTTTAAGTGCACATTCAACACAAGCCGCAGTGTCTTTAAAAAGATGCGAGTTTTAATTGCAGCTCATAGTTGTGGCCGGAGCGAGTAACACTCACACGGATTTCAAAGGGGAAATTTTATACGCAACCATCTTGAAGATCACAGGATTTGAACTAAACGGGACGCGTTAAACAGTCCGACATTTGGCTTGTTTGCTGTCGGACACAAGGATCTGTTTCGTCTCTTTGTGTCCGCCGTAGAGATTGATCACGTAAAGGCCGAGCTTTGCGTCAAACTCGGGCGACACAGCTCGCCTACGTTGCTCAAGATTGCAAAAAAGTATCTTCACATATCTCTGAAGTTGTTTTATTTACAGGCAAAATGAAGCACCTTTGGGCTGCGGCATTTCCTAACCGAGAACCGCTCGATGCAGCGTCTGCAAAGTCTTGTGCACTTACTGTAAGGATGTTGCTAAGTCATAATAACCCTATCATGAACTAAAGAGCTAGCCCAGCTGTTCACCCGAGGCCTTCAGAGAAGGAGCAATTTGCCTTAATCATCAGTGTACAGTGATCTAATCATCTTTCTCAACGCTGACAGGGGAATTATATTCCCTTAAGATGTGGCTTTGTGGAGAAACACAGATGATATCCGCTGGTAACATATGGCTGGCACAAGATGCTCTGGTGTACGATAGCCTGGATAGTGGCCAGCGCCATTGTCCTCTGGGACTGAGCTTCGCATTCAGTGCAGCTGTACAGCACGGGGCCAAGCAACTTGTTGTCAAAGAACCGCAACTGTTCTGCGAATTCAGCATCTTTCTCACACTTTGTCAAGCTCAACCCAAAACTGGGGTTATTCGCCCAACAACTGACGACCGAGGAGGCCAGAGGGAGGACCACCACCTCCTCCTCCTCCTCCTCCTCCTCCTCCTCAAACCCACAGAAGTCCAAACTCAAGTCAGCGTGCAATCAGATTTTTTCATCAAACAACTAATTAACTGTTAGAGAATTAAAATTCCATGCTCCGCTAGCACAGCTGCCTCTTTCTTTCATCCTTCATTAACTTGACTGCCGATATTTTGATCCTCGGGCGACATAAATTCTCACTGACGTCAAGACACTACCGCACGTTCGCAGGTCTTCACTCGACCAACAAATTGGCACAAAGTGAAATCTGAAACGCGGCTAATCAATTTGAATTAACTCAACAGTGAGCTACTCGTGGTACCAGATGAGGGTTAACACTAATTCTCAATTATGGCTGTGAGTTCACATCCGGTGAGTTTTTTTTTTTCTCTCTGGCGCCAGAGCAGAACAATGAAGAATTCGTCACACCAAGTGAAACTCTAGTTTTTCTTGCTAAAGCCATTACTTGAGGAAGTTGTGTAATTGATTTCTGCATAAAAACTGTTTCATTATGGATCTACAACAGTCGACGAACGATGACTTTCCTCCTGAAAGTGTAGGAGCGCTTACATGTGTTTCAAACTAGTCACTGGAGTGTTTGGAGAGATGAAAAATGGTGGAATGCATGGAAAAAAGTTGATAGGTCAAGTGTGGCGTTAACAGAGTTAGTGCTTCCCTCACAGTTTGTAACAAACTTATAAATATGTAATACTCATAAAATAAAAGTTTTAAGACAAAATACCAACTCTGTTTAGTCATTTTTAAGCAAACGGGCATAAAAAAATCCCCTCAAATGTCATAATTTCTGCTTTTCTGACACTGTATGTCTTTGTTTGTCAACTACGGGGACATGTGATGGACATTTTTCACTATGTTTGCGCCCCTGTTTGATAAACATTACTGCTAGTTAAACTCACCTTGCTCTGAGTCGGAGTCTGTCTCCGCCTTGAAGACGCCCGGAGCTACAGGTAAGGGTCTGAGCGGCCTCGGCTTGGGCGTGGGGGGAGAGATCCATTTCTTCCCGATGAACTCGACATATGTCCCGGGGAAGTCCCCTTTTTCCTGAGTGGTTTCGTTGAAGCCTGGCAGCCAGCCAATCTCATCCGGCCTCTGTTCCAGCCCATCGGTGTACCCAAGAGCCACCAGAGCTCCTTTGCTTACCAACAATATATCCCCCACATGCAGATCAATGTCCTCCTCCCTCTCCTTCTTGTAGTCGTAGAGCGCTCTGTACTGATACCCCTCGGCGCTCATATTGATCGCTTTGTGACAAGGTGTTCTGGAGAAGAAGTTCAACCAACAAAGTTACTTTTCAGGTTTCTCTGATTATGTGTTTAGTCCAGGTACACATTTGCTAGTTCAAACAGTTGTGGGTGTTGCAGGTGTAAACGTCCCGACAACAACAAAACAACAAAAACGCTCTGGAGACAGCGATCATTCTTTCACAGTTCCTGTCTCTTCTGAAAGACTTCCAGTTTTCTTGGTGCGTCGCCTCACAGTATGTACCCATCAATAAATGGCCTGCAGCAGCTGGTGATCTTGAGAATGCAATCCAGACCTGTAAGATGAGAGGAGGGGGAGAGGCCATTTGAAACACATTGCATAAGACAATTGCGGTATAGATTCACAGTCAGGGCTCAGATGGGAACTTAAATTTTTTGCAGATTGTGCACAACAGGCTTACGTTGCATGGGCAGAATTTATATTTGCAGAAGGAACACTTCGCTTTAGCGCTTCTTAAAACTGTTACTTCACACCTTTTACAAATATTACTGATTGCAGCTCTTAAATGTATTACAGTTAAATGGTTAAAACCCGACCCTCCAACATACAACATGTGGATTGAGAATCTATCATAAGGAACAAGTAACTCATTCCTTGAGGCTTCAAAAAGATAGATTTGTTAACAGATGGAGACCTGCCATGACCATACTAATGCAGAAAAAGTCACATTATTATTACATTACATTACTTATTGTTATGTTTGTGTGTTACTCTTGTAACTTACACACATGTTTAACCTGATGCATGTATTAAGCAGATCATACATGGAAAAACAGCAGACTAAATGTGAATGTGCATGTAAATGACTGTATAAGCTGCTAAAATTGAAATAAAAACACTGTTACTTCATACTATACAAGCTGGTACATCATATGTGCAAAGCCCCTTTATTAAATATGTATGTTTTCATCAGCTGAGTCCAAAAGTCATCTCACAGAAGTAGATGCATGACAGATTATCTGTTTCTGGGGTTAAATTTAACAGTTTCTAGCTCGACTTAAGCCAACATACTGCTGCTAACTAGTAGCATTATCCGTGACAGCTTAAATTCACCACGCTGTCACTCTTATATAACTAAAAAAAAGAAAAAGACACAGTCACAGCGTGTTTATGTTTGCACGAAAGTGTTTTCCAGCTCACTTTGTTGTCAAGATACTAAAGTTAAGAGACAGTCCAAGCCCCAGACAGTGTCTGAAAAAATGTCGACGGGAGCTTAGCCGAGTTAGCTCGCTAGTTAGCTCGGCTAAGTGTTAATTAGCTATCAGCTGGAAGTAATTACGAGTTTACTAAAAGTTTCCATCGTGTGTTAGCCTTTTAGAAACATTACCAAACGACCAACGGTTACGAGAAGTGGCAGTTATGGCAAAAAAAAAAAAAAAAAGAAAGAAAAAGGACGATATTCAAGTTGGAAAAAGACCAAAAATTATCGCTAAAGTGGGCAGAAACGAAAGTTTAAGCTAACTAACCGTTAAGAAAATGCAGTTAGCTCACAAGCAGCGTCTTAAATGCTAACTTTATTACATATTAAAGTGGTTTAATCGTTAATATTTGCTCGTTAACACTGCCATACTGTACATACCGAGTCTGCATAGATCCAACAGGCGAGTCCTCTCTTCCTTCGCTTCGTTAAACTTCAGAGTTACGTGATATTATTATTATTAATAATAATAATAATAATACAAAAAAAACTCTAAACAGATCCAGTACCAACACGGCGGGGTTTAAAACAACTTAAAGACCTCTCCGCTCTGCGTTTAAAATCCGGTTTAACGGGTAGTACAAACTGTTACAGCCCGTGCACATAACGGCACGTTTTCCTAGTCCTGAACAAAATGCTCCCTGAACGTCGCCTCTGTGGCCAAGCGAGAGAGAGAGCGGAGGGGGGCGAAGACAAAAGCACGGCCGCGCATTGGCTCACACCGCTGTCAATCATTTACGTCGCTCAGTGCGGGCCAATCACATGCGCGCTAGTGGCGCGGACACCGCCCCGTTCCCCTTGCCATGTATAATCTTGCACGCAACACCTATGGAAATTACATAACTTGCCTCACGCAAACCTGATGTTAACCAGGGTGCGTTTGGTTTTTTATTACCAGCATCTGTTCCTATACTTGACGGGGGATTATTTTAACAGCATTATCATCCAAAATAAAGAGGGTAATGTAAAGATATCACATTACAACCACACCAGCCACTCCAGAGGATGTATCTGAACACCTAAAACTATCATTTTCTTTGTGTTCTGAGTCAATATTATGAACTATTATGGTGGATTTCATCAAAAGAATGTCTATAACAGAACACAGCTGGAAATTTAATCTTTAAAAAAAAAGGGGGGCCTTCCCTGTGACAGCCAGGACAGCACGTAACCATGTTTCCAGGTTATTTATTAAGTTTTTCTTCATAAATCATCACCTCTTCTCATGCATGTATGGAAGGTCCCAAAAAATACAGTGTCACCATCTGAAAGCACATGACTGTGAATGTGGGTGGCCTAATTATGGTAGGGAAAGAAGGCTGTGGAGCTTGCAGAAATCCCCTATCAGGTCTTAACCCTACTGTCCCGGAGCTGCGTGCTAAAAAAGAGGCTGTAAGCAGCTTTGTGCAGCCGGGTAGGCCCCTTTGAGTTTTCTACAGTCAAGAGACAGGACATCACCGCATGAGAAAAAGAGGAAGGAGTTTAGAAAACAGGAGAATTGGTTGTGTTGTAATGAATACTTACTGGGAACTTGGTGTTGGGAAACTTCAATAATCTTTCTTTGAGTCACTTTTGCCCACAACAGTGTAACCTCACTGTCACCATTGACTGTATCTCTTTCTATCATTACTCAACCATGTCCAGTAGATACTGACTCGCTATAGTCAGGGTTTTTATTTCTGCTGTAGATAATGAAAATTAATATTTGAACCACCAGACCATATAATCCCAGATTCTGTCAGCCCCCTTCATGATTAAATAAACTCTGGTGACCCATTTGCTGCCCCGCGGATACCCAAACTAACACATCTGGTATAGGATCTCTCCCTTGTGCCCACACAGAGCATTTATTGGTTTGGACTATTCTAACAGACATTTCAGGGTGAGGCCTGAAAACAAAAGAACGTCATACTTCCCATAAACTCCATTTGGCTTGTTTGAACAGTGAAAAACAAGCAAGTGAAGTTTCAAAAATAGGTGGTTATTCTTCAATCAGAGAGTTACTCATTTAGTGTTTTCCCATCTGCTGTAACAGGAAAGTGTAAATATAGTCCTTGGAAACAGCTAGGTGTTGTATTATATTCCCAGGACGAGTTGGATTTTTAATCAGAGACTGTTTGCATGTTTTATGCCGAGAATCTTTCAATGCAAACTCTCCATGACGCACTGAAATGGATTTGTTTATGCAAAGAGTATTTTCTGATCATAGTGTTTCCTTTTGGGCTCGTCGGCACAGATTGTGCCAGCTATCTATTGTAGCTGCACGAGCAAGGATACTGAAGATAGTTTATGATATTTGACAGCGTCATTAAACTTTTCACCACAGTTACAATCACACATTCACCTGAATTACAGATGAAAAATCAGCTCTTGAGGGGGCATATCATCTGATTGTAACTGAAAATGTAGTCCTAAAAACTGGGGAAATGGGAAATATACTTACTTGCTTTCTTGCTAAGAGTTACAGTAGAAGCTCGATACCACTCTCACAGATTTACACTTAATCTACAGCCAGCAACTGGCTATTTTAGCTTAGCATAAAGACCAGAAACAATTATATAACATTGTCAGCTTTATAAGTGCTGCTTGGTGGATTTTGGACAGTGCTAAGCTAAACCATGTTATTATGCTAAGCTAACCAGCTGCTCACTTCATATTTAATAGGTAGAAAGTGAATGAGCTAATTTCCCCAAAATGTCTAACTGCTGCTTTAGTTTGCAGAGTTCCTGCAGCACTCTGACTTCATACAAATTTTGTTTGCAATGCGCTCAAGCCTTGAGTATTTTCCCTTGTGGAGATCCGTGTAATTTACTTTTTTTAAGCGGCTATTCTGCAGCATATTTAGCAAGTTCCTGAATAATTCACCAGATAAGCACTTTCAGTTGACGTACATGTCATTGAACAGCACTTGGAGGTCCACCATACTGTGAGACCTCTTCAGCTTTTGTCATGCTAATTCTCAAAGTGTGAAGTGCTCTCAGACCACCTACCATGTTGCTACAGCGTTCCAGAGGAGTCTGAAATAGATCAACAGCCCTGATAACGAAGAATAATATCACAAACTTTTTAAAAATGTAGCCTAAAGTTAAGTGAATGTAAACATGACAGGATTACATCATTTTAATGTGAGCACTATTCTTTTATGGTTTATATATTCATTTCTATACATCTCAGCAAACGTTGCATGCTCTTTGAAATATTTGTAACATGTTAAAAACAACTTTTTCCTCCCTTTCAGCGTCTGTCAAAATAGTTTTGCTTTGGGGGAGCAGACGCTGTATGGGCTCTCAGACGCTGAATTAAAGCTGCAGGTATACGGCAGTGGGTTCCTTTCATGTCGCAGCAGTGGGATCTACTTTTTAAAGAATTCTCTCTGCATGGATTGGGCCCCTTAAACCATTAATCTATGCTGTGTTTTCAGGCTTTCAATAATGGCTAACTTTAGGGTGTAGAGCTCTCAGGATCCCAGCTTTTTATCCCCCCCTCGCTCGCTCTCTTTCTATTCACTGATTCTTTTACTTTTGTGAGCAAGCTGAGAATTCTCACATGGGTAAACCCCATAATGCTCACCAACGTAAGATGAACATGTGAAATGCTTCACCCACCAACGCTTATTTAAACAAAAACCCAAAGAGAAAAAAGAAGAAAAAAAAAAGAAATAACTGATACTTCCTCCTTATGCTTCGTTGGTTCCCCATCACCACAGGAGTAGCACTCTTTCACGCACACGATAAACTCAGTCATCTTTACGCTCCATTAGCACATTTGTTTGTTCAGTGCTTCATTATATTTTGAAGTGCCTGACAAGAGGAAAGTAATGTAAACATTGTCAAACCCGTTGAGGAATTATCATAAAAACAGACTTAAGCATCTCAAGTGTGATGAAACATGCATAATAAATAGTAATTACCTATTTATCATGGCTTATTTTTAATCAGCATGCAAGCATAAATATGTGCTAAATATCTATAATGTATTCATAAAGTACTGTCCGTACTGTACATAGTGTATTCATATTCATATCTAGCTGTGTATTCTGTGTATAATGTTTAATCACTTATATTCACAACTGCACTATGTAAATATATATATTTATGTATATCATATTACATACTGAAACAATATATCTCAGCTTCATTTACCCGTACTGTATAATTACACCAACTGTTTTGTTTATACCACAATTGTGCTGCTATACAAGCTGTAATATCTTCAATCTGTCCATACTGTTAACACTGTATATATCTTATAACATAATTCACATTTATATCTGCACTATTATTTATATATTCTTATACATATGTACATTACGCTGCACTTTACTGCCTTTTTGCACTTCGTTGTCTCAGTACTTGACATGACAATAAAGTTTTACATGTCAATGCAATTACATGCATCATTAAATCAACAATTCATATAAAAAAATATGGTTATTTTATTGATAATTCCAACTGTTTGAGGCACTTTGAGGTTTCCATGATTCACATCGTCCGTAACGAGTCTTCATTAGTGCAGCATTTCTCTCCACTTTGTAATTTTCATCCTGCAATTCAAAGAATCCTCTGCAGATTCTTTTACATAAGGCACATACTCGCTGGTGTGCTCGCCACTGACAACATTCCTCTGGTATGAAAGAACACTTCTCTCTACTCGACCATCAATCCATCAGATGCGTCAGACAATGACCTTGTTCACTGGAGTAGTCCATAAATTTTTCATTTTCATTATTAGCCACAGTTCAAGTGTTTTCTGCTCTCTGAATTTCTACATGCTTTAAAGAACATACAGACGTATTGTGGAGTAGGTTGGCAGGGTTTGTTGTTTGGTTAGCACATGTGTAGAAAGTGCTAACAATATGATGAAGTGTCACTAGCAACTAGCAAACCTGTTTACACATCCAACACATGAAAAACAGTAGCATTCTTTATGGTGGTGAACTCTTTCACAGCTAAATGCTCTTCCGTTTTCACCGGCTACTCTCTAACTTTGTCTTCCTGCTGTTTGGTACTGGGCGAGTGGTGTTTACTGGCTTTTTTGCTTATAAATAATGCAGATGAGAGCGGCGAGCGTGAGTCAAAGTAGTAAAGTTGTGGGCGGCGAAACCAAAAACAATGAGCTGAAAGTTGCTAAAATGCTCTGCAGACTGCAAAGTCGCTCACATTAGTCATTTGATCCTTTGTTAATAAAACATTTTTGATTATAGCAGATTTAACTTTGCAGCAGCATTGTGAATAAACATGAGCGGCATGCTGTTGATGCTGCGCAGTTAATCACACACAGATCTCAACAAAGACTCATTTTTGTGCTCGTATTGATACACACCAACAAAACAAGATCAGAATGGGTGCACAACATAGGATCAATCACAATACAACACATACAGAGTTAAGTCTGCATGCATTTCAAAACTTCCACTTTATGCTCATATTTCACATAACTGTATCGTTGAAGCACGAAGATGGTGGGTGTATGTGGATGTGTGCCTACGTGTGCACCGCTGACCCTGTCACATTATTTTTATGCTGTGGAAGGCCTAACTAATGGAACACTTGTGGTGTAGTACGTGTGATAATATTACACGTGTGACAGGAGTTAAGTCGAATACTGCATGACAACCTGAGCGTGCGCGCGCACAGCGAGCGCGGCTATAATAATTGACCCACCGCTGTAATGTGTTATTGTGCAGAACAGTTTTTAAATGTTAGCAACCTTAAAGGCAAGAGTGCATCACATGGGACATGATGAACGACGGTTATCTCCCACTCTACTTGGAAAGGATGGAAATGATAGAGCACTTAAATATTCAATGTTACCATGAAGAGCTCACAGTTTGCTGCTGCAGACTGAGAAGGCGTAAAAGAAGAAAATAGGAGGTTTGTGTGCTTCCACATGTTAGCTGAGCGCTGCTCCAAAATAATCCAGTAACTTCTGCCTTGCATTAACAAGACGTCTTGGCACAAAGCACTGCAAGGTGATTAATGAATAATGTTGGCAAGCTGTAGTGGAGACTTCTGGGAAATCATTGACACAGATACAAACCTGAACTGTCATCTGACGTGAATGTTTGGACTTTTTTTTTCTCTCCTCTTGCTCTGTTCTTTCTTCTGTTGCAGCAGCCTTCTGTTTAGAAATGTTATTATTTAAAGAAAAGATCAGTTTATTAGATTGTTTTTTAAAATTTTTGTGATCATCTTCAGTCTTTTTATTTGGTACTTTTCATTCAAAGACACCTTTAAAACCTCAAGACTTCCTATTGCAGTTCCACTGAACTTCTCTTTTTATTTATACACATACAGTATATGCACACACTTCCCCTCTTTCTCTTTTACTCTCTCTGTTATTTGCCTCACCAGCCCGATCTTCCCCTCCCCTGTTAACACTTGCCTGTCTGGAACGCTTGTTAGTCCACGTCTCCCCGCTTCTTTACTGCATGCTGTGGGAGCAAAGAGGCAGTGACATGTCACATAAACAAAAAGAACAAGGAGGGGGGCGGCTGAAAAAAAATGGGCCACATCATGTGGAGGTACAGCGCAGAAAGTCGCATTGCCAGCTAACAGCGCACTGGAGGCCCCCTGTTTGATGTGCGCGCACAGAGAACAGTGACCTAGTTTGGCACTGACATGTTTATGGCTGATGAGCACAGGCCAGTGATTTCGCTGGCAGAGATTGCACCCTTGCTCCAGGGCCCTCTCATTTGGAGCACTTGGGCTTGAAATGGTTCCAACAGACGAGACACGATTCTTGTTGGGTGGAACCTGAATACTCCTCCTTCATGCCAGCCCCCGTGTCTTCTCTTGCCTTCATTGCCTTTATGTCTCTATCATTACATCTCTTACATTTTTAGCCATGCTAGCAGCATGACGCTAGAGATGGCAAGGCCAGTCAGTCAGTCGGTCTGTCGGTCTGTCTGTCTGTCTGTCTGTCTGTCTGTCTATCAGACAGAAATATCTGAACAACTACATGCTGGATGTCCATTAAATCTTGCACAGTAATTCATGGTCTTCAGTGGATAAATGCTACTGACTGAACATTAGGCACAGATACCCGTGGTGAGAGGATGAATCCTAATGTGTTGTTAATTTTGTACAGACATTCATTGTTATCCTGTTGACGTTGGTGATTCACGGACTTTTCCTCCAGCGGAAGCAGGTTGAAAATATTTGGGTTCGAGTGAAATGTCTCAACATCTATTGGATGTATTCCCACAGAATTTGGTACATTCGCCCCCCCAGGATGAAATGTTATAACCTGGCGATGCTAAGAGGAAACTGCCAGCTTTGCATAGTTACAATGTGGGTAGTATATGCAAAAGAATACATTTTACTTCCTTCCATGTTGTCTGCACCTAGAGCTCTTTGCTCATTTGCCAGCAAAGGTCCGCCAGATGACTTGTTTTGTGCTTGTCTCTGTTTGTCCAACCTTTTTCCAGGAAATGAGTGGGGAACTCTGGGTGCAGGCAACATGGTGTCAAGTTAAATGTGTTCGTTTGCATATACTACTGAAGTCAGCAAAGTTTTTATCCAGTGCCATCATCAGATTTATCCAATTCTTTGGTTTATGACCAACTACATGCCAAACTCATGACATCCCCGCTAACTTCAGCTGTACTTAAACATTATATCTGCTTTGCAGTATTAGTCTTTAGTCTATCAGTCTATTAGTCAGGGATTAGTCTTTTATTGCACAAATGTTTATTAATGAAATTCACATTTTCAGGTTTTTTGTAAGTTCAGGCTCACCAAGTTTCCTTAAGTGCCTCTGCAGTGAACGCCTCTCCTGGCTTAAATTATTAATCCCAACCCCCGCCTCCAACATGAGACAACTGCATTGGGTCGAGATACAGTACTTTGAGTAGCAGTAAACCCAGCAACCTTTCACATGCTCATTTTCTTTGTCTTGTCAAAATATATGTCTTCTTTTTGTATTACACGTCAGGAAACGGTGACATCACTTACCCTATCCCCCATTATTTCAAAATTATACTTAATACTCATTTCACAAGTTCATGGGTTCAAGAGCAATAATGAGTCCTTATCCCCATGGCTGCTATTTCATGGTGTCCAAGGCCATGTGTGAGTTGCCACAGGGCCTGCATGACAGCCTGAGTGTATTCATTTTTCAGATTAAAGCCTCTGATGAAGAGGCCTGTTCTATAATTACAGGCAACTCCACAGCCACTCTTTGTGAGATTCATGTTACCAGGGCAACAGGCAAATTAAATATGTCTCCGAGGGGAGTAAACATACCCTTGCTCTATAAGTGTAATCTTGTTTGATGTGTTTGCCACGACGCTCTCCCTGTGAGGGAGAAAATAATTCACAGAGATTGGATAGGTTAAGGGCAGAGGAGAGCGAGACCACTGTGTTACCCTGTCATATCATCAGTCAGAGAATGGGAAAGACATTTTGTCCCAGTATGAGCTTTTCCTTTTGACATTAATAATACAGTTATAAAACCACAATGGATGATAATTTCATATGGTTGACTTGGCCTCAAGATCAATTTCCACTGCTGTTCTCTACGCTCAGTGGGGATTTATTTGGCCAGCAATGGCAGGGTTGTAATCTGTTAACTGTCATAAAGAAAATGGCCAACACAATGAACTCTCATGGTCAAGACTTGATATTAACTCTTTCTTTTTTTTGCCACGCCAGTGGTGATGCTCTTGGGAATTAAATGTCAGCTGGTTGTTCAGTCAATCCGCCTCTTTGGTCTGGACAGAAAGCTCTCTATAACTATCGGGTGAACTGCCATGACCAAGACTTGACTTTGGTGATCTACTCAGTTGTCCTCTAGTGCCATCATTGACCATTGACCACCCCCACCATTGGTTGGCACTTGTGGCTATTAGAAAATGTCACTTTGGTCCAGACCATAGACTGTATAATAAATATTGGATAGGGCCATATTGGTTTGCGGACTACCGTTTTGAAGCCTCAAGTTTGGCATTATGGTCGTCACCTTGGTTTTTAGGAGCCAGAAGTCACCATATTTTGATGACATGGCAGAGCTGGGTAGAATAACATTGCTACGCCTCTGTCCTCATTGGATCTGACCCAAGAACCCAAGAATACACCATGATAGTGATGCCCTAAAGCATACCCTACTCTATTTAACTCTAAATGGGACCATTATTTACAAAATAAACATCACTTGGTGCCAAAGAAGACTTGAAACAAGCATCAGTGGTGTGACTCTTGGGATTAAAATGATCCACCACTTTGGTCTGGGCAGAAATCTCTCAGTAACTATTGGGTGGATTGCCATGAAAGAGACAGGCATCCATGATCTCACCAGAGGTTGAACCTTAATGACTTTGGTGATTTACTCAGTTTTCCTCTAGTGCCATCATTGGCCATTGACCACCACCACCATTGGTTGACATTTGTGGCTATAAGAAAAATGCCACTTTGGTCCAGACCAGACTTTGGTCTAGACTGTATAATAAACAGTGAACAGGGCCACATTGGTTCGTGGATTACCATTTTGAAGCCTCAAGTTTGGCATTATGGTCATCACCATCTTGGTGACCTGGAAGCTCTGTTGACATATTATACTGTCTACAATCCGGACTAAAATATCACAACAACTATAGAGTTGCAAGCATTTCCAAGCATTTTTAATGCGTTACTACTCCAGTTCATGCTTCTGACTGGCCTTTTCTCTATGGCAACAGCATCGTCATAACAAAATGATGGACAATACATGACCTCTGTGACTGGTGGTCTCATGTTTCTATGTCAATTCACTGAGGATAAAATAAATAAATAAATAAATGGGAATACAAAATGAGGAAAAACACTTCCAGAACCAGTGACCCCTCTGTAATTTGGTCCAGATATCTGTGGTGCCTAGAGGATGAATCTCATTGACTTTGGTGATCCCATAAATTTTCATGTAGCACCGACAGCATGTCAATATTTTCACTTATTCAGTAAATTAGCTCAAAGTCTACCAGATGGATTGACAAAAAAAATTGTAAGACATTCCCAGAGGATGAATCCCAATGACTTTAGTGATTCCCTGACTTTTACTCTAGCGCCACCTTGAGGTTGATATTTGTGGTTTTCTATTGACTAACTGTTGGGTCATGAATATGGATACAAACATTCAGAATAAATTGTGAAATTTGGTGATCCCTTAACTTTTCCTCTTGTGCCGTCATCAATCATTTGTCCAACTAAGGGCATTCCCATCAGCCTCAACTGCACTTTGTGCTTATTGCTAATTATCAAATTTTAGCATGTGTACATGCTTAAGTAATGCTGTGTCTCAATTTGCGTACTTTCATGCTTGCACTTGCTATTTTGAGCACATAAGTGCGTTCACACTGTAAATTATGTCAGAATGTAACCACTCAAGAACACTTCTCGTCCTCAATTGTTGCTATTTTTGGCTACGTAGCATACAAATGTTGTACGTATGTTTTATATTTAGATTTAGACTAATGCTGCGATCACCATTTCCTGTAAGTGCACAACAGCCATACTCAAAATGAGGCAACTCTACCCTGCCAAAATTAGTGCCTTACGCCAGGAGGTACATAGTGTACTATGTAGAAGTGCACTAACAGTATCTAAATTGAAGACACAGCATGAGATGATGAACAAAGAAGGAATTAAGGACATTTACCTGCTAAATAGCATTGCTATTTTAAGCGTGTTAGGGTTAGCTACTGTATATGTATAAGTTTGCCTTAGGGTATTTCTTTTCATTTAAGAAAAGGTGGTCAGCAAAAGCACTGGGTTAAATGTGTGTGAAATGGGCTGCATGTATTATCTTATAGTTAAGTCCTGACTGACTTTGTCCTACAGTCCCAGGGTGACTCCAACGCTCAGCACAGAACACATGCTGCTCTGTTCTCTCTCCACCGACACTTAGGATCTGTCCAGCTATTTCTCACCTGCATTTCAAATTCGTCATCAACAACACACAGCGAGGGTTTTCAGTGTCAATTTGAATTACATGAGGGGGCTATAAGATCTGGCTGCAAATTGAATTTCCTGGTAGATACTCATCTATCCCCGTCACTGGTCTGCTGTTACATTTTCAGTCAGATTGTAAGATACATTGTTGGAGAGACTCATCCTTATTGACTTATTCTGCGGCTCGCCTGCATGAATGAATGTGCTCTGTCAATATTCAACTCAAAAGTTATAATGTACCGTAACATCAATCAATGCATGCTAGTTTTAATATCGTCTGCAAAATTGAACTCTTGGCAGCAAAAGTAAGATCTATCGTAGGTGATAGATGAAAAACTGAGGCTGGCATGGTATTATCATGAACATGTACACCCATCTGTTGTGATGCTGATTACCACAGGTCATTTAATGAATGTTTTATAGCCTAAAATAGTTTATTTCAAACAACAGAAATCACACACAACATTTAATCTGCTGTAAAGTGAACAAAACTCAGAGATAAATACTAATTTTACATTTACAGCCAGTTAAATTAAATTAAACCCCACGTTTGCGTCTAATAATGAATATATTTAACATGGAAATATCTCATAAAGGTGACATTTACTGATCCTAACATGGTGGGCAGGATTTCATGTTGCTACGTGAGCTGAGAATTTCTGGAAATGAAAAAAAAAAAACATGCTGCGGGAAGACGTAGTGTTAGATTCCTGCATGTGTGAACAGGCGCAGTGTTGTGGTTTGAGTCCAAGGTCAGAGATAATGTTAGTCTCTATCAACTGGAATACCCACAACATCCTCTGTTTTTTAATTTGAGTTAAAGAATTTCAAGTTTTAGAGGGCAAAATGGGCTCCCAGCATGTCTGCTAATGTACGTTTGTTTAAACTCTGACAGCAGATGGCAAGCGAATCAAAACACCTCGAGAAGATGGCAGAAGGAACGGCAACTGAAAAGAGAAGCGAGGCTTTGAATGCAGCACTGAAAGAGAGGCTCTAAGCTCTAGAGACCAGTTAAAACAACAGTCTGACCTGCTACTTTCATCTGGACTTCACATCCAGTTCCCACCAACGAGCTTAGGTATCAGTGTGAGGGGACATGATGGAGAGGGCGCTGCATTGTGTATAAGGCCGACCATCTGGCATCATAAAAAAAAGCTGGGAGAGGAGAGAGAGGCCCCACCACACGACGACAATACGCTGAATGGCAGTTGTCAAGATTGACTTGTGTGTTTGTTTCAACAGCAATTTCTGTCAAAAGAAGTATAAACGTTTGAAATATTAGATTTTTATTTACATATATTAGCATATCAAGGACTTGTTGATATGAACAGGTGTATATTTGAGGCTGAAAGTTTAACATTGTGGGAAAGACACTTATTTGTTTACATGAGAAGATTGATACCACTTTGATTTTCTAATAAATATGAAGCCTGGAAAATAGCTTAGCTTAGCATAAAGACTGGAAACGGAGGGAAACAGCAAGCCTGGATCTGTCCAAAGATAACAAAATCAGTCTACCAGCCCCTCTAAAGCTCGCCAGTGAACACAATATATCACCTTTGTTTAATCATTACAAAGTGTAATAATGAAAGTTGTGGTTTGACAGCAGGTTATGTGTCAGACTATTTCTTTGCTGGGAGCAGTGACTTCCTGTTCTCTTATCGACCAGGCAACCAGCCAATCACACTCATACCTACATGCTTACCCGTTAAAGGACTAGTGTGTCAGATTTAGTGGCATCTAGTGGTGAGATTGCAGATTGCACACCCCTCGCCTCACCCTCCACTTCTAAGTATGTAGGAGAATCTACACATTGGCTGCAAAAAACAAGGTCCAACTAGAGCCAGTGTTTTGTTTGTCCATTCTGGGCTACTGTAGAAACATGGCAGACCTGCCCGCAAAGGGCTCATTCTAAGGTAACAAAAACACAACAATTCTTATTTTCAGGTGATTATACACTAATGAAAACATTATATTCACAGAGCTCCCGAACCCTGACACAGACTATTAACTAGTGCTGAAATGTAATTTTCTAGTTCCAGCTTCTAAAATGTGAGGAGATGTTGTTTTCTCTGTTGTACTTACTCTGATGTATTATTGTAATTTGATTATCTTGTTAGACAAAACAAACAATGTGAAGAAACTGGCGTCAAAATATAAACTGCAGATTGATAAAAGTAATTGTCAGTTGCAGCCATAAATATCATTATCATCAATAATCATGTTACTATTTCCAGTGAGACTAAAACACAATCTGCAGAAGGTTAAAGTCCCTCCACGAACGACATATTTGCAAAGAGGTTGCTACAGATAAGGTTTGTTATTTCATAGGATTATGTAGAAAAACTGAGGTATTAACCGCTGAAATATTTAGGATGTTTAAGTATTCTTCTACCCTCTACTCATGATCCATTAAACATTCTCTGAACAAAAGAAACAGACTAAATATCTAACACTAGACAGCCTCATCTGGCTTCCCCATGCAGGCCAGAACAAGTCCACATGACTGGAGGCTCAGACGACATGTGCAAACAGAATAGACCCATAAA
This sequence comes from Argyrosomus regius, assembly GCA_946959425.1. Classification (NCBI taxonomy): domain Eukaryota; kingdom Metazoa; phylum Chordata; class Actinopteri; family Sciaenidae; genus Argyrosomus; species Argyrosomus regius. The sequence continues at coordinate 20,683,026 of OX336898.1, read as the reverse complement.
ATTGGATTGAGCATTGTTTGACGTATCATATTAATTCAGGAGTGCGGTCCTCTGCTGGGGCATGATTGACATTTATGAACATCGCTCCGAGGCATTTTATCATTCTAGGAAGTGATATAAAAAATATTGGAACTCGCTCTCCTGGTCCTGATCGTGACACCAATGCCAAGTCCCCAGGAAGATTTGAGTACACCTCAGGCCATAAAATGAATGAATCCTCAATATGTCTTAATCCATACCAAATAATGAGAATGAGTCCATCATTTTGTCCAGTTGGGAATCCATGCTCAGTGGCCACTTTATTAGGTACACGTGTAATAAATACAACGGCTCAGCCATAAATTCTTCACCTACGAAGATAATAATGACATTGTCAGAAAGGTATTTAACTAAATGTTCATTATTGGAGCTGTAGTGTTGAACTGAGAGGTGTCTCTAATGTTTGGCCCAACCCATTTACAAAGTTGACGGGGGAGGATTATTGGAAACACATTTCAATATAACACAGCCAAGTACAAACCCACCACACAACTACGACTGGGAAGGTTTGAACAGAAACTGGTACATATAAGCTTGAACATGTAGCAGAGCTGTTGTATTGGAATGCAGGGTACCTAATAAAGTGTTGATAGACGAGGTTACATCAGATTGTTAATATTTAACAGCAATAAAACCGTAGATTTAAAGCCACATTGTGCAACTTTTGCGCCTTAAAATAGCAGCTTCACAATCATTTTAACACTAACTTGCAGCCTCTTCCATTCCCATTTCTTATGCAACTAAGTTCGGGCTCCAGGCATGATCTCAAGAGAAGTGGGTAGTGTACAGTGCCAACACTCCAACTATGTCACTGATTTTCTGATTATATTTTATGGGGAAAATGTTTTCTGGTTTTCCCTCTGATGTCCTCCGGCTGCTTTGCCTGAACTCTCTGTGATTTTCCTGATGGACAGAAAGCCTCACTTGTTGCTTAAAGTAAGTTAACCGGGGGTGAGGGGAGGCCAGCGGGGAACGCTGGTGTTGCCAAACCAGAATTGGAGCCAGGCTCAGCACCCTCTGAAGACATGGCAGAGGCTAAGACACCAAAGCTGAGAAGAAAAACAAAGACATTGACCGGACAAGAGTTAATCTGGGACTGACTTTGAACTTGGTGAAATAAAAGTCTGAAAGACAGACACCAAGCTGGGCTTGTTGCTTTTAGTACTATTAGCTGGCTGCTATGTCTTGTGTTGTTGACCTTGCTTGATGTTTGGGTGTTAGCAAAGTTGTCAAAAAATTGCACTGGTGCCAAATTTCCAAAAATACCAACCAAATCTTACATCATGTTGCTTTAATTGAACCAAACTAAATATAAAATGAACTTTCCTAATGTTCAAGCCATCCGTTGTTTGGAACATTCACGTCATATCTATGATTAATCCCTCGTCTTTATACGGCTGAATTTAATAACAGTTTTATTAAAAAAAGATTAGGTTAAAGGTTGTGATTTCCTGGACTCTTCTAAGGCCGTCTCAGTTGTTTACGAACACATTTAGTTTTTGTGCTCAAAAAGTCCCATGGCAATGGTAATGCCTTTGATTTGATCCTCTCTTGGGACAGTACCATATCTGATTTAGAGTGGCGCAGGCCTGTTAGAGGTTTCCAGTCCCTGTTTAGAATCAGACATCCTGTCTGTTCAACCCTCTCCCTGCCAAACTCATTAAGAAACTACTTTCTAATATTAGGACCTCCTCAACTCTAAAATGATTATAACTTCTCTCTCTGGAGCCGTTCCCTCCTGTTATATTTGATCTCAGCTCAGCATACAGTACGATATATGTTTGAACTCTGCAGCTTTCAAAAGTACCTGTTTGTATTTCATGTTTAGTTATGTCTGTAAAATAAGGGCGATGGTGGCCCTGAAGATTGGAGAAGTGGGAAACGAAACAAGAAGTGCAACACTATGAATTAAAGAGAGACCATCTCCTGGAAGGCATTCATGATAATTGTATCTGCTCCCTCCCGCATGATGGCTGGATTTTGACCCCGCCTTAGTGTGCATGTTCAGAACAGCCATAAACTTTCAGCTTGTAACGCAGTCGACACTTCTTTTTGAGCATAACCTGCTCATTAAATGTGCATACAGTATCTGCTGCTTCTGCTGTTAGTTTTCCACCCCTCAAAATCAAAATAGATCAAAGCGATTAACCCACAGTTCAGCGTTTTAGCGTCTCTCAGCTCGTTGTTTTTGGTTTCACAGCCCACATCTTAAAATCACTCTCATCGGTGTCATTTCCAGATGGAGTAGGCAGCTGTTTTCAGCAAAATAGCTCTAAGAAACTGCTGCACACTACCTGCTCAACAAGTTGGCGACTAACTGGTGAACATTTAGCAGCTAAAGAGCCAAATATTTCCCTTAGGAGAGGGTGGAGAGTAAAACAGAGCTACAAGAAGAGTAAATATTGGACTTTTCATCAAAAAAATCACAATGTTTGGATGTGCAAACATAAAAACCGGTTTCCAACTCATTCACCATATCAACCTAAAAGGCTGTCAGTGTTGTGTGCACAGCTATTTTCCTCTAACCAAGCTCTGCACTTGTGCTAACCACAGTAGCTCTGACTGATCAGCATCCTATGAGGAACTACCTGCAACTACTGCTGTACTATAAGCTCAACACTCTCCCTTTCAACACTCGATGTGTATGTCGACATGTGCTTAAAAACAACAACGGCGGCTGCTAAAGAGGTTAGCGTAGATGCTGCTAGCATCATCTGAAGAGTAATTTTCACTGAAAGAAGAGCAAAGAACGACACTGAAGGCTTTTCTTGATGGAAAAGATGTTTTTCGCTCTTCTCCTGACTGGCTCCGATAAGAGTTTGACTATGTTTAACAAACTGTTGACCTGACTGGTTGAAGTTCATCAATGATAGGTGCCCTTTTCCAAACAGTTTCCAATAATGACTTCCCAGATGTTCTGTGTAACAAACCATCTGGTGCAGACAGATTATGTTGGCGCAAAAGTGGCCAAAAAAAAAAAAATCAGTCAGTGCAGGTTTCATTTTCAAGATGTAAGTCAGAAATCTGAGTGTTACACTTTGATAGTTTAGCTCGTGCACAGACATCTCCGTGCTTTGTCGCTTCTTGCCTCAACATCACTTAGAACCTGATTTTTGTGGCTAGCTGAGAAGAAAAGATAGTTTTTCAGTCTCTGATGAGTCTTGTTAGAATTGTTCGTGGTAAACGCTTACATAACTGAATAAGTGTGACCGTGAACTGCCTTTACGGCACAGGAAATATCATTAGCGGTGAAATCAGTCGACACTGAGTGATGCCTCCATGTAAAATCTGATTACCACAGCTCTGAATGACTTCACTAGTTTAAAGCCCAAATTAATCTTTATATTGTTTTCCCGCTTTCTCAAATAGCACCAGGCTGCACAATGTTTTTGCGTCCACGCTTAGCCAAATATCTACGCACTGAAAACATAACGAACAGAACATGTGCACTGGAAGGTAAGTTTGACTTTTACCTCATTTGATTACCTGGTCCTTCATTGAACCCTAAAATGGATAATGTGAGTGGGAGGCTTTTCAGTACAACTCCTCTGGGAACATTGGACCATGTTCTTGTCAACAAGTAGCAGCATGAGTCATCCATTAAAGAGAAGTGCTTCCTGCGATCTGAGGGAGAGGCTAAAATAGACTGTGTCATTACAGATGTTCGCTTTGCTTTTCATTCGAGGCTTTTAATGTGAGCAAGTAAATGCTTCAGTGCAAGTCGGGATACTAAAACACAGTTTAGCGTGTAAACATATCTGCCATACATTAGTTTTAAAAGACCAGTGGCTATTGTGGCAGTTTGTGTGCTTTTAAGTGTGTCTCGGCTACACACATTAAGCTTACAATGAAATGTGTTTCATAGTGAATAGAGAAGGCGTGTTAACCTCTGGCCTCTGCTCCTGGACTCCATCCGTTCCATATAAAATCAACAATTTACAGCCTTTCCCTGCTCTCCAATAATAGCTCAGTAGAGTGACCTTGTATTAAATATTTAGATATGCTTCAAGCAAAAAAAGGGGTTATGCAGTGCTCTGCAGCACGACCTCCAAACTGTCCTGGATGTATTCTGGTGTCACATGCTAATTTCATAATGCTAAGTCATCAGTTCACCATCTAGTGATGCATATAGTCCACTTAAAAGGACAGAAATATAACCTTACTTTACTTAAGAACGTGTGTTATGGTAGTTTTCAGTGGTGTGTTCTGCACTGGATAGTCTCATTTTCCCTTGGAAGACTTGAGCCTGCACTTCAAGGCCCAGCATTGCTTTTTCTTTCAGGTTGTTTTCCCGGTTAAATCGTTGAGCTATTGACGCCAAACAAGGACCAGACGTTTCCTGAGAGGATGACTCCAATATGTGTCACCAGAGGTGGTTTTTATTGTCCTTATTCCTAGAATAAGGTTATCGAATAAAAGAATGAATGAATCACGGGGCTCCGTGCGAATTACCATTTGTCTCGCTCTCACTTGTGACTAGCTCGCCTTAGGTGATTTTATAAGTGTTTACAGGACTGCACTGGTGCACACATTTCACACACATATTCCCTTAATTTCGTTCGTTCACGCTCTTCGTAAAACTTGTACAGTTTCCAAAGAATAAGAGCGAATACATTTGTATCTTTGTCTGTCACTCTAGGTCACTTGTAATGAGAGAGTGAACACGTCTCCACCAAGCTGATTATTGCCCACAAGCCTATAATCTGTGAACATCTGCAGCTTGACTAGTCTGTCGCCTACTGGCCTCCACAGTGTGAGAAATCTGCCAATAGCAGATTTGTCGCCTCTCGCCTGCTCAATTCTTGCTCAGTTTCAGCACAAAGACGTGTCAAATAGTACGCTGAATAATAGAAAAGTCTAAAGAGAATTAGTTATGTTATAGTACATTTACTCCAGTACTGTACATGTTTTATTTGTACTTCAATTAGTACTTCCATTTTATGTCACTGTACTACTCCACTATATTCATCTGACAGCTTTAAAAATTACTTTACAGATTCATTTTTTTAGAATAAGATGTGTTGTTACAGATTAAAACCCAAAAACATGTGTGTAAGTCTAAGTATTAACAATAAAATAATACATTTTTCTGCACAATGAGCAGCCTACTTTTACACTGTATATTTTCTGTATATTTTGCAGCTACTAGAACAAGAAAAATCTTGAAAACAGGAAGTAGTAAGTAAGATTTGGTGGACATATACTGTATATATAAATATTTCTGTCAGGAGTTGGTGGAGAACAAAACAGAGCTACAAGGAGACTGAATATTGGAGTTTTCATCAGATGACGCTACTTCAAATAAATAATAATGTTGCCCTGTGTCGGGATATACAAATGTAAAAACTGGTTGCCAGCTTGTTCACCATATCAACTTATAACAGAGGAAACTAGTGTTAAAGTGTTTTTACATTGTGATATGGTGACTTATGGGAGCAGTGTAGTTGCTGATTGCAACCTCATTACTTCAACCACTCCTTCGTAGCGTGAAGGAGGAACTACAGTGGTCGCAAAAACACCCCTATCTTGAGTCGATGTTTAGTTTGTCTGTTCTAGGCTACTGTAGAAACATTGCAGCCCAACATGGCGTACTCTGTGGAAAAGGGTATAGAAGAGATATATAAGGCTCATTTAAAGGCAATGAAAATTGATTATACACTAAAAACTAACATCACTAACTAACAAACCTTACATATCGGGCCTTTAAATAAGATTTTGACAGAGTAACTTTACTTGTAATGAAGCATTTTTGCATTGTGCACTTTTTGAAGTAAACAATCTAAATATTCAACTACCGCCACCAAAACATAATCCAAAATCTAATTGACTGCAAACACCTTGTCAAATCAAGTCTTATTATTTCTGTATCTAAAGGAGGTTTTTAATTGAGAAACCGCATAATCCAACACAACTAAACCTCCACCATCCTGGATTAAACATCTAATTGTGCAATCACCATAAATACAAACACCTGCTCAACACAAATGTGACCTGTAAACCACATAAAGGTGTTTAATGTGCTTTATTTTTTTTTCTCCAGGTTTCTATTCAACAGTGGCTCATTGTTGATTCTGAGTTGATGAAATGAGCAGCTGTAAGCTACGTGTTCCTGTAACTGTTAAGACTGTGCCATGCTGGCAGACCAAGTGAAGCAAATCCAGTATATCCCAATTATACAGTGGAGCGCTTTACTCCACTTACTGAAGTAAGTGCATTACCCATAATCAGTGCCTGGCTGTGCTTGTTAGTGCATGACCTTCCCTCATATTCATGCCAAGGTAAGTGCTTCTGGCAAATTAGCTCGATTTTCCCATCACAGTGAATTCTCTTATTCATATGCAAAGTAGTATTTACTTCTATAATTTAGAAAATGTTTTCTGGTTTCTCTCCGCAGCAGCCAGCACACATTAGAGCACACATTAGCATAGATGCTGCTATGAAACAAACATGTATGAAGGTGCCCTGTGGAGGTTACATTTAGTCGTTCTCGCTGAAACAAAAGTGTCATTAAACCTTCAATAAACTGATTTTTTGGGCACTTTGGAGCAGCGGAAATAAGTTGTAAACACAACATATTTCTTAACGTGCCTGAGGATTCTCAGTTATTCATGTTTCTTGAAGACGTTCTGACATTGAAATGTCCGGTTGCCTGCAAAAACCTTCAACAAATATCTCATAACGTTTATATAACACGGCAAATCACCATCTTTTAAGTTAGTCTAATATTCATGCTCTTTTTGCTCCATCTTTGGTCTCCACCAGCAAATATCTGGCTCTTTAGCTGCTAAATGCTCCACTATGTTGACCAGCTAGTCACTATATGTGTTTGTCTGCGAGTGTACAGTGAAATGAAGGTTTATACAACTTCCTGTCATCCAAAAACAACGCTATAAGAACAGTGAGAGTGAGCCAAAACAGTAAAGTTGTGGTCAGACCGCTAAACAATGAGCTGAAACTTGCTAATAAGTTCCATAAAGCCAAGGGGAGCTTCGGTTACATGTGATAACAATAAAGTAAAAAAGGTTTGCCACTACAAGTAACGCTGTCTTAAGATCTAACAAACATGATGAACGTATTGTCTGCCTCACTGAACATTTGCAAAGCCTTGCCTTGACTTGAATGTTAGCCTAGCTAGCTAAAACAGCTAGGCATATTTTAGCTAGATGAATATAGCTGCATGCAAACAACGAGCAATCTTAATCTGTAAATAAAACACATGAAGCCACATTAAAAGAATATTTTAACATGTATGTGTGCTAACTATGTGCTAACAGCTGATTAGCGTAGCAGAGAGACCGAAAACAGGGTCAAACAGTTAGCTTGGCTCTATCCAAAGATTTAAAAAATAGCCTTTCTTTAAGCACCAAAGATTATTAATTCCCACTTTATATTTAAAATTCAATTCATACAAAACCTGAAGTGTAAAAAAAGACAAGTTGTGGTGAAATATTATATGTTGGAACTATTTCTTGGCAAGTTAAATGAGATATGAAGTGTTATTTTATGAGCTTTAGAGTTGCTTGTAAGTGTTAAAATTTACACACAGCCAAGCTAGCCGTTTCCCAGTTTCCAGTCTTTATGCTAAACAACGCTGATTATCTGCTGGCTGTAGCTTTTATACGAACTAAACACAAGCCAGTTCCTTTTTTTTTGTCCGCTGTGAGAGTGATACTTTATTTAAAATGTACATGCACATACAGCTATTGTTTCCTTTAATGGCAGGCCAGTGCAGCTCTACATTAGATTACACACATTTTATGTTGATGGTGTGATTATCTCTTGCAGTGAGATGGCACAAGAGACAAGATAACTCTGGTTAAACAGGAAGTGGAAGTCCCCTGCAGCGAGCAGAAATGTATATCAAGTCAGCCTTGTGCTCAAACACTCGCCATAGTGCATGCAATACATGTTATACTCAATGTTTCTGATAATTGCAGATAATAAAATCAACAATCACTTTGGTTCATGTGTGTTTTGACTATAAAGCAACCATTTCCCATGCTGACACATACAGTACAGTACCCACCAGTAGTCTCATTCATTGTGCATGCTTTCAGTTTTTCTGCTCACAGTCCAAAGATGTCCAGAGAAATCTACAGCAAAAAAAGTGACTGAATGTGGCTCATATTTCAATCCAGCAACCTTTGGGCAACCCCTGGAAAGTTTCATGAATGCTTTTGGGAAAACGCTCGGGGCAAAACGTCTCTTTTGATTTTCTAGTTATCTGGGACAACCTCAATCCTGCACTTATGTTAATCCATCCGTTGCAGTACCATGCAGTCGGTGCCTGTGACACAGGACTGAACCAAAGCAGATTTACAGTGATCTACAAACCCGGATGGCATACACAGAGACTGAGCCAGGGCCTCTTACGCAAGTTTAGCCAGCTGTGGCTGTTTGGGCTGTGCGTGCAGGGAATGTGTTTACATAACGCTCATTTGGGCTTTTTTTTTTCACTTCACAGCAGGTCCGAAAGAAAGTTGAAAGCATGCACTTAGGATTCTTTTTATTTATTAACTTTTTTTCCACTACAAGCCTGTTTTTAGGATTTTTTTCAAAAGTTTGTCTCATTGTAGGCAGATTTATCTGAACTATTATTATCAAAATACAGAAATTTATACAGTGCTATGTTAAGCTGTACAACTTAAAGAGGTAAAATATTATTATTTATACTTTACTGTCTTTAAATACACACAGGAAGTGCAGATTTAGCTCGAGTGGGCAGAAAACTGCAGTTCCTCAAACGTCCACTTGAGGCTGGCTCCAGAAGTGAGTCAGTCTCCATTAGTCCCCATGTTAAAATGTCCAACGTCACAGCAGAAATAAACATGCTTACAGCCTGGTACAAAAACCAGTTGTCCTCTATAGCTAATTTCCACATTCATGACAACTGTACTTATATTGTTACTTATATTATATTAAGGCTTAAAGTTATGCAGAATTAAGAGCGTGGAAGCTTTGATTGACAAAGTTACAAATGGCAACCAGGTGTCATTTGGCCCGCCTCAGGTCCGCCGATGATCCACGTCTTTGCCTATTTTTAGAGTAGCCAGGAGGCCGAAGAAACCGGACTTCCAACAGGGTGGCGGCCAGAACCACAGATTATGAGCTTCAAAACAGCTCTTCATAAACCTGTGGGTGACGTCATGGATACGCTGTCCATTCTTAATACTGTCAGTGATTTAGCCCCAAAACCCGGTGACAAACTATTTTCTGTCCCTTCGTCTTAACTGCGCTGTTGCCAATCTTTATAGATGTTCATATGTACATGTACATACAGTAGGAAATCTCACTATGGAGTTTAAAGTCTATTCTCAGTTATTACTTGAGGACTTGCAAAAAATGAGTTGCATAATGTTGAGTTGAATCATTTTAATTAAAAATGTCTTATAAACTCACACGTACTTAAGAAAAAAGTTAACTACTTACATTTAACGGAATAATGTGCAAACTATAAACCACAACCAATAAGGAAATGACTGATGCATGATTTTATCATTCAGTTCGGCTGCTTCTGAAATCACTTCCTCCATCGTTTCAATACAGCACGTTATATTTACTGCCTGCCATTTTATCTCAGAGTCTGGCACTATCTATATATATATAAAAGTACTCTTCAATACAATCCTACAATGCAAAGTATTGCATTTTACAGAATGTACTATTGTGCAACACCGGTGAATGATGATGCTCAATGCAGATGATTCATATCTGACATTTCTATTTACTGCTGACTGTGGCGTAAACTACAGAGTGAACTATTTAGTGTCTGTTATATCGGGAGAAGTGAAAGAGTGAACGGGGGAGCAGTTTTCAGACACAGCATGTTTTTTAGTAGTCGTAGAAAAAGTATTCACATCTTTGTGTTGCGTAAAAGTAGCAAAACCACATTGAAAAAATACAAAATTGCACGTAGAAGTTCTGAATTTGCAACCTTACTGAAGAGGTATTAAGGTATCAAAAATAAAAATACTCATTAGTCAAGATGGTTCTTTTAGAGATTTACTGTATTTACTTCTCTATATTACGTTGTTTGATTGTGTTAAAGGGCAACTTTACTGATTTTCAACCCGCCTCTGATTGTTGAGACACCCCTAGTCGAAGCTCTTGCATGGGGGTGGCAGTCAAGGCTCCGCGTTCCCCCAAAACATGTGTTTACGTTTAAGCGACAAAGCCCTCTAATGGTCATCGTAATTATGGCGGGGGCAAAGGAGGAAGTCAGGTGGAGGTGTTACAGAGCGCTAAAGTCAGCGTGGAGAGGAGGTCACGGTGGATGGACGGGCCAACAAAACATCTGAGTTTGTCACAGGAGAACGCGGCGGTTCGTTTCCCGTTTCCAACCAACACCCAACGTTGTTGTTTTTTTTTTTTTAAAACCATGACCACGATTGTTCCCTAACCTTAATTATTGTTTATTATTCTAACCATGATGACGAAGCTCTTTTGGTATCATTCTAGAGGGCATAGACAAACAGCGTATTTTAAGGACATGTTGAGCAATGCATTCTGGTTCTTGTTGGATTTTCCCCTTTCAAGCAAGAGGGATTACTACAGCCTTTTTTTACAGGGCGGGCACGAAAGTGTGTCAAATTTAAGGGGCTCTATTTACAGAATATGGAAGAATGGAATGTAATATTGGTGTATAATCACCTGATGATAACAATCGTTATGTTTTTGTGACCTTAGAATGAGTCTTTTATATCTACAGACACTGTGGGTCCTCTTCTGCAGGGTACGCCATGTTGAAGCGCCATTTTTCTAAAGTAGTTCAGCGTCTTTGGCGTGTTTCACAGTAACCATAGTTTAAGTCTAGGGAAGACAGGGTGAAACGAGGGGGATGCCACCAAATCTACACACCGGTACTCAATATCAGACAGCACAGTTCTGAAATGGTAATGTTGGCCGACTCAAAGTACAATGCCGTGTCTCAATTTGTGTGTTTCCACACTTCCAAACTCATAATGGTCAAAAAGTTGAGTGTTAGAACGCTGGTCACGTCTAACCCTCAATGGTCGCCACTTTAGCTACATAGCAGAAGAGTAAGAAGACCACCAGCATTGTGAAACTGGCAGCAGAGGAAACGTGGTTGTGGTGAATACCACACTATACAAACACAAGTTATACATATGTTTTATATTTATATTTTGGCAGTCAAATGTTGGCACTAATGCCCCCCGCCTGGTTGCAATTCGGTGAAGAAGAAGAAGTGGTGAAATGTTGATCTTCATTTCCGGTAACTGAGATAACACTACACTGCTGAAGCACACTAGCGCCAGGAAGTGTACTAACGGAAGTATCATAGAGACACAGAACAAGTATGACAATGTATCATATAATAAGTTGAGTTTTGATCAGCTGATACCAGAAAAAATACAGTATCTTCCTCTCTAGCATATGGTAGCATAAAATAGAAAGGGTGATGGTGATGTACACAGCAGCTCAAAATTATACTTAAGTACAGTACTTGCAGTAATGTCAATGTTGATGTAAAGTGTAACCAACACTTAGCAGAAAGCACAGGTCCCACAAGGCTCAACCTCGCCGGTGTGGTAGATTACATGCTGTATTAGTCTCTCAGTGTTTCACGTACTGCTTTCCTTTGAAACAACTCTCCCACCATGTGCCATAACGGTGGCTCAGAGTCCAGTCCCGTTTTCAGAGAATCAGCCCCTGATCTGTGCTAAGCCCTGGAGCTTAAATCCCTCTCAGACGCTCATTAATACGCTCGATGTGGGACCACACCGGGGTTATGTCACTCTCCTGAGCCCAGGACTTTGGCCCTGCGTCTGACAGAGGGATCTTCTCCTCCCCCCTATCCTCTTCATCCTCTTTCATTGCTTCTTTAACCTCCGTCTCTCAGCCTCCTTCTGACCTTTAACCCTCGTCATCCTCTTCACAGGTTCCTCTAAATATGACAGCAAAAAGAAAGAATCAAGAGAAGATTCAGCTGTATATCAAGTGTCGTTCTCTACCCAAACAGAGAAGCACCTTGTACATTTCTCCCACATCAACAAAGCACCTGAGAGACTACTCAGCCAGAACAAATACATTCCGGTTCTGTTAAGGATTCAACAACAGTCAGACAATCTTCTTGTTATAAATATTCTCTGAAGGTTCTCGGTCGTCTATGTCATCTGTCTTTGAGAAGAGATAAATCTTGGTTGGGTTGTAGATCCGTGAAGACGTTTCACCTCGCGTCCAAGAGGCTTCAGGGTCATTAGTCCTCCTTGTTGTGACAACGGTTGTCTGAGTTGTTACGGTCACATGAGGCCAAGTGTTGTTCAGTCTCCTGGGAAGGACTAAAAGGACAGCACTGTAGGTGGGGGATAAGTTGCGTCTGAAGCCTCTTCCTCTGTTGAGGGATGGTTTCTCTACTTTTACATATATGCCCTTCTTCACTCCTTTTTCAAACCACCTGTCTTCCGTGTCCAAAATGCGAAACAGCATTGCCACTAAAAGAGTGTCCCTTGTTCTTAAGGGGTCTAGTCTGAGTCTAGTCTTGATGAGTTGGCCCTCCTGTGTTGAGCCATGCCTTTGTTAAGTGGCTGTTTGGTTTCATCGATGTAAAGGTCTGTGCACTCGTCGCTGCATTGGACCGCATCCACAATATTTCTTTTCTGGGTGCGGTCAGTTTCTGTCGTAGTGTGTTGCTGTGTTTGAAGAACACAGGGAGTTTTTCAAATACGTAAGGGATGACAATGTTCAATGCATCTATCCTTCTTTTCTTCATCAACCGTTGTGTTAGTGTCCTCCCTGGATCTTGTGGCCAGCTTCCCAAAGGTCCAGTTGGGGTATCCATAAACTCTGAATGTGTTCTACAAAGGTTAGTGTTCCTTTTCTTGGGCTTGGGCGCTCGTTGGCACGTTATCAGCCCTGTGTTGGAGGGCTCTGATAACACCTAGCTTGGGTTCAAGTGGGTGGTGCCTTCTGCATAAACTGCCATAATGGTGGCACTTGAAGAGATTTCATGAGTTGGTACACAGTGCAAATATTTTGAGAAACACTGTTCTACAATACAGTTCTGGATACAAGCTGAGAAAAACACAACTTTAATGCAAACATATAAATGCATTGTTGCATTTAGAACAACTTTTATTGTCATTAATGTCACAAAGAACACTCTCAAGACTCAGTTACGCTCAGTCTGAAAACTTAAGACAACAAAAAGGGTCCTGTGGTCAGCTGAGCTAGGAATAAGACAGGGCAGCCGATTGTGAAATTTGTATTTAGCTATACTTAGCATCCATTAGCTACACCCGCTTATCCTTGAGGGTGGTGCACGGAGGGGGGTATGAGCTGAGGCCAATCCTAGCTGACATTGGCGGAGAGAGGCGGAGTTGCCAGTTTACCATTCAATCTCAATCATAAGGTTGACACGTAGAGACAAACAACCATTCATGCACACACACATTTAGAGTGGCCTATTAACCTAACCTGCATGTCCTCGGACACATGCACACACATGTAGGTTTGAACCCAATGGCGACAGTCCTGCACCGTCGTACCGCCCCGTATTTGCAGTTTCAACTCATTGCAGTGATTTAATGTTCCCCAACTTCTCACTGCTTCGTGTGTGTTTTTAAGAGTGATAAATCTACAAAATAGAAGCATCATATTTAAAATGATTACAGTGTACGCCTCTCTATTCTTGCCATTTCAAACAACAATGTCCTGACACTGTATTGTGCAAGAGGCAAAGTTCACGTCTCATGATGGATGACTAAAAGAAATAAAGGAGCAAGTGATGATTGACAGAGTCCAAGCGTAAGGGGATCTGTTGATCATCTGAGAGTCATATGATTTGCCAAGTCTGTTTTTCTTCTTTTATGATCCCTTATGAAGTTTGATTTAGGAAAATACCGTGTATCTGACAGTTCAAAGTGAAACTTTGTATTCCACAGTGGGATATGAGTCATTATGTCAAGTTTCATGAGAGTTCATTCTTGACCAGGGGAATAGTACTTTGCCCAAATAATCTTAAAAGGTGCACAATGATGAACTCACAGAGAATTACCATCAACTCTGCAGTTCATCGCAGCTCTGTGGAGCGATTTAGCATCTTTCAGCACGTTGTTTTGGTTTCAGTTTGGCCCATAACTTTAGGTTTTGGTTCATTTTCACTGCTCTAATCTTCCCAGTGTGCAGCTCTTTTAATCAGAAACGTTTTAGCAGCTAGATTTGGAGCCAAGTATTTCCCGCAGGAGTTGGTGGAGAGCAAAAGCAGAGCTCATATGAACATTGGACTTAAATTCAGGTTGACAAAAACATGACTCCAAATGACTTCCAATGTTGCCTCGTGTCTGTAAACAGGCAACTGTTTGCTAAGACTTGACAGTGTTGTGTTTACAGTACAGTCTGTTTCTCACAAGTACATATTTTGTTTACCTGTGAGGCCTGACTGTCATGTTGAGTGCATTTCTTTTGTAATGAAACATTTAGTTGTCTAATGCTCAAATCAATATTAGTGTGTAAGCTTCGTCCTTGTTTTAGCTACAACTATTAGCAATACATTATCACTGCTAACTATTTATCAGTGGATACATATACTGGATATATTGTTTAAACCCTTATGTGGCTCAGGGGGAGCTGTTTGAAGCCAGATAATTTGCCTCAAGTGATGTTACTTGAGTCGGCATCGGTTGGGGCTGAAAACTATAAGACTGGAAATGAAAAGCTTCATCAAGCGAGCTTACCGGACCTCTGTAGTCCCCATCAGCTCCTCTTCTCTGCCTGAGACTAGCTGCTACTAGAGTAATACACCCAAATCTTCAACTGAACTGTTGAAGTGGTTGGGTTGCATTGTGGGTAATGTAGGATGGAAGGCGAATTCATGGAATAAAAATACAATAGCTCTGATTCTGCTGCATTCTCCCTTCTGTCTTTATGTCCATAGAGGCTGCTGAGCCCGGTTACATTGTCTGCTTACCCAGCTCCGGTTCTGGCACCACACTAGCTCAGCTTCACGTCAGCATTTCCCTGCAACCAGGGCCTGAAAACCTCCTCTTCTTCTTCCCGGTGGTCCAAAACGCCTGTGGTACAAACACTAACACTCCCCTGGTGCTCTGAGTTCACAACAAACTTAGCTAACAGCAGCTACAGTTTGCAGGACATCAGAGGGAAAACCAGAAAACATTTTCTACATAAAATATGATCCAGTTTCACCAAAATCAGTGAAATAGTTGTTGGTGTGTGACTTACAATCTGTTATTTTATGGTAGAAAAGTTACACAATGTTGCTTTTAGACTTTTAGCTGTGAAACAAAAACCTTTAGGACTGACAGTACAACAAGTTATCTCAATGTGAGGTCTGGCACTGGGACTGGAGATGCTTCAAAAAGTAACCGCGCAGGTCATTTTGGATTTATGCGTTATGCGTTTCCTGCAGCACCCAGAAAGCAAACATCAACCTCACCTCTCTGTTTATAGACTATGAAGTCACGATATAATAATATAGCTAAACTAAATAAGCTAGTGACACAAGCACATTCCCAAAGAATATAAACTTACAATACGCAATAACTTTGATGAGCCAGCACCACTCTGTATCTGAGCTCACAGTGTACACAGTTTGTTAGTACACCCACCATTTAGCAGCCTCACACAAAAACCACAATATCATCCAGTCATACATCATCCTCTCATTTCACTGTAACTACACAGCAAGGGTTTTAATCAACATGCTCTTTGTATTTTGCCACACATGAAGTCTCATTTTTGCTCTCAAGAAGGCCCCGAATCTATTTCAAACAGCCGCATGAGATTCAGTTATGAGTGTTTATTTATTTTATTGTTGCAACACGATCCGTTTCCATGAACTCTGAAAATAATATTCTTTTATTGGTATTCCAGACTCGTTCACAATCTCCATATTGTGTACTTTAGCATTCACTCGCCCACACTCGACCGGCCGCCACCCACCCACACATACAAACACACACACACTTTTCCTTGTGTCTACATTGCATCACTCATACGACTTTTCAGAAAGGACTTTATCAACACGGCGAAATGTGTTACAGCAGAGAGTATGTCACATGATCTGGTCGGCCACAGGGCATACATGACAGTTTGAGCTGTTGCGTAATCGTCGAGGATGTTTTCATTTTTTATATAACCCACCTCAAAAAAAAAAAAAACAGCTGACAAACTTTAATTATATCTACAGGATTACATGTCATAAAGCTGTTTTAATGAGCAAAGCCACAAAAGTGGAGCTCGTGTTGACATATAAAGTCGTCTCAAGCAACAATACAGATGTCAAAAATGTATTTTCTAACACAAAAGAAGTAGTTGTCAGTATTTCTAGCTCGTGAGCGAACCTTCTCCTACACAATAAACTCTCTTCTCGCTGTGTGCGCGTTGGGCCAGTGGCTGAGGACGAAAACTCGGCCAGAAGCCATTAGTTGCAACATGAGATATGAGAGCTGGGCTGGAGTTTTGGCTTCCCCCCAAGTCACAGAATGTACTTGAACAAATTCCAGCAGCAAAAGTTAATACAGGCCAGAGTGGGTTTATCTATCTGTGTCTCAGATTGCATGTGTGTACAAGAACAAGCAATCTTCCCACCACCATTTTCAACATCTCTACTTCTTTATTTATAAGATTCACTTTTCTCTTCTTGTCGTCTGAATGACCACAGGCTGTTTAAAGACGGGAAACTGAATGTTTTCAGAGGTTTTTTTCTACCACAGCAACAGTACATACTGTTAACATATTAATAAGTGTTGCTTGAGAATGTAATTTAGTTTTATTTTTAGCCATGCTAACTGCGTGACTCCATGGTTGGGAATGTTAAGTTGGTGCACTGCTTTGGTCCAAAACGAAACACAATAGCTCAACAACTATTAGGCGGATTGCCATGATGCTTGGCACAGACATTCATGGTGCCCAGAGGGAGAAGCCTGCTGACTTTGATGATCCCCTGACTTTTCCTCTGCCACCACCGTGTGGCTGGAATCTTTACTTTTTGTGAAATACCTCGACAACAATGGGATGGATTGGGGTGAAATTTGGTACAGGCATTCATGGTACCCAGAGGATGAATCTTAAAGCAACATTATGTAACTTTTCTAGCGTAAAATAACTGATTTTTTAATGATTTTGATGCTACATTGACATGTAATCAGGTAATCATATGTAGCTTTGTGCTCTGGATACGCCCATGAGAAGTACATAACGCTTTACAGCACTAAATCACACACTACTAACTAATTTAACTGCTTTTGGTAAAAGTGATGAATGGCCACCAGAATTGGAGCCAGGCAGACGGCCAACATGCATGGCAGAGACAAAGAGAGCCAAGAGGACGTTGACTGAGGCAGCTAAGAAGAGAAAATGAGAGAGTGACAGAGCAAGAAGCCGCCGGACAAGAGTAAATCTGGGACTGACTTTTAGTCGTTGGCGAGCGCTTGGTGAAATAAAAGGCTGAAAGACAGACGCCGAGCTGGGCTGACTGCTGTTAGCTGGTTGCTATGTCTTGTGTGGTTGACCTCGCTTGATGATTGGCTGTTAGCAAAATTGTCGACTCGCTAGTTTCTGATGATAAGTAATGTAATTAGAACAAATACTCGTGTACAGCTGTCCATATTTACCACAGTGGGATTACACTCTAAAACTCGGGGCGCTAAATCACAAAAATACAGATTTCTGTGTAATGTTGCTCTCAAAACCTGTAAACAGACTTTTCTTAGTAGCTTTCTTGAGAGCTTTCAACCACATCTCATGGTCTTTATTAGTGGGCTGACGCTTCTACGAATGTTTATAGTAAAACACTCTACATCATCCAATCATGGTCCCCAGATGATGATCCCTAGTGACTTTGGTGATCTCCTAGCCTTTGCTTGTATGATGGACAGCCATGAAAATTGGTGCAGACATTTGTGGTTTTCAGAGGATGAACCCTGCTACTTTTTGTGATCCCCTGACTTTAAATCTGCCGCCACCATCAGGTCAAAAACAACAAGGTAAAAACTACCTGCTAAACTTTAGCATGTTAGCACGACGTTAGCTCAAAGCATTGCTGTGCCTAAAGCGTTCACAGCTGTTTGTTTCTCCCTTGCTGTTTCTCTCAGCAGCGTACATACATGCACCTCCACACCCTATTGATAACAGTGCACACGGTTGGTCACATCATTAGTATTGATTAGTCTTTCTAAAATGGATTACAAACCAGCCAGGCTCCACTCTCTGGAAGCACCCAGATGGACAATGAAGATACATTTTATTACCCTCACTGAATAACAAACTATTTGTTTTATTTTGAAGGGGAAATTACAGGGGGGTGAATGTTGAAGGGGGAAGGACAAACAGAGTGCCAAAACCTCCATGATTCACATCAGTGTTTGAAGACTCGCAACAAAGGGAGCAGGGATGGGGGATGGTTTTACTTCCTTGTAGCAAACAACACATACTTTATGGTTTAAATGCATATAAAAGTTATATGATCTGTATTTTCCTCTGGACATTCTTTCTGTGCCATGTTTTACATACATCACTCAAACGTCGGTTTAAGGAGGAGACACTAACGCTGGAGCCAGTTAGTATTTTGATATACAGTACATAGATTAGAGGGTTTAACATTTTGTACATTGCGGCTATAAAGATATAGGCCTACAGCTGCGATGAAACATGAGACAGGGAGGAAATTGCTCCCTGATGGAAAACAACTCCAAGATGAAGCCCACAGCCAATTAATGATAATAAATTAGTCACCACAATGTTCTTTCCTCGCCATGTATGAGCTTCTCTCTGCTGCTGCTGCTGCATCACTCCCCACTCTTTCCCAACGGTTAACCCCATTCCCAAACCCTAAGAGGATTTTTTTCCATTCATTCGTCTATTAAATATTTTTGCTTAGTAATCAGTCTGCATGGACGCTGATCCATCTGTCATTAATGCTGTAATCTCATGTAAAACCACGGTTGCTGAACATCAACTTATTTTCTGTTGGAGGAAGAGGCCTCGTGTGTATTTAGGCTCATCTGATAAAGATTGCATGTATCCCCTGTTTGAACACAAAGCACCTGTAACGTCGTCATAAATATTTTTTTTCACATGAGTTAAACAGTGCAGGAATGCAGATTAAAGTCCTGTGTGTTACTGTTTGGAGTGTTTGTAATCTGTTTAAAAGAGACAATTTAAATATGCAGCTTTATCAGATTCATTCTAATCTTGAGAGGATTTCCGTACACTACATTAGTCCTCTGTATCTCCACTGAATACATGTTACACAACAGAGGGTTTACAGTGTATTGGGAAGTACACAGATGGAAGGATACTGCCCCCTGTTGGTATAATGCTGCACATCATGGTTTGGTGAACCTCTCTGTGTGCATCCCTGCACATAAACTGAAGTTTTGAAGACAAAAGGATGATACTTTGTGTGTTTCAGTTACACAGGTGCAAAATAAATTGATCATGTATTTAATGTATTTGTTAACTGTCTTTTTTATGTCCTCACCTTCTGGACAATGAGATTTGGGGGATGCTTTATTTTACAAGTATGTAATTATTTCTTTGTACGTTTTCTGAACTGAATCGTGTATTCATGTACTCATTATAGCCAAAATAGAAAGTTACGTGCTCAATTTAAACCCAATAAATACTGTATTTCAGTTTTATTATTATTAAGTTTTATTCTGTTTGTGTTGGAGTGTATGTTTGCTAGAAGGTTTCCCATTTTTTCATGTTCAGTGGACTTGCTATGCCTCGATTAAAGGACTTAATAGGTTACAGAAGCAATTAATTTGAGGTGTACCAACGGTCTATTAAGTTTAGCTGAACAGCTTAAGTCTAATTTTCTGTAGAATTAGCAGAATTATTTTCAGGAAACTTTTAAGACATTACTGTTGTTTACGATGATATTTGCAATTCCATCCGTTTTCTGTAACCACTCATTCTCATCAGGGTCGCAGGGGCTGGACCTGATCCCAGCTGACTTAGGGTGAGAGGCAGGGTTCACCCTGGACAAGTCACCAGTTCATCACAGGAGACAAATAACTTTTCACACCTACGAGCCAATTTAGAGTCACCAATTACCCTATTTTGGACTGTGAGGAAGCCAAAAAGCCATGCGGACACTGGGAGAACACACACAGAAGGGCCCCGGCCGAGGTTCGAACCAGGAACCTTCTTGCTGTGAGGCAACCACTGAACCACCATCCATCCACCCAAACTCTAACTGCTTATCCTCATCTGGGTCAGAGAGAGGCTGGAGCCTATCCCAGCTGACTTAGGGCGAGAGGCGGGGTACACCCTGGACAAGTTTCCATCACAGAACACATAGAGACAAACAACCATTCACACCTACGGGTAATTTAGAGTCACCAAATAACTGCATGTCTTTGGACGGTGGGAGGAAGCAGACACGGGGAGAACATACACAAACAGGCCCCAGGCGAGGTTTGAACCAGGTGTGAGGCGACCACTGCGCCACCGTGCCGCCCAATTCAACAATTCAATTAGACAAACTATATGGAGCATGTGTCACAAAAGAAATGAAAAGATTAATTTATAATTCCATTTTATTTTCAGTATTACGCAACATTAGAAGTATAAATATCTGTTTTAATATACAACATCTATGACATCCATAGAGCTTTCCTTGGGCAAAATACAAAACTCAAAACACTTTTATTGCACATATTCTAAAAGACAAACCATCGTAAGCAAGTTCATCTAATACTAGTTTTGCACAGAGGAAGAAGGAGAAAAAAAAAAAGAAATGAAAAGACAAGCAGACGAAGAAGAACCTGACGTGTGAAAAGACACTGATTACTGCACAAACAAATGTTCTTATTACACATCCTTGTGGCAAAGGGAGCAAAAGTCTCACACTATACTATAAACAACATTATCTGTGACACAGAACATAGATTTGGCAAATCAACAATATACAAAATATACATCCATGATGCTTTGTAAACAAACATTGAATGTGCTTTGAGGATTTTAGATGTCAGTCGTCACAGGAAAGAAAAAAAAAAAAGTTGAATTGTTCAAATAAAATTCAGTGATTCATTGAAATCAGGACGAGTGGGGGATTCATAAACCAGTCTCAGTTCCAGTTTTTTACTCTTCTTCTCACCCTTTGAACTGAATACTGGCAAACATTAAGGTGCATTTCTTCTCTCGCGGTACATTTACGATGTTTGACGCGCGCAGACGTCCGATTCTTTTTCAACATTTAAAATCTCTGCAGTCAGTCTCACGTGTTTCATGTTATGCCGTTTAGATAAACTATATTCTGTGTCATGTTAAATGAAGTCTTTTTTTTCTCTTTTTGACTCGTCAACATAGAGTATATGTAGTAGACAAGAGTATTGTTTTGAGCACAACAGAGCAAATACTGCATTACATATTTAGTGTCCTAGGCTACTTTCTGGTTGTCCTTTAGGGTTTTGCAATTTAAAGGCATCTACAGTATAGAAACACGTGTAAATTGCTCAAAGTGAACGCGGATATATGACAGCCTATATGTGTAGTACCATGTATTTGCACGTTAACATCGAATGTACGTCGTGGACACGAACTATGCCAGGCAAATCATCGGGATTCCTCGTGTAAAAACCTTTAAGCCAGGTGAAGCTTCGAGCCAGCTGCTGCTCTTTATGAAGAGTCCTTTGAGATCCAAACACATGACTTTTAAACAACACCGAGACTAAAGCCTGACATGAGAACCAGGACAGTGACGCCCTCTGTGGTCACAGTCTGACCTTATGTTACTCACATGACCTTATGGTACTCTGCACAGACACGGACACAACGGGAGACGATGCCCAAAGCCTTCATAGATCTACTGCAGTAATTATTAGGGCTGGGTACGAGTACTCAGAAATGACTGCATGGTTTTGCTTGCAGCCAATCACAGCAAGTGTTCCTCCACTGTCTCGTGGTGCGTCTGACAGCTGGAAGTTCAGCGTGCCGAGATGCCACCAAAACGTTTGAAGGTTTGGCCGTACGGCTGATAAAAATGCATAAAATGTGGAAAAACTGGGGATATGGTTAACGTGATAAAACAGCTCATCGAGCATGAAGAAAACTTCATGGTGGACAGCTGCACCGGCCAGAAACAAACCAAAAAATAAAGTATCATCTTTGAGGGTATTGGTATTCATACTGGTATCATCATTTTTTCCCAGCCTTAGTAATTACTGGCAAACGTATGGAGAACTGCTGGCTCATCTCATTAATCATACATGATATTTCATATTTTACACAGTCATCGCTCTTCAAACCGCAGTCAGCCAGCAAAAACACATCACAAAGACATTCTTGGGAAACGCTGACAGCCCTCACAGTTTTGTTAAATAATGCTACATTTTTTCAGAAAAAGCCCCTCTGTCATGCCTTTTCCACCTCTCACTCACTCTCTCTCTCTTTTTTCAAGTTCATTTTGGAACATGTGAAAACATGTGAAAGGTCACAAAGCGGAGGATGCCTTTTTGACGAGATACATCACGGTAGCTTACTTTTAGACCACAGAGTTATCAAGCAGAGCGTGACGCTCTCACGTCGAGCGTACAAACGAATGAAATGACACCAAAAAAAAAAATCTATACATATAATACAAACGACAATCATGTAAGCCCCATGTATCCCCGTTTTACAGTGTTATCATATTTACACCCTATTGCATAAAAATCAAAAATATATGTACAGATGTCAGAGGAATGTGAATAAACACCACAGCTTGCTAAGAACAGCAAGTTTTATTTCTATAATCCTAAGGCCCCTTCACTAATTTATGATTTCTAGAACCGTGAGATGATTCTGTATTTTCTTTTTCTTTTTTCTTTTTGTAAAGTTTTAGGTGAAAAGCACAGGACTCGTGCGTTCCCTCTGTGTACCACTGCACAAAACCCAACTTCAGAGAAAGAAAAAATAAAGAATCGGATTACGCCGAACAGAAACAATCGTGCTAAATTTGCTGAGCAAAAAATCGTGTGGTCTACTGCATTAAAAAGACATCAGGTCCTCCGAGTCTACGAGTAAAGAGTGCAATTCAAAATCTTTTATGGCACTGACTCTACAGTACATCACAACCTTTGTAAGGCTACTTACCCTATTGCCCCTGACATACTGATTGCACAAAAGCATTCTGCGATAAACAGAAACAAAAACGTCCCAAACATTCGCTTGACGTTAAAAGTAAAACTTCAGAAATTATCATCAAATGATCGCCTACATTCAGACCTACATGTGTTATCTTCTTATTTATCACGCACGCACACACACACACACACACACACACACACACACACACACACACACACACACACATCTCTCTATCAGCATGTAACAGCTTGCCCGGTCCTCAAACATAAACAAAAAAAAGGAAAAGAAGGCATGATGATGTTTGCACAAACCATTTCTAACATTTTATTACATCTCTGGAGCGATGACGCCGGCTGCTCTTTTACTTCTTGTTACTACGTGGTGACTCCTTCTGCTGCTTGCACCTGCCAGTGTCTTTGTCTGCAGTGTCTTTCGGTGCAGACGGAGCAGCCCTCGCGTCTCTTTTTGTGTTTCTCTGTGCAGACGTCGCCTCCTGGACGGTTTCTTTTTTCTTCCTCTCAGCCGGCTCCTTCTTGCCGGAGGTCACCTGTTTGTCCGGGGCGGTCGTTCTGGTATCCGGGCCCTTGTGACTGTCCGGTTTGAGAGATTCACACTTGGGGCCCTCCTTTGATACCACCTTGCTTACAGTCTCCTGTGGTGCACAGCTGGAGATCCTGCCTGAGACGACGGTGCTGCTGCTGCTGCTCGCCGCTTCTTTTTTGGCTGCCGGTTTCAGCAGCACTGCTGGCAGATCAGGCTGTAAGGGAACATCTGATGGCAGCTGAGCGGCAAGAGGTGAAGGGACGTGTTTTGGCTTGGAGTCGTGATAGCTTTTAACGAACGGGGCTTGATTTCTGGGTGAGGGGTCTTTATGTTTGGCATCAGGACTTTGTCTGACAGGTGTGGGAGCTACAGAAGTCTTTAGAGTTGGTGATGTGGGGGCAGTTTTGGGCTTCAAATCAGGGGTTTCTTTTACAATATGAGCTGAGGTTGCTACAGGGCTTTTGGGCTGGGTTTGTCTTGAAGGTGTCAGCTGCACTGATTCCTCCCGCTTTACGTCGACTCCAGCGGACGGCACAGACGCCTCTTTGCGTTTAGAGTCATGGGTAACTTGAATGCTTGATTCTTTAGACAGATCTCTCTGTTTTGGATTCGGACTGCCCTGTGCCGGGACAGGAGATTTCACTTCAAGTATTTTGGTCTCCTTCTCCGTCTTCACAGCGGTGTGTGCTACAGGTTGTGGGTCAGGCCTTGACTTGACTTTTTCAGCTGCTGCAGGTGAACTGATCACAGGTTCTTCTTTTTTAGCAGTGCAGTACTCTGAATCTGATGATTTGTGCTGTGCTTTCTCAGCTGTTTTCGATAGCTGCTCTGAATCTTTCACATTCTTAATCTTTGGTGATATGGCAGCCTCTTTTTTCTGCAGCAACATGCTGCCACTCTCTATTGCACCAGTAGACACAGTTTTATCCTTTTTATTTACACTCAACGTAACATTATTTAACACGGCGACCATATTTACTGTAGAAACTTCTCTCTTCTGCTCAACTTTTGCAGCTGTGGCACATGTGTTAACTTCCTTCTTGGAGGCCGAGCTGCCTCCATCGCCGACCGCCTTCACAGCTGATCTGTTCGCCTGCACACCGTCCTTGCTAACAGATCTTTCCGAGCCGTCCTGACCTTCTGCTTTTAAACTGCAGGTTTTATCCTCACGCGTTGAAGCAGATGCTGATGTGACGGAAACCTGCGGTTCTGTATTTGAAGAGCAGATGTTCGCCGGCTGCTGTTTTGAAAGCTCGTTCTCTGGAGTGCGCACAGACGCAGAGTTGTTCTGCACCTTAGAAACAGAGGTCATGTTTGAGCTCTGTGCACTCTGTGCTGCTTTTTTCTCACAGCTCTGACGCTGACCTGTATCCAAACCACAGTTTGTACTCTGCTTCAGTGACACAAGTAACGGCTCGCTGGCAGCTGTAGCCGGAGCCTCCACAGTTTTTATGTTTACCTCCGGCTTTGCCGAAGTCAAAGAGACTACTGTCTTGGAGCTGTCAGTGTTTTGTGATGTAGCGGGTGGTGTGACTTCCTGCTGCTCCACTTCATCCTCCTGATCTTCGTTGCTCACTTCCCGTATGGAGGGTGTTTTTCCACAGGAGGAGAAGTGGGAGCTGTGCCGAGGGCCTCGATGTTCATGAGCCAGTGATGAACCGGCCTTCATGGCCGTCCGGCTCTCTTGTTTAACGGTAAAAGTTGACGCCTCCACTTTGCTGGTTTGAGCCTTTAATGATTCACTCTGTCTGTCCTGTGTTTTCTCAGCACTTGTACTGAGTTTCACCTCTGTGGCTGCAATATTTGACTGATCTTTGGAGGCGACTATGCTATTTAGAGAAGAAACAGCTTCGGGGTTTGGAGAACAAGTCAGGGGGCTCTTCAGTTTGTCTGTAGTCTTCAGTTGGGGGATGGTTATCTGTCTCTCCGTAGGGGTCTGGAGCCAAATCGGAGGACTCACAGAAACAGTGTCGCTTGCGTTCTCCGCCATCTTAGACAAACAGGTTTCCGTTTTGGAGACTCTGGGCCCTGAGAGCAGACCGATATCCAGAGTGCCCTCCAGAGGTCTGAGAGAGGAGACGTGGCGTCCTTCAAGTTTATACTCAGATGACGTCTTTCGAAGTGAAGACTCCGCGGAGGAGATGAGCTGGAGCTTTTCCACAGCGCTCTCTCCTCTTCCGGAGAAAAGCTTGGGGGCGAGACCTTCAGGGCTGGTGTGAACGCTCCCCAGTCCTGCCTTCATGTGGTCATGAGACATGGCCGTGTCCAGCTGGAGGCTCTTAGACCTGGTGGAGCCAAAGTGCAGGTTCTCGTGGATGCCGGAAGAGCAGCGACACATGCAGTCCTCTCGTTCTTCAAACGACAGCCTCTTCCTGGTGAACTCGATGTTGGGAGCTTTGAAGTCCAGTCTGTCCGGCTTCATGTTGTCTTTACCCTGTCTGGAGTGCTGCCACTCTGGGTGAATAGAGCAGAGAGTTGATCTGAGTCCTCCGTCACTTTCACCGCTGCTGCCAGACGTGTCAGCAATGCCTTCAGAGACACGAGTGGTGAGTTTCTTGTACAGCACGTCTTTAAGGGTTGTGCTAGCAGCTTTGGCCTCTGGAGGGCCGGAGTCTGGGCTGCTTTTGTTCTGACCCCAGGCCAGAAAACTTTCATCCCTGTCATCACCACACAAGGGGGAAGGGTCAGGATCACGCAGGGCGTCTTGTTTCTGCAGAGACTCCCTCCTCTCTGACCAGTCCTGTCTCTTCACAACCACCTTGGACTTCAGCTTTTCCTTGTCGAGCTCCTCGACAGACTCCTGCCGGCCCATCTTACGGCCGACGGGCCGCTTTAAGCAGCCCTGCTCGACAGGTCGTACACGGGTGATCGCCGGCGGCTCGCAGGCTGTTTCTTCCACGCTCTGCAAGATGGTGTAATCCCGCTCCCCAGGTCTCAGTTCCTCGTCCTGCACCTCCTCTTGGGTCACTTCCAAGCTGTGTTTTCTGGGGCACAGGTGCTTCTTTTCTCCCGTGTAAGAGGGGGACAGCTTCTCCTCAGACTGAACACGCTTTAGGAGGGGTGAACGAGGTGGCTCAGCACTTTTTGGGCGCACGATGTGGCGCACAATTGTGGGTGGGGAATGTATCTTGGCTGGGAAGGCTTGCGTTGTCTTGGAAATGGCAACAGAATGGCCGCTAAGAAGGGGAGAGGGTGAGCGCTGGGGAGATGTCGGCTGAGGGGTAGGTGAAGGCGTGCGAGCCAGAGGTGAAAGGGGAATGCTGCCGGCAGACTTGCGGCGCCCCTGACGAAGCCTTTGACCTGGCAGCTTGGGGCCGAGGCCGTGCAGAGTGCTGGGACGAATGTGGCCTGAGCCTGCAGGGGAGTTTGGAGCGCTGGAGCTGGGAGAGCTACTCTGAGAGGAGTTTCCACCTGGAAGTTAGAAGGACAAAAAAAAACGGATATGAGTAACTTAACATGTAAGATATGAATGGAAATGAAGCTATCATCAAAACGAGTTAATATCTCCACCTGACTGGGTGAAATCTGGTGCGGGGCGGAAGGCAGCGGTAGGGGAACGAGGGGAGAGACTGTGGGTAGGGGAGCCAGGGAGACTCTCACCAGATGACAGGGAGTGGTTCAGAGAGGAGAAACTGCGGCTCGTGTGCAGGAGAGGAGAGGGCTGCATGGCAAAACGCCTGAAAAGGGAGCGCCGCCTGGAAAAAAGCAGAGTGAGACAAAGACAAAAGAAAATGAGTCTATAGATAAAAACAGTTACTAAAATGGACATTAGATAGTAAAACTGTGTGAATAAAATTAACTTTTATTATTTAAAAAACAGGAAAGCAGGAACTTTAAATGTTTTCTATGCATTATTTACTTTATTGCTTATTTGCAAAGGCTAACTTACAAATGTAAAACACAAAAACAAAAAACAGCTGATGGAGGAACATTCACTTTGTTGAGGGGCCATTTTTCCTTTGCATCTCTATATTAATCCAATAATTTGCTTTTATCACAGTACACACATCACCTTGCACATTTACAGTCTCCTTTAATCGTTTTTTAGATACACAATAACTCATTAACACTGCAGGCTAACCACTCATGCTTAAATATTCCTTCAGTGTTATCTTTCTGCCCCCTAGAGGCCGACATGAAACATAGTAACGTCTACACACTTCGAATCATTCACTCACATCTTTTCTGCAAAACTACTGAACTCATAAATGACACAAATAACGGCCACAGTATACGTTGTGCATCAAACACATATGTAAGATTAAATCGACATTATGTGTTTACATTTTGGAAACATACTGTGGTTTGTACCTTTCTGGCGTCCTCTCCTTCTTGGGTTTTTTGGCACATCGCACCATCTTGCTCCTGTAGCTGTTCCTCCTGGCTGGACCAGTTTTTATTGAAGTGTTTTCAAACGGGGTTGTGGAGATGGCGACTTTACTACCGCTCTGAAAAGAAAGGACAAAACTTTAGAAGGAGGCAGGCAGGGGACATTTGTTACCCCAGATAATGTTTATATCAGGATTACTGTGTTTTATATGGGTAAAGATTTAAACCTAAGTCAGACAAAGCAGATCAGTGTTGACACTGTGTTTAATATACCTCCAGTAAATGCAGGACTGCAGTATTTGAAATGTAAACATCCACTCAGCAGGTTTACAACACAAGAATTTGATTAGCTTATCGTGTTTTTGCCATTTTAATCAGTATTTATCCGTCACTGGTCTTCAAATTAATTTAAGCTGAGCAAGTCAATTAATCATCCCATAACAACATTTTGATGAATCATTAAAAACTGAACAGCTGCAGTTTAAAGTCAAACATTATTATTTACCTTGACCAGGAGCTCCACCACTTCAGTGTGGACGAGCCCGTGAACTGATTCTCCGTTCACATGAGTGATGAGGTCTCCGGCTTTGAGTCCTGCTTTGTGTGCGGGCCCGCCGTCTTCCACGTTCTGATTAATACACACGAGAGACATTTATTATGATTGTTATCATCTACTTTTATTTTATACAGCTCTTTGTCATCTTCATTTTAATTCTGCTTCTCCAGTTCGTGTTCACAGAGGTGTAAACATAAGTCATGTGGACTGACAGGTGACTCACTGATTGATGCAATCATTGTCCAAACAAATGTGACGATGATAAACAGAAGCTCAACACGCCTCTCGTTTAACTAGGAATGGATGGATTGAACAGAAGTTCAGCTTTTTGAATCCATGTTAACGTCACAAGTTTCATTTGGTCTTGGTTTGGTTGTTTATTTCTCACAAGAATTTGATTTACAGGTTTCATATCGGCCCAAATGAACCAAACTAGATGAACAAACACACCACAGTTTGTTTGAGCTGCACCAAACAGGTTAAGTAAAGTTACAGACACGATTTGTCTCCTACATGCTGATATCATCCTTACCCAGACCATATGGTAGACAGTATAGATGTCGCTGTCACACGCGTACACCCGGATTGCCCTCAGCGTGAAGCCAAACTTCTTCCCTGAGCTGTGGATGACGACAGGCTGCCTCGGGTTGGTGGTACAGAGGGAGGAGTCCCGGCTCGGAGAGGAGTCTCTTGAGGAAGGGTCTGAGGAGAGGGAGTAAGGAGACAGGGGGCTGGGCAGCGGAGACACCCCGAAGATATCTGGAAAAAAATAAGCGATAATGACCGCCTGAGCAGAATCTTTTATCTAATCAATCAGACTTTGACCAGCCCTCAGGTCAGTACTGAGGTGTTGCTATAAAGCTCTTGAGTCTGGTTCATTCTGCTCCTGCTGTGGGTGAAACTAATGGGATTTTCTCTCTCCCAGCAGTGAAGATCTCTTGCTCCTACACTGCCTGCTTACTTTCCTTGTTAGCAGCTTGTACTCGGCTACTTGCCAGCTCGCAGCAGGTGTCACGCTGGGCCAATTTCGTACAGATCTATAGAGCGCTTTCATCTCTTTCACGTTATTTGTTCAAAGTCTGTTGCTCTTATTGTTATTCCCGACACGTTATCGCTCTGACGTACTTCAACCTTCTACAAGGTTGAGATCATGTTTTTTTGAGTTAAGGTATGCACATCTTCCTGCGTGTGTTCTTTTCGACTCACCCCCGGGGATCATCAGTGACAGGGCTCCGGTTGAGACCGACTTCGGCACTTTTGCCACAGCGCCGGTCTTTTCCGCAGCGCTCTCGGCCCGCAGAGAGTTCGTCTGAGCCGCCTGCTCTGCAGAGTTGTGACTGGTGCTGTCAGGGCTCTCCTCCCCTTCACCTCTGGGCGTCAGCTGGTCCAGATGTTCTGAGAAACTCCCTATTTATAACAGAGGATGAGCATGATCAACCAACTATACTGTTATTGTTGCCATTCAGGAGTGCTGCTGGTGGGGAAGCATCCTGATGGATGAGATGATTGATGCCACTCTCATGTCTGTCTGTTAAATAAGAAGCTAGTTACAAGTAACATGTTATATCTAAGAAATGGTTTTACGGGCAGTTACATGCTGACAACACATAAAAATTACAACAAACACAGAACATAAAAGTGCAGCGATGCACATTTC
Source organism: Argyrosomus regius (assembly GCA_946959425.1). Taxonomy (NCBI): domain Eukaryota; kingdom Metazoa; phylum Chordata; class Actinopteri; family Sciaenidae; genus Argyrosomus; species Argyrosomus regius. The sequence continues at coordinate 20,652,847 of OX336898.1, read as the reverse complement.
TGCATACGTGTTGACCTCTCCTTGGAGAAAGGCCTATACTGGACAAACTAGACACACAAAACAGCCATCAAAAGGAAGCAAATCTGGACCATGCACTGCCCAGTCATTACACTGAGGACAAACATGGCCCACCTCCTGTTCACTCACCTTGAAAAGTCTCATTAGAGGAGGTGATATATTCCAAAATATCTTTCCCAAAGAGATGTTTTGGATTGACAGGGCCTTAATGATCGTTTAACCTTCAGATATTTTTGTAATGTTTCAGACGCGTGATACAGCTGTTGTATTTTTGTATTCCTGTTTTCTAGACTAGTTTGTTAAACCTCTTTGTACGCTGTTACACCTCTTCATCACTCATAGTGCTTGTAGCTTTTCTACTAGGATACGTTTAAGGTCAAGGTGTCCTTAAAGAAAAAATGAAAATAACATCTATTACATTTTATATTTCATACCAGAGAGCGTGGCTCCACTGTGGGTGCTGCCCGGAGTTGTAGCGTTAGGCTCGTCCTGCGGGAGCTCTCCGATGGAGAAGGAGGTCTTGCTGGGGTCGCCGAGGCCCGACGTCTCGTCTCCTTCACTCTCTGCCGAGATGGCAAACTTTGGTAGCAGGTTGGGGCGAGGACCCTGATTCACGCTGTCTGTGTCTGTCGAGTGGGACAGCGACGGCCTGGATGAAGGAGAGGACAGATTGTCACGAGATGAACAAATCAAATCAAACTCCTGCAGAGAGCCAGATGTTGTTTGAATATACTGTACAGGCGAGTGTCTTAATATAGAAGTCTGATGTAAAAAGGAAGAAAGTCGCTCATGACACCTCAGATTTATCTTGTAAACCTTTGAAGGGGCCTGACCCTTATTTTGGGATCCGCTGGATTACACACCTCTCCTAACTTTATATAAAGTAGTTAAAACTAGCTTCACTTCGAGCAGCTACACACTGATGCATCAGTAACAATCTAATGACCGCACATATAATAATAATGCTTTTCTGCAGAACAAGTACTTTTACTTTTGATACTATATCTTGCTAATAATACCTCTGGAAGTACACTGGAGTATTTGAGCATTAATATATTGGTGCTTAAGTCAAGCATCTATATTCTATATTGTGTTTATGTTCAGAGGTTTAACAAACGGTTGTAATCTTGATTCAAGCACGGAGGCGAACATACATTTCAGTAAAGTCTGGCGTCCAGCTGAGAGAGTCAACAGTCAGCGGACTCTCGCTCTTCTTCCCCTCCGTCTCACCCTTCTCCTCCAGGTGCCCACGGGACAAATCCAGGCTGCTGTAAACCTGCCAACCGCACAGAAGCAATGATTCACATCAGGACGTGCGAGCCGTGGATGCAAAATTTAAAAACACACATCGTCAGGCGTCATCAACAAGCTACAAAGACTGAAGAGATGATGAACGTGTAATATTCCAACAGTAAATTACATTTATGTTTTTAGGATTTACAATTAACAGGAGGGCAGTGCTGCTTGTGTTATTGCAAACTTCATCATGCATGGAGTTTAGGTGCAGCTGAGGAAAAGCCTCAGCGTAGCTCAACACTTCCTCCGAGACGCCCCGCTGCTTTTTGAGAATGCTTTGTTTTGATGTGAGAGGGGAGCATACTGCAATGCAGCAGCACAACAATAACTCCCAGCTTGTATGACTGTATTGTGTTTCACGTTAAAACGTTAAAAAAAAAAAAAAAAAAAGTCTGATTTGCAAGCAGAAAATATATGCAAAGCCGAAATCTACATTTAATACAGTCAGGGTAAAGGAAGAGCGGGAGAGAGGGGAGGGGCACTCATTTCCATATGAAATACAGATTCCTCATGTTTTCTTTCCCATGAGAAAAAGGAGCAGGCCAGATGAGGGCATCAGCTCATTTACATTAGTAACATCTTTGGCAGTAATGATGATGATGCACATGTGCTGGTGTCAGTTAGAAACCTTAGAGAATCTGTGCGAACACGAGGAGAACTGCCGCAGCTCCACGTTGAAGTCTTCGTCGTTCGTGTCCTCTTCCTCCGTCTCCAGGTGATGGTATCTCTCAGAGCGAGCTGGGAACGACGACAGGGTCACATTTCAGATGTTTCTTTTTAATGCATTCAGTTTATTACAGGTTAAAAGGAGTGCTACGAGGTGACTTAAAGTAGGAAATGAAAGGTTATGTAGCGATCACATTGCTTTATGTTACTGCCTTTTAATTATCTCATATTTGTTTCTAAGAAATCATGGCTGAAGGGTCTAAATACTACACTACCCATGAGCCTCAGCTGCCATTGTCAGAGACAAATCAGAGAACTAGAAAGTTCAAAACACTTCGTCTGTGCAGAGAACAAAACAACACCATAGCTGCTGAATTCACTGAGAGAATTTTGAATTTTTAAGAATTTTAAGCTCTGTGATTGGCTGTTTCTTGCTGAAATGCAGCTTGGGAGTCGTAGTTAACCTCTATCTTGAAGTTTTGACGTACACAGGCTTGTACCTGTAACTTTCAATCAAATAACCAGACATTTTTTAAAGCAGCTGCAAATATTCGGGACTAATGATTCAAGCTGTAGAAATGTTCCATGCAACATCTAAATTAACGGGACTTTGTGCCCAAAACAGCTCTCCCCATGTGTCAGCTCTATACTGATGACACTGAAGAAAACTTAACTTAACACATAGAAAATAATAAAAAATCTTGACTAAAAGACGTCAGAGTTTCTGTTTTCGACTGCGTTAGAGAAACTCCATAACTCACTGTCGAAGTAACTGGTGTCATCTTCAGACTCCAGCTGAGGAATAAACTCAGCCTTCTGCCTCAGCAGGCTGTTCCAGTCCAGGTTGTGGAAAAACTGATGCTGCTTCACTTCAGCAGCTCCACCTGCAGATGGAATAAATACAAATGAATAATTAGCTTGAATAAAATTTCAGGACAAATGTGAAAAAAAATAAAATATACACAAAAAATACCGGGAACTGACACTGAACGGTTCAGTTAGACGCAGGAGGTGAAGAAACGCTTACGCTATGTTTTCCTTTTCCCTGGTGGCTGCAGGCCAAACAGATATCATGACCATAAATTATGCAGTACAATTTCCTGCCTGTGACCTTTCGTGGAATAGCGGGAGCCTTCGTGAATGGCAGCTTGGCGAGCGGAGATCTCTAGATGAACAAGGAGGTCCAGCTGTCCCCAGACTGAACCGGCTACATGCGACCGTCTGATTAAAGGCCTTTGTCCCGGGTCACGGTCACTTTTACAGCCCACACTCCAAGAGCCTGATCATGCATGGAGCTAGATTCATGGACTGGCTAGGAAATAATTGCAATTGATCAAAGGGAAAAGGTTAGGAGGCCACGGGATAAACTGCTCTGATGTTGGGTGACCTCAATTTCTTCCCCGGTGACTTGAAATAATGTGCGGTGCTGAGGTGGCATTAACGATCACATGAGAATTTATGGTGGCCCGCTGTGCCTGTCTGGTCCTAACCGAGTTACCGACTCTGCCACAGTTTCTTTGCTCCTTTGTGTTTGTACCTGTGCCCATCCTCTCCAGAGGATTCTGCCTGAGCAGCAAGGTGATGAGCTCCTGGGAGTCAAGAGGAGGAGCGTCTTCTCCTTCAGGCCAGTTGATCTCGTCTGTAAACACACAATGCTTCATATAAATACTTCACACAGCGACAGACCATGAAGCTCAGCTGATATTTTTCAGCTGACTTTTTTTGCTCAGAAAATAAGACTTTATATAACATGGACATAGCCTCTGCAACCTCAGCTCAGTGTGATGGCTCTGGCCATCACCACCTTGGCAGTGACTGACTCAATCTGACTCCCAGCTAATCCAAAAATAGGCAAAGAGGTGGATGGAGCTGAGGCCAAATAAAGCCTGGTTTTGTATTTGATCACTAAGAGCAGTCAAGCTCTTAATCCTGCATAACTTTAAGCCTTAATATAATTTGAACAGGTGAGTTGTATATAAATTCACCCTCAGTACAGTTGTCATGAACGGGGAAATTAGCTATAGAGACCAAAACTGTTTTTTGTACCAGGCTGTAAACATGTTTATTTCTGCTGTAAAGTTGGACATTTGAACATGGGGACTTATGGAGACTGACTCACTTCTGGAGCCAGCCTCAAGTGGACGTTTGAGGAACTGCAGATTTCGGCACTTGACACTTGATCGTGACACAAGAAGTTGATTTAATGCTCTTGTTTTAAGGTAAGACAGCTCACTGTTACTGTTTGTCTGGTTTTATAAAGTAAAATAAAATCTGGTGATTGGATGTGAGTTTCAGTGTGTGACTTGTGACTGCTGACAAAGATACAGCTCTGCCTGTATACTGCAGACTTACACTTATCTGGCGTCTGGTATATATAGATAATACACAATAAATCACTGAATATCCAGATTATTATTTTAACCCATGCTTTCCTGGTTTAGGACACACACGTTTATTTTTCACTCTACCTGCAGAGCTAACTGTGTGTAGTGTCGTTAGCTTTAACATATTTGTTATGTGAGCTAGATACAAATATCAAAATGTGGCGTGCAGTAAAAACAGTGCCACGTATAATATAATTTTGTCCATATATGTCGCATGCACATCTTTAAAACCCTGCAACAAAAGCATGTTTTTATTCTACTGTTGGTTTGATGTTTTCCTGAGGACACTTTGACCTAATTGTGACCCAATGATGCTGATATTCGCGACATTTCAAAAACAGCTTCACCAGCAAACTCAGACAAAACAAAGTCAGTTCTAAGGTGTAAGCATTATGTTGAATGAGACAATTTACATGTGCTCTCGCTTTCAGTGAAAAGCCTCGCGGATAAGCAGTGAAAAAAGGGGAGCAAAGCCTGTCTGTGCCGCGCTGATTGTCTGCTCTGTGCGCAGTTTGTCCCCCATTTTAATCAAATTTGGGAGGGGGGGGGGGGGGGGGTGTTTATGAATATGTATGTGCAGCCTGAGGCCACGGTGGCATGCATTCAGTGTGTTCAGGCCCCTTTAATTAACAGTCACTCTCAGAGGCTTGGTACAGTTTGATTGAGAGCGTACCAAATCAGTCATGGCAGTCCATTCATTTAGATAGAGGCTGCTATCCAACAACTCCAAATAACACAATTCATCTGAGCCACACCGTCGACAAGATAAAAGCTCTTGTTTTTCAAGATGAAGATAGTCTCTGTGCGGGCTGTCACCATGAGACTACAAGAGAACAAAGTAACATCATCATAATAATAAAACTTCACTTGTGGTCTAAAGTCAAGCAGAATCCACTTACTGTCATCTGTTTTTGTTACTGGCCCCTCAGGGAAATCTCAATAAATTCAGAAATATGCACGCCAACTAATTCCATGTGGTCACTATTTAATGTTTAATTCATATCTGAACGAGGTTTGGGAATTTCTCCCAATGTGCTCAACAGAATCTACAAGCCAGGTCCTGTGAGACTTTGAGTAAGTCACCTCTGGCAGTGGAAAATATTTTAAAATCAGCCTCACAAATAAAACATGTGGGAAACCCCCCCCAGTTCATTCTTCAGTGAAATTTTATACCATGCACTGTAATTAGACCTCTGTGGCTGTAAAATAAAATGCCAAAAATGTCCACTTGAGGCTGGCTCCAGAAGTGAGTCAGTCTCCATAAGTCCCCATGTTAAAATGTCAAACTTCACAGCAGAAATAAACATGTTTACAGCCTGGTACAAAAAACAGTTTTGGTCTCTATAGCTAATTTCCCCGTTCATGACGACTGTACTGAGGGTGAATTTTTATACAACTCACCTGTTCAAATTATATTAAGGCTTAACGTTATGCAGGATTAAGAGCGTGGACGCTTTGATTGACAGATTGGTGCCATTACAGGCGGCTTGTTTGAACACCAGGCTTCATTCAGCCCACCTCAGGTCCGTCAATGATAGATTAGTTGGGAGGCAGAAGAAGCAGGACTACCAACATGGCGGTGATCAGAGCCACAGATTTAAGCTCTTTAGAAACCTGTGTCATTGATGTGTATAAAATCTGTATAAAATCAAATAAATATAATTGTACGTTATTTTAAGCCGGTATAATGTTGTTATTGTTGTTATTGTTGTTATTATGTATCAATGTGGACTGCAGGACAGCGTATTAGTCCTTTCATAAGGAAAACAAAAGGACAAAGTCAAAATGTTGAGAATAAAGTAGATATTTCAAAATAAAGTCAAACTTTAGAGATGACTTGGTTAAACTGCACTGCAGAATCAGTTTTATTTCTCTTTTTGCTCATTAACAGTGTGGTAATAATAAGTAATAGTATTTTGAAGATTGTAACTTGATTTGATGGACCAGAGGAGTTCATTTTATTCTCGACATTTCAACTTAATTTTCTAAATGCATAAAAATATAAATGTGAAACATTACAAAGTATCACAGAAACTTTATATTTTGAATAATCGTCTGAGGAGAAAGAGAGGTGACACTGACCACTGATGACCTGTCCGAACAGCTCCTCTGGTGTGTCTCCAAAAAAAGGCACACAGCCCACGAGGAACTCATACAGGATGATGCCCATAGCCCACCAGTCCACCGGCTTCCCGTAGCCCTGTCTGAGGATCACCTCTGGTGCGATATACTCCGGGGTTCCACATACCTGTACGGAAAACCCAAATAAGTCTAAACATGATGTGGTTTGAAGAAAAACAGTCAGTCACTATAGTTAAATAAGACTTACCTGCTTATCAGAGAACTCCCGGGCATCTTTCTCTATATGACCCTCGTACAGGTTAGTCGTCATGTTCATCAGTCCAACTTTGGACAACCCGAAATCTGTCAGCTTGATGTGACCCATCGACGTAACTAGCAAACTGTAATGAAGAAACAAGAGTAAGAATCAGCAAACCTCATCATAAAAGACTGCACAGGTCACTAGCATTAGTAGTATTTACTGTATTATAGCGGTAGAGGAAGTATTAGATCCTTTATTTCAGTAGTAGCACTAATACCACAATGTAAAAAGTAATCCATTACAAGTAAAACTCATTCAACTTTACTTAAATAAATACTGACAATACTTTGCTGTATTTATTATCGTATTATTTTAACTGATGAATTAACATCCATCAACGTCTGAGGGAATTATTTAGCAGCTACACGCTTCATCATGTTCACCAGCTCGTCTCTAACTGCTGTTTGCTGCTGAGCAGGTAGTGAGCAGCAGTCAGGTTTTAGAGCCGCCTGCTGTGCCTGACTAGATGACTCTATGAAAGTGGTGAGAGGGAACAAAAACAGTAATTTTTGCACACCGGGAAACTAAAACAATGAGATAAAAAAACACTCTGTAGAGCTGTGGGGAACTGCAGAGTCAAATCTCTGTGGGTTCTTCACGATGAGCTACTATTGTTCGTATAAAAATATCGACTATAGCCGCTTTAAATTTTGCAAGGTCTCCTCACTTGTCTGGTTTGAGGTCCCTGTGGACGATGCCATAGTTGTGGAGATACTCCAGAGCCAGTACTGTCTCTGCAAAGTACATCCGGGCCATATCCACAGGCAGAGGACCCATGTTCTTCAAAAGAGTGGCACAGTCTCCACCTGTAAAGATCAATGGAGGGATGTTACAGAGCACAGGGGACCCGTTCAAAGTATACTGCTTTCAGCTGCAGCACTATGCTGACCTTCGACATATTCCATGACCATGCACAGGTGCCGCCGTGTCTCAAAGGAGCAGTACATGGACACCACAAAGGGGTTCTCAGCAAAGGTAAGGATGTCTCTCTCCACGAAGGCCTGCTGTATCTGATTCCTCAAAATCAGGTTCTGTTTGTTGATCTTTTTCATGGCGAAACGCTGCTTCGTTTCCTTGTGCCGAACCAGGTAAACAGCTCTGTGGAATAAACACTGTGTTAGTCAAGTCTCAAGTCTGCTTTACTGACGACCTCCAGTGGAAACAGAGAGAAAAAAATGCTCCCTTGTTTGGGGGGCTGCAACATCTGATAATCTGATAAAGAATAAGATGGCCGTACCCGTAGGCGCCGTTGCTGATGAGTTTTGTCATCTCGAAGTCCAATTCACAGGGTTTACGCCGCGACCGCAGGGCTGTGCTGAGGCTCTGAGACTGAGAGACAAATAATGAAACAAATCACAAAGATAAAATCTGAACCTCGCTGGCACACCTGGGGTAAAGATGGAGCAGATCGATACAGTAATCAATTTCAGAGTGCTTACGGAGTCATCCGTTTCTGGGGTTTCTGCAATCCCGCTATCACAGCTGGTCAGCTGAGCAATTTCTACAGAGAAAACAGAGAAAAACAAGAAATAGATTTAACTTCATATGAAGCTCGTGGACGTGTTGTGCAGTGCAGTTTTTGTAACCTAAACGCTGAGAGACAAACAAAAGAAAAACAGCAGACTTTAGCCTTTATTCATCAGTGATGTTTGAGCTGTGCTGCTGACTCCAAGATAATCTGAATTGAAAATAAATGGGGCGGAAATCAGATGTGGCAACAACACAAACACACGTCTAGCACCCATTTTGAAAATCACTACTCCAGAACAAGTGCTCATTATAAACCACCTTGCATCTTTTACGTTTTTTGGCGTGCAATCATGCCAAAGTCCATGTGTGTGATTTCACAGGGGGGTGTTTGTCGTGTCCCCAGAGAGTCTGTAAACACATTTCCACTGCTATTTAACATCTGTCCTTCCTTGTAGGTTTGCTTCAGGCGCTCGAGGCACCGGGCGAACGAAACACACAGGAGACACTCGGGGGAAATGAATGGAGAGATTGGCTGATGAGCCAGCCTGTGTGGATCTGTATAAGGTCTGTGGGGAGGCCATTCCTTTCTAATTAGTCATAATGAATGTTGTTTGTTACTGAATCTGGAGAGACAGAGGGTCATTAGAAAGACAGTCTGTTCAGTACAGGACATTAGTCAAGAGTATCCTTGTCTTTTACTTCCCTGCACAGCTTTATTCTTTCATTCCTTTACAGCTTCGTATTCAATTTGTAACTGTAATATCCATAACTTCACAGGAATTATACAAGATAAGATACATTTTATTAGCTTTCTTCTTCAACCTAAAGAATAAGAAGCTAGATAACCACAATTTGCTGCTCCAGTAATGCTGAAAAACTGAGAACTGAAGCACATTAATAGTGGAATAATCTAAATTTCCCCCATATTTCATAATTGTCATGAGTGTCTTGTTGAAGCATGCTAGCAGTTCTAGCCAGAGCCGTTTGTATTTTGTTATGATGAGTCCCTTCCTGTACCTTCCAGAGGATCCCTTGTGAGTCCCAGCTGGCTGATGATGTAACGAGGGATGTCCGTTTTGATGCCCTGGCCCTCTTTAGCGTGTCCTTCAGCGGCCTCCAAAAGGTGGTAGAATTCCTCTGGGTCAAACTCCTGGAGACACGACAGCACACAGCAGTCAGCATGAACAATGTTTAAAACGTTTTAATAGAGGCAGGCAACAACATCTGTGGTTTCTGTAGCAGGACGTGTTTTTTTTGTGCCTTTATTTGTCCTTTTTACTCCACATCACACACACACACACACACACACACACACGATGCCTTGCAGTTTGAAGGTTTGATGAATGGTGACATTATTGCAGTTCATGTGAATTATAGGATGTCTACGGGATGAAGTGACAGCTCTGCCCATGGTAGACAAATACAACTTTACAGTGCTGTAGCACTGGCAGGCTGTTTAAGTTACACGTGTATAAAGAAAAATGATAAAATATGAATCTTATTGTCCTATTTTACCTTTAAAAAATGACATTCATTAGGCACTGAACTGAACTAGTTACCAATTTGTTTTCAGCCACAACCGGCCCTTATAAAGTTATGAAGCAACATTATCATCCATTTGGAGTCATGTTCTCTCTTTTGTGCTCTGTTTTTGGTCTCCACCAACTCCAGAGGGATAAATCTGTATCTTCAGCTGCTGAATGCTCCACCAGCTAATCGCTAACTGATAATTATCTAAAAGAAAATATCAACTACAAAACATTTAGTGTATATTTAAGTGTATTTGAGAGGCTGTTCAGTGACATGAAACATACCAGACATTCCAGCAGTCGAGCAGGTCGGGCGATGATTATGAGGATCTTCTTCACCAGCTCTCTGATGAAGTTTACCTCCTCGCTCTCTGATCTCTCCGTGGACTACACAGCAGCAGAAAACATCCAAGATCTCAGATTTATTACACAGCATTGTGGTAAAAGTCACATATAGTAAAAATGGTTCTGTTGTGCTTCTCGTGTATTAACATCACGATAAAGTCACTTATCTAAACACTAAACATCTGATTTTCCCAAAACAACAACCAACTGTCCTGAAGGAATTTCCCAGAAACACTTTTCTGACCATCGAGATGGTAGCAGAGATGGCATATGCCCTTTCAAACAACAAAATGTTATGCAAATGTTAAAATAAAAAATACTTTGTTAGGGACCCAGTAGTTAGTTTCCAGCCACCTGGATCAGGAAATTCAAGTTGCAACTTGAGAAACAAGTTCAAAAACCGTTTTTTAAATAATGCAAGACAAACAAACAGACATCTTTGTTTTTAATTTGCTTTCCTAAATCATGTTTTTGTGGCACACTCAGTCAAACAGGTGCTGTTTTGAAAAGATACCTCCATTTTTAATTTTTTTTCATTGTGCACTCGGGCGAATCAATCAAACGGGTTTTGGTTTATTCGTTTTAGGAACGGTGTTTGTTTTTCTGAGACGTTTTCATCCAGATGGTTTGAAGAAGAAGTCTGGAAATACCTTCAGCACGGCAGCTTTAAACAACCTTCTGGGTTTTGCAGAGACAAAGGATTATTATTTTTCAGAAAATTAAAGAAACATACTCAGCTCTGTGTGTGTGAAATGTAATATACCACATGAGAAGCACAAACAGAGGCTCCTGCTGTAAAGATCTAAAACGTCATCGTTCACAACATTTTCTCTGTATTGGTGTAAACATCTATGATTTCCGAAGGCGCACTCACCTCCTGAACAAGCCTCTCCAGCTTGTCAGTGAGCTCGCAGAAGTAGCTGGAGGTGATGAGTCCTAGCCGGCTCTTCTCCAGACAGTCACGGGCCAGTTCAATTATCTGGTGGTGGGCAAAGCCGAGCACGCCATCTGCCAAAGGGAGGACGCTCTCCGGAGAGTTGCTGCGGATGATGTCCTGAATCCTTTCCTCCATCTGAGCTGTGGCCTGCAGTAAGAAGAGAAAGTGTCTGTTTGGTGATGCATGACATAATTAATGGCCGTACATGGCTGTAGAAAACTTACTGCGAGCTCTCACCTTAGGAAACCGCTCCTTGTAGACGTGATTCATCATAATAATCTCATGGTCGTAACACGATGGAGATCTTCCAGGGCTGAAAAAATAAAATTGCATTACAAATCAGTGCCTGGGTGGCAACAATGGTATGCAACGTTCATTTGTACAGGTGAAGCAATACCTGAGACTGCGCGAGCGGGGTCGCATGGCCGCCGCTCTGCGGCATTCATCCCCGGAGATGCTCTCAGTGCAGAAGTGCTTGGAGAGGAAGTGCAGTTCGTCAGGCGTAGGCTGGAAGGGCAGCTGGTGCAGCTTCTCCTGTGATGAACAGGATGACTGGAAATGAAACACATATATATTCAACATGAAAAGAAAAAAAAAAAAAAGAGTGCAATTTTTGTGAGTGGGGAAAAAAAACAAAAATCGCCAAATTTTAAAGAACAGTTCGATATTTTGGGACGTATTTTTTTAACTGAGAGGTAGATGAGAAAATCTGAACTTCTCTCCAAGATATGAAGCTACAGCCAGGAGAGATTTAGCTTAGCTTAGCATAAAGACTTGAAGCAGGGGGAAAGAGCTAGCCTAGCTTTGTCAAAAGAGGAAAAAAGTAAAAGAAATCAAAATAAATAATTAGCTGGTAGGCAGATTTATTCACCGTCTGACAGAGCCAGGCTAGCTGCTGCGGCAGTAGCTTTATATTAAGTGTACAGACATGCAAGTGGTCTCAGTCCTCTCATCTAGCTCTTAGAACAATAGCAAATATGAATATTTCCCAAATTACCAAACTATTTTAACCTTTAAATCATCCTAAATAAACCATGTTCACTCTGGACTCACAGTAACACATGAGACTGATATTTGCATTGAATTTATAGTGTATTAAACAAGTTAAACTCTTAACTGAATAACTTATCTATGTGTCTGACCTTTACCACACATTTAAAACTGTTACTGTTTCTAAGACTTCTAAGATGTTTCAGAGGAAGACGGACATGCTTCCTGTGAATCGCAGGAAATGTACCAGGTGACTAAAAACCACAGAAAAACAAAAACTCAACATGAATACGGGCAATTTCTAATCTCCACGACAACCCTTTAAATGTTCCTGTGTTTCCATGAATTCACGCGCAGTCTGACTGCTTCCTATAAACGATATAAACGCTGATATAATTGAATGCAATTATGTTTGGACAGAGTGAAACTGAAAGTGAGATGTAGACAGAGGAACTAGACACAATAGCGGAGAGAGAGAAAGAGTGTTTTTTTGTGTTTGTTGGTGTGTCACACCAGAACAAATCCTCTCACAGAGAGTTTACATGAGTTAACAGAGCCACCATAACAAATCCTGAATAAATAATTTCAACTGCAATGATTCATTTTTTGTTCTTCTGACTTAGACTGAATTCTGACCAGCTTTGTCGTGTTTTAGCAAAATAAACTTGGGTGTAATTGGGGCTGAACAATTAATCATTTTGATACTGAAAGAGTGCAATTTCCATATTTCAAGAGCTGTGGTTTTTAATTATAACTTACATAATTAAACGCGTCTTCACAACCTGCAGCAAGTTAAAAGTTCAAGCCAGCAGTCGCTGATTTCAACAGTTGTAGTGACAACTGGCACTGGTAAATTTACTCAGTTGTGTTAAAGGGAAAGCTATTTTCCATGTTTTTGTGTCTAAGTGACAAATGAGGACAACAATTTTTAAAATTGGTCCAGTATTGAGCAGCCGCGCAACAAGCAGCAACGTGTAATCCTTCAGTTCAATGCAGGACCACGATAAGCACTTGTTTTTGACACTGACAAGCTCAGATTGTTATTCTAAGTGAGAGACTTTTCTGTTAAAGAGTAAGATGCTCTTTGTTTAACCAGAAACAGTTGTTGTTGTGTGATTTGGGCATTTTTAACACATTAGTTCGAACAACAATCTGAGCCTGCCAGTGGCAAAAACAAGAACTTTTAGTCTCTAAGACACACAAACATGTGAACAAAGGTTCAAAGTCAGTTGGGAAAAAGCCAAAAAAGAAATCTTGGCTGTTAATATGTTCACTCTCTGCATGTTCGTGTCTGTACATTTTGGTTTTGTGGACACGTGAACGCCTCTCTTTATAATTTTTGATGTTTAAAATAAAGGAGTGGGCCGTGTCTTTTTGCTGTTGATGTTTGCCTCGTGTCAGTTTCAGCTGTGACAAACAGCTGGTGAAGAGAGCCGTCAAAATCCTTTAACTGCTCTGAATAGAGACCTCCAAGAACACAACTAATAACGAGAATACAACTGATCCAGTCTGTTGCTTACAGAGACGGTGGAGCTGGGCGTGTTGGTTCCATATCCAGAGGAGGGAAGGGAGGCCAACGACCAGCGGCGACCATCGGTCCTGTCACACACAGCAGAGACAAACAGAGAGTCAGGCACTGAATCTAATCTAATCTACTCTATAATTAATAATGGCTAACAAAGACATTTCCAGTCTTTATATTGCTAATCAGTGAGATTAATATGTCTTTGTTCAAAGACAAATTTGTAAAAATTGTCTTTAGAAACATGAAATATGTTTAATTCCCATGTTTGTGTTGAAAACATGTAAATTAACTCATTAACTACAGTCCTAATGATGGTCATAGATGAACGGTGACCTTTCTTCTGTATTGTCACTACACAGAAAAACAGGAAGTCAACAATAAAGAGTGCAGAACTGAAACTAGATGCCAGAATGATGTGAAAGAAAACTTCAGAGTTACGATGAGACAAACTGATGAAGAGAGGTGTAAAGTGTAAAGTGTAGCTGGGACGGATGCGGGGTTCGAGGGCAAATGGTAGCCTAACATGAAGTTACCTGTCTGCTCTGTGGCAATGACTGTGGATTATAATAAAAATACACAATTACATGATATCGTGTTGAGAAATGGTATAAAATAAATCAACAGGCAGAGAAAATATTAACTTTTTCTTTAAGAATGTGTCTCTCTCTGGTTTTAAACTGGCTGATTTGATCAGCTGGAAATCAAGTAAATATCCATGGTGGTGTGAATACCTTCGTGCAAAGGAGAAATGAGCAGAGGCACTAGGAGAGAAATTTCTAGGACTGTCCTGTGGGCTCGTTCCTGCAAGAAAAAAAAACACACAAAGAAACAGAGATAAAACAAATTGAAAAGGAAAACAACCTGCAAGCGAACAAAATTCAATTCCAGGTTCAATTTGCAGCCGAAACAAAGTCTGACAAACTGCAATCAACAACTGATGGCTGCATTATCGCAGATCAGCGAGAACGTCACGGAGATGTTTGACAGTTTACATCTTAAATTGTTGATGTTGTTGTACAAAACATTTCAATAATGTCATCTTCAATTTCTTCGTTGAAATCTTCCTTAAAAAGATAAAAAATTGTTAATTAACTGTTTGGTTGATAAAATGACAGTCATAATCTCAAGGTGACGTCATTAAGATGCTTGTTTTGCCCAAGCGGCAAACTCCATGGCTGTGAAGTCAAACCAATGTGAAAGTGTCAAAAACTGCAGTTCCTCAAACGTCCACTTGAGGCTGGTTCCAGAAGTGAGTCAGTCTCCATAAGTTCCCATGTTTAAATGTCCAACTTCACAGCAGAAATAAACATGTTTACAGCCTGGTACAAAAAACTGTTTTGGTCTCTATAGCTAATTTCCCCGTTCATGACAACTGTACTGAGGGTGAATTTTTATACAACTCACCTGTTCAAATTATATTAAGGCTTAAAGTTATGCAGAATTAAGAGCGTGGACGCTTTGATTGACAGGTAGGTGCCGTTACAGGTGGCTTGTTTGAGCACCCAGGCATCTTTCAGCCCGCCTCAGATCTGTCTTTGCCAATTTTTAGATTAGTCGGGAGGTGGAACAGGCAGGACTGCCTTCAAAACAACTCTACAGGAACCTGTTAGCGATGTCACGCGTACGCTGTCCGTTCTTTATACTGTCAGCGGTTTTGCCCCAAACTCAAATATACTCAGTTTACTCTCACACACAACAAAGAAAAGCAGCAAATTCTCCCGTTTAAGCGAACAGTGAGACATAAAAAGTCACAGGTCTAGTTTTTATAGGTTTGTGTACCACGCACTGATACCTGGAAAGCGCCCAGATACAGAGGATTAATGCATCTCATCTCGTCCTACAGTGGTCTCCCGAAGACCTCATGGCTGCGATAGTAATCATTGCTATACTGAAGTAGGTTTCGAGAACAGTTGCTGTTTGATATCTCGAATTAATCCATACTACAGTGCACTGGTTTAGTTAAAAACGAGGTCAGTAAACAAGCAACTAAATCCACCCACGGCTCATTCCAGTGAAGTATCATTTTCACCAATAGGAAACTCACAGAATGCACATTGTTGTGGACATTTTCCAAAGAGCCCTGTTTGGCTTAATCTCAAACGTCATCTCTACCCTCCTATCTCTTACCGTACACCTTCCACTTGCCAGTAATAGTAAAACAGTATGCTTTGACCAATTAGCCTCTTGGTTTCCACACAGCATGCAAAGACGTGCCAGAATGTCAAACGTGATACCTGATGGCAGTGTACGGTGTAGTTTAATACTCTTAAATGGTTAAACTTCTGAGAGACGCTGATTTGCTTTGCAAATGTGATAGCTGTAAACCTAAAAAAAGCCCGACAGGCACATAACTTACCTTGATGTTGCTGTAAAAAGTAAAGTGCTCGGGAGACAAGGCAGATCTTTTATGTGGATTTTTGCTCACCCAAAGAGTCTTAGCTTCTCCAAACATACAGGTCAAATTTAAGTAAGTATGTAAGTAGTTATCAAAGTTAAAGCGCTGAATATTTACCCAGCCAGTGACCCTAAGAGGAGGTCACGGCAAAGAGGAAAAAGGTTGGTTTCAAGCCTGAAAATCTCACATTTGCACATACAGTAGGTAGTTTATTTCAAAGAAGGAAAGTCTTTCTCGGTTAAATCGAGGAACAGTTGCATAATCATCGTCAAGAGAACATAAAGGACGCGAGGGAGCATACGGAGTAATAAAAGAGAATCCATTTAAAAGCTTGTAAGTCAGAAGGAGGTGTTGTATTTGCAGTTAATGCAAAAGACACTCTGGCGGCTGAATTGTAGACCAAGTGAAGATGAAAGCGTACTGCGATTCTGGACGTTATAAAATCAAGTACGAGAACGTCTGAATTGGATAAAAGGTGACATATATTGGCCATGTCGTGTAGAGCGTGTACTTGGAAGTAATCCGTAGTTACACTACTTTATATATCACTTTTGCATCACTCCACAACATCACCTGAGATGCAATGTCACGTATTAAGCACCATGTAACGAGCCGGACTCATAAAACTATGGCTTTATAGTAGAGAAGTCCAGATTATTTGACGTGTTCATCATAAAAGTAGTGGTTATTCTTCATGGGAATAGTTTGTTAGACAACCTCATCGTCTGCATAAGACGGCCCAGGCTGAAGAGCCTCTCTAAGGCGGTGTGTTGAATTTCGTGGGTATTTTAGGGAAACACGATCTCCATCTCTGGCTCCGACTACAAATATTCAATGACTTCGTTGTCGGAGTTGAAGGAAGCTGTATCCTCCTCACCGAACATGCATCAAAAGGGACATTAATCCTTCTGCTATGCAGCTAATTAAAAGTTATGTAACGCAGATTATCAACTGTGTGATTGTTTGATTAGTAGCTGTAATGTCATTTCTAAATTTAGGAACAGTAATGCATTACAGACAAATGTAATAATGGTTTTATAAATGGTTTGACGAGGATCACATCCACCTAAAGAAGGACGTATCTACACTATGTCGCAGTGCTCCCTCTCTTTACCTTCATCCGTAACGTCTACATACTATATTTTCTTTCTGAAAGGCACCAATTAGCCGTCGTGTTTCCACACTCGTCATGTAAAAACAAACCTATGGTTCAGCATTAATCAGACATAATTATAACCCTCACTGAGGGAGGTACCAAACAGTTAATTAACCAGAAGCTACGATGCCACGACCTCCTGTGGTGATAAAGACAGGCTTTTTGCATGCTGGGGAACAATGATAGAGCCACTGAAACTTGTTAGTGATGAATGTCACCTATTTAAATGGGCTGTTATCTTAATCACAGCCAATTAATGATAACCTCGTCCTTTGGGAGTTAGTTTGAACTTGAAGAGACAGCTTATCAACTGAGAGGAATAGCAGAAAACCGGGATCGTTGTTCACGGTTAAGAACAAAGGTTCGATCTGCTACAATGCATGCTACAAAATCTGAATTATTACAGTTAAACGACTGCTGTAAATGAAACTGAAAGGTTGTTTGTCTTACCTTTGATACTAATATTACGACTGATCCACAGTCTTAAGTCATCCAAGAGCTGAACACATTCATTAGCAAGAACATTGTGGCTTTCTGAGTCCATCTTGAAGTACAGATCAAACACTGCGAGCTGCTCTGCTCTGCATTTGCTGACCAATGCCAGGAAATAAAACGCCCTTTGGTAAATGAGGCCTCCCCTCCCCTACTCCTGTGCATTTCCTCTCTGCAGGCCACCACTTCCTCACCGAGCACAATCACTGCCCTTCAACTTGCCACTTAAATTCTCACCCAAACACCGCAGAACTGACCTGACAGATTCCCACTGAAAGGATCATAAAAAATGTATGACTTCTTTTCGGTGCTTTCTCTCATTGCTTTCCGTGCCAGACAAGCCTCTTCATCCCATGTTGTTAGGGTCACTTGACAGTACTCAGTGTGTACATTAACTGTCTGTTTGATTATATCAGAGTCGTATGAGGGTGCCAGATAAGTGCTGGCCTTTGGTTTAAAGCTAAACAAAGGGAAACGTGAGGATTATATATCTACGTGTGCATTTTCCTGTGTTGTTATCCAAACTTCATTTTGCATCACACAATGGACTGCATTCCTGTGAGAGAACACTGTGAACTCTGCGCACTAATAGGTAGGTTTTTTCTAACACTGCGGCGAGGAAACAGTGCGTACATATGAACAGACATGCGTCGTGCACGTGGACTTACCTGTGAGAGATGAGAGAGGGGAGTGAGGTCGTGGTAAACCTGAAGACTGACCGCTTCCTATCAGGCTTTTTCTGTTGCTCGTTCTGCAGCTGTAAAAATCACACAGTCGAATATTAGACACGAGAAACAAAGGATCATTTATATACCTGACTGACAGCAGGTGAAATCAATTTGTGTACATATTATTTGAATTATTTCATGTTAAATATAGAACATGTTATTTGTACTCTGTCACTTCTGTCAGCTTTAGTGTTGAGTATTGGCTAACCCCTCAGACTTGATGTTGTTTTTGTCAGGTGTTATAAAAGATGAAAAAAGGAACTCATATGTCCAAATAAAATTTACCACCTACACAAGGGTAAAAAAAGCAAGTTTAGACCTTTAGAGGAAACATTTTCTATAACAAAGTAACTGCTGGGATCCAGCAATACCAGTCGAATATCATGTGATATTAAACCACTAACATTTAGATACCCCTGAAATGTTTTACTTTGAAAATCCACATTTCAAATTACAGTTTCACTTCTTGATGACTTTAAATTTGTCCAACACTTAACATTGTAATTTAATATCTTTATTATCTTAATAATTAATAACTCAGCTGTTTAGCTTTGTGTTTAGTGCTAATTAGCAAATGTTGGGATGTTGAAATGCTAAACTAAGATAAGATAAGAATGGGAATGTTGCCGTTGCTATTGTTAGCATTATCATTCAGCTCAAAGCACTGTTGTTCACCTCTCTTCAGGGTTCACAAGTCACGTGATGTCAAAGTCGAGTCAAAATGTCAAATTTCTCAAATTCCAGATGAAAGTTTCAAGCTTGAACATCTGGATTCTCAAAGAGGATAAACTGAGCTTGAATGGAGTCAGACAGACTCTGTCCTATAGGTTTTTGTGATTTCAGAACTTGACATTACTCTGTTGCCATTAGTTACCGAGGCTCTGACCACTTCTCTGTGTGCCTCTCTTTCAAAGAGCGGACAGGAGAGCAAAGACCAATTTCGTTTCCACCTTGTGTACACCAGCTGCTGTAACAAGTGAATTTCTGCGGCGTGGGATCAATAAAGTCTATCTACCTTATCTTAAAAACTCAATTTCTTAATATTCTGTTCCTTGTTTTGGCCTTTTTAAACTTCCATAATCATCTACTGAACATCGTTGTGTCATCATTACACCTGTAATGCCTGACATTATCACTTCAGTTTTGTAACACTTCCTTCTCTGTAGAGAAACTAAATAAAAGAGGTAATATTGACTGTAAAATCCGAGCTTTATGTAAAACATTTCCTTGAGAACATTTAACCAATCAATCCTGTTCTAAGAGGTCATCATTGTGGATGTAATATCAATCTTGAATATCACTTGTAAACACCACCTCGTTACACATTCAATTACTGGAGTAAACAGTGAATTAGTGCATCAAAACAAGACACAGAACATCTTGGTTCAGTCACCAAATAAGCAGGTTGTGTGTACAGCACTGAGTGAATGTTTTATGTTTCTTAATACAGGACTGTGACTCACGAGGAGCCGCTGTGATCAACAACATGTGACTCATGAAAGTAGCCCAGTTTTTAACCTTGAGAGAAAAAAATGAACTACTTCAACGTAAAAAAGCAGCTTCGGTGCTGAACGTCCCGATTAGTCGTGGATTTATACTTTCAAATGAGAGGCCGTCGGTGGAAACACATGAATGCATGAAGAACATGAATTCACTTCAAGGTCAGAGGCTCAATGACATCCTGTTACATAACCTCCTCGGAGAACTGAACCATTTCCAACAGAATATTTAAGATGTTGTTCAACAATAATTTCAATCCTTTCAATCCAAAACACAAAAACAGACTTATTCTCCAGTGTCTGTGTGTGTGTGTGTGTGTGTGTGTGTGTGTGTGTGTGCGTGTGAATATTGAAGCTAGTTGGAGCTCTGCTCCTGGATTTTACTGCATTCTCATTGCCAAACTTAAATGGTATTTTTTTGGTTTTCTACCTTTATTTCTTGCTTGGATGGACCTCTCTGGCATAACAAGAGTATTTTTTTCAATGTCAGCCTGTCTGACAGCAGAAGCACTTAATTTTGTTTTTATTTCATTTTCATTCTTACGTTGTTCCACGGCTGAGTTGCTCAGGTCCATTTTTATTTTCGATTTCTGTTGTTTAAACGCCAATATACTTATGTATGCAGAGCAACTTCGATCTGTGATTCAACAACATCAACAGCGCAGAGAGATTGTTGAGTTGTATACTATTACTAAATGGGTTGGAATGAATAAATTAGTACTCATCGTGATGATACGAGATGATTTACTGTCTTTATTGGATCATATCACATCGATTTCATGAGGGCAAATTTAAGGAAATACGTATGTTGTGTCTTGTTGTGCTACACCTTTGCATGTACTATAGTCACTTTAGACAAGTGCTGATGAGAAACGTAAAGAAAACTTCAAATTACACCAAACAGAGCAGCCAATGTTTATCATGGCTAACCGTGGAGGCTAAATTAAAAGCTGTTTTTCTGTTGTCACTTGGAAGAACTCTGGAATATACTGCTTTTTATCGTATAGGTATAATACACAATAATACATGTCAAGTGAGCACTGGTCATCTGTGGGTTTAATATCCAAGAAGATGTAATGAGAGCTTCTTCTGCCACAAACACAAACAAGAAAGATGGTAATTAGATTTTCTTTATAAAAGCCACCAAAGGGAGGCCCTGTTAGTGACCCATGTGCTGCTGTTCACTTCCAACCCGCTGTCTCTTTCTGACTGTTCCCATTTTCTTTTTGTTGCTATTTATTTGTGAGAACTTTTTGTCTTCATTGTCAGTCTTCTCACATGTAAAGTCATTTCACTCATTGTCTGATCTTACTATTGAGCTTTGATTTTTATTGTTTTCTTGATACTGTGTGAGTCTGAATTGTTTGTTTTTACCTCCGCCAAGGTTGTTTGTTTTGTTTTGTTTGTCTGTCAGCAGAAAACCTGCTGGCCTGATTTTCATGAAACTTGGTGGAAGGATGTAGCACGAGCCAGCCAAGAGAGAAAGAGGATCTGAATCACGGGATGGATACACAAATTATTTTTTACTTTCGTTAACACTGCAGGACAATTATAATACAGACATAAATAAGGGTTGTGCTTGCAGACCTGCATGTCATAGATGACTGGACTATTGGCTTTGGCAGAGATGTGAACTCTGAGTGCACTGTTGTTGTGTTTGTTTGGACCTCCAGCGACCACTTTGTGGAAGCTAATGGGGATCCAAATAAAGAATAATAAGCTAAAAGACTAAAAAGATCTTTTATGAAAAGCTGCACGGCTACAGCCCTTTACTCCAGTGATATTCGATTCATGTAGAAGACAAAGAGAGAAAGGGAGTGTCAGGCAGTCACAGGTGCAGCTCGCCTGTCTGTGCGCTGCAGCATTGATCACACGAAACTATCAAATCCACACGGGCTTCTGCGCTGATGCAGACATGCGTGAGCAGGCGGCCTTCATCTCTTTGTCAACAGTGCTGAAGAGCAGCTCGTACAGGTGCCACTGCAGAGCCCTCGGAGCTTCAATGTCACGGCAGCTATAGTGACGAGCTAGACGCATATTTTCAAGACTTGATAATGATGTGCAAAAAGCACTCGACACTCCGTGCCACGCTCCAAAAGACTTACGCTGAAAGCTTTGATGGATACAAATGCAATTACGGCATTCAGAGCGAGACACTGTTCTGCAGCAGTCGGCCGTCGTCCTGTTTGTTTTTCTCTCAAGAGTTGTTGCATTTAAGGTCAAACCCTGCAGGCGTTTCCAAAACAGGCGTTTCATTCTGATGCTCATAAAAGTTAATGCAAAAACGAATGTCACTATAAGAACAGCAGCATCTCAGTCAATTAGGTTCACTCTCTCATGATCAAAAGTTGTAAATAATTTAGTTTGTAGCCTGCAGATTTGTGATTTTTAATAGATTACAGTACATGTTCTTCAAGAACGCTGATGTATTCATGTCAAGACTTAAGTCTGCACCACTTGCAGTGCTAATCTTTGTTAGTATATTTCATATATTGTGCGTTTACCAACCAAACGAACAAATCAGACACGGTTAGCAGGTAGACAGAATTTAATACCAGTTAGCTTTAGAGCGCAGAAGATAACGTAGCTCACTAATTCTCACTCAACATGTTGTATTAGTTAATAGAGTGACATTCGAGAGGCATGTGTGGATGACTTCTGTGCTCATGTTGCTGTTGATGGTCCACGGGCAATTTCCCCACAAAATTTGATGCATTGATTTGACAATGACAGCAGAAACATCAGTGGACGGAGGAAGAAGCCTCGCTCCTGCTCGGTGGCTGCGCAATCAGCCGCCTAGTGATGTCTAATGAGATGATGAATAGATGACAAACAAATGTGCAGGAACGAAATATTAATCCATCAGCGGCTACTTCGGCTCAGCGCTCTTACGACTGTAAATTAGAGGATGAGAACTGATTGATAACGCTTAAAGGTGCAGAGATTTAATGTTAATGCACACTGAAAAATCTTTTCAACGTTCACCTTTTTAAGCATAGACAACACCTGCTCAGACACGAGGCCTCGAGTAACAACCAGTCATACAAACAGGATTTGCTTTTAAAAGGTGAAGTGCGTGACTTGAACTCAACAGTCTTCATCTTAGGAGAAGCTACGGTGGCCGTCACGTGACAAAAGAGGTTGTTGAGGTTTTTGAGGATACATATATTAAGAAATAGTCCTCAGCTACTCTGTAAAACTATACGTCATGGCGAATGTCATTAATTGTTACATGTTCTGCATTGTGTTTGCGTGTGTTCGACTTTAGCGAGCTGCTCTGCATGCTAATAGAAGCTAAGATTAGCGACGTAAGGCTAAAAAGCTGATCTATCATTGGCGTTCAGTCTGATATGATATGACATGTTTTTATCTTCATTCATAGTCAAAAAAAATCGGATAAACTGGTAACAGAAGGACATGGAGAGGGAGAGGCAGAGGTGGTGGAGCAGTCAGGGCCAGGTGAGGGAGGATAGTCACCGGGGAGGCAGCAGCAGGTGAAGAGCAGTAACTAAAGTATGTATTTATAAACTTATTGTAACTTTATTATATTCTGACCTGGTCTGCCAACATATGATATAGAAAAACAAACAAACTGCTAACCGTATCAATGTCATCGTCACAGCTTTCCAATTAACTGAGAAGTTTTATTAAATATTATATTTATTAGCATGTTTAGGCAGCTTAAACATTTCAGTAATGACTATGAACATTCTCTCGCTCCGCCCTCGGCTGCCTCCGGGTCTTTATCCACCCGACACTGTAACATCCCGTCATGGACCGCTTTGCTTATACAAAACATTTTTTTTTCAGCGTCTAACTTAAACAATTCTGCCTTTATCTCTATGGTGCTGCTCGGATGACATGTTGTTGACAGCTGCACAATGAATATACAATTGGCCCTCTTAATACCAGTGACGCTGCCAAACTTGTTATGTTTTTGTCTGCTGATTTCTGACAGCAGCGTTCGAAGCTCCGCGCTGTGATTTTTTGGGGAATTTTTGCGACAGTAACCGAGCAGAACGGGTCGCCTCATGTGTCAATTTTAGGAGCGTGGATTATGCTAATGATGAAATCTCGCTTATGCTGGTATATATATATTTTTTATTTATTCATATTTGTGCTGAAATGAGTGACAAGACGCTTGAAACACCCACGAGCAAACCTCACAGAAAAGAGCGAGAGATTTAGGATAAGAGTATGAAAATGTTCTTTCACGAGGCCCGATGACTGACTGCAGAGCTGCTTGTAGTTCTCTGCCATCCTGTTGCTGCCCCATTGTCACGCCAAAATCTAAATCCATCTCCCTAAATCAGAGGGGAAACCCTGTTTTGACTGAAATCCCACTCATCCCTGTTGACTCGAGTGGTTTCTAGGGCTAACCCCTGCAATCAGGAGTGCGTGGACACATGCCATGAATCATTTATCACGACCGGGAGGGAGTGAATAATATCTGGTACACAGGTGCTCAGTCAAAGAGGATCAGATTTAACGAGATCTATTTATACCCTCTCACTGTGGATTAGGCCAAGAGAATGCCACACTGCTGCCCAATCAACCCTCTTGTTGCTTCACCCTCTCGCTACCCATCCTAGTATTTGCACCATTATAACCCCTTTTAGAGAGTTGAGTGCCACTCATGGAGACATTAAAAAAAAACCCACAGGTTATGATTACACACGGGCCGTGTTCATCTCGTTCGATGCTAAGCTGAGCTTTGGTAGAAGCACCTCTGTGGCCAGAAAGGCTGAGCGAGGGAGGGAGAGGGGAAACGTGTTGGTATAGTGGAGCTTTAAAGGAGAGATAAAGAAGCCCTGGGCGAAGATGATAGGGAGAAAGTAGGCCAGTGTTGTATGCTGTACTGCAGATGTGTGAGATTTCCTGGAACGGATCCATGTGAGATTTAGCAGTCACAGTTAAATGCAAAAATCCTCAACCTCATCAAACCATTGTTGTATTACACATGAAATCTGCACAAGCGTGGCTGCAAATCTCTTTTCCAGCGACTAAAAATACTTTGCAAAGGTGTTTATCAAAGTTAGAAACACTTCACATGTCATCACTTTACCTCTACCTTAACATTTATTTCATAGTCTGTATTGACCTACATTACTGTAACCCTTCATTATTACAAAGTAATCTCAATCTGTCAGAGACAATTTCTCAGATTTCAGCTCGGGCGCTTATTTTTGGGTGGCGGATGAGCCAAAATAGATAAAAGCCTCTCTGATTTACAACACTCCGAGTCCAGATACATGTGAAATGTCTGATCTTGACCCACGTCAACAAAAAGCAATGATTCATGTTTTTTTTTACTAGCGTGAGTTTTACTCCCTTGTCAGAGCTGTCAGGTGAGCTGACAAAGCGCAATGCCACATAAATTGCTGCTCTGCGCTGACAAACCCAAATTCAAAGTCAGACATATGACACACACGCTGCTCTATTAATAGTATTTAAAAAAACTTGATGCTTGGATAAAAGGAATGCAATCATCTGAGGATGTACAGTATTTTTATAGACTTTTTCAAGGTGCTGCGCGCCTCATATTTAACTTGGGAACAGAGTCAGAGTTAGAGCAAAGTTCGTAGATGTTGCAGTCCCTAAAATGTTCACAAACTATCATAGAATGAAGTTTGCTGCATCTTCTCTTAAAACAGACTTGTCAGCTGGCTTATTACTGAATTGACAGTATCTTGTTTTTGTAACAATTGTGTCAGATTTCATGAAATATTAAAATATTGTGTGAAAAAAGGACATGATCTACATGCAAAGAGCTTAAAAGGTTGTCAATATCAGTTATCAGATCTTCTTCACTGTCAATAATCTAACCACAAACACACAGCAGAAAAACATGGCTGTTTTTAATATCCACTAAATCTGACAGTGTTTTTCAAATGGAAAAAAAAAAAAATATTCATGCGCTGATGCAACATGTCTGAAAAAAAGGGAAAAAACAGGCTGTATTTCATGTTAAGCTGTTCTGCACTACAAATGGGTCAGCACAGGGATTAAAAATAAATATCAGTTATATGGGCTTCAACCAAACCGTATACAAAAACTGGGATCATGTGGCTTAGCTACAAACCAGTGTGTCTACTCACTGTGGATCACATAAACCAGTGACATGTTTTTAATTCAGCGATGTTGTTAAAGAGTCACATGAAATATATAGTGTGGTACGAAACTTGAAGCGAAACAAAGAACAATTAGAGGTGGACAGAAACTGTGACGACAACAACAATCAGTACAAAAAAACAATCAGCATTTCCACTTCCCAGCTGTTAATTACTGAGGATTTTACATAGGAAAGTACACATCCTGAGTGAGGAACATGAGACCGCCAACAACAAACATTCAATCACCATTTGACTGACAAAGCAAATAATACACAATAGGCAAGAAGGGAACACCCAACTACTTATTCAGGTTGGCCTCATAAAGCAGTTCAAGTGCTCTACTGTAAATACAAAGAAAACAACAGCCCTCCTTCCAATCACTGGTCCAGAAACTACACAGGGAAATAAGCTTGTTACTCAGGACGGACTCATTTCTGCACCCAACTTGTAGAGAAGCCGGCCTGAAAATGCAGAAATACTTCAAACTGTTTTAAAGGTTACCTTTTGGAGCGGCGCAGGCGGGCGCCACTGAAGAAATGCGGCATGTTAAAGTTGGACAGTACAGTCCACAGGCTAGAATCTGACATTGTGTCCAAGTCATGCCAGAGAGGGAGATGTAACGGCGGCTTCTGAAGACCAACTGACGAGAAGCGGCGACGCTCCGGGTTCGTGAGGATGCGACCCCCACCGCAGTCCTGACAAGTACTCCTACAACAGCTCTCCTTAGGTCCAAACTTCCTCTGCACAGGCACATCTGCAGCCAGCTGCGGCATAAACACAGTGGCACAGAGAGGACACGTTGTCCTCCTCTGTCCTCAAATAAAAAAAAAGTAATCCAGGGAGGGATCCTGAAAGGCACACACACACAGCGTGTGATCCAGGTCAGGTGTTGACAGCCTCCACTGTTGCAGGGATATGACACCTAATACCAGCTGACTTTGTTTTACCGTCTCACTGCGACTGTGTTCTGTATCCCAAACACTCAACCCTGCTCCCTTCGCTCAACATGCTTCATATCATGTAACAGGCATCTACCACTTCCCATCCTGTGAAGGGGGGGGTTGTGAGACAGAGGGGTGCTGCATCATCAGCAGATGCTGCTGTGCACTCGCAGCCTTCACATACTGGCTCCCCTCCAAAAGTTCGGTGGGTCAGTGTATTAAGCAGGACCTATTTGAAATGGAAATGCAATGCTTTTGCATGGATTTCTTCTGCTGCTGCTTGCACTCTTCCCTCAGCTGTTCCCTGCATGTACAGACCAGCCTTTATTCATCCGATGGCAGCCTCACCTTAACTCCATCACCTTTGATCTTTGCAGATAGGCAGCCAAACACAATCCAGATCCAAAGTTTATAACATCCAAATATTAGATTAACAAATAGTTTTGACTTTAATTGCAATAAAACTGACCTCGGAAAAGGAAAACTAGGTTGGAAGAGCTGCACTCACTCGTGCACAAGCATGCATAACGCATGAAAACTGCCGTTTTGTCAGTTAATTTCAAGTCCTGCATGTATGTGTGAGAGTTTAGGGTCAAGATGATCATAGCAGACAAATGCTCTACCATCATGACGCTATCGCAAAGATCCCAACCTTAGGACCAAGCCATTGATTACTTTTATCCACTGACTATCCTCCACAGGAGAGAGCAAAGTTCAGCCCTGCAAACAGACACTTGGCCGCGCTGGAATAATATGCAGCGATAAGATCGCCTCTGTTAGTGTGTGTGTGTGTGTGTGTGTGTGTGTGTGTGTGTGTGTGTGTGTGTGTGTGTGTGTGCAGAGTCTGGGGTTGCTGTAATCACATGATTGATGGTATACGTTTTACTTTCACAATCCGGCTTCAAAACATTCATCTTGTCTTATCGAGCTTTTAGTTGGGAGAAATAGCCACGACCTCAAATGAGCAAGTAAAAACAAAGATAAAAACAACTCGAGTTAGAAGAAAGATTTCCAATAATCTGAGCTAATGTCTAATGTTTATGGACCAGTCGATTGAAATTATTGATGGCAAATTACAATTATGATAACTGAATAATGGTTTAAGTCATTTTCTGAATAAAAAAACACAAAAATAGAAAGTTTGTTGGTTTTCTTTGTCGTCTATGATCGCAAACTGAATTTTATACACCAAAAACAAACAATACAACTGAATAATTAAGAAAATCATTGTCGGCTAAATAGATCATAATCGTTACTTGCAGCTCTAGCCCTAATACTACCTCTAGTAAATATCCCGTGGTATCAACACGTCTCTGCTACGTTGCCTTCTTGGCACATCTACCATGACGTACCACAGCAAATCCAACAACTACTACATTGTTTGGTGATTATGTTCTTGTGTTTTGCACGGCTGTAGAGCCTCAGTAATTTCAGCAGGCACAACAGGCATCACATCCTCAGAATTACCTCGGGTTTGTTTTCATATATTTGCAGGGAGAAAGACAAAAAAGACCATGTGACCGCCGAGCACCAGCTCTGCTGCCAGCTCATGTCCAGTTATAATACTGCGAAAGATGAACAGCAGAGCGAGAGAAGTGTTTCAAAGACGGGCTGAAAGCTTCTCTAAGGAAGTGCACAGTCAGACCTGAGGACCATCAGGATGCTGCAGATTAGTCCAATCACTTGCCAAGTGCGTTGCCTGGAAGGGATTCAAAAGCTCAGGAGGAGAGACGGAGAGTGAAATCGACAAAGGAGGAACACTACCATGAACGCCGGTTCTACTTACATGTACCTCTTCTGTAATAAAGTGTCATCAGAGGCCTTTTTTTTTTTTTTGTCAGTATGAAGTGTGTGTCTGTGTGTGCATTCCCTCAGAGTGGCTCAGTCCGTCTCCCTACAGGCCGGTGTGACAGCCTTCACTCTAATTATGGCTCTGCTCCGTTTCTGCGTTCCACATAAGAAACGACGGTTCAGAGGGTTCAAAGTCAAACCTGCATGGAGCAGCATGAATAGAGAGGTCACCACCAACTCATCATCACAGGCAGAACATTTGGGTTACTGTCCTCTTACTGACTTATAAGTGGTTCCTGGTTGTTCTCGAAAAGATGTGACATTAGTTTAAGCTTTATTAAGATATGACGACGGCAGTGTGTGCAGTATGTAATGTATATATACAGTATTTCTGTGCAGTTCATATAATCAGGAAAAAACAACTATAGTGACACATAAAGTGTAGTCCTTTGCAGAAAGGTAATTAGCACACGCACCAATCTGTTATCATTCATAAATCCTGGGAAAGGTCAGCATACTGTGAAATCACAGTCTACTCTGATGAGTGATACGAAATACTGAAGTCAGAAATAAACACGTCTTACAGTAAAAATGGGACATTTCTCTGCTTTATGAGCAGGTGACCAATTAAAGGTGCCTTAAAGGGTTAAAGGTTATGTTTACATTCAGTTTCTCACCAAAACACATGGTGTGTAGAGTCTAACAAACATGATTCATGCACTTTCTCATAAATCATATGCAAAGCAGATTTTCCAAGAGATTTGAGATGCAATGTTTACATTCATTTATGCTAGCTTCCTTGTCTTTGTGGGCGGTTTCTTGCCATGTTGCCAGCAGAAGGAATGTGTATCACATCCTCGTGTGCATGCACAAAATCCACTGGGCTTCCACTTGTAAAAAAGGCATTAAATACAAGTAGCTACATGTTTAACAGCTATGCAGAGACAAACTCTGTTATTGAGGTTAATGAATACTGCATATCCCTCAAAACATAATCAACTGTTTGACAGAATGCTGACAAGACTGCTGCTCAGCTGTTTCCAACTGAAGTGCTGCACCGTACTGACGTCAGTATATTTTAAAGGCCACATTCAGACTGGCATTACCTCATCCTGCTCATTTGTTTGAATGAAGAAAGTCATTCAACACAATCCTGCAAGCCTCTGTGCTCTTGACGATTAAAGATAAGTGATGTTTGTCATCTGATAACCCTGCGGACTCAGCAAACAGGATCTGTTACTCACAACACAACTTCCGGAATCATATTTCGTGTCTCACTCGGCTGTTTTCGGTCTGATCTGGTCACCAGCTTGAATTGGGGGGTCATCCTATGGCTACATCTGAAAATTTCTGGAGTAGTGTGCCGCCTGTTTCCTGAATAAAACATAATCTCTATATAAAAACCTGTGTGTACAAGCATTAAACAAAACCCTGAAAACAATATAATGCAATCACTGCAAATACCGACTATAGAGTTGAATCAAAACAGAAAGAAACAGCCTCAGCAGTTTCATGTTCACTAGTGAATCAAGGTTTACAGACTGTATGCACCTGATTTGAACACCTGCTTGGATAAAACGTCCTTGGGATGGTAAAATACTGCAATGCCACCAACTTCTTTATCACATCATAACATCAGTCAGTCACGAACAAAGTTTCTCTTGTATGTGGATTTGGTGCAAAATGCTGCTGTCTGATGGTCCTGAAGATGCAGATGGATCTAAACTGCGAGTTCTAGGTTACAGCATCACTCCTGAACATATGAATTGGGCCTCATCTCTGGTCATGACACTCAGCACTGCAACACCAGACCCAGTATATTTCTACAGGATGGAATAAAAACTGAAATTGTCAATAAATAAAAAACAAACAAAACAAAAAAAAAAAACAGCCAGTATGTTTTTGTATGAAGCTGACTCACTTAAACGCCTGCTCTCCTTGACTCTGCATGAAAGCTGCAAAGAACAAGAGGAGATCAGAGGTGACTTGGGTGGGTGTTTCATGCTATTCATTGACAGAGAAAAATCTGAGTTTTGAATGAGCTGGAAAAAAGATTCCAAGCTTCATTCCAACTATTGGCAAAATCTGCGTCACGAGAAGTGTGAATAGAGCCGACAAAACCTGAAAGACCGACTCTTTATCAGTAAATGTATAGACATTTCTTTAAGGCTTAAACTTCTGCAGAAGGATGAGTTCTTTAAACCTGAAGCATGAAGTTGGATAAATGGAAAAACACGACATTTCTATATGATCAAGGTTAAAAACTGTGAACTAGTCAAGAAATCCACATATTTGTGTGTATTGACAAGACGCAAAGAAGACTTCTTCTTCAGGTTCTTGGCCACCTTTTTATCCAATAAACTAGAAATTACATAAACACTATTTACATACAGCCACAACAAGATGGCATCAACCTCAATGACCTATTTAAAAGTGAAACCCCAAACGAAGCTCCGAAGTCCATGAACTCACACTCCTGACGGCTGAAATGTGGAGTTCAAGTTGAGGACGTGAGGACATCAACTCCCAAAGAAATAATCTCTTCACTGACACGGGGATAAAAGTCTTGATGCTCTTAATAAATCTGAAGTTTCAGCAGCGCACTCAGACTTTTAAATACTAATCATAAACTAGCCACGATAGAAGCAATAATGTTGGATAGGAAACCGTTACTGAGAAATCTAAAAGTAGCTTTCACTGTTATGAATACTCTTCGTTTCTAAATGAATCAATCCAGACGGGATTCAGACAGATTGAGACCATTCTTCACTTTGATGTACTGCAAATGCCACAAATCCTACTTAGCACATGAAAGAGGAGCATAAACCTCAGAACAGAGCGAGGGGGCAAGATGGGGGGAAGGGGGTGACACCATCCACATTATATAAGCACTGTGTCCTCCTGTTTCAATGTCATTTCAATGGCAGATGATTTCAGGAAGATCCCAGCCTTCTGACGCGTGAAGACGAGACTCGAGCATGCACGAACAAAACAGCCACGGTTAAAGAGCTCTCGCTTACCTCCAAAAATGAAATGCGTGCAGCGGGCTGCACGGGCTGCAGGGGCTAGTGGGAGTGGGGCTCAAGCTTCGGGGAGTGAGGCTGTAAGTTAAATGGAGTGTAGTGAATAGTTGTCCTTTATCACACACACAGGACAGAACCCCCCCCCCCCCCCCAACTCATACACCACACCACCCCCCAAACACAGCTCTGACACGTGCCCAGATGAAGACAGCAGCATCATGAAGAGTAATGATCCCTGTCAGATGAGCCAAAATTGTGTTTAAAGAGCAGGTTCCCGAGGAATTTGTCTGGTTCTGTGTTGGGGATGTTGTTTCAGCTCAGACTAAAATAAAAAAGACAAGATTAACCTCACATTATTCACTGCTTCTGTTATTTAAATCATCAACAGAGAGTTACCTCTGTGATGTCATGGGTTGAGCCCCGTTTAAACTGAACAGTGGCACTGCAGAGCATTAGGTCATATAGAGGTGAGCAACTTTTACTGCAGTGGCAGTCCAAAATACAGATTTTTAAAGGAGAAGTCTGCTGATTTTTCTATATTTTTCTTATCAAATGTCACAAAAAGACCAAAACCAACAATGAATCGACCCCAGTAACATGTATTATCTGTGTAGGCTGATAGATCTGCTATCTGTTGTATTGAAAACACATCAATGAGCCTCACTGTTGCAGTGGCATGACACGTTCTTTCATTAAGATAAACATGGGCACTGTCGTTTATTTTGTGTCGATACCACAGACAATATCCTGCTGCAGTAAAAACACTCACACAGGTAATCCGCTGATGAAAGTCCCAGGCAAATCTAAAATTTCCACCTGTGCACCTGTCTTTGAGTAACATTTGCTAAAAACTGCAATGACCTGCTGTCTTAAAAGTTAAAGTATATATTCGTGAACTATTTTTAAAGATGTACGTCTTCAGTAGGAACCATTATCCTTCAGGGTGAGAGGCTCAGGGTGTCAGAAAGTGTTAAGAGACGGACTAACACATTGTTTGTTTTGGTCTTTTCATCGGATCTGCTGATAATTAGAGAAATATAGAATATACAGATATAAAATATCAGTATAAACTATAACCAGCAGGTATAGCTCACTCAGGAATGGTCATACAAATAGAACAGAGGTGAATTTTACGATACAGACCATAGTATTATAACACAATAACAAATGAATGACTTCATTTTGAGGAGTGTTTCTCTGCGTGTCCCAAAATCTGCGCAGAAATAATGGCTTCAAAGCAAATCATCAATCCAATTATGCTCTCTCAATTGCAGATTTTTAAGCCTCGAA
This sequence comes from Argyrosomus regius, assembly GCA_946959425.1. Lineage (NCBI taxonomy): Eukaryota > Metazoa > Chordata > Actinopteri > Sciaenidae > Argyrosomus > Argyrosomus regius. Next base: position 20,619,876 of record OX336898.1, on the reverse strand, counting down.
TGGAGGGAACCATAACAAATACCTTGTTGACCTAAATAAAAAAAAATGTAGCAAGTCAAAGAAATGACTGTGGCTGTGATGAACGGGGAAACCTGCCATGTAAACACACGCACAGCCGTCAGTGAATCACTGCTTTTCACCTTATTGATCACATCCGACAAACCACAACACTCATCATAGGTGTGTTATGAGCGTGTGTGTGTGTTTCCTGCGTGTGCACTGTGTGAGTGTGTCACGCCAGCAAATAAAGCATGTTGTGCAGTTGCGGCACTCCTTTGCGTGACACGTTATCTGTGTGTCTATCGCACACACAGACACACACGTGCATGAAAACACAAATGCGTAAACACACGCAGAAACACACACACACACACACGCACACACAAACACAAGTAAGCTGCTGTTGCCTAGCTGTGAAGGATTTGACATTAGACTTCCTGCTGCAGATGCTGCTGCTGCTGCTAATGCTAACACTGCACAGAGCTTAAGGCAACAGTGAAAGACAGCAACAAATATGACACAGAGATGGATGGAGCTACACACTGCAGAGGAGCTGCCACCCCGGTAGGATAACGGAGGAAAATACTCACTCTAGCGTCAGCCCTGGAATTCTCAGCCTCTCCCGCTGGGCTTTCATGGCTGAACTGTGCTCGTTTGCTCTATTGTGGTCATGATATGCATTCACACAGCCTGCCTGCTTGCCTGCCTCCTGCCCCCCCCCCTGCACTGACAAAGAGCCAAACCCAGCCACCAGAGTGCGATGAGACGGATTGGTTTTCTCTCCCCCCACAAAAAGGGAGGAGGTGAAAAAAAAAGGGGGGCTTCGGTTCTTGTTTTGGTCTTTCCACGTTCCACCTTGAAGCTGTCAAATGAGATCTTCAGTCGCCTGCGGAGGGCATGGAGGCAGGACAATACCCCTTCTTCCCTCCCCTAATACACGCCCCCTGCTCCTTCAACAAACGCATGCACATTTGTGTCTCTAACCCCTCCCGCCTCCCCCTTCCCCCACTTCCACCCCTCCACCACCTCAATTCCCCCACCAGCTGGTGGCTTGCTACATAGCAGAAATGGATGCAATAAATTAAACCTACAAATTCGTCTGCGCCTCTTAACGCGCAGTCACCTTGACAGACGCGAACGCACGGCACGGCACGGCACGGCACGGCACCATACGGTGCAATGTCGCCACAAACCAAACGGATGATGTCATCTTTGAAAGAAAAACATAATGCACCACTACCTGCCAGTCCACATCAGTCAGCGTGCAGCAAGACACACTCACACCTGGTGTCGATGCTTTATAAACAATAAATCATGTAGAGAAAAGGAGCTAAAAATGCATCTTGCAGTGGACTTTGTTTCTGAAAACAAACCTTAGGCAAATAGAAGAATGAATTGAGTGTCTGTGTTTGGATTAGAGACACATGAGTGTTGGGTGTGATCGTGGAGTTACTTTGAAACCCAAAGTAATAAAGCATGATGACGCACCAAAGTGTCAAAGCCCCTGCAAGGATCTAAAAGACCCCACAGGCTACTGCTCATCATTAGGAAAATCACCCGTGATGCAGACGCTCTATTGCCAAACCATCAAGATCCCAATGAGTCAAAATGAGTCAGTGACTCACCAGCAGGAAATTGTCTAAGGATGAACTACTGCATGACAAAAAGGGGGGCTTGTTCAGATCATCAGATCAACAGCCTAACTGCTGCATGATGAGAGACAAGACAGACAACACTCAGCTGCTGCTTCCCTCATTGAGTGTAACAATAAATTCTTCATCACGATGAGCATGTTTGAGGAGAAAAACAGCCACCATCAACCACAGAGTAGATGAGGCAGGAAGGAACTGGAGCATAAGATGTAGACGTGCATTTTTTGAGTAAAGCAGGTCAAGAGTCAGCTGATGAATTTTCCATCTTGCAATCTGGGTTTAAACGCTGGCCACCAAGCCTAAAAACTGTCATGGGGCGTGTGTGTGAGGACCATGAATAGTAGAGCTCGACTTCATTCATCCTCCATGGTACGGATGTGATATATTTTTGGCCACAGGTAGGGCTGTTTCCCTCTTTTGGAGGGAAGGAAGGGGACCTTATTTCAGTTCAATTAGACACAACTTTACTGTCATTAACACAACATACGGGCATGGTTCCTGTTTGAGTGACAGACATCATACACTAGTAGCAGTGGCACAGAGTTCAGAGTGTTTGTTTTCCTCTGTTCTATGGCATTTAATCACGGCTCTCATGTCGTTTCTAAGCTGTATATGAGCAAACTGTTTGTATAATAGTTATGTTGTCCTGCACTGACAGGATCTAACTTGGTTTGCAGGATGGGAGTTGCATGGTGAGCCTGGTGACGTAGCAATAGTCTGAGTGGTTGTGTGTCCTTGGGTGTATGTGCACGAGTGAGCGCTGGGCAATCACAATTATTTTTCACTCTTGGGTTCAACTGACTTTTATGCTTGAGTGTAGGAGAATAAAAACAATGCCAACGATCCAAGCTAGTTAAATCACTGTGCCTGTGTTTGGTAGAAACTGAAACCTCTGACCCGTGACTTCCTGTCAGTAAATGGTGCTGGGCCCTGTGGGTTGAAGAGGATTCTTCCCTCCTTCTGAAAGTCAATGAGACATAACAGCAGTGTTTTCAGGGTGCTGGGGAAAAGCCCTCTGCCCTAAAATGTGTCTTGGAATATGTAGTGAAGTGAAGAGGATTCAAAAACAGACATATAATGGGAATATAAAGAAACACAAAGACATATCCATATGTTGAGGTCGTCTTGTATGTGTAAACAAACACTGCAGTATCACTTTAGTTGTGCATCTGTAGCATGACACTTATGCAAGATCCAAGTCAGCAGCTCAAACATCTTTGGTGCACAAATCCAATAATTTGTGCTGCATGAATTCAACACTCAGTCTCACCTATCAGCAATCATACAGGACCGTCCACACAACCATCCTAACCCTCACCATCAAAATATTATATAATAATATAATATATAATTGCCTTTTTTGGAGAGTTGGATGAGAAGATCGATACCACTGTATGCTAAATGTGAAGCTACAGCATGCCGCTAGTTGGTTTAGCTTAGCTCAGCACAAAGACTAAGAACAGGGGAAGACAGCTAGCCTCTAACAGCTCTAAAGCTCACTAATAACACGTTACAGCTAGTTTCTTTAATCCATACAAAAACTAGGCTAGCTGATTCCACCTGTTTGCAATCCTTATGCTAAGCTAAGCTAACCCTCTCCTGGCTGGTACGGATCTCATTGAACTCTCCCAAAATGTCAAACAGTTCCTTTAATATAATACGGTCTGAATATATTTTGTACTGCAGAATAAAAATGAATCAAGTTAACATCTGTGATTGGTTTAATTAAATCCACTTCAGTCTGTCTAAATCCAACAAACAGATTAAATAAATGAAACAATAAAACTAATTAATTCATTATTTTGCAGAGGAAAAGCTAAAGAAAGGCCTCTGATTTCAACATCAGGATATTAAGGAGTACTGACCACACAAATCAACTCCAGTTCACTACACAGCTCGTCTCACCATGAGGAGTCAGTTAGAGAGGAATGTTCAGCGTGTTCTCATCCAGGCTGCTTGGCAGTCCAGCAAAAATATTCAATTTTATCACCGCGTTTAGCTTAAAAGGATAAATAAATCATAATAAAGAGCAGCACACAAGAGACATCAGCTGTGTGCAGTGTGCACTGAGATATGCACATTTATAGTATTTCTTATTTACGCCTACCTAAAAATCTATTTACTATATGTCACTACAATATCATAAAACAGAGAGAAACATAGAAGGTTCATTTATCTGGGCTGAATTCATTCAGTCTTTGATGTTTGTGCTGGTAATTTGTAGCTTTTGTTGAAGGCAGGTGACTCACCAAGGTTTTTATAATAAAATATGACCGTTGCTGTACCTGCGGTGAGAAAAACTTTCACTGACTCACAGCACAGTGTGCAGAGGAGCTTCTATTGTTCAGCTTGACTTCATTTGAATTCTGCTCTACCTCGATGTGAGCCAGGTAGACTCACATCACTCTCTGCAGCTGCATCCTGACTGAGTTATGCAGAAAGTGGTTCATTCACTTATCCTCCTACTACACACCGTCCTCTTACTATGCTTGTCCCTTCGCTTGGAACTAGTTTCATATACACCTTATTTACACCTTTTAATTAATGCCACGGCTCTCGTCTAAAGCTGCTCCGTGCTTCTTGTGACCAGTTTGTTTAATTGAGGTCACACACACTCACAGAGCAGTTCGATTAAAAAAAAAACACTGTTGGTGTATCTTCGAGCAAAGAAGTCTCATTATGAAAGTAGTCAAATGCTTCTCTGTTTGGCAACTTATGAACTTAAACTTGGCATTTATAATCAGTTATATTCCACCTCCACAATGACACTGCCAAGGCTTCATGAAATGGCAGCTAACAGTGTTGAATTTGAAGTCTAATATCTTCCATTAAACCTGCATTAAATGTTGTTTGGCTGTTTGCAGGGTAGTGCAACAAGCTGTAGGCACAACCTTGACTTAAGACATAGAAAACTCTAATCCATCCAGCAGACACGGAGCAACATTAGCATTCATTTGAAGTCATGTTTGTGTCCATCTGAAGTTCAACATTCACTCTCCTTTTAGCTCTGTTTTGGTTTCTACCATCCCCTGAGGGAAACATCTGGCACTTCGACTCGCTAAATGCTTCACCAGCTCATCACTAACACCATCCCTGCACTGTTTGGTGCTTTCTTTAGAGCTTTCTGCTATAGAAACAGTGAAAGATGAAATGAAGCAATGACGAAAGACGAACTGCAGAGTCGAGTGATAATTCTCTGTGGTTTTGTAAGTATAACCACTTGAGCACAGTCATTTATTTCATTGTCCAAACATGTTGATTAGTGCAGCTTTAAAGTTGAAATACAACTTTGTGCACATGTTTATGAATATTTACAGTAAAGAGGACTCTACAAACGAGAAACATGAAAATGTGCCACCTAGCAAAGTGCCAAACTATCGAGCCTACGCTTTATTTCAACTCCAGAAACGCCAAATATCTAATAAGGCTGTTGCTAGACTCAAAATCAGAACATCACACTACAAGGTGTTATTTTAGTTCTACCTTGTATTACCTTGGGAAATTAACATTCATATTTATTCATTGGGCAGATGTTTATGCACAAATAAGGCACTATCCAAGCCACAGCAGATTAACAAGGTGATTGCAGTAAGACATGGCAAATTATATATTTTTTTATTAGAGAGAGGAGAGAGGCAGCATGTCAAGTGAGTAGGTACTCTCACAGGAGGCAGATCTTCAAGTGATTTTTGAAGGCAGAGAGGGAATCTGCTGATGAGTCAACTCGTTTCACCACTGAAGCAGCACACGGGAGTTTGGGTTGAGGTTTTCCTACCGTCATACTGACAGCAGGACGAGTCATCGTTCACTGGCTGATCAATTCAGCAGCAGCTGTCAACAAATGCGTGCCAGACTTAGGATATATACTCGACGAAAACTATAAAAACCGTCAGAAAGATGCAACTATACTCACAGGTCTCATTAAACCTCTGACAAGTTCATGAAGTACGGTTGACAACATCTGCTGAATTGATGATCACCATAAAAAGACCGTGTAACACAAGCTACAGTCAACAATTCCTCTTTGATATCCTGTTGCATGGCAAAGCAGCTGGTGTAGCTGGGCAGCACAGCAGCTTTGGTCCTCCAGAAGAGGCAACAGGCTGTGTTTTGGTAAGAAACAGGAACAGGATCCAACATAATAGTCAACAAATCCAATGTGGTTGCACCTTGAGGTGCCGACTCACATACAAATGATTGATTTTCAGTTATTTAATTGGTCCCAGCAAAAGACTTCCAGTTATTAAGGTCAACCTAAAAATAGGTTCGAGTAATCGCTCAACTAGAATGACTCCGTTGAAAACAGCTCCACATATGACATAATCTTAAAAAGGTATAATCAATCACTCCTGGAGGAATTATTACAATAATAAATGCCCCGTCATGATTGTAAAGAGTTTGTGGAAAAGGCTAAACTTGGTAATTAACTATCCTGTTGACACCAGCCAGCATGTTAATGGCATCAAATGTTCAGTAGATGGCTCTCTGTCACAGGAAAACCTCTGTGCTCAGAACACTGAGCCAACATTGAAGCAACATTTGAAGAGTTAACTGTTTCATTTTTCTTCCTGTGAGTAAAAGATAAATAGATTTTGTCATATTACATCATTATCATGTTTATTTACGTACTACCGTCAGCTTCTTCATCTGTCACATCAACATTTATCCCGTCTGACACTTTGAAATGAAGCATGAGTGACACAGCGGGAGATTACAGCTTTAACACCAATCAAGACATTTAAATATATCCATGTCACATCATATAGGACACACTATAATGTGTTACTTGATCCTCACTTCTAATTTTTGAGATGTCAAATTAGTCTGAGCTGTTTAACAAAACGGCCGTTATGATGAATTTGAAGCGGTTATATCAACTTTGTCATATTCAAACACCATTACTATGGTTACCAAGGTCCCTAGAGGCTCCAGCACTCTAAATATAAACCGGTGCGGTTGGTGATCTCACAGCAGCCTGTTAGTAATGGCTCACCTCTATTACAGTAGGTGCCCCCCTCTGGTGAGGTGCCAGCGAGAGCAGCAAGGTGCCATGGGTAAATCTTTCTCCTGCATCACCAAACTAAACCAAAGATCAATGTCAGGGAAGTCTTTTATGCCTTCATCTGGTTTAAAAGCTGCATCTATGAATGGACGAGGATGATTTTAATAATCATAATCAAATAATGATCGTGCAAAAACGACATATTCAAACACTACCTGACAGATCTGACCTAATTCAAACATAAAGTAGATCATATTTTTCAATCAAACACTGAAGTACTGCACAAGCAAACATCTTAAGAAGACTCTTAGAAACAAATGAAAATCCGTGTTCGCTTGGAAAACAGCTTGTAGATCTTTTTTCATATCCGTCACCCCAGGCAAACAGGCGAGGAAAGTCCTGGACACGTCATGTCCGAGTGAAATATAAAGCTCCCCAGAGACCAACTGTTTGCCATATTTCGGGCAAATAGGAGATAGAGAACATACATATTTATCGAGCATACTTGCTGGTAGCAGCCAAAAAAAAAGCACAACACTGAACCGGCTCGAGGAACCTCCAGCCCATGACAGGTGGAAATCAGTAATTAAAGGAAAAAAAGGAAACTTTCACGTTGAGATTAAAGAATGCACAATTCACAGAGAGTTGGTCAGTTCGGCTAAAGGCAACAGAGGAAGTTCCTACTGACTTTTGTGGCTGTGGATATCAAAGTTTTCAATATTATTCATCTTTGGTGCGCTTATTCTTGTTTACTTATGGTATTCATTCTTTATTTATGTTGTTATTTATCATGATTATCAATGTCTGGGAGGAAAAGCATGCATACTAACTCAAACTGCACTTGTTTTAGGTCCTTTTAGATTCATGAGTTGAAGTGAAAGATCTGAGACTTCATCTCTGCACACAAGAGGTGCATTTCTTTCAAATTGTGTTCACAAATTTAATCGATAATCTATCCACCTGATAACTTTCTATATGTGAAATGGCCATAGTTCAGTGTCTAATAAAGTAATAAAGCCTTTTTTTCAAAATAAAACTGCACATTTTAGAGCAGGCTTTTTTGAACAGTCCAAGGTCATGCTGTTTTATCAACACCTGTCAGCCGGATGGATGATCTTTGCAAAGAAGTGCTCACTAACACAGATTTTAACAAATTAGAGAGAAATACAATGCAAATTGTGCACACAGAAGAAGTCTTATATCTCTTACTTCAACTTGTGAAAAATGGGAGCAAAATAAAAATGTGTTATTTTTGTAAGTGTAAATTATATTTTGTTAATTGGGAGGCATCAATTTACAGCTTGATTACACTGAATACAGTGATTGATAAAACGTGACAGAGCAAGTGGAAAATATGTGAAAACCCGTAAGAGTGACAAGAATCAAGAATCTGTCCAGGTCACATCAACCATGTTAGCTGTGTGCCTATTTTATAATGCAGGTTAATATAATATATTATATAATATATTTACACTATTGTAATAATAAGTGTGAGTGCTGCAGGGAAATGTTTATTACACTGTATTCCTGTTAAACAACTCCATTTAAATCAGGGTACTTACAAACTGCCTCTTCTAGGAAGACTCAGTTCTTTCTGTAAATGAAAAGAGAAGAAGAGTTATAAGTACAAACATTTAAAAACTTTAATATTAACTTTAAATAATGCATCACTTATGTGGCAGCTTGTGTACTACCCCTCCTCATGTGGATCCCATAAACACCAACAAAGGAAAGTCATTTAACGGGAGATATAACACTGAAAACTTCATTCAGAGCTGATAAACTTTATAGATTCATCAAACCAAATCTTTATCATACCCACAGATTATTGTTTTTATTTATAAGCACAAAGCCTGTTCACTGGATCCTGGAGAAATTGTAGCATAGCCGTAGAAACGCCACAGTCATTGAAGACCATTAAAAGCGCATTGGCAGTCCACTATTCTGCTGCAGCGGCAGTCACTTTACAACCTCGCAAACAGCCACCATATGGACAGAAAATCACAGAGCAGGTGTGGAACTGTTACGTCCCATCCAAGAGAGCCAGGGCAAGAAGTTTAAAGGAAGCATCTGGATTTAAACTGTTCACTTAAATCATATAACAGCTGAAGTGAGCGTGAAGGCCACAGAAGGACGCCGCTCGCAAAAACCCATTTCCTGTCATCTTTATGCTGCCGACTCTTTAGTGAAAGGCACAAAATGCTCAGGAAGGCTTATGAAGTGGCATAAATTGGAGTGTGGAAGGTTAATTATTGATTTTTGGAACATGTATCTGTGATAAAAAACTGCAAAAGTAAAGTTCATTTGCTACCTTGTCTAGATCAGGTGTAAATTAGGTTCACACGGTGCTTTCACACGCATTCTGCTCAGGTTTATTTAAGTAAAGACAATACTGCATGTATATATGTTGCTGAAGCTAAGTGGAGAAAGCAGCGTTACATGAAGTCAGGGTTTAATAGCACCAACAATGCCCTCATTGATTTCTTGAGGGATTATGTGTTCTCACAGGCTTGTTACCTAAAGGATAATGCCGCTGGCAAACATTTGCAATATTGCAAAGTCATTTCACAGAATGTGTTAACAGAATGTACACTGTCCTCAATCCCATGTTATGTTTTACGGTGGATATTTGTTAAATCCTGTCCTCAGGACTTAACAGTGTGACACCACCAGAGAGAAAGTAGAACAGGTCAAGAGTTCAGAGCAGTCATTCTGGATCAATATGAAACTGCAATGTTTTCAAGTACTTCAAGACCCGTCAGGTCTTCTAGGTAGCCTTTAGTTTTTATGCTTCAACCCGCTTATTATTGCGTGTTTCTCATTGTATTATTTCAACTTCATCATTTCAATTTCTCGCCTGCATCAACTGTTTATCTTTGGCTCGTCTTATGAACTCATCAGTCGCCTGGAATGTGCTCTGAATTGCAACAACCTGCATGAAAGTTTGAACCGAGTTTCTGTTTAATTATCCACAATTTCTTGAGTTCAAACATGTTTAGACAAATTGAGATATGAAGTAAAAAAATGAGATGGATAAGGAGGCGGGCCTCGGGCTTGTTAAAGTCTAAGTAGTGCCTCTAAAATATGAAGGTTTATGCAGTTGACATAAACAAACTAATGAACACAGCATGCGTACAACATGCTGCTTGTTACTCCTTGTAATGCTGCATCTTCTTAAACCTCGTACTATCGGTTGATTGGACACAAATTTAGACAACCATGTGCTCTTACCATTGGGTAAATCTAGTTTACTCACTATGCACATATAAAAGAGAGAACTTGGTGTTTTTACGAGGCCGTATGGACTCAACAGAACACCTTGAGATATGTTGTTCGGCTCCTTCGCGGAAATCGAATTACAGATTTTATTAAAACACCCCAAAGAACATATTTCTCTGACAGCTGCCAGGAACAAATAAGTAAAATACATCAGAGCACTAATGATGCTGCTGCAGCATCTGTTGATGTGTCAGTGCCACATGGAAAGCCATGCAAGCCAACATCAGCCACGGTGACAGAGGAGCACACGGTGTACGGATCACCATAACCCCCCCCCCTTTAGACTTAACACAAATGTTTGTTTAATTATTTACAGCAGTTAATTACAGTCGTTTCTTGTAAAGGAGCAGGCCGTTTTTATTATCGCCCGCACAACATTTCCCCGTGCTCTTTTATATCAGCAGTGTGAGAACAAATACAAAGCTCTCCAGCTCGGATTATTTCGAATCTCTCCCTGTTGGATCGGTCCTCTCGCTGTAAAAGAGCAATGAGAAACAACCTGACTTTGGATCTGTTTTGTTTTGGGACTACAAATCCCACTGATTTGATCATTAGATTTTTCACTGTCTTATAACAACCTGATAAGGGTGAGGTCCTTTGTCTCAAGCAGTGTAGGACATTGAGTTGATGTGTATTGGCTGCTCCCGTCAGCAGAAAAAGTGCTAAGCCCCACTCTCCCTCTGCTATCAATTAGGGCTTAATGTCTGGCTTCCCCTGCTGCCTACAGAAGACCAAGGGCAGAGACTTTCCTTGAGAGACATGACCGCGGCTCACACAACACTAATTACCAGCAGGGAATGACTTACACTGATGGGATATCCACCAATCACAGCACACCAAATAACAGCGTGAAGTCTATAATAGGGCAATTTGAGAGCGAAGAAAAATGATGATAATTAACCAATTTATTGAAAAACATATTCGCATGAAATAAATTCATGCATCAGTAAAATATTTACATAAACGTCTTGTAATGAGCTGCTTATTTATGCTTTTGATGCTTGATGTTTTTTGACAGATTTCTGAGTAAGCAGAACTTGTGAAGAGAAAATGGTCCATTACTGACAGCAAGCACATTCAAAGTGCGCTGTGTGACATGATTTTAATGAAACGGAGTGGGAAGACGCATCAAACGCACACCCGAACTTGAGCTCTCTCTCTCTCTCGGACTAAAGTGTGGTTTTATTGTCAGAGTATAAATGAAGAAGTCCTGATCGAACAGAAACCAAATAAAGCACTTAATCCAGCAAAACAACATATAAAACAATAGCAACATTACCATTCTATATATTAGTTTTCACTGTTGTTGGCGGGGTCCGCCATCCCCCACATGGGCTTCAAATTGCCCTCATGCACAAAATTAACTGTTTGCTGTGTTAACGCCGTACCAGTGTTGTATTAAATTACTCCTACTGCTGCTAGCTCACATTAAAACTTGACAAACACAGCGTGAAGCGGTCGCGGGAAAGCAATGTTTTTGTCACCAAGGTTAGCACTGACAGCGATCATTCATCAAAAATTTGTATACGAAAACAAGACGTGGCTGCACACCTTCAACTCCTCAGCAAAGTTACCAACTACTGATGTATGTGTGTGATTTGGCTGCACTATAAACAGATGTACTCTTCTGTTGTGTTTTGCATAAAGTAGTTGCTCACGAGTCTTTGCTGTTTTAAATTCTGGGACCTGTAGTATTACACCGCACTTGCTGTGGCCACAGATATCGTCAAATAAACCAGGACTGAAATCTCAGGGATTAAATCTTGAGGAACAGGAGGATTTAAATGCTGTTATTTTTCCTCCTGTGGTTAACCACGGCAGGATTAGGAAGACATAATGGAGACATTTTCCTCTTCTCTCTTTGTCGGTCAGTGGTCTTCACCTCTTGCTTCATTATACCTCACAGACATTTCTCTTGATGTGCTCAGAGCCTGAGCTGTGTGTCAATGTCATGGTCAAACAGTGTTTCTGACTCACACTGCTGCAATATCAATAGACCCAAGACCAGACAGGAGAAATGAAGTCATGGGACTTGTACGTGCAGCGCTGTTTTCTGCAAAGCTTTGGTCTAAAATACTTTCACTCAGATCTGTGCATTTTGCACTTTAATGTCTTTTTCATCTCGTTGGATAGTAATACAAGCTGTGCAACATTCTTACAATTTGAGAACATTAATTAAACATTATGAGAAACATCCCTTATGAAGCTTTTGGGATGTATTTTTCTTTTCAACGACATTTAATTGGGTTTTTGTTGGTTCAGCATCGTGTACAAATGACAAAAACCTTTTGTGACAATCAAGATTTAAATTTGTGAAACAATATCTCTGACGTGTGTTTCTGAAGTTAGCAATAAGGCTTAACATAAATACAAGTATTTCCATTAAATTTTATGATCCTTAAGGGGCTGAAACGTCGTCAAATTGGCAATACAAACTGAGAGTAATTGCATAAAAACCTTTCATCTTCAGAGTTGTCCGTCTGGAAAACAAACCGGTGATGAAAGCGAGCCTTGTTCGTTTAATCATTTGTTTATCCAGTAACCTTCTCGAGTGCTCGAGAGATAACAATTCTGACATGATGAACCTGAGATAGTTTGTTGTCCTACGGGGTAAATGTCAATTAATGACTTCTAGCAACAAGATTTCACCTCCAAGACACCACATCAAAGCTGTGGAACTGCTCGTGCAAAAAAAAGGCCGATGCGAAGTGGTTCATTAATAATTCCCCTTGATTTATTTTGGATTTTCCTACATCTCAAGATCAAAAGTGTACTCTGTTTGGTGCTGACTGGCAGGAAAATCCCTATTCTCATATTAAGTTATAATGTCATCAAATCCAACACCTTGAGTGACTTTAGAGTAAAGGTTGATCTTTCTCTAGTGCATCTGCATCGGTTTGTCTGTAATTATCAAACATACTGAGGATGGCTAACTTGACTAACTTGTAATCAGAGGCTAGAGTTGGAAACATTCAGCAAATTTCTGCCTTGGGCTAAATGTAATTTTGACAGTGAAACAGACGATAAACTGACACATGTAGACGCAAAAATCTAAAAATAAATGTTGAATGTTGTGTCTACTACTGTCGAAACCAGTAATAACTGCTCATGAACCGACGAAGGTAAGCTGTCATTTTCAATGACTAGTCTGGAGCACGGCTGTCAGGAGACAGTGGCAGGATGCACTTTCTTTACTCTTGAAGACAAAAAAGAAAACAACAAGACTCTGCAAGAGTCTACAACAGATGGCAACTTCTGTGGCTGTGAAGTGAAGCCAATGCCAAAAACTGCAGTTCCTAAAACGTCCACTTGAGGCCGACTATAGAACAAGTCAGTCTCCATAAGTCCCCATGTTAAAATGTCCAACTTCACAGCAGAAATAAACATGTTTACAGCCTGGTACAAAAAACAGTTTTGGTCTCTATAGCTAATTTCCCCGTTCATGACAACTGTACTGAGGGTGAATTTTTATACAACTCACCTGTTCAAGTTATATTAAGGCTTAAAGTTATGCAGGATTAAGAGCGTGGCAGCTTTGATTGACAGGTGGGTGCCGTTACAGATGGCTTGTTTGAGCAACCAGGCGTCCGGAGACTTAGCCAGGAGACCCAAGAAGCAGCTACCAACGTGGCGGCGGTCAGACCCACAGATCTTGAGCTTCAAAATGGCTCTTCGGAAACCTGTTGTGACGTCGCGCATACGCTGTCCATTCTTTATACTGTCGGTCTACAGCAGCTCTGTGATGCTGCAGTTATAAAGCCAGCGGTGCTTAGAGCGTTAAACACAAATTTGATTTCATTAATTTGATCATAAATGGACAAAATAAATAATTAATGGAGGAATTAAAGATATCCAAAGTTATTAAAATCCATCTTATGTGGAAGATGAATATTTGTACCAAACGTCATGGCAACCCATTCAATAGTTGTTGAGATGTTTCACTCAAAAACACAAATGTGAACCTCGGCTGCTGCTTCAAAGTCAAAGACCTCGAGTGCATCTGGAGATTAGAGGAGGTTAAATAGATCAATACAGCTGGTTATCTGCTCCCGACACATGTGAAGCAAAGGAAGTAGACAGACCATACATACAAAACTGATGTAAGAACGTCTCAAAGTGCATATATCGACTTCAAGCAGCAAACAAACAGTCTGGACCTGAATTTTGATCACGGAGAAACTACGTGTAAGCAGCTGACTTTTATCAACCATGACAACTACAGGAAACTCCAACCTACTGTCTGAAATAATATCTTCCACCATTATGCCCAGCTCAATCCAAAAGGTATTGATTTCTGCACCAGCAGGGGGAGAATCTCCTACAAAGCAAACACTGTTAGAAAGCTTTGCTGATTAAATCTGTTGGCATCCACACATTTCTCCTTGTAACAGGATGTTAGGTGTCATAACTGCTTAATCCAGTGCCTCATCCGACGTTGTAAGAGGGAAACAATTCATTTCAAGAGTGGCACTGAGCGTAATGGTCTTCTAATTTGATTATCTCGCTTCTTTTTTTAATGAGGTGTTCCTTTTAATGTCATGATAATGGAACATTGCAGCCAGTCTAACTTCTTCAGATTCTTTCAAGTTAAAAGTTTCGTCTGAGAGAGTTTCTTTTTATATTAATATTGGCAACTGGTCCGGTTCGTTCATCATCAATACGCCTCAGGTTTGCATCAGTTTAAAGGACTTTTCAGGCTTCATCCAACCAGCACCATATTGACAAAACTAGATGAGAAATCTTTAACATGCCGCCGTATGTGCCATATGTTTTGGCTCTGGCCACAGCTGCAGGATTATTGGACAGGGGGGTCTTTGACCATTTAGCACAGTTATTGATCCTAACCATCTGTCAGCCTGTATTTGGAGCCGTCCTCGAGGACTAAAAGATCGCTGCTAACCAAACTGTAGATGTGGCCTTCTCTACTGCTTGCTCAGTTACAGACTCTCCTCAGAAGACTTCACCAACATCTCATCAACGCTGGCTGGAGGATGTCAGATGTGAAAGGCACACATAAAACTCAAATATAATAAGGAAGTTTCATAAGATAAATCAACTTTTTCTGCTCCATTTTTCAAAATGTGACACATCCACATTAACATCTTCTAGAATACACTACCTAAAGTGTACAACAGTGTAGTGGAGGCGGCCCACCTCACCTGAAATACAAAGCACCTTCAGTCACATCATAAGAAATTATTACACTTTAATGAAATATTTTAGCTTCGGGGGGGAAATGAGCAGAGGTGTTAATTCACACGGCGTGTAGAACGGGGGAAATGTACACGTGATGAGACGTGTTGCCTGACTCAGCTCAGCCGGCGAAGCTGATTGATCGATCACATCGTGTGTCGGCTTTGAAAGTAATTAATCAGAGCTGCACATCACAATATCGGGGAGAGAATAAAAATCAGGTGAGTTTTAACACGTGGGAAAAGTCGAAAATGGACGCAGAATAACATCAGCTGTAGCTAATAATTCGATGACAGCTAAAATGAAACTTTTGTCTCTCTAGCTGATGTCTGTACCATTAACATATATAAAGACAGACAATGTGTCTCCACTTCCACTGTACAAATATGAAGCCAAAATATCCTGGATACGGCAGCTGCCATCTCTCGCTGCTGACTTAATTTGAAGCCAAAGTGTGCACCACAACATCGAGGTCCTGCCCGCACACCTGGCTCAGATGTCAATCATGACGTGAAACCCCCTTAGCATGAAATAACTAATCAAAATCAAACTTCTCATACAATGAACAGTTGAATATACATTAACATTATAAGACCTACTTAGCCGCCAGGGGGTGATGATGATGTTTTGGTTTTGCCTTTTGGGGAGCTCCCATTTCGTCCATCTTTATACACATTTGACAGTTTGAACTGACGCCAAATATCTGATATTTGTGAGTGAAAAGACACCACTGAAGAACTGTGAGTGTTTTTTAGTTTAAAAGACCAAAAGAGTGGCAGCTATTAATGAGTTCTTCCAATTAAACATTTATGCAAATCAAAAGTTTTAAAGAGAATACGTAAGATTTATTACAACGTAATGCAACATATTTAATCAATAGTTTGCATCTCAGTTTCAGGTTGTAGCTACAGGTTTACACCTTTAATTAAGCTGACAAGAAAGAGTGTTTTAGTGAAGGTAGTGATGCATATTAACTGAACCATCTGGGTTTTAGTCACTTATAATTTTGCTATAAATATTTACATTCATACAAGCAAAAAAAAGACCAGTTGGTGGTCAATTCAAAAAGAGATTTCAAAGCTGTGCTCATTAAAAGTTGACGGACATTCATCATGTCTAATTATTTAATATATAATAATTTGACTACATACATTACTGGTTGATGATGTATTACTGTTCATCTGTGTTAACACATTTAATTGCTGTTTCACATTGTCTTGTTTGATAATTGCCACTAGTTGTTAATGAGGCTCTGTTTGACAAAATGCCAAATATACACTGAATATATATATATATATATATATATATATATATATATATATATATATATATATATATATATATATATATATATATATATATATATATATAAAAAATATATATATATATATATATATATATATATATATATATATTATGATGTGGCTGTCAGTTGCATCTTCCTGATGTCTTCACTCACCGTGTAATGTGGACCGGTGTCTGTTCGTGTTTGACAGGAGCAAATGCAAATGACAGAAGTGATGTACAAACTCAGACGACAGACGGGATGAACAGCTGGAGATGACAGAGGACTGGAAGCTACTAAAGACGCCCCTCCAGTTTCAACAGAAGGTACGCTAAGGACATCAGAGAGATGCAAACTCCAATCAAAGTTAGAACTGTGTCGTCACTGACAACTGGTGAACTTTCACTAACAGAAATGTATCAAATTGGGATTCACCCATTAGTTAAAAAAACTTGAAATTGTTATTATAGAGTTTAACATTTAACATGAGCTATACTGTGGTGATCATAGGAAACTGACAAATATACATTAGCTGCCTTTCCACTGCAGGAACTTTCCACAGGGACATTTGGAGGAACACAGTGCGTTTCCACTGGAAGAATCAGGGTCTAAATTAAGTTAAAGGGACATTATTATATTTTAATCCCCCAAAAAGTCCCTGCTGCTTTTTTTTACTGGTCGAGTTAAAAATCTGCAGCTGCAAACCGGTTTGTTTTAAGTTCATCATCATGGATGTACAAAGAAAACTGGATACAGCACTGGAGCGGGACTGCGTTTATTCTCACAGAAGGTACTCAGTGTCGCAGGAAGCCAAAGAGCAAGCAGCTCCACGAGACTTTCCAAATGTTATCAGACCAAATAGACCAAATTCTGACCATAAAATGAGTAATTTTGTGGGGTTTGTAGAACTAAACACCATTTTACAATAGCTTCTTTCACAGTGTAAGGTTATAGGATGGATACCATTGCTGTCATTACACGGTCTGACCACTATGTCCAATTGGTTTCAAAGCATGGCGCTCTTCCTGGGGGCTCAGTGATGACACATCAACATGGAGTTACAGAAGAAAGCATAAGACAGAAGGATGAATGACAAAGCCCAGGTCTCTGGTGTTTAATTAATCTTAAACCTGTATACCCAACAGTATCCTCAAGACGAAAACCATCCACAGGAGGGGGCATTTCTGCTCGCCATGCCCAAACGCTGTCCCGCGATTACAGGGTTACTGTGACGACCACGGCGGGGATGGGATAGACAGAGGCTGATTTTATGTAAGACTAAGTAAACACTATACAGGTCATTGTTGTCGTGTGTAGTTGCATGCAAAAATGACATGCAAAAACAGCTTTTTCATACATTAGCAAATTAATTTCCCTAATCTTCGCGGGACTGCGATGGAAACACAGATAACAGGCTGTGGGAACCTTTTATTTCCTTGAAAAGAAGTACTCTGAGTGAAAACTTGGCGATTGTGCAGTGCAGATGTGTGCACGGATGCCGATATTCTGCCTATAAGTAGTTTGTCTCTCCCTCAGTAAACATGATCAAATACAGTTTGAATCTCCTAGACAAAGAGACAAGAGGTAGCTCCTGGGATCCACACCAGAGGCTGCTATTGTACGCAATTTATCACATTATCATCAACAGTTTTCTGTGCACAATTTTACTTTCTGCATATATTTTCAAGCATACTGGCACCTCCTCTCAATCAATTTATTTAACTGACTTAAAAATATCAAATACAGAACATGCAGAAATGTTAATTTTGCATCTGTTCTTTTGCAAACGTGTTTGACTACTGTATGCATCTGGCATTATACTCCTACTACTTATATTCCCCGTGATAACAGGGGTTTTCATTTGTGATTATTCTTCCTCAAGGAGAACTTTATCTTTGAATCTGACCTCTTTCACAGCATCAATAAAGGACTGCTGGAGCTGATAGAAACTCGCCGTCTTGCACAAGGACACTTCAGCAGAGAGGCTTCCTTCGTCTGCCCTATTCACTTGTCCCTCTCATATCAGAGCTTGTCTTTCTCGTTTTAGTAAAGTAGTTACTTCTGACACCAAATTAGTACAAAAAACAATATCTTCATGACTGCCTCACTCCTGGGAATATCATTTACACAATTTATGGGTCAGCCGTAGAAAGAAGTGCTCAAAAACGTGCAAATAGATGGCCCTTCTGGTGCTGCACCATCATGTTTTGTCAGCCAGACTGTATCTCACTCGCTGGCTCACATCACTTCACACAAATGGCTCTTTAGAGGCACACAATGTCACGGCACTCTTCTGGATAGCTACCTTTTTATTATGAGTCAGTGTTAGATGTCACAAGTACAGTAAAGCTCATAATGCAGTGCAGTAAGCTTCTGACAGGCTGCTCCTAATTAAGATGAACGGCATGTGTAGCTGCTGTAGGCGTCATTAAAATCCCTATAAATCCTACAAATTTTTATATAATGAGGAAACGTGGCATCGATACGCCCTCAAAAAAGGAGAAAGCCTAAAAGCTAAACTAAAGGAAGTCATCTGATGTGAGACATGGAAGTGGAGAGCAGAGGTGCTTGTTAAAGAGCTTCACACACGCACTGTCAGTACAGATATCTTGCTGTAGATGTAGCGACATATTTATAAGTTTGATCTGTTAAATAAGAAATTAACAGACTAACATTTATTTAAAATTTGTGAATTAGAAATATCAGCAAGGTCGTTCAAGCCTGAGTGATAACACATAACATTCAAGTCTCTCTTTTATTCCTGTAGTGTCACATCAGCCTGACATCTCTCTACTTATTTAGCACGCCTACAAAATAAATGGAAATCAAGAGAAATGCACAAGAACATCATATGCATATAATTTCACCTCATTCGACTTCATTTCAAATCATTATGCTTCTTTATTCGTCTCCAGACTCGCAGCCCTGACAGACAAATGAAGGGAGCTGAACAACACACTTTAGCCGAGCACTGTATTTAGAGAACTCATTAATGGTTCTGATACTGGGAAACAATAATTCTCCTGCGTATTGTTGGTTAGTCTGCGGTTGTTTTTCGACGAGTCTAAAAATAAATTCTGCACACTGTCACATTCATTAGGCATCAACATGAACGCTAAAGCTTTCTCTTCTTGTTCTTCGCGATCGAAGATCAAGTCAAAGTTTTTTTTGCCACTGAGCTTACGAAATCCTTTTTCACATGCGGCATTCTTCCAGTAACGCAAATGTGCAAACACCAGTGTATAAAATTAACTGTTATTATTATGGAGACCTTTTTCTGCCAACTGAATACTTGTTGCTTCTCTTTACTGGATCTCAAAACAAAAGATTAATATCATCAATACCACTGTCATGTCTGTCTGTTTAATAACATCCGGCACCCAATTAGCCTAGCTTAGCATTAAGACTGGAAATAGTCCTGCATATAACCTCCCAATTAAACAAACAAGATTAAATGTGTTAATAAGTGAGCTTTAGACATGCTGGCAGGTACATTTTATTACCTTTGGACAGAGCCAGCCTTTCAGCCTTTATGCTAAGCTAAGCTAAGCTAATCAGCTTTAGCTATAGTAGCTTCATGACTAACTTGAATAAGCACATTTCCTAAAATGTTAAAGTAATTCGTAATTAGATTAATAAATAAACAAGGTGCTAAAGGTGTCCTATAAATATTAAGAACTTCTGTTCTGATTAATTAACTGGACATTTTTAAGACCCTCAAGTTTGACTGAGACGAAGTAAATAAATGAAATGATGTCGCTCCTCTAGTCAATAGCCCAGTTTTATATGATGATAACAAAAGGGAGGTAACGGGATAAGGATAATGTTTATACTGAAATACGTCAACATTTTCCCCTGAGGCCAAAAAGCACTGACACCCTCTGTACTGTAAATAGCCCAGTTCTCAATCCACTTAACATAAACAAGGTCTGCCTGCAGTGATGTCATCCCTTCCTGGCCTGAGAATGAATGGGGAAATTGTGGCGCTGAACCAGCTTAATTCATTTGCCTGACAAACTAACTTCCGTGTTTCCTTTTGAATGTGAAAGTTGGAGGCACAGGAGCGACCGTTGTGTTCTGCTGTAGCTGATGCGTGTTAGAGCACATAAAGAAGTCTTGTGTGGGAGAAAGAGAGCAAGGGAGGAGGTGGTGTCCAACAAAGGAATGAAGAGATTAGGGCAACTGTGCACAAAATTACATTTAAGAAGCTCTTTGATAAACCTATTGCAAAAAATATTATTGGTTTCTCCGGAGAAATCCATTAAGACCATCAAATAAAATTCAAACAGCATAAATTAAAAGTCAGCATTTCAGCCGTGTAATTTTCATAAAGATTCATAATCGCAGAGGAACATATTGACACTAAATTTGTGTACATGAAAGTCAAATGTTGCCTGCTTCATTAAAATTGTTCTACAGCTAAATAACTAAAACATTACAGAGGAACAATTTGCTCTCAAACAAGCAAAACTCACCTTTGTTTATTTATTATAAAAATGAACGCTGGGAGCATGAAAGCAGTTTTATTGGTTCAATTCATCAGCCATAGTGCAGCCTAATTAAAACAAATGACACATACAATGGATCACAGGGAGTTTGTGATTCAAAACACATGCAGTAGTTTCAGCTGAATTTTAATAAGGCTTCCCTTAAAAAACGTGTTTATCAATTACTCTGTAAGTGGCCCGAACGAGAGCGAGCAAAATAATAAATCGAGTCCGATTTACTCTTTACTGTAACACCTACTGCAGAGTTTGTCAGCCCGGCTGGAGGAGGTGATTAATGATGAATTAAAAATGACATAACATGTGGTGTAAAATACAAGCAATTTCTATATTTTAGGACACACTGTCCTCCCTTTCCACCTGAGTGATGGCAGCAGTAATTTGATTAAGTACATCGTTTGTTATTGAACTCCGCTTACACCTCAATTAGGATTTTTTGACAGGGAGGTGACAGCTTTAACGTACACTACGTTATCATACAGAGTCAATAAAGCAAAAAGAAAAGCCCTCCACACAACATAATCAGTCCAGCTCCATGAGTACACATCTCTAATTCCCCCTGCTGGCAGCCAACACAAATTAAATGTGACAAATGATTTAAAGCTGTTTAAAAAGTCAGACTGTTTCATTATTTCCAAATCTGTGCAAAGAAACAAAGTAGTGAAGATTAAAACATTTGCAGCCCGTTTTCAGTCAACTGTTGGTGATAAATCCTAATTATCCTCTTCAGTAGATCTACTGAAAAATATCTCCACAGTTCTGCCAACAGATTCTCTCACATGACAAGACACCAGCGCCAGCAGAGCCCCAAACGTTTGCCCACTCTGTGCTGCCAAGTGTTAACACAAAAAGGTCTCAAAGTCTTAACTGTGTTCTGGTAAAAAAAAAAAGAGCAATACAGGAGCCTCACAAAGCCATGCATGCATGCATACAGTACAAAGTCACCCTGCAGCTCAAACCCACACAGACTCCAGCTCCACACAGAGCCACGGCTACATTTGCTTGCCTACCTGTAGCCCTCGTCTCCTCAGAATGCTGGACTCGTCCATGGTACAGAGCCCTGACTTATCATGCCTCCCTACCGGTGCGAAGCCACGCTGCACTGCCTGAGCTCCAGCCTCCTGCTCCTCCCTCCCTCCCTACCTCAGGCTAAATCTGATCTTAGCAGCTGCTAAACACTTCCATCAGAACTTATCTGATTGGAGGGGGGCAGTCAGCTGACACCTCCTCTTGTTCCTCTCCTCTGTAACTTCAGGAGTGAAGGAGAGAGATGGAGCGCGCGAGAGAGAGAGAGAGAGAGAGAGGGAGAGGGAGAAGGGGAGAGAAATGAGGGTGAAGGGAGAAGATAGGCAGTTCTAATTTAGCGTAGCAATGGGCGGGAGGGCGGTGGAGGTGGTGGTGGGGGGTACCGGGGACAAGTGGGAGCCCCAAGACTCATTTCTCCGAGTAGCCACGCTTTTTGGGCACCCGAGGTGACCATGAAAATGAGAGGATATCCTTCCCAGCATTGTTCTGCTCAGACCTCAACAATGAATCTGGCATCCTGTCTGCGGCAGGCAGGCAGGCAGGCAGGCAGGCAGGCATACCAACCTCACTGGTCTTATTGCAGTCAATGAAGCTTAGAGCGGTGAAGGAAGCATGATGACTGAGACTCCAGCTGACATTAAATGCAGAAGGAAGTGTAGAGTATAAAGTAGTATATGGAAGGAGGAGGGGAATAATAGCCCGGCACACTTTAAGTAAAAAAGTGTTGCTGCCCAAGACCTTTCAAACCTGCTGTGAAAATGTCACACAAACTGCTGTGGGACAATTTGTACATAAGAGATGCTTGCTTCACTCCAAACAACCAAATACTGAATCATTATCAAGCTGAAATCAGCCTGCAAAACCTGTTTTATACAGCTGATTTCCAACAAATTCATGAGCTCTTCCAGCTCCACGCGGAGATGAGTTTTGAGGCAGCCAGCAAGTGGCCATGAGATCTTCACACGCACTAACTCGATGTCCCCACACTCTCCTGAATTATTCGCATTCGTAAAAGAAGTTGTTTCCAACGCCATGCTGCCAATTCCATCCTGCAATTTCACATTCTGTTTCAGTCTGTGTTTTTCTTTGTGCCCCCTCCCTCTCGCTTTTTTCACCCTCTCTTACTCATTTCCATTCACTGTGCTACTGCTCTGTGAATATTAAGTGGGCCACTTCCATTCTCCTCATCTCCAGCCAAGCTCAAATGATTTCTCTTGGAGAGTATGGCCTGGAATGACAGCTACGTTACTACTACGGCTGGTAAAGGAGGTGGGGGGGCCGTCAGACAGGTGACCACTACATCAACTTTTTAAACCTGTACAACACAAAGCTCATTGAGTGCTGCAGAGGGTTGGTCAGGGTGGGGGGGGGGGAGACGGTCATTTGTGTTGCTGTGCTGATAAGAGAGTCGAGAGTAGAGAGCTCGGCTAATCAGGCTGTTTTTGAATAAACCTCTTAAACCCTCAGAGGACGAGGATTACAGTAGTCAACTTTTTTCAGCTTGAACAATGCCCTCCAGATTACCTGAGGGAATTAAAGAATCCTGTTCTGTTCATCTGACTCGTCTCAAGCCATTGCTCAGTCTGTGGCTGCGTAAAGGAACAATTAAGAAAATTCCACGTTGGACGAACAATGAGGACGAGACGCCGCGGGAACTCAGGGGAGGGTTCATTTGTATTATTCAATAGACGAAGCTCCTGTTTCTCTATTGTGCATTATAACTGTAACAAGCACTACACTCACTATACCGGTGTCAAAACAATTAGCAAATTAAGTGACTGAAATTTAATCGTTCATCAAAGAATCGTAATAAATACAAAGTACAGCTAAGGCTGATGGGAATGTGATTGGTTCTGCAAGTATTTAGTCATATGTCCAGATAATTTGGACCTGTCGGTGACCCTAGAGGAAACTTCAGGGCATTCAGGGGACATAAGATTTATTGTCTGGGCACCATGCCTGTCTGAACAAGATTTGTTGAGATATTTCAGTCTGGACCAAAGTGGTGGACTGACCAAAAGACCAACACTGCAATTCCCAGAACATTGCTGCTAGCGTGGCTAAAAATACAAAATATTTTCTGCCTCAAGCATCTCAAATGAGAGTACTCGCTGCTGTTTTCATTGTTTTATATGATTATAGGTGGGATATCTTTGAGTATTGCATCAAAAAAGATATTTCAAAATGTTATATTGAGCTATGCTCAGGCTGTGATGGTAGCACGTCTAGTCCCATTCAAAAAATAAATAAAATAGACACAAAGTAAAGCTGCTTTGAGTAAGGTTTCAGGGCAGTTATGAGGGCAGACAGTTTGTGCCAGTGGCCTTGGAGCTCAGCCACAGAATAGCCTCTGGGAAAAGTCCAGGGGTTGTCTGTGACTCATTTCCTCCTGGCAGGTGGGCAGCTGAGGTCGTTTCCTTTGCCTTTGGAGAAAAAAGGGAAAGCTGGCACTGAAAGCATGCAGAGAGCGCTGATTGAGTGACCCACAGCCTCTGCTCTGCCTGAGCTTATCACACCAAGAGGCAACCTACAGATGTAAGGCAAGCAGAGGAGGTACACTGGCCTGTGAAGAGAGCGGTAAGGAAAGAAAGAGTCCATTCCCTCCATACAAAGCAGTGCAAAGAATCCATCTGTCCAAAGCCAAAGGAGTTAGAATATCCAGCCATGATAAAACCCTGTAGAGCCAACCTCCCAATGGATGAGGCGAGTCTATAACCTTGACAACAAGCACAAAGACAGAAACCAAAAAGAAACAACAGTTGCGATGCATCACTCTCAATTCCTCCCTGCCTTTTTCAATTTTGAGTAAATTGGAGTCGCCATGTAAATGTATGCATTCATCAGATGAAAAACCATGTCAGCTTGAGTCCACTTGGAAAATCCAATACGCTTTCTTCTCAATTCATTTTACTCAGTTTGGGAGAAGCACACAGTCACACTGTGCATAAAACACGGGCGCATTTGAATCTCAGAAAAGAGAAAATTGTATCTCAAACAGAGTGGATGACAGGGGGCTGAATGTCTCAACTGCAACTACTTTATCTAGAGTGACAGTTTCATTTATATCCCACCACCCGTATGTTTACAGTAACATGCCGCATGGTTTGTAATTTTGGGATGTGTGAAGCAAATATATTTCCAGAGCCATTCTGCGGAACATAACGGGGAAGGAGAAAACACAAGCGGAGATGAAAGCGCCTCGTGATGCACGATGCTAAATGTTTTCATGCAGTACGGCAGTATCACTGTTACACAATCCTGCTGAAATACCAGCACACAATCTGAATTATATGATGCTTTGTACTAACACTTAGTTGCAGCGTTGATTTAGCTTTAATCTTTTCTATTTCCAGTTTGTAGCTCTGTGCATTGCGTGTTTACATTAACTTATATGATTAGTTTCCACACTGTAAACCTTGGAGAGATCTGATTAAAGGAATTAAAATATATACACAACAGTACAATATATATTATATTTATACCCACACAAATCAATGTCTATAATATGCAAATAATACGTCAAATGTAAACATTACTAAACACAAACTGAAGCTCAAATCTTGGACCATGAAACAGGAGAGAGAGCACAGAGAACACATCAATAAAAGGTGCGTCTGAGTAACTTATTTTCCACTCTCGTGTTCTTAGTACAGTATTTTTATATCAGAGGTGGGCTCGGTGGTTCAGTGCCGACTGAAAAATCTTTGGTATTTGTCAAGAACTTAATGGTCCTGCTGTCCAAACACCACAACACCTTCTGCTTGTACACATAAACTCTACTTCCTTCCTCTGCGACGACAACAATGATATCAGTGAAGGACATCACCGACTACAATTATGAAGGAGAATGAGAGTCCACAAAGGCACAACATCAGGATTATGACGGTCTTATCTCCATATCGCACCAGAGGTGAAGTATTGATTTTCTGCCATAGAGCATCACAGTCAAGAGAGATGTGCCACGCTTGTCAAAGAGCCATGCACACCCAGGGGCATGATGGGAGAGCATAGAGGAGGAAAAAACACAAAAAGCAATAACAGGAGTCCTGTGAGGCAAAGAGAGGGGGCTGTACGGCTGATAAAGCATGATACCAAGAGTCTTCAACCAAATAATGTTCCTAATGTCTGTATATAATGTTGTTATAGTTTAATAGTTATACGACTACTACACAATATCAAGAGGTGTATGTTTTAATATGGATAATATAGGTTTGAATATACATAAATACTTTAGGAGGTCACAGAAGATTAAGATGTACTACAGGTGAAACAATTAGACATTTAAATGATTAGTCAGATAATTAATATGCGAGTATTAGCGATGTGATGTGTGAGGATTTGTAGTTTTTCTACATTTTGTATCATTATAAACTGAATATTTTGTTATTTTCTGCTTTGTTTAATCACCAAAGGCAACAACAACAAACCACATCATTTCTTCTGCTTTCTGACATTATAGATTATATGAGTAATTAAGTGAGATAATAATCATCAGATGACTAATTAAAAGTGTCATTTTATCATCACGTCACGGTAAGCAAAAACAAGAAGCCATTAGTGTGCAGAAGTGTTCACTGACCTGGGTTTTTTTCTGCTACAAGAAGCTGCAACTGCCAGTGTTATTTTACCATAATACTTTAATACCGCCTTAATAAAACAGGTAAGGACTAAACTAAACTAATGTCGCATCAGTGGATTACAGAAGCAGTAAGAGTTGAGTGAAAAGCTTTACAGCGGCACAGAAAATGTGTCTGCAACGATTTTATTTTTCTCATTCCAGGTTCATACATGTGAGAATTTGCTGCATTTCTTGATCAGAACAGTAAATTAAGCAGTTCTTGGTTTTGGGTCAACTTGGGCTCTACGATATCGTCATATTTTCTGATGATTTACAGAACCAACAGATTCATTGACAATGCAAAGATCTGTAGGTAGTTGCAGCTCTGCAAAATTCATTGAGTCATAACAAAGCAGCACTGAGGACATCAACACTTGTGGTCATGGTGAAGGAAGCTCGTGACTTTTAAAACCCTTTGGCTTCCTTCGTAACGCTGGAGAACCTTGAAGCAATATAAAATGAATTATCACGCCTCCATAATAAAGAACAAAAGCTCAAATGAAGCTTCACATTTTTCCTGGAAGCCCTTGAAATTAATCTTTTAAAAAAATATTGTCACATTTCGAATGAAAGAAGAAAAAAATCTAAACCATCCACATTTCAAACTCGCCCGTTTCAAACTGAATGAACAGCGTCCAAATCCGACAACAGCCAATTAAATCTCTTCAGACATGGATATATCTGCCAAAGCTGACTGTGGTTAGAAGTGACATCTCATGCTCGAGATGCAGCATCAGTGTTTATGCTGGCAGGCCTCCATTCATTCATTGTCACTAAGGCCAGGGACTAATGTGCTTCTCAGTCATATAACCATCATTATGACAAATGCCACTCCGGTTGTGTAACTGAGGTACACTGAAGATGTTGTTTCGATACCATTTATATTATGTAATGTCCAAAACAGAGGCAAGGACACTCAGCCAGCCAAGGCTGCACGATTATGGACAAAATTATTATTGAGATAAATATTGAGATCTTGATAATTTATCATGTATTATTCATTTAAATAAACAGAGCACTGCTTTCCTTCAGTGCTGTTCTACATTCCTGCTAATGTACAAAACCTTTGCCTCAAAATATGACTGGACCTTACACACAATACATCTCCTGGAAGTTAAATATAAATAAAACTGTACCAAAACTTTTGACCTAAAATGAAATCAACAGGGATTCAGTGAGATAATGTTGGCAATTCTTCTTGGCTTGTGCTTGTGGTGTTTTTTAGGTCAACAAGTCAGTCGTGTTGCTTTGCAGCGCAGATACAAGTCTCGTGCACACTTTGCATATGATTTGTTCTTGCCCTAAATCTAAAAAACAGCAGATCTGTTTTGAGAGCTCTCTACCATTTTTCTCTGGACATTATATTTATGTTTTTCCCGTTGCCGTTGTAGTCTTCTTCAGAGTTTTTGCGCAGGCTGCCGCTGCAGGATAGCACATAGAGCGGCAATATAGTTTCCCTAAAAGTGAAGCCAAAACATCTCGATCACCTGGTGATTAGTTTAGGAGGTGCTTGATCTCATTCATGCAGCAGTAGCAGAGTTTTCTATGAGCGCAGCACACAATTTAAACTAAATATTGCAATTGATCATATTCATGTAACTGCAGGAAGTCAAAATCATTATCGCAGTTCACATTTGATGATTGATTTTGTAGCTCTCCTCACAAAAAAGTCTAAGAAGAAAACAGCACCTTTTATTCAGAGGCTCGAAGCTGAAGTGTTTGTCTCTTTCACTTCTCTCCCAAGGTCAACTAATTCACTATCTTTTCTAAGCTTATTCTGAAGGCCGCAGATGAAGCCCCACAGTGTCAGTGCAGCCGGCTCCAACAGATATCGCTAAGATGCAGCAACACATCAGCCATTCTGCCTGTGTCTACATACGACAATTTTCAGGAGCATCTAATTTTCACAAGGTGCCAACCGCGGAGTCACTGGGGGCATGCAAACAGTGTTGAGAATAAGGATGAGTCAACATTTGACCTGCATACTACAGTAACATAAAGATGATCCGCTAAGATATTTGAATGCATACTGTATGCATTCAAATGACTGCAGGGAAGATTTAAAACCAGAGAACATGTATAGAATAAAAAATCTCAGTTAGCTTCAACCAGTTTTGTCACCAGAGGAAACTCATTCGAAGTGCTTGTTATCAAAATAGCAGTCTAAACTATTGATCCTTTGGCTCTGAGGTGTTCAAAGCGGGAGGATGGAGGCTCAGGGGGGCTCCCAACAGTTTCAGTTTCAGTCAATCGAAGTGAAAAAATACACTAGTCATCAAAAGGCGAGCGCATAGAAGAGACTAAATGTATGTGATTTGGTTAAAGAGAGAGTAGTTTGCAGTTTTTCCAACTTTACCAGAGTTAGACACGAATAAATTACTCAGAAAAGATCTTTTTAATGTTTTTGCTGCAGTCTGAAGTTTGTCAAACAGCAATATTAGGCTATCTTGATCCCATTGATATCCAGAAATTGAATGAAACTAAGCAAGTAAACTAAACGTGCTATGAGGACGTGCCTTTTTTTTTCAAGCTTTGTACGAGGGGAGGCCAACAGTCTCACATGCTTTAGCCTCAAAAGTGTTCATTAACTGTTAAAAATGATGCTTGTGTTTTATTTTAATGACCGTGTTGGACATAATTCAGGCATAAATTGAAGGAATTAGTTCATTTAAATTTTGTGAGAGGCCGCTGCATCTGTTGCATGATCATTATTTCAATGCATTTGTAATTTATCCAATAAAACTACAGCATTACAGCAGCACAGTCCATTCAGTGAAGACGTTCTCTCACATTACAGTTGATGCACCATTTGGTAATCACTCATTTTCTCCTTTTTCCATGAAAACTTAATTTTGGAGGTGGAGTGGTGAAGCATGCCACATAGCGAAGGGGGGCATTAGATGTAATGTGGCCCTGTGCATTGCACCCCAGTGCCTTTCCTTAGCAACAGGCCCAATTTTAACCCCAATCTGTGGTCCCAATTTGCTGAATGAAGTCTGATGAAAAGAATTGTGTGCCAGGCTCCCCGGGTCCCCATGACCTTCCAGCCTTACCTGAGAGACGAGTGAAGTCCTCTCCATTAACTTCACTCAGTTTCTTTAACGCTGACTGATTCTGGGCTCAGAATACAACAAGCACACTTATATCAAACACTCCTTTATGTTCAATAAGAGCTGATTATTGTGATGCAGGAAAGTCTGAATCCATGCAAAGCTGTCGAGACAGCTTAAGTGTCCTTGAGCAAGATACTTGTTCCCAGCCCACAGAGAGCTGCTGTGTACCTGATCTCATACTCTAACCTTTAAAGGATGTCTCTGCGAGGTCAGTGGACGATTATTCTAAAAACACAAATATGCCAAAGACTCTTTCAGGTCATAAAGTGGTAAAACATAAATTGAATCAACATGCAGGCAGGACAACTTATCCACTGGGGGATAATTAAGTCACAGGAAATCATGTATTCATTCACTCTGCAGGAGACAATAACCGAAGGGATTCATTTGTGGCTTTTACATGCACAAGGATGCATGTGTTTACTTCTAAATACTGAAAATGCACTAGCGCCCCCTAGTGTACAGAGTCTGCTCAGATATTTTGTACTTAAATCAAACCAGATCCAAAGATTTAATCATTAAAAATCACCCGAGACGCCTTCAGTTAATATTTAAGCCTTCAAATTTGTGTCTCTTTTTAAATAAATTGTCAAAATCATCATCAGGATCACATAGAGTATTAACGGTATTATGTTATTAGTGTAAACAGGGTCACTGTAATGTCATCTGAGGTTTAGTTAGACCTCGTCTAGT
Source organism: Argyrosomus regius (assembly GCA_946959425.1). Classification (NCBI taxonomy): domain Eukaryota; kingdom Metazoa; phylum Chordata; class Actinopteri; family Sciaenidae; genus Argyrosomus; species Argyrosomus regius. The sequence continues at coordinate 20,589,510 of OX336898.1, read as the reverse complement.
TCAGGTTACAGTATTCAGTCAGATAAGTGTCAGTTACCAAAATATTCTGTCACACACACACACACACACACACACACACACATTTCTGCACACACACAAACACATTTTATTACATTAACCTTTTCCATAACTGATGGCGAGCACACACTGGGAATGACTCATAGCTTAACAGCATTGGATTAGCCTCTGATAGGAGGGGGGGGCATCGTGATCTCGTTGTCTCAGGAGTGAGATACAATCAAAAGCCGAGTATCTGTCAGCGTCATCTGAAAGAACAGAGCTGAAGGTCACCTCCGCCTGCATGACATCATTCGGTTCAAACCGGCGATGCACCTGAACCTCTTCAGTATGTGTTTGTTCTGTTGCATGCATTCCTGTCAAGCAACGATCATAAATAGTTGCCTTTCTGAGTGTATTTAATTATTCTTGATAAATGTGAACGCTGATGTTGTGTGGCTTGTCATACTTTGTGTTCATAGAAACAAATGAATTTATCAAGTAGTTTTTCAAAACAAAGCAGCAGAAACCTGCAGCAGTGACAGATAAGAGGCATGAACAAAACACACAGGTCATTCATTAAACCAGAAATTATGTGTTAAGATAAGAGAATCTCAGTGATGCATGCATGCTTGCCTGAAAACCACATTGTATATGGAATATGGTTTGGACCCAATTACAGTTATTCTACAAATATAGAAAACTGCTCAGAACTAAACAGAAGTGGCAGCCCTGCAGAAATCAGGTTTACAGCTGCAATGATTAGTCATAAATCTGAATTATACTGTATTTTATGATGCGGTTAGACCGCCCTGTTAACACAGGTGTGTTCCTTGTTTGTGTGCAGTACGTCAGAGATCAAACAGGTTAGCGAGTGCAGAGAAAATGTTGTTTTTGAAAGACTAAAGGTCGACTAATATAGACCGAAGCAGATGTTGTGATTTTTGCAAATGATTACATCGATCTTTTTCCAATACATTTTGACTTTTGTACTTTACGACGCTGTGGAATTATTGGAATTGTTTGTATCACATCTTCCATCGGCTGCAGTGCTGTTAGCTTAAAAATAAAGTGAAGTTCATGTATTTAGTAGATAAATCTGTCGATGGAAAAATGTCATTTTGCTTAATTTAGACATTGTGGTTATAAGCAAATGATCTTTGAGGAAAAGTCTCCGATTACCCAACAGAACTGGTTCAGTGAAATGCACACACAGCAGCTTTTGTTTTGATCACACACTGTTCAAAGGGTGAGGTAATGTGTTCTGCCCAGATCAGGATGCAGAATATCGAGCTGGGGTCACGATTCGGGAAGTACTCACCAGGCTGGAGGTGAGGGAGGGGTCCGACTTTCCGAGGTTCAGGGAACACATACGGACCAGGTTGGAGATCTCAGATGACGGCTGGCATACTGTCTGTGTCTGCTGGGGGTTGGTGGGTAGCAGAAGGTACTTTCCTGCAGAGCGACAACAGGACGAGGTTCAGTCAACGTTTCATGTTTTTGGCGTGACTTCCCACGCCTAGAAATCTCCTGTGGTTTAACTTAGATAACTTAAATTTTCACAAAAAAGCAAAGAGTAAAACGTCAATCCAAAACTGTATAGCAGAACTTTATTTTTGTTTTTTCTCTCCCATCTATCATTGCATGATTTATCTTGTTAAAACTGTTAAGAGTAGCTGAGTAAACATCAGTAATCTTCATATATCAGTCAGAGGGGTCATTTTCCACACAATAAATACTTTTACTCTTGATATTTAGTATTTTGAATGAATATATGAACCACTGAGCAGCTCTCAACAAGCTTCGTCATACTACTGACCCCTGACCCATAATCAGAGGGAGTAAATGGGGAGTGCAGGTCAAATGGCATACCAGTAACATAAGCTAATCCGAGCTGTCGGCTCTTGTTAGCAGTATAAAGCTGAAGCCCCTGACCCCGTGCAGCCAGGCAGGATGTTAAAGGGTTAAATTAGGCCGGAGGGTGAAAAAGCCCATTAAGAGATCACTGACAATCCCCCAACATTACATAATCAAAGCAACAGCAAATGATGAAGGTAAGTTAATGGATCTGCCTCCGCTTTCAGCTCCCAGGTTTGACAGCTAGGTGGCACTAACAGCTGCTTTCTATCATTCATCCACTTTCATCTGCCCTCTTTAATCCTCAAACATCAGCACACCAAGGCAAGACAAAGATTAAAACATAACATGAGCCGTTTCAGCGTCTGAACGAGCGCATCTTATTGCACCACCGGCTCTGCGTGGATTGAAAAATAATTCATTGAAGTGTTTGTCATCTTTCATCCACATGTGTACATTTCCATTTCCTGTTTGAGTAAACACTCGAGGAGAAAGACAGAGGAGAGGATTAACAACCTTGGCACAGTGAAGGGAGGGAAGAGAGTGTGCTCAAAACATAAAGAGGATGTCTCAAGTTCATATAGCCTCAAGCAGATATCTCTATTCATCGGCTGTGTGAAGCTTTTAGAAACTGGAGATGGCAGGTTTGTAGATTCACCGTCCTGCTAATTGCAGGGTGAACACGACAGATTTCAAAACAATTTCCTGCTTGAGAGAGATGCTAATTAATTAAGAGTTAGTCATATTTTTGTATCGATTCAGTCATTTTCTGCTGCTACAGTGTGCAGCTCTATCCTGGTAATTGGACTGAACTGGCATTTTATTTCACATTCACTTCATTAATTAACTCATTTCTTGTTCGGTTGTTTTTACAGAACAGCCTGTGCAGTCGTGTTTAAAACTCAGCCACACCTGTCACACAATGTTGTGGCCATTCTTCTGCTACTGTTTTGTAAAGACGCATTCTCAATCGTACCTTGAACGCTCCAGTCGGTCGACAGTTTCTTTAGACATTAATGGGCACAATACCATACTCATCAAACGTGGGAATTCAGTGGTGTCAGACCAACATTTCTCTTTAATATAATAATAATAATGTGACAAATACATCATTTGGGGGCCCTCCCTCTCTACTGTCGACTTAAAGGCATGAAAATCTCTCAAAGAATACTTCAAATAAAGTAAATGAATAATTTAAAGTTGCAGTAGTTTCTCTTTATAAAGTCATGAACCAGGTATTAATTGCCACTTGCCACACGCATTAAAAGAATTTCTGTTCAATTACTGCAATAATTAAATAAGAATTAAACAATTATTTGTTGTGTTTATCCATTTTAGATATTAATTAATCAAATTAATTATGTAAAAAGTTGGATTTCTATCCCTTTTACTTCAATAAGTGCACTTGACGTTACTGTTTTCAAAGCGCTGCATTGTGCTGCATGTCTTGTCCTGACATCTAAGCAGGCTCACTTTGTCACTCCCATATGAGTCAGTTTGCAGACCTGACACTTGCCTGATGAGGCTTTCACACCACCGGTTTCAATCACAGCGGTACGGGCATGAAGCGCCTTCCACACAACTGCACAGATTTTACTGCCGCCAAAGTTCACTGTGCTGAACTTCGTATTGGCAGCTCACAGCAGCTTGTCAGGGCGGCTTTGCTTTTTGGGTGAATGCTCGCGCAGGTAGGAGTGGTCAGGGCGGCTGCTGCGCAGAGGTGAGAAACAGCCTTAAGATAGAAAATTATTCACAGTGGACGATGTCTACTTTTATTGTCAGATGATAAAGATATTCTTACGAGGGAAAGGTCACTGCGTGTTTATGTTCATGCCCTGATTGTAGATCTGTGTTCATACGACATGACGACATTTTATCTGTGGTTCTTCTTGGAAATTTACTTTATTTTATATATTTATTTTTTGCCATGTTAATTTTAGCTATAAGTCATGAAGACCTCTACTTAACACGTTTATTACCAGTGCAGTCACCTTCATAGTTACTCTGTGATCACTGTAGTAAATCCAAGAGAAGTGAAGGGAGACCAAACAGGATGAGAAGGGAAAACTGAGGTCCTTCCTTCCTTACCGGCAAATGTTTTCCCTCACTAGAGTCCGTCACATCCCGGCATAAAGGAAATCTCTCTTCAGGCACTAGTCAACACTTTTAGAAAGGGTGGATCAGGACATACGGGAATTTTTTTTTTTTTTTTACATTCAGTGCAGGTATGTGCAAGGTCAGACCACTCCGTACCCAACCTTGTGCAGATGTCCTTGTTTCAAACACACCTCAGCGTGAATCATGATGTGAAAGCTAACAAACAAATCAACAATCTGGACACACATTGTCACTGTTCTCCTGAGTTTCATTCAGTTCAGACTTCTTGAATAAAAGTATCTCTAACCTGAGGTCATCTACACTTGCTCACTCTGTCAGACTCAAAGGCTAAACAAGGCAAGTTATCTGAACTCAGGGTTGTAAACCATTGAAACTATGTCACGTTATCATCCACTCAAAGAGAGCAAAACAGCTCCTCGCTCCTCAGGGGGATTAAAAACATAAGCACTCTTGTATTAAATGTATTATAAGCTGGCATAAACATAAAGATTGGAGACACAGTCTCAGAGGAATAGCACTTGATGTTCTAACCACAACATTTGTAAAGGCCGGGGTTGTGACTTTGCTGGTACATGAGTGGATTTATAGGCATGTTTACGCTGAAGGATGTTTAACTTTCAACTTTTAAGTCTGATCTTTGGATAATAAATTACTGTCTGTTATTTATAACGTTAAAGCATGAATAAACCTTTCAATGACGTTTCAAAAATAGCATGTGCCTCAACAAAAAAATCTCAAATTAGAAATGAAGACTTTAATAGCACAATCAAGCCAATGGAGGTTGACTTGTGTCAGGCTAATGCTTGCTTATCCATCCTGTTGTTGTGTGTAGACCAATTAGTAAAGGGTAATGCATTCATTCAAAGCTGCACCCTGATGAAGAAACAATCTTTCATTGAGTGTGAAAAGGGCAACATTTTAATCAGTGAGGTGAAAGTCCTCCACATGTAACTCACGATGAAAAATAAGCTGTTCAAACCTCTAAAACAGACAATCTGCTCGAGGACTCGCAGGTTTCTCGCTGTAACAAGGCTGCAGTCAAAGCAGAGGAGCTGTATCTGTCGTTTTCCAGAGAGAGGAATTTATCTATGCTCATGTGAGACACCCACTCCTCTACCCAGAGGCAGAATGAAACTATACACTTAACTGTTTGTTATATTTTCATATCAGCAAAGCTCTTCTCATCTCCCTAATTTGTCCAGCTGTTAGTGATCCCTTGTTACTGGAAACTGGATATAAATTGGATGTAATTGGATGCATACGTGCCCCATGGTAAGTCCGACTAAATCTGATCAGGTAGTTTGTATTCCCCGAGTCTATGCTGCAGGATTTGCTACCAACCAACAAACTTAAATCACAAATCCTCACACAATGAATTTTACATTTCCAAGGGGAGCGCTCTCGGCTGACTTTACACATGTCCCATCACAGGAATACAGTCTGCTTCATTATGGGAGCACACACAGAAGAAGTGGTCCAAGTGACAGTGAAACAAGTAAGTAATAAGCTTGTTGGCTCACGTACTCTTCCTCATTTCTAGAGACTACGTGCAGCTGTGGACATTCAAAACCGCATTTTAACCACAGTCTAGTCATTCTTGTATGGACAACAGTGAATAGCTGAGAAGACTCAGGGGCATGAGCTAACACCAACTGACAGTGCACGTGCAGTTTCAGGTCAGTTATGTGGAGAGTCGCTGAGAGAATTTCCTACAGCAAATCAGATTGTGCAGTTTTTGCTTAAAAACCCCTGAGAACGTGTTTTTTTCTAAAAATTTCCATGCTCAAATCCCACAACTGTCCATTCAAATATAGCTAAGTCCTGATTGGTGCTCTGAAGTTATGTGACATCATCTTTTTTCAAACTGTATCCCGCCTCCTTCAAACCGGCACTGAGGAGCGCTGACAAAACACAATGAGGAGATGAGAAATCTGTCCTGTGGATCAACTGAACCTGCTCCAACTTTGGCAGAAAGGAGTGCAGGAACTCAGTCTGATCTTGAAAAGAACCCTTGATGCTTTACAGGTCTGTAGGGCAGTTTAGTGACATTTAGATCACATCTCTGCTGGCTGCAGATGACGTAATCCTATCAAACTGACCTCTGATGCTCTTATGAACGGCGTCCTGCCAAGTGTGACTTTGTCATTGTTGCATTCTCTGAGCAATCCTCTTCTCTGACAGATGACAGATGGTGTTTATCACAAACCATTTGAGTTTTTAATTCAAATCCTTGTTGGGAACTATTTTCTCCTCAAAAGGTAGCAAACACTTTTTTAAAAAAATGCTCACATCGGGGTCTGGGGATTATTCCTGATTATTCTGAGTAACTAAGGCAGCTTCTGGTAATACATTTAAGTCATTTTTCATTGCTTTGAACTCCACAAATGAAATTCCAATGTACTGGGAAGTCTGTGAGATCTCAAAAACACAACCAATAAAAGTAAGAAGTAAGGCATGTTGATTTGAGTGAAATTCCTATTTGGAGCACTTAATAGGTTCATTTCCCATAAAGGAGCATCCAAGTATTCTAAAACTAACAGATGGTCATTGGTTTGTGGCCAATAACATGAAAAAGATTAACATAAACAGTATTTCTTCCTCTGTGGTCGACCATTAAAAATATTTATCTGATACACATGTGCCAAGTTTGAATATTATGATGTACAAACACATCAAGAACAGAAGGTAAGGAAATCTGTTGTCGTTTCCAACCCTCACAGGAAAATATACAAATTCGGTGGTGTGGTATCAGTTACATATAAATGCATCAATCTGGCAGTCCAAACCAAACAAAACTTGTGTGAACCTACAATGTGAAATACCAGACATGAATTACCTGTGAGGCCGCCTCCTAGGCTCCTTCTTCGAACGTTTTTTCCATCGTCGCTGAGATGTCTCCTAAATTTGAGAGCAGGACTTAGTCCAAGAGTCAAATCTGGGATACTGGACTTCCTGAGGGACGTGGAGGGAGGGTAGAGGATGTTGTCCAACTAGATGAAAAGACAGAAAACAATTAGCAGGTTAGTAATTTTACTAGAGGTCGTTTTTTTAGCCTTGTAAGGACGAGGAGGTCCAAGAACGTCATTCTTACTTTTGTTTTGGAAATTCGTACGCTGCTATTCAATATAGCAAACATAGTTATAACGCAACTGAGAGAAACACTGTGCATAAATATGAAAGTGAGATACTTTCTAGATCTTTGAAGTGCTTTGAATTAAAATAAAACAGACAGGAAAGCCAGCTTTTAACAGGGTTAATGTTAGAATCAATCAGTTCGCCTGTAGTGCACGCTGCAGTTACAATAACAAGTATTTAAGAATGTGAGAAAGTGTTTCATACATTCATGACACTGCAGGTGTCTTGTCTTCATATTTTCTGTCATCTGAGACACACAATCTTATTACAGTATCAGTAAGTAAATATTATAAATAAATAACCCTGTCAGCAGTGGCTGGTTTCACAAAGGTGTGTCTAGACTTGTCTAGAGTGGAGAAGGGCAGTTCACACTTGTATTTTCTGCAATAAAAGCTTTCCGGTTGTGAACCAGAGGGCAGATTTAGCAGAGCTTCATTAGTGGTGATATTCTTTAATAAGAGTCTAATAAACCAGATATGGACATATTCTGTGTTATGTTAAATACTGCAGGGAGAAATGGTACAAACAGAAACAGCTACAGTGAGCTGAAAAGGGCTGCAGGCGAGAGGCTACACCTCCAACATGTCAAGGTAAACAACTTCAGCTGTGTGGTGCAGTGAGAAAACAGTGTGTGTGCCAGCATGGCAATCGTTCAATTCTTCAAGAACGCAAAACATTTTCTGATGAACTGATACCAAATTAGTCCTACTAAGAGCTTAGGCTTTGTGCAACATATCAGAATTAGACGTCTGAGCCATCTCTGTAGAAATTTGGAGTAAAAATCTCAGGAAACTGAAATTCCTGAGAGCTTTTTGTGAAGGACAAAAGCTGTAGAGAACTATGAGAACCAAACCTGCAAATCTATAAACCCCAGACAACCCTAAGGGGAGGGTTCTCAAATGATCTTACAGGGGATTCCCAGGGTGTTCTCCAAATATTGTTCCGCTCGTAGTTTAGCACAAAGTCCAGTTTATGAATCACTTTCTCAATCCAGGACTTATAAAAAGGTTGCCACACCCGTGGCTGTTGTGGCTTTTCAATGAGAAACAGGGACAGTCTCAGCAGCCAGTCAGCCTCCCAAACTTCCATCACAGAATATTCCAGAGAGAGCAGCGGGAAAACATTTCCATATAATCCCAGTGGGAGAAGTTAAATAAATATGCACCTGTCTGAATCAAAGCATATGGACGGTTAGAAATACATTACAAACATACTGTGTTACACAGCACAGCAGGTTGCAGCATACTATTGTATTCTCAGGAGATAATGACCTAGCAAGAATCTCAGACCGCATAACAATGCCCGGTGTTGAGGAAGGGGCCCTCCCTGAGAGTACAAAGATATACATGGTTCAGAGCATTCTGTGAGAGGAAATACCCTCCGCTTCTCTATGGGATGATTCATAATCTCAGTAGAGTTTAGGACAACTAAGAAGCAGGGTGGCTTGACCTCTCAATGAATGCAGAAATGTAGAGCAAGAGTGACACACTGCAAACTCACTCAGTACAAGGAAATGAAAGTTTCAGCACAAACGCAGAATTGTACGCAATAAAGTTGATCTTCGGTCGCCAGTTCTAGAAACAATGATTTCAGATCTAAGAGTCGTGGCGTGATTGATTGTCTGCAGCTTCGCCTTGAGCACAAATAGATCTCCTGATGCCCCCCAACAATATTGTTCATTGTTTACTTATTACTGTATCTTCAGTCCTCTGTCTGAACTCCAGCAGTGTTACTGCAGACACACACATGAAGGGAGGAAAAGAAACAGGCAGCCTGGTGGAGCATGCATTATCTCTCCACTACGTCCAAACACAGACATCACCTCTATTTATATTAAAGCTGGCAAATTCCTGCTCACATTTCATGGAGAACGGACATTTTAAACGTACTGTATGTGTTCACAGAAGACATTTGTTTTATTATATAACCTCGGGCTGTGGTTGGAGTACAATAAAAAATTTTCCATGTGTGCAGAACACTGTAAGACACGATCAGGCCAGAGAAATGTTGAAAGTGAGAAGGAAGTGAGCTCTGCTGTTTTCAAGTCGTTTCCTCAGTAGTAGCTTCTTCGAATAATAGAGGAATTTATGCAACACTACAAGATGCCCCTTTTTCTTCAGACTGTATTTCATAACAATGAATTTATTGTTGAAACACAATCCAGCCTTTCTTGAACACAGCAGCTAGAATTGGTCAAACTCAATAAGCACAAACTGAGTCACACGCCCACCACCTAATATTTAGCCAATAACCACTGTTAAGGATGAGATGAAGAGCTGAGAGAGACAAATATCTGCACGCGCTTCAGATCATTTGGTTACATTTCAGTTTTCAGGAAAAAGAAAAACAATAAGCCCTGACTCCATTTATTATTAACCAGTATGACTAAAAAAATCATTTTCTACTTAATACCGTCCTATTGAATACAATGACATGTGGTATTGTGCAAACGCTTGCAGCTGATTGATTACGCAACCACTGGTTTCCTGTCGCTCACCCAAAGAATAAGAGCAGCGGTTCAAGTCTCCATTAGCTTAGGACTGTGCTGCACCAGCTGTACGTAAATCCATTGCTGAGCTGGTACTAAAGTGCTAACTGTATCAGAGTGATTTAATAATTCAGGTTGCACCGTTAAAACTCAAGAAATGTCTTGAGTTACGACTTCAATTCAATTTTAATTATATAGCGCCAAACCATAACAGACGTCATCTCAGCAGGTCCAGGCCATAACTTACAAAATTCAGAGTTTTTAGAGCTAAAATATATATTTAACTTAAATACCAATGCTTTGTAACTGTAGATATGACTTTGTTTTATGTATATATTCATGAATAAAGACATTAATGTGTTTCAGAATTAGTAGTACACACATAGTTTAAAAATCTGCCTTAATATGCCAATTGTAAGATTATTTGCATATTAATTAATCTGTTTATTATTTTCTTGATTCATCCATTAAAAGTTTGGTCCATATAAATGTTTGTCAAAGCCCAAGCAGATACATGCCTTAAATGTCTTGTTTTGTCTGAGCAAAACCAAAAGAAATCAGCGTTTTTGCTCTAAAATTCCACATTAATTATCAAAATAGTTGCAGATTTATTTGTTTGTCAATCAACTTATCGATCATTATACTCATCGTTTCAGCTCTGGCTCATAATGATACATTATTAGCATAATATTTTATAGTTTGAGGTATTATTGGTGTGAAACTGTGATATATAACTTAAAAACTGTGTAATTTCAATCATCTGTAAACAGAATTTTGATCAAATGTCAACCTTATCTCACTACTTCTCTTACTCTAGCTACACAGCAGCTGTTAATGTGTGTAAATATCCACACAGGAAATGGTTTGTGTGATGCAACTCGTATTAGTTTAGTATAAACTCACGAACAGCTGGTGAAACTGTCTCCAGGTGTTTAAAGGTAAATGCATTCAGATTAATCACAATAATATCATAATATAAGGAATGTTTGACTGTTATGTAATTTTAGAGCAAACAGATAATAACCAAGCAACGCCCCTATAAGCAGCTTAGACAGAGTTACACCATGAAACAATCAGCGGTCAACTCCTGCATCATCCAGTCACATTGTTTAGAGTCAGACGCATCCGCCAACTTTCTCAGGACAGGTCATTGTAACCTCAACGCTTCAACACCATGGACCATAACGAGACGTGCTGCATGCACGATGACCTGATGGAGGTCTGTAGCTCTATTAAAGGACTGTTGTGGGTGTAGGATTTCTACATCACAGCGGAAGTCACAGACTAGAAGTAAAGAAGTGAATGTGTTTCTCAACATTTTTCAGCTTCTGCTGCCTTTCATCACTTCATCCTTCAAGGAAAAGAAAGAAATTATTTGCAGTATCGCTTTTCATTTTTATTACAACAACAACATAAAAGATGACTTGTAATGTTTCTGTTTTGCTTGTTTGGTTGTTTTACAGGCAGATCCCGTCATACTAACGATCCCTGGCACATGACTCATAAAAGGAAGTAAGATATTTAACCATCAGTATCTTTCTATCTGTGCCCTCGGTCAAAGTCTGAAGTTTAAAGGCATACAATATAATCTTAGTCTGACGTTTGCTTTTAACTCGACTATGCAAACATGAAATATCAATTAATCAATAAATAAGTGAAAAACAGGATTACATAAGGAGCAGTGTGTGATACAGAAAATGCTTTTCCATCCACTGGCTGACACCATTTTGACATGTTCTTGCTACCTGCTCACAATAAGTACTAAGGCAGCATACAGTACAGTCTGACAACAATAAACCCGACACACAACAGACGATCTCAACCGTATGAGCTTTGTAATCCTTGCAAATTTTTGCCTTCATCCTCCTGACTCGCTCGATGCACCAAAACATAAATTTAAGCCAGTGATAAGTGTGGAGAGCTGCCAGAGTTTCATCAGATTCTCAGCTGGCTGAGCTTAACAGCAAATTAAAAATGATCACCGTGATAATCAGTAAACCAACATTTCCTGTTCCTGCATGTTTGAATTTAAGCAACTTGTAAGTCAGCTGACAGTAAGCTCTGTTATTGGAGCATATACGTCAAATTTCTGCTGGCCCAAAACATCTGCATGGATTTTTAAGAGTGGGTGTCAGCCTTTTAAATGCCTATTTGATTACATGTAGAGCACTGAGAGAGCGAGCCAATTTCAGTTTGCTCACTGTGCACAGCGGGTATAACGCGCACACACACACATTGCTGTTTTGGAAGCAGCCTGTACCCTTTCACCTACCATTCCTCTCTCCCTGCAGCAGCAGCTCCCAAGAGCAAGATCAAACCTGACCTGCCCCTCCTTCCTCCATCCTCTTTTCCACCCTCAGCTTCACACACAGTGGACAGTACCAACAAACCCTTTGTTGTCAAAGCAAAGAACAGACAGCGAGCGAGTGAAACAAAGAAGGTGGACTGCACCACACGCAAAGTCAGTTGTGTTTACCGACGAGAAAGATGAGGCAACCTTATCCTGAATGGAAAGTGGTCCAGACAGACTTTATTTCTGTATTTGTGTTTATCTTCTGTTACACCACCATACTTTCTATTGAGAATATGAGTCTAATGTTTACAATACAACCCTGTCACTTTGATTGTACACAAGATTACACATCTGACATCCTGATGCCCCTGTAGTCGACAATACAATCTTAACCACAGTATCCGTTTAGCTTGACATTAAACACCCTCCTTCTTTTAATATTTCATGTCACTCCAAAATGCATAAAAATAATGCACTGTTCTAATCAAACCTGCAGTGCTCAAACGTTAAAAAGGTGATAACAGTCACCTATTTACACATCCAGCAGTTACGGAGCAACATAAGCATTTATTTGGAGTCGTGTTTCTGGCCGCCTGTGATGCAGGTCCAATGTTCACTCCCCTCTTAGCAGTTGGTAAAGGCCATAAACAGAGCTGAGGGGAAATATCTGGCACTCATGCTAAAATTCTCCACTATGTTCACCAGCTTGTGTGGCTGTCTGTGTCCGTCTGCTGAGCATGTCATGTGCAGTGTGTGGGGGGGGGGTTTACACTGAAAATAGCTGCCTGCTTGTGGTTGAAAACAACTCTATTAGAGTGGTGAGAGTGAACCAAAACAGTAAAGTTGTGGCTGGAACTCACTATAAAGCTTCACAGAACTGTGTGGAGCTGGAGAATCAATTATATTTTGATAACTTCAGGCTGCATGCAAACCACCAAATGTTACAATAATGCAAAATATAAGGATATAAGGAGAAAATGCACAGTAACGCACAGAGGGAAAGGTTCCAGCACCACTCTGGATAAGACCGAAACAGAGCAAACACTCAGCAGAAGTTTCACTCCTACTGCCGACCTTTACCAGCAAAGACTACAAAGACTAAATACATCGGAGGCGGGGGAAAGACACTCAGCTACAGAGAAGAGGCACTTTTTTCTATACCGGTATATACACAGGCATGCACAGCTACCTAAACAAAAAGGACAGAGCTGCAGGAAGGGTTGTATATCCGACGGAGGCAAAATGCAAGGATGAAAGGGCAGAAAAAGCGAGGTAGCACACAGGGACATTGTCCCCAAGGTCAGGCAATAATACTCCAATCGACCTTGTTCACTGCAGCCACTGTGACATAAAAAAAAGCAGGTAAACAAAGGTGTTATTAATCACATTAATTAAGGCTCTGTACCTAACAGAACAGAAGCTTCATTAATGTCATTAGTAAGACCTGTGTTTACCTACTATTTCATGTCAAAGTGGCTGCGGTGAGGCCAAAGAAAACTCGGTGGCTAGACCTCTCGGGCTTGGCTGTGAAAACAACTCAAGTGCGAGCACATTAACACCAGTTTAAATGTTTTTCCTGCTTTGTCAACGATACACTGAACATATTATGGTACACTTCACTAACTAGCACGGTTCTGCATTACAAAAGGTGAAGAGAGTTGCGTCGTGATTTCCACATTAGAAAAATAAATGTAAAGCAGTTGTACAAAGGGAGAATTAGCAATCGTATTCACACCCCGCGATATTAATTCTCTTTGAAGGATTTGTGGAGAAGTGTTGTTTATCATTTCACTGAGATGGATGAAAGGAACCTTTTACGAGTGGGAACACGTCGTTGTTAGTGTCTTTCATTGGTTGCTAAGACACAATGACGCTTTTACAGTAAAACAGGAAGCGAGACCCCCATACATCAAGAGACATTACACCTTACCGCTGTCCAGTCATTCCTGTCCTTTGTTTCACTCATCGTCCTCCCTGCCATTGTTTCTCTATCATATCCTCCTCTAACCAACAACTGAGAATAACACGGATTACTAATAATCGAAAAACACACACACTCACACAAAAATATCTGACTCACTGTTACAGAGAAACAGCTACAAGAATTTCCCCCCCTCTATCATTTAGGTTTGGTTTTCATTGAGAAATATCCTCTCGCTAGGAAAGTCTAGACCCTCTGTACCAGGACATGATAAAATGCAGCTCTCTAAGCCTAAATCTGTAGTTTTTCCATGTTGTTGCGTTTAAAAATCCACCACAGACGTCAGAGTGGTGCTTGTTATATAAGCTCACTTCATCATGGTTGGTATTTTGCTGTCCAACAGTGACCAACCAGGCAATTTAACCCAAGTTCTTTCATTGCAATACCAAGTGTTTTGTGTCTTAACATTCTTAGCAGTGCCCCATTAATAGACAGTGAGTCTATTGTATATAAACATACAAGATACTCGATCAGATCTACTGGTCGGACAAACTACTACATGTACTTTACAGCAAGATTAGCATGGCAGAGGTAAGCTATCTGTTGAGTGCCTTTCGCCTCTCCATCCTCTCTATGACGGCCAGTTTTTCATCCTGCCTTCAAAAGGTAGATATTTGAATCAGGTATTGACGTCTTTCTTTTCAATATATTTGGACAAAATATCGTACAAACTACGTCTTTCCGGGCGTACTCCAACCCTTACACCGCTAGTCTGAACACAGCTGCTTGACACTTTTCATTTGTAGCCACCAACCATCGAAATAAAAGTTGCTGCTGGCAGATTTTTATCAGCTGTGGCTTGCTAGTAAGCTATTATTAGTATTATTATTATCAGCTGACTCATTATCAAAGAAGAATGTTGTCTGGGTTTCATCTGTGATGTTACTATTGTGCTAAAAGGCAGAGAGGTTAAAGCTTCTTCAGCAGTTGATCCATATAGAGGACAAATAACAGCATTGTTTCTTAGTTCAAATATTGTAAATACAATGAGAGCAAAAATCTATTTTTCTTCTACCATAAGCATGTTTGGCTGCTTACTTACATCCTTATTTGTATGTTCACACAGGAGGTTCTCACTTTTGGCATTACCAGAGAAAAGGCTTTTATAGGATGTGGACTAATCGGTGTGTTTGGCAAATCAATGAAAAGATTACTGGGGTAATGAGTTTGGCTGGATTTGCTGGAGTGTAAACTTCTCCAAATCCAATAACAAATCAGAGGTATCAGAGTTTAGGCACATCGAGGACTGGCTCCCACACAGTGATACTACACGGCGGATGGACTATCAAATGAATACAGTTAGCTAATGATATGCTTCTTGGCCTTGGAGGTACTTTTACTGCTTCAGGTAGTGACTATCTGGTTGGATATTTGGACGTCGACAAGTGTAGCTAACATTAGAGCATATAAAAACACTTTTAAATATATTTCTTACTCTTCTTCTCTCATGTTTTTGGTTTTGGAACGTCTAAATTAAAAAGATAACCTCGAAACTCTTTACATGCTGAGCATCACTCTTACTAAAGCCCTGCACTCACTGCTTCAACATGTGCTGCTGCCATGTATAGTGATCTTTTATATATGTGCACCCCTGCTCAGGCTTTGCATATTATTTGACACAGCTTATCAAGCATGACTCACTCCTGTGAGCTTTACTACTGGGTCAGATGGTCAGGCTTTGGCACACACTGCTATACTTTCAGATACAAAAGCAATTCTCGGGTTGTTCCCATCCTAACTATGTACTTTTATTTCTGTGAAGTGTGATGGACCGGATTCGTCGTGGTCAAGCGACTTTTATATGTTGGCTGTAACCTCAAATGCTCGCACGGAGATTGGAAAAAGGGTGTTTTGGTATTACACGCCCTCAGCCTGGAACACATCGAAGGAAGTTATAAAACTCCACGATCCATTTTGAAAGACTTGGAGTGTGAATAACTGGGGTGTCATTGTTTAAACTGATTGTTGGATGCACTCTCATGTTATTATACTGTCTATTTCGTTGTGTATTTGTTTTAATTGTTCTTATTTTGTGCTGCTGCCTGTTGCAAAACTACGATCAGACAATCACAGTTCAGGGGAGGGGTTTAGCGAATGGTCAGCTGGTTGAAGAAATGTATAAAGACGAGGTTTGCTGTTGCAGTTCCTATAAAAACTGACATTTCCTTTCTAGTAGCCTAAAAAACAAACACATGGTGTAATTATATAATGCGGTCATTTCAAACAGTGCTTACATCTTTGTGAACTGTGCTCAGTGAACTCACTCTTTTTCTCAGGGTCAACTGCAGTAGAGCAAACTATGTTCTGGCCGACCTCCGTCACCCAACATCTGTCTTCTTCAACTCTCCCCGAATTCCAGCCCGGCCTGAAGCTCTCGCTCTTCCCTTGCTCTCTGCACTGAGGATCTAAGTGTTTACTCATGAGGAAAACAGAACACTTTAAAGTCTCACGGCTCGAATCCAAATAACTCTGCATGATCAAAACTCTCCGTGTGGTGCTCCACATTTCAGTCACCCATTGGACACTTCATTTTTCTCCTTGCGCTGACACTGAGTTCATTAGCTAAAGAAAATCTTCAGCTTTGAGTTTTGAATTCACATGGGAGCTCAGTTTCCTGTGTTGACCTAAAGTTAGAAAAATACAGCAGCTCTTTCCTTCTCCAATTTCACAAATTTCACCAAGTTGAGATTTATTATCTGCAGCATGTGAAGAATTAAACCATGCATTATTTGTTCCAACAAGAAAGTCATGTGTTCCTGCAGTTTAGCGTTAGAGACTTAATGTATGCATTCCATAAAATCTGGTGGACTGATAGGCCCTAGGCCAGGGAACAACCAATTACATTTTGTGCTTGATGTGCATCTGGGATTTCCGCCATGAAAAATACAACAAGTAATAAACTAACCAAAAGAAAGTCTCTTAAGAGCTGCCATGTGACCACCAGGATTGTTTTTGTGCCTCTGATCCAACCATGATACAGCTAATGTAAACAGCAGTTTAATTTTGCAGCACAAATTCCTCAAGAATCAGCCAAGAGTCTTTTTTCTGTTGCGGCATCATGAGTAACGGGAATAATTTCAGGAAAGAGTGAATGATTGGACGGTTTCTATTGTTTTAGCATTACTGTTTGTTTGACTTCATTTCCTTACGACTTCATGAAATGCTTCCACAGTTCTGGTGACAATGTGTGGCTGAAAGTTTGATCCACCTTAGGCAGGATTTTAATTACAGTCTACAGTTTAAACCTCCCTAGTTAGAGTTATGAGCACCATATACACATTTAATTAATGAATTATAACACACTAATGTAATTATGAGCAGATATAAGGACATTTTGTTTGTTAATGTGGAATATTTACAACAATTACTTGTTTATACAGCCTGCATTTATGGGTGCCCACAGATTGTAGTTGACAATCACATTAATAAAGACTTGTTCATACCACATAAGATTAATTTAATCTGATTTTCAAGGGTTAAACATGAATTTTTTTTTTTTTTTTGTCTCCTCTTTTACACTCTGAATAAGGACATAAACTTACTCTGTTCTCAAAGCGCAACCAAATTCAGAAAGATAAAATAATCTGGGATGACTTATTTGCAAGGATGCATGTAAGTACGTTCATTGCAAGGGACCTGAAACACAAAAAGTAAATCTATCTCACTTTAAACACAAACTAGAATAAAACAACATTACAGTACCGGAACTTTATTCCTCCTCCATCTGCAGCGTCTTACCTTGCTTTCCTCCGACGAGGTGCACTGACCGACAGGTAAATTCCTACCGAGAGACATTTTGTTTGGGCAACAACAAATTTAAGCTCCTGTATCACCTCCAGCGCTCAGTCATCACAGACGGTGTTGATTAAACCCAGACGTTCACGCAGGCAAAGGGACAGGAAAGAAGAGTCAAAAATCAAAAGATGGATCCTGCACAGTCCAACGTAGGAGTGAAAAGAGTCTTAACCAGATTGTGTTAATCCTCTTAGACACAAAGCATTCAGTGACACTGGATGTCCCTCTAATCACCCTGACTGGCTGCCTGCTTCAATAAATGGCTGCTTATTTAGGGGCACACCACAGGAACAGAAGCATTGCATACAGAGAGAGAGAGAGAGAGTTAAACATTGTCAAACAGAAGCAAATATTTATACACAAGTAAGCACTGAGGCAACGTGCTGCAGTTGCCCTTCCAACTTTAGGGCGCAGGCCCTCATAGAATAAACCAAAGGATTATGTCCGATTGAGACAGATGGTAGAACTGAGATGTAAACTGTAAACAGCGTGACACGGTTGTTTAAAAGCAGGAATTAAATTAAGAATGCCCCTCTGAAACTTGATCATTTAAATCCCCCTTCAAGTCACCAAGTTCCCATCGTTTTTTTCCCATTGTCCCGGCATCAGTGCAGGATATAATGAGCCATGACACGATTGTGTGCCACCTGAGTCATTGTTTTCTTACGTTAAGCGCAGCATTGCCGCACCCAGGAGCGAGAGCAGCTCATCCTCAGTGGTTTGCTTTAGGCTGTAAAATACTACTTGTCTGTTCTTGTTCCTAATATAATCTTAATGTCTCAGAGAAGTCTTTAGTTTGACAACATTTTACCAAAGCAAAATATATTTTTAAACTTCCAGTCAGCCAACAATTCAGTACTTTTTCAAGAAAATCCTCCTTCCTGTTTGTTAAAGACACTTTACTTGTTGCAGGGTAACACATGGACTTATAAGATATCAACATATCGATAAAATGATGATCTCCTGTGTGAGTCTGCCCCAAACAGCCACTGCACGAGCAATGAACAAACACAGCCAAGATCAACGGCCTCATCTGACCCTAAAACTTATTTACAATGTCTAGTGAGGTACTTTGATACAACATAAAACTGGTCTTATCTTCAAGGGGCACTATAGTGATTTAGTGTTGCACTTCTATATAGTGAGGGGACTTCCAAGAAACAGATTTAAAAATAAACGGTCATAATCGAAGCAGCAGAAGTGGAGATATCCTGATTTTTATCGCCTAGTATGAGTCACGCCCCAAATACACTTTAATGAAAGTTATTAGACTATACTGTAAGTGCCCACATCTATTAAACGCCACACCTCCACTGTGCAATACAAGGCTGTCTGTTACAAATCTGAGGTTTGAAGCCCAAACTGATTTTCCAGACTTTGGAAAGAGCCACACAAGACGTGATGCAACTGTTCTCAGAGGCTTAATTGTACTCTATAAACTGAACATGTCTAAAAATGACGGAGTTCCCCTTTAGCAAGATTTTTATTACAGAGAAGCTGGTGAATATGAAACAAAACAGTGGTATGTAGACCTGACACACACACGCTTTCACCATGGAGGGACAATTCAAGCCACATTAGATCAAGAAGAAGCCTTCAAGAATAACTTAAACATCTCTAGAAAGAATCACTTCCCTTCAAGCTGCCAGAGTCATTCCAACAATGACACATTCTGGAGCTTGCTGGTGTGGCTCTGTCCTCCTCTGAAACAAATCTGTGGTAATCTCACATCAGTCTTGTCTACACAGGAGGCGTTTGAGTCATGTGGCTCACCCGCATCTGATGGAACAAATGTATGTTTCTACACTTCCAAGTCAATTCTTCCATTTTACATGTGCATGTTAGCACAGTGATTGTTATTGGGCTCTGAGCACTGCCAAAATGGAGGTGAACTACACTCAGTACTGTCCGTGAACGCATCCTGTGTAGGCACAAACTGAGCCCTGAAGCTGCTGCTCACTACGCAGCTTGTGTCCATGTTGTTCAAAGATCATGCAAAGAAGGAGGCTGGAAAGGTGGAGAATTTGTAGACGGGGGTGTTAAATATTTGGTCTCGAACACGTCCAATGCATGACTAAAATGACAAACACAGATTCCCAGAGATGGAGGTGACGTGTTCGATTTCTTGTCCAACAATTCAAAAAAAAAAAGCTCAATTTACAACAATATGAACAGATGGAAAGCAGCACATGATCACATTTTGTTGGAGCTGCATCCAGGGAATATATGGCCATTACTTT
The DNA here is from genome assembly GCA_946959425.1 of Argyrosomus regius. Taxonomy (NCBI): domain Eukaryota; kingdom Metazoa; phylum Chordata; class Actinopteri; family Sciaenidae; genus Argyrosomus; species Argyrosomus regius. The sequence goes on along the minus strand of OX336898.1, from coordinate 20,569,606 downwards.
TCCATCAATAAATCAATCGACAAAACATTTCAGCACTAACTGGTGCAGCAGGAACGATGGAAGAGTTGAGCAGCACTGTGTGCAGAAAGAAGAAGCACTTAGCACATAGTTAGAGAAAGGTTATGGTGTTATGACTGAATCTAATCTATCTCCTCCATGCCTGCCTCTACTTGTGCCAGCCTCAATTTAATTCATAAAAAAAACTATTTATCTTGATAATGCAGACACTTTTAAACAAACAAATCTCTCTCCAGAAGCTGTCCCTCTGTACTAAACACAGACAGAACAAGTGAACGTTTGTCTCATGTGATAAATGAGTGTCCTGCAACACAGATAAACAGAGCAGCACCAATTCAACAAACCAGTCTAGTTGTTTTTAGTCCTCCAGTTAATGCAGCTTGCTGAGTGCAAAGTGTCACACATGGTTAGTTCCCATTTGAACAAACTCATTACTCACTGCGGAGCAGTTTGTTCAAACCACACTGCTCACCAGCTCAAGTGCTGAGAAAGATACTTCATTTGTCGTTTTCTGTTTTGTTTTTTAATATCTCAGTTTTCTGGGTTGTTTGTTTGTTTTCACAGCCTTCAAACGTTATTGATTTTGCTTTTAGGGAAGTAATTTGTTATTCAGCTGCTGCAATACTCTTGTAAATTATCTGACTGCTCCGTAGACTACGTCATTCGGTGTAATACACACGCATAGGCAAACATGCTGTTGAATCTATCAGTTGGCAGCAGCTGCCTGCTGGGTGACAGATAAAGATGAATGGATGTACAGTCGGTCAATGTAACACGTTTCATGACACAGAAATGGAGTAAAGGATCGGGCGACACCTTCTTTAAAAAAGGCACACAACACTGACATATCGCCAGCTTTTAAGTCAAAGTTGTTAGCAAACAGTTGCTCATTTACTCATCCAGCAGACGCAGAGCAACATTATCACTCATTTGGAGTCGTGTTTGTGTACACATGATGGAAGTAAGTCCAATATTCAGTCTCTTTTAGCACCGTTTATGGTCTCCTGAGGGAAATATGTGGCTCTTTAGCTGCTAAACACTCCACTAGGTTCACCAATTAGTTGTTAAGCGTGTCTGTCTGCTGTTTTTGTCTTAAAAACTGGTGCCTGTAGCTACATTTCCACCAAACTCTTCCTGTATTGTACCCTGGACACCCTAACCTCTACCTACATGTAGCTAACCTTTTGTCTGTTTTGCATCTTCACTGCAGACAGTACTCTTGGGCAGGGCAGGCACAGTTGTTGCCATCTGGTAAAATTTTTTTGCATAAAGTGTTTGGAGTTTCCATCACAATCATCCGGACACTTAAAAGTGAAGCTAGAAACACTGCAGGCTGTCGAATGGTCAACAGATTTGTGCTAGGTACCTCAACATAGGAAAAAAACAGGACAGACTGGAGTGGTTCTGTTGGTACCGTACACAACTTTTTGCCAACGGAAACGTGAAAATAACTGAAACGAACTGAGCTGAGCTGGACTGCTCGGTGGAAACGCTGCTTATGAGAGCAGACGGATCGAGCCAAAACAGTAAAGTTACGGGCCGGACAGTTGAGCAATGAGCTGAAAGTCACTAAACTTTAATCTCTGTAAAGCAAAGTGGAGCTGTAGATTCAGGTGAGTCTGTTGGTTCATCACTACAGGTGACCTCCTCGACATTGTCTCATTGTTTTCACATTGTAGAAGAACTAGCTCTAACTGTGATTTTTACTAGGGGTGGCATGGGCTGTGCATGATGCAATGTGTTCCATCTAACCCCACCACTGAGGAAGCCGTTCAGTTTATGTTGGTGCTCGCTCTGTGTGCTGAAGATAATCCACCCGATTGTCAAGTGAGTGCTACAAAAACATCTGCAGTCATTATCAAAACCCAAAGAATAAAGCTGGCATGTGGGAAGAATAGGAAAAGGTGTTCTCCTGAGAATAATCTGTCACTTTTGTTGCAAGATGTTCACTGATCTATGCCAAAATTACTTCAAGTTTTTAGTACGTATTATAACGCAGTGGGAACATTAATTTCAAATATCATACAGTGCTGAAAGGTTGAAACACGCAGGAGAAGACAAACATTTCTTGATCCACTGTGGGAATTTGTTGTTGCAGCAGCAGCAAATATAAATGCAAGAAGACCAAAGAGGAAATGGTGGGATTAAGCAAAGCGCGCACAATTCCCATACTCTGTTTACACAACATCAGAGGTAGAGATGAGAAAGTATGGAACACAGGATTTATGATTACCAGGGGATATAAAACAAACAGGGCAAATATAGACAAGGAATATAATGATTAACAAATGTGGACACTGACAAGCAGTGTGTGTCAGACACAAATATTATGTGAACTAACAGAATATAACACGATCAAGGGAGATGAAAACTGCTTTTCTCTGAAGCTTTACACCAAAATTCATATTTAAATAACTTAGACGGCAAACTTAGCTTTAAATAAATCAGACTAGAGCTGTAATAATTAGTTAATTTAGCGGTTTCGATAAAAAGATTCAGCCAAATATCCTCTGGTACCAGCTTAAAAATGAGGATTTGCTGCTTGTTTTTGCCATATCTGCCAATCAATGTATTATGTTTTATACAAAATGAGTCATTTAAGGACATAACTTTGAGCTCTGGGCACTACTTAACATACTACTTGACATTTAATGGACTTAAGGGACAATCAATTGATTAACTGAGAACTGATTGTTACTTGCAGCTCTAAACCAGATTGATTGGAAACTAAAAAAGATTACTAATATACCAACAAAAATGAAGACTATGCCATTTAATGTGTTCTTTTATAAGCTGGTGTCTGATGGCCATTCAGCAGAACAGCATATTTAAAGACACTGAAACATAACAAGTTAAATATGAGGGCTGCAACTAATGATTATCACCAGCATCTGTTAACCTGCAGGCCATTTTCTTCGTCTATAAAATAGGTCTGCTATGATTTATCGATTATTATTATTTGAGACTAAATTTGGTGGTTCCAGCTTCTTCAAGGTGATTTCCTCACTGCAGTCTTCCGTGATCATAATATCTTTCGGTTTTGGACCGTTGGTCGGAGAAAACAAGCAAACAAAGCAACAAACAAACCTGAGACTCTGGGAAACTGGGATAAGCCTCTTATTTCTACTATTTTCTGAGATTTTCTGGACCCAAAAATTAGTCAATTAATAAGAAAACAATCAACAGATTCATCAATAACGGAGTTAGTTGCAGTGAAAATACCTGACACACTTTGATAAAGCCCAAGGTGACATCCGACTAACAGTCCAAAACCCAGAGATAATTAATTAATATAACAATGACATAAAAAGCTGGAATCACTTCAGCTCTTTTAAATATAATGTCATGATCTTCATATTTGGACACTGACACTAAGCTTAAACTTATAACTGACAGTGGCAGCTCATCTGTTTATAAATCTGGACGGTATGCTACATACTTTAATCTATTTCTGTTATATTGTCTTATGCATGTAAGAAAGGAAGATGTGTGGGATAATCTCATCCTGTAGATAATGTTCTGTCACTGCCCACACGCTGGACACCGGACTGATTTAGATGTCCAATACTGTGCAGATCGAGCATCAAATAAACGCTGTGGAAGCACCGCCGTAGTAAGTGTGTCTCTCCTTGAAACACTGCACGGGGATAATTCTGGAGAGGTGACGTCATGCGAGTTCTCAGAAGACTTTCCTTCTTTAACTCCGCAACAGCAACACATAGGTCAAAGTTCAGGGTTCCCTGATTAACCCTATAGTATTACCACTGGAAGGCTGCTCTTCGGAAGCAGGTTATCTGACCTGCTTTGTGCTGTTTGGCCAGTTACATGTCTATTTAGTTCAGTATAATGGGTCATATTACATCTCCTCTTCTGTGACCGGCGTGAAAGAGGTCACTGGTTTTAAATGAACTTCAAACTGACATTTCAAAGCGATCATGGGAAAAGGACACAGGGTTCATCCAACACGTGCTGCTCTCTCTGGCTTTTAAAGTCTCTTTATATCAGGTTTAACCTTAGTCAAACTATTTCTCCATATTATGCTACGTATGCCACCCAAAAAGGGGGTAAAACATTGGATTCAGTCAGATATAAATTGTGCATTTTAATAGTGTAGAACAGCTTCCAGCGAGTGAGAATGAAATAAGACACCAGTCAACTCGCCTGTGATATCTCAGCTCTAATAAGCGAATGGACTGATCTGTTATTCAGCCAAACCAAATTAGTTAAGCACCAGTGTTAGCAAACATGACACCACCCCGGGGGTAAGTTTGACGGGAGGTCGGTGCACGCAGGAGAGTCTGATTTAGCAGTCACAACATGGAGAAACAAAGAAATAATTAAATGTGTTAAATCGCGCTTTTGGTTTCCCCTCAAGTCTGTTAATTTCCAACTTCCGTGATAAAGCAATTGTTCAGTTTTTTTAATCATGACAGAAGAGTTTGTCATGCCAAAAAGCAGTGATCCAACAATTTCTGTACCGCCGTGGGATGTTGCATCCAAGAAATTATGTGGCAAAAATTGTGGGGTAATAGATGAATAACGTTGCACAAGTTTCTGTATTCTCCCATTGCTTGTTTTGGACTCCATGAGAGATGACAGTCAGCCACACCTACAGCCTGAAGTCATGCTGCATGATATTATGATTTGGTAAGGTTTATAGGTCAGGCAAGTGCTTCAAATCTCAAAAACACCTTTGTACGCACTGGGCCGCACTTTTAAAAAAAGAGCCAGTCAAACCAGTCCGCAGATGCATTCATGTAAATTGTTGTATAAAATAAAAGGCTGAGACATGAATTTTGTCTTCCTCATTTTCCCCATCTGTTTCCTGAATAAACACAACAACGGCGCTGTTCTTCTAAAAGATTGAAGCCCCTAGTTTGTGCGTGTATCACCTTTAAATTGGATTTACAGAGCTTAACATCTGATCTTCTGAAACATAAACCTCCCGATGATCTTTAACAACACTCACTGCTGTTAGGACGGCATTTCCACAGTCTTTAGAGATTATTTTAACAAAAAAGATTCAAGTTGCATTTCCTAATCCAGGTAGCTAGAAAAGGCAGTGTGCCTGTGCTCTTTTTGTAAAACACAACCAAATATTAACATGCCATTTCACAAAATTGGATAGAAACATCAAACTTATTAGGGTGGCTTAAACTAATGCAGTCTAATACAACAGCCCCGTGGTTAATCCTGCCTTCAGGGAGGTCTTCAAGTTCAGATTTGTCGCTTTAGAGAGGTTTTGATTCAACTTTACGGTTCGTTTGGAGGCTGCTGCTGCAGCTGTGGCTGCTCCTAATATTTAGCCTACACTCGCTGATATGAAATGGGGTGGACAAAGTGTGAGGAATACCTCACGATGAAATGCAGTGGAGTTCAAAATGCAGCCTCCAAACTAACTGAAAAAGTTGAATCAAAGCCAAAAACTTAACAGTAATAATAACCTTCATTAAAGTAGGATGTTTATGCACTAGGCTTAGCTAGATTTTAATGTTTTGTTCATGTTGCACAAATCAAACACTAACATATAGGTAGTTTCAGGCTTCCATCGTTGTTTGCATGAGGAAAAAGAGGTGCAACTTGGTTTTCCTTGCAGCAGATGGAATATTTTTGGTTAGAAGAGTCTTTAAGGATTGTTAAAACAACCTTCTGTGGTGTTCAGGTATTTATTTCTCAGAGAATGGGATGCTCGGCTCTTAGATTAGGATGTAAAAGAGGTACAAACTGGGGCTGGAGTTGAGGAAATCAAGACACAACCCTCAAAACAAACTGCTGCACTGGAAAGCCTGCAGGATGAGTATGACTTGTACATGGAGTGGATGAAGTCAAAGCAGCACACAGCATGAATTATACTTAGACTTAGAGTGCTTGCACTGACTTCATGACATGTGCAACCCACAAAACATGAGCTCAGCCAAGAAGCTCATGCAGGTGTTTGCAAATATTTTGACAGCAGGAGGGGAAAGTAATGAGTTTACAGAGGAGAGGGATTAATGACACGCCTCAGTTTAACGGTGTATTTCTGCTATTTAAAGTTTGTGTGCAAGCAAAGCAGCACATTTTAATCTCCACCTCAAGTGTGTTCAACTTGTTTTGTTTACCTTTTCGTCCTCGTCCTCACTTTCCTCATCCTCCGGTGTCTCCTTGTCGTCCTCCTCCACCTCGGTGACACTCTCAAAGTCCGAGTTGTGTTCATCATCTCCATCTCCGGGAGCGTTCACGTCCATTACAGCTGTTATTTCTTCTTCTCCCTCGGATAAGGTGTGTGAACCTGACGACGACTGACTTTCACACGCCAGAAAATGCTCCTGCTCCATGTTTTTATTTTCCTTTTAATTATTTTAAATCAACTTCTATTTCTGAGCAAAACACCTTCATTCAGGTGCGAACGTCAAAACAAAACGCTGCCATTAATTAACCTGTCAACGCACCTGTCCAGTGAGCTCATTGTCTTTAGGAGTCGCGAGCCCATAAAAGGGTATTTTCTGACGTAGTGAAAAAAAAAAAAAAAAAAGTCACGACGTTGTTCAAAGTCTTTGATGTTAAAACATTTACCGACACTGTTTGGTGTCGCCAGGTGAACGTCAGGCTCGAGGTCTCCTCTTCAGTTAAAAGTTTGCACTCAGTGTCTCATTACTTTCCAGGCAGGCAGCGTGTTTCCATGTTGTCACTGACTTCATAACGTACCAGTGTGCACAAGCCCGCAAGATCACAACGCAAACCACGCCCACAACGTGCAAGCGGCGGAGGGACGCCGGCCAATCAGATCACAGCCCGTGCCAAACCAAACAGACAGACCGTTTTAATCAGGTATACACGTTCAAGTGTGAGACAGGGGTCAGCAACAAGGTTATTACAGTCACCTAAAACAAGTGTGAGAACATTTAAGAAATAAAACTTAAAGGTCCAGTGTGTAAGATTTGTTGACAGAAATTAAATAAATAAGTGTGTATAATCACTTGAAAATCAGAATTATTATGTTACCTTAAAGGTCCAGTGTGTAAGATTTAGGAGTTCAGGAGGAGGCAGGACTTGGATATAATATTAATTAGTATGTTTCCATTAGTGTATAATCACCTAAAAACAAGAATAGTTGTGTTTTCGTTGCCTCAATATCTACAGAGGGAGCGGGTCCTCTTCCACGGAGTTCGCCATCTTGAACCGCCATTTTGTACAGTAGCCCTGAGCAGACAAACCAAACTCTGATCTAGATGTGGCTTTTTGCTTTTAACGTGAATTAAAGCAGCCAGAGTTTTTCTTACATGCTTGGAAGGAGAGGCTGAGGCGTGGGAGAGTATTTATTTAGTTGCAATCTGCAACTTCACCGCTAGGTGACGCTAAATCCTACACACTTGACCGCTAAGGCGATTTAGTGACAGAAATTAAATATAATATCCACAACTATGTTTTCATTAGTGTACAAACACCTGAAAATAAGAAATGTTTATGTCACCTTAGAATGAGCCTTTTATACCCACAGAGGGAGCGGGTCCTCTTCCATGGAGTCCGCCATTTTGTTTCTACAGCAACCCAGAAGGGACAAACCAAAAACTGGCTCTACATAGGACCTTTTGCTTTTTTTTTTTTTTTCATGAGTTTCACGGCCACTGTAGCTTCTGAATACTTTTTCCACCACTGCTCATGTTCATGTAAACACTCTCACTGCTGTTCAAGAATCCTTTCAGACTCTTCTAACCATCTGGATAAATAAATATTCCTAACACATTCTCAACCCATTTCTCAAGTTGTGACTGTATTTCCTAATCCAGGTAACGAGAAATTATATATGTTCTTGCTCTTTTTGGAAAACACAAGCAAATATTAATGTTATATTGGAAATATTGGAAAAGGAACATCAATATAAACCAATATAACTGATTATTTCTGTTTAATTTTGGTTCATGATGTACCAATTGATGTTTTTTGGATTAAGAAAAAGAACTGCAGCTGACAAAATATTTTTTCATCCAGATGATTAGAAAGTGGTACAAGACAATAACACATGCCAAAGTAAAGTTCTGACAGTGCATCAGTATTTTCCTGTAATTTGTATCATTGCTGCTACCCTGCCAAAATAGAACAGCATAAAAAACTCGACAAGAAATAGATATAAACAAATGTAGAAAACATTTAAAAGCTTCTTCCCAACGTGTAGGAAGATTATGATGATTTATTCTTATAAAAACATCTTCAGACTATCAGCGAATTCCACAAAAACAAGTCCACAACTCCACGCACAAAGAGACAAGACTCACAGGTAACCTCCAGGAGTGAACTGCATGAATGTGATTTGCAGGTGTTAGAATAACAAATAAAACGTCTGACAAGGCTGAGATACATCAGCCAGCCAGTATAACTTGTTATGTGACCTATTAACTGATAGCATGACGCTCTTCTTTCATTGTTGATGATATGTTTATCTTCTTAATAGTCACAGGTAGCCTGATGATGTTTCTCAGAAATACTTTTCCTCCCTCACCCATTAGACATTTCCCAAAATGGATTGCAACAGTTTCATCTTTAAAGGAAGTAGTTGTCTGAATTTGGTTGCGCTTTCCAGGTAAGCCGCTCCGTACATGAGCATACCGGGTGAACCAGAACTTTATGATCCCACATGTAAGCAGCTCAGGAGCCGGGCTCAGGCTCATCATACAGAGGGTCCACTAGAGGGCCCACTCGATCTACAATTACTGTAAAGGAAAAAGGATATTATAGTTTAATGATGGGAATTCGCTTGTTGTTTGGATCCAAATGGTTAACATAGCTGACCATTTAGTCATTGCATATAAAAGAGGAGCCACAGAGGGAAAACTTTGCTGCACAGATCATGATTCATGTTAGATTGATTTCTTTCTCTGAGGTCGTAAACACATTCAGGGGGGATTAACAAAGAGAAAAAATATATTATCCCTTCAGTCATCTTCATTAAACCAGTTCCCAGGACAGTGAATGCATCATGTACTGACTTTTGTTGGTACAGTACCACACCCATATGATGCTACACCCAAACAGAGAGGGAGAGAGATCATCTTTTTGGTTGCCAATGTTTGCTCAACAGTTCTCACCACATTAATCATGTCACTCAGTTGATAGATCAGCGTTCATGACCACCAAGGGCGTAATTCCCACTAGGGATAGTGGTAGTGGTAGTGGTGGGGGAGGGTATGTCCCCTCCAATTTCAGTATGATTTGCACCAGTTAGCAAAAAAGCAATTTTTCATCCATAGCCTCCAGACGGATGTTATAAAGTCACCATAAATTATGGAAAACACAATAACTATTTTGCTCTTTCTCTTTGTTTTTGTCATTGTGTCGGCCTCACGTCTGAAACTAAACCTTGTTTACACCTTAAATTGTAATATACACACAAGCCATGAATAAATTAATTTAAAAAAACAACAACTCCGAGGCACATATCTATCCAGAGCAAGTTTACAGTCAACAGCACATACTGCCCTCTGGCCTCACTGTTAAAAGCCTAAACATCACATGCAGTGAACCTAAAAAAGCTTCCTCCTTTCACAGTCTTTGTCTACCACGTTATGTCAAGGTACACTGAGCTCCCGAGAGTAAACAGACAGACTGAGTGTCAAGCAATTACGCCCAGCCCCGTTTGTGATCTGGTGTTGACAATCTGACGTGTCAACAGCTGTGAAAGTGTTGACTTTCAGATAGATCCCGTGTAGAATGCCAGCTTGCTTGTCTGCCCAACATTACCGATACTCAGCACACTTAATACTGTGCCTGGCAACATCTGCAATGTTTTTCTTAACACAAATAAAACTATTATTGGGATCCTTGACAAACTGAGATTTGAGGATGGTAGGGCAGAAATTTCAAGGATGGATCCTACTGACTTTGGTGATGCCCGAACTTTTCCTTTAGTGCCATCATGAGGTTGACATTTTTGTTTTTAGACACTACAGACAAAATAATCCAATCAAATTTGAGATTTTGCTTCTATAACATGTCTCCTTCCAGACTTATGAGGATAAAACACCCCAAAATACATATTTTGGTGTTTATTTTACTTCACTACGTCTATTTGCATCTGTAGATTTCTCCTAAATTCACCAAAAGTTAAAGTAGAAGTGGATAATGCCTCATTTGTATACTGTACATAATCAACCGGGGAAGTTTAATGATGATATCTATTAGTTCAATTTTTACCCCATTCACCATAGTGTCCTGCAAAATGTATGAAGTTTTGAGTTTTACATCTTTATAAAGACTAACGTCTATATTTTCCTGAAACCCTGGGACAGGAATCTCGACTTCAGCAGCACTTATACACACCAAACCTTCCAGTTAGATTCATATCTATAATCTGAAGGATTTTACAGAGGGGTTTGTTCATATATCATTCATAGTCTGATTTATTGAACAATTTATTCATAAAAACATGGAGTGGCAAAAAGAGATATCCAAAATTCTTCTTCTGTTCTAATATGTGAACAGAATGAAACAAGAGTTTTGAACTTCATCCAGTGTTCAAATTTCTGTTCCTAGAATATATGCAAATGATTGCATTTTTAATAAGATCTTCATTTGCATATTCAAACATCAAATTTCAGGAAACTTGTAAAATAGAAACCAGTTATATTAATGTAAGTAATCTACTTGCTTTAGTAACCCTGACTTTTCCTCTAGCGCCATCAGCAGGTCAAAGTTATTATTAAGTCACATATCTCTACATATCTCAATATCTCTCTATATTTACTGGATGTTTAGGTGCAAAAATCTTTTGCATTGTTGGTTCCCAGCCAGCTGGTGATCCCCTGACTTTTCTTCTAGCACCACCATGAGGTCGACATTTGGATTTCAAGATGAATTATAAATAATTTTTAATCCAGCACCATCATCCTGTTATGATATTAATTTGTTTATGACTGCAAAACAATGCAAAACTAAAGACACGTGAGGACGCTGAAGTCAGATGGTGATGGTGAATATTAAACATCAGCTTACTGCAAATGTCTGCCAAGGCTCAGTAGGCGTTTGCTTGGGTCAGAGGTGTCAGTCGACATAATCACGTATAATTATATATAATTACTGAATCACCTGAATGTTTGACATGCTTTCTCTGTCACTGAACCCTCAACACAAACCTCACTCAGCTTTTGTTAGTCTGTGAATCCGTTTTAAAGTTTATTTTCACCTCTCTGAAAATATTTTTAGAATACATCTGAGGTCATCCAGCTGCTGAATCAAACTTTCTTTCTTTCTACACCTTTTTCTCATTAGGGTTGACTGACATCACAAGTTATTTAAATCACTTCCCATTGTTCATTGATCGGCCCAAGATGACTGCAATCTCAATCTCAGTGGATGTTTTGCAGAAACAATGCTTGTAAGGTTCACTCTGACTTTGAACAGGATCAAACGGCTCGGTGAAAATGCCCTTCGGTCACTGTGACATTTTTATTTTGGTTGTCTTGACTCCAGCTATTAGTCACAAAGCAGTTTTGGAAAACAGGTGAAAGTAACTGTTGTTCTTAGTGTGACTGGTTTGCTTTTGTACTAAGATTCTTTGATGAAAAATGCTCCTGACTAAATGTTATGCCCGTCTTTATGAATGCGTATCTTGAAATATATACTGAGATACAGCGAGTGCTGCAGATGCACATGCATTGTCTGTCTCTCTCTTGATGCTTCATACAGGTTAGGCAGCACGCGGACTCTCCACTGGAGGGTACTGTTTGCTGATGTTGATGAAAAGAGGCTGAGCTTATGATCATAATGTGTTCTCAATGATAGCACTCACAACAAAACATGCACACTCCCCTCAGCTGTTGATTTTAACCTTTTAACACCTTAACAAGCACACCATATTTTGTGTAGAAGCTTGAAAGTAACATGCAAAAAATATAAAACAGTTGCCACTCTTGGTCTCAGCTGGAAGGTGACTCTTTGCAGTTTATTGTTAGAAGTAGTCTAAGGTATATAGGAACACATTTCTAGAGGCACAAACGTGGTAAATATGCAGTCCTGTTACACTACAAGCAACGTTTGTCACAGTGACTGTGGGATCTTTAAAATGGTTGCACTTGATAAGATGATTACAGAGAAGTTGCCTCAAACGCTGACACTTCATGCGGTTCAAACCATCAGGAAGTCACTTCAGATCTGATTTTTGGGAACAGGTAGTCAAAGGCACGATAACTTGTGCAGCACGAATCAATAAAGTATCCAACACAAACCTTGTACATTAAATGCATGCGGTAACTTTTTCTATTTAACAACTTTTAATAGAGCTTGATTTGACTTTTCTCAGCAGAATATTTCATTGTATCACAGTAAACGCAGAAGAAATGACGATGGTAATCAGCTTACTGTAGAAATGATTACTAAATCCTGTGCTCGCTCACTGGCAGAGAGCACTGATCAAAGCAAAGCACCATGTGAGGAACCCACATCATCTTTGAACTTTCGTAGCCCACAAGTGAGTTATAACACACTGCTGATCTTTGGGATGATAAGAGTAAAGGTGGGGAAAGTTACATGTGAGAAAAACATGAGTAGGCAGGCATTTACTTGTTTAGCGGAAATTAATTTCCTGTGGCAAGGATCTTTGAAATGTTCTTTTACCAATTTTAATCACTTCTTTTGATTGCAAACATGTCTTTGCAGTATCAGTTCCCCTAATCTCAATACTGCGAACACCTCCAGCAGAACATTTCTGAGGTAGGCATGTAGTCAGCAAGAAAATGGCTTCTCAAAAGGCCTTCGTGGGCTTCAGGCATGGGCAGAAGGCTTACAAAGATGATGGTTCGCTCTTTGCTCTACAGCTGGCGAAAAGCTCATTTGCAGTGCCGAGATCAAGACGATGATAAACGTCAGTCTTGGTGTTTAACTGTACTAACTGAAGTCAGTGAGGTGAGAACTGAGCTTCCTGTGTGTTTACAGAGAGAGGAACATGCAGCTTAAGAGGACGCAAGTGTTCCTCTGCTTCTCTGTCTTAAAACATGACAACATGTAAATGCACATTTGCATACTTGTTGTTGTTGTTACTTTGGGTTGTGTCATTTTGCTAAAACGTCCTTCACCAATCACACCAACGCAGCTTGTTTTTATCTTCTCATACAGCTTAGAATTACAGCCCAGTTAGGCCAGCAGGGTGCATTGCCCGGCCTTGAATATTAAATACAAAAACCATTTTAAAAAAGCCATACTGTGTGCAAGTATAGGAAGTAGATTCATGAGAAAAAACATTTTTAATGGAGGAACTAACGACGACAACTAAATCCCCCTACAAGGACAAGAAATAAATGCTCTCAAACTTTCAATTTAAAGATCCATTCCATCTCTTGACATCTGTGTCTGACATGATTTGTTCATTCAATTTGGACTAATTTCAAATTTAATCATCATCCGTTTTTCTGCCATTTAAATATCCAGAAACTATGAATATGCAAATATTTTTCACAACTTTAACGGCCGCACAAAAGATTGTCTTCCACTTCATTAAAAAAGTCCACTCTCAGTTGCAGTCTCGACAAATTGAGGGCGTTCGCGTTCACTTTTGGTAAAAGTACACCGTTCTATGGATTCCTATCTTTGCGATTAAATCTATGACCTTTTGACTGGAATGCAGGGTGATTATTTGAGTCACCAGTGGTCTCACACAGTACGCAGTGTTCTCACACCCACAGTATGAACGTAGACAACACCTTTTTGCAACAAGCATTACGCAGAAATCTGCAATCTTTCAACTGACGCACATCAGAGTCAGGATCACTTTTATTGATCCGGTTGCTCTTAATGTAAATACACAGATATAAACAACAAAAAGACATCGGGTGATGCTGAAATAAGTAGAAGTAATGTAGCAGGTTGCTTTAAGTAAATGAGGTAGGTGGATATGACAGTATATACAGTATGAACAGTATGAGTAGTTGTTCCTGACACTTTGCATATATTATATATATTATGAATTGAACTATATATATTGCTTTAAATGAAATAAAAGAGTTGAGTCCACTCAAAACTGTATTTTGGTGATTGTTACTTCACTTGTAAGTTTGACCTTCACTGTGCAGAATGATTACATTCTTGAAATGAAAATATATTCATAGATTCTGGATTTTTTTCAATGATGGAAAAGAAAGAGAAGTTTACTTTTTTATATGCATTAAAACATGTATGGAGGGGATCTTTAAATACATGTTTGATGTTTGCATGTTGTTTGCTCATTCTTCTCTTTTAACATCATTAAAAATAGTAAATTTTGAGTATAAAACACTGAAATATTTATTTTTCTTGCACTAATTGTCCATGTGATGCAGTATGTGTTGTGCGTGCAGTGAATCAGGACATCCACACACAGTTAAAATAACCATGACAAACTCGACATTGTGCACTCTCACTACAAAAACCTACATTTTCATTCCACTACAGTTTTCTAAAAAAAAAAACAGAAAAACATTCACTTATAGAAACTGTAAGGAGCAATTCTCAGTTCTCTGAAACACTCTGAACCAATCAAACTGGTCCACCTCCGATCTGAAATGAAACATTTGAAAAACACGTGTCGTTTGAGCACAAATTTGTCACTTTCAAACGAAAATGCGTTCAGTTCTTTGAAAGCAAAACAAACATGAAGAGTTCCTGAAATCAAAGTGGTCAAAAAGTCATTTGTCTTCATACTTTGAGTCACGTTGAACCCAAGAGAGAGCTTATTTTCAGTAACTGATCAGAGAAAGAGAGAAGTTGTCATTCAGACAAACAACCATGTGCAGAGTTGGTTTACAGTCATGCCTCTTGTTTTGTTTAGGCCACCTCATATGCCGAGCAGGTCTAAAAAGAAGAAGTACACAAGCAGATGACAGTTTTGTCTTTGCAAACTCCAGGGGACCTTCTTCTGTCGGTCTATGAATCCTATGAAGTGTGTCACAAATGTGTCCCCGCCCCAACACGCTTAGCGTATAACTCCTCAAAATATTTCCTTCTCGTTCACACTCAGTGAGCAGCGAGCGTGTGTGTGACTGTGAATGGTAGCAGTGGCTGATTGTGGGTGTGAGATTGCCATAAACCCACTTTGTTGTTTCTTTTTTTTTTTTTTTGGTTTCAGTCTCAGCGCCAGGAGACATGGTTTGCAGTGGATTTCAGTTAGACTTTTCAGACCTAAAAAGTTCTTCACATGGGAGCCATTCATATTTTTTCATCATTGGTAAGTCTTATCTTTATCTTCTGATACTATTGTACTATTGTGTTATGTCTTTTATATTCATTTTTTCTTTGTAGTGACCTAAATCAACTATAAAATTGAGTTTTGAGCACTGTATATCTGTCAGACAACTCTTCTATTTAGTTTTTAAGACAAACTGTTGTTCACATTGAAGGTCTAATCCTTGCTTACAACACTACGCTCCTGTCTCATGTTCAAGCATCTTCAGGTACGCTTATTTTACTTTTTGTCACAACATTTTAGCTTATTAATCGGCATACCACAACTCAAATATCAGCAATTTCTTATGTCTGATAACTGGATAGGTTTTATGGATGAATTTCGACAGAAATTATGAAATACATTTCCTACCATAAGATAAAAGCGGTATCATATTTAGTGTTTTTCCACTGTAAGACAAACCATTCTCTGTGATCATGATCTAGTTTCACACCATATTCACATTTTGTTCCAGTGAGTTGCAAGTCAATGAACATTTCTCTCAAATATCAGCACTGCGGGATTCACCCAGGTAATCATTGCACATCTGAGTCATCCTAAATTGAATCATCAAGTTAGAGATGAGGGGAAAAAAAGTTATTTTTTACTCTTCACTATTACTTTTTTGTTTTTAAGATGGAGTCCATGATTTAGATTGTTTTGGTAAAAAGACTTCACCTGGTAAAAAAACTTGTGTGTGGAAACCTGGAAACCACGCCAAGACACACACACTCATCATACAACAACAGTGAGTAGCATCAGTTTTCTTCTTGACTATAGAGCTAAATGATGCATTGTGTTAAACATTAAAAAAAACAAAAAAACACTTGTAATGATTTTTGATCTAATTTCTTAAATCCAGTACTCCTACGACAAGAAATAAAGTTTGCAAAGTTCACATCAACGTCACTGACATGTCTCAAGAGATCAAAATATGGGATAAATACAACATGATCGTGCAGGTTTTTGAAAACAGCGAGTCAACAAATTGCACCAAAGCAGTTTTCAGAGGTTCACCAAACAGTTTGTGTAAGTCCACGAAAATCAAGTTTCTCTGTACTTCCCTCCTCTTGATGACAAATCTGATCTGAGCTCAAGTGAATTTTATTTTTTTATATTTCAGTACGATGTGGTCCTCCTTATAATGCGTCCTTTAGCCGCCATTCTGGAAGACTAGTTGTGAATGTGAGCTGGCAACAGGAGGACAGAAAGGCCGTTGAGTATTACTCTGTGAGATATAAAGCACTGGGCAGCCTGTTGTGGAGCGAGGTCAGTATTAAAGTTTTGATAATTTAACATGAAATATCTCTAAGAAAGAGCGCGATTGTGTCGTGATGTTTTCCCCAAATGACAAAATAATTTTTAGAACAGCAGATGAAGCTTTAAAGTCGTCATTGCAATCAACAAAGACCTGAGTTAGTAACTTTAGTAGAGTAACTGTGCATAAAAAAAATATCAGGAAATCTTTGAATCTGGATTGAAACTAACTCCTCATACTTTTTAGATCCTAAACTACATAGTTAGAGAGTTGGTGTAGATTTGGGTTTGCAGTGGAGATCGCAGGATACACTGTTTTTGTTGATATGCAGGCATAATCATGTCTTAATGTAATTTTATATAAAGTAGACATATGCACCAACACTTCAGTGATGTAGTGTAGTTGCTGCAGCGATCAGTCTGGAGACAGATACTCTTTTATATAATATAAGTTTATTACAAACTATTATGACATGTGTTGTCCTAGACCTGCAGGTGACAGAGGCCCCGCTGACTAACCTCAGCCTCCGTTTATTGCTCTCTCTCTCTCTGTCTCCCTTACGTGACTTGGCACACTGTGGATCTTTATTTCCTTCAAAAAACAAGACATTATTAAGACATATTTGCACACTCTCTTCCTGTCATTGAGGTGAACATGATCAAATAAGGTACAAAGGGCAAAGTTCTGGAAAGTTATTCTTGCTTGCCAGTAAGAGATCTATTGTATTTCAAGCCAGAATAAAAACAGGATGAGATGTTAAAAATAAAATAACCCTTTAACCCCTCGGACTCTTTTTGCCACTACAGTAGCTTTGGGATATATATTGGAATGTGTGGTCCATGCCTGCAGTATGTATGTATCAGAGAACACAACAAATGTGCTCAATCACAACAGGTGCTAATTCCACATCATATAAGATATGCCAGGAAACTCTTGCAATGTGGTCTGCTCTGCTTGCGCAATAAACATCATACTATAACACTTATGTATGATGTGGTATCTACGAGAGGAGGTTTGTGGTTATCTGTTCAGAAGTTGAACCACAAATATTAACTTTGGTAGTGGTGGTAGAATTTTGCACCGATTCATCCAGGTGTTCAAATATTTTATTCATTCAGATTTATCCTCTGGGGACCATGAATGTCTACACAGAAGTTTCATGCCAATCCATCTAATAGCTGTTGAGATATTTCAGTCTGGTCCAAAGTGGTGGACCAATAGACCAACACTGCCATTCCTCAAGCCACAACGCTAGTATAGATATAACCCTGAAGACATCACAAACTTTATAAAGCTCCTTCCAGAGCTACGGAAGACATTGTCACCAGCTGAGTAATGTTCTTCATGATGAGTAAAACTAGAATGTCTGTGGCTATGTTTATTCTCTGTTCTCTATTAATATCTTCATCTTTTGTTTCGGATTATTCTCTCCTGCTTCATTCATTCATTTCTACGTTGCTCACAGTTACCCGCGCAATGCCAAATTGGAAAGGAGTATACAGTGGAGAAGCTAGACTCCTCACTGGTCTACAATGTGCAGATACAGTGTGTCACCAATGATAAATGCACACAGTGTCCGTGGAGTGAAGTCTACACTGTCCCATCAGGTCAGTTTGATTTCTACTTTATTGGTTTAAACTGAATAAATCAGCTTTGATTTGTTGTGTTAATGTAATGAGATGATCTCTCACAGAGTTGACTACGCAGCCTGTCATTGTCAGCCTTGAAGATACCGACATTGCAGAGAGGAAAGGCACCCGGCTGCTTTCTATAACCTGGAAGGTAAACGTATTGTTTGAAATGTATCCTTCCACGAGAAATACAATGAAGAATGTGTCGTCTGTGCAGCTATAATTGATGTTGCTGTTTGTTAGTTTCCTGCTAAAGAGCTGCATGAAGGCTTCTATGTGACTGTTGGGAAAGCATCCGGAGAGGCCCCACGCGAGCGCATGAACACCAGTCATCCTGAGATCAGACTGATTCTCTCTCATTCAGCTTATCATCTCAACATCAGCGCTTTCAACAATGCTAGCACCTCCCCGGCACTGAGACAGATAATACCACAGCGTGACGACCAGCTCGGTGAGTATGTAGTGGCTGCAGTGACTTCTCAGGAGACAGGTACTTTTAGATAATATAAGTTTATCACAAAGTAATACGTAATGCGCATAGTATCACTTAGTTTGGTGTCGGTTTAGTTGTTTTGTATTCAGAAACTGTGCTTTAAATGAGCCGTGAGGACATCCCTATGGGTGTGATGTCACAACTATACAGTTACCGCCCTCAGCAAGTCAGCCAAAGAGGCTCATTAATACTGATGAGAGACAAAAACTCGAGTTCTTTCTCGAGCTCTACAGAGAAGTGCGAGAGAGGAGATGGTTTTTGGTATTTGAAACTACTAATACATCATCATGTAACCTTCTAATATCAAAACATTATATAAAGCACCAGAAAAGTGTAAAATATGGGACCTTTAACTATGCGTTTATCTGATTTTATAATGATTATTTTATGATTATTATGAATTTGTCCTCACAGCTACGGAAGCTGGGAAGGTGAACGTGACAGTTCACAGCAATACATCTTTTACTATCTACTGGAAAGACGATCTCATCAAAAAATATGTCTGCTATTCTGCGGAGTGGATGACGAAGGGACATAAAGCAGAGCACAAGTCCTTCTATGAGAATAAAAACAACTACAGGACCTTATCTCCTTTACCAGGTGCGCAAATATTCATAAACTTTGGTGGATTCTGTCCTCTAGAAATTCTGTTTACATGCTACTAATTTGCCAAATATGGTTGGAAGAAAACATAATGGATGCTTGGACACTTCCATGTAAGTCAGATGACATTACATATTCGCTGATGCAATTAAGCAGCATGCAAACAGAGCTTCTCGAAGACAGAGATGGTTTTGGTACATATATATTCATTTTCCAGCCTCTGAGATAATCCATTCGGTTATTTTAAACACGCAGAGCCTCTGGAGCCTTACAAGAGATACAGCCTCACTCTGCACAGACGACCAAACAAGGACACCTGCAACATGAAGCATATCAATAACAGCGAGAGCACCTACGGGAGAACGCAGTTCTACTTCATTGAAGGATGTGAGTCACAGGCCGTCTACCTTTTGAATTGGAAAAATTTAAATTTTGACCAGATGATGGCTCTAGAGGAAAAGTTGTTATTCATCCTCTGGGCACCATGAATGTCTGGCAATTCAGTCTAGACCAAAGTGGTGAACTAACAATTCACCTCCCTAATGCTCCCAAAGCTCCTGTCAGCGCTCCGACAAACATCAACAGCTACAATGCAACGCTGAATTCACTGGTGCTGCAGTGGTCGTCCATCCCAGAGGAAGACATCAGAGGTTTCCTGCTGGGTTACGTCATCTACTACTCTGAGTATCACCACAGGGGGATAGAGAGAAGTAAGCATTACGCTTTAAACTAAGTCATTAAATACATGTTTATTTTAGGTCGTCCTTTAATACAAATCAAAGTTTTAACTGCAAAATCCAGATAGAAATTGACACACAATGTGAACCCAGGTTTAACCGAAGCCCAGGGAGGTACGATTCACACTAATGTACAACTTTGGTTCTGTTTCAAACTGGTACCTGCAGCCCTGTGAAGAGCCAGTAAGCCTTGAGCTAAGCCTTCCTAGCCTAAGAATGCTTTTGGCCCTGGGCTAACTTCAGTGTGAAAAGTCCTTAAGAGTCTACAGCTATGTGAGGTTGTAGTTATGCACTGTGGTGCTTTGAGTTAAGTGCTAATGTCAGCACGCTTACACGCCCAAAATGGTTATGCTAACATGCTAATGTTTAGCAGGCATAAAGTTTACCATGTGCACCATCTTTGTTTAGCTTGTTGGCATACTAATATTGGTGCCAAACAAAAAGTTGTCCAGCCAGGGGATCACCAAGTACTTTATCCTGAGGGGAACATGAATGAGTATACCGAATTTCACTTCAACAGGTCCAATAGTTATCAAGATATTTCACTTAAAACCACAAAGGGAATCAGTAAGGTCAGATTTATCATCTGGGAACCATGAATGTCTGCACAAGAAGTTGTGGCAATCTATTTGGTAGATGTTGAGATTTCTTAACTGCATGAGTGAAAAGTGCTACTGGGAAAGTCAATCCTTGGGATCACCAAGGATTCATCCTCTGGGGACCATGATTATCATCTTTAAAGCAGACGTGTCCAAGTTGCATTTGTAATATGCTGAAAACTGTCACTCTTTGATTGCAGATGTTACAGTGGATCCACTGGAAAACAGCTATGAACTGACGGGCCTGAAAAGTGACACCGCATACGAAATCCAAATTGCAGGTTTCACCCGAGCAGGAGAGGGAGAACGAAGCCAAGCGATCCTCTTTAAAACAAAGTATCATGGTAATCAAACTACTTTTAATCATGAATCATCAAAGCATCATGCATCAAAAGATACATCCTTACTTACTGAGTATTTTATGCCTTTTTTCAGGATATTCTAACATGAATAGTATCATCATAGTCTCTGCAGTTGTGGCTTTCGTGCTGATATTTGGAACCCCGATGATAAAAAGGTACAGTCCTGTCTTGCATGTACATTGAGCAAGCTGTCAGCAATTTTTAACATGACTAAATACCTACTCTACTTACTTTATTTAGAGGAAAGGCAATTTTGTGGCCGAGCATACCGAACCCAGGAAACAGCAATGCAATGCAGAAAATAGAAAGACCCTGTGAAGTGGTAAGTTCCTGTGCTTTCAAACAAAAAAAACTACAACAACCTCAAACTACCAGCAAGATTGTGAAAAAGTTTAAATTTAGTCAGTGACACTGCTGCAGATGAAACTGTTTTTGCTTCACTCAGGAACTACTTGAGTCCATCAACACTCTGAAGGCTGAAGAATGGGATACAAATAGTCTTCAGATAGTTGCGAAAGAAGACGTGAACCCCGCAATCACATTGCCATCGATGCTGCCACTTCTCCATGCTTCGGTGGATGAGGACGACTCAGCGCAAATGACTTGTAACTGGATCCAAAGAGACAGCGAGGACGCGAGCGGAGATATCCTACCTGACATTAATGCAGAAACAATCCCAGACATCCAACGGACAGACCAACAGAGTTTTGCCTTTCCAAGTGGATATACAACAATGGAAATGTTTCAGCAGGGGGTGCCTCAGCCGGCGAATACATCAGTTACTGAAGAAAGCAAACCATGGGAGACAGACTTTACCGTGGTGAAAGCAGGACAGGACTATATTAGGCAGATTATTGTCAGTCCGATGTTGGACAATGGGGACATGACCACGATTTTGTGAAAACGGTTTGGAAGAGCCAAGAAAACAGGACTGTCACAACTACTATCCATGAATGTTTGAATCATATGAATTCTCTATGACAGTCCTCAGGATCCAGAGGTTCACCATGAGAGGCTGTCGGACTGTTTGCATGTGTTGCAAGTCAACACCATGAATTTATTTAGTCTTAATCAATAGCAATACTACAAGTCCAGTATTTAGCTCTAGGTTTATTTCAAACTGACAAAAATACTACCTCTCTACCACAAGTACTTGAACTTAATCTCTGCTTTATCACTTGATATACATTCTAAAACATAGTATCTTATTTTTATCTGTAACTCTCAATACCTCATGAAAACATGACTGAAAATGTATTTACAGGCCGTGACTGATACCTGTAAATGCAGGTATCAAACTCACCGAACAAGAGTGCTTAATGCTAACGTCACAATAGCAGCTGGTGGTGGCCCAAGATGTTAAGTCAGGGGATCACAAGAGTTAATGTGATTCATCCTCAGGGGGACATGAACGTGTATACCAAATGTAAGCCTATCACAGCAGATGTATTAAATACCGACATTAATGATGGCTCCATTTTATTTAAGTGTTTAAGTGAGCTAACACGGACAATCCAAGGACCTTGAAACCAAAGCAACTGAATGATATTCTGACAATGTATTCTTTCAAAGAGGGCGCATCAATTTAACAGCTGTGGAGACATTTCACAAAAATGTCAGAGATAAACAGTCATTATTAACAAAGTATGCATAAACCCCTGTGGATGTCAGATAAGCGTTTTCTTTTTGGCACACACAGTCCACAATTCTTCACTTCTTAGTCAAGCTGCAGCAAATGACCCCAAACCGGGAAAACAAAAGGCTCGACTGAGATCACACTGCGCAGGATGACACAACAGAGGCAGAAAAGCGAAACAACTGAATGAAAAGTCTCTTTATTGAATGTTTTTCAGAGGACCACCACATACATACAACCCACGCTCTTCAAAAAAACAGTGTAACCAAACCTTTTACATCAAGTCCCAAACACGGATATCAAGTGCCCGATCCCCGAGGAGCAAACTGTGAATTGCTCCTACAGTATATACCGTACGTAATGGATATAAAAAAATAAGATTCTTCACATACTGTCATTTGTGTTGAAATTCTTTTTTTCTTTTACTAAACTGTACCAGGAGTTCGCCGCTTTAAACTCAAGAAAAAACTAAACAAAACAGTGACAGACGAGAAATAAATGAAGTTAGGTTCAGAAGAGGAATTTGGCGAAGACAGTCATGAAGTCATTTTGCTTTTTAAAATAGAACGAGCTTTCATAGAATCTTAGAAAAATCTCAATCTATGGGCCAGTTTGCACAAAAATGAACAGACATTTTTGACACACTCACAATACTGCAAACTGCAACGTCAACATAAAAAATGACAAACAAACAAAATGAAAAATCCACAAAAGTCCCATCGACGTTCAGCCTATTAATTACTAAAGACAACTGACAATACTTTAATATAGCTGTTAAACATCATTTACAATAAATTCAGGTTGAATCTGTCAATAAGTCTCCATATTTTATCAGAATATTCTGTACAATCTTAGTCTAGGCACTTTTTTGACCCTTCTGTGCTTGCGAGCAGTTTGTCTACCTGTGACATACATCCTGCTCGGCCTCAGTCTGAGCTCTGTCTCACCTCTCTCCAGCAGTATGAGCTGACAGACATTTCGCACACCACCACCACCACCATCTTTTTTTACAGTATAGGCCTGTATTTTATCTATAAAACACTTAATAGTTTTTGTTTTTTATCTCACAGCATTACAACAATAACAAGAAAATGAACATGATACATTGTGATCTTGTTATGACTACTTGTAATCATATATATTTATATATATATAAAAAAAAAGCAAGTAAATGTACATCCATGAAACAAAAACAGGAAGTAAAACACTGTATGCATGTTGACCAAATGAGAAACGTATGATTGGTTTACTAAAACGTCATAACAACAATAAAATGCCATTCTTACTTCTCCTAATCACAGCACGGTCATAAAATCAACACGGCACATTTTGCAGATGATGATGAAAAATTGGGGGAAATAAAGGCCACTTCACAGACCTGCGAGTTCAAATCGTCCTTGAACGCCACGCGATGGGGCAAATGAGCATTTTAGCATCAGTTATGTTTCTACCTTTACACTCGTGTTCTTACACTTACATTCTTTGATCATAGAACATGTATTCAAACATGTTGTGTACAATTCGTTTCACTCAGTAAGGAAGCAAAACTGAATATGGGAAGTTGCCGTGACAGCCACGCTAAGGCCAGAGCAGCAGTTACAAGTAAACAGTTACACCCCCTGAGGCCTCAGCCGGAGAGGCGAGTTTATTTTTACTTCAAGAGGTGTCACATTTCAGGCGGCTAATAAAAAGTATCTGGTAGAAATTGGTAAGCTGGTAAGAATCTTGTTTTCGAGCTGTACTTTCTTCTCTTTTTGGTGCGTTGCATTGACAAAATGCAACCGATGCAAAATTAGTGTATCCGCTGCTCAACAAATGCTCAAGCAGCACCTCTCTCTCTCTCTTTCTCTTTCTGAAAACTGACGTGTGATAAACGAAAAGCCGTACGAGAAACTGATGACTCAATTGCAGAATGTAACAAACATGAAGTTATTTTACCGTCAGCGGCCACACATGTAGGAGGACTTCACGCAATAATTTGCAGAATTTTACTACTATTTTTACTCTAAATGTATTAAATGCTGCCCGAGGAAGTGTGCCAAGCTTCAAATGTTTTGTAATCCACAGTAGCTGCCGGTCCATGCCTTCATTTGTGTGTTTTTGTGCCTTTTAAGTGCCACTTTTTGCACGCATATCGAGCCTTTGTGTAATTGTGACTCATTTGAGGAGTCCACTCTGCTGCCGATTCTCACGCACTGGAGGCAGGAAGCATTTTAACATCTCTCTACCACTGACAGACTTTGCTCAGAAATACACTAAATTAAGCGCAATGTAAGAAACATTTCATTACCGTTAACGCAGACTGTTGCTGCATGTTATTATTTGCAATATTTAGATCAAACGCTTTGAAGGAAATGAGGCGTACGTGCTACAGTATGACGTGAATACTGATAATCTTAGAGGCATTAAAGTTTTATGACGTGTGTGTTTAAGATGGCACTGGAGGAATGGAGATAAAGTTTAGGCCTGCACATTTTACTCATCTGCTAGGTGGCTACAGGTTTAGCATCTAAACAGAAAGAATAATTGGAAAAAGTCTAAGTTATGAACAATAAACTGTTTGGGAAGCTTCTTTTGTCCGGTTAATGTCGAGGCATTGACACAACTTTATGGTAGTTTGAGA
The DNA here is from genome assembly GCA_946959425.1 of Argyrosomus regius. Lineage (NCBI taxonomy): Eukaryota > Metazoa > Chordata > Actinopteri > Sciaenidae > Argyrosomus > Argyrosomus regius. The sequence continues at coordinate 20,544,480 of OX336898.1, read as the reverse complement.
GCTATTTAGTGTTGTATTGTTGCATTACTTGATACCATTTTGCTGTAATGAGTGCTCACTTGGCCTCGAGGTGGGATGCTGAGCTGAATTACAGGATCCATGTGTTGCCAAGAACGTACAGTAGAAATCGGGTCGTACGACAGGAGACGATGACTTGGGACGAAACACGGTGGTTATCTGGTGTTTGTACGCGATGGGCGCTGAGATCGTCCGATGGAACGAGATTAGTGTCCGCGGTGTCGTAACAAAGTCACTTGGTGCCGTCTGCACCCATGGACGCGTCCTCCTCGCTGTGAGTCTTGTAGCTGCCGTTGTGCTGGGTGCAGGGCGACGACGTCATGTCCTCGCTGAGCGTCACCGAGTCTTCCCTGTCGCTTTCGAACTCGTCCTTCTCCTCTCTGTCGTAGTCCCTTTCCACCTGAAATGTGAAGGAGCGACAGTCAAACCCAGTCAGCTGAAATCTGACAAAAGGCTACGCGAGTACGCAATAATACCACAGATGGCATGCAGATGTGTCGGCCCATTCACAGAAGATCCAGCTGACTAATATCTGGTGTTACTAGTATTTTTGTGCAGACAGGAAGGTTGACATTGGTCTGATTTGTTTCATTTTCAGGACCTCGAAGCTTCTTGGGAAGTTTAATAATGACAGAAAGTCTTTAGTAATAGACGTGGGACAAAGATAGATAATTAATTACTCCCAAAAGGAAATGGAAGCCTTCTGTGATTGGTATTGGCCGACACTGCTTCCAGTAATCAGCACCAAAAATCCTGATCGGAGCACCCTCAATAATAATCATCAAGTATTTATCAAAGCCACTGCATACAGAGTATTTTAATATTTGAAAATGTATAAAAAACAAAATCAGGGGGACATCTTGCCGTGCCAAAAGCATTCATACTTTGATTCTTCGTGGATCTAGCCTCTTAATTTTTGTTCTCAAGGTGCAACAGATTGGTACATTTAACTCTAAAAAGATTTCTTCAGACTCCACCCTACAATGTCCCACAAAATCCTGTAGAAAACATGGACCAGACAAGGTGACGCAGTGAATATGATCACTATAGCGTACACATAAACAGATATTCATTCCTTTAGTTGGGTCACTGTCCACAGCAGTGCTTCGCTCTACTTCTGTGTCGGATCTTCTATTCGGTCGCCCAAATTCGGAGAGCCAGCCCGCCATCTACTCCCACATCATTAAAAGAACTTTCAATTTGAATATATTTTCAAGTGAGGCGGCATTTCTTCAATGAGGAAACACAAGTAATGAAGTCTGAAGAGGGCGAGCGTCATAAAAAAAAAAAAAAAGATTTTGGGTGTTGAGTATCACTTCTGATAGCTGTGAACTAAACTACAGACTCTGCAGTGCACCATTTTGTGAGACTGCAGTGGTTCCTGCGGGGAAACCTTTGAACTGTTTGGCTGTCAATTTCTTAAAATCGGCAGCAAAGATGCCGTCTGATAAGCTCAAAACGTGTCACCTGTTATCTCGGCCATCAGCACGGCGTAAGGTAAACATTCAGAAGTAGGCCAGCGTTCATGTGGTTTGAGTTAAACGCTCAAAGAAACAAGGTGACTGTGGGATGTCTTCAGGACGGGAAAGAAAGATTTTAGACATTAAGACAGCCTCGATGTGTCTACTGGAAGATCGGAGACGTATCGCATGAGTTTGTTAACGACATGCTGCACACTGACGTGCGTTAACTTAGTGTTACACATGCTGCACTTGTTAAAAGCCAGTGTGTCATGTTTTATTTACAACAATAACCAACAATTTATCGAAGGCATTTGTTCCTTCTTATATTTAATGTTGTGAATTTGAATGTTTTTTTCCAACATGACCTGAATATGACCTAATGTTCAAGTCATTTCACGCAGTCTATGTGGGTCAACCACACATAAGTGTAAAAATTTCAAAATAAAACCGAACCATAGATGAGGAAGTTCATACCACACAAGTGAATGAATTTCCCTAAATGTCAAATGTTACAGTAGAATTCCTTTTCTAGTTCTTAGTCAAGATTCTGGCCTCTCTGCAGAGCACCACAGCGTCAGGTTAAGAGCAGCAAAGGATGCATGGGGTGAGTTGTGCAGCAAAAATGTAATTGCATTATAGATCATTAAAGTAGGCGATGACTGCTTACGGATATTGCTTACAAAATGCATTCCTCTCAGCTGGCAGGTGTTCATCGAGCAATTCTGCCAGCCGTAGGGAGCTAGAGGAGGAAAACAAGGTCACTAACAATGTCTTCATCCTACTACAGCACGGGGACAAACTGCTGGAGTGGAGCTCCTTATGCTCGTCTCTTTTTCATTCTTTCCCTCGCTACCTGACAAGTCTTTTCGTGCAACAAAGCTCGCCTCATTAAATTATCAGTAGTGCGACGGCTTTATCTGCCTGCTCGACCAGGAGAAACTGATCAGCAGATTCTGGTATGGCGCATGTCTGCACGGTGAGGAAGTGTAAGGTTTATTCACCTTCATTGGCTTCGCCTTGGTCTTTATCCTGTCCTCGTCCTTGCGGCTTATTTTTCTGGATGTGGAGCGGTCTTTTCTGTCCCTGCTCCGGTCCCTCTTCTTGTCTTTTTTGCCTCTGAAAGAATCAACAAAAATCGACAGAAAGAAACCAATCTTTTAGACTCAGATTCACTGATAGTGTGCGCACACTTCTTGGCATCTCAAAACAGTTTGGCAGGATGAGCTGGCGTGGATTTACCTTTTCGGTGAGGGTGATCTGGCTTTCCTCCGAGGGCTCCTGGACCGATCCTTACTCCTCCTCTTGTGGCCCCTGATTACAACATATTTACTGTATCATAGCACATTTTTGCATCCAATATAAACTAGAAGCATTAAAGAATCAAATCATAAGGGCTCAGAAAAGTGTTAACAATCCATGCGTGCAAAAAAAAAACAGGAGCCTGATTCAGACAGTTAGTAGACTTATTAAGTACCTGGTGACCTCTACTGTCAAGGGCAGGAAACTACAGTAGATCATTCACATTATGTGATTGATTAATTATTTAAGAACTGTAATATCTTAAATTAAACCACAGCAGCAGATGGCGCTGCACATCCAGATGAGTTTGGGAGCCTGAACATTATTTGGACTTTCAAAGTAAAAGAGCTCACATGTTTTTTTTTGTTCCCAACATACCTTGAGCGACTTCGACTGTGTCTCCTGTCTCTGGAGCGAGAGCGCCTCTTGTGACCGCCTCTGGAACTGTGGGAGTCGCTCCTCGGCCACAACCTCTGTGGCGGTCTGCTCCGACAGGAGGGAGAAAAAAAAAAAAAAAAAAAGTGTCACTGTGACTGGACACTGTTGTAATTAATGTGATCAGGGCATGAAACAAGTGAGAGTTTTAGTAGGGCACCTGTGTTTCGAACGCGACCTTTTCCTGCGCGTCCTCGACTGTGAACGGGAGCGTGACCTCGAGCGGGACACTCGACGTCCTCTTCTGGATCGACTAGAGGAACGCTTCTTTATGTCCGCTGGAGGAAGAGCAGCCGCCTCATCATCAGAACACCACTTCTTTTTTTTTTTTATTACTGAAACCTGGATTGCATGCAGCACATCAAAATGTCTTACCTGGCTCTATAGCAGCAGCGATGGTGGACTGCGCTTCCCTCACCCTCTTCATCACACTTTCTAGCTCCTTAGCAGCGGCCTGTGGCGTCATCTCTGGGGGTTTTACTATGGCGTTGTTGGAATGATTAACCCTGAAAGACATAAAAGGGTATTATGTGCCCAAATACAGTAAATAAATGCAGTCTGTTGACTGTAGAGCTCTTATAATACATACTTGAGCGGTCTGTCTCCGAACATGACTCCATTGAAGGTCAGTGCTCTGGCGACGGACTCCTGCTCAACGAACTCTACGAAGGCGAAACGTGTCGGCTGAGTCTCGTCTCCGGCCATTCGCACAAACTTTACGTCTCCCACCTGCTTGAAGAACTCCAACAGCTGCTCTGCAGTGGTGGTCTGTGGACAGAGAGATCGACTAAACTCAACGACAACGAGTTTGCAGCTACAGAATGTAAAGCTCTGATCCACTGGCGCTGCTCGCTTTTTCGACCGTTGCTGTAATTTCTCTTTATTCTCTCGAGCTTGATCTTATTCTCCAGAGTTCAAATGACATATTTTAGTGATCTAATACGTCCTGAATGGTCCCGTGAGAATAAAGTCTATACAAGTGACTGAAAACAAGTCATCGCACTTGAAGGCTTCATTTATCTCTTCAACTGTCTCTGAGCGTTATTAGAAGAGACTGTAATTTGCTCAGATCTGTCATGAGTAATGATGGACAGAAATGAGGCATTGCAGTGAAATATTAATGAGAGAAATGATTGCTGGTAAATAATGGAGATGGTTGCTACTTAAAAAGGGTAAATCTGGTGATGATCTAGATTCTTCTTTGTCAACAAATCCAACAGAACGATCCGATCTAATAATGAACAACAAGAAGCATGTGTGTGTCTGAAAACTATTAAAAACACAGCAAAGAGCCACGACTGATATCATTAACTGTGGTTTAAATCATCATTGTTTTGTAAGAGTAAAGGCTCAACTGCACTGAGTGTTTCTGTCAATTACAATCAACAAAGAGGCGGTGAGTTAAGAGTTTGTCTTTCAATGCAACATAAACAAACAACAGCTTGTAATCTTCTGCGTAAGAGATGTTCTCAGTTTCCTTCTTTCATTTTTACCAACTCAGCGATGTTACGCCTCCGCCGGCACGCCTATGGTAAACGTCGGCTTGTAGTGTTCGTTGCGAGGTGTGGCCACCTCCGCCGTCCCTCTCTACAGACCTGAGGATCACGATCGGAGAGGCACGAGGTCCGACCCACCAATCCATCCATCCATTTTGAAGAGTGATGTTATTTAAGTCAGAGCAGCCTGACAGTCGCAGGTTTTGCGTTAAGCTTGCCTTTGTGTTATAATCGTGAATTAACTGTGAACCACTGTGTTAACTCGCATTCGGACACACAGATATTTTTGTTAGAAGCTGCTGTTTCTCTCTGTTTTTTGTTATTAGATGAATTCTTCTGCTTAGACTGACTCTTAACCTTAGACTCTTTGTTATATTTGTTTAGTTGGTTTGAACAGCATCTGCTTGCCCTTTGTCTTGTAAATACCTCACCTCCTTTTGTTGTATTTTGATTAATCCAAATTACTGGCTATAATTTACTATTATATATAATTATAGGTTACTTCCTTTTCCCTATAGGAGTTGGGTCGTAACATGCACATCTGTAGCGTATAAATTAAAGCATTATAATTATGAAACCATGAAACCGAGACTATAATCTCACCATCAAAATCTTTCATTATTTTCGAGTCGAGGCACCTCCCTGCTACTGTACATACTCAGCCGGTTAGGTGCGAACACAGATTTGACGTTACCTGTGAGTTCAAGTTGCCAACATAGACGGTCCTCCGGATCTCGTCAATTTTTGAGGGATCCACATTTCCCATGAGGGGAGGCTGCGACACTGACGCTGTGGCGTCCAGACCAGCTGACATCCGATTCACTATGGGAAGGTTCAGCTGCACGTGTGAAATCAAACAAAAACACACAGTCAGAGACAGACAAACAGAGAGGACAAACAAAAAAGATGCTGACTCACATTCTGAAGTGGGGCTGGGGTAGGAATTGGTAGCAGTCCCCCACCAGGAATCAGACTTGGTACTGGGGTGGCGGGTGCCAAAAGAGACAAGGCCTTGGCCTCCTCTGGGATTTTCCCTGCAGGACAGAAGCGGATATTAGTGAAGGAAATAGAGGGACTCTTCTCTCTGTCTCCTCTATGTCTGCACAATTAGCCCACTGTATTCTAGAGAGAAAGAGAGCATACACTTCCCCATACAGCCTACAAGTGCTCTACTGTCTACTCATGGTAAACTGGAGACCGTGCATCCTTACTTTGCTTTCATTAAATCAATCTGAATTATTATTTTCAATGAAGAAAATCTTAATTGTTTTTCTTTTTTCACAAACAAAAAGAGGACTGATTTTGTCCTTGGTCTCTTTTCATAGCTCAAAAAAAAGAAAAGAAAAAGAAACACAATGCAGAGAATGAGTCAACACTTTGATGCATGGGTCACCTGTACTGGAAACATATTGGTCATGAACCATACGATATCAAGCATGGGCGCTTTTCCGTGGGGGGAAGGGGCGATCGTTTCGCAGTGTTGGAAAGGTGTGCAACACAAGACAACCCCAATGGCTGCATCACTAATAGCACACAGGACATCAGATACAGAAAAGAACAACAATTTTAAGAACTGTAGGAAATGTTAACCAAGACTTAGCTATAAAAAAAAACAAACAAACCAATGAGGAATTTTGCTCATTCCACTCTGGATTAAAAATCTGCTGCTTCTATTGAACAAGAAATTCATGATAGCTGCAGGAACTGTGCATGAATTACCATTTGTCTAACACGAAAAACTCTTCTAGTGCTAGGAAATGTGTTTCAACAACAAGTAGCGACGCAAAGCATTAATGGATGTGTCACGAAGTTAAAGAAGAAGAATGTGATGTTGACTGGAGTGTGCCTGTGCTATTATTAAAATCTTAAACATCCATGTCAGAGCTGTCATGTTGTAATGTGAGGGAAAACTCCTACGTGTTGCCTTTTTAAAAACAGAATTTAAAAGATTCTACGTTCAAGTGCGGTAAAAGTTTTCATTACTGGGTCTCACTTTGAGAACGTCTAGCCCCTCGCTATGTCAACAGGAGTAGGTGACAAGAGAGTAAAGTGTTAGTGATCCTCCTAGCATCCCATGTGTGATACACATCCCACCGGTATGCCGTAGCAACCTGGACAGAATTCAATCACACACAAGCTGCAGCTGTAGCAGAAAGAGAGAGGGGGGTGGGGGGTTGGACAATAATCAAAACAACAAACCAAAATAACAAATATAAAACACAACGCTAGAGATTAAGCAATACTGTAGTTTTTTCTAGATAGAGACAGTAGAAAGTGGACAACATGGGAAAGTATGAAAGGAAACAAACCAAAAAGAAAAGAAAAATAAATAAAAAGAGACAAGGTGTCCATCTTGGAAGGCTCAGCGGGCTATTCTCCTGGTCACATTCCCCCCTTGAAGGCTGCGTTGGCCCGATCGGGGATAGTGGCTTGGAAAACAATGCCTGACTCAGGCTAGTGTAGTGTAACAGCTGGGCCAGTCTAGTCATCTGATATGCACACATAATCACACAGAAAAAACATACAAAACCAAATTAATAAACTCAGTAGCCATCCAGCACCAAGTCACGTGGACAAAAAGCATCAAGTTAGAGGTGATATCAACAACAGTGGCACCAAAGGGTGTAGGTAGGGGTTAGGGGGGGATTTTAAAAGAAAAAGGAGCACCAAAAAATGAAAGAGAGAGAAAGTTAGCTTTTTTTTGTAATTTCCATGAAACAAGTAGCATTAATGACAGTTTTGTAATGGAAAATACACAAGCTACTTGTTCCAGAGAATCCAGTTTTTTTTTTGTTTTGTTTTTTTTACAGTGACCTAAAAAAACACCTTGTGACACCAAACAGAAACCTTGACTGGGAGCTATGAGAAATATATGATACAACCAGTCACCTGTGTGGCTACAGTGGCACAACTTGGCCAATTTTCCATGTGAATAATTAAATAAATAATAAAAACACACACCCAGAATTCAACCATAACACCAAAAAAACGGTTGGATTCAAGGGGGAGGAGGCCATTTGCAAGTCCACTGAGACATTTCATTTTGTTTTTTTTGATTTCTATGAACGAAACAGGTTGCACTCACCTTCTGCACATGGCACTACTATCAAAGCTCTGTCAACAAACACAGTATTGGTGAGATGTTGCGCCACACCAACACTGGAGGGGTCTCGGTACTTTATATAACACACTTTGGACGAGAAAGACAAAGGGGCATTGCTGTGGAGGGGAGAAAAAAGGCGGGTTAGTTTGTTTACAACAACCGTTTCCACTTAAATTTAACGTTTTTATGTGGACCGCACTAAAGGCCGCACATCCGCGGTGTCGCCTAGCTAGCCGTGCCCCGGTGTAGGTTGTTCTTACTCGGGCGGGTAGAGCCGTAGCTCCTCGATGTCTCCCAGGAAACCGAACAGAGTGCGCATCTGCTCGCTGCTCACGGCCGAGGACAGGTTGGTGACCTGGACGACAGCAGTCCCCGGTATCCCGCTCATGGTGCAAACGGATAAAAGCGTTGACAGTCGTTACGTGGTGGTGTTTGTACAGTATTTATATTTCTCTGTCACCCCGCGCGCTGCAGCCGTTACATCCAGGCAGGCGGAGCGAGACGTTTCACCGGCTTCCTCTGATTCTTTTAACGTGATGACGCTGAAATGTGTGAGGTGCACTACCGCCCCCTACAGTGTTGGACAGTACATTACCAAAATATCAAAATACACTTTATTGGTGACCCTGTACAGCAGGGGTCTTCAACCAGGGGTCCGTGACCCCTAGGGGGTCCGCCAATTTTTGTCATAATAATTGACAATTTTCTCCAAAATAATTTGTGATAATTAAAAAAATATAACAAAAATGATAATGAGTAAACTGCAAGCATTAATAAGCAATAAAAAGCTACTTTTGACAAAAAACTATTACTATTTATATATTATTTATAAATTATTCCATTATGCATGAACCTTTTTTATCAATCATAAACACACATAGGCTAATAACCCAGCATATAAATAAGGTTAATAAGGTGAAATAAAAGGTGAATAAAGTAAATATAAAAGTTATTATAAGCCAGGCTTAAAATGTGACACGTGGGGGTCTCTGTTCTGTTTGTCTCTCGTCCAAGGGCTCCTTGGGCTGAAAAGGTTGAAGACCCCTGCTGTAGATCAGGCGTGTCCAAACTTTTTTTTAAAGAGGACCAGATTTGACAATGTGAATATGCCCGGGGGCCAATACTAACATTTAAAAAATGAAAAACAATAAAAGTTACATACAAATGCACTGTTCTTGCAACAATTTTGTTTTCATTGTCACAATTATCATAAAAAACAAACAAACAATGTAACCAAATCTAAGCCAATCAGGCGTGAACAAATCTAACTCTGACTCACATCTGGAGCCAAATAACAAAGAATAAATTGTATGAACACGTTAAACTTGCATGAAGTTGATACAAATCTGTTCATTCTAAACATGACTTATTATGAGTAATGCAAAGTCTGTTAACATTTAAGTTTAAAACATATCACTCTTGCTCTTGTCTTTAACAAAATCATTCAGAAAGTAATATTTTGTGTTACATCTACAGATAAATAACACCAGCAGTTATGTCCTTAAAGGTTCAAATGCTTCATTATGTCAACCAAAAAAAGCCAAATCTGTCAGCCATACAGTGTCTGACAATCCTAGCAGGCCAGAAATAATATATTATAAAAACGAAGCTGAGGGTCGCATGAAATGATGTGATTGGCCCCCTGGGTACTTTACTTGAGTACACTTTTGCTACTTTATACTTCTATTGCACACCATTTCAGGGGCAAATATGGCACTCCTCTACATGTATTTATATACCAAATATTAAGGGTTGAGGGTGCCAATATTTTTGATCATGACTGTAGATAAAAAAAAGAGTCATATACACCTTTCAAGTATGCAGATATACATGATTGATCATTTCATAGAAAGAACTACAATCTATGATCCCGGTGGCAAAATGACAAAGAAGATCAGATAAGATAAATTCACTGAAACTAAACAAAAAGTCACGTTACAGTAATTATGTAAATAATAAAGTAAATTATATAATACAGTAAGCAATTAAATAAAGTAAATTATGTAATTTCCTCTGGGATTATATATTCAGTGCATGTTACTGTCTGCAGAGATCTATATTCAATATTTTGTATCTAAAATTACAAACAAATGCATAAAGTTGATGCAAATATGTTGGTTGGGTCAAGATGGTGTGACCTGCAGTGACTCAGCAGTTTCTGTCAGTCTGCTGAGTCAATCAAATATCACACACATCACTGTATTGATGCTGTACACACACGAAATCGATTTACTGCACATCAACTCCATCACGCACGCACGCACGCGCATCCGTCATTGCCATGGAGACAGAAAGGTCACGTACGACCGTGATGACGTAAGGGCACGCAGACTTGTGGAATTGCTCATTTGCGCTTGGACTCGAGACGTCGTTGACCTGTGTGAACACCTGTCCGTGAAAAAGTTGACCCCAGCCTGAAAACTTCCCGACACGAGAGGAAAGCTCCGTGAAAGACTAAAAGAGCAACCTGCTGAGACATGTCACGTATGTTTTCCCAAACTTATTTAATCATCTTCATTTTTTAGTAAAAAATGTATATTTAATCTCGACGCTCGACGTTTTCTCGGTTTAAAATGTTTATTAGATGATAAGAAATTGGACTGAATGTTTCGGGATAGGTGTGAAATTGTGTAGTAATTAAAAAATGATTTATGTAAATAGATATTTTTAGTTTTTTGGCGACACTCGATGTTTTTCTCGCTGAAAAATGATTACTAGATGGTAAATATGGGCTGAATGTTTCCGGACAGGCGGAAAATGTGTTAATAATTGTGTAGTAATTCAAAAAATATCTTAATTTTTAGTTGAAGGCATTATTTTTTTACTAATTTATCGACCAAAATTTAGGAAAATATATTATATTTTTCGAATAATGCCAAAAAATATATTTATTTTTCTGGTGCACCATGGAGACCATTGAACGTTCAGGACGTCAAAACGTGCAAACGTAAACAAACCGGGGCCCGTTGCTATAGTAACCTGTTTACGTTTGATTTGAAGTTTGTTGTGATGGATGAACTTAAAACGCGTCAATATCATTTAAATGAATTTAATTGAACATACAGTCACAATCAGAGCAACTTTTTAACTTCAAAGTTGATCACATTTGTCAACTAATTATCAGATATTGCTCAAAATGCAGCGGACAGAAGATGAAGTGAACCAAAGTGTCTGAAAGTCTTTAGATCCACAACCAAAACTGTCGTGTACTTTCATCCTGATGTATATTAATCATTTACCATGGAGGGCAGGTTGTTTTGAGCTTATTTCGGAGGAGTAACGCTGTTAATTGCGCGTAATTTAATCAAAGTATCCACCGTGTAGCGTGCGTAATGGCGCACGGAGGTCTGTGCACATCAGGGCAGATGTCGTATTTGTTCCTACATGATTATTGTAGCAAAGAGAGTTCACAATGATAGGATGATATTTATGGAAACACAACTTATTGCAGACTTTATGGAAGTGACACACAGACATGAAAAACAATGTTACTACATCAGTTCCCACCCACACAGGATTATTTCCTTTTCCATATTTAATATAACCCAAGGCTCATTGTTCAGACAACGTTTTATTGTATTTTATTGTATTTATTCATGTTGTTTTATTGAACAAGATGTTTACAGGAGCTGAAACAGGAATGTTGCAGGTTTTTTTTTATGTGGATTTCTGTTTTCTGTCACACTAACGTGGGTTAATTTGACTGACTCTTCCCTCACTGAGCAGAGACAGAAGTACAGAACGTCATAACTAAATCTGACTGAATGCAGCTTCATCTCTTTAGCGCCTTATTAATGCCACACGCTGCTCATTAGAAGGAAGATACAGTTTAACGTGTTGTGCCGACAGTTATTGCCCACAGAAAATGTCTAAGTATCTGCACGTGTCAAAGTGATTGCGATGCATCTGCTGCAGCGTATCAGAAGCTCACTTTTGTTCTCCTCTTCTTCCTCCTCAGGTGGCCCCTTTCGCCCTCAGAATCCCGATCCTGAGATGCCTCCTGACGACCCAGTCGTCAGGCTGGTTGATCAGCTTCGGGAGGCTGAGGCAGAGGTTGTGCCTCGCGGCGGCGGAAGGGAGGAGGTTGGCAGACCTCCCTCTCCTCCACTCCAGCAGGTCTTGCCACTGCATCCCGTGGTGCAGTGGCAACAGCAGCTTCTTTTTCCTCCTGTCCGTGCTGCTCCTCATGTTCATGCTGAACATCTTCGCTTCCCTCATGCTGCTCACCCTTTTCTTCCTCGCCCTCATCATCCTCATCCTCCTCCTCCTGATCGCGTGGCTTGTGGTGATCATGTTCCTCCTCGTCCTCCTTTTCTTCTTCCTGATCCTTTTGAGGGTGACCATTTTCCTCTTCCTGCTTTCCTTCGTCACCCTCTTCCTCGTCGTCGTGCTGCTCCTTTTCTTCCTCGCCTTCATCCTCTTGCTAGTCTTCCTGCTTTCCTTTTTCCTCCTGACCTTTTCGCTTGTGGAGATCATGTAGGTCCTCCTGCTGATTTCCATCAAGCACCTCTTCGTCCTGATCTTTTGGATCAGGACGTTTTCCCTCCTCCTCTTCTTCTTCTTCCTCCTCTTCCTCATCCTCCTGCGCCTCTTCGTCCTTATCCTTCTGATGATGACGATGACGGTGATCCTCTTGCTCTTTCTCCTTCCTCCTCCTCTCCTTCCTCCTCCTCTGCTTCCTCTCGTGCCGCTTCCTCTCGTGCCGCTTCTCCTGCTTCCTCTCCTGCCTCCTCTCCTTCTGCTTCGCCTTCCTCCTCTCCTTCTGCTTCGCCTTCCTCCTCTCCTTCTGCTTCGCCTTCCTCCTCTCCTTCCTCCTCCCCTTCCTCCTCTCCTTCCTCCTCTCCTTCCTCCTCTCCTTCTGCTTCTCCTGCTTCCTCTCCTGCCTCCTCTCCTTCTGCTTCTCCTGCCTCTGCCGATCTTGATGGTGACGTGTTGGCTTTGTTTGTGGAGTCTGACGGGGACGACTTCCTCCTCGTCAGATCTCCCTCCCCTAACGACAGCCTCTCATCTTCTGACCTAGGGGATCGTGAGGGGGCCTCCACTCCTGTCCTCGGCTCCTCTGGAAGGAGGCGCAGGGAGGACAGCGACTCGGAGGAGGAGCCTGCTGCCAAGGTGCCACGTTGGTGCGATGACAGCGACTCGGATTGAGGATGGTTATGAAAACCCAGGTACATTAACGCACATCATCTCGTACATCTCAGATATTCTTTTCACGTAAATATTTGTATCTTTGATCTTTCCTGTCTTTGTTTCTGTTTCTGATTCAGGTGGCGTCTTGCACTGGGACCATCCATCATCTCCTGTAAATAGTTACAAACATTTATTCATTTTTACTTGAAATGTATTTAACTCTGTGGGGCGGCCTTTGCGTCTGGCTGGGCAAACAAAGCCCCAGACAGCCTCTGCGTCTGGCGGGGCTGTCCACAAACCCAGGTAGCATCTTGCACTGGGTTTTTTGTTGTTGTTTTAATCCTTCCTCCTCGCTTTGACACGACGACTAGGTCGACCTTTCTTTCCTCCTGGGCGCCGTCGTTTGCTTCGGTGATGCTGCGGGAAGCCCTTTGCCACTGGCAGGGCTGTCGACCCCTCGTCTACAGGGCAGGATAGGAGAACAACTTAATTGTGTGGTGAGAGAGAGGAAGACGGCAAAAAGCTGCAAAGAAATATCAAACAAAGCCTCTTCCACTCTCACCACCAAGGAAGCTCCTCAAAGGAGCATTTTAGACTCAACGCAGCTTTAAAAAAAAAACCTTAAAACTAAAAAATACCAAACAGACGACATCTTGTGGAGCTCCGTCTTCTTCAGGTAAGTACGAGCTTCTGAGCAAATTCAACATTGAATATGATTAATTCAAAAATTCAAAAACAAGCTTACTAACCAATTTTTTCTCTCACCGGACGAAAAAAGTAAGTACGAGCTTCTCACTGAATATAATATCACTTACATATTCATTTAAATATTATTGTCTCTCTTACTAATCACTCTTTCTAATCTCTTCCTCCACCGCCGGAGCTGTGGACGAAAAAAAAGGTAAGTATGAGCTTCTGATTCAGAAATAAAGTCACTTAGAATAGGGCAGAATTTTCAAAGCATCCATATAATATCACATATTCAATAACTGCACGATTCAGATTGTCTCACTCATGCTTTTGTCTTTCTCTGCCCCCCCCGAGCTGCTGCCGTTCACCATGCATCGTCATTTATGTTATCGTGAATCATATATTACTTATTTAATAACTCAAAGGTTATCTGTCTGTCTTACTAACGATTCTTTATCATATTTTTGTCTCCCCACCCACCGCCTTAGCTGCCGCTGTTCACCGTGTCCCGAGGCCCCCTGAACGAGGATGCAAACCAGAGCACACAAATAAACCGTCACATCAGTCCACTGAGCTGACTGTCACTCTACTTTCAAAACTTAACTGCACTGATGTTAAATAAAACACTATACTATATATATATAGACACTATATATTGTGAGATTTTCTTTAAAATCACTGATGTTTGGTTCGTGTGAATCAGATTTAAGCATCATAAAATGTAGTTAAACTGTTTTTTGTCATAATAATTGACAATTTTCACCAAAATAATGGTGACAGTGAGGGTGCAGCTCATTGAGAAACTACAAACAGCGGAGGCATTTGCACTCCAGTTGGACGAATCAGTGGACATGTCCAAAGACGCACAGCTCTTGGCATTTAATAACCAACAATAATTATGCATAAACACATGTAGGCCAGTAACCCAGTATATAAGTAGGTTAATAAGGTGAAATAAAAGTTGAATAAAGTAAATATAAAAGTTATTATAAGGCTAAAAATAGAACAAATGGATTACATTCCGGAGTCCTTGTTCTGTTTGTGTCTCGTCCAAGGAAGATTAAAGTATTCCTGCAGATCCAATCGAAAATCAGGGGATTAAGAAGATGATCACATTTTTGATCACAGATTATGAGAACTTCAAAAAGTCTATGAACAGAACTTTGTAATGGAATCAATGCAGGGTGACCAGGAATAATAAAAAAAGACTTTACATGAACCTATATATGATTTATGACACCTTTAAAAGGCTTTTTCTGCCACGATGTTTGTTTCTTAAATCACAGTTTAGTGTAACAGAACTATTTCATACAGTCATTAAGCTTTACTTTGTGATGATGCTTCCTCCACTCGTAAAATAAAACTAAAGAGCCATGAGAGAATGATTTTCTTTGATACCACTGGGCTAAAAAAAATTAAAATATAAATATAATGTTTTGGCCTGCAGGTGGCATCAGAGGTCTAAAAGGCTTTCTTCTCTGTAGATGCTCGCCAGTCTAATCTCTGCCAAAATGTCAAATATAGATTAAAAGCTGTGAAACATTTTAATGTTGTGGGGACAAAAACAAGTCTTCAGGGGGAGATCAGAGGAAGCTGAATGCTCGATGAAGTGATCATCAATATTAAAATCTTTAAAAAAATCAACATGTTGCCTCCTGGAGCTGCCTGAAACTGACAAAATACAACAAGCCAGACTAAAGAAAGAGGCAGGAAGAGTTTGGACCATCGTACAGATACTGATGTGTAACCATCTGTTCCAAAAACATCAGGAGCTTTTGCACTTGTGTACTAGGATTGCTGCTTTGCTTCTACATTAATCACTGCATATGTGTCTAATAATATAACCAGTGCGGCCTTGAATACTCACACAAGTCGTCCTGTACGTCGGCCTCGACGCCTGTTCTTCATTTACTGTTTAAAAAGAGAAACCCAGACGGTGAAATGAAGAAGAGTCCTCGTTAAAGAGCATTAGTTTTTATTTTCCACAGGTTACTTCAGAAACAGGTAATTATGTACAAAATCTGGAATGTTGGATAAATGCATATCAATCATCATCATCATCATCTCACTGTGGCTGTTTCCAGAGAAACCTTAGAAATACTAGCTATACATTAAAACGGGTGCCTCTGCATTGCAATTTATTGCTGGTTTTACAATCGCAAGTCACTAATGCCATTATTAATTCTTTTCTCAGTTGGTTTTCTTTTTAAAGAGTATTTACAATTTGATTAGTAAGGTCTAAAAAAAACCACAGAAGACCGCTAAATAAATAAGAACAATACGGGAGCGTAAGAAACAGACCGACATGGATGAAGAAAAATGTGACAACGTTTTATCTCCCAAGATTGTCTACAATGTCAGACTTGTTTGTTTTTTTTGTTTTTGCAATGAATATAAAGTGACCATTACCCCAGAAATGTTTCCCCTACTTTTAGAAAGTCAACAAAACAAAAAAAATCACCAACAAAATTAATACAAATAATATAAACAATAATTCATCTGTGTAAAATACTATCATGTTCTGTGAGG
Organism: Argyrosomus regius; assembly: GCA_946959425.1. Lineage (NCBI taxonomy): Eukaryota > Metazoa > Chordata > Actinopteri > Sciaenidae > Argyrosomus > Argyrosomus regius. Next base: position 20,528,317 of record OX336898.1, on the reverse strand, counting down.
AATTTGGGAAACGCACGTTATATTGTCATTTGCCTGCCAGTACAAATTTAAAAACGAAGGGTACAGCTTCACTTCGAACAGCTACCTTTAAAAACAATATCACTATAATTAATATTATTAAAGGGACGTTTAATTTGTGTTAATCACCACAGTGTTTCCATTTTGGTTCAACAGTGTCACGTGCACGAAATCTGGGTCAAACTTAAACTACATATAAGAAGAGTCCAGTAGATGACACGGTCTACTGTACAAACAGGTCGAGGGAATGCCGTTTGCTCAAACACTTTTATATATATCGTACAAACAATTCAGTGGTCACGAATGTGCTGTGAGAATTTATATTTATCCGTCGCTCGCGTGAATTTTTTAAAATCATTTCCGTGTCTTTCGGAAACACGTCTCACTGAAAAGTTATTTACACGTGAATATTAACAGAGAGGAACGTGACGGTGGATTTCATAAAAACACTTCTTTTTCTGACAGTTCTTTTGACAAACGTTAGGAATGTTTTGAGATGCAGCTCTTGACTTCCGACAGCGTTGCGTTGATTATTTTGCACAGATGAACATGAACGGGAGTTTATTGGTAATCTAAGCGACAAACAGTAAAAAGCCTTGGGCAAAGTGACACAAACATTCACTTTTACACAATGCAGAGAAGTCTTTTTTTTTTAAATTTTTTTTTTTTAGCACTACCGTATATATCTCCTGTGCTATTTCATTACAAAAAAAAGATTGTTTACAATATAAAAATCATGTAAAATCATCCTCAGGGATACTAAAAGGTTGTGTTTCTTTTAAAAATGCTGTCTGATGTTGTTTTTCTGATGAAAATAAAGGCTTTGAATATTGCTTCTTCTTCTTCTTTTTTTTTTTTAAGCCGTTATGCTGCAAATGTACTCAGAAGGTTGTGAAGATGTGAATATTGCTTGGGCTCTGGGGTCAAAAAAGGTCCTCCCCTATTCAAACAGTTCAAGGTCTATGGCACTTGACAACTTTTCTTCTCCCAATTCGACTCTGTACAGCAAAAAAAGAAAGAAAAAAAAAAGAAACTGCTCCAAAGTGATGAGTAAAAAGCATGATAAAACATCAGTAAAGACACAAAAGGCAAACTGTGGTCTTCTCCCATGTAAAAAAAACAAAAAAATAAAACTGCCAGATGTTGAAACCCCGACAACACACACACACAAACACACACTCATGTCTCCGATGGCCGCCTGAAAGATGAAGCCCTTAAAAAAAATTAAAAACGTCGACATGTTCGTATTCAAATGTCTTTCTTCAGTTGCCTCCTGCTTTTTGCCTTCTGTCCAAAACTTGCTTTGGTTAACTAGCATAACCACTCCACGCTTCTCTGCTTCAAAAGGAAAAGTTTGGACGTTTTGGGAAATTAAAATCAGAGACGAACGAGAGCTGCCCGTTAAAATAGACGAGCCACTGCCTCCGGCTTAGCTTAGCTTAGCGCAAAGACTGGAAACGAAGGGAAACTGTTAGCTGGATGTGTCCATGTGGCTGTTTAACATGTTAGAGCTCGTTTGTAAGTACAACTTATTATCATACTGAGGGTTAGGTGCCATTTCTTGATGCTATGCCACTGCCAGGCAACCCCCATAAACAAGGAAACGTCAGTTTTTGTGCGTATTAAACGAGATTCAACATGTTGTGAGCTTTAGAGGTGCTGGTAGGTGGATTTCCCCTTTTGACAAGCTCTGCTTCCAGTCTATGTGCTACCTTAAGCTGCCTGGCTGCTAGCGCTTCAATCTTCTCATCTCATCGCCTGAAAGCAAATCAGAATATTTCCAAAAATGTCAAACTTTTGCTTTAAACGACTGATAAAACTTTTAAGGCTGAGCAAACACATCTCTCCTCTCCCATTTCCCCCAAATTTGAACTTCCTTTTTTGGGATTTTCCGGCCTCATTAAATGATCACACGCAGACTGCATTTCTTCTTGAGGAGCTTGAGATTCGTTTATACTGCGGAGGATTCACGGCTCAGGTAGTGGTCTTGGGTTTGGTGATATGCCGAGCAGTTGCTGTGAGGGATATGCTGGAGGGACCGAGGGCTGAATCGTGTCTGTACGCTGGAGGAGTGGAAAATGGAAGCAGGGGTGGATGATTTCCTCGTCTCAAAAAAACAAAAAAAACCAAAATCAAACACCTCCTCCTTGATCTACATTCGTCTCCACATGAAAAGCACATAACATTGTCCTCCATATAAGATTGCACGGCAGACCAGAGAAAGGTTTCAACATCTTAAATAAAAAGTAAAAAAAACAAAAAAGGCAAACTGGATGACAGAAGAGAGGGAGCCCTGCCCCCTAGTGGTCAATTCATGTCAAGCTGCAGAGAGAAAACCTAATTTATGAGGAAGTTTTTAAGAGATTTGGGGAAAAGCAAAAAAAAAAAGAAAAAAGGATGATCTGTACAGAGACCACAGTAATTATTTGCTTCAGAGCAGGTCGTATCTTCAGCTTCTTTTGTAGAAAAATATATATACCACAGTGATGGCCTTTTGAGGACTCGTACTTGCAGAGGTTTGCCGCCGTCTCACTTTGATCCACTACATTCAGTGGTTTTTATCCCCGTTTTTTTTTGTTTTGTTTTTTTAAAATCAAGGCTATGAAGATCTCTACTATAAATAGTCCCAACAGGTATCAACAGATCTCAACAGTCTCCTCTGTGTATAAAAATATGAGAGTCAACATAAATTTTCTCTGTTCGTTTCTCTTCTCGTGTCGAGGTCAGTTTTTTTTTTTACGCTTGCATGTCTCTTATGATAGTCAAATCCACAGTGTTTGGAAATGTCTTCAAGAGGGACACTGCGTTCCCATGATCGATATTCACAAAGCTGTATCCGTTTGCCTGCGAGGAAAAGACACAATTTTAGTTGGTTAACACAGAAAAATCACAAAAAAAAACTTAAATGAAATCACTGAAGAGCTTTGTGGTTTGTGTACAGGCGGCAGAATACCTGGATGATTTTATCTCCGGGCTGCAGAACCTTAGACGCCGGTCCTTCAGGTTGAACCCTTGTCACAAATATACCCTGGAATGAAATTATATGGAGAGTATGACATTAAGTATTATTATTAAGAGCTGCTAAGTTGTGCTGGATGATTTCCTAGATGGTAAAGTTAAGTAAAAAAACAAACAAACATGAATTTACATTATCGTCTGGACGAAAAGGATTTCCCCGGCCTCCAACTCCTCCTGATATACTGAAACCCAGCTCTGGATTCTTCTCCACTTTCACACGGATCTGAAACACACCCACGTACTTTCATTAGTCACTTATGCACAGTCATTCGCTGTTAATTACACAATTTTCTGCATCAGTCTGGCAAAATAACACAGCAGGGATTTAGGGAACGGGTGTTTTAATAACTGGCCTGCTGGCTATATACACAAAACAAAATTAGATTTGTACGGCTGAATATTCAAAGAGGGAGATTCATAGCACTTTCCTATCTATTGTTAAAACAGGAAGAAGCAGCAGCACGTCCGGTTCTGTCCAAAGTCAAGCTCACTCACTGTTTTATTTTTTTAAAAGATCATTTTTTGGGGCTTTTGTACCTTTATTTTGAAAGAGACACCTGACAGGAAGATGGAGAGGGTAGGGGGGAATGACATGCAGCAAAAGGGGCCACAGGCCAGAATCAAACCCTGGGCCGCCTCGCTTTGTACATGGGCTGCACAGTACCAAAATAAAGGTACAAAAGCGGCACAGGTGAGCTCACCTGGTAGACACACCTGAAGAGTGACAGGAAAGCTCACTCCTTAACATGTGACATTGTTTGTTTAATCTGTCTGATGTGGTTTTACAGGCGGTTACGTCCTCTCAGTGCAAAGTTAAGTTCTGCGTCATGCTGTGTATTTGGGGAGTTGGAATAGAACGAGGAGGAGCGATCTCGTGTACTTAAACACTTCGGAGGACAGCAGAGCCAGCGGTAAATTACTAAAGGCTTGTACTTATCTAGACAGAACAGTAGCTGTGCTGTTGTCATCAGTCACCACAAGTACAAACAAGAACAGACTGAGAAAGGCTGTTTCTTGTTCTTGTAGTTAACTGTGTGTTTGAGGAAAACCAGCTGTGACTCCAGGAAGAACACTGCTTCCAGCCTATATATGCTAAGATAAGCTAATCGGGGAGTACTGATGTTGTCATCGTAGAATATCCTCAAATCAAATTCATATCTCCTTCACCTCTTGCTGCAGTGCGTCTTGCGGCATGCGTGGGGGCCCCTGGGGCTGATGGGAGACTTTGAGCATCAGGTAATCAATGAGCTGCTCTCTGGAAGGGTGTCGAGCCATGGGCGCCTGGCTCATCTGAGGGCGAACAGAAGGGCCCATCTGACCGTTCATCAAAGGCACCTTTGTAGGAAAAACACGCAGCGATGAACAAAAGTCACTTTCTTGTAACTGTGTCAACTCCTCAAAGCTCTGCTGCGTCATATAAACACAAAGCGACCTCTGCGGATCAATTTTAGCATCTGACAAAAGACATTTTTGATCTGCAGCTGTGTGTACGCGTACTTTTCTGTGAGGGTCCAGTGTGTAGCTCTGCTGCCCTTGAGGACTGAACACGTCATCCTGAAAGGAAAGAAAGCGCTGATTAACACCTCACTCCACTGACGCTCACTTCCAACAGAGGATAATAGAAAGGACAGACGATTAAGATGCTGACATGAACATCTTTCATGTCTGGTGAAGACATTAGGCAGTGATGTGTTGCTTTAGACGAGCACATCTGATCAGATTAAACTGTGCTTAGCTTCTATTCAGACACGAAGCAGCGTGTAGTTCTGAATATTAGTCGTCTGAGTCTTAAATGTTAGGTGGAGAAGGGGTTACACAACACTCTCAGACATCTTTAGGATCCACAGATTCTAAACACCCACTTTCTAAGTCACTTAGACACACACACACCTCTCCCACTTACCTTTGGCAAACACAGTTTTCATCCTCACACACAAAGTGATCAAAAGTTGAAGATGACGAATGAGCAAAAGAAGGAGTTTAAAGTGCACTTGAAGGAGAAGAAAATCATGTCACAGGATGAGAGTGTGGCAGGGCGGGATGATGATTGTGATGTTAAAGAACCTGGCAGGTTTAAAAGGGGTCGTTTTGTACCATATTTTATACTCAGATTACATATCTGGCCTGAAAAAACTTGAATTTACTCAGGCAAGCCTGTTTCATAGCAGCTTAGGGTGACACTTTCAGATGTCAGCTGCATTCAGAGACCTGCTGAGAACGTGTCACTAGAAATACAAGCCTCCCACTGCATAACAACAAGACACAAACATTTCTCAGAGTTCGTGACTTGAATGAGCTGCAGGAGACAAAATTAATTATGCCACACACAGCCTGCGTGTTTTGTTGTGGAGATGTTTACACAACGTCTAAATGAGGTAAAGTTCTGCAGAAATTGAGTCAGGCTTCATTACGGTCTTTCACCGATTCTGTCGTGGAGGTAGTGAAGCCACTGGATGATGGTACGAGTACAAAGTAGGCCCCTTTTAAACAAGTCAAACTGCATTACACTGGAGGAGAAGCTACACCAACAAGAACTCTGTTGGCATCCATCCATTTTTAAGCTCTAAGAGACATCACGTGTACTAGGACAGGGTCTGTGGTCGTTAGAAATCAGACGTTGGGAGCGACATGCTTTCACTTTCCTATAAAAGGGCAAGTGAAAGATGACTGTGGGTCACTTCTCAACATCGAGGAGAGAAGGAAACAGACATTTCTTATCTTCTACAGGATGTGAAACTAGCAGGAACTGGAAGCCCTGGCTTGAGGCATGAACTTGCAGGAGCTAACTTGCACAGTTACACAGTACTCACACAGAAGCCCAGAGCTCCGTAGGGCTGTCCGTCCCTGGCACTAAAGACCAGGGACCCTTGGCTGGCATGCATATCCCTACAGCTGCCGTAGTGAGACCAGCTCAGCGGAGCGTTATTGGAATTATAGGAGCGAGACAGCGCGTTCTGACCAGAGAGGGACGACATGGAACAAGCAGCACCGACAAAGACAAAGACACGTCAGCGGTGGGCCATGCAATCCACCAAATGACATAAAAAGACACAACAGAAAGTTTTTACAGCATATACACACATGCATGCAGTGAATCGGTTTGCGTAACAGCTGGGTTAGTAGGCTCTGGTCCATATTAAAGGGTCAGTTCACCCAAATGAAATGAAGTCTGGACGGAGAGATGGTTTTGGATTTATTTGCCCAGGTTTTGTCAAATATAGTGAAGAGTCTCTCTTTAATTTATATTTTTTTTGCCTCCTTCTTAGACATCAGCAGCAGAGAAATAAAGCTGGTGACATAGACGAGCTCAGACACACAGTTGTTAACAAGAACTGAACCTTCACCTTCTGAAGTGTGGATACACACAACTGTGAAGTTGTGTCATTTACAGGGGACAACTTGAAGTCCCTTGCTCAAATATTTGACGACCGTTCGTCGTGATAAAGGAGGAACTTGTGGCATTTTTGATAACATAACACAATAGATGCTCCGCCTCAGCCTGCTGCTGGTGTTCCCACCGTAGTTTGTGACACGTAGCAGTGCAACACTTCACATTAAAACACATCATATGTGCAGAGGTGCACGTATGATGTGTTTTAATGCTGAATCGTAAAGTAGAATTAATCTCTCCACTGTGTTGTTTTTACTGTATCGTCTGCGGCTTCACGGGAGAACCGAGTCGGGACAGGGTTAATGAACGTCACAGAGAAGTGACAAAATATGTGGTGAAAGCTGTACAGCCTTTCAGCACAGTACAATAGCAACATCTTTCCAAAGAAACACGTCCACGTTACAACAGACTTTCTTAGAAAGTCGTGAAATCTGACACGGTTTCTGGAAAGAAATGCTTTGCTGTTGATGTTTTTGACTATAATTTTTAAATGTTTCACATGTTCTGGTGGCAGAAATCTCTTCAAGCCTGGGCAAACAAAAACAAAACTACCTGCAGGTTTGGGTCAAGAGAAAATGTCTTTTTGTAGTTTAGGTGAAACAACCATTTAAGAGGAGGCTAAAGACAGACGGTACAAATAGTTTCTTCTTGTTCACATGATGCTCTGACAGTGTTATAGTTATATCTTTGTTGTGCTGCCCTGTAAAGATGAGAGTATTCACACTGTTGGTCTCATTCAATGTGATCTACACGTCACTACAAAAACCTGGAACTGAAATAATGAGTCAAACACAAAACAAAACAAAGAGTTCAGACTGTGAATCACTTGAAGGACTTTATACCTTTTCCATTTTCTTGGCCTCGATGTGCCGCATCACCTGGTCTCTCCAGTCATTTGGCACCCTTCCCGGTCCTCCTGACATCTGTCCGGGCCCATCCAGCAGCGAATGCTCCGACTTCACCCTGGTGTTGGGCCTCTTGCTGGGGCTGCCGTGCTGGTAGTTGAAGTCGCTGACCGACATGGTCCTCTCTGGAAGCTCGTGGGGCTGCGGCCTGGCGCCGAGAGGCCTGGAAGCTCCGGGTACGTCGATGCTGTAAGTGCGAGCCGAGAGGGGCCTCTGCATGGCCTGGCTCATCGCCAGCGGACCCCTGGCGAGGGTGTGTATGTCCCTGTACGTCATGTACTCTCCGTCAGGCACCTGCATCCGCCTGGGGTCGCCGATGGAGGCCATGGAAGCCGTGGAGGCGGTGCTGCTTTGCCTCTGCAGAGTGCTGCTTCTAGTCTGGCCTCCTGTGGAATGAAGTCTCTCCATGCCCCACATGTCCCCAGAGGGCTTGGGACCCATGGGAGGACCCCTCTGCTGGGGCTGCAGAGGGTAGGGCGGTGCCTGATTACGGTTGGAGTAGTTGGTGTTGGCTAATGAGTGAGGAGGAGGAGGGAGGTAGCCTTGGTGCTCTGGGGGCATGGGCGTCCTCTGGGCCCAGAGGCCCTCTTTAGACATGGCACTGCTTGTGTACTGTATGTTGTATTGAGGAGGAGGGATGCCCATGGCCATGCTGGAGGAAACCGGATATCTGCTGGTGCTGACAGGGGGCTTGGAAGAGGAGAGCAGGTCTGAGGAAGATGCAGAGGAGCTGGGGTAGACCTGCAGAGTCTGATCATTGAGTAACTGACTGGCTGACTTGCTCCTGACGATGCTCTGGCCCTGAGCCCCCGCCCCCGAGCCAGATCCCACCATCCTCGTCATTCCTGCTGCGTCGTAGGAGTCAGCATCCCCTTCGAAGGAGTACAGCTTCATGCCTGTTTCTATGTTACTGACGCTGTGAGACTTCATCACCTGTGGGGGATGGCACCTTTTCTCTGGAGACAGTTCCTCTGTGCTGCGAGACAGAGACATGTCACTGCTGGCTGTCACGCCTGTCGAGGCCACATGCACAGCAGATGTCTCGACTCTCATCGCTTGGCTTTTGTTCCCCAGACTATTGATGCAGTCACTGACCTGCTGGTTTCCATTCAGAAAATGCTCCATGTTGTCGTTGCTGTAGCCCTGCTTGCCGTCCAAGTCCTCCTGGGTTACCGAGCCATTCTTGGTTTTGTCCGCCTCGTCCAGCTGAACCATGTTGTCAGTTGGCAGCTTGGACACGTTCATATTGATCTGGTCCCACTTGGTGTAAGTTTCTCCCATGCCGTTGTTAATTCCCTTCCCGATGAAGGCGAGTCTGGCTTCCATGGAAAGGTCGTAGTCGCCCATTTTCTCTGGCGGGGTCTGCTGGGTTTTTAGAAGGGCTTGAAGGGACGTCTCGGAGCCGTTGCCGTTATGGAGGAGAGGGGTGGTGTCTTTAGGCTGGTTCATATTCTCATCTTCTTGCCTAAAACACAGAACAAGGAGGTACATCAGATCGTGTAACGACAACAGGAGGAAGACTCGAAAGATACTGGAATGATAACTTACCGGCTTTTGGGTAGGAAGGGCATCTTCGCCTCTCTCTCAGGCGTGCACAGAGAGTTGTCCTGACTGCTGTCTGTGGTTAGAGACACAGAGTCGGACATGCGCGAAGGAGACGAACAGTTGCTGTTGTTCTGGTTGCTGTTGGCCACCGTCTCATCCAGCAAAGAGTCTGCGTCATCTGTGGATCAAAAATATCATTGTTCTGCACTGTATCGAGACAGTGTTACTTAAAAAAAAAAATCTATTTTAAAAGCACTCAAATGAAACTTTTACCTTTTTTGTCCTTACTTAAAGTCACTACTTTGGGCTGGTTGATGGAGATCTCAATGAGAGGAGGTCTCATCTCTGCGATTTTCATCTCCTCTTCTTCATCAGACAGCTCCTCAGAATCCTGAAGACGAACAATGATTCTCTTAAAGCTGCATTTGATTTAACTTCACGATGCACTCACCGTTTGTGATGATAATTCAGAGTGATAAATGTTAGGATTACCTCCAGCGTGTCCTCGTGGTTCATCATAGAGCCGCCTGAAGTTTTGAGCGGGACTTTCTGAGAGCTGAAAGACTCCGAAGTGTCTTTTGACTCCGGTGCAGAGGAGTTTTCGGCATGCGTGTTGTTAGAGACTTGGGGCTCCACGTCTGACGCCATGCCGTTAGCACAGGGGGCCTCTATGACCTGCAGTACAGAACAGCTCCTTCACTTTCATGTAGAATAAGCAGTTTTATTAAAAGGGGAACTAAAGCAGGGAGAAATGGAAAGCAATCACTTTCATTTCTTGTCTAAGTTAAATATGTAATTTAGCTGATGCTGACCTTAACACCCACGTCCTGCACTCCGATGTGGTTCCTCTCGATTGGTCTTGAGTCTTTACCCGACTCGTCACTCGACTCGTCCTCCTTCAGCCTGTGAGCCACGGACTGAGCCGTCTTCACCATGTTCTTCAGCTCGTCTGGGTACGGTGTAGGGTAGCGCTTGAGGTTTCCCTCCTGGGAGAGTACAAAAACCCACAAACTAAGTAAAAGAGGTAAAATCTTGGGAATGGCACGAGATTGAGCCACTAAGGTTGTTAAATTGTTGTAGAAAATGGGACAGGAGACACATTTTCACACGAAAACAGCAACATCAAAGTGAAGGCTGCTGCCAAAATAACACTTTGTGATCACAACAACGTCCTTGCAGTTTGGTTAACTATGTCCCCATGGTCATTCCTCCTCCTCCCAATTATGCGAACGACCGTTTGACACTGACCCTCGGGGGTGTTTCTCTCTCATCCTTGTCCTCGTCGCACTCAAAGGCCACCTGAGCTCGGTGCTTGCGTTGTTCCTCCCAGAGAGCTGGATTGAAGCTCTCGGAGTCTGAGTTGGGGATGTCTGAAATGAAAGCAGAACGCAGGAGGATAATTTGTTAGTTTTTAATTAAGGCTTTGTAAGTCGACGCCAGTGTGTTTGACTCGTGCAAGTCTGACTTTGACCACAAGATGGCGCAGAGACAACACGAGGACCTGCAATGAATTGAACGAGCTGTGGATGAACTTGAAATTGAGGAGTCAAACTAAACCACACAGAACTGTAGTTCTAATCAAAGCATTTGAAAGCAGAGCACAGTGTTTTGAAAGGTTTCACCCTCAGATATCACACTATATGTGGTAAAACAGAAACATAAAAAGCAACCTCAGTTAAATATTCTTGCAGGACTCGCCACCACTAAGCATTCAGCTCAGACTCACTCTTCTGCTTTCACTCTTCTCTAACCGTTACATGTTGAGGAGGCAGGAGCAAGGCCATGATTACTATGAGAGTGACGTCACGGCAGTGGTAATTGTGGTGATGATGCTTCCCTGAAACTACACATTAGCATCTTGCATTAATGACCTGCTGTCCGTCGGGTCAGAGACTAACCGTCAACGAGCGCCACAAATTTGAAACTTGACCAAAAATATCAAGTGTGCAAGAATATCTCAATATTCTACGAGTTAAAGCTTTAAAAGGATAAGTGTGTCCAACCAACTGAAGACCTCCCCGCTCACACCACATAAAACAGGAAACGACTATTATGGTTTATTCTGAACCGACATCAGCTGAGCACAGACCCTATCAATAACTCCGTTTGTCTGCGGCTTAACGCACCGTTAACAGAGTGTGAATGCACAGCGGATAATATGAGTCACCTGTTGTGTAGCCTCCATATCAACAAGTTGTAAAACACAATCATTGCAGTCAGGTCATGACTTATTCCAGCTTCTCAGGAAAACACGAGGAAACAGATACAGGTCTTTTGGAAAAAATCCTGCTAGATGACGATGGGAAATGTCAAAGCCGGTGACAGGAACATAAATAAAAGGACAGAGCTACACCCGGTAACTCATCAGGGTGGCAGGGCTGTAAAATATGACGATAGTCTGTCATTTCATATGATGCTCTATCATTGTTGTTATCATACTTTGTTGTTGCGTCACAAATTGCATTCTTTATGGCTATTTATCTGCTGCTTGGATGAGGCTTTAATTGCGTATCATGGCACGGATCAAAGGAGGGAGATAGTGAACGTGACACAGAAGGAGGCAACTCAGAACAGGAGAAGGACTCAAAACCGGCCAAGACAAAACGAACAGGTCTCCACAACAAACTCAAACACGGCTAACCTCGCTCACCGCCTACACGAGAATCACGTGAAGCGATGCGCAGAGAGTTTACAGATGGGAGCCAGAAAACGACTGCTGAGTGCTAAAAACAAACCACAGGCGAAGATGGAAGGAGATAACGGCTGCTGTCGCAACTTACGACTGCAAAGATTGTCGTAGGTGCAATTTATATTTATATTTTTATATCAACTACTGAAGATAAGATATAGTTTATTGTCCCCGAGGGGAAATTTGGCTTGGGCAACATCCGCAATCAACTTATACACAATACACAGCCGATAAAACAGCATAGAGGTACACCAACGACAAAATAATGAAAATACATAATAACGATGTGTAGAATTTTGCACATGCCTTGTGAGAAAAGGCAAATACAGACATTCAATCATAAAAGCCATAAAAACATTAATTCATTGAATTTAGAGAAGATGCACAGCCCTGGTCGGTGCATTTTTTGGTGGCGCAACACGTCGCTGACATTCTCGCAAACATTCAAGCGGTTGACCCGCTACCATTTCTGTAGTTTAAGCCTCAAGATCTCGAACCACTAATTACTCTAAAGCTAAGATGCAACAGGGTCAGCGCAAGCTGTCTGGTGTAACGGGAAACCAAACCAAACTAACAGATGCTTGACAAGGAGACAACGACTAGTGTTTCTTCCACAGCTTTGGTCTCGGGTAACGAGGTCCTTCATAAAATATGAACGCAGGAATCCTTGCGGGTCACCTATAAGACCCGCTACGCTAAAGATGGTAGTGGTGGTCATGGCGAGCGCCTGAGAACTTGACATCAAAATGCAGACTTAGTGGTACAGAATCTTTAATATCAAGCCCTGTCGCTGAGAGCCGATTGGTGAAAACAGGTCAGGACATTTGCAGTTTGAGGCTCTGCCAGATAAAATATGAAAGTGTTGTTGAATACGCAGTACTTACAGTCCTCAGTCCTGATTTGCTGGGGGAACATGTAGTTGGTCAGCACGGTCTTGTGCGTCTCTGGATCCTCCTCTTTCTGGAGAGGGATCAGGGGCTTCGACTGTGGGAGACACAAAAGTAGGTTTGAGTGTGCTATCCGCAATCAACAACGCTTTGTTGAAAATGAATGTGGTTCCGACCCAATTTCCCACAGTCCTTTCCAGCACAGTGTCTTCTCCAAACCACCCACTGGCCTCGCTTTGACTCAGACGCTACCTAATCACATCTGGGTGTCTCTTCCTGACAATCATTGCTTGATGGAGGAGACTTAAGCTCCATCGATATCCCAAACAGTACCTCTGCTCCTGTTGGACTGCCTCACTGACACAACAGGTGCTGCACTCCTGATTATAAGCAAATAAAGCTTATTTATACACAGGTAGCAACTTTATAGTGTCTCAAAGAGATTTACAGGTCAATAAAAGGAAGATAAACTTCAGTTTTATACAGTAAAATGTCAATAAAAGGCAAACACAACCCCAGACACGATTCAAAAACTCTATTTATGGGAAGGATGTTTCAGGAGCCTCGGGGCAAAAGTGGTGTAGTCGCCCTTGGTCTTGAACCAAGGGACAGGCCAGAGAGCCCTGATCATATGACCTTAGTCTATGTCTGTGCAGTTTCCTGTCAAGAATAGAGCCCGACTGATAAATCGCTCAGGCTGCCATTAGCTCATTGCAGATACATCAGTATCGCTAGATGTCATCTGATTAAAAGGAAGAAATTGAAGCACAGAAACGACACATATGCTTTGAAAACTGTGTCACTATTCTGTAGTATTTCAGCAGAGAGCAGTTTATTTGTGCTTTAAAACATCCTGCAGAGTACGTTTCTCCCCAGAAATGTTTCCCCTCTCTCAAATATCATTATCAGCATCCTGTTGAGGATGGCACACAGGAGACTGATTGTGGAGAGATGTGCACAAGTTTTATTCTGCATTTTAAAGCAGCTGACTTGAGGCCAGGTCTGGGGAGACACGGGCTCAACAGCTGGCTCTTCTGCAGCTTTCTGCAAACTGCAGTTTTCCAGTGACAATTTGCTACGGCACTTGAACAGAGACCTGCAAAAGTCCAGCTAGGACGAGCAAAAAGGCATGAATAATTGATTTTTAAAATGCGGCGAGAGGCAACAGACTGTAATGTAGTAATATAAGTTGGGAAAACTGCTGCTGCAGTGTCTTCTCCAACCTTACTTCACCTTTGCACACGTTTAAAAAAAAAAAACTCCTCTGCTTTGCCAAATTTGATACGAGCAACTCTAGAATTCCTTTCCCATACAAAACTACACTGCTATGACAAAGTGGGACCTGCTAGCCACTTCCTGACACATGAGCTGAACAGACTCAAACGTTTCCACCTCAGATAGGCTTATCTTGTGTTCGGTCGAGGGCCACATTAGCCGAGGCAGAAGTCCAAACCTGAAGCACGGCGACTCGGCCGGTAACCTTGATCTCTCTCTCCGTGTTTCTTTACATCCGGCAGGCTGCCGCTTCCTTTTCTCACTCAGATGTGGTGTGAAACTACATTTGAGGGCTTCTGACAGGCTCGTCTAGATGACCATACTGTTGACCTTAAACGAGTAATAAGGTCGGGGTAACATTTTCTGACATTCATTAGGATCCTTCCACACTTTAAAAATGTAGAGTTTAGGGTATCAGACCCAGATTGCCATTTGGCACGTTTAGATCAAATGTCCTGGAAGTCGTTTACTGAATTTTGAATGCGTTTTCCTGTGAGCTACCTGCTCCAGCTGGATTAATTTACAGCCGAACGTTGTCACGTAGGCCTGCTGCCTTACAGTCTCTATAGAACACATGTCCATCTGACGGCTCTGAACTCAGTGGCACCTTGTGTGAAACCCTTATACGTCTGACAGCTCTGAACTCCGTGACACCTTTTGTGAAACCCATACACTTGTGATTTATACATAATATATGTGAGCTTACCTGATTTTCAGACAGCCACATTGCAGTCATCTGGTTCAGTTTAGTGAAACTGTAGGGAAGATTCTTTAACCTGCAAAACAAAAACAACGCAGGTACTCAGTCTTCTTGTACTCACAACATAAAAAAACCCTGATGCATCTGCAAAGAAGTCTCAATTCTTTCTGTGAGTTCAAGTTAATGTGCTGGAGGCTGAAGCCATATTTCATTTCTCGCTGAAGAAAAGTTATTCAGTGCATCTGGCACAGAGCAGACAGCAGGAATGGGGAAACCCCTGATTAAAACCTCAATCAGGCCTCAGCTTCCAAACCAAGCCCAATTTCATCCAGGCCAGAATTCTGACCTTTCGAATATGATGTTGTAATTATCAGGTTATGTTCCAGAATGTGTGTGTGCCGCCTTTTTTTATTAATTTTCATCAAATCGTGTCATTTATAGTGAAGGATTAGGTTGTTGCATGGCAGCAGGGATAACTTAAAAAAAAGCTAGTTTGAACTTAAAATGACCACGGCTGCAACTAATCATTATTTTCCTTTATCGATTAATGTGCTCATTATTTTCTTGATGAAATTAATTTATAAAGATGTCAGTTGAAATTTCCTACAGACTGAAAAAAACAGATTCAATTAGAATTATATTAATAAGAGAAGAAAACCCCATTTCTGAATGACTTTTGCTCTTAAACTCGACCCTCAGCGTGCTGTAACACTGTCAGTCCAGACTCACTTGTTGTTGCTGAGATTGATGACTTTGAGCTTCTGCATGTCGCCCATCTCCTCAGGCAAAGACTCCAGCTTGTTGGAATGCAGGAACAGCACGGTTGCATTCTTCCAGTTGCCCATCTGTGAAGGGTTAAGAAAGCAAGGACACAGAGCTGTGAGCTGACAGGGCTAGCTCGCTGTTACAGATGAGCAGACTGACACGCCACGCCATTTATCTCCACAAACACACGCGAATGTGCACACTCACCTCAGGGGGAAGCTGCGTAAGGAAGTTGTGATCAGCAGCGAAGGTGCGGATGCTGACACATTGGCCGACGGAAGACGGCAACGCTTCGATCTCGTTGAAACTGCAGTCCAGCTCATCCAGAGACGTCAGCCTGATGCAGAGAAAAGCAGGAGGGGACAGATTTAAATCATGTGATGTAATAACTGTAAATAGGATAAAGGGTTGAAATGACCGTTAAAAGGAAGTGAGACTCTCTTTTGATCGAGAATAGATGACCTCTAGTCTACTTGCGAGAGACAATCCTAGTATGGCTAAAAGTGCCAAAAACCCGGATCCTACACTACCCATAATGCAGCTCAGTGGCATCTTTTTAGAAGATCCTTCCTGCATGGTAAACACACACAACGCCAGATTGTAACACACAGGCTTTCTGTTAGAAATTCTCCCTCTTGAGCCACAAAAGACATTATACAAGTGTTGTCACAGGCTGAGGAGAACTTGTTATGACGAGAAAACTGAATCTGATGAGTAAAAATCTGAGAAGTGGCTCTTTAATTCTGCTGTATCAGCCTTTATCTTAATTTGGGAATGCCAGTGTGCTTAAATAAGGACTAAATCTTCTGGTCTGTCAAACCAGGTGTCATCAGTGGGCTATATGATCTTCCCCTTTAAACATATCAAGAAGAGGAATGGCTAAATGACTCTGAAACCTCTCTGAGATCAGTTCTCATCTATATCCGCTCTTGTGTTGTTATCTTACAGTAACACTGAAGCACTAAGAGACATTTACAACAACACTTGTGCTTCATGGAACATAATTTAAAGCGGTGACATTTCAAACTAAACCCGTGTTGACACAGAAGTGCTTTGCAGCTGGGGCTTTCTGCTGAATGAAAAATGCAACTGCACTCTGGGGATTCAGAGTCTGACTTGCGGGGAGAGCTACTATGTTGCAGCGCCATCAAACTCTAAAAAACGCAGGTTTGACCCCGTTTTGCTAAATATAAAACAGTGACACAACAACAACGTCCGCCAACAGTGGACTGAATAAAATCAGCTACTTGAATGAAACATAACATCTTGCGTGTTAAAATAAAGATTAAGATGAAATCATAGCCTTTGTCACATAATCTGTGTCAAATTACACATGGAGACTCATTCTAACATTCAGGATAATTGACAGTGTTTGTTGTTTGGAAATAATGGACAGAACAAAACGGTGCAGCTACAGCAGTCATTGCCAGTAACTGAGGATTTGTCTGTCTCGGATGTGGGAGCGGATTGACAACAAAAACAAAACACAGGTGGATTAAAACCGGAGCCTAATCTTTGTGCAGAACCACAATGAGTCGGAGTAGACAAAGGGTCAGGACGCGGACCTGCTGGGTTTACCTGTCTGCCGCAGACAATATCAGTCCCGAGAACAGTCGCGGCTGGTTTAAATCAAATCAGTAGTATTGGAGGGTCATCTGGCTCAAGATTACAATCGACCCCGCCGCAATAAAGCAAACCTCAAACCGTTTCCATAAATCAATGTGGTTACTCGATATCCTCAGCGTTGGACCAAAACAAATAAAGCATCGGAACACATTATTTTTAATGGGAATATGTGATCGATCCAGACAAGTTTTATGCGATCAGTGGATGGTTGATGACAACAGCGCAATAATCCACTGATCTCGGGGTTTTATTCTGCTGATATTAAAGCTGCAGCTCGAACGCTCACCCTCCGATGGAGTCTGGCAAGTACATCAGCTGGTTCTCATCCACTTTCAGTGCGGTCAGTTTCTTCAGTGAGCCTATAGTAAAGAAGAAAAGACACATAGAGAGAGAGAGAATTAAAGAGATGCAGCTCGGGGTAATTACTGATTATCACCTGCTGCTGCACCGCAAAGAGGGATATCCATTACAGCACTTAATTGGATTAATTCATACTGTCATCAATGCGGTAATCTGTAGTAGTAATCAACCCTGACTCTAAAGCACTATGCATCTGGACTCATCTGATTTAATTAGCTTCATTCATCGGCATTACTTTTTCCACGCCAAGGGATGAAATAAAGGAAGTATAGAAATAGAAATATAATGTCCTTAAAGAACAAAATCATGGATATACATGTGAATATGGATGCGTTTGTTCAGTTCAGTTTAATTTACTCATTCCCAGTGTCTATTCATCCATGAAAAGAAATAAAATGCGAAAAATATCTAAGATGGCAGACAAAAAAAGTCAGAAAAGAGCAGTTGTGTGATAGAAATGTGTTATGTATGTATGAAATCTTTGATAAAAACATCTTGTGGCACTACAGCACTGTGACATTTAAAAGTTTGTGCACTTTCAGTGTTAGCTACGCAGGAAAAACAATCACGTCACCTCTGGGAATTAAGACGCCGACAAAAGCAACACACGAATGAACCCAGGAAGGAAAAAAAGCATTTGGCTATTGCTTAAAGAGAGTACAGGTGTTTCATAATGGATTTTCTTCAAACAAGACGTGTGTTTTTGTGTGTGTGTGTGCTTTAATCTTCACCGATGGAGCCTGGCAACTGAGTGAGGGCATTGTTGGAGAGGAGGAGGTCTTGCAGATTCTCGCAGCCGCAGATTTGCTCGTCTACCATCTCCAGGTTGTTCTTGGACACGTCGAGGTATACCAGCTGTTTTAGCATCCCCAACATCTGCATAAATAAAAAGGAGACACACAAAAACAACACGTTTTTTCACTGATATCTCATTATCCTCATTTAATTTATGCCGAGGATTAGGCGGTAGTGTTGAACACAGACGCAGTGGATTAAAACAATCCCTCAAACATCATGAGCAGTGAGGCAACGTAATTTAGGTACGAGCATCCTAGACATGGTGTTATCCCAAAATTTAGTTTGATTATGACTTTGTTAATAACTAAAAACACACTTTTTATATCTAAAAAAAGGGAAAACAGTTGCTGTTTAGATCCCTGCCAGACGTCATTACCTATAAAAGGCCAGACTGTGATTACAGCTGATGTTGTTGAAATGCTGGCAGCAGAACTAATGCTTTAATTATGACCCAGTTACAAACAAGCCGGTCATTTGGATGAAAAATGAATCTCATGTAACACATTCTGACTATCACAACATCATTATAAATTAATTATGTTCAAGGAAAATAATTACTTCACAGCTGCAGATGATTTTGTAATTATTATTGGGACATGTGCAAACCCAAAAGCTCGTTTCTCTTTTCTGTGTCTTATTGTGTTCATCCGCCGAGAGAATCATTTCTTAAACTGCAGCTCATCCTCCGCTGGTGCTCGGTGGGCTGGAGGTCTGATGCAAACTGACTGTGGTTCGCTCTGACGAAGATTTGAGCGGACGCGTGGATCGAAAATCAAAAATATTTTGGGGGGCACGGCAGCAACTCGAAGTGTGTTTATATAGGAGTGACTGTAGATTTTACCCCAGGTAAAAATGTCAGTCTGTTCCCGTCCATCCACAGCTCCTTGATTCCACTCAGCTGCTCCAACACCTCAGGCTGTGGATGTAAAGAGGAGAAAGGACGTTAAGTGATAGGGGATGTGAGTGTTTAAGTGGTGTGTGTGTGTGCGCCTGCTGGGCAGGGACAGGATGAGGAGCTTAGCTCATAAACAAGCTCAATCACAAGGCCATTTATTAAATCCACTGTGATTATCACATATTAATGAATGCTATCTTTCAGTGAAAACAAATCAGCTCTTATTGTACGCGCCCCTTGAAGAAACAGAGCGTCCATTTTAAAAAAATAAAGGCGGAGGAAAGGGAAGAGATAAAAAAAAGGAAGGAGGAGGCGAGGTCACCACCAGAAAGGTAAGAAAGCCCGGAGCATCGGCAGGCAGACAGACAGATACTCACCACTTCAGTGAACTCATTACTCCCCAGGTCCAACCTCTCCAGCTGCGTGAGCTTCTGCATGCTTCTGTGGACACAAAAAGGACATACAGGGAGTGAGGTCTTAAAATCGAATCACTCATATATTACGTGTTTTCACAAGTGGGGGAAAGTCAGAATTTAAAAATAAAAAGACAAATAGAAAACACTAAACTGACCCAGCCAGGATTATAAGCAGGGTGAGCCACGTGCTTCAAAAAGCAAAGCCGAAAAAAAAAAAAAAAAGATTATCTGTCAATTTTTATGTTTTGGATAGCGCACACACTCTGCCTTTGCGGCCTTTGCTGTATTTTATGAGGAAATAAATACCTTTTAGAGCTCAGGCGTGACAGAAATATGCTTTAAATAATGGAAAATGTGACGTACGCTTGCCCTAAGCCTTGCTCTAGAATTCTCTCTTCACATTCAGGTCACAGTCTCACATTCTCGGCTACACTGTAAACAAGCGGATAAAATCCAGGACTGTTCGACCACTTACAGTCTTTACCGTATTTAACTGATCACCGGCGACAGAAAATTGGAAGGTGAAATATTCCTATGAAGGCTTATTTCACATTTCACTCAAAATCCTCTGACAAGATGCATTTTGAAGCCGCTGAGACCTCAAACAGAAAACTCTTCTTTGGAACTAATGTCACACCCACACATGCAAAGTCTCAAAAAGATCTACAAGAGTAAAATAAAAACGCACACATTGTTTGTGTCCTTGATTGGAGGACATTCCTCTGGACGAAACAACACCGGGGTCAAGTGTTTAAGCTGCACAATACTGGCAGGATAAAGAATTCAGATATCAACTTTCAGCGAGATAAGGACTAAAAACTGTTGTTTCGAATCAAAAATGCCAGGAGAGTGTACAGGGAAAACCAAAGCAAGAGACTGGAGATGAAATAGAGATGCGCTGAGCTCTGTGGGAAAGATATGACGATCCTTTTAGCAGCGTGGATGAACTGTGTTTCCTTAAAACACGAGCGAGATTCAGCACGAGGATGGAAAGCAGAGGCCCTCCGACACTACTGTGCAGTCTGATTTCAGGTGCTCCTCATAAAATGTAAGACACAGCGCAAATTATAAATATGATTTAAGCCCTTTGGTGATTTCTTTTTAGTACACGGTGCAATATGGAAACGTTAATTATGTGGCTGTACTTGAGCTTTAGCCAGCTTTGTCACATTCTTACCTCGAAGTTGGCAAGAACACCAGACAACCCCCGTGTGAGCAGTAAGGAGTAAGAATGAGCTGTGCTGGCGTTCCCTATGGCTTGTGACCTTAAGTCGTGAGGAACACACCATCTTTCTTTAAAATACAGAGAAACATTTGGTGTGTGCATGTGCTCGGTGTGTGTCTATACACTGAGAGAAAGGCGGCTGCGCTTTCTATGTGGAAGCCTTGAAAAGGCTTCTGCTGCGCCCCCTTTGTGCACGCACACATTTGTTTACATCTCTCAAATGCTTGTGTGTTGCTCTGGCAACGTTCCCGATCATTAGTCCTTTTCTTTGTCAGGGCTCCAGCCTTTAACAGGTCTGGCCTCTGTCACATAAACACAGCGAGAAGAGAGGATCCGCTCTGAGCTGCTGCAGCGCTTCACTTTATACATCGGCTGGCCCGTCAGTCAGTCGGTGAAAAATAAGAAAAGGGAAAGTGAGTGAGATAAGAGAGGAAACTCAGCCGGAGGGAGGAAGGACAAAAAAAGGCAAATAGGGAAACGCAGTTGTGCTGCAAAAATGGGGAGGACATTCAATGGAATGATACAGAAAGTGAAGCATGAGAGAAGTCAGAAAGAGAAAGTAGCTTTCCCCAACAATCACCTGGAGCTTTCTCAAATACTCGTGGGACGTTTAGTCTCCCAGCAGCCCTTCAACCTTCTCAAATGGTGAAATAACCCTCGCCGCCGTCTCAGCAGAGGATTATAAAACCTGCCACAGCAAGCAGCCAAGTAAAGGGGGCTCTTATGCAACACCGTGGAATTTAATACTACAGTTCGAAGTGTGGGGAGTGAACGGTGAAAAGGAAAAACAAAAAGAAATTTGACAGGATGGAGGAGACAGCAGAGACGTTGCAGGGGTTGAGAGAGGAAGGAGACGGGCAAAGAAGTAAGGGTAAAAACTCTTGACACGTGCCATGACACAAACATGACTCTCACGGTGATGCTGCGCTTTATTTTGTAAATAGACGGAATGTTTTGTGTATTTGTAAAGACCACTTACTTTGGCAACATCTTTAACTGGTTCTCCCTCAGCTCCAAGATCTGTAGTTTAGTCAACCTGCAACCAAGTAAAAAGCCAATGTCATGATTGGTAGGTGCGACAACAACACTTAATATTTACCTTTATATATACACGTTTATATAACTTCAATACACAGGTTTGCAAATGCTTTTGTTCATTGTAACTCTGCTTATTAGCTTGCACCCTGTTATTGTCATACTCAGTATTCTCCAGTACTTCCCAATAAACACTTTCATCACATTCTACCCCACAGCAGTATTACACGAAATGAGTTTTTGAGCCACGACAGCAGCCATAGTTTCCTCTGCAGGCTTATCTGCTACAAACCAGCAATAACACGAAGCTACGTGACAAAAATAAATAGAAAGAATCAAACCTAATATTCCTTTAAACCTACGTAATACTAGACTATGATGACTTAAATTTAAGAGGAGAAGAGCAATGCGCCCATGTGGCTAACAAGTGGGCACCTCAGGCCAGATGTTTTGTGTAATCAGAAGCTTTGACATTAACTTTTGTGTCGACTACAAACACTAAGAGTGTGACTGATCCTGCTGGTTTTTTGACCTTTAAGAAGAGGAACCACATCTTAAAATGATAGATCAGGGTATTGCTAAATTGAGCACGCCCCAAACAACTACTTAACACACGGCATACAGTAGAGCAGTGTTTACTTGTTTGTTGGTTTAAATTACAGGTGTTAAAAGCCTGTTGACCCTTGATGATGATGCTGAGAGCTGTGAGAGTGAACGAAAACAGAGTTGTGAGTCAGACAGCTGTACAACGAGCTGAAGCAGCAAGCTTCAGCTCGCCTGTAGGTTCATCACTATGAGCAACACCTTTCACATTGTCATTTGATACATTATTATTATAAAAACATTGATTATAGCCACTTTAAAGACTGCTGTTGAAATGAAAAACCTCTCATAGAACTACTACAGATTTACTGTAAATAGACACTCACTTTATTTATGTCCAAAAATCTACAATTTAAATTAGAACCAAGATTTTATTGGCTGCATTTAAAAAGCTAAACTTCACAGAACAAGTTACACTGCAGATGTTCTTCTTCTCGTCCTAAAATTAGACTCACACTCAAATAAACCTTGTGCTACCACAGCCATGTCGGTGGTTTGACCTCATCAACTACAAGCATGTGGCATCACAAAAACATACACGTAAAAACCGCAGTGAACAGACTGAGTGTGCAGTTTGTACATGAGTTTTTCCCGTTACAACAAACTGACCTTCCGAAGCTGGCTGGTAAGAACTCGAGGAAGGCATCGTTCAGGTAGAGCTGTGTCAGACTCAGAAGCTGGGTGAAGCCTTCAGGGAGCCTGACAACACATAGAGGAACAAGAATAACTCACAAACGTTGCCAAACACGAAGCCAAATGGAGTTCATCGAGGGTGAAACACTATGACATGAGGGTGGGCAGTACTCACTTGGATATGGGATTCACACTGGCTTCTACAATAGCTAGGACTTTGCAGTTTTTTATGTTTTCTGGAAACTCCTGGATACCTACAGAGAAATACAGCAGAAATATGCTATTAGATGCTTTAAAAGGTAACAACTGCAGACCATCAATCCAACATCTGCATGTTGTATCTAAACTGGTTTATTACCACTGGCACAAAACAAGTGGCTCCTGTCAGAACCAAACAGATGAGGGATAATGCGAGCCATCTTGTTCGTGTTTAGCAGGAGAAGCTTTGCAGGTGGATTGTCAGGCCGTCTGCCTGAACTCTGCGCGCTCAGGACGCATTTAGAGTGACTTTCCTCTTTAAACAACTGCAGAGACGAGCGCAGAGGTTACATAAAAAAAGAGCTGGAAAGGAAGCAGCAAAAAAAAAAAAGAGACCCACTGAGTGATAGTCTGCAAGTTCTCATGAAACCGTCCAGTGTGCGCGCTGTGAGAAAGGGGACGCGACCGAGCCTCCAGGTTTATTTCCACCCACTTTGTTTTGTGTCCACAACACTTAGCACAGAGTGCTTTGAGGAGAAGGATAAGCTACTTTTAATGTCAACACGGCACATGCGGCTCTGGTTTTGTGAAAACGCCACCACATCCTTCAACGTTTGTTTAATCGAGGCTGTCTCCGCGCTCATTCATTTATATTAGAGCCACCTTTTTGACCTTCCTCTACGCATGAAAGGCTTTTGCTGAGCGTGCATGCTGCTTTTCTGTTCTGCTCAGCTTCAAGGTTATAAAGTGATGATCAACCATCCTGCGCAGTAACCTGCAGTGTTACCACTTTTGTGTTAGCCTCCAGAGTGTAACAAATGACACAAAGATAGTGTTAAAATACTGATAGCTTGCTTGAAGCGGAGCCCGTTTTAGGGGACGTGCAACAGGATGTTCTAAAAATACTGAAATCTTTAAAACGACACACCTGATTGATTCTGTGCACAGCTGGGTGTTCGAACAGAGAACTGTCGAGCCTTCAGATGCATTAATCTGCAGCCGCTTTTGGTTCTAAATGTCAGATTAGGACGACAATGACGGCGGAAAGTTTTCATCAAACATGCGAAATTGGAAAGGACTTCTGGTACAAAGCTCCATCGTATTCAACAGTGTGAATGTTTATCTTCAAAGAGCTAAAAGTCACTTTGACAAACGGCGTCACTTCCCACTCCATGAAACTGCTGACGAGGCGCTCTGAGGTGAACACCTCGTACAGATTTTTTCACAGTTTTTTTATTTTTGTGAGAAAACCGGCTTCGTTTAGCTTGTTGAGTTGTGTCCCTGCTACTTTCTCTGCGTTATGAGGAAAGTGTCAGAGCAGGCCTGAGCTTGTCTACTTCCTTTATCCATCACATCAGGGGTTTTGAGTCATGCAGCGGCGCGAACACGCTGTGGCATTTTACCTCAGAATATCTTTGAAGCAATCTATGCATGGTATCATTTAGGCAACTCTTTCCTGGTAATTTCATTTTTAGTGTCTTTTTCACCGGTTGGTCAATGACAACACAAGAAAGTGAATGTCATAGTTTCACATGACTCATTTAACCCGCCTCCATACCTGAGTGACATTTCTCAGATACGCTAAAACAAGTTGATGTTTTGCTTACTGTTTTTGCTGACATCAAGCTCCCTGAGATTGATGAGGTTTGCGATCGCTGCCGGCAACACCGTTAGGTCATTATCTGGCATGCTCAGTCGGTGGAGTAACTGGCAGTTAAACAGTTGCTGGCGAAGAGAGAGAAGAGTTTTTAATCATAAAGTTTATGGCTGACAGAAAACACATGAAAATATTAGATGTTTGAACGTGCTGATTGTCTTAAAAGGTTCAGCTGAACCATTCAAAAGGCTCTTCTGCCTTCATGTGATGTAAAGTTTGTATGCATCGGGGTGTGCGCCTTACTTTAGGCAGCTCCTCGATCTGGTTGGCATCGAGGTAGAGTTCCTGCAGGGTCTTCTCAAAGCTAAAGATCTCCTTAGGAACAGTCTCCAGGCTGCAGTGGGAGTAGTCCAGCGATGTTACCGCCTCCTCCTCGCCCCGCAAGCAGCGGCAGGGCACCAGACGAACAAACAAGCTCCGCTTGGACATCCTCAGGCACTGGAGAGGGAAAACAGAGAGATATGTAATAAGGGAGGTGAAGGACGAGGAGCTGAGGAGGTCAGTATGCGTCTAGTGATACTTTTCACACTTCAGCTTTAAGTGTCAAGGTTCAGATATTTTTTAAATCCATCCAATGTAACACACATATGTAACACACACACCACACACACACACACACACACACACACACACACAGATCTTGATATTTGAGCCGTGCATCTGATCCGTGATCATGTGACTGCAGTCCTAATTGTCAGAACTGAACTCAGATGTTGTTTCGCGTTATCCCTCCACTGGACAGATCATTGTCAGCAGACTGAGTCCAAAAACACATGATGACTCAAGCTTGGATGAGGACGAACATGATGAGATCACACAGATGCCTCCTGTCTATCTGAACTACGCAGGGATGAAGCTGAGCAGAGCCACAACAGAATGTACCATCAATAAAATGATCACGAACACATGTCGTCTATGCTGTTTGATGACCGAGCAGTCACACAACAACAAGAGGGTAAAAATGTGGTGTGGTGCAACAATCAGACAAATATTAAAAAAAGAATCTGATAAACAGCACCAGCTCCCCCCAAAACGCAGCCACATAAACCACGTCGTCAACCTGGGCCGTAGTCTCAAATGTTTGTCTGCTCTGAATATT
This sequence comes from Argyrosomus regius, assembly GCA_946959425.1. Taxonomy (NCBI): domain Eukaryota; kingdom Metazoa; phylum Chordata; class Actinopteri; family Sciaenidae; genus Argyrosomus; species Argyrosomus regius. Next base: position 20,502,579 of record OX336898.1, on the reverse strand, counting down.
AGTCATAATAACATTTTATATATAAGCTCCACGGTGGAGAATGTCCTAAGACTAAGACTCTGACATAAGAAGGCGTAGGAGTAGTGGCTCATTGCTCAACAACACCGTGCTGTCTGTGTTTACTTTCGGTATTTAAGTGGTTAATTTCTAATAAATTGAAGTTTCCTGGAAGGCTGTAGGAGGCGTGTGTTCCTTGCCCTGATCAGCTATATTCTCGCTGTAGTCTGCCTTGCCCAAATCTCTCCAATGGAGGTGGTGGAGTAAGCCGTCATAATAGATAAAAATATGTGGAGAACACCCAGCTTGACAAATACTCGAGTTTCCCCTTTTTTTTGTTTCATTAAAAAAGGTTAAATTTTTTGGCGAGCTGCACTCAAAAATATCCAGTTCAGAACCGAGGCCTAGAGGGGACCGACGTGTGAGTCATTCACAGAGTAAAAGCTTTCCATCGGTATCGGTGGATGTACAACAGCTCTTCAGCGCAGAGGCACTTCTGTCGAAAGGACCTTTCAAAACATCTGTGGGTTGCTTCATGCACGCTCGATGCGATTATTTGCTCCAGAAGTATTGTGCTGCCGTTGTGTTCTCGAATTTGCATATAGATTACAGCTGATCACAGACAAAAGAGTCACCATTCAGTGAACGAGCGCTTGACACAACTGATTAAAAAAAAATAAAAGATGGATGTTTGAATTGCACTCTTTTAAAAAAAAAATAAAAAAAATGGTGTCACTAAAACAAGAGACAGACATAAAATATTCATTTTCAGTTTCACATTTCTGTTTCTGAAAGGCAGTTTTTGTGAAATGTACAGAGGCAGGCAAAACGAGCAGCTGTTCAATATCGTGGGCTGCTGTATCCTCGCTTGGGTTGAAGTTGAGGACAAAAGTGCAAAAAAAAAAAAAAGGATTTTGAAAATCCTTGTCCTTGACTAGTTTCATCCAAAACTCTCTTTGCTGCAAAATAAAGGGATATAAAAGCCGGAGGAGCTCGCAATCTGGTTGGCAGCTTACAGGACGGAGGACGGAGGGAGAGCTGTAAACCTGTCATTTAACTCACGCTTTGTGGATGTATATATAAAATTTACAGCTCGGGTCAACAACGATACCGAGTACAGTACGCAATATGAAATGCGTTCCGGTCAAAAGAGGCTTTGTTCCCTCTGGAGCATGTCGAGAATGTGACTTTTCCTCCCCCTCGTCTTAATCTGAGGGCAGCCGCAGCACATAATCTCTGAGTCCTCTGACTGAGCTGTAAAATTGTGATAGCCTTGACCTCCACTGTCAGTGCAGACTATGTGTGGGCGTGAGCACATATTTGTGCTACAAGGAAATTTGGTTAGCTAGCACACACACATATACACACACATATACACAGAGCCCATTGTTTTTGTTATCAGATGTACACATTTTTCACATGTGTGCACTGAGCTGATGCTTTTTCTGGACCGTGCAAAGTAAGTAGGCATGACTATTTTTGGAGCTACTCAAAAATATGAACTCATAAGTCTGCTGTGGCATTAGTCACGATACAAAAAATAAAAAATAAAAAAATATTATGCTAAGCACAAAAGAGATATACACTCATTGCTTAATGAAGCAAGGTTTCCAAAAGGAACTTCCTCTCTCCAAAGCTGACTCAAACGAGGACCGGTCAGCTCTCTAACTCATTAAAAGTGGTTGCATGTATGCACACGCCCACACTCACATGTGGTATGCACAACCAAGACACCGTCAGCCTCCCACGCACACTTTGCTATAGCGGCATGCAGCTCATGTTCTGTATAAATACTCTCACCGAGTAATCTGGTCTATCACCAGAGGGGATGACAGAGGGCTTGGCTCCATTCAGTAACGAGCGCAGAGCGTATGGATGACGCATGTTATCAAGAGTGGGAGGCGAGGGAGGACTGGAGCGTGGAATGGGTTCACACAGAAAAAAGGGGTGGCTGTGGGTTTATTGTGGAGTTATGCAAGAAGAAGCGATCAGGGAGGCGAGAGCCTGAGAAAAGCTGTGGGGAGAGATGTATATGGGTGGAAGTATAGGAAAGAAGCAAGAGATAACCAGGAGACTGGATGTGCTCAACATGTTAAAGCTGGTAGAAGAATTTAATCTCACACCTTGAGGATGAGTTCCACATGACTCCATCTAATAAGGTTTAATGACCAGAAAATGTGAATGTCTGAAGGCTGTTTAACAAAGCAAGACAAAGAGTGTACAGTCACACTCTGCCAGGAAGTGCTGAGGTACACGGTTGCTTTGGGCTAAAGGCTAACATGCTCACAACAACAATGCTTGCATGCCTTTCATCATAGTTTAGCACGTTAATATTTATAATTGGTACAAAACACAAAGTACAGCTGAGGCTGATGGAAATTCATTTTAGTTATTTGGTATTTGGTCATAAACCAGTATTGGCACCATGTTAGCAATGTTGCATTGGTTACCTGCTTTGGTAACTTCTCTTTAACTAATCTTTAATATAAATATATAATGTAATACTTCTTAATTTATGCAGCATTTTAAGAGAATTTATATAGAATAATAAAACACTTTTTACAGTGTACAAAGACCTAAACTAACAATGAATTGATGCTACTATCAGATTCATCAGTGTGTCCAAAATCTGATTCTGATCTGAGTTTATTCCACTGTGCCATGGACATACACCTGTAATCAACATGTACTGTAAAAACTCACTAGAGTACCAAATATGTATTAATCCAGTGCTAAAATAGTTTCAAACAAATACACATATTTGATAATTAAAGTTCTACATCTTCAGTGGACACGGGTGGGATTTGGGTATGTCAGAAATGATTGAAAGTCGAGCTAACACATTGTTATTTTTGGACTTCTTGGGAGCTTTAAGCTTTAATGTTATCGAGCTTTAAACGATAACAAAAATACGGCCAACAGCCAACCTCATCCTTTAGAAAATAAAACTGTTTCACAATGTCATTAACGTATCAAGTAAGATAACAGCGGACTTTGAATGATAACCTTGAGTGAGTATGACTTTGCCAAAAATCTTTATAGGAGGAAGTCTGGCTGTTCTAATTGAGTCAGAGGTTTATGTTAACGAGCAAACAAATCAACACACACGTGTATAAAGATTATTTTCATGCATAATCCATGTTACATTTGCATAATGCATGACGCTATGTTGATGGTGGGGTTTGTTCACTGCTGCACATCTGAACATTTCCTCCATTGGCTGCTGGTAGAGCGAAACACTGCACCACTGTTGTTGTGTATCTATCTGCTACCTCCTTTATGGTCAGTATTGGTCATTCTTTGGTCATTAGAGTGTTGTTTTTACTTTGTCTTTATTTTCTTTGAAGGGAAACTTCCTGGTGGAACAAAGTGAAATGGGCTGAATGACTGTGGCACAGCTAGGCTCCCCCCACCACCACCACCCCTCCATCGAGAGTAATCTGGAAGGCAGCACACTAATGAGAACCTCACAGAGATAGGCTTATCCACTGACCTACATGTTGCTGGAATGATCATCCATCCATCAAGAGCTTCTGACTTTTGAACTAAGAAAGTTCAAAACATGCAATAGAGATTTCCAGACATGTTAATCTCTTGGCTGAGATTTTCTTTCTTAGCCTACTTATTTAAGCAGCACATTTACTGAAATCGGAGTGCTCGCAAGAGCTCGGCCTGATAGCAAGTCTTAAAAAACAACAACACTGGCTGTTTGTCTGTTTATTCAGACATTTTTAAATGTGTGGGCATGTGTGAATGGTGGACATGTGACTCTGCAGCCTGGCAATGATCCCCGTGGCTTCCTCTGTGCAGCAGAGAATGAAATAGTCCAGAGGGCAGGCCAGTCACAGATTCCCACTTTATTCTCCCAGTCAGAGCCAGGAAACCACTTCCCTGTCGCAACCCCTCTCCCCTGTAACTCAAGTGCCTCCTGGGTCAGTGCTGTTGCTATAGGGACTACGGTCAAGCTCTCTGACCGCCAAAGTCGTGCACAAAAACACACGGCTGAGCTTGAGCTTGCTAAACTGCTTATGCAGTGAAGTATTGAGTGATACTGGCCTCTAACACAAGGTGATCTGAGAGAAATGTTATTGAAAGTGAACCCTGAGATGTGTGTGCGCATTTCCCTTAAGGTCAATGAGTCTGTCCACAGTGGCAAAGCAGCGCTCACTGGCCTACTTCTAGTTTATGCAGTTGAACGTGTTGGGAACTAATTAGCAGTTTCTAATCTGTCTTCGCTACAAAAACACCAATTACAATTAATGTCTAGTCTACTTCATGGGGTTGTTTAAAGCCCCTATCGAGCATGTGGAGCTTTGTAAAGACATGAAATAACAGAAGAGTTTAAAAAGGGCGCTGAAGGACATTTAAAAAGGCCTAGTATGTATTGCTTGTGCTGGGTCTGTGTTGACGACTCTGTGTGCATGTATGTTTGTGTGTGTCGGGTTAAGCGGAACTGAAAGTGCAGCATTTGACGGCAGCGAGCAGCTTGTTTTATTTATAGCAAATAGTAGTCGTCTGGTTGATATGGCAGAATGTGATTAGTACGGGCTAGCTCTCGCCTTATGAAAGGAGCTTTTGATCCAGATTGCAGTCGACTGTTACAGGATTGCTGCGCCACAGCTGAAAAGTTACATCGGAGTTTATGGCAACAAAAAACAGCATAACAGCCTGCAGAGTCTGCGGGATACACTTGAATTACCGCTGTCTGACGGAAGAGGAAAGAAAAAGTCACTTCCTCAATGCAGGGCGGAACGCCAGTGAGCTGCAGCCTTGTTCTCACCCTTCCTATAAAGCCGCTTTAACTTGTCTCAAAAGGGGTCATGTCCTTTACCATGGAGATCCCTTTTTTATTATTCGCTGACGGATCAAAAACTGAATCACGCAGTAATAATTTTCCTGTTTGACACAAGTCCACGCAACCTTTAGGTGGCATATTTCAAGTATATTTCATGCATGAGTGCACACCAGAACGAGATACCACACCGCTGTGGAATTCAACTTTGCAAACAAGTCAAGTCTTTATGAGGTTTCCATTTGCAGTGATCTCGGGCAGCACTGAGATCTGTTCAACTCTCGAAACACTTTTGAGCTTGCCAACACGTAACGGTGCAGAATGAATTCGCACATGGCTGATTTTACACGGGAGACGTACAGTAGATAATTGCAGCTCTGTATCCAACTGAGATGACAGTTCCTAGTTGATATGGAAAATATTACAACTTCTCCACACTCTAAAACAATTTTTCATTTTTAGTTATTGTCAAACAGTTGCTACTGAATTATATTCAATAAAAAAGGTCTTTAATCACTTATTTTAAGTACGGTTGACAAATAAAATGATTGGGTGGGAACATCTATATACTAAAGAGCAGCAGCATCGTCCCTGGTGAGGTCTTTCCTCTGAGTGCCTCATTAACAGCATCACATTCAACTCCAGCTGGCACAACAGGAGAACTGCTACTCAATAATGCAGTGGCATATTGAGTTAAGAGGACAACAGTTCAGCAGCTGACTAATATGCAAAGAGCCACGTCTCCATGCTCCATACTGTCAAAGCTAACACTCCCTGAGCACAGCTTAGTCACATTTCCATGCCTTCTTTCTTATTTCACCACTGCTCGCAGTCAAAGACGCCAGCATTTCCCCCCCATAGAGTAGCTCGAGAAGCAAACATAGGAAGCAATCCATGTACACAATAACCAAGCAACAGGAAACGATGGCTGGAATTACAGCTGAAATAGGTAGAAAGACAAGCCTGTTGTCGGTGTCTGCAGCCGGGGTATGCAGCTCGGCGGAACCTGAAGTTCCAGTTTTGCTCTCCCCCTGGTTTTGGTTCTCACCACCGTTCTTAGATCTCAGTGGTCTTGCGTGACTCCCGAAAACAAAACCATGATTGTTTTCTTTGAATTGGTGGTGAAATGAGGGTAAGTAATCTGATCTGTGACAAAGACAAAGTGCCTTTTTGACAGCATCTTCCCAATTTTCTACTCTGAGCAAGCAGCCTGCGATAGACCGAACTCATCATAACAACAGGACTTTTGCCTACACACATTCCTCTTTATTTGAATATGTTTAAGTAACACTTTGCTATTCATCTTGTTGAAAAAGCAGTTGTTGCAGCAAAAGGCCACCGTGCCTCATACATATGCACGACACGAGCTGAGGCTCTAGACAAACTGAAATATACAGTTTCTTTATGCTCGGGACAATCGTCAGTTGTTGTTTTTAATGCAGTATCATTAAAGTCAACACATTAAAAGACGAGCACGACACTGCTGTACTTGACAAAACGCTTGTATGAAATCACAGAGTTCAAGTACACTCAGTTTTCGCAGAGAGGAAAAAAAAATGGGCTCACAGTCAAGCCATTATCTGTTTCACAATAACTTACAATGATCACAAACACACTGTTTAAAGCTGCAGTCCTCCCACACACGATGACGTACGGCTACACGCCGCCACCTCAGCTAAATCCACCAGATTATTTGTTTAGAGCGGTGAAAACGTTTGTGTTGAAGGGAGTGTGGCTCGGTGTGCAGACAATACTACAAATGCCTTAATGGGTCAGGCTCCAAATGTTGACCTTGGTGACTTTAAAAACACAAGTTTACATTCTGTATTGATTCAGTATGATTTACTGGTTCTTTAAAGACCTGAAAGAAGGTTGAAAAATTGTTTTTCTTTATTGAAAATGCCACAAAATGCATCACCAGTAAGCACAGCGTGAGCAATATTCAAACATAATGTATTTAGATGACTAAATGTTGATCGATCTGTGTATACAGGGCCTACTGATCTTTAAAAGGAGTGAAATGGAGCTTGCACACACTCCAATGAAGTTTCATTTAGCCATCACATGTAATTGAGACCAACTTAAGTTGTAATGGGATACATTTCATTCTCTTTTACTCTCTGAACGCTCGGCCCGGCTCACGGCGCAGAGGATTTCCAACATTCTGAATCCAGAGCGTCTTCATTTGGATTCCCTTTGAGATGACTATCATAATTACTCTAATGAATAATTCCCACGTTATTTCTTTCTTTAGACACAGCTGGGCCGGGGGCGAACGAATGCAGTCTTATTTCCACTGTAGTGGTTTCGGGGCCTTCGCAACTCCGAGGTTATAGAGATGTCACGGATCCCCCAGAGAACGACAGACTAGGAATAAGCTTACCTGCAAAGGTTATGTCCGCTCTATCATGTAACGAGGGGATTAAGAAGCATGTTTATCTCCTGACCTTTCGTGCAAACTAGTAACCGTCAGTATGTAGGAAATATGGCACAACCCTGGCATCTCTGCACTGTCTAACCAAGGTAATACTGGCACGATGAACTGATTAATAATATCAAATATTTATTTAAGAACGACGGCATTTTGAGCACAACAAGATGGAGCTTGTTTGCTTTGTTTCATATCATAAAAAGGAAAGATTTGGTTGGATCACACTTGGGAAGACAACCTGAGGCCTTGTGGTTGGTATGGTCATTACCAAAAATGAATAATTGATCAATCTATAATGAGAAAAAAAAGGCCAATTATTGGAAATGTGAACTGATCTGAATCAAAACACATCACACCATCACTAACGTCAATAAGGAATTTGATTTTGTTTGTTTCAAACTCACGGTAAGCGAGGCGGTATCGTGTACAAAGTCACCTGATCTGTGCGTGACCAACAGGAGTGCACACCAAGTGTTGGCATGCAGTCTCTATTATGATTCGGCTCAACTAAGCCGTGTGTTCTAATGAATGGACGAGTGAGTAATCAGATGTAGAACAGCTCAGTTATGAATGAATGAATGAATGAATGAATGAATGAATGAATTGGAGAGATTATTTTACTGGAGACAAAAGTCTATTCATGTGTATGTGTTGGAATGCCCGCATTCGTAATCTTCTCCATCCTGGTCTAACAATATCAGTGAGGGCTAAACTCATACCCGACTCAGGTGTTGCGCATCAATCAGTGATCTGATCAGATTACAGACGATAACAGACACATGAAATAGTAAGATGCATCTCCATTCGGTGTGTCCTCCATTAAAAGGTTATAATCCTACTGTATTGAAATAAGTACAGGACCTACATATGAGACACTAGATCAATGGAGACTGATTGCCCATCAACAAGAGTCACAGAAAAAGGGTCATTACGGTAATCAACTTATTTCGTGATATTGATAAGTTGCATTCATTTTATCATAATTCATTACCAACAACACAAATGTATCACAATGAAAACTTTTTCTATGGTACACAAGATGTTTTGTGACAATAAGCTACGATGCATAATTGAATTTATTTATTTCTTTGAATGTATGATTTGGTCAAACACTGTATTTATTCACTGCATACAAAGGCGTCTCTGTCCCCTGATGTACAAACACTTGTATTAGATGCAGAAGAAAAGGCTACTCTGTACCACTGTGTACGGGACTGTCCAAAAATTTAAATATATAAATAAAATATTGGAAAACAGCTGTTCAGACTATATCAGGGAGCCTCACCAAAGCAGAAATAACAACTTTAACTTCAGACTGCTGCAGGCCAGGAGGATGATAGCTTTACAGTGAAACCCCACCTGACATGCAGCCACGCTGCTGCTTTGGTCCGTTGTGCATGCAACTTTAAACCCTACTAGGAACATTTTGACCGCCAGACTTTTGCCAACTTGCTCAGATTAGGTCATTTTTCCCCTTTTGGCTGTTTTTACAATCAGAGGTTAGAGCAAGGGGTGTTTTATTTTCAACATAGACCAGATTCTCTATACAGTTTTGTGTCTGACTTCTGGCCAGCTCGAGCTGCACCGTGCAGATTGAGACGGGCTGCTCGCATCGCCCATCAATAGCTGAACAGCAGTATTCTTGGCGGAGTGGACACCCACTTCTGGGACATCTGAAACGGACCATGGTGCTTCTGGTTGGGTTTGAAACATTGACTAGAACGGCCGCAATTACCTCTGGTGGCCACAGTATGCAGCACATCTGTGGCCGGTGGGGAAAAAAATGGATATACCCTCGATATAAGTATGGCACCCTGTATTGTATTGGACAGATTGACTTACATAAACAGAGGAAAGGCAGACTCATTTTAAAATGTATGGAAACCTTCAGTGGAGGTTGAGGAGATTTTGTGTTTCTGCATTTTATTTTATTTTATTTGTTAAATGTGAAATAATGGTTCTTTTCATTTACCCATTATGTAAACTGTGTCTGTGTATTGTACTGTTCTATTGTCTCTTTGTATGTGTGAAATGTGTGCAAAGTTCAATGTATATATTTAAACTGAACGAGTACGTCACTGCTCTGAATGTCATTGTGGTGGTGCTTTCTTTTCTATTTAGAGAGTTAATGTTCCATGCACAGGTCAGATACTGTATAAACTGGGGTGTGATTTGGCTCAGTTGGTGGAAGCAACCGCCCCATGTGTGAGGGCTCGGTCCTTGCCGCGGCAGCCCAGGGTTCAGGTCCAACCTGTGGCTCTTTCCCGCATGTCATTCCCCATCTCTCTCTCTCTCTCTCTCTCTCTCTCCCCACATTCCTGTCACTCTTCAGCTGTCTCTATCGAAAATAAAAAAAGCTTGAAAAAGGCCCAAAAAATATCTTTAAAAAAAAAAAAAAAAAACTGTACTAAGTTTCATGATCAGAACTGCAACCACAACCTTTTATGGACTACCTTATTGTGTCTCTCAAAGCCACTTCCTGTCGACATGAAAACTGCTACAGTTCTGCTGAGATGTGCAACAGGGTATCCTGTGAGACAAGCTCACCACAGACGTCAATTGACGTCAGCTATCAATTTCAGTGTCAATGCAAAGAAAAGAATTGTCTACTTCCACCCCAGAAAGCACAATATTTTTTTAGGTAAGCTCAGTTTGTCATGTCTGTCCTGTGAAGGTCTAATGAAGTCAGAAAACCAAGGAGGAAACTTGGTTTTACCAGCACTTAATGGTCACGGTTCAAGAACTTTGTGAAAAGGGTTGTAAAGCTTGTAGTTCGAACAGCCTCGTTTATCGACAGGGCCTAGCTGATATTAGACTTCTGTGCTTGAAAGAGTGCAGAGCAGTCTTATCGAGTGAGCTACTTGCTTTATCAACTGTGAGCTGGCTGTCTTCTTAAGGACAGCGCTCTGCTCATCATTCCCTCTTTTCCTCACGCCTTCTTCCTTCCTTCCTTTTTCCTCACCATTACCCTTTAATTTGATGTCCTATTTCCACAATGGTCCAAATATTTGCTACAAACCCACAACAAAGGCATCTATTCGGAAGTAGATGAACAGTTCTATCTGACCTGCTAGGATGGTTTGCATAACAGTTTGCATAGACACTGCATCATGTGAACTGGACATTTTTTCCACCCCTAAAAAGATATAGAAAATTAATTTATGAATTCTAGCTTCGAGCAAACTTGTTTGAAGCTTTAAAAAAGGGGCATCTCTGCATGGTGATTTAAATGAGGTTTTTAGTCCACACTATGTTAAAAAAAACCTTGTACAAATCAATATATTTAAGTCTGACGGCACTCATAAGAAGTCTGGATTTTTTGGAGAGCACTTTCTTCCTCATTAACGCCTAACCAGGGCAAGGAAAGAGACAGCCCTGTTGGTTATAAATAGTAGCCTGCTCAAAAAACCCCTGCTGCCAGTAAGTTCTTAATTAAATATGAGATCCAGTTAAATGTGAGCCCCTGAGATTCATTTCTGCAGAGAGGAGACCTGAACAATGGCATTAGCTCTTATTAACAATGTCGCAATAACTAGAAGGGTTATGGAGTAAGGAATATTTCAATGTTCAGGTTCTTTGCAACAGTAGATCTTCATGTTAAGTTTAGTTTCTTCTAGAGAGGAAGGACGAACATGAACAAGGCTACATGTCTAACAGTAAACAAATATTTGGCAACTTAAAATAGATACCATTTATGATTATATATTATATTTTCCAATCATCTTACAGTACAGCAGCATTGTTTGGTTTAACTTATCCAATTAAAAGTTCCTCCATAGCATTAACGGTATAGCAGCTGCCATTAAAGCCTCCTTGCAGGCTGCAGAAACAATGGAATGGTCTTCCTGTCATCATGCATAGCGTTACAACGGAGAAAACTATGATACAGCACAAATAAACAACAGACAGCTGTTTCAATTAAGTATCCACAATGACAAGAAAAGAAAAAAAACACGTGGTCTCCATTTGTGTGACATTTTGCACGTCGACATCCACGTCTGCATTTAAACTGTTTCTGGGGATGAAAAAACGCCTACATGAACCTTCCAGCCACAGAAGCTGCTAACCGACACTCGCCTCTCCACAGATCATACACAAAACATTATTAAGGGAGCTATTAATACAAAGCTGTGAGTCAGGCTGTGTTTCATCTGAACTGGATGATTTCAAACACCGTTTTGTTGTGGTGCAGCATGTGACAGAGACATAAAGAGCAGTATACAGAAGGCGTTAGGGCTCATTGTGCCGGGCATTTGAGAACTTCTCCACCAAGATCTCTCCAACGTAACAACTGTAATATATAAAGTTACCTTATTTACGGCAACAGTTTATTTTGAACCGTGACATACGAGAGAAGCACGGTGTTCAGACAGTCTGTGTTTACAGTGAAATGAGTACGCTCATAAGAATTTACAGTGAGTTCAAGTACTACGGAACAATGTTGCTTGACTCGTTTCCAACTCGCAGAGCTCCAGAGGACCCGGAGGGCTTTCAGCTCATGATCTAGGCTAATCACACAGATGGCCAAGAATGGAAAAAGCAGAGGAATAGACAGAAAATTAGCAAGCCAGACATAAAAAGCAAGAGCTATAGAGAATGTAGACAGCACACAGTGAAGGTAAACAACTTACTTTTGCTTTTAGAGGTAATGAGACGGACAAGTCTTCTAAAATCTATTTACTATAACTTGAATCAAATAGGACATTGTTTTAGACACGAGAAGAAGTCCTTAATAACCTCTGTCAGTGATATGTTTGAAAGACGATGCTGCCCCGGGAAAGAGAGATACAGGCTACAGATCAGATACAGTCGCTTGTCTGTTTGTGTGCTTATGCATGTGATCGAGAAAGATCGAGATGCAGTTTGCCGAGTCTCAATAACCAGGTCAGACACATTCAGGTCAGAGGCGTGTATCCATGCAGACAACTGCAGCATTTTCCTCGTTAGCCTACCGGAGAATATGGAAATGGATAATATTCCCCCCCACTGCCTTGTTTAAGTAGAGCCTGCTCATTAAATGCCGTTTTAAAACACTTAACGATGACACATTGAAACATGGGTCAAAATATAGCACCCACTCTCAAAACATGACCTCACAGAGCAGCACGGCCTTTTGTAAAGCAAAAAGTACTGTAATTAGTTTAGAAATTAGCATTTTAAGTAGAAGCTGTGCTAAAAACAACTGACAGGTTAATTCTTAAACGTATATAGGTTTTTTTTTACAATAACAAATGTTTTCACTTACAATGAAGGAGAATATGCGTAGATACTCATATGTCCATTCAAAAATAGGCTAAAGAAGTCCATGTGCTTTATAATTTGAGAAGGAAAGCAACAATCAAGCTGAATAGATGTTTTTCTCACCAATTTGAAATTACACTAAAACATGTCCTTTGTAGGTAAACACACAGATTCTCATTTGGGCACACAACTTTACTGATTTTGTTCACTCTCACCGTTCTCATGTTTTTTTTGCAGCATCAGGCAGCTGTTTTCAGCAGAAAAAAGTGCTAAACTATCACTGTACACTACCTGCTCAGCACTAAACAGCAGACAGATACAGTTAGAGACTAAATGGTGACCAAAGTGGAGCGTTTAGCAGCTAAAGAGACAGATATTTCACTCAGGAGTTGGTGGAGACCAAACACAGAGGTAAAAGTGAGCAGATTTTGGACTTTTGTTCACCGGCAGGTCATCACTGCTGGTTCTGTAAATAAGCAACTGCTTGCTAACGAGTTACATGTATAACATATATACTTGTTTCCACTGCTGTGGAGTTAGTTATTGCAGGTTTAAAGTCAGAGCAATAGTTAGCTACAATACTGTCAATTTAAGTCTTGCAAAGCCAGACAAGTGACTGCACCTCATCATCTAGATAATTCTGCAGGTCTAATGTCAAAATTGTGTCAGAGCCAAAAGCACAGTCATTTAAAACAACGTGCATGGAATAATCAGTTAGATGTTCTGGTAAGATATTAGGTCACATGCATAAAGATACTTATTTCAATCTGTAGAGACCGTCTATCACTACAGCTGTTCTACCAATTAAAAAAACACCATTCACTTAGTTTAAAAAGGAGCTTAAGTATAGAAAATCTTTAAGAAGTCTCTAGCACGAATGCTGGCAACCAGTAAGAGATCATACAAAACTTTCCCTTCTCTTCTCTCAAAATCTCTGGTACATTTCTTTCTATGATTGAAAAGTCATTATGTCTAAAGAGGAACTGGAGTAATCCCAACTATAAGAGAAAAATCTTGAATGAAAAAGAACGCTAAATAATTTGTAATACATGATCGTTTTCAATGTTTCCAGGATTTTTGCCAAGTGAAAGTAAAAATTGGACTTCCAATGAGACATGACCTCCTACCCTCTGTAAACTGGTGTCACAATCAATGAAAGAAATTGGTAGATGTGCCCCAACTCACGTATGTGGTGACTTATTAAAAAGAAATCCATAATATGGACCCCCCCCAAAAAAAAGAGCCCGGAGGAAATGAGCATGTTGACCTTGGTTTATGTCCAGGTATCAAATTTAGATTGATGCAAAGCCCTCAGCTGTGTGAACACGCTATGCAAACAGCACGGCTGTGAGTTATGGGAAGAGCAAAGTTGTCAAACGGGTAAATGTGGAAATGCGCTTCAAAAAATCCTCCAGCTTTGAATGACAAACCTGTTCCTGTCAGCGAAGCTAAGAAACAAAGCCTCCTGTCATCCGGTGTTGTCGTCTCCACTATTCGGGTCACAAGACGTGTGCGTCCATAGTGTCCTCGAGACAAACTTTATGGTTTAGGGTGCACCGTCTAGAAATGTGTTATCTGGAGTCAGTGTTTTGAACACACACAGGCCAGATAGGAAAAATTAAATAATCCAGTTATCCAACACAATGACTTATTGTGTGAACCCAGGCAGCATGTGACTGTGACAGTGACCACAAATGTGGATAATGCAATAAGAAACAGGTATCTGCATCATCTTTGATATAAAATAATAGCCTAATCAACATACTCACATCTTAGCTTGAGCTTTCCGGAGAGGCCAAATGAAGCTTTTTACTTTTTGAGTTTGTGGAGACAGAACATTCAGCACCCTGAAGGGACTTTTTTGACAAGTTTGTCCTTTTCATCCAAAATGCAGGCCTTCAGGCAGCCCGTACATACATGTTCATCTCCGCTGCTACAAATAAATCAGTAGCCATAAGGGACAAATGTAAGGAGAGTGTTTTCTGCTGGGAAATGTGTAGTGGTCACGCAATATTTTAAAAGTGGGCCAAATAATATCCAAGAGGCAACTTTTGTTTTTTGTTTGCAATACTCGAAAGAAAATATACATGTGCACAAAATCGACCCATGAGGCACAAACGTGCAGCATAATAACCATCTGATGTTCTCACACATAGAGGTGGGTGATCTGACGATTTTATATTGAGTTTGTGATCGATGGCGACCACAATCTTCTCTTCAGATCGCTCTATTTATAAAGGTCCTCAACATTCACAAAACCAGTACCAGATTTTTATGATTATGGTTATATTGGTTTACCACTTCAAATTAAACAGTTTTAAATCACTGTTTAGAAACCCGCATGGTGCAAATGGAGAAATTCATAGACTACTTCAAGTCTTACTATAATCTACAGGACATTTCAACATTAGAAAGTGATTTAATAGTTTATAGAGTTATTTTTTGGCCAGATTGTCAAATTTCATATAAAGCCTTTCCCTTTTGAAGGATCTTAATGCACCATACAAGGAATTTCCCTATTTTTTTCCTCACTAATCATAAAAAGGTTCCTTAGACTTTATTAGAGAATGTTAAGTCACGATGTAGCTTCAGGTGATTCTAGTTTCATTATCTCCTCTTCTATTGTAAATGAAGTCTGAAATAACGATGCCACGATAACAACGTGTTTTTTTTTTAACCTTTTTCAGAGGAAATAGGATGCTGATTGCACACAGAGCTAGTTTGGCTGGTGTATCATG
The DNA here is from genome assembly GCA_946959425.1 of Argyrosomus regius. Classification (NCBI taxonomy): domain Eukaryota; kingdom Metazoa; phylum Chordata; class Actinopteri; family Sciaenidae; genus Argyrosomus; species Argyrosomus regius. The sequence continues at coordinate 20,487,380 of OX336898.1, read as the reverse complement.
TATCTTGGCCTCGAGAAGAACAGGGTGGGGCACTCTTGTTGTTTCTTGTTAGAGAGTTGGACAAATGTTTGGTATATACACACACACACACACACACACACACACACACACACACACACACACACATCACTTCCTTACAAGCACAACTGTCTATACAGACATGTTTGCTTCAAGAGACAGAAATTTGAATCGAAATCCAAAAAACAAACGCCACAAGTGGCGTGAAGTTACATGAATGCGCCGTCTTACATACCTTGTCATTTAGGACTCAAGCGCCTGGATCCCAGTGGACAGCAGATGATAGAACAATTTGCTTATCTGATGAGAAAGGACAAAGATAAAAGACAACATAAGCAACCAACAGCAACAATTCTACGACTGCTTGAGATAGGTTGATAACTCTCACGGTCCATTTTTGATATTTTGTTTTATGGCAGCCGTCCTTGAACAGTTTCCTTCACCAAGTGAGAAACAGAGCTGTGAATGACATGATAACCAAGTGACAAACACACCATCAGATTCATCTGTTTAACGTCACAACATCTGCAACTGGAAAGAAAATATTTCCTCTTTTTTAAGACAGAAGTGAGAATCAAACTAGTTCACTGCATTATGGGATGTATTCTGTTTCACAAGATTTCTAAAGGTGACTAAGAACAAACTAGAGGGCAACAGCCAAAAGCTGATTAATCCTGAAGCCTGATATTATGATGGGATGCAAAACAGTGATGCACAGTAACAGTTTGACTATCAGCCTGGCTGCCAGTCAGTGTGCAAGTCTGATGAAGATAGAGAGAGGACAGAGGTCCCATGTCTTTCAGTTCATGGAAGAATCTGATGTCCACCTCATATATTATACAGTCTGTGTGTTCAATATAAAAACCACAGTTCAACCAACAATCAATGAGTTCTTATCTCAACGAAACACACAATATCAAGAAGCAAAAATACTCAATACAACTGTCTGCCAACAGATATAAACCCAAGTGATGCCTTGCCTTGCGTTTAATAAAAAAGTCTAGCGACATCTCTGGAGTTACCTCCTATAATCCGGGCTGTTTGCTGCTGTCTGCTCTTTAACTACAGATTACACATTTTTTGGTTGTTGCCACGAGCAGCTAATCGATGATCCCTCTCTGGACAGACTGGGCTTGGTGAGCTATCAGCGTGGATTAATCGGCGAAAGGGAAGAACTAGCTAGAAATCAGGAAGGAGAATGTGATATTGTTTCCAGCGTATTAATGATAGCGCTATACAATCACAATGTGGCCAAGTGCAATATTCACACTACAGAAGCTGCAAGATAAAATGTGTGACAAACTGTCGCAGAGATGTCTGCAAATATTGTTCTCCACGTGTAAGAAAATATGTTTGGTACAGCCTCAACATCATGTGATCCAAAAATCGCAACAGCAGTTAAAATAGCTGATATGATTTTTTTAAACACATCATGCAGATCTAATTAATGATGATTATAGTCTCTTGTAATACATATTGTTGGATTGATCATTTGTCTAATCCCCTGCGAGTGGTGATGGAAAACTGCCAAAATCCAAACCGGATAATGGGATTAGATTAAGCTCCTGTAAGATCTTTTTTTACATGTTCCATGGCACATGTTAATTAGCAGTCAAATTTAGGTCAAAAGAACTCTCTTTCTCTCGCATCATGTTAAGTTACGCTTGTTAAGGCTTTGGCTTTCAAACAGTGGAGGCTAATGTTCGCTAGGTTCGACAAAAAATTTGATTTGTCAGCGACTCCGGTAACTACACAGAGCCGTTGAATCAAAGTGGAATTTATTAAGTTTAGGGTACACTGAAATAGCCTCGTCCTGCCTGAGGACACGACAGAAGCTAGAAACACAAGCGTGTTTCATGTTGCCGGCGCTGCTAAAACATACGTATTTGCACCCTCGTTTGACTGTTTTTATTTGAAAAAAAAGGCGATCCAGCTCGTCTGAAAAACAAGACTCAGCCTTGAAATGTGACATAATCTTGCTCTTCGGGTCAGAGCACAACACAAGAGTATTGTCAGTGCATGTCTGGAAAAGCATTAGCCTTGCCAGCTGATCTGAGACAAACTGAGCCAGCTAAAAGATCGGATCATCCCTCCGCTATCCTCCTCGAGCACAATAGAGCTATAGAGCAGGAGAAAGGGAGGGAGAGAAAAAAAAGAGGCGAGAAAACAGGGGAGGAGAAAGAAAGAGAGAGAGAGAAAGAAATTTTGACTTATTCATAGGCTCTCCCAATCAGCTGCTAACACATTGGACTGCGCTGACACTCATTAGTTTCTGCTCCACTTCCTCTTGGGTGCCTTTATCCTCATCTCATCTATTTGGGATACTGGATCTCGCCAAACAAAAAGTTCCCCTCGTCACACACACACACACACACTGGAATAAAGCAATGGAGGCGTCATTTTTAAACTAGGGGTGTCGTCGGTTGGGGGGGAAGGGAGGGGGCTCTGCAGCTACACCGGCAGCCTCTTCTCTTTTGCAGCTTACTTGCTTTCCATCCTCGCTGCAGCCACAGTGTGAAACCAAAACTAGACATGAAGGAAATCACCTGCAGCTTGTTTACACACAAGCTCTGTCAGTGAGGAAGTAGTATGTCCTGTGTACGATAAGATTTACGTGCTTCGGCATCAGGAGACGTGTGCACATAAATCAATTAATATTATTGCAACTAATAAACACTCTGTCGTGCTTTAATTGTGTCTGAGCATGTGCATTCATCATCTTTGTAAACTTTAAATGTTAGCTTAGATCTAACTTTACATGCATGTTTGGTAAACAGATCTCTTGCTATATCTCTTGCTTTAAGCTCCAGAATGCACCTTAAGGTTATTACATAATAATAGATAAATAAAATTACCCAATACTGCAATTAAAAAAAATGGAACTGGCCTTTCTTGTCAAACCTGGTAAAAAAAGGACAGGCCTTGTATCTGCAGTCAGTAACAGAGATGGAGTTGCTTGTTTGTTTTGTTTGCTATGGTAATAATGTCATTAATTTCCATTGCTGGGCTAATTGGGTATTAGTAATACCAGTTTCTCTGTTCCTTGTCCTGGCCGGAATGTTCCTTTGCTCTTGCTAATACGCTGTGCAGAACACTGTAAATTAAAATCTAATTTGGCCTGTTCTCAGACCGCTGTCAAACACACAACACGGTGAGCACGCACAAAGTCGTACGCTGAAAGGTGTGTTCGTTTTGAAATGCTGGAAGGGAAATACTCGCGGGAAAAAGGTGGGAACGGACACGACGTGTAGGTTCTTTAGCATGAGCGATAAACTGCAATGTGTCACACGGCTTCACAGGCAGGCGATGCTGTATCAGGGTCAGTGAACAAGGTGCTGACCAGCCTGTGCCTGAAGCACGCTGCTGTGATTGAAAACCAATCATGGAGCTTCCTTATGGGATCAAACCCACCACTTTGCCTGTGCGCACACACACACACACACACACACACACACACACACACCCCCACCCCCACCAGATTTGATATCATTTGAATTATACCGCCAGCCACAGACACACAGCAAACGGTGAGCTGTTCAGATTTTATATGAAAATGCAGGTTGGCTGATCCTTTCACACCTCAGCAGCTCTAAAAACAAGTGTAACTCTAACCCTAACACACAGTGTGGATGTGATGACTCAGAGCATGTGTTCATGTATGTTCTCAAACACATCATAAACCACACTGCATGATCATTTACCTAATTTTACAGCATGTGTTTGTAAGCGGATGTAGATGTCATTTTGGTGCCAGTGCCGTCACTGATTGCATGACACATGGAGCAACAACAAACCACAACCTCCTTGAGGAACAACATTGTCATCATGAATCTTTGTACACAGACATGGGGACAGGACAAATTGTATAATTTCTATTGTGGCATCTGTGAGCCGAGAATAAGAATATGAATGTTGCTGTGTCTTTGAGGATGGGCGGTGGAAATGGAGGTTATGTGTGTGTAGGAATTTACATATCGAGCAGGGAACAATATCTAATCACAAGCAGTCACTTGAGATATGCGTGAGGTGCAATGAAACCAGATATGAGCTATAATCAATCTCGACTGGATGTAGACCAAAAATATGCTAATATGAATGAAAAGGTAGAGACGCTGCGTCTTCTCATAACTCAAACTGCTGGGAAATCAATCCTGGACAACCTGCCTGCATAAAACAGGTTATTAAGCACTTTTAGTAACAGGCTAACATTTTCCAAACCAGCTATGACTCATGGACAAACAGTCCATCACATGCAGATTTAAAATAATTTAGGATAAGATCAATGTACTCATACGATTAGCTGTTAGAAAAGGATGCAGAATTTAAGCACACGAGAATCAAGAATGAAAAGAAATGGGAGTACAGTGCACAATATTTATAAATTTTCTTCTGCAGTGAATATGAATGAACATGAATATGGATGAAGCGGGCTGCACTGAGTCCATTCACTGTCCCAAGCCCAAAAAACAAGTGTATATAACGGTTTGTAAACACGCCTCCCTGCAAACAGCCCAGCTTGTTTTCTTATGGTGAAGAGATTACTGCATCGAAACCAGGATATTATACTTTTTTTCCAAGGTGCCCAACCCAACGCAGAGGAAAGCTCAGACTGCTTATCATTTGTAGACAGCCTGAAGACAATGCAATGCCCGGCCTACTGCACATAAAATCAGTTATACTTTACAGTATGAGGGCAGAGATATGACGCTTATCTATAGCTGATATTACAACAGCCCGTTTCTTGCAGCATTTACGTCTACGAAGAACTTTTCTTTCCTCTTCCGTAACTTGAACTCTGTCAAAATTCTTCTTTTACATAAAAGTCTTGTTTTTATATCAAATAAACCTATGTATTATGTATGGGAGACCGCAGCTGCTCACAGCATGCTCTTATGCGGCGCCTTAATCAGCCAGTAGACACCAAACTAAAGAGGGATTTGGCTTCATGAAGATGTCTGCTGATAGACAGCAAGACCGAATGAGGCACAGACAGATTTTTCTGCTAACTGGGTCACAGAAGCAGGGACATCATTAGGGAGAAAGTGGATGCACGGATGTATATTGAAACTGATAGAACCAGCATGTCGAGTATTATGCAAATTTACATTTTCCCGCACAAATACAGACTCACAAAATGTGAGTATGCACTGTATTTAAAAAGGCAGTGCACTAAATAGGCTATTCATTCAATATTGATATCCACAGTTACTAATGTGCATTACCTGCTATTTGTTAAGCCAGCTTTAATAGCCCGTGGGCGACAGACCAAGAAGAAAAATCCATAAACATGGGCTTATATCTTTGACTGATTTATCATAATGAAAAACCAAGTGGGAGTTAAATATTGCCGTGGACCCACAGACCTTCCTCGGATAGTAAATCAAAACCACCTGCCACAAATGTGTTCATAAAGCACACATAAAAACGGATTACTATTAAAGAGCGGGCTTTTTTTGCTTACAGGACAGTCCTAATCATAATCAGTCTCTTCAGGTGCAGACCAATGTGGCATCAGGAGGTGTGTCGGGTGTGAAAGAGGTCAGTGGAAATGAAACATTGCTATAAATTATAAATATCAGCACGGGACATCCCTAGTCTGAATATAGCCTGCTCTAGATCGAGTTAGCTGTGCAGCTTGAGTTACCATGGCGATCTAACCTTATGAACAGTGTGTGACTATTGTGACATCAAAAAGTCCCCGAACCCAACCAGGCACATGCGTAGAGTCTTTGTGGGTGTCTGGCAACAATTCCTCTTCATAAAAAAAGATGAAAGAGCACCTGCACGCTGCAGTCTTATTCCCACTTCTTCTTTTATTCGACGCGGGCACGGCACGACAATGGTTTGACCGCAAATGGTCTTCAGGTGGCTGACTAATCCCATGACCTTGCTTTGTCACATGACTGCAGTTGCAATGTCAAAACTGGAGCCAACAATCAAATCATCCATTGTTGTGCACTTTGTTAAGGAGTAGGGCGAGCAGCACTTCTTCTACCGCCAGCTCCTGCGGGGATTCAGATGGATCATGGAAAGACGAGAAACTCCAACAGAAACCAGCGCATGCATGAACTCTGCATTTTGCTAATTGCTTAAACAAAGATGTCGCACCAGTTCAAACACTGAAACTTTGTGTGGAGTGGAGCCCTGTAACAGGAGTTGGATGAAAATGTCAGCACTCTATTTACTCTCTCTCTGTTATAGCCAAACTAGAATAGATGGGACACACACCAGAAATGGAAGGGGTGGGCTCCGTCTTCCCCTCTCTAACTCCTGAAGCAACAACATATGAGTCCCATGGATGAGAAACGTTACCACACTAGGCCCGGCAGGACACTTATCTTTAGCCTCCGCGATGAGGTGATAACACTTCTAAGGACCATTACACTGAAGATGTCTCTGGGGTGTTTTTAACGGCAACAAAAGAAGCTGCTGATGTAAGGATCTTTAAATAAATGAACTTAATTATTTGTGTGGACCTCCGGCTAACATCATCTGATAGCTGCATTAAAAATGAGGCTCATTCAGGCAGGTTATCTGAGGCTAATGTTGCTATGATCTGGTAAGTGTTTCCAGTAGAGCACACGTGTCCCCAATCTCTACTCTAATGACACACTCCCACATGTTGAGGATTTATTTGTGGTGGCGTGGTGTTGTGTTAATGTGGAACAAAGCGGGTTAATAAATGTCAGCGTTGAACGATGATGCCTCTTTAGATTTTACTGGCAACAGTAGACGTATACTGACTGTTGGTGCCCTCAGATTATTTTCCCAATTTGGTCCACAAAATGGTGATCTTTCAAACTATGTTTTGTCCAGCCAACAGTCCATTTATTCATTATTGCACAGGTAAGAAATGTTTGGCTTTCTTGGAGAAGAAAAAGGACTTAAGGATTAACAGATTATCAAACTGGATAGTTAATTTTCTGCTGATGGAGTTATCGATTCACGGACTAATCGACTCAGCTCAGGATTCAAGGATCATTAGCAAAGAAAACCCCTGAGGCTAACTGAAAGTAAAACCAACACATGCATGCACCTGCTACAAGAGGACAGGGGACAACTCACAACTTGCCAAAAAAGAAAGACATAGTCAAGTCTTTAATGAGGCGTGCACCAGCTAAATATATCTGCATGGGAGACAATCAGGACCTTAGGATGTGAGCAACTTATTTAAAGACGTACTTCGAACAAACCCAAATTTCGTTTTGGCTTAACGATGTGATGGAAACTTGGACTGAAGCGACCTGCCAGCTGCGATATAACAAACTACAAATTGGCACGTTCACGCTGAGAACTGGTCCCTCAGTGTACACTGGCTCGTTTCCCAACCCGGCAACATTTTCTCACAGGTTTGCTCAACACAGTCACCTGCAACTCGTCAGCCATGTCACATGAGCATTTTAGTCATTAAACACGTGTTCCTCAGTCCACGTCAACAACTTCATTGTTTACACATTACTCTGGCATATTTCCTTTTTGCCGCGAGTGTTAGGGAGGGCATCTGATTCACTTCAAGGCTCAAGTTGGGGGAGGAAATGTGCACTTACGGGCACACAAGTGGGAATATTTAAGGTTAAAAAAAAAAACTTCCCTATCTGGTATGAAGCGTCACTAGACAAACACACCTCCAGTCTCATGACAACTCACTGTGTACCCATTTAACAGGGATGACATCACCTCAAGGAAGTAAAGATAACATTTCATTGGTTTTTAAAAAAGGTACTGGTACTAAAGGTAAAAATGGTTTAACGTGTTAATCATACAAGAGCCTACTCAAACTATGACAGGGCTATGGAAAGAAATCTACAATAGAAGCATTACATACTTTGGATTAACCATTATGCAGCCACTGGAAATGTTTTTGACGTACAGTGACGACAAGGAAACATGCCGCTTTAGTTGAAAGCTACTGTAAAAGTCTGAGCTTTCTTACTGTGACTAACACAAAAAACTGTTTTGCGAGTGTATCTATAGCAACACAACTTTGGCATGAGTGTGAGAGTCAACCTTATCTTCTATTCGAGATAAGGTCTGTAGTAAATGATCATATGAGGAAAGACACAAAAAAATAAAATGTGCACTGACACAGGCTTTCAACACACCACTGCAGGACTCACGTCCATGATTTATGGAGTGTATTAAAGAGGAATCGTGTGTCATGATATTTTCTTTTAATTTGGTGAACGACCAAAAATCGCAACGAAGGAAGGTTAAAGATTAATACAGAGGTGTGTCATGTGTTTTAAAGGAAATGATCCAAAACTCTGGAGTGACTGAAATGTTAGTTTATGCACATCACCAGTTAATATTATTAGTGGATGATAATCTACAAAGCGCTGGCCACCAGCTCTTTGTAGGTTATTATCCGGTTGTCAATATTGTGATGAATAACTGGATAATAATTAACAAAAGAGATGGTGAACGGCTCTTTGTAGATCATTAGATAATGGGCCTACAACAATGTGAAGTGCAGCTGATATGTCCCCAGTCTTTGTTGACGTTTTATTACAGCGAGGACGGCCTTTGAAGGCAAATCTGATACTGTTTTACTGCATGACGATGTCAGTCATTTTGAGTTGAGACTTCAGCAAGGCTGGAGGATATTTATCTAGCCATAAGATGACTGCAGTATTTTGTAGGGGCTATCTTCACACACCATATGTCCTCTCTCTCTCTCTCTCTCTTTAGTGGCATAAAATAGCCAACCCTGTCAGTTCAACTGGGTCAGGTTTAGTAATTTAATGAGCCTGTCATGCTGTCATTTGTGTGTTAAGCCCACAGAGCATTCACGGATGTAACTCAAGTAGCTTTATAAAAAAAAACAACAACTGAACCACAGGCTCGCTGTTGTTTTCACCTGGTTGTCTTCATGGCTTCCTGGGCTGCTTGTCAAGACAGCATTTCTCAGAAAGGTAATTAACAAAACAAAAACAAGTCCACCAATGGGGAGATAGAGGGGCATGGATAGATAAGAGACCTGCTGAAATGCCTTAAAATAAATATATATATAATAAAATAATCGAACCTGGAGATTAGCTCCAATCTTAACAGGATTAAATGACGCTGGAGTTAAGTGGGGGGGGGGGATTGTAATCTGATTAGTGAAGTGGTGAGAAAATGAAAACGCCGATATGTTGAGTGCACCAACACACTTTAATCCTAATCGTCCGTCGAAGCGCTGAAGGTGCTCCGCAACAAAAGATGTGACTGCTGCTGCTGCTGTTGTTGCACTGCAGCTGTTCCTCTAATGACTGACTGACTGGGGGGGAACAGCACTAATAACACATATAGCTTATTAAATTGTGCTTTTACACGCACTGGAGTGCGTTATGGTGAATATCAAGGCGGCTGAGACAGGAGGCAGTGAACGCAGCGCCGCTAATAGGCAGCTGTTGCCGAAAAATACAGCTGCATGAATCTCGTTACCATCCAAAAACCAAGTATTGTATCACAACAGGAGTGTGGCACATACATTGCTAAGCTTGTATCGTACATTTCACTGTAATTTCACCGCTTAAATTGGCTGAATTCATGTAAAAATAATAATAAAATAAACTCAACGTCGGACAGCATCAAGAATTGGGACCCCAACGGTGCTAACTAGCTAGAGCTAGCGGTGTTAGCATGTTGTATATATGGGGGGGCCCCCTCAAACAGACAAAAGAGACTTACCTGAATTGTCGTCGAGTCAGCGTCTCATTTAATGGTGTCCAAGGGTTAGGAGCAAGGTGGTACTATCCGAAAAATCCCCCGACAAGTGGGCATTAGCTAGCTTCTGCTTGAGGGTAGTTCAATAGGTTTTTCTGTGCTAGTGTTAGCAGCTAGAGCTAACGTCCCCCCCTCTTTACTTAAAGTGGCCCAGTGCGCACATTCTCCTCAGCAAAGCCGTCCTCAAGTTTGGCTTAACGTTTGTCCTTCCCTCGCCAGTTTGTTTTGTCAGACTTTTTTTTTTTTAAAGTATTTTGCCTTTCAAATGTTACTCAAACCAAACTTAACCGAAGGCGAAGACGAAGCGAGAAATGATCCAAGACAGAGCATTAAAAAAAGAAAAAATCCAAAATGTCCACACGACATTCAGCAAGGAAATACAAAAGACAAAAATGCGCACGACCTCCGGCAGAGCGAAACCTTTTCATCCAAACTGTGCCGCGCCCAGGTGTTTTCAGTCATAATCTCCTCTCGTTTAATCATGCAGCTTTTCACAGAGACGAGTGGAAGCTACATGGAGGAGCTGTTTAAAGAGAACACACGAAGCGGTGGTGGGTTTCTTCCCTGTGACTGACTGACTGACTACATGTAAGGAGGAGTGGGCTGTCCAACCAGAAGAAGTCGCCTTCCCCAGCCAGCTTACACTTGAGCCCCTGTGGTGATGCTGCTACTATCTCACCCAGACACTTTGAGTGCATCCCCGTATCTACCTCAATCCACTTACTTTACAAATAATATATATATATTTATGTAAATGTTCACACATATTACAACTAAAGGCAAAAAAAGACATTTATTTAACCAATCCACATGTACACAAAGATATTATGACATTATTTACAGCAGTTTCACCAAAGTATATGAATATCTTCTTCATTAAATTAAAGAAAATAAGAATCCACAGTTTTATTCCAATGAAAACATACATTTTTCTTTATATTTAACTCGCATACCAGCATTTACTGTTATGCAGCGCCCCCTGGTGCACTATGGTGCTGAACATGTTTTCCTAATCCTGTTCTTGAAAAGAGAGATCTGGTGATATTTCATCACAATATTACACCTATACACAGATCAGCCATAACATTACGACCACCTGCCTCATATTCTCTGTTGCGCTGATTACTGGACTCAATTTGCACGACCTCTGCTAATGCTGCGACTTTTATTCAGTGTCTACAGCCTAATTTAATTGTATATTGTTTTTATCTCTATTTGTAGTTCTATTTCTATTTTTGCCTTTTATATATTTTTGTACTTCTTACATATTTAATTTCTTTGCACACTCTATTGTGTCCCCCTTCACAGCCCCATACACAAACTGTGATGTCTGACACCTTTCTATTCACTTTTTCAGCAGTCTGAGCTACAGTAGCTCATCTGTCCGCCCATGACTCTGTCATCCGTTCACTGCTTTTCCTTCCTTGGACCACCTTTGATAGGTACTGACCACCGCAGACTGGGTACACCCCACATGAGCTCCACTTTTGGAGGTGCTCTGATCAGTTGTCTAGCCATCACAATAGACCTTTTCGACCTTTTTCACAGCAGCACAAGTGTTACTAATCATAGCTGAGGTTGTGTTCCATTGATTGTAGCCTTTTTAGTGACAGCAGCACCCTGACTCTGTTTGACCTGAATGGAACGGAACCTGTTTACCCTATTATTACATGTCAAAATGGCTACTGTGAAAAAGGTCTATTTGGTCCTGTCAAAGTCACTAAAATTCTCACGTTCACCCATTTTTCCAGCTTCTAACACATCAACTTTGAGGACAAAATGTTCACTTGCAGCCTAATACATCCCAACCACTGACAGGTACCACAATAATGAGATAGTCAGTGTTATTCACTTCATAATGTTATGGCTGATCGGTGTATGGATGTATCACAGACATTCACAGTAAGGTTTTAAGCCATTGGGCTCGAACGTGAGCATTGGTAACATCCTATCCCACTTTGTTTGCATCTAACCATAACTTGCAGCTGCACACACACACAGCTAGGCCTTTTTCATGGAATATATTTTGACACGTCACAGTAGGAAAATATGTAAATGGGCTGTGGTAATGTGCATGCTGTCTCACACTGCCATAATGTTATTAAAAACATCTGTGCTTTTCTCACTACATCTCACCAACTCATCTTACCATCTCAAAGTGTCTGCTGCCAAAAAAAACCTACTGTATACACAGTATGTACATGATGAGCATCGACCATGATCTACTGTACATCTGAACAAATGCCACCAGGTAGAAAATATCAAGTAGAAAAACCTAAACACGGTAATAACACACTTAAAGCAGAGTCATCTCTTAAAGGACCAGTGTGTGGGATTTAGTGACATCTAGTGGTGAAAGTTGCAGACTGCAGAATACCCTGACATTACCATCCCCTTTCAAACACGTAGGAGAACCTAGAAAAACATAACAGTTCTTACTTTCAGGTGATTATACACTCATGAAAGCATAGTTATGGCATAGCATATAAAGCATAGTTACAGAGTCCCCTAAATCTGACACACTGGACCTTTAAAGGCTATAACAAATTACAGTTTTTGTGTTTCCTGAGATTTAATCAGTCCTTTGCACTGAAAGAAGGCATCCTGACATGGTCCACGTCCGAGGAAGGTTTTCAGCATGTCCGTTCCATTCACAGAGCCACCAGTTTCCAGAATCACCCGTCTGTACTCTTTTCCAACCTGTGTTAAAAAAGCATGCAATAAGATATTTTCCACAGAAAGTGAGATGTAAGGCCACGAGTACATGAATATACAGTAATAATTATACCCACCTTTGGATTCATAATGCCTTCCTTTTTAAAACGACTGAAAAAAATGTCCATGGAGTAGACTTCACTCCACAGATAGCTGTAGTACTGACCATCATATCCTCCAGTCAGGTGGCTGAAACTGGCCGTCATATTGGTACCTGCAGAGGACAGATCTTTGTCGTCAAAATGGTTGCACATTTGCCTTGCAATGCTACTATTGCTGATGCTCCAACTGACCTGGTGTAGCAGGAACACCCAGTATGTCTTGGCAGTGCTTTGCAAACACCTCAGTTGTATCTGCACGAGGGCTGGTGTGTAGTGACTGGTCCACTTTACTGAGGACTACCTGGCGCAGGTTCATCAGCCCTGAAGAAGATAATCAAGTCAACACATCTGCAGGTGCTCTTGATTTCTGCATATGTTATAGATTTCTTTTAGCATTTTGTGAAGTCTGACCAGTGTTGGCTACTCTGGATGCAATCAGTTTGTCGAGCAGGTTGTCTGGGATCGGGGTGCCATCCTTGTAGTGGCGTGACATTCTTCTCAGAGGCTCCTTCTCCCAAACCCAGTTCTCAAGCATCTGCGAAGGCACTTCCACGAAGTCCGTCTCCACCAGGGTTCCACTGAATTCTGAAAACGTGGTCTGGACACAAACACGGGGAAAGTTCAAACTCTATCAGTCCAATTCGTACACAACACACAGTAAGCAAACACAACCACGCCGCTGCTGCTGCTTACCTTTGAACAGAGTTCGTGCATTACATGACCAAACTCATGGAAGTAGGTCTCCACTTCATGGTGCTGGAGGAGAGACGGCCAACCTTTTCTGGGCTTGGTAAAGTTAGCAACCATAGCCGCCACTGGAAGCCTGCGTTTTCCATCAGGACCTCTGCAGCCGGGCTGGAGCCCAAAGCAGGCTGCGTGGCCATACTTTCCTTCCCTGGTGGAAGATAAGGTTGCAAATGTCACAGAGCAAAACTGAATCTGAACACAACGACTACAAAGATCGAGAGATCTCGTCACTCATAGCTTCAATCTGAATTTGTGTTGTTACGCTGGATAAACTGATCGGAGCTGAAACAATTAGTCGATTAATCCATCAGTTCACTGGTTCTGGACCTTCCAGTGGTACGTGGAGGAATCTTTTGTCTTAGTCCACGCATAGTGCTCACATACTGTACATCCATGATTAGTTACAAGCTAAAATGTGTCAGTAAGACAAAAATATTACAATCGTGACTCGAAATGGGAAATATTAGAAAGAGAAGTGCACATTTTCCACCAAATTAGCTTTGGCTCTTGAAACAGTTCAATTCAGGATTAAACAGTCAACAATAAATAATCTTCTTATTAGGATTAAACTGTGTAAACTGTGTCTACCTGATTAGGGTTGGCCTACGCTGTTGTATTTTAACATCTGTCATAATGGTGGTACTTAGCCTAAGATTTTCTGAGGTGGTACGTTTGAGGAACACTGCATTAGTTGATTGACAGAACTATGTTGATAGCAAAAATGACACATATTCTCTGTTCCAGCTTCTCAGTTGTGAAGATTTGCTGCTTTTCTCTGTCCCGTGTGACAGTGAGAGGAGTATCTTTGAATTTAAAAAGGCATTTAAAGAGTTCTAGGGAATTGCAACAGGAATTTTTCACAATTTTCTGGCATTCTACATTCTAGAAATAATCAGCAAATTAAACAATAATGAAAACAGTTGTTAGCTGCAGCCCTAAAACTGATCTTTTACCTCAGACATTGTATAAAACATTATATAATCTTTTGTCCTCCATCTGAACGGACACATTCTCTACCTGGGATGCAAGTCCATGTAGAACTGTCCGATCTCCTCTCCTGTTTCGGTGTCCTGGGTCGAGTAAAGCTTGACGTGTTCGTGCCACACGTGAGCGTGTTCCACCTCTGTGAACGTGAGACCCAGCAGCTCCTGGTAGATGCCAAAGAGGCCTTCTGTCACCACGTCGAGCGGGAAATACTCGATCAGTTTGTCCTTGTTCACGGCGAACTTGCACTGCTCCACTTGATTCATGTAGTAGGGCATGTCCCAGGCATTGATCTGTCCGTCAAACTGGTAGCCCATCATCAAGCACTCTCTCTTCTTTAGCGCAAGAATATACTTCCTCTCCTTGATTCCAATGGGCTTCAGTGTTTCATAGAACGTGTCTGTAAAGTGTGAAGTGGAACAGACACTTTCATGGATTTGTAATATAATAACAAGACAGTGACACACTCATTCAAACCCTTTTAACTGTGTGATATATGACCACATGTCTTCTTGAGTCATAAATTACTGCATGTTAGACTACATGCAAGAGGCACATAGTGCAACATACGCTACATTACATGTAACAGGCATGAGGTGTAGCATTTCTCTCCGCTAGTTGAGTCTGTTATCTCCTTTCCCATCCATCTGTCCAATGAAGTTTATTTTGTCTAATGTCAAGCCGTTATCAGATGGCGTTGGTCCTTATCTTAAATGACACGGAGTGTTTGGAAGTGTACGTGCGAGCCTGTGAGGCGACATGTCAGAGGGGGGGGTCATACCTAAAAAGTCAGACACATTGCTCGCATTCTTGGCCATGTTAACCTCCAGCACGTAGTTTGCGTGGCTACTGTAACCAAGCAAGTCTGCGACCTTTGACCTCAGTTGAATCAACTCTTCCAGGATCGCTGTGTTTACCTGGGAAAAAAAGAAAAGCAGTAGAATAAGATGCAGATCAGCAGAGGTGGAAGAAGTATTCAGACCTGTGAAAATACTCCACAAGTCAAAGTATGTAAGTATTATCAACAAAATTTACTTGTGTATTCGTATATGTACTGTGATGTTTTTAGATTAATATTCCTGCTGCATTAATGTATATGTTCCATTATATTGCTGTAGATGTTTAAGGTTGACCTCATTTGAACTACTTTATCTAATGTTGGCTGCTTTAAATCAACAGCAATGCATCATGGTCTATGAGGTCATCATATGTTTGTAGCATCGCTGTCCCGTGAGAACTACATATCTCTAAGAAGTCAAACTTTTCATGGGCTCAGAAAAACTCAGAAAAAAGCTTGAGAAGTATAGAGATACACATTTTTTCTGGACAGAAAGAGTATGAAAATTGTAATCTGAAAAGTAACTAGTAACTAAAACTGTCAGACAAATGTAGTTGAGTAAAAAGTACAATATTTGCCCGGTGGAGCAAAATAAGGTTGCATAAATTAGAAATAATGGAGTACAAGTGCCTCAAATTTGTACTTAAGTACAGTTCTTGAGTTAATGTACTTAATTACATTCCACCACTGCAGATCGGCTCATGTGTACAATATCGAAATATCTAATTTTGCTCAGTAAAGTTATAATCCTTAAGATTTGAGATGAGCAAACACTCCTCGAGCAGCTATTTCGTGGGAAACCCAACAAAAGAACAACTGGTATATCTGTTTACAGCGCAGCCAAACAAACTCATACTGTTTTAATAAAGAAGTCAGTCAACAATCCATCATGCCATGAGGAGCCGCGATCTCATTTCATGCTGCACATGGCACGAATAGCTTTCCACATAACAGCGGGGCAGAGGTCAAAAGGAGCTGCATGTGTGCACTGCAACTCCCTGTGTGACAGCTCACCGACGCTGCCGCCTCCTGTTCCACCGGTGAACGCTTTCAATGCGAATAGGAAATGTTTGGTTTGCATTAGCAGTAATTAAATACAGCTCCGGTACGGCTTTAGGAGAGTGAGCAGTAAACATTGAGGCTGATATCAATGAGCTAAAATTACAAACAGCAACGCTGGATTACATGCATGCATGATATCCTTGTGCGTAGGTGGGTAATTTGAATCCAGCGCAGAAATGGCGAGCTCCATATAGAGATAACTTCCAATTACTGAATGTAAATACACAGAACAGCTCCTGCTGAGAAAAAGCAGTCCATAAATAAGTTAGTAGGTAACAGCATTATTTCTTCCAGATAGGGCTGCAGGTATACGTGCACAAGTTAAAAACAGACAGGACCTGCTGGGGTCAGGGAAGTGTAGAATATACAGATTTATTGTGAGACTCCAGTTACCTCTTTACACCTGCTGTGGAAAGCTGTTTCCATCTTCCTCCTTGTCTCAGGATTGTGACACCTCTTCATGAGGGGGTAGTAATGGGGATATTCAAGTGTCACTATATACCGCCCTTCTGCTGTTTTGTCCAGTGCATTGAGATAGCTATCAGCAAGTCCACCTTAACAGAAGAGGACAAACGAAAACAGTCGAAGCGTGCTTATAATATGAGACAGTGTGACTGAGTTTTATGCATAAGCTTACCCAGTTCACGCTCGGAAAAGACAAGAAACGTGTTGTCCTCATTCAGATTCTTGTTAAACTCTATGGAGAGTTCACTTATAAGCTTGGATGTTCTTTTTATTTCCTTGAGGGAGAAAAGGAGCAGAGTGTATGTGGAGAAGTGAAGTCAAGAAGATAGAAAATTAAAAATTGATTTCCAGTATTTGACACGATTATTCAAGAATTACAGGCAGAATATGTGATCTAAATTGTAAACACAAGAGTGGCCCGACAATCAAAGTGGTACTTTACATCAATTCACATGTGATCAGCTTCTTTTTAATACAGTTAGGGAATCGTTCTGGTTCTATTAACACTGAGTAAAACATGATTATGCTTTCTGTTATGATCACTTGAGGAAAAACAGAAACATAAGATTTAATTCTTTAATTGTTTAATACCTGCAATTTATATGGTCAAAACTAAAGCAGCTTTAAAAAGGGATAACTCAGGTTATCTAAGGTTGTATGAGGTACTGTTACCCACCCAGCACACAGGACTCACAGCATGGAAACTAAGAGATGTACTGCTGTGGAATGGGGTAACAACAATATGCATTTTAACCACCTAAAAATGTATATATCAGTCAAAATGTACACTATATTTTGAATATTTTCAGTGCTTTACCTTGCCGTCAGCCAGCCCTTTCCAACAGGAAACTGAAGCGTTTACATTGATCTGTGCCCTCTTCAAAGCCACCAGACTTTATTGACAGAGACAGTAATTTTACCTGAAGAAACGTTCTGTGTTCTGTGAGGTAAAATTGTGGTGTAAGTCAATAAAGTCTGGTGGCTCTGGAGATATAACTGCTTTAGTTTCCAGTTGGAAAAGGCTGTCTGCTGTCCGTACACTTTGACTTGTATTGATTTTTTTTTCCAGGTGGTTAAAATACATTTGGTCCACAGCAGTGCATTACTTATCTTCTGTGCTGGTCCTCCTCCTGTCTGCTTCTCCAAACTGGGGCCCTGCTATGGATAAGCACCTCACACAACCCTGCTTCACATAACCCTAACTAACCCCTTCAATAATCAGATCGCATATTGCATTACCTCTTGTATATCTTTAGACAGATGCAATCCTTTTCGCTTGCCTAATGTGACAAGTCTGTCTAAGAATCTCTGTTCTTCGGGTGAGAGGTTGTCTTGGATCTTTTTCTGTCAAAAAAAAAAACACAAAAAGACAAACACAATTCTTCATACAGGCAGAATTTAGGTTAAACATATTCACCTATTTATGCTGTATGTCAGTCAGCCAGTCCTGCGTGGAATAAGATATGGCATTGGCTAACACTGGTGAGATCAGATTCAGTTTCTTTCCTAAGCTAAATAAGAAGCAGTGATGGGGTCAAATGAGGTTACACTATCCTCGGTCTTGATATAAAAGACTTCAGTCCTCACATATCTATCATTTGTTGCCCTCTGGCTGACATAAAATGTGAAAATAATCTATCATAGGCATGTAGCGTAAATGCATCAAATCCTCACACATCAGATTTAATTAACTTCAAATTAGTTTCTTTTATGGTTACGATTACTTTAGCACATCATCATTATCTTAATGGACTAGAGGCCTCATTAAAAGATCAACCTTCCCCTTCCTCATGTTGTGATTTATGTGTATATTCAAGTGAATGTGACGTGATGGCGTACCTGCAAAGCAGTGATTCGCTTGAACACATCTTCCCTCATACTTATCTCCACGTCAAACTCTGACAGTTTCTTGTCTGCCTCTGTGCTCGCTGCACGAAGCTCTTTAGAAGGACAAACATACTGGGGGAAGTCAAGAACGTGGCGAGATGCTATGGGAACAGGATAAACACAAAAGACAGCATGAATGAGAGTCGTGCAACATTTGAAATCTTATGAAGAAAAGAAGAAAGAATGTCTGAGACATTTAAAAACCATAAGGCTGATAAATATATATTTTTGTCCAAAACCAACCTGGACTTCCCTATTGAAGATTTAAAATGACAAAAACAGGTACCAAAATATGTAGGTGTATTTTGTTTTTGGCACTGGCTGCATTTAGGTAGTTGTTTTTGGTCTTTTCATGTAAAAAAAAAAAGTAGTATGTCATCAGACCTATCCTTTAAGACTTACATGCATAATCCAGCTTGACATCAGCCAATGCTTTGAGGGTGTTTTCCACAGAAACATCTTCAATCTTTAAAGATCCAACGTCATCGTAGACCTTCTTTACTCTGTTAATCAAGCTGTCCGTCGCGGTCCGGATCTCGGCTGGAGACAGGTCCCATCTCAGTGTGTTTCTCTTATTTCCTGCCTGAGAGCACTCTCTGGCAGGTATCACAGACACGTTCTGGATGGTCATCCTCACAGCAGGTTTAGAGATGCTGTAAAGATAAAAAACAACAAAGTTTAAAAGGTGCAGTGTGTAAGATTGGGGGCCCTTATTTTCAGAATAAGGCAGACATGGAATATAATATTCAGAACTATGATTTCATGCATGTTTAACCACCTGAAAATAAGAATATTTTTGTTATTGTTACTGAAAAATTATCCTTTTATATCTACAGTGGGAGCGGGTCCTCTTCCATGGAGGCCGCCATGTTGAACCGCCATGTTTCTACAGTAGCCCAGAACAGACAAACTGAACACTGACTCTAGACGGGGGCCTTTCAAGTGTTGTTTCTCCTTTACACTAGGTAGGCGAGGGTGATGTGAGGAGATTGCACCACCAAGACGCAACTAAATCCTACACACTGGACCTTTAAAGTTACATTGCGCGTTAAAACTTGAACGACTGAACTTAACAGGTGGCACTAATGGAAGCAGTAAATCCTCCAGGGTCGCCGCCTGAAACGTGCTTTGCATTTTTTCCATGCTAAGCGGCGACCTTTACCCCCCTCCGTGTACCATCCACACACGGTGTAAGGTTTCATTGCACTGGCAGCGGAAGCCCCTTTCAAAAAAAAAAAAAAAAAAAAAAAACAGGATCATAACAGGTGGGATAATTGTAAAACAGATATGACATATCTCAGCCAAAAACTTCCAAACAGCTGAGAGACTTCACCCAAGAGACACATGACACGCCAGGCATCATATTTATATGTTGTTTTTTAACGATTTAACAGGTGTCAATAAAATAAACAGCAATTATAGAGCTGGTAAGCTTCCACAAATGTGTCACACAGGTGTTAAACAGTTAGATTCAACACGGCAGCCATTTAAAGGTGCACTTATCCTGAAGCATACCTGCAAAGCGCTCGGCACATTACAACTCTTAACGCACACATGCCAGCTGATTCATGCGTTTTCCCCGTGCAGATAAACAAACACCTTCTCCTTCTTCTTCTTCTTCTTCTTCTTCTTCTCTTACTGTAGTCCCAGCAGCACTCTGCTCCCACTCTCTCTCTCTCTCTCTCTCTCTCTCTCTCTCCTCGCATGTGCAGAGAATGCCTCTTTATTTCCGCCTCGAACGCGCCTGCGCGCCGAAGAGGAGGATGCTTGTACCGAGCTGACACAAGCCCTCATGACGCGCTAGCAGCAGCAGACAGCTGGATAAGAGCTCAGGTAGGTGGGCGGGTAGAGGGGGAACACACACACACACACACACACACACACACTGTATAGCATCCTTTAACGTTGTTATTTATAATTTGGTGTATCATTGCAAAGGGATGTGAGGTCACGCGCTGTTATTACTCATTGTTTTAAAGCCCAGCATCACGCGCAAGGCTGCACAGTGCGCGAGCCTTGTTGTCCGGACGATTAGTAAAGACGTTTTTTTTTTTTTTTTTTTAAATTACAAACACCTGCTGTTGTCTCATTTTCCATATTTACATGCATGCTTTGTTGTTGTAATTAAATATCTGTGCAGCATATCTCTGCCTCCCATCATGGTATTACATCACAGCTTCTGCATCACTGCATTTACGTGTGTCAACACACACACACATACACAGAGGGGAGGAGGAGTGGCTGTGCCAGGCAAACCTAAATGAACATAACAACCAAAGGCATCAGCACGTGATGGAAATATGAGGCAATGTTTGTATCTGCAAATTACAGTTTACCACCCCGTGGAGTCAGATTGCAGCTAAATTAGTGGCCTTTTTTAAAAATTCTATGTGTGCAGCACTAATATGTTTGGTCACACTAAGATTAAATAACACAACAACAGCCAGCAAGATTCATTTTTTGATTTCATTTTCTTATGAGTTGTCTTGGAAACAAGAACCAAATGCACCACCGGCATCATTTTCTAGTCGTTATGATGGTGATAAAATAATAACATGGCTGGATTAACCTGTTACAAAGAGGTCTCTTGGCAAATATCATGCCGTCAGGCTCATATTAGATAATTTGATTTAACACTTTATTTAAGAGTATGTACTATGTCAGCACATGCTCCAGAAAATAAGATGAAACCGCAGAATCTGCAAGAGGTGATATCATACACGAATTTCTCGACAAAGGCAATTTGTTAAATTACCAAAAATCAATTGACTGTGTGTGGAGGGGGGGGAATCGTGACTTCGTGAAGCTGTCGGCAGTTGTCCACTTTTCATGGTTGAAGTTCAGGAAAGCTCGCCAACAGACCCATCAACAACCTGCCCAACTGTTGTGTGGAACATCAGGATGACTTCTTCAAGCCCCGAGATCAGATTGAAGTCGAGTGAAGATGGCTTTAAAGAGCACGATGGTATCACTGCTCTGGACATGGACACAATACACGATACAATAACACCCTGGACAGTGAGATTGTCCCAACGTCTGGCCATAAGGAAAAGGAAGAGACTCACATCCTTGTTTTGGAGGACTTCCTGCTCTACACCCACAGACCTTTAACCCACATGCTCCATCAATGTTACTTTATTTCCATCCCATATGAAGAATGAGCACCTCCGCCTCCTCCTGCATGGCCACCTCTGTATCTGAAACACAAGAACACCTAAAAAGCTGGCTGCTGTTGCTGCATTATAACTAGATAATAATCAATCACCCAGGAGTATGTTACACTACTTATAGGCAGTGGTTTTCAACCTGAGGATCTGGACCCTAATGTGAGGTTGCAAGATGATTATCAGGGCAAACACAAAATGTTCCTCCACAGAATTACATTTGTTTTCTCTAATCTGCTTTTGTTTGTGCTATTTTATATATTGCCACTACTCGAGGCCTCGAAAACTATTTAAATGAAACAGTCTGAGACCAAAAGAAATCTCAAACAGAGACATAAACATGCATCCTGTGGGCCTACAGTTCACATGGATGATTGAGATTTGACAAACTTCAACCACATACTACAAAAATAATACTCTATGAATGATAAGACAAAAGAGTTCATGCCTAACTAATGCTTAATTAATGATACATGATGAATAAATGCATGAATTAAAGGCCCTAAAAAAGTATTTTCTTACTGTGGAGTCCCAGAGTTTTCTGCCAAAATTAGAACAGTTACAACACCTACACTGTCCTGATGAAGCAGGTTATTATTAAAGGTTTTGACTGTTAAATGCTTCATAAATGAGACTAAAAGATCATTTAATTTCTGCTTGTTTAATCATGAATATATATAATCTTACAGAGAAATACTTCAGCCAAGTTTTCATACAAGCAGGATCATGAATTCCCGTCGCTCGCCTTAAATAAATGATCAGGTCATTATAAGTTTGTGTGATTACTTAACATTTAATAGATCATCACGTAATGGTTGTTAATCCAGTTTCTTCATACAGTAAATTCATTTACAGCACCAAATTATCTGGAATCCGGTTACATGGACCAGACCCGTGCATTGGATCAGCCTCTTTGTCTACAGTCTGATCTGTTTAAAATATGAACTGTTTTTATTGAACTGGTAGTCAGATACAAACATCTACGTGTTGCTACATGACCCAACAATCTTTGTTTGTGTCACATTTACAAGCTCGGAGATGGAACATGAGTTTTATTTTATTTAGAGCCTGACCGATATATTGGTAGTGGTATTTTGTCAGCTAATATTGGCTATATCGTAATGTAGTCCTTTTTTGTACAGAACATAACACAGAAGAAGATGTTTGTGCTCTAATTCTATTATGATATTTGTGTGTGACTATATTACTATAGATTATTTCTGTTGACCGTTGACCGATGTTTGCACAGCTTCACATTTCTCTGAGAATCTGTACTGCTACCTTCCGTTTGTAAGGTGTTACGATTCACAAAAACTATAGTGACTTTATTATTTTTTAGAGGTCCAGTGTGGACGATTTAGTGGCCTCTAGCTGTATGGCGGCTCATTGTAATCACTCCACCTTAATCTCTCCTTTCTGGCATGAAGGAGACTCACAAAAAAGCACAAAAGGCTCTGTCTAGAGTCAGTGTTTAGTTTGTTCTTTCTGGGCTACTAGAAATATGGTGGAGTAACCAAAACAATGATTCTTATTTTCAGGTGAATATACACTCATGAAAACACAGATATGCATATTATATTTCTGCCATATTCTGCTTATAGATCCTTCTAAATCTAGACACACTCGACCTTTAGAGTTAGGCATGTGTTTGTTTTTGTTTTTTTTGTAGCCCATTGAACAATACAGTAATCGGTTTGTGGGTTCCTTCCTGTTCCCAACAGTTTCCAGGTAAAAATGGCAGTGGAGAAGCGTCTGGCATTCTCTATTGTGCAGTTCCTACGAGATCAAACACATTGCGGCGCTTTGAATTCTGATGAGCAGGAGAGCCTTGAAGGTAGGTCAACCACACTGTGCACTTAGATTTTTTGGAAAGCGCCTTTACAAATATAGCACACTCTGCTCACGTCCCGTCCGCACCAGGATGAAACTAACACACATCTGAGTTTTATCATCAAAGAGTACGATGTGAAGCGTGCGTGGTGGCGTGTGTTTCATTCAGTACAGTTGAAATATCTGACTCTGAATGTGCAGCCAAGTTCTGACTCACTGTAATAACACTGTTAACTGTTAACTATGTAATCATCAACATTATCCTGTCCCTACAGTTGCCATACAGTGTTTGGAGACCACCTTTAAGATCAGCTCCAGTGACTGCCATCTTGCTGTGCCACAGCCTCTGACAGAGATATTCCTCAACTCCCTGCTCAAGGTGGGCGCTGAACAAAACGTCAGTGCTTTAACGTATGAAGGTAGTCTGGTTGTATGTAGTCAACTACAGCATCAGGATAAATGTAGGTTGCATTATCCACAGCAGACATTTTGACTAATATTACTATGGCTGCATCCCATTAAGCTGTGCCAGTGCATGCTGGCTCACTGGCTTTGGTTATTGGCTCGCCTATAAAGAACATAATCATGAATCATTAATGATATTAGTTACACCTCTGATTTTCCTCCTGTCAAGTAAAAATATCCACAATAATAAGTGTCTTTTCAACGATTCTTCTGTTTTATGGTTACTTAGAATGACAACATCACCATACCAGAGACCTCCCCATCTCCAGAAGACATCGAACGAGCCGAGCAACTTAAGAATGAAGGTAAGAAAAGGCACAGTCATGGCTCATCTTGTGTTAGTGGATTACCAGCAGTAGATGGGAGAATATGGCCTGCAAGCCCCACCAGAAGTTGTTGAACTGGTGATGGAGAATAAGAACTTGCTGACCACTAAAGGGCCGTATGTTATGAAGGAGAAGAATCAGCACCGTGGGGAATCATCCTGCTGGTGTCTGCAGATCTCTGAGCATGGTTTATTACATGTGTGTCTGGAGGGGTGGCAGGATTTATTATCTTTTGGTCTTTTGGTGCTTCTGCACGATATGTTTTGGGTGCAGAATTTAAGTGTAGACAACAGAAGAGCTCATACATGCAGCATTAAAACGTCCCTCAAGTGTGTTTCGGTTCAGAAGAATATTGAATTATTTTACTGATTTTACTGATCATCTTTATCTCGTTCTTAGACCGCATACATTTCCTTTATTTATCAGCATGACTACACAATAATAGAGCAAAACTGTGTGGTTTCTTCCAGTGGATCAACTGATGAGAGCAGGAGTGAGATGTTAATAACTCCACCTGTGAGACTCAGTTGTAAATTTTGAGTACTATCCTTTAAACATTTTTTACACTTCATTATCTACATGCTCCTGCAAGCTGAACCAGTGACAACATCTGGTTCTCTGGATACATCTGGATATACATGTTTAGTGAAGAACCACAGTTGATTAACCCACAACTACAACTGCAGTTTCACAGTTACTTGTTGATTTTATGTCGTCGAAAAAATCAGAAACTACCACATACCTTATAGAGGAACATCATGGAGCTCTGCGG
This sequence comes from Argyrosomus regius, assembly GCA_946959425.1. Lineage (NCBI taxonomy): Eukaryota > Metazoa > Chordata > Actinopteri > Sciaenidae > Argyrosomus > Argyrosomus regius. The sequence goes on along the minus strand of OX336898.1, from coordinate 20,462,298 downwards.
CTCCTTACACTTTATGGACTGACGTATTCATATCTAAGTTTCTAGTTCATCAAGAGCCTCAATGTATTGTACCAGCCATTTCTTATAAAACTACTTCTATGACTATAACTTTGGCCCATAGGTGTAACCGCAGTCTTTCTATGTGTTGAACTGTCTATCTTCAGGGAACAATCACATGAAGGAAGAGAACTACAGATGTGCAGTGGAGTGCTACACGAAGGCGATTGATCTGGACTTAAGAAACGCTGTGTACTACTGCAATAGGTATTTACGACAGCGAGACACATGACTTCACACTGTTCGCTCTACTTTCTGCTCCTGTTGTGCGTTATGTATCTGAAAGCAATGAAACAAGCCTGTGATATACGTGAGCACTGGGTCTGATTGTAACACCTTGCAGGGCCGCAGCTCACAGTAAACTGGGAAATTACACAGAGGCGACTGGTGACTGCGAGAGAGCCATCGGGATCGATCCTAGCTACAGTAAAGCGTACGGGAGGATGGGGTGAGTCAGACTGAAGACATACTGTCTTGTCTTTTTTTTTCTTTCTACGTAATCCACTCCGTAATGCTTTAATCTTTCTTTCTTTAATTTGTGCCTCCAGTTTGGCTTTGACAGCCACGAGCAAGTATCCAGAGGCAATTTCCTACTTCAAGAAAGCTTTGGTATTAGACCCCGAGAATGACACCTACAAATCCAACCTGAAGATTGCAGAGCAGAAGCAGAAAGAAGCAACCAGCCCTGTGAGTATTCTCATGTTCGTGCTTTTATTTTGTTATTTATATCCCATTAAACCTCACATATATCACCTATATATTATTATTTTGACCTGGTCTATGAATGTGTGCCACAGATAGCTGCTGGATTGGGATTTGACATGGCTAGTTTAATCAACAACCCTGCCTTCATCAGTATGGTAAGAGCATAAGTCCTAATATATGCACTGTGCATAGAAAACCTGGCTGTGTTACAGGCGCAGTAGAGGCTGTAACTGATAGTAAATATAATCATTTGTCCTGGAGACAAGTGTCTTATACTTGTTTTGTCTCTGGCAAGGTTAGACCAGATAGTTTCCCTAATTAGTCCCCTGAGTGACAGTCCGCCCGTTAATCAACCGAGTGTATTGTCTAGTGGATAGGACCTCGTCTGGGACTGAAGAATCCTGACTTGTTAAACGATGACACATGGGAACGTCTGCCAGGCCAAGAACGCTTCTGCAAGCATGCCCGAGTTTTATTGCAGCAACAATAACACGATACATCTAAAGCAGATAGCTGTGTGTGTGTGTGTGTGTGTGTGTGTGCATTCAGGAGATAATAACAACATTTCCAGTGTAATCACTTCAAGTTTTGTTTGCAGGCTGCAAGCGTGATGCAGAACCAACAAGTACAACAGCTGTGAGTGCCAAAACTAATTGATTGCATTCAGGATTGCTGTAACGTGCAGTTTTAAAATATATGGGATGACTCACTGTCACTGTGTCACTGTGTTTGGTCAGGATGTCAGGAATGATGTCTAACGCAGTCGGGGGTCCTGCGGCGGGAGTGGGTGGACTGTCAGACATTTCCAGTTTGATTGAAGCGTAAGTACACTCCACTCAAAATTAAAAAGGATTAAGAGGACTGTCTGTGTTCTGGTTTGATTCAAAGAGTGAACCCAAATGCAGACGAGGAGGCAACACAGAAGAAGAAAAAGGGCGGCTGAGGAATCGAGGCAAAAAACAAAAAATCCAATAAACAGAAGTCCAACAAAGAAAAAAATCCAGAGCGGGTAGAAGCGCAGAGACCAAACAGCACAGGACTGGTGAACAAACACAGACGACATGACAAGTGAAAGACGGAAAACAGTGGACTGAATACAAGAGAGCTAGTTAACTTATTAAACATAGGTGACACAGAAAACAGGCAAAGACAAAGACAAGAAGTGACACAAGACACCCGAGGAAAGACTCTTTCAACATAAAACAGGAAATACAAAACAATGACAGTTTGATTATTCATTTTTATATGAGTTATACATGTTTATGTACCCACTATTGGTAGTGGAACAAATTAAAGGAATAATTCAACATTTTAGGAGTATTTCTGGCAACTATAAAACAACAAAAACTGGACTATTTACTACTGATGCTTGCAGGTTTATTGTGTTATGTTTGGACAGAACCATGCTGGCTTTTTTCCCCACATTTGTGCTAAGCTAAGCTAAGCAGCTTCTGGCAGCAGCATCATTCTTTGCAGCATTACTCCTCTCTCTTACACCTTTTAAATTGATGCAAAATCTTCCCTTTGGATGATATTTCTGTCCAGGAAACCCAACGTGAGAATCTGTTTTTTTGCTGTTTCTGATGTAGTGTCAACTTGTATCAGTGCTGTAAATGTTAAATTAAAAACATCTTGCCTTGTGTGAGCTGCTGTTCTGTAGGGAAAAGCAGGTAAACAGAATTATCTCATCTCTCTCCATCAGGGGACAACAGTTTGCCCAGCAGATCCAGCAGCAGAACCCAGAGCTGATCGAACAGTTAAGAAACCACATCCGGAGCCGCTCGTTCAGCGGCAGCGCCGAGGAGCACTCATGATCCACTCAGGTATATTTATAACCAGCTCACCGTGTATATGACTTAAATATATCTGTATCATTAACATGCACTGTTTTTTTTATTTACAGTCTCACGTTTTTTTCCAAGGAAGGGCAACCATATGGCGCGATTACAATCTCTACACCCATTTCTTAAAGTCAAATCCCCGGCATAGCTGGAATGAAGAGACAAGGATGGGGTTGAAAGGCACTTTACTGTGACTAAAGGCTCTAAAGGCGGAGAAATGAGGGCCTGCAGACTGGACCATGAAATGAAGCATCCACACATATCTAGGGCAAAAAACATATTGTAAACACCTAAATATTAAAAAGAACTCATTCAGCCTAATGAAAGAACATGAGTAAATTCTGTCCTCAGAGCTTTTACATTCTGCAGAGATCGTGTTTTATATGTGCTGAGAAATACTGCCCTCCTCACGTTATGAGTTAAGGATCCTTCTGTCTAGCCGTGATGAATAGAGGGGGTTAGGGAGGAATGTACTTTTACAGCATTGCAGGGAACATTTCAGCTTTTTCTCATACGATAACATCAGGTTTGCCTTGTTTATACCGCGTACGGTTTAATATTATTTTTGTAGACAGAAACCGCTCTACTCATTCACTGGACGATGAACACCATTCAGTCCTTGAACACGTAGGGACTCACATCACTGCTTTTTAACGAGTACTCCTTAATTTTTGATTAAGACGACAGTTTAACAGTATAGCAGTGTTTGCAGCCTGCATTATGTTGTTATTGCACTTTAGCAAAAAAAAAAAAGCCCCCCCCCCTTTAAGCCTATTTATTTGTTCATTAGCTCGTAACAAAGTATTCGGATTGTTCATTTTGCATGCTCTTAAATCTGGTATTTGAGATCAGATGCTTTATGGAAACAAATAGGTATGCTAGGGCAGCACAATGTTTTGTCTAAAACATGTGAATAAATGTCTTGAAATTGAGCAACTACTCGCACTCACGCTTGTATTTTTGCTTCTGTGTGATTGTTATGATTAAAGGTGTCGAGTATATGTGGCGTCTTTTGCGTTAAACGTCTCTAAATAGAGCTGACATCCTAGAGAATCCTCACAATTTAACAATCTAGCAGTTTAATCCACCAATTTAGTGCTTCTCAGAAGTAATAAGATCTCAATCAAACTCATCCCCACTGATAAAATAACTAAAAATACAGAGCCCTTCTCAAAGGCATGTCACATTCTTCATCTGTCTGGATAAGGACGGTATTCTTGAAGGAACAATCTGACGTTATTTAATATTTTTAGCGGCCGTTAACGAACACCATTTCCCATAAGCCCCTGACTTTTGTGTGCTAAATGTCACGGCTTAAAAGAGACGAGTCCATGAGCGACTTGTGGGGTGTAAAACTTTTAAGATTAATTGGAGAAAATGTCTGAAGATGAGTGCCAAGCTATGATGACTGAAGTACCAGCATGGGTACCAGTGATTGCAAATTTTCATGGGAGCTGTAGTTTTTTATGTGCTCACAGAGGAATCGTTGTTTGACTTCGTTAAAACACGAAAGTTTCAGTTTCTAATTATTTTCAGAATATGGAAACTTCAGAACCATCAATCAGGTTACAGAACTTGATGAAGAAAGCTATTTTATTGCATTATGGGAAATGTAGGACCCGGTGCTTTAGGAGTTAGACTCATTCTAGAGACTTATAAATAGGATATCTCAGCCTCTGTTGCTCTGATTCTTTTTTAAATCTGTCTCTTGCAAGTTGCTAAATTTTATGGGAGTGCAGCAATAAATTGCTGGACTTTCCCTTTAACAGCAGCACAGAGTTACCAGGGGAGCTGTCCTCTTTATCCATCCCTAAAAGAACCCACCAAAATCCATTTTATCCTATTCCCGTTTGATGTAAAAAGAAAAATGATTAGCAATATAAAGAAATCTAGAATAATCACAAGCAACATTTCAAAGTAAACTGAGCAAAAGCTGTGATCAGGAGGATTTCTAAGGAGGTGGCAGAGACATCTGAAGCCACCCACATTTCATGCACTTTACCCCTCATCAATTTCAGAGCAGGTTAAATGCTTTTTCCGCTACATATTCAAAGAAAATTAATATTAAAGCAACACTAATATCACAATTACTTGCTGCTCTAATCTCTGCCCACCATTTGGTACGGTGATTTGGCACCTTTGTGTCTAAAAATGTGACTTAGAACATCAAGAAATCCCTTCTTCAAACACGTCTGAAGGCAATACACAGTGCAGTCTACAAAGGTTGCATTAAAAAGAGTCACATAAAAGGAGTTTTCTCTCATATCGTCTCTGGGAGCATTTTTAATGTCAAAAGCCACCTTGGACACCATGATATAAGTTCTGAAAAGCAATAGGAAATCAAAGATTACAGAGGTTTTATTAACATTTATGCACATTTACATCATTATTTTCAAAGAAAGTGATTTATATTATTCACAATTCATTTTTAAAATACATTATTATCCCCTCAGGTTGCAAAAAGAGTGAAATATCAGCACGTTATGTGCAGAATTCCACTGTTGGTCCATTCATATCTAAAATGCAAAAAAAAAAAAAAAAAAGGTCAATAAAATCATTAGCACTCATTGCTCGTGTACGGGCACACCACACACACTTGTGCGATGTCGTCGTATTCGTACGTCCTCTTCAGAAATGTGTCGGTGAGTCTCAGTCCGGAAATGCTCTAAAAAACAAAAGAGGTGACGGACTTTAGTGGGGCAGGAAGAGCGTGAGGATATCAGACGACAGTTTACCTGAAAGTCTGGATCTTACCTGCAGACCCTGCACGGACGAGAGGAGCGTGAGGGGCAGAGAGAGGAAGGCACCGGGACTAAGTTTCCCCAGCTGTCGCCCTGATACGCCACACCAGTGGATCGACCTGGTGTTACACATCTCCAGCACCAGGTCCATGGTTCTTTCGCTGCAACACAAGAAGGCTGGTTGTAACTCTATAATTTCATCATATGTCGAACAGTATTGATGGTCGTCTCATATGGTTAGCAGGTCAGCTTTCAGAATCTGGATTTTTACCTGCAGTTGGTGATTTTACAGATAATGTCAAAAGGTTCTTCGAGGTTGACGGTGTCAGGAATCATCTCCAAAGACAGTCTGATGTCTCCGTACCCTGGAGCCTGGAGGACAAACAAGGATAGAACAAAAATAAACACGAGAGGATAAAATGAATGAGATCTTACACATAAAAAAAAAAACATCCTCATACCATTCTTTGCAGCTGACTGGTCTGTAGCCTCCCTCTCTCGCCGAGATTGGTCTTCCACACGATGTCAAGCTTGCCTATCACCGTCACGCCCTTGATGACGCCGGCCTTCTCCGCGTACTCCGGTTTTGGCTTCAGGCAGTACAGGTACTGCCGCGTGTCCATGGGCTGCAGGTAGGACATTTTCCCAAACGTGGACTCTCTGGAAGGGAAAAGTTACGGATGAGAGTGACTCCAGTAAGACCTTTTTTTTTTCCAAATTGGGATCACACTTCACTTACCCGTCATCTCCGGATGCGACCGTGTTGAGCTCAGTAACGTTGTACATCATGGAGGGCTCTAGAGAGACCTTCTCCATGAACATGGGTGAGGTGGTGATGTTCTGGATCTGAGCCTCCAGGAAAACTTCATCTGTCTGCAGCAGAGAAGCCGGGAGTCAAACTAATGTTTGGTGCTCACGTTTAAGTAACGTTTATGTAATCTCCAAGGCGAACTGAGCAACACATCAACTTTAAAATTAGGTATTAAGACGGGTTAGGTTTGTGCAAAATGCTTCTGTCTTAAAGGATAGGTCTGCATTTTTTCAAGTGTCTCTTAGTCACATAGTTACTCGTTGCTGTAATGTTTTCTCTGTCCATGTTGGCCATGAAAAGACACTTCAGTGTAAGAGATATGGGGCGAAATCCACAGCGGTCTAATGTTTAACCACAGCTAATTTAAAGCTTCAGTAGAGTCAGACAAAACAAGTCTTCTAAAGTTAGTTTTTTTAGATTGAAATTCACTCTTGCTTTAATTTCCCTCCACAGCAGACCAGCAGGAAAACAGCCCAGGGAAACAAAAGGGGGGAAATTTGCACTAAAAAGACGGTAACTTTGGAAAACACCCACGTGATTTGACCGACTCAGACTGCTTCTATTAGTTTCAGCTTGAAACGGGACTGTGGTTTCTGTCCTCCGTCACTCCTACACATTAAGCCAGCATGAACAGGAGGAATCATTACAACCAGATGTTTTAATGTACATGAGTAACGTCTCGAGATAGAGTTGAGAAAACGTGACCATATCCTTTGAGCTACTCTTTAGATGACAAATATTAAACATAAAGTGAATTCTATTAAGTTTGCTCAGTGTACCTTTGAGGACATTGTTAGTACAAGTGATGACCAGCAGAGGATATACAGTAGGGGCTGCACGACGACAATCGACAAACTGCTCTCTCAAACATCAACTAGTCGTGTGTTTTGGAGGAAAGGAAAGGATTCTTGTGTTTTTTTTATATAAACAACTAGTTGATGCTTTGGAAAAGTAACACACACGACTGTCAAACCTTCAGTGCAACCTCTACTATACGGTAAGATACAACGAGAGAGAGAAGCAGAGATTAGTTCATGCCTGCAATTCATAACACAAGAACTGACCATGAACCGTTCTGAATGAGGTTAATGTTAAAATCACAGAGCTGAGCATCTCTGATCCATGCAAAGCCATTCCAACCAAATACCTGAAACCCGACGTTTTATCACACACAATCAAAATATGTTTCATTAACGATTATCAGCTTTAGCTTTACGATCACTGACGAGAAGATCTGCTGCGTTACATGTTTAATCTTCAACCCAACAATACAGAAGTCATCATTCACGTCTGCGACGCTACTTTAAATCTCGACACAACATAGTGCGTACTCATAATCCCCGATGACGATGATGATGATCAATCATACAATCAATCGATCAACCCACCCACCACAATTTGACACCACAAGCTTCAATTATAAAGTCCAAGCCCTGTGTAGGATGAGTTTGCAAGAAAGCATGAGCGTCCAAAGAAAGGGCAAAGTAACAAGAATGGAAAGTTCACGTTCACGTTTAAATGAATGTGTGCGGGTGTTTTAATGATTCATTACGTCGCTTTCCATTCTTCTGTTTTGCACCTTTCCGTTGGCCACCGGAAAAGACAAAAGTCGGCTGCGCCAAAAAAAGGATTAAGAGAAGCTAATGTTCAGCGATGAGAACAGAAGAAACAATTACCACAGAACTGAGGTCACTCTAATGGAGAAAATAAAATACAAGACACAATAAACAAATGAAGTTACATGCCAGAGACGATGACAATGAATATTTGCATACCACTAATATATATATAAAATAAAATAATAGCTACTGGTATGAAAATGAGGAAAAAAGGGAAAAGCTTGATGTCTCCGTGAGGAAAACACTCGATCTCCAGCGGCTCTTTACGGCACGTTTTTTTTTGTTTTACGTTGACGTTTCTGGAGGTACGAGGGTTTTCCAGGAGACTTGTCTTAAACTAACTGCCCCCATTAGCTTCTGGAAATGTTCCTATGAACTATGAAATGAAATATGATATGAAGCATGTTACATAAGCTACAGTAAGAACTTGCATGTCAGACAATACAGTTCTTCTATTTGCAGAATGATGTGGTAAGAAACGCGAGTCTTGCGCGCTCGCACTTTAACTTACCTCTGCGTTGTAGAACTTCGTCTTCACGTCCAGCGGCTTCAAAACCTGATTGAGAATAGATTGCAAACTGAACGCTGTCATCTTCTCGCACTCCATTTGACAAAAAAAAACAGTTATCTACTCTGACTGGAAAACATCAGCTAAGAAAAAAAGGAGTACAGGTCTTACTGAGAAGAGAATGAGGTTACATTTAGTTCACAAACTGAGGGCCCCGACACCACAGACAGGACACCAAATCCATAGCTTGGATGGTAATTGCATTTGCTCTGTTGTAGACCTGTGACATTTCTCAGGTCTCCTCCAAGCTAACACAAGAGCTTTACCGCTGTCGTCTAATGAGAGCGCTTGAAATACAACTCACCTGGAATTTGAAGAACTTCCGAAAATAGAGCTTCTCCCCGTAGTGAGTGGTGTAACTGACCGCACAAACTAAGCTGGAAATTGGAAGAAAGGGGAAATAAATATATATTATTTTTAAGAGTTCGTGTGAAGCTATCTTGTGTATGTACTGTAGGAAAAGTGCTCACATATGAGTTCCAATTTCTTTGACTTCGTGGTGGATAACATCATCAATACAGCACTCAGGTTTGAGTTCTGCTACTGCAGAGTTTGACGCCGAGAGGTTGAGCCTCTGTGAGCTGGTCTGTAGGTCAGCCTGTCCGGGATCACATGACACGGTTACGGGTAAGACAGTTAAATGTTAAGTGTGTAATAAGCATCGGTATGGTATTTTTTTTTTTTTTTTTTTTACAGTACCTTGACAAGAATATCCTTCACAACTTGGTTGCTGTCGTTGTGCACACTTATGTAACTGGAGAAGGTCTCGCCCAGGAAAATATTTCTGTGTCAGGAAGAGTCAAATCATTAAAGTTTAAAGCACGAGGAGCAGTTAATGTTAAGTGTTTAACACTCCGACAGCGAATTACCCGAAGTTCTGTGGTAATGTAAGCATCTCCCCGAGCATTAAAATCTCCGCTCCTTTGATGGTGGACGGGTCATCCCTCATTAGCTGACCAAACGAATCTCCTATAGAGGCAAAAACATACAAAAATTATGAGTCATGCATCAGTTTATGAACATCCACTGACAGCAGGAGACTTGACAAAACACTTCAAATGCTTGTTGCAATGTTGCAAAGCTCAGCTAATAATCTCTGAGCCGAGAAGAAACGAGCGCCTGTATCTAATTATTTTAATTATGGACTAATCTGTTGATCATTTTCACAATTAATCGATTAGCTGTTGCCATGAAATGATAGAAAATGATAAAAAATGACCCTCAAATGTCTTGTTTTGTCCACAATTGAAATATATTCAGTTTCCTGTTTTAAAACAATGCTGCTCGCATTAACTACAACATAAAAATCGTGTTTTCATGTGCAGGTTGTTTCACAGGCCAGCTGGTGAACTTTGACCTCTGACCTGAAGCACATTTCGTCTTCGTCTTTTGCTTCAGGAAGCTCTGACGTTGACACAAATTTGCATCTCAAATTAAACTTGAATTTGTTTCCATAAACTGCCAGAAGTCATCAGTGCTAACCTGTCTTTAACTTGTTGTTAAACATGTGGACTGTGTAGATGTAGAAGATGTAGAAAGTGTCTGAGCGTCAGAGCACTGTGTGAAGTGAAGGGAGGATCAGAGAGAGAGAAAGGAGCTTTGAAGATCACGTTTCAAAGCCGTCTGAAGCAGAAGGCTTTTCACTGGGGTTCAGATTTCCGTCCTCCTGTCCAACAAGCTGACCACAAAAATCTTACGCTGTGATCAACTCACTCACTAACATCAGTTAGACTTCTCTAACCTTTCATTATTAATAACGACGATGAGATTAATGTGCAAGACGTCGATGGCAAAAAGTGTTTTTATGTTTTTTAATGTCAAATTCAACAGACGCGACTTTGTGCTCTTTAGAATAAACCGTCACTTTGTTGCGACTCTTATATAAATAGCAAAGTTACCCAGAAGTGTCAGTGTGATTTATGGCTTATAAGGAGCTCAGTTACCGCTACAGCGAATGCATTTCTCTGCGCTGTACAGTGACAGAGAGGAAAACAAACACTGAAACACTCAGCAGGATTCCCATCTAAATTTGGGAGGCTGTAAATCTATAATACAGATTTATTAGAAATCATAATCGCAGACATAGACTAAAAGCATTAATGCATCTTTTGGTTTATTTCCTGCGTTCTCTGTCGACCTCTTTGGGGGGTGAGGCTCGTGACATTTAGAGATTTTTGTTATTATTCCCTCAAATAAATATTTGAACAAAAATATGGAAGTGCTGTCTCGAGTGGGATGTTTATTAAATCCTGATGCGACCTTACAGAAAGGAGAAAAGAAAAGCAGAAGCAACGATGCCAAAAGTGGAAGCGAGACGTCCACTTAGGCCTCATCTCGGCCCTCGTGTTGCTCTTTATTGCTGACGTTATGATGAAACGCTAATGTAAACTTCTCAAGAATTCATATATGGAGTTGCAATCTGTGTTCTGAAGCAACCCGACTGTCGGTTTCTCAATCACAATCGTGGACTGAATTCACTGGAACAGAGCGTGAGAGGTTTTGTTGTCGTGGCTCAGTTGTGAGCGCAGCAGAGAGATTCAGGGTTTGAACCGGACCCGGCAGGCTGAAGCCTTTCTGGAGTTTGCATACTCTCCCCGTGTCTGCTTGGGTTTCCAACAGGTGCTCCAGTTTCTTGTCACAGTCCCAAGACGTGCAGGTCTAATAATGAATCTTGAAATGACTTTTCACCAGCTGTTTGATGATCGTACGTACTGTAACGCTGCCTGATTTTTACTGGTTTCATCCTGTGTTTTGTATTTGATCAGTCTGCAGCAGAATAATTGACTTAATTTGATTCCCTGACAATATCAAGACGCTCTGCTGTCCACATCACAGCAAAGAGATACTGAAGAAACAACCCAGACTACTGGAGAAATCGATAGATCCACAGCGATATGAACAGTGATGTTAATTTAAAAAACAGATAAAGGAGACATTAGCTAGCACAAGTCTCACACCTCCTTCTCTTGTGCCATAAAGTGATAAACAGAGCTTCATGCTTACCTGGCAGATCTCGATCTTCACACGTCACCGGCAAGTTTGTGAAGAGAGTCGGCTTCGTTAATCGCATCACTGCAAAATAAAGTGACATTGGTTATTGATTGGACATGTAAGGTCAGTTATTGAGGTGTTAAAGTGACCTCTACCAATAAACTGAGGACATCCTAGTGCCAATAACTTCAGTATTTTTTAAGCAGTCGCTTAAAAGAGCATGCAGGTTTCTATTCCAGCTTAATACTCATCTATTGTGCATTATGAATAAATAACCTCTGATGCATTACAATAATAAGGGCTGTGCGATATGATGATATACAGGCGTATCGCATAACGAAAGAACATCTATTGTTTCATATTGTTTATTTCATTTTTCACACGTCACTCTCTTTACGGCCGTATTCATCGTCATTTTGATTAGGTTTAGGCAACTACTTAGTTATGTTTAAGCACAAACACTTTTAAAAAGGAAGGAAGGAAGGAAGTTATCTCAGGGGGTGTGTCTTGTAGAAATCTGGGTGTGTTGTGGAGTTGAAATTTGCATGAAGGCAGCACAAACAAACACGGAGGAGAGTGACCGTGACACTGAACGAGGTAACTCAAAACAGGAGAAGACTCCGACCAGCCAAGACGAAACAAGGAGCTCGTACCTAAATGAGGGGCTACTTCTGGTGCACAGACTTGGATTGGGTATGAAAGGTCTGACGTGGCCTCAAAGCACAGCTGAGTGCTGAACACAAACCCTCCTCAACATTTAATTTGTTTAGTATATAACTGAAAGAAATAGGCCTTTCCATGTGATCACTTAGTATAAACTATTCATTCATTCAATTTATAGAGATACGTCTCATTATCTGGACAGGAAATCATCTATATTGGGATATTGCACAGCCTTACATGAAATCTATTCACATGTTTCAACAGTACATTTGTTTTCACACAAATAGAGAAATTAAAAGCACCTAAAGGGTTCATTGTTTGGCTCATTAGTCATTTTATTACAACTCAGCTGTGTTTTACTGGCATATTTCAGCAGCTGTCATCTTACAACAACAGTAACAACAAGCTTGTGCACTGGAGACATAAGATCTGTGGCCAGTATACATATTACACCTTACAAATGAACCAGATAAAACACTTTGAATGGGTGCAAAGTCACCAGAAACTGAAGTTTATTGGCCAAACCTGACACATCATTTGTCACCTGTCAGTAACTGTGAGCTCTGCACGGTGACGAGAACAAACGTACAGACAGACAACAGACACAGACATGAGACAGCTAAGCAAAGATAATAAAACAAGCAACAAACAGACAGTTTCAGGGGGCTAAATCAGGAAAGCAACGTTAAGTTTGAAAGCTAAGTGAGCTAACAACACAAACAGCAACAAATAGGCCAGCTGGCATAAGTGGTGCTACGTTCAGCTTCAGCTTTAAGGTCCAATAACAGACAGAAATATCACCAGTTGTCTCTAACTGTGTTAATTATATTTTAATAAATGCAAAAGGCTTAGCTTAGCCAGCGTTAGCGCTGTTAGCAGCTGGCAGCATCAGATGACAACAGCCTGACAGTGACCGTCTGTTTTAACCTTTAAAACGACGTCGGGAGTCGCTGTCTGTGTGTTGTTGTAATAATGATAAATAAAAATACCTTTTAACGCGAGCAGGTGTTCCTGTTTCGTCTGAGTTACGTCCATTTTTACAGGAGAAACTGATGTTAGCTGCAATGCTAGCTGGTTGTTATGACAGGCTAGCTGGTGAACTTTGACCTCACAGGAAACGGATTTCTTCTTCGTGTTTGGCTGTAGGGCGCTCTGAAGGTGATGATACTGCTCCCCCCTCCCCCAGAGGCCAGGATGGGTACTACAACAACAAATAATAGATTTTTCATTTTATTTTATTTTATTTTATTTTATTTTATTTTATTTTATTTTATTTTATTTTATTTTATTCTTCTCATCTTCACATCAGCTGCACAACCTCTACTGTATGCTGTGACCATGATTCATTGTCTACTTACAGTCATGTCCAAAGTCAATCACAGCCCGCGGTCAGATTTCATCCGGCCCGAAGCTTCACTTTTTATAATATATTATTTATAGCCTTGCTAGGATTGTCAGATATTGTATTGTTTTTTTTGTTGACATAACGAAGCATTTGAACCTTTAAGGACATAACTGCTGTTATGTTATATATCTGTAGATGTGACACAGAATATTACTTTGGCTTAGATTTGGTCACATTGTCATTAAAAAAATGATTTTATGAAATTGTGACAATGAAAACAAATTTGTTACAGAACAGTGCATTTGTATGTAGCATGACACCCCTGCTCTACTATATGCTGCGGCCCTGATTCATTGTCTACAGCCTAATTTGATCTATCTATCTATCTATCTATCTATCTATCTATCTATCTATCTATCTATCTATCTATCTATCTATCTATCTATCTATGCAGCTGTACATACTGTACATTATGTGTACATACTGGTGCACCACACTGACCTCCAGTGGTCTGGGCCTGTAACACATCATGCTCTAACAACACTGCAGTTTCAGTTCATTAGTTTAATAACAAAATTGACTTATGAGATTAATAATGGAAAACAGATCACACGACTCTATTACAGAATGAATCCACCTCACCTGTGGCCAGCAACAGCAAAGATCATTTATTGGAGGGAACATGATGAAGAAGAAGACAAGGCACGACCCAAACTAATTCATTTATTGCTTGAAACACTTTCCTATGATGTGATTGAAAACAATCTAACTGTTGTAGGTTTTTAGCTCTTTAGGTCTATGTATTTATGTTTCATTTAGCAGTCTATTGTTTTAATCTCTATAAAGAATCATATATAAGCGTTTAGCATTAGAAATACAAGCCTTCTTGTGAAGATGTCACTGAACTGAAACAGCTTCATTTAAAATTGACTCACTAAACATTGCCTTTACATATGTCATCATAAGACAGCTATAAAGAACAGCAAATAATTAATCAAATCTAAAAACAAACAAAATGGAAATAAGGTTTTCTTCGTCTTTCTGGGCTCTCCATGGCACTTGCTGCAGTATCCAGTGTTCTCATGTGCTGCTCTCATTGAGCAGAAGCTGTAATTAAAATGACATCTAGATTATTATTTCACCCACAGAGTTAAATATTGACACAGAAAGAACCAATTATGAAAACATTAAGTACAATTAATATGAATGAACAAAACAATATGTTTTAATCCAGTGTTTTAAAAATACTGTGTGGCAGGAGGCAAAAATCTGTGTTGGCCCTGAGGGTCAAAACACGGCAACATTTCAAAAAAGACAACAATAATTCATAAAACACAACATTCAATAAGTGCAACAGCCTTTAAGAAAACACAACAACATTTCCCAAGACGTGACAGTGATGTATGTTCATACTCACGTGAACACTTTCATCGGTTTCCGGACGCTGCCAGTTGTTTTTGGACAGGATGCCAAAGACAACAAACCCAAAGGCCACGACGAGGATGCCGAGGAAGTTTGCAAACTTTGCTTCCACAGGCAGTGAGCTGTAAGCTTCACCGCTGCTTCCATTACTACAGAAGAGCGAGAAATGAAGCTCATAAATGAAATTTCCTGCATGCTTCATACTGATTTATCGTGAAACAACTCCTGCATTATGCTTTGGTTAATGTGTGTGTAGGATTGTGTCTGATTTTGGCTGTTTTCCTGTTGAAATAAGATAAAGAAGATATTGTGACAGTTGAGCACGTACAGCGTAAGCAACAGCTTCTCATTGATACCACTGATGCAGGAGGTGACACTGAGGATCAAGATGGCTTTTCCCATCCAGATATGGACGGGCTTCAGGGTGTCACGGAACCACAGCGGAGAGCAAGGAAAGAAGAAGCCAGCCAGACCGAGGACCCACTGTGGGGAAATGACATAATCTCAATGCTTCATAGGAGATACTCATAGAGTACTGTGTAGAAATCTGTTACCCGTACCTGGAATGCAAACAGTACTACAGTACAGATGCCCACCCAGCTGTGCAGAGAGTACAGGTCAGGTATGTGGAAGCCTCTGTGGAAGTCAAACACAGCAAACAGACCCAGGATGGACAGAAGCAGAGCCAAAAGCATCATCCCAGCATGCACCAGCTTCCAGGTGTGCTTCTTCTGCTTCCAGGTGAACGGCACACGATACACAACAACCGCTGCAGACGCAAAGTTGAGAAATAAACGATGTGCTGTCTGAAGCTATTCATTTAAATTGCTTAATAATCATTTCAGATCGGTGTTGTCACTTTAGGATCAAATAAAGAAAAAGTCAGATGATATTTTCACTTACATTTCACATTTAAATCATCGAGCTGATGCACTCATCCAGTAAAAAATGTAATGAGTTCAGTGTCTGCATAGATTCGTTGAAGTTTTCTGGGTATTATGTAGAGCTGATTAAAATAATCGCAAAATCCGTTTTCATCGGCTTCACTGAATGACAAAACCTTCAGGCTCAGTCAGCCGCAGTGAGAAATCATTTCAGCTCAGATGTCTTTGAGAAATGATGTTTACACTTCTAAACATGAGCCAGATCAATTTCTGCAGCTCAGAATTGTTTTAGTACAAACTGTTTGCACGCTGCATTGACACACCTCCGTATCTAAGCATAAAATGCATTGAAATGTAGCTGTTTTTATGAGTTTTATGAGGTTTTGTTAACTTCAGGGACTTACAAGAGACAGATCATAAAAAAAATTAATGGCCAAAATCAAAGCTGCAGAGGCCAACACAATTTTTAGTGCACAAATTTCAATCCCATCGCAAGATAAGCTGGATGACATTATCTGGACTGTTTTCACAGGCTGAGTTGTGACAAGTCAACTGATCTTGTGTAAAATTGGTGGAGCGGCCCTTTAAGGCACAGACTCACAGAATCAATAAAACAGGGTCTGATTTTATTTTACTTACTGCTGTCAGTAACTCACCGTTGCCATACAGAACCAGCAGTCCAGACACCATCAGGACGGGATGCCAGTTGAACTGCAGAGCTGAACCCTCCCAGGAGAATCCACCTCTCCACTGTGAGCACCAGCAGGTCACAAACAGCAGACAGAGCAGGCCCAAACACAGGCACAGCACGTAGGTGAGGTAGAATGACACACATGGCCTCATATCTGAGTCTGGGAGGGAGGGAGCGTAACTCGTCATAAATATATGTCATAAATAGAACATGGTGAGTTTATGTCATGCTCTCTCCTCTTTATTAAAAACAGAACATAATAAGAATGTATGGGTATTTCTAATAAAGTTTATTTAAATGTCTATACTCAGTATTTCAAAATAAAAGATCCTTTACGAAAGTAAAAGTAATAATACAACAATATAAAGAAATTCACAAGCATTAAAAGTCTGACTTAAATAAACATATAGACATATTCTAATACTAATAATAATATACTTATTACATTAGAAAAGCCCATTTTATAGTGTTGCACAGAGGATATATCACTAGATTATCATTACTGATGGACTATATGATGGAATGTGGCTATATTTGGACCCTAATTTAACCCTTTATTTACTTAAAAAGAGTGAAAAAATCTGTTAGTGCAGTTAGAGTATTACAGACTGTTTTTAATTCAAATGAACAATAAAATATAAAATGTGTCGCTGCACAAGATTTATGAAAAATGAGAGCTGATTTCAGGAAAGTGACTCAATTATACACACAAGCAGAGTTCTGCAATATTAAAAAATACAATATTTAGCTCTGAATCGTAGTAGAAGTAGAAAGAGAAACAGAAAAACTTAGTACATACATAGTTACATTTCACTCCTCCTTTACACATGCACAAAAGTCTTTGTCAAGAAACTTTGAAGCCATTAAACATTCTCCTTTTGAGCTTAACTTTTGAAAAACAAACTGTCCAGTCATGACTTGTACTCACCAGAAGATGAGTAGACCTAAAGCTGGTCCCAGACAATAACAGCAAACTTCCTGCTGTCCCTCCTTTTGTATTATGCACGCATTCATTTTTAGATTATCTCCTGCTGTCACGGTAACATCCATCAGAAATTGTTTCTCTGGTTAAATAAGTCTGATGGTTTTATTGGGATGGGGTCTGTTATGTTCAGAGGGTCGTGACAAATGCATTTCCCAGCTCGGTGTGAGTACAAGTCATAGCTGTGTGCAATAAAATGATTACAAAACAATAACATAACTTTGATTTTCTATGGTTTGTCATTGCAAAACAACCTGACTGTGCTCTGTTAATAAGAAGTATTTATGTAAGACTGAGTTAAGGTAGAAATCAAGTGACGTGAGGCGAGACACTAACAACATCTGTTTAATCAGATAAGAACATTATTATGAATTCGGCTGTCGTATGTGGTTTCCATTCAGCTCGACAAAGATTCATAGATGAAGTGGAGTCAGCATGAGTCACCACAAACATGTTTTACTTCCTGTCAAGCAGACCTACAACGTGCTGGATTACAATGCATTTTTGTGTCTGAGGTGTTTTTCCCTTTTTCAAAACAGCCATGTGGGTGATTTGAACCTTGCACCGTGTCATCTCATTTAACACAGACCTCCAAGTTTGAATAAAAGCTCCACTGTTCAGCGACAGACCTGAGCTCTGGACGAAAGCAGATGATCACAGAGGGGACGGTCACGCAGAGAGAGCGACTACAAAACAATCTTATTTAACTTTGTAATGAGAAATATAAAGACAGGAGGGCCGTGAAGCTGAGCAGTACTTTTATTGGACACATCAAGATGTCATAATTTGAAGAATATTAAGGTGTCGTTTGAGTGAAAAGGTAATTAATATCTGCTTGTGACAGCAACACAATGCAATGCAATCACTGTCTGGGTGTGTGCAGAGAATAATGATTACACAAACAGAGGTGTTGGTCTACACGTCATAGAGCAGCACAGTAAATGGAGCGGTCAGCTTCATGTTGTGCATGATTTGCTTGGAACAAATCTCTTGGTTGTCTTCATCCTCCACGAAGACGGACAGAAAGTGCTCGGCAACATAGGGAATCTGTTGATTCTGAGAGGCCAGCACGCGCTCGCTCTTGGTATCTTTCTTGAAGATGAACTTCTTATCTCCGGGGAGCTTAGGCAAATTCTTCCAGCTCTTATCGTCATCGCCGGCCTGCAAGGCGATGAAGGCGTCGAGCTCCAGAGCCTTTTCTGTGACGAACACTCGGACGTTCCTTTTGCTGTTGTTGGTCATCTGGGATGTAGCGTTGAGGTTTCCCATTTTTTGCTTTGTCTGGTGAGGACTGCAGGGCTTGCTTGAGGCTGTAGTTAAATATGAATAAAAACATGGGTTAAAATTTGTGGACATCTAATTTTTTATATGCTACAATTATATGATACAAAAAAAACACACTTTTGTCTACATATAACTTTCTAATTCTTTATCTCATCCATATTTCTGTCTCAAATTCTTATTCTCTCTCTCTCTAATTATCATTCTTTATTGCACACCAGCCTTTCAGCACAGACACAGTAGGATGCCGCCCTGCAAATGTGACAAAGAAAACCTTTGAATTTTATGATTTTACAGCCATGACTGTGACATAACTGCGGTGAAGAGGAGCGATCAATGCCAAATTAGTGTTTTACATATGTACATAACACCATCCATGCCACCACCATACCCCTGAGGCACTTAAACTGTATATATGAATGGAAATATAAAAGTCACTGGCTATAATAGCATCATATTTTATATTGTTAATAAATCTGGTTGTTCTTTTAGTTTGTTTGAGGCATTCACAGTGCAAACTCCCCCAAAATGAAGTCCCCCAAAAGAAAGAAATTACAATTATTACATACAAAAAACACACATGCTCTAATCTGTATTTAACACACATCAGTCAAACAGTTAATAAAACAAGTTTGGTCTTTTCTAAATATCAAATCTGAAAGAAATCTCAAAGACAGAATGAGTTCTTACCTGCTGCTACAACGAAGGTAAAGTGACAATGATGAGCTGTCACCGTCCAAGCAGTGTGTGTCGTGTGGACAGAGTCAGATCATATGCAAAACTCTTTTAAAACAGGGCAATGGAGTGTATGCACCCACTTCAAAGCAGCAGATCTAACACGTAGTCCAACATCAACACACATCTGTGAACTCTCGTCTGTGAAGAGACATTAATAAGAGAAATTAGCAACATCCTTAACTTTTATAGAAGTTAGAGTATTAATCGGTTTGAAAGTGTAGCAGCTGATCCAGATGTTTCTGTATTTACAGTGATCTTTCCTGATGCAGCAGTGACTTAAAGGATGAAGCTCAAATTATTCGATAAATCACAAAAGGATCAAAACCATGTGGGAAATAACAGATATCTTAATAAACTACAGACTGTAGCTGGGGAAAATAGCTTGTAAATGGCTCCAAACTGACCCAGGTACAGTAGAGATTGACTGATTTTCCTCCTGAAACACTAAAAAACAAACAAAGACTTATACATGGCAAGATGGACAAAATGGAAAAGATATTTGTTGGAATAAGAAGCTGGGTCGGTGGCCTCATCCTCATTGTTTAAACCTTCCTTCAGTATGCTCCACCAAACATGAAAATACATGGACATTTATAGACAGACTGCTGTATAAAGACTTCCTGTCCACAACATAGAATGTTTATTATCAGGATTTAATAGCACCACCTGGCAAAGATGCTGTTATACTGTGCTGTTGGGTTATACCATATTCTGTAGATGGAGCCCCCTCAATCTTACACACTACATAACTTATTAGAAACACGATTACACTTTCCTGTGAGCTGCACAAAGTGTTAGAAAGCGTCCTCCCTGTTGTAACTGCACCTCGTTAGATAGAGCAGAGCGTTTATTTGCGGCACGTTTGCATATTCAAAGTGAACATTCAGTAAAGATAAGAGTGGCACTGTTGAGTTTTTGCTGCCCTTCGGCACTCATTCTCAGCACAATGAGGCCGTGGCTGCTGCTGCTGGTGTCCTTGCTTGTCTCTGACCTGAGTCCCCTCGGAGACGGGGACTGGGTCATGGAAAACTACAGCTGGACTTTATGCAGAAAACTGCTTCTCAATGGACAGATGACTCCCAGAGGACTGCGCATACTTCGGAGCCAAACTGAACGCCACTGCATGTGTATCCAAAATAACTGCGTGTGTGTTGCTGTGCAGCCCAAACTGAGGACCTCCCCTTTTTACTGGGCGTATAATGATCATGGATGCCGTTTGTTTCATCAGAAGTTCACAGGAATAATCCATCGGGAACATATTCAAGCACTGGTATGTTCATTTTAATCAGCATTGGTGTGAATCTCAAAAAACATGTAGCTACTTTATATAACAACAAAATGCCATTTACCTTATGTTGCATTCCCTAAACTATTCCATATCTTCCATGAGCTCACATCAGTCAACACATTGTTTATTTTTACTGCATTTTATGCATGTTTTGCTGCACCCTGCCGTGTGCGTGCATTATCAGCATCACAGGTGGAACTGACACATTTTGCAAGGCGGTCCTCAAAATCACACTTGTTGTTCAGCATGAAGCTGATCATTTCACAAACCATAGCAACCAAGGGTTTATTTTCATACTAATTTTACACAGTTGTTAATTAGAACATCTGACATGCAGCATGTTTTTCCACCTGTTCAGAATATTTATAGGAAAGCTGAGAGATTAATCTCTCTCTGGCCTCTGCAAGTTTGAAACATTTCAGCTTTAAGACAGACCTGGAGGCATTAGAATACCACCAAGAAGATGAAAAGTATCAAGATAAAGTTACTGAACTGCAATAGATGTGAAAATTTCAATAACTCCCCTTGAGATTTCCGTCTCTTTACTTACTATTAAATATACCCAGAAATCAGTGAATGCTGCCTGGTAAACAGTTGAATAGTATCTAAAAAAAAATGGGCAACGAGGTGGATCGTGGGTGGAGCTGAGGCGGGCTAAATGAAGCCTGGTTGCTCAAACAAGCCATCTAAAATGGCACCCACCTGTCAGTCAAAGCGTCCACGCTCTTAATTCTGCATAACTTTAAGCCTTAATATAATTTGAACAGGTGAGTTGTATAAAAATTCACCCTCAGTACAGTTGTCATGAACGGGGAAATTAGCTATAGAGACCAAAACTGTTTTTTGTACCAGGCTGTAAACATGTTTATTTCTGCTGTGAAGTTGGACATTTTAACATGGGGACTTATGGAGACTGACTCACTTCTGGAGGCAGACTCAAGTGGACGTTTGAGGAACTGCAGTTTTTTTGGCACTTCCACGTTGGCTTCACTTCACAGCCACGGAGGTTGGCCCACTCTAACACAATGCTTACACGCTAATGTTCAGCAGGTTTACAACTGCCACCATGTTAGTTTGGTGTGTTAGCATGCTAACAAACTGGATGTTTTGCAAATATTTGGCCATAAATCTAAGTATCGGACAAATTTAGGTTTTGATCTGATGGTGGCCCCAGAAGAAAAGTTCCAAAGAGGGAAAATGAATGTCTTAATCAAATTCCATGGCAATCCATCTGACAGTTTCAGTCTGGACCAAAATGGTAAACAGACCAACTGATGCTTATGTTACTAGAGCTCTGTAGCCAGCGTGGCTAAAGATTTTCTCATGAATGAAGTTGTTTTATTTGAAATGCTTGTTATTTTTTTTGTGAGGCTCCAACATTTATCCATTTGTAACTAATTCTATCTTCCTTTCCAGTCACTCCTTCCTGGAAAGGGAAAAACTGTTCCAGCATTTCTGTTGAAGTCGGATACTCTACGAGCTCTGCGTGTTATTAGTGAAATCACATCGATTAAGGCTGGTCGTGAAACCAGTCATATTCCCATGGATACAATAAAAGATCTCCCTGATTCCGGGTCTGCATGGATACTCCATCATCACACAGCTGACTCAGGCCACAATTTTCAGGCTTTCCTGCTGAAGAAATCCAAGAGCTGGGTCCCTGCCACCGTTGTTCAACTGCAGAAAATGCTGACAAAGCCATGCTGTGCTGCTACAAGTGTGATTTTTTCATGCTGTCTTAAAAAGGGTGAAATAAGATCG
The DNA here is from genome assembly GCA_946959425.1 of Argyrosomus regius. NCBI lineage: Eukaryota > Metazoa > Chordata > Actinopteri > Sciaenidae > Argyrosomus > Argyrosomus regius. The sequence continues at coordinate 20,439,910 of OX336898.1, read as the reverse complement.
GCACTGAAAATACCCAAACAACAGATGGCACCGCCACAAATAAGACAAAAGGGGAGCACACAGCGAGCAATGGACATAAAAGTCCTCGAGGAGCATGATGGACCACGGCCCTCAAAAGCTTTAGTCAGTCAACAGAACATTTTCCAAGCTGCTGCTCTGCACTCTGGCAGCTCTTCAGTGAAAACCTCAGATATATCACAATTAAAGATTCACATAAACGCAGTCAGAATTATGAAGAAAAACGAACACTTGAACTCGGATAAAGAGTCCTCCTTTCAAAGAAACGTTCAGAGGCAGACTTTAAAAGCAGCATCCAGTCTGTACGCTGATGATGATGGATTTTACGTTAAGAGGCAACGCTTGTTGGTATCAAGAGAGAAGAAAGGATCCATAAATAGACCGCAGTATAAGTTGAGGGCCGCTCGGGATGATAATGAAGAGGATTTCAGTGGGAAGATAATCACAAAACAAGCAGAGTTTAGGCGCCCAGAGGGAGAAAGTGATACAGAGCAATCACGTACAAACACTATTGAAAGTGGAAACCAGAAAAGATTAGCATCCGACATCCGGCAAGCAGGCTTTGCACATAAAACCGATAATAATGATGTTGATCACAAACAAATGCTCACTGAGGTGGGAGAAGAAGTCTTAATCACCATTGCAGACAGAGAGAGAGAGACGCAAACAGAACCACAAAGAAAAGTTAGTCTGAAAACAGACACCGGGTGGAAAACAGTAAATATAAAGGAGCTGGATGACCCCCCGCCCATGGATAAAGTTATGAAAGGAAAGCTTATCATTGAACCAGATAAATCAAAATGTAAATGCCTGAAAGAAGTCCCATTTTTTAAAATATATGCACTAGCTAGAAGAGAGGGAATGAAAATGAAACCAGCAAAAAGTGCAGCTAAGGTAACTACAGTGTCTGCATACACTGAGAAACAGGTCAAAGAAACAGCAGGGAAAATAGAAGAGACTAATAATACAACCTTAGAAAGCACGAGCATAAATCAAACTAAACGGGAGGAAAACGTGTCATCAGAAGATTTAGTCATACCTTCAACTCCTTTATTCAAAATGATAGAAACAGAAACTGCAACAGCGGCGCCTGTAGCAGAGACAGCTGCAGTAAACATGGAGATAAAAGAGACAACAACGAGTACAGAAGTCTTCAGTCAAACCGGCACACAGAAAGCGACTCCAGTGAGTCCAGAATCTGAGACTGAGCCCAGGTTTATAAGATGTAAAACAGAGAATATACAAGCCACGACTGGGAAGACAGTGTCGGGCCTCCGGATGAGAGAAGACGTCCTGGCAGATATGACCAAAGTTTATGAACACAGAGACAGAGATGACACAGAGAATGAAGCGTCAACGAACAGGCCAGGAAATGTAAGAAAAGAAGATCAAAATGATCCAAATATGGAGTCGTTTACACATGCAAACCCTTCACAGACAATCCACAAACAAGCTGCAGACAAGCTTCCAAAAGTAAGTGAAGCTGCAGAGCTCTACAAAAATATCCTGATCTAATTACAGTAATGGTTTGACATTTTTGGAAATGCTCTTAATCGCTTTCTGGAAGAGAGTTGAGATGAGAAAATTAATACCACTCTCATATCTGTCCAAGTAGCCGATTAGCTTAGCTTAGCACAAAGAGTTGAAACAAAGGGGAACAGTTAGTTAGTTACTGGCTCTGTCCAAATGTAACAAATTAACAGGTTATATCTTGTATGTTGACTTCATGGGGATTTTTTCTTGGCCAGACAGAGTAACTTCCTGGAATCTCTGCTGGCTGCCTGGGAACTGCTCAGAGCCAAGAAACAGTTCAGCACATAATCCACCATAAAACATGAAACTGTAGTTTTTCTTTTTTTTAAAACTAGTTTTTGTTTGAGATGTAAGGTGTTAATTAGTGAGCTTTAGAGGTGCTGGTAGGTGGACTAGTGTGTTTGGACAGAGCCAGGCTAGCTGTTTCCCCTTGTTTTCAGTCTTTGTGCTAAGCTATGCTAATTGGCTACCGGCCTAAGTCTTATATCTGACAGACAGAGATGAGAGTGGTATCAATCTATTCTTCTAACTCTCCAACAGAAAGAGAATAAGCCTTAAAGCAGTCAAACTTCTGCTTTAAGGTAGTTAAAGTGGGAAAGTTGAAGTTTATGTACACAGAAATGTGATGAAAAATCACAGATTGAACTATTTAAAGAGCTACAATCAGAAAACAATGTGATCCGACATGGAAAACAGGAATATAACTGGACTTTTTCCCCAATTAATTATTCATATCTGAGAGCGAAAATGGTGCGTCGCCTACTAACGACCCACTAAATTATTTACGGATCAAAATAATGTATTGTCAGATGAAATGAGTCACATTTCTCAGAAGTGAATGTACTAATTAAAGGTCTCCTTTTCGCAGATGACAGATGACAATGTGCCGCTCTGCAGAGGTTTAATACATCGCACTGAAGCTGGGTGGAAACACTGCCTGGAGAGATTTGCAGGAATTTCCTCAGGGGAACCCACGGAGGATGCATTTAAGGACGCCAGAGAGCAGGAACACACAACCAATCCTTTGAATGATGACGAGTATGATCATTTCTATTATTTTGATGGAGTGCTGAAGAGAGTTCAAAATAATTATCAGCCCTATAACAAGAGGCGAAAAAGGAGCCGAGAAGACTCGGAGAGCGGTGATTTCACAGCGACAAAAAGAGGAGACACTCGTGGAGTTCTCCACAGTTATATCCAACAACTTGTTTTAAAGAATAAAGACGGTCACTCCAGATAATCAGAACCTGCATGAACCTGCATGAACCTGAACCATGCAAAAGTTAAGCACTAACAAAGCTGGCCACTAAATTAAAGGTACTATCCTGACTGAAGAGTTGACTCTGCCATGTGAGCGCTCACCACAGAGGTGGAGAAGCATTGAACTGTGTCTTATGTGCAGCTAATGTCTTGTTTGTACCCTAATGTTGATATGTGTGGACTTTACTCACATGCTTTTGGAACTATTACGTCCGTGCCTCTTAATTGAGCTACACTTTATACTTTGCGTGTAGCGATAATGTCAATTGAAGTAGCTTAGAACACAATGTCTACCTCTGAATTAAGCTTTTTAATGGCCTTCTTTGTCTTATCACTCATTTTTGATGCACTCAGCTGTCTGCAATAATGTGTAAGAAATCACTTCACACAGCTCCCTCTGGAGATATATATGTGCATTTGTGTTTTGCATTGATCTCCTACGACTGTACATACACTGATTTTTGAGGTTTTTTTGTGTTAATCCAAAAATAAAATGAAAGTCACTCAGGTCTGTGTATTTACCTTGACCTAAAACATACTGGCAGACTATATTATGCACACTGTTAGTCAGTTTTGTTCCTCCTGCTCTCTGTTACTGCACAGCTGTATTTCTTTTAACACGTTCTTGTAGCTCTGCACAAACCACGCTGGGGCGAACGTGCTGCAAACTGACATTTTAAGTAAAAACATATTTTGTCTCAGTGATGATTTTAGACTTTAGAGACAGTGTCTCCTCTCTAAAATATGCAGAGTGAATTGGATTGCAGCCCTTATTAATATTATTTATCACATCTGTGGTTTTCCTGCTTTAACACATCAATGTCAGCTGTGAAAAAGGCCTATTGGGTTTGTCTGAGTGTAATTAGTACATTAACTTAAGTCTGATTTGTACATGCAGTTCAACACTATCCTAGAAATTATATTTATGTGCTAATTAGAAACACAGGCACAAATTCACACCAAGAAACAAAGTTTTACAAGTGCAGTTGGATTTAGTTTTAGTGGTTACACGCTATTAAAGCTGCAGCGCTTGGCTCTGGTGCATGCTGGCTTACCGGCACACCTAAAACTGTGCAGAGCCATTGTTAATGTTATTAGTTACACTTGTGCTTTTCCTATTATGACAAGTCAAAATGTCTGCCAGGGGGAAACAGCCTATTACCTGGTGATAAATGAGCTGGTGGGCCCACTGTTGGTTGGTTGGTGATTACAGAGCAAGTCTGACAAATAAAAAAGTTTTAGTGAAGGACCGCTGTCGCCTGTTTTGCTCGTGTTTGGCCTGAAAACAGGTTTTCAGGACACGACACAGCCAGGTTTATCCTGTATCTCTATCATAGGGTGAATAAACAATTAACTTCACTTATTTGTAACAGACACAAGCGTAAAAGTGGCCAATAAAATACCAAAATATATTTATGTAACATTGACCTCATGCAGTTAAAAAGGCACCATCCTTACTCTAGTCCTGTTCATAACAGGTTAGAGCTGTCATAGTCCATATTACTTATTCATTTAATGTAACAGGATGATCTGTCTAATCCGAACTAATCTGTGGATTTAGACCGTTTGTGATCTTCTTCTTTGAGTGTTTAAAAAATAAATCCATCTTAGGATATGACAGATATTTAACAAGCTGAATACTATACTATATTTGATCAGCACAACGTTGGAAATATGCGTGTAATTAATCTTTTACTCTAATCAAACAAACATGAAAACGTCACAGTGATTCCAGACAATTTGAAGACGGTCATCTGTACAAAACATTTATTTAAAATTGACATAAAAACAGCTTTGATGCATTTGCATAATTTATATCTGAAATCCATGACAAGCAAACAATAACTAAGGGGGAAATGGCTTAACGGCAATGCTGACAGAACGTTTTTTTTTTTTTATTCATTTTTTGTTTTCACATGAGTAAAAAGGGAGTTAATTGAACAGCTTAGGACTTGTAATGAAATATGTAAAAAATAAAAACAGAAGTCTTTTTTTTTTTTTTTCTCTCTCTTCTCCACACTCACATGAACTGCCACAGAGTGAACAAAACATGCACTGAAGCCTCTTCACTGCTAATGCTACTTCAGGAAAAGGCCAAGAGGAATTTCAAAATAAAACAGTCTAAGAAAATGGACGTGTTAAAAAAAAGAAAAAGAAAGGAGAGCGGTGAGAGACAGAGACAGACAGAGAGAGAGAGAGAGAGAGAGGGGTCCCTAGAAATTGATGCAGGCTGTATTTTCATTGTCTGTCAATAGATGGCAGTGCCAGCACTGTAGCATCACTCTTCAGCAATAATATATAACTCTGAAACTCTTTCTCTGTACACAAGAGACTGCAGAAACATGGGCAAACTCTACTTTAACATGTCACAACCTCAACAGCGACTCTCTACGGCTGCTGTTTCTGTTTTCAATAACTTCATACCTCACTATATTCATTTTGGTTTGTGAATAGAGCTGCATATATACACATACATATACACTTTGTGAGGCGTCTATGCTCTCTGGACATTTTTTTTATGTACACGGGACAGATTTCGGGAAATAAATTTGAGCTTCTATTTAAATCCAGAAAATGTTTCCTTCATCTCGTCTGAGTCTAACCAAGATAAAAACAATCCGTACCTGCAGCCCACGTCACCGCTGACACGCACAGACCGACTATTTATTTAAGCCAGCCGGTTCGCCTCTAAGCGGTGGGACTCATCAGGTCAGTCCTTTAAAGACTGATGTCACCTCGGCTCCAATTGGAAAGTGACACATTCTGCGCTTCCCATCGCGAAAAAAGCTTCAACAATGTGCTGAACGTTTGTCTCGGTGGAAGCTCGCGTTGTGAAGAGACGTTGACACATTGACAGTGTGGACCAGAGTGCTACACTAAAACACAACCAAAAAAACAAAAAAAGTGCAGCGAGCAGGAAGAGAGATCAACTAAACGCCGCTAAAAGTTTCAACCACACCTTGAAAAAAAAGAAAATTGGATGTCAGTCATTTTTTTTTTGCCCTGTAGCTAAACGTTATCACAAATACAGCGCGTTTGTTTTCCAGGGTTGCTTTTTTTTGTTGGCAATGGTATAAATAATGAAAGTTAATTACTATTCATTAGAATAAATATGACAATAAATAAAAATGACCTTGAAGTTCTCCACATTACATGGAAACATGATGGAAACATTTGTCTATATTAACAGTCGCTCCAACAGAAACAGTTTGAAATTCCTTCTACGATGTCGCACGTGTGTGTGTGTGTGTGTGTGTGTTAACACTGAACATAGAAAAAGACCGGACGACAACAGGCTGGAAACATTTCTCCGATGTGACTTGATTAACATTTTTGAATCACTACGCTCTATGAACATAATGAAAACATAAGAAAAACGTATACCTAAATGAACTCAAATGGCAACGAAGAGGTAAAGTTTATGATTAGTAAGTCAGAACAAATGGACGATATTTTCCTGTTACTGCGGAAATATCTACAAAAAACAACAAATATAGCATGATTGTAGTTTTTTTTTTTTTTTTTTAAATCCTACATGTGCCAGAGGTCAGTGCAACAAAGAGGCACAGTATTAGTGACACAGCTAATGCCACTCCTACAAACCAGTGTATATCCTTGTCTCCAGGTAGTGTATTTCGATCCGGGTCGAGGACCAGATAAGTGACACGCCTAGAGACTTCTAAGCTTTCAGTATTTTGGATGCATGTTGCTTCATTAAGAGCCCATAAACATGCAAACGCAGTCATTTCTGCACGCGGGAGTTGACGCCTTCATGTTATTTTGCTCTTTCGTGGTTGTCTTTGGTGGCAGTTTGACCACAAAACTTCATTTTCGTTAGTACGCCTCCGCGTTTGGCGAGTAGTCAACAACGTCCCCAGAGCTCTGATCAATAACGGCTCGGCCTTCCCCTTTTTTGTGTTTTGCTTATTTAAAACTACTGGCTTTTGAATACACGGCTGGTCAGCCACAAAGAGGTAAGCCTGTTCGCGAAGACACAAAGTCCACTGGTAGTGTCTGTGTGCTTTTTAGTTGTCTTGTTGTTAAGTACTTTGTGTTCACTTCATTTGCAGTCTTCAGCGTTCAGGGCGTGTCCGCGTGCTTGTAGTAGCCTCGTTGCAGGGCCGCGGAGGCGATGCTCTCGGCCGAGCGCCGCTGGTCCATACTTAGCAAAGCCTCCAACAGGTCGTTGATGTCGGCTTTTAGTCCCTGCCTCTGCATCCAGTTCTTCAGAAGTTCATACACTTTGTCAGCGGGGGGGCCGTTCTCCGCGATCCGAATGTGGTTGTCGCTGACTCCGATCATTCTGAAGAACTTGTTGTGGATCCGCACGTCCAGGTACTCGTCGAAGAGGTCGAAGCTCTTCTTTAGGGACTTTTCTGACCCTAAAAAACAGAAAGTAACACAGAACATTTAGATTGTGAGGCACAAAGTGGCACACTGTCAGCAGCTCACCCACAAACTCTGAATAAAATACGCATCTTATGATTTTACCTGTTTGTATTCTCTCAGAATGGATCTAGAATGGATTGCTGACACTAACTTGCAAAGTTAAAAACTCAGACTCACTGGTCCAAGCCCCCGAAGCCTCAGATATGGCCTGACTGTCATGAGATTATTAATCTATCAAGCAGCTAATGCGAGATCTTGATGAGATAGTGTTTATTTGACTGTGGACTGACATGAACTGTGATAAGCGCTGATATTTTCTGTGTTCGGATGCCTTTAAGGACAAATGAAGAGGCGTGAAAGATTATCGTAATGAAATTAGTCAGAAGGGAAAATTCCCGCTGAAGGAATCTTACCTTGTAGTGGCAGCAATCGATGTCGCAGAGGATCATCCTGAAACATCAAAGAAAATACAAATGTAAGTGTGACTTCAAAATGAAATATCAGAATTAAACTCGATCTTCCGGTGTTTCCTCACCATGTCTGCAGGTGTCAGTCTGAAGGCAGTGGGGCTCTGGCGTGGGGTGTTGCCAGAGGAGGCGGCCGTGGGAAGGGCCGACAGGCTAGTTTGAGACGAACTAGTAGTGTTGGGCAAACTGTCTCCTAGTCCTCGGTCCTCGTCCTCCAGGGGAGGGGAGGCCTTGGTCATCCCAGGCTGGGTCTCCTGCAGCAGGGGCCGTGACTCCGGGCGGGTCTCCTCCCCCTCCAGACCAGCGTTCTGATTATTCTGTCTCTCCTCTGCTGTGGCTCCACTCTCGTCCTGACCACAGGAAAAAGTGGAGGATGAAGTGTGACATGTTGCTAACGCACAAGAATAACTCTTTATAAAAAGGCAGAGCGCATGAAAGAAGTCAAACAAAACAAAAACTTACAATAGGAATCTTCACAATTTCACTGGAGTCACAAGTGCTCTTTGAGCCTGTTTAAAAGCAAAATAAACAGCGTTAGGAATACACCTTAAACGAGCAAGAGCACTGCAAAGGTAGAGTACACGATGTCAACTCACATGGTATTTCACAAGAACGCTGCTTGAACACGAACCACCACAAAGCCAGTGCAATAAGGACGATGATGAGGAAGATGAAGAGCAGGGAAATGCAAATAGGAACAACTGGAAAAAAAAACAAAATGGAAATATATCAGTGAAAAAGTTCAGATGAGTTTGAAATAGGCTCAAATGTCCAGCGGGGAACAGTGAGGTGAAGTTACCGAGGTCTGGTGGTGAAGTCGGGGTCGGCGTGGGAAGGGCCGGGGAGGGTTTGGTAGGGGACGGATCCCGTTTGCGACACTCCGTGTTCGAAAAGTGGGTGCACTTCTTCACCTCCTCCTCTCCCGCTTTACACCTGGAATATTGTAGAAAATGTTTTAATTTCCAGTCATAGTAAAAACACAGAACCTGGACTTCACGAGCCGGACTTCAAGAGCCACGCTGATTTTCATTCTGGATTTGCAAGATAAAGGAAATGAACTGGCTGTTTAAGATGGAAATCCAGGATCGCAGCAGGTCCTGAAGAGTCAGCACATTTTCCTAAGAACTGCATTCCTATTGAACGAGTCAGCATCTGAGGATTTACGTCCAGTGTGGGAAGCTGTGTGCCCCGTGCAGCGAGGCAGAGGGCGTGGAGGTGTGTGTGGGGAACGGATGGCGAGTCCTTGACCTAATCATAACCAAGTGTTTAAGTTGCCTAACCCTAATTATACCTTCACCGTAGTTTATTTGTTCTAACCTTAACCGTACTGTGCCACGTGCAGATACTGGAGAAAGCAAGTTTTCTGAATCACCCGATATCACCGCTCTCGTGTGGCGATAGGGTTCAAGAGTAGAACTGAAAACTATTTCAGGAAGGAAGCAAATGACACTTACTTGGCACAGCGCTTGCAGACTTCACAGGCCTGATCTGGGACACAGAAGGTCCCCGGTCTGCACTGGCACCTGGTGTCTGTAGTCGTGGTGCAGGATGCAGTTTCGATCTCATCTGTGGACAGAAAATTAAACATATTTAACAGCAAGTTACCAAATCAAACACGCAGACAGACGAGGCAAAAATACAAATTACTGATCAGCTGTAACCTGTAAGCTCTTTAAAAGAAGTGACGGAGTTTGTGATCTAACTTTGTGAAGCGTGTTCAGTTTTCAGTCGACTCCTAATAAACCTGTTACCACCGGCATGTGTTAAAAGACAGAGAACACGGTGCACTTCTCAGCTAATTTGTAGGCCGGCAGCAGATTATATGGTAATGTTTTGCACAAAAGGACAAGTTAGATAATTGGGTTTCCAATTTAGTCTTCCTCTGGATAACGAGGGATGGAGAATCTGGCACGGCTCATTTATTAAATTGAGACCCACCAAAAAGACAGCAGGCCTTTAAGATACGATCAAAATTAATAACAAACCAGCATTCCACCTCGTCAGGGCGACCTTTTCACAGAAATCTGATGTTCTAGCTTGCTAATTAAGGAAACAGCGTGGTGTTAGGTTGGTCTGGTTGTAAAATTCAAGCACACTCTTACCGTCTCGTCTTTTTCTACGACTTTATTCAGACAATTGAGCTAATGAAGGTTATTTTTTGGAGTTTTAAAGTAGTTTTACAGATCAGCTAATTTATGACCGACACGTTGTGACTTTTTATGACCCAAATGAGTAAACTTCTCCGCAGGTGAAAATCTTGCCCCGGATACAAAGTCCACAATCAGTCATCTGTTCACAAACACTTAGTCATCTTCGTTAGGAAATTGTTGAGGTGTGTCAGCGGTGCTAAGAAAACTTTTATTTGGTGAAATTCTGTTCATAGATTTGAAGTGGATTATTAAAACGGAGTTTACTGAGCCAAGCCAGCTGAAAGACTCGAGGTGAAGAGACAGAGTTAAGTCTCTTCTCTCAGTCTTTTCTCTCCACACTGAATTCTTTGTGTCCGTCCGGTCACAAATGATCAGTCACTATCAACGTAATGATCATAATGACCTGATAGCAGTTGGGTTAATGGGCTTGGAGATATCACAGCTGTGACTTATGCTGCGTTCACGTGATGCGAGGCTAAATATAGAACGACTCGATGGCTCAAGGCGACGGCATGGATTGTACAGATATGGATTGTACGTCTTTGTCACCAAGGAGACGCATGTTTTGTTCATAAATGTGCTTAATGGTAGTTTTTTTATGTTTTATTTATGGAAGTAAAAACAACAACATCCAACTGACAACTTTTAAAAGAAAAATGGAGTTGCATAAGACACACAAGAAGCATTACTGTTTATGTAACTAGTTTACAGTGTGTGTTTTTGGCACGTATTATGAATTATTGTGAACTCCTCCTTGTCCTTTCCTCCGGTCAGTGTCCGCACTCACTGTATACACAAACACTCCCACAGGGACCAATACTGAGTTTACCAGAGCTAACTGCGACTTATGCCAAGTTTTTGGGACAATGGGTTTGATTGTTATAATATCAATGATTTATAATAATCTAGTAAAAATTTAGAAAAAAGTTATTTCCTTTAGGGGATGAAGACAGGCGTAAACACTTTTATTTATTGCCTAACTGTTAAAACACTCAGTCCTGCAGCACACGATCATCTTAATAACTTTAGAGCACATAAATATTTGAAAATAACGACTAATAAGGTTATAATTTGTACAGAGTTAAACAACGCTGATTTTCTGTCCATGACGATGTCCAGTGACACAACCTGCTCCGTTTTTAAATCACATTTGTTCGGTCGTTTATTTAATTTGATCAAGTGTTTTATCACCAGAGGAGCCTTTTTTTTTTTTTTTTTTTTTTTTTTTTTTTTTTACATGCTGTTAACAACACGGCACTCTCCGCTTCCTTTGGTCCTGCGCTTAAGGAGCTAATAATGTAAAATGTGTCATGTTGGACACAGATTGTGTTGTTACATCATTATGTTCGGCACTCATTGGAACACATGCAGGATGGAGCAACAGAGATTTAAATAGGATGTGAGTCACGGTAAACCCAAACCTCCATTTAAAACAAACACATTCAGAAGTGGCAGACTGGCAACAAGTCAATACTAGCTACCAGTCAGCCAGCTGGTGTTTTGATGAATACACTATAATTTCTTGATTATGTTATTTTTATTAAATTGGCAGGTGCTTTGTATAAGTGTGTGTGTTAGGGGTGGGGACGGTGAGGCACACAAGACATAAAAATCAGAGTGAAGTGTCTGTTTAGCCCGATCTGAACGTGAACAGCTCTTTCTGTGTACTTCCTGTCTAATCTAAGTAATTTATGCAGTTGACCTAATCTGAATCAAACCTCGAACTAACATCGCTTTCACAGTTCAAATACTCCACATCATTCTTTATTTTTAAGAGACAACACGTGAACCCGTGGCTTAAGTTTCAAGAAAGCAAAGCTCTATCTGGCGCCATAAAAGATTCATTCAATCCACTGTCAATAGAAGATATTTCCCAACAGGAGCTTCTTTGGAGAGTTCATTGTAAGTGCAACTAGAGCAGAGAGAGGGCAACTTTTTAAAATTTAATTCACATTTCCTTTAGCCGCGTTCCGTTAATTGTGACACACAAAGCTCTATCTTTTTAAAAAAACGGCGATGAATGAGCACAAAACACATCCTATGTAACAGTAGTCTCTTTTCTGTAGCTGCAGTCTTTCATTGGACACAAAGAACGCCCAGTGTGGGAGACAATGAGACACAGCCACACCCAGTTCAGCCAGGTAGGACAGACACACAAGCAAATCTCCCGAGACAGGTAACATGCTCACATTCAGCCTATGAAACAAAACAACAAAGACACGCCCTACTACTCCGTGTAACATCATAAGATCACATTTTCATGAGTGGGGCTGAAAGGCGGGGGCACAGACAAAAAGGTATTAACTTTCCCAAACAATATATCTTTGACTGACCGGATTACAGAAGACTCGACTTTGGAATTAAAGGGCAATCCAGTTAGGTGTTACTTCTTTTCTTTTTCTAAACAACCTGGGCCTTCAGTGTTCACGTTAGACAAAGACATTTTAAACCTGACGTGACGCACTTACCGTAGTTTATGTCATGTAGACCATGAACACACGTTTACAGGGAATACAATACAATACAATAGACACGTATTCTATGGGAGCCCATGTTTGTCTTTCACATGTGTGTAAACAAGCACTGGGCTTATTCATTACTCAATTATATAGAGAAATAATTAAAAAGTCAACAAATGACTAATCGTGGAGGTGTTTCACTGCTTCCTACGTTGAAGCATAAATAGTTTTAGGATTTCTTTGTCTAGTGGTGACTCATTGAGTCTCTTTGGGTTTTGGACTGTGGAGCAGACAATCTTAGATTTCTGAAAATATCAACTTGGTCTCTGGGAGACTAGGAGTGGACTTCTTATGAATCAAACAACTAATCGACAATGAAAATACATGTTATCTGCAGCTCCATTAAGGTTAAATGGGTCTCATTGTCGGACCACTTGCAGTGATTGACCTCATTACAAAGTTAATTATTCAAATCTTTGTAAAGTTTATATTAAATAAGCTAAAAGTGAAAAAAAACAAGACCAAGGTAATAAAAAACAAACTATTATATAACTGTTTTTTTGTTTTGTTCTGTTTGCAGTTGTTTTTCTCTCAGTTTGTATGAGTCACTCTATTGTCTTGTCATCACGTTGGTGACTTGGTTGGTTACTGCACTACTCTACATACAAAAAAATAAACAAAGAAATTATCATTTATTCTTCCCACAGTCAAAAATACGATATTATTAAACACACGACAAGATGCAGACATTCTTGTTACCTGAGCGGCAGTGTGTGCAGGGCAAACAGCGGTTCATCCCGTTGGAGTGCTCTGTGTATGTCTGTCCGTGCTCGCAGGGCAGACAGGTCCCTGGTTCTTGGTCTCGTTCACATTCCTTCTGCACAAAGGTTCCTGCGAATAAAACAAACAAATAAACAATAAATCAAACAGCGAGACAAGCTGGAAATATACACAAAATACAGGCGATTCAAGTGCTGCGAATCTTGACGTCAGTGGTGTGATGAGCTTCCTGTTGAAGTAGGATGTCGGGACAGGACATACCACAGTGAGGGATCACACTGTGAAAACTAAACTGTAAACCAATGGGATATCAGCGAAGAAGAGAAGGGCAGTTTGATTTAAAAATGTGCAGAGGGGTGGAATTTTACATGAGATGAAATGTTTCCAGGAAGTTAAAGTCTGCATTTCATGGGGACTAGGAGGAGGACAGGGATCATTTCACTCAACTACACAGTGATTTCAGCTCCTCCACTGGTCGATTGCCACGCTTATAATTTTTATTCACGCATGCCATGAATAAAACCACTTGATTCTCATGAGTTTTCAGGATTCATCTGATGCACAAAAGAAAAAAAACGACACGGTAGAGAATGAGAAGAATGAAACAGAGGGCGACGACATCTTTGGTTGAGTATTCAGTAAATAGTATTGGTACTGTGGTTGGTTTGGTTTGTTTAAGCTCAAGTTACATGTGGGTAAAACTAATGTTCAACGTGCATCCAAGCTAAAAAGTATCTGCCCGGTTAAATAAAAGCTCGTACTGGCAAAAAGCTATTAAGTGGTCACAGTGGCTTTTAGGGATGTGGTAACAACTGACCAGCTGACAAGAAAGCAAAAAACCAGCATCACAAAAGTGGGAAAAACTTTTTTTCTACAGGCCAGTGTCACAACCAGGCATCTGTATCTATGAATTATCTGTCTCCCATAAACAAATGTATACTTTTGTCTCTGTCTTTGTACACACTGAAGATGTTAGATATAACTAATCAAGTGGATGTGCAGGTTCCTGCTGAAACATTGTTGGATTTATAGGTTTTTTTAAGTCAATCTGACACGTACAACACCGTAAAAATCACTTTAAGTTTTAAATGTCAGTGCACATATACTCTGATGATGGAGAGTGTGTTTTAGAAATAACGTATTAGTTGATAATTATCTAGTTATGAATGCAAAACCAAAACCTGAGTTAATCAAATAAAAGGAGGTCTTAGAATTCAGCAAATTAAATAATTCAATCATCCAGCAGCAGCAGCATACACTAATTGCATCTTGGCTAAATATGTTCTAAAAAAAAAAAAGAAAAGGTTACTAACTAAATTCTTTACATAATAAATTAAAAGAGAGGGTACTTGTAATTGCTTCGGACTTAAAAATAACCTCATATTCTGCACTTTGTGCTTCACTCTGATCTGCTGAGATGGAGCGGTTTGCCTTCTGCTAATGACCATCATGCATTCTTTCCAGACCAGGCAGGGAATATTTGAGAAACTCATTTGGGACACAGTTCAGGTTATGGGTTTGACATTTGACTCAAGTTTTTTTTTCACACAAAATGCCAGTCGAATGCTGCCTCTAGCTCGCACTGAGGACCTAGATTAGTTTATAGGATATTCGCAACTTGTCGATCAGAGGGAGTTTCAGGTAGTTGCAGCAGGCGTACGCAAACAGGCCCACGTTCCTCCGATGTTTGGTTACCGTGATTTTTTTCTTACCAGCCTGGCAGTTGAGGCAGCAGAGTCCCATGTAGAAGTACTGCTCATTCTCCACACAGGTTCGGGCCTGTCGCAGGGTTTGGTTTTTGTATTCATCGCTGGACCACTGCGATGCTGGAACATCCACTGCGTGACAAACCAGCCCAATGAGGAGCGCGGCCACCGACACCTGAATCATCGAGGTTGGGGGAGACGGAGAGAGGAGAGAGGGAAGCAGACGGGTGGGGGGGAGGGGAGAAAAGAACAAAAGCTTTGCATTATTTTTTCTGTGTGTGTGTGTGTGCACGGTATACAGACCAAAGTCAACCCACTCAAACTCATTACATGGAGGACAGTAAAGAGGAGAGTCTATCTTCATAGGAAACCTTGTGTGAGCAATCTACGACTTAATTTGAACCATCTGATCTGAACATCTGCCGTGGGAAAGCAATTAAGGGAGCCATCCAGCTGGTCAGAACTGGGGGCAAAACAACCCTGTGTGTGCAGGATGCAGAGCTATACGCTAACTACACGCAGCGCAACAGGCGACCAAACTTAATTACCGCGTGTTCTGGTTTTCTTGTAAAGGTTTCAAAAGAAGAGACTCTATTTCCTCTACTGTGGGTGTAACAGAATGGCTCTGATAAGGTATCTCAGCTAACACCAGCACGGTGCCCATATCAAATGTGATTCCAGAAATCCATTCATGTGCGAGATAATAACAGGCTTGTATAGGTGGGGTACCGAGAAGAATACAGCCGAACACTTTAGTGTGGCCCCCAGGCGCTGGTGTTTATTCACACGCTTTTCACCATGTCAATGTGAGAAGGCCCCATTCATTGGCAAACAACACACTTTAGTGCCTCTACTTCAAATGACCCACATTCTTAAACCCCGGCTCTTTGAATGCCACGACATGTGACACCGCCATGAAGCGCCTCAAACGCAACGCGACACCTCCTGGGTAAATGAGAGGCCTAGATTTGGAGGTTTTGTCTCTCCTGTGCAACCCCCACCGACCGCCCTCCCATCCTACCCCACCCTCCACCTCTGCCAGACCAGGAGGGAGAGAGAAAGGAACAGGTTAGGGTGGAGAGGGCCAGGTTGGAGAGGGGAGAAAGAGAAGGAGGAGGGCTGATTCAAAGTGAGAAACTGTAGACAGCGAGTTAAAAGATGGGATGTTCTGCAGGGAATAGGTTGTTTAAAAAGAGACAGTGTGGGAGAATGAGGGGAAGAAAGGCCGAGATAGACAGAGGTAAAGAAAAAAGGGGACAGGCTGGAGCAGAGACTGACTCCTGACGCTAGACTTGGCTCTCTGGAGGGCCGCCATGCCTTGTTGTTCAAAAGAACTTTCCTCTCCCCTCTCTCTCTCTCTCGCTCTTGCTCTCTGCCTTTTCCCTTCTTCCTTTCCCTCTGCTCACGTCAGACTTTCCAAAGACGCTGAGAGGCAGACGTGGAGGGGCAGACGGCCGGCAGAGCAGTCACAATCACACCATTTAGATCTATCCAAACATTCTGCGGAGGGAGGGGGGGAGACAGAAGAGAGAAGGAAAGGGGAGGGAGATAAAATGAGAGAGAGGGAGAGGGGGACTAACAGCTTGCATGACACAGGGTGAGTCTTTTAGACTTGAATACACTATGTGTATGACTGCAGGGTGGGGGATGTAGAGAGACAGGGATTTGGGGATAGAGTAAGTAGAAGGCCGTGTGAAAAGGCAAGAGAGAAAAATCTGTGCATAAGCACATGTGCACGACCAAACAGTGGAAAGAAAAGATGAAGGGGAGGAAAAAAAGACAACTGGGAAAGAATGAGCTGCACTAAATGTAATCCTACACTTCGAAAACGCTCAAGTAGAATGTGAAATTGGACGAATGAAGATCCAGAAGTTTATTTATCCAGGCGTAAGCACCTAATAAATCACACACTGCTGACCAAAAGTTAAAACTCAGGTGTCTCTCTTTTGACAGTGAAGATGCATAGATGGCATGCAGATGACATCATTTCCAGTCTTTGTTCATTTCAGGGCCCTGTGATCCAAAAACACTCCCAGGTGCAGCCGCCCTCAATAGCAAACCTGTTGCTCGGGAGATGACGGTTGATACCGTACACAGAAGAGCCGATCACGTTCAATAAAGAGAAGCAGAGCTGCTTCTATTCATTATTTTTATTATCTGTTAGTCTGCTGATTATTTACTTAATACTCGATTCATCGTTTGGTTTGTAAAAGAAATGTTCAGCACAATTTCTCTGAGCACAGTGACTTCAAATGTTCTTTTTTTTCAGTCCAAAACCTCAAAGATATTCAAATTACAGTCACACAGCAGCAAATCGTCACATCAAAGTAGCTGAAAACAGGTGAAGTTTGCCCTTTTTTTGACAAGTCATTTGTAGCTGTCATTCGTTTCCTGTCGAACAACTCATCAGTTAATCGACAGGAAGGCAAGAAAAGCAAATGTCAGAATTTGCTGATACTGAGAACTGTTTTTATAAAGAGAGCAGAGTCACTAATCACTTCTCCATGTGGGCATCAAAAATGATCTCTCAGCTTTTATTTTGTTAAATAAACGCAGTTCGGTAACTTCAGTTTTCCTCAAACACAAGCAAAACTAACAACGCCACAAACATGTGTGTCCACACTGATGTCCTAAGGCGGCTAAACTATATAGGCATAAATGTAGCGTATACATAAACACTAGGGGCAGCCACAATGTGGCTTAGTTTTACCTCTATAACCAAGCGAGGAGGAAGACCGGAGTGACCGTAACCTCAGTGCAGAAAGCCCTCCAAACCCACAATCCCTGGAAACTCTCCAACCCCCGGCTGAAGTGCTTCAGTCCACTTCACAGTCTTCTCTATCCCTCTGTACAATGAGTGGGCTTGGCCGGCCGGATTATTTGCTAAAACAGTGTCCTATTGTCATGCTTCCAGTCTGTATGTATGGTACGTTAGTGCTACGCTTGTGTGGATGCAAGTTAAACTAATAAAAAGTCACAATAAAATAATGAGGGAGCCTCTGTTTATGTGACAACAGTAGCTCCCCTCCGCTTCCTCTAAACACCCTGGGTTCTTCCAAATTGCCTTGGCACAAACGCTACACATGCCATGTACACTGAGAATGCATTTGTGACTAAATGACAGGACATCCTTTCAGTTGACCTGGGTTATCAATGGGCCATTTAGAGGGCTGTGATCACTCCTTATCCCTGAGGGAGTTACAGTGAGCTCTATTATAAAAAAAAAAAGACACGGACAAACAGAAAATGTGATGAACTCTTGCACATACACACACAACACAACACAACACACACAGCTAAACCGAGGGAGATTCTTCATTTCATATTGGACAGATGATTTCAATCATAGCCAACTGATAAGGAAAGACATGATGCACCTCATTATACTCCTGTATCCGGATTAGGACAGGAGTCTCCATATCATGCTTTTCTTATTAGCCAATCCTTTTTCTTTAATCAATTGTGGGACATTAGTGATATTGTACATGCATACTCTCGGACAACACGAGAGCGGAAAAGAGAAGTTTCATGGAGGTTAGATTGCAGTAGACTTCACATTTTACTCACGGGGTTCAGAGTCGAGTCTTACCCGCCCTTACATGAATTGTTTTAGTCATTAGCAGTTATCAAATAACAATAAAAACTTTTTTTTAAACAGTTTTTTAAGCAACTTGATGTGTTATCTGCGTTGCTCTCAAACTTACATAGGTGGAGTTTCACCCACATTCTCTTGACGCCAACCAACTAAACTCCTGTTTCCCAGATAATCAAAATACTCACTTAAACTTGCACTTCAACTCATAAACTTTGTCTTTATAGCCGACATTTTGGCGCCTGATCTTACTGTAGATGTGCAATGCTCAAGCGAGATGGCTCACTCCTTAGAGACTTCCATTATCAGCTCCAGAAAAGTGTGTTTAATTCTTACAATTTTAATTTTTACAATTGAGAAAGTGATTTGTTAGATTTACGATGAGAAAACACTATTTTAATGCATTCATTCATGACTTTTCTCAACGTACCCATGCGATCTACAGCAAACCAATTAAAAAGTGACTTTGTAGTTGATGTAATCCATGCAATCCATGTTACGTTGAGGAATTTAGCTTGCCTGATATCAAAGAGAATCGTCAAGTCGCCACACTGTGTGGTGGGTGGATTTAAAAAGGTCTGGACCCCTGGCAAGAATTTAGGCATTTTACCCTGATGATATTTAAGGAGTCAAATCACATGGCACACTGGAGGATGGATGTGATGTTTTTTTGCTACAGCTGCTGGTTTTAAAATGCGTCATAAATGACTTAAATCTGAAACGTTCACCTCAAGTTCAAATGTCAACACCATGTGTCTTCCACTGACCTTACCGCAGCTCCATCTTAATATCACAATCATTGCCTCACACAACCACAAAAAAACAGTCAAGCCCACACCCCCCCGTCCCCCGTGGGAGGTGACAGTATCACTATACAGTACAGCTGTCGCTGCTTAAAAAGTTCAACTGATGTCAGAGTTTAAACATACCGTCTCTTTGTTCATTAAAAAGCACAAAGTCGGTGTGTTGCGCACCATTACGCAACGATAACTGCTAAACAGTGTTATCAAATTTTGCCCAATTGTCTAATTATCTTGTCTGATTGAAACATGAATTAATAATTCATGGCGTTACGTAGTATTCAGACGTAGGGCTACAACTAACCACTGTTTTGATTACTGACAAATCTACATATAATCTTTCAGATTACTCCAAAAATGTTTAAAAAAGGCCTTTAAAGAGCCTTCAAATGTTGTTTTACGTCACCAAAAGTCAAAACCCTTCATATATTCTGTTTACTTTGCTATATGACGAAGAGACGCAGCAAACTCTCACAGTTAGGCAACAATTTGACTAATAATCCTTCGATCAACTAATCCTTTGTTCTCTCTTACAGTTGACTATCTGGACTCTTCAAGGCCAACCTTAAGCGCAGGTTGAAGTTTTATGGAAACTCACCATTACTAACAGATAACTGCTCGATTGTCTTGTCTAGTTGAATAAATAAGTCCTAATTTATGATGTTACATAACTCTTTGACCTAAAATAACACATCTGATGAAGTGGATTTTGAACATGAGGTAAACAGCAAAACATCAAACAGAAAAGAAGCACTGTCCTGCAACAAACATCTTTTATAATATTAGTTTATAGATGAAAATGAATGTCCAACCTCGACATTGGTTTTTTAACCTAATTCTAATTTAACTAACACACCCTAACTTATCATTAAAGACTAGACATTGCGTACACTTTGTCCTACATTAAACTTTAATTTAATATGGTCTCTGTTTTCAGTGACTGTTTGGGTAATCTTTACTGAAACAGTCGGGTATTGTACAATTAAAATCCCTCGAGGCTGACCTTGACAGGACAGTGAATGCTCTCTGCCTTACAGATAAAGCCTGGAATTCCCTGGAGACGGGGGGTGACCATGCACGACTTTCCATGAGTGATAAATTGCGCTGACATTGTGTAATAGATGATGAAGATGAGTACAACCCAGCTTATGTCAAGAGAAAGAAGTCTGACACCGCAAATAAATCCAAAGTTCAGCCGAGCTTGGATAGATTCATCATTATAAATCTAAATGATAGAAAATGAAGAGAATGACTCCCATGTCAGTTTAAAAGCGGTAACACAAGAAGGCGCACAGTTCGAAGAAAAAAAAGCCACAACGTCGGGGCCACAGAAACTGCGCACACACATTGAAGATGACACACATGCACACACACACAATAGAGTACACAAGTGCGCATACAGTGTATGTGTGGGAGCGTGTGAAAAGCGGCTGCCCCCTCCTCTCAGGGAGCACAGGAAGCTCGAGACAATACAGAGGCTTCATGCAGGGTTCAGCTCCAAACTGTTCCCTCCACAGCAGCCTGCCTCCGAGCAGGCCCAGCACCCGATTAGACCCACAACATATCCGCTGGGCTGGATATTTATAACTCAGGGAAGCTGCAGCTCCGCGACACAAATTCTTGAGTTTCCTCAGGAGGTATGCTTCGCTGATTAGACTAGAGTGTCACAAGCAGGTTAGGTGACATTCACCTTCGCACCGCAGAAAACACAAAGAAAGCGTCAGAGTCTGCGATGACGACAGTTTTCGTGAATTTCCTGAGAATCAATACACGACCGCAAGTTGCTGCAACGACACCCTGACGTTGTCAATGACCACATGAAAATGTTCTTACTGTTTTGATGACTGTAAGAGAGAGTGCTGCGTAAAAGTTCGAAGGGTTCAAAGTTGTAAGCAGGTGCAGCGTGACACACATTTTCCAATTTGTTTGTGTTGTGAGGTCTCTGTGGTTTTCTAAGGGTTGGCTGTTGCACATGAACACAACATCATTGTGAGTCATACACCATGTTATTGGGGGGGATAAGCAAGGACTTTGAATTTGAACGTCAATCCACAAATTGAATTTAGAGATTTGTGTGCAAGGAGGGTTAATAACTTAGCCATTTCGAATTCTGATTTGGCCCTTCACAAGAAAAGCTGAGCGGCAACTCACAAGACAACTCCAGGGGGGGAGAGAATGAAAAAGAGCAAGAAAGGATGACTAATAGATTAAAGTATGTGCAGGAATCCATCACCTCGCTCTAGAGACAATCACATTAGCTCCATTAAAGCTCGTCTTTGTGTAAAAGGAAAAAAAAAAAGAAGATCCATGAAGCGCAGGCAGTTTATAGCCTCCTCTATAAACACATCACAGAAAAAATGTAGAATATGTGCCTGGTGTAGCAGAGTAACAAAGACTTAAGTGACCATCAATAGCTGGAATTTATGTCGGATTTATGTCTTTGTAAACAGAGGTCCATTTTCGGGACAAAGGTTGAGTTTGTTCGAAGACTCAACACTTCATTCAGGACTGCAGGAAGTCAGAGGACGGAGCACAGACACAAACCTCATGCTACTCATGGCTTCAGATTGTGTAATATGTACAAGGTGCCACAATATAATCAATGAAAACATGAATCAGCAACTAATCAAAGAGCCAAAACGTCACAGGTTACTACTTCTCAAATATAAATATCTTCTTCTACTGGAGTAAATTGAAGATTTTTGACATTTGGACAGTCGGTTGCACAAAACAAACAATTTCAGTATGTCAAATTGGCCTTTTTTAAACTATATTTTGACAAATTAATTGAGAAGTTAAACATATGAAATGCAGGGAAGTTCCAATCTTTTTTATGATCAGTTCAGCTGCTGATTACTTACCTAGTAAAATTGTGCAAAATGTAACAAACACCTTTTGTTCAACCACAGATTTACTGAGTTTATGATCTCATATAACAAAGAAAAGCAGGAAATCCCCACAATGTAGATGTTGGCACTGAGAAATGTTTGGCATTTTTGCTTGAAAAACGATTTTAAACCGTGAATCCATTATTGAAATAGTTGACTATTTTTAGTCCATTGACTAATCGATGACTGAGATGCCCACCATTGCTGTTGTGACACATCACAGCATTCTAATGCGGATTTCTTTCTCATTCATGCTTTTCTGCTGATTAAACACAGTATGCATAAAGTCCTTTTCGAATAAGGTATAACTCACAGACAGAATACAATGATTTGCAAATCCTTTTCAACCTATATTCAATTAAATATGGTACAAAGATACAATATTTATTGTTTAATTTAATGTTTAAGTCCTAAAGATACTAAACATTTTACACAGCATCCAAACTCTCACTTTAATCAGGGTTGTAGTTCCAAATGTTCTTTCATAAAGTCTGCAAATGGCTCCTTCATTCAAATAAAATTGTCCAAAACCCAAAAAATATTCAGTTTACAATAATATGAAACAGAGAAAAGCAGCAAATCCTCACATTTGGAATAGCTGGGACCAGAGAATGTTCGACATTTTTCAATGCTTGAAAGATGATTGAAACAATGAACACATGATTAAAATAGTTGGAGGAGTAATTGACTTATTGTTTCAGCTTTGCTTTGGTAGCTTGTAACAGATCTGTAATAGCATTTCTCCCTTAATTAAATACAGTATGGATACAATGCTTTCAAATATGTACTACACAAACTGTAAACAGATGACAAAAATAGCAACCATGGGCAAAAAGTGTTGCTAATGTAAACTTCTAACTTGATTTGACCCATCAGATGACTCCTGTACACATGGTGTACACACTAAGTGGTTCAAATTCCTGACGACACGGTGTGTGAGGTTGTTACTCCGGTCTAAAAAAACGCGTGAGGTTAATCTGTTTATCTAGTGATGTTTGACACACAATAATTCATTCCACTCAATGCTGGACCATTCATGTGTGAGCTCTGACTTGCCCGTGTTGGTATGCATTACGTGAGTGGGCTCCACCTGAACAGGTGGCACTCCCTAAGTGACTCAGCAGGTCTTTGATAAGTGGAGAGTGATTCACGTCGACAACAACAGGTTCCAACAGAATGATTGAGAAGCTGGCAATAAAACAACAACCAAAACAGTGTCAGCTCCCTGGAATAAACACCTGAGTGGAATATGACAAACATGGTATCTGACAGTAGGGTTTGGTTGCACCGCGTTGCATCACTCAGTGTCCGTGTAGCCTCTCTAAGCCATGGGGCTTGATTAGAACTGTTCACATGGTCACCATGCGGAGTAGAAATAAGCAAAAGTAAAAGTATTAAAAAGTCTTGAGTGGCCAATTTGTTGACCACTACTCAGTCCCCTGTGACAGAGTTTGGCCCCCACTTGTCCCAGATGTCAGTCCTGCCCTTGTCTGTGTTGTCCGCTGGGACACAGAGGGATATTTCCTGTGTGAACCAACACCCAGACAAACAGTAAGCAATCACAGATAACAATCTAGTGTACATTTGCATGGGCATGAAAATTCTCATAAGTAAATTGATGCCACTAATATCAGCATATCTGTGTACTCTAGACAGGAAGTTTACTGGAGGGCCAGGCACGTACACTCAAGCAATTTGAAGGGGTGTGGGGGGGGGATTAGAGAGGCTAAGGGAGGGGGGGAAATCGGGGTGGAGAGGCAGATGAGGAGTGGAGGGTGGGGGGGTGAAGTTTCCTCATAGTCCCTTAGCAACAGGGCCTGCTGGCGAGGCCTCTAGAATGTACTGTGGTTTACAGAAGAGATAAACATTGACTTTGCCACCCGGAGAAGTAAATCTGATTTCAGTAATGGAAGACTGCATGACTTAAAACACAGATCAGACAACGCAGAAAACAAACACTGAAACCTCCAGGCACATCAGCAGATGTTACTTTAACAGCTACATTTATGGTAAGCGGCGCTACAGACGGCATCTGTGATTGAGATGTCACAATATTGCAGCTTAATGACTAACACTGTTGCCCTTTATCAAGCAGCAAAAGAAGCCAAGCCTTAATTTGCTTTGTGATTTTTTTCGTGAGCACTGATTCATCTTTTCTGCTCCTTATCTCCTACTGTAAGGTAAACCAGCAAACAAAGTGCTTCAGGGGAAGGGAACACCCTCGATCGCATATTTTGCATGAATCGAAAGAACCTTGTACACTTTAAAAAAAAAAAAAAAAGGTGTTACAGTCAGCGCAGAGCATTTTTAGTGTCAGGATTCGGTGCCGCACAGTTGGAAAAAACAACAGCCGAGGAATGAAAAGACGTCTCTGTGAAGGTCTGCGAGTGGAATAAACTTAACTGGAAAAACTGTTGAGAGACTTTAAGGCTTTAATTGACTAACTGGCAAGGTGAACTCT
The DNA here is from genome assembly GCA_946959425.1 of Argyrosomus regius. Classification (NCBI taxonomy): domain Eukaryota; kingdom Metazoa; phylum Chordata; class Actinopteri; family Sciaenidae; genus Argyrosomus; species Argyrosomus regius. The sequence goes on along the minus strand of OX336898.1, from coordinate 20,415,407 downwards.
TGTTTTTTTTTTCTTCTTTGGGGAAAGGAGGGGAGGTCAAACTGATTACAGCTTAGGACATGTAACTAAAACTCGTGCCTCTCTTGTCTCTTCACACAATTTGATTTAAAAAGCTGGTTTGAGCGAGAGTGCATTGACTCCGCGAGCTGGCCATAGCTGCACTGCACTTATTAATAGTGCCTATAGGGAAAGCTAACATCCGCTGTGACAGACCAAGAGCCATCAAATGCTGAAATGTCTGAACAATATGACCACATGATGTCCAACACAGATGGTGGTTGTAATGTTGAGAGAGGAGGGGGGGGGGGGGACTGAGTGAATGATACAGCACATGTACTGTACTGAGTAGAGAAATCAGGGACAGGGAGCCTTGAAATGAGTAGATCTTATCTGCAAATAAACATTTTAATCAACAACAACACACACACACACAAAAAATGTTGCTTCCTGTGTATGAGCTCTTGCATGGGACAATGAACGGGCTTGTTTCATCTTCTCCAATAAGTTCACAGGGCCTGGCCGTGATTTTTTGCTCCCATGTCACGGCACAGCTTCCCAAAATAACAAAAAAATAAGCCACGCTCGGTTTGGTCGAAGTTTTAACTTAATTAAAAAGCCTGTATTCGACTAACACAACCCTAAAACAACAGTTTGAATCAACATGTTATTTGCGCTGCTAGCTTTAATAAGTCCACTGTCCCGCTGGAGCGTCGCGAGCGCGTACGTTACAACAAGCTATCCGACGTGAGTAGCATATTTTAGCAACTAATTAGCACTTTATAAAAGATAATACAAGCAGCTGTTACTCCATTAGAGTGCTATATATTCAAACGAGTAAGTATTTAGTGAGTTATTGTCGTGTTTGGGCTACTTACAGAAACTTTCCCGACCATCGGACCGAAGTTCATCTTGGGAACTTCGAGATGAGAGGAAATCCCGGCGACTTGGACTTCGCGTTACAAACCACCACCGCCGCCACCAGTGTAAAAGTAACAAAAACACACACTTATAGCGGAAAAATTAAACAGCCACACGAGTCCAGCTTTAAAACTATCCGTCGTTTGGTGTCTTTCATGAGTTTACTCCTGTCACTGACAGAGTTTCGTCCTGTTAGCAGACAGAGACGCGGACCGAGTCTGAGCACCGCTGAAGGATTTTTTTTTTCTGCCTCGGGAGCTGTGTGTGTGACGCGACAAGCGCAGGAGCCAATCACAACGCGCCTACGTGAATATTAATTGGGGCAGCATGTCTGCAGCTTTGGGCTCAAATTGTAGTTTTAATGCAAAACAAAACATAATTTGTGTCACTTTGCAGTTATCTGTTCGCAATAATGTATATAGAGTGAAGCATGCAGCTCTGATCTGTGCAAATTATATATATACATACATATGTTATTATAGTCACCTCAACTTATCCATGCTGCTAATACTGTTTAAATATTCTATAACATTTGTATACTGTATATATCCCATAGCATATTCATGTTTATACCTGCACTATATTTATATATCCTTTTCATTTGTACATACTCTGCACTTCTGGTTAGATGCTAAACTGCATTTCGTTGTCTAAGTATTTGTTACTTTGTGCAATGACAATAAAGTTGAATCTAATCTAAAGTGGGTCGCCTCATGCTTTGAGCGCCATTTATGAGTAACCCACTTCAACCATTACAGCCATTAACTAGTAATGTGTAGATAACTAATGTGCAACAAGTTGAAACACAAGTGAATGTGTAACCTTTGGCTCAAACACACACACACACACACACACACACACACACACACACACACACACACACACACACTCAAGCACTTCTTTTTTTTTTTTTTTTTTTTAAAGAATTACTGTTTTTTCACTTACACTGAGAAGAGGACAAACATAGTGTTTGCACTTTAGAGGTCCAGTGTGTAAAATCAAATTGGCGTGGTGACTCACCTCACCCTCTTGTTTTAAAGTTGCCGTGAAAGATCCTATGTAGAGCCAGTGTTTGGTTTGTCCGCTACTGCTACTATAGAAACATGGCGGACTCCATGGAAGAGGATCAGCTCTCTCTGTAGATACCAAAAGCTCATTCTAAGGTAAAATAAACATAACGATTCTTATTTTCTGGTGATTATACACTAATGAAAACTTAGTTATGAATATTATATTCCATTTCTGTCCAGTTACACACTGGACCTTTAAGAATCCACAGGAGGAAGCCAGCTACCATTTAATGATAACATACCATCATTAGACTGTTTGTGTGCTAAGCTGCATCAAACAGCAAACATCCTCTCAAATGTGGTTCCTGCTGACAACATCTTATCTAAAGTGGGTCTGTAGTCTGAAGCCTGTCTGCCTAGGGACGGAAAGAGCGGAAGATATTTGAACAAACCTGCACCAGACCATGCCGAGGTCATTTAGAAAACAAACAAATAAATAAACAAACAGGGCCGAACAGCTATAGGATAAATAAATCTCAGGTCGCCCGTTTAGTCAGACAGTTTTATGACGACAGACGGATTGAGCAATCTCTAGACACATTTAGAATAGATGCTGTCTGCCGTATGTCTCACTTCTCAAAAACACAACACAGTATTATGAAACATTACAGAGATTCTTGTGACCAAAGTGAGGACAGAGGATCATAGTGAAGGTCACATTATCATAAACGGTGACTCATTCAGTATAGCAGAAGTCCTGTGTGAACATCTGTGTGATCTGCTCACCAGAGATGCTGGATGTGAGAGGAAAAATACTGACTTGTCAATTCTCACACAACTATATTGTTTACTCACAGTAAACCGATGAATGCGACCCGAGGTAATCAGACTAAAAGCTCCCAAAAGGGAAATCATGAGTGCAGAAGCAGAAGCAGTGAATAACACACACATAAAGAAGAAGGTGATCGAACTTTACACCCTATCATTTCATCCGGAACAAACAACACAACAACACTCCAGTTGCACAACAGATGCATCCCATCCCCTCCTGCCAAAGTTAAACATGTGTTTCAATTAAAACTATCTAGGAAATCTCTATCTGTATCTTCCACTTGGAGCACATCCTGTGCTCCTCCTTCTGAGGTCACCGACTACGTGCTCAAAAACAGGAAGTGTATGATTGAGTTATTTGCAGGCTTATCCTGAGCAAGTCAGTATTTATGGCCACTGGGTTGATTAGTTCACATAGTAGACTTGTGAAATAACAAAAACGCAGAATAAAATATGCAATGTATCATTTATAATTCCAGGGAGAATGTTTGTCTTTACCAGTGAAGGAAATTACTTGCTAAATTCTGTGTGGCTCAGGAGTCATTTGCATATCCCGCCATGTGATGTTCATGTGTGCGTGTTTGTATATTTGTGTATGTAGGTGTGTGTACAGCAGATGGTGGTAGATGGGAGAGTTTTTTTTTTTCATAGAAGTGACCTGCGAGGGAAAAAGCAGAAAAAATAAAGGGAAGGGAAACCTTCCTGAGCGTCAGCGACTTATCTTGTGATGCCTGGTGGCTATTGTTTCACTTGCTGTTTAGGAAGGTTGAAAAAAAAGACACAATGACAAGGAGCTGAAAAACTAAATGTAAGATATAAGCTTCAAAAGTACTTGTTTAGCATCATCTGTATGAACAAACCACAAAAAAAGTCTCCTGGTCTTTAATTTCACTGCACTTTATGATTGCATACTTCCCATAATTGGTTTTTATTTGATTTTGTTATAAAATTAAAAGAAAAAACTACCTAGCAGTGAGGTTATGGTTGTATTCATAGCAGAAAACAGGACAGGAAATTGTGTAAAAATGGATCCACATTCTTTGAACAGCAGGGACATGACAACTACAGCGGCTTTGCATCATCTTTAGTTGAGACAACTTAGCTATCTGTAGCATTTATGCTCCTGACATCTGCCATACAGATGGATTTATAACAATTACTATTATTTATAGAAAGGGTTAATATGATTGCAGCCCTCTGGACGTCAGTTTCTGTGGGAGCTCTCAATAATAATAACAACAACAACAGCCGGAGGATCATAACTGCATTTTTAGAGTCAGAGTTGAAAGGTCACGGTGTGAATGTGCTGATACAGAAGATGATGATATTGTTTATGTTTCTCTCATCTGTGTGAAATATTGGAGCATGACATGCATCCAGTACACTTCTCCTTCTCACGCATACAGACACGCACATAGTGTCAAACACATCAGCATGTGTGGCATTGTAAATTACACATAGTCCAACAAACAGAATGAACTTAAAGCGGCTATAATCAATATTTTTCTATTGACAATGGGTCATATGATGACTTGTATGTGAACAGGGTCACTCGTAAGATCAAACGCACAGAGAATCATCACTCCACTCTGCTTCTGTGGAGTGTTTTAATTCAATACATTTTTTAGTTTTAGCTCCTTTCAGCTTGTTGTTTTGGTTTTACAGCACACAGTTTTCAGATGAACGACAGCTATGCTATGTGAGGCTGCGTCATGGATGTAGTATTTGAGCGAGATATCTAACGCAAAGATGGCACCTATTCAGTCTGATGAAAATTGCTCGCCAAAAATTGCCTCTGCCTTTTGAGTTTACTTCCTGGTTATGCGGCCCACTAAATATGCAAAGTTCTGTTTTTGGCTCCACCTTTCTCTCTTGGCCTACAAATTTGACATTGTGAGAGAGACATGCTGTGTCTCAGTCTGGTTACTTCTGTTAGTACACTTCTATGTAGTACACTATGTACTTCTCTGCGTAATGTGCTAATTTTGGCAGGATAGTGGCCATCGTGCACTTACCAGAGATGACGATCACAACAATTTACCTCTTCTTTTTCCTCATTCTTCTTCAACAAACTGCAATCATATTGCATTGCAACATTTGACTACCAAAATAAAAAATGTAAAACATATGTACAACTTACATTTGTATACTGTGGTACAACTGCTTCAGCTCCAACAACTTCCTCTGTTGCCATTTTAACAGTGTGAAAAATGGCGACCATTAAGGGCGAGAAGTGTTCAGCCTTCCACACTCAAGTTTTTGACCGTTACATGTGCACCATCCAGGCGTTCACAGTACACTGCATTTTACCGTAACTGACAGTGTAAGCGCATTTATGTACTCAAAACAGCAAGTGTAAGTAGAGAAGTACGTGAATTGAAAAACAGCGACAGATCTTTAAATCGCTTTTCTACGCTTGAGGAAAGTTTTACAAAAATAAAACCTCCATGGATCAAAAATTCATAACAGGAAGAGTCATAACTGACCTTGTTTGTAATCTGAGGTGTCCTGTCAACAGTTTTATAGATGGCTCTTTTATATTTATTTGATGGTCTATGGGAAAAATGTTGCAATACCACGTGTGACCAGTGGAAGTAAGGTTGAGCTGCTGGGCCATACCCAGGCACAACAGAGCTTTGAGCTAAATGCTAATGTCAGCATGCTAACATGATACTGCTAGCATGTTAGTGCTTTATAGGCATAATGTTTCCCATGTTCACCATCGTAACATTTGCTAATTAGCACGAAAGCAAAGTCCAACTGGAGTTGAGGGCAATGTCATCAGTTTCACAGGTATTGTTTTGCTGCACATCATAAAGATGAGACACAATTCAAGGAAATCCTTGAAAGGGTTTGATTTTTCAAAATACAACAAAGAATAAAGGATAGAGAACATTTGAAGACAACCTTTGTGTATCTTTAAAACAATGACCTCTTAGCACCAATGGAAAAAAAAAAGAAAAAAAAAAATCAGCTCACGACAAGTTCCTTAAGTCATTTGACAAAAGCCGAAGACAAATGGTGTGGGAGTTCCTGGCAAAATATACTGGAAATATATTGTCAAGTGTCTTATTGTCAAATTAGCTCACACTTCCTAAAACACACACACACACAGTCGTAGGATCTGTATCAAGGCCCTGAAGGTGTTTGCTTTTGAGTTAGAAAAAACGGGTTAAAAAGTGAGGCTGATGAGAGAGAGAGGGGCTCGGGCAGGGAGCAGGAGGCGTGAGAGAAAAGCCTCTTGACTGGCTTGGTCTGGTTGAAGTCGGGTTGTATATTAACACAGCGGATTACGATTGAGCAAGGAATGCCTGTCTTTGTTGAAACCTTTGCGGTGATGTCATCAGTACTTTCCCTGGCACCACCTGGGCAGGATTCACTGGAGGGGCCAGGCCAGTTTAAGGCAAAGCGACCTAACTGTTGCAATGTGGCCTGATGAGTCACATGATTCTGTTTTTTTAAAGTCTTTTTTTTGACAAAAGACAGACTTCAGTCAGCAGTGCCATAAAGATTAGCTGTAAACACACTGACGAATCTGTGTGTTTGTGTGAGCCGCGTACAGGAATGTGTGTGGGTGTCAGTGTCTCTGCGCTGTTGTATACACTGTGTGAGTTAGGAGGGAAAGTGGCATGAATAAATACTAAAACAGATGGGTCTGAGTGAGTGGAGATGATTAAAAAACAGACACAGCGAGCTCTGTTTGCATGTGTGTGTGTGTGTGTGTGTGTGTGTGTGTGTGTGTGTGTGTGTGAGAGAGAGACAGTGGTGAAAGGAATCCAATATTGAGAAAAAGTGTTGGAAAAAGGCAGCGAGTGGGAATTAAAGGAGGACTCGTGGCAGAACCCACAGTGCTGATGTTAGCTGTCTGATCCACTGAGAGACAGTTGGCAGCAGACTGTCTACCAGCCGCAAATGTACAGTAATTCAAAGCATGCGACGTGACGCCGTTCCCTGCAAGCTGGGGCTGCAGTCACCCAACCCACACAAGCACACACACACACACACACACACTGAAGCAATACACCCTGTAAAAGTAACAAATGCACTGAGCTCTCCCATTCCACGTGATGCAATTATTCACAGTTCCATGGCAAATTTGGGCTGAAGCTAATCTCATAACTAAATGGCATGATGGCGCCTCTTGCAAAAACCAGATCTTCTAAACAACTGTAAGGAATTCAGCCCGCTTGGTGTCAGTAGCACTGCTTTGCTGCGTCCGATGTTTATAAGAACAAAGGGGTCAACAAATTTGGCGTAATTATCGCTGCACACTTACAGTCAGCGGTCAAAAGAGGATTTATTGCTTCAATCAATTAGTGTTTGGCAGCTGCATAACAAACCTTCTGTTTCAGGATAATCACCACTGAGAAGTATTTTGTTCTTGCCATCTGCACCAAGTCAAAGTTCTGCGTTTGGAAGATTAAGATTGATAGCGTAAAGATGGAGAAAGGAAACAAAAGAATAACAGCAAAGAGTTGGTGAAAGGAAAACAAGATTCCAACTTTTGTAGGTTAGTTCTCATGAGCTTCACATGACTTGCATTTAGCCCTTCTCCCCCCCTCCTCATCCTCCTCTCCTCACCCCCCCCCTTTTCTCTCTCTGTACTGAGCGCCCTCCCTCCTTTCCTTCACCACTCCCCCCCCCCCAGTCCTCCCCTCCCTCCTCTCTCTGCGCAGCACATAGACTTCCTGTGTGTCCTGGCCTGAATGGTATGTGCATGGAGTGGGTGTCTGGGAGGCCTTTCATCCGGCATGGAAAGAAAAGAGAAGTCAAGAGAGAGAGAGAGAGAGAGAGAGAGAGAGAGGGGGGGGGGGGGGGGGAAAAAAAAAGAAAGTGAAGAGAAGAGAGTCATCTTTAATCCGTTTGAGTCAGAGCAGTTGTCCAGAGGCGAGCGGGGTGGGGCGTATTAGACGGGGTGAGAGGGCTCTGGTCGTGCCAGGGATGTGTGTGTTTGTGTGTGTGTGTGTGTGTGTGTGTGTGTGAAGCGTCTGGAAGGGGAAGAGAGAGGCCTGCTGGGAAAGCCTGCAGCCTGCCTGTTTGCCTTCCTGGGACAGATGACATCCGGCTGGGACACAGTTTGCATGGCCGAGCAGAGATACTAAACTAGAGCAGGTAGAATAGATAAAAATTAACCAGAGTTTCCACGCTCTGCTGTGGGAGAGTATAACGCACTGCAGACAAATCAAGCAACATTTGCAATGACAGAACAATGACTGAAATGGAATAGGGGAATCTTGCAGGCCCTGAAGCCTCGTGGGTGAGCGCTTGAGCTGCATTTGGCGTTGTCAGACAGGGTGTAGCTGGCTGCTGCCGAGTGCCAGGGCCTGACTACTAGACCCTACCCACACTGTGTGGAGGGGCACACATGCAAGTCTGTGAGACTGCCTCATGTCATGGAAACAACCTACAGACGCACGAGTGCGCACATGTGCACGCACAGTATGTCAAGACATGCCTAGACAAGATAACCTTTAATAAGAAGAAAGCATACAGTGCCATCTGCTGTTTGGATTGGATTGGGGATTAATTATTAGTGTCAGTTGAATTACATAAAATGCTTTAATCTTCATACATTACAGAGATGTTTAATTATGTCAGACAAAAATCAAGCAGTTATTTATATGCTGATGGATTATTTTGATTCATATTATGTAGATAAACAGATGGCACATGAAGCTATTTGGTTTGTTTAGTTCTGTTAGACTGTTAGATCAGTTATCGTACTAAATCTGATGCAAGTATGTAAGAGTACTAATACTCCACTACTGCTTTCAAAAGCATACTCAAGTAAAAGTATGAGTATTATCAGTTAAATTGACTTGAAGAGTAAAAGTACTCAATCTGCAGTAAAACGTTCCCTGTCAGTGTTTTTGGATTCATATTACTGCTGTACTGTACATACTGTTGGCTAGTTTAACCTACGGCAATGCATCATGGTTGCTGTCCTTTGAAAACTCCCTAAAAAGTGAAACTTTTCGGAAAGAATCAGCCTGTTTTCAGCTTTGTGACGAGGCATTTTCCAGCTAATCCAAAAGAGTTTTTAAAGAGTTTAATAAGCCGAAGAAGAGGGATTATTTTCTCAAACCATAGAGGAACACTTCATCCTTCAGAAAGTTTCAAAGTTACCACATTTGGAGATACGTGATTTGTGTGACATTATAATCTAAAGACTTACTAAAGTTGTCAGACAAATGCAAGTATAAACTTACCTACAGTACTTGAGTACATCTACTTAGTTACATTCCACTGCTGTACTGAGCGCAGTGATGTGGTTTTCAACAGACAGTACATGCACCACCTGCTGGTTCAGCTATAAACACCACTTTAAGCTGTTCTGAGTGGTGCAATTTAATTTTAATTACACATAACACAGCATTGATAACACCATTATTTTAAGTAGTTTGATGCATGGAGAAAATCTGATTATTTTAAAAACAAATTAATAGTGAGCTGAAATCTGCATTTTTACTGTGAGGAACTGTTCATTATCAGCTGCAAGATGTTTTACATAAAAGAGCCGGCTTTATTAAACAGCAATTTTCAACGTTATTACCCACATACGGAAGGTGAATTAATAAAACTCAAACTCAAACTGAAATATATTTGCATAATATGTATTCAGGAGTTCATTAACTTAATGAAATTCTTTGCGGTGTTAGATATATTTATAAATTAGGTGTAGGCTCAGCTTGAAACACCTAATTTAGAGGCGCTGTTTGACACTTTTATCAAGCATCATCATAACAACAAATAATTAGTGCTATACCATTGTACTTATTATTAAAGCTTCAGGTTTTAGCCTCAACAGAAGAACGTTTGAACGACTTTTAATGCTTTTTAGTGCAGATAAAATGTGTTTCTTCTTGTTTTTTTACTTTTTTTTGAGTTAATGTATTGTTTTTTTTCATATGTTGGTGAATATGATTAATTAATACATTAATCAACTCTCTGCACCACTGTTTATATGCAATCCCATGCATGTAGCTTAGTTTTATACCTCTGTTGAGCAAAATCTCATACATTTAATAACCAAAAGCTTCAAAATAGACGTTTATGAAACTGTGAGTCTTCCTGTGAGGGGTTGCACGTTGGAAGAAGAGTACATTTAAGTCAGTTTCCCCAACAGTTGGCCAGAATTTAGTGAAAACCGAGCCCGGTTACACCCATTCTGCAGAACGCTCCTTGAAAGAAGACCAGAAATCATCGGAAAGGAAACTAAGACGTATAAACCGCAGAATCCTATGCTTTCACTGCATATTTATTTCAACACAATACAGTATATACAGTTTCAAAATAAATTGCAAATCTTTGAAAGAGCAGGAGAGAGAGAGAGAGTAAAAGAAGTCGCCTAAGGGAACATCACCAGTGATAAGCATTATGACTGTCACACTTTTCAGCTTCTTAACATAAACATTCATATAGCACAAATCAAATCTTGAGTACAGAGAATGTATTCATTCAATGAGTTCAAATCAAACAATGCATTACACTGTATACATAACCATTTGAAGAACAAAATCAGAATCATTTAACATATCCAGCAGTTTCATTTGATAAATAGAATGATAGGATAGGATTTAAAAGGCAGTTAAAGTTTCCGTCCCAAAAAAGAAAAGCAGAGAAACAGAACGAACCCAAAAACAACAAAGTAATAAAGTTTTGAATGAAACTTTCACCACATCTGATGAGCTGATATACTTTTACTTAAGTTAGCATTGTTTTCTATTTTCTCCAAAGCAATGCAGATCTTAAGATAGTCGGCTGTGAGAAAAACACATTACGTCACACATCTCAATAAGCTGAAATAGTAGCACGACCGTAGGCTGGATTTTTCCAAGGACACATAATACATCTTTTTTTTTTTTTTTTTTTTTTTTTTTTTTTTTTTTTTTAAAGTTACACACAACTTTCCTTCACGCACTCACACTCGCGCAGCACACAAACACACACTCTCAGAGTCATCGCGTTTATGTAAAGGACACGCTGACGGACACGCTGAGCATCCTCAGGTGACAGATGACTGTCAAATAATTTTTCGTCAGCTCATTGTCGCTGTAAGATCCTGGCATCGGCGATAACAGGTTTTTAAATGCTTCAGTATTCTCAGGAAACACCTCTGCAGTGTATACAAGGTGGGCGCTGTGCATGGCAATGAACAATACAGCTTTGCATATAACATACTAGTTTCTTTGATATGGTGTGTAATTAAAAAAAACATTCTGGTCAGACTCTCTGATGACACCAAAAACTCACATGGAGAGGCACAATTAGTTAGAAAACTGTGATTTCTGTGATGCACAACACGTGTAACTATAAAGCGAATCGTTTTTTAATTTTGCAAATGTGTGTATGTATAAACATCTGTGTGTGTTTGTGTGTGTGTGAGAGAGGATGAAAAAAAAAATCTGAATAAATGAAAGAAACTGAGAATTCGAGTGGACACACATTGGAAACGGAAAAGTTTTTGGAGCAAGAGTTGGCAGGATAACAACTTGATGCCAAAAAAAGACAGTTCTAGCCAAGTTTCAAGTCCTCCTGCCAATAAAAAAAAAAACAGAAAAACCCCCAAAACTATGTTGAAAGTAATCTTCACTCCAGCAATGTCCTTAAAATCTTTACGAGGTGGCATAAATCAGAAGGTTGTCACTGGTTGTTATAGATCTGCATAGTGAGGTGTGGCTCCTTCCCCTGACAGGAAACCATTGAAAAATAGGGAATGTGGTGAAAAGCTGCTCATACGAAAAGTACGTGACGTGTGAAAAAAAAAAAAAAAAAGCCTGCTGTTCATTGGCAGAGTGAAGGTATTTTGGACTGATGCTGTGCCACGGTGCCTTGGCTGGATCGTGCTGCTCTGCAGGGCAACATTTCCATCAAGTCTCACAGTCCACTTCTTTATGTGCAGCTGGGTTGCTCAGCAGACCATCAGCTTTCATTTTCCTCAACTGTATAGGATGGAGGAACAGCGCCTGAGCACCTGCCCAACTCCCCTCTTCAGGAGAAATCCTTTCTTTGGCTTCATTTCTCATTAATTTAAGCCTGATGCTGACAAACAAACATTTTTGCATCCCCTCCTGTCGCCCCATTAATGCATTCTGCTGGCTATGCTTTTTTTGTGACTCCAGTACCTGCCCTAAAAGGTCTCTCTAAACGGCTGGAATAGAGCATTGCATCCAGTTTCTTATGATCTAAAGAGACCTGATTGATCCCATCCAAAGTGCAGATACATCTGAAAATAAGTTCGCAGTTTACGACACGGGGCCTTTGTGGAGAACATTTTCTGTGCTTCAGCAGCAGAGTGGTCCACTCATGAGTGATGATACATCAGTGGGGCTATGTTGTGGATAATGGCTCAAAAAGCCTGTCTTTCAACTCAGATGAATCTTTACTCTTTTGAGAGCAGCTGCAGTCATAATCTCTTCCAAAGAAAAGCAATGTTTGGCTCCATTAGCCAACATACACCTCTGCAGGACCTTAAATAGGGTAAGATTGCTCTTCCAGGTGGCACTCTGGGAGAGATGTTCACCCACAGGTGTCAGCATGCTAGAAGTTAGCAGGAAAGTCTTGAGAATGTGTTACTGGAAAGAAGCTGCTGATCCCAAAAGGAAGAAAAAAAGTCAATGTGGTCCTGGGTTATGGGAGTAAGAAAACATGCTGGTAGGTGAGAGTTATGATGAAAGGAGCTGGTCCCCTTCACTACCAACTCTTGTCACTCAGGTCTATGCATCTGGAGGCTCACTGACATTACAATGAGTCCATATTACTTTGGTTTATACTTGACACATCTAAAAAAACAACTACAACTCCCTAAAGTCTGTTAGATGAGACAAAAACTAACCAATCACAAGTGCTTATAGGAGTAGTTACTCTAAATCAAGGTTGTTTAGCTACTATAAGCTACTATAGCCCAGCTGTGGAACATTGAAGTTGAGGAGGCCAAGGACTCCACTACTGCTAAAGCTTGTTTAGGAGCTAATGATAGTTACAAGTAGCATCAAGAGTTACAGTAGACGATCTTAAGGCTTGCTTTCAGTCATGATCAAGCTAAAATGACAGAAAATCACTAGTTCCAGCTTCTCAGGTGTGAATATGATCTGGTTTTTTTTTCATCTTCTACGATGTTGAACTATAACTATAACTATCTTCAGGTTCTGGACTGTTGGCTGGATAAAACAAGACATTTGAGTGTTTCAACTTGGACTTTGGGAAACTGTGATGGAGATTTTTCACTATTTTCTGACATTTTATGGGCCAAACCAATCAATTATTTGAGAAAATCATGGACAGATTTATATATTTTTGAACCCCAGGGTCCTTCTACCACTTTATAATGTACTCTCAGACATGAGGAGCAGAGCATTCACTGTACTGGTATGTTTATTTTATATCATTAGTTAAGCTTTGGCCATTTTAAACTGTTACTTGATATTGCCATAAATAATTTTTGGAGTTTAAACAAAGGCAATAAAAGATTTGCAGTGGTCTAACTCTGCATGTGACAACCGGAGAGAGTCTCTTCCAGGTGTAAATGTATTCCAGGCTTTGACCTTTTTACACAGTGACCTTTTCAGCTGATAGAGGAGAATCAGTCCCTCCTCATAGAGGTTTTTCGGTTTTACATGTGGTGTTCTTTGATCCGTGTAGATCGAATGACAAAGGCTTGCTGAGCGACGACAGGTTTGATTATTTGGCAGTCATGGCTCACTGAAAACAGATTTTTCAGGAACTCCAACTATCGAATGAAATATTTAATATCTCTGTGGTTGGACGTTTCCATGAATACACAAATTAACAGGAATTTGCTTTTCCGCCGTAGAGCCAGCATGAGCACACTTGAATCTGCATCCTTCTTTTGCTGCTTGGATATGAAACTGGGAGTTTTACATTATTAAAGGAATTTGGGGAAATTAGTATATACGCCTTCTTGCTGAAAGTTAGAAGAGAAGATTGATACCACTCTCAAAAGTGTCCGCTTAGCTTAGCTTGACACAAAGACTGAAAACAGTCGGCAAACCTGGCCAAGAAATATACCCGCACATAACTCCAGATAAAACTGCTAATATTTATTTTTACACCCCAGCTTTTGTGTCGATTAAACCTACAAAATACCAAGTGTTTCAGAGGTGCCAACAGGTGGATTTTGTGACCTTCAGAAAGAACCAGGGTAGCCGTTTCCCCCCGTTTCTATTCTGAATGCTAAGCTAAACCACCTGCTGGCTGTAGCTCCATATTTCCAGTAGATATCAGAGTGGTATTGATCTTCTCATCTAACTCTCGGCAAGAACGAATAGTTCATTTCCAAAAATGTCAAAAAACGCCTTTAAGAATTTCCTAAGAAGGAATCACAGCAGCAATATTTCACCTGGCCTGGGTAGCTCTAAGAGGGTTAAACGATAAGGAGAATGTTTTCGGTGGCTGCAGAGCACAGAGCGACTCTGCGTGAGGAAACCTGAAGGATTTGTTCTCCGTCTAAAGGTTTGGACATCTAAAACAAACACAAGCTTTTAAATGGGCCACTAATTTAATCAGTTAAGGCTTACAACCAATGGACTGTCAGGCATTTTGAAAGGAGCCTCTTTCACACATCAGTCACAAGTCCTCCTTGAATAGTTTTAACAAGTGACTACCTCAATCGGCTTTCGGTGCGGTTCAAACGGCTGCACAGTGCAACATCAACATGGTAAATTAGCAATGATCTGCCGTCCAAACTTAATCTTTTTACGTCTTCCTGAAAATTGGACTTTGTATGGGTCTCTGTTTCATCTCCTTGCTGAATACAGTTTTTTTTTTTTTTAGATTTAGCTGAGTTCACCGCTGTACAGTATGTGGGCTGCCAGGCTTTTCAAGAATTGAATTCATTAAGTAGATGAAAAGAGAGAGCCAACACAGAGTTCAACACAAAGTCACTTTATTAAGTTTTAGGGCCAGGTGGAGCAACTGAATAAGGAATCTTTCTGACCAGGAGCTCTTTGTTCAAGTGGATGCTGGCTCTGTCTGGGAAGAACAGACAGAGGAACGGGAGTGATAGTTGGCTAAGTGGATCCAATTAAATGATGTCCAGGCATCTGATGATCCAGATGATCCGAAAAAAAACCCAGCAGCTCCAGTCAAGCCACACATCAAAAGTCAAAATATGAATTCAAAAATCAAGAAAAAAGTCCCAGAAAGTATGCACCATTTAACCAGCAACAAGAAATTGCAGTGTATGTAATGTCCCCGCTGTCGCTCTCGTTAGCATCGAACGAGACATTAGTCCCCCCGCCCCGAAAAACAGAAGTTGATCATTAGACATGATGGGATGTGGTGCACCAGATGCATTGGTGTAACTTATCCTCTTCTGTAGCCTTTGCTTTGTGTTCTGCTTGTGGGTGTTTCTTAAAATGATCGGTGTCCATGTGATCCATGCCAGTTTAGCACTGTCAAACCTTCATGAAGTCGTCTCTTACACATCCTTACATTTTTTTTTAACACGTGGACATCAGATCTTTTTAAACGCTAGTCAGTACAGTCTCTGACCACGTCGAAGTTCTGACAAATTTAATATCCAGTACTTGTTACTTTCTGTTTTCTCATATATCTCCAGCGGTAACATTTGAGACACGGTGCAGAAACTCAAAAAAAGAAAAGAAAAGAAGCATTAGGCGCTCTCAAAAAAGAATGACAACATAATGACATTACACCAAACATTTTGACAGTCCAGTGGACTGTTTGAGGGCAAGTGCCAGCACATCCGATCCTGGGAAGGTCACAACACCAGCCTGATTGGCAATCCGTCGGAAAACACACTTCATTCCAGGCGGAGAGTCCTCTTTACACAGATATTCATAATCCTTGAATACGGGTTTATCAATCCGGGAAATGTCAGGAGATGACATTTCTCAATCAAAGGTGGGCGTGGGACTCGTATCCTTTTCTAAAATGTTTTGTTGGTGCCTCTGAATAACACAAATACTTTAGTCCTTCGACATTTGTTCCTCACTCGCTTCATTCTCTCTCACAGTTGTTCCTTGAATCCTGTCTGTCTATACGTGCTATTTGGTTTAGCAGAGGTGTTCCTTTATTAACAGTCCAAAACTGAGTTTCCCTGCTGTCCTCATTGCATGTCCACTTCCTCCTCCTCCACCTCACCATAGGTTAGTTAGTACACCTGATCA
Source organism: Argyrosomus regius (assembly GCA_946959425.1). Lineage (NCBI taxonomy): Eukaryota > Metazoa > Chordata > Actinopteri > Sciaenidae > Argyrosomus > Argyrosomus regius. Next base: position 20,399,497 of record OX336898.1, on the reverse strand, counting down.
CCAGTGTTCATGCAGTAAAGGTTCATCATTATTTGATCTGCTGTACCTGACCTACCCAAGTTTAGTGAATTCTGAGTCCCGCTCTTCTCTGCTGCAGCCAAGAGTGGCGGTCCTCGGGGACTGGACCTTGCTGATTTCCTCAAGGGCACTGGCCAGAGAATCCAGGTCCCCCGAGTCCTGGTGTTGGACTTCCCACAGGCTCAGAATCACTGATGATGGGCTCTCCTGGCATGCAAAGTAACACAGGTTCCTACGGGCCAGAGAAAATGGAATATTATATTAGAGCAGGTGGCAAGGAGAATGAATGAGAGTGGCAGTTAATAGTGGTTCAGTAATGAAGTGAATGCCTTGCACTGATTATGATAAGAAGGCCAACGCAAAGACATTTTTAAAGGGGGCACTCCAGCGGTTGCACGTCTATAAACTTCAGAGACAGATTTAAATAAAAGAATGTGCAAAATCATCACAAAATATCCTGATTGAAAGTCCACAAAAGTGGATCCTACATTTCCCATAATACAACCCTTTCATTAGATCATTTCTGCCTCTTAAACGTGCAATTCTTTCAAACTTCACACCTCGAGTTTGTAATGCCGGAGACAACCCCAAAGATCAAGATCATCAGAGGCAACAGAAGACCTTAAATTAGTGTTTTCACAGGCTAAAAATACCTTCTCGAAAAAGTAACCTAACCTCGCCAAAAATGAGACTGAGCAATGATTCTATTTAAGGTGGAAATCAATTGATCTGACCATTAGTCAGACAGAAATAGCCCAGCAAGCAAAGATCCAGTAAACTGTTTTGTCTCCGTGTGGTTACGGGAAAAATTCAGTTCCAGTTTGTGAACACAATGTTTTACTGTCTTTACCACAGGCTTATTTTCCTCCTCTGCTGTTGTTATAACACATATCCAACAGAGTGCACTGTTTCATTACAATGGACTTTCCTTTGTTGCTGCCATCTCCCCTCTTTTTCCTCTCTCTCCCATTTCCCCTCCATGCTATGATTCCCACACATTCAGAGATATAATTACAAAAATCAGCTTAACTAGGTAGAGGCATTCCCATTACATGCTTTTTTTTTTTTGTTGGTGTGTTCGACTGGGCTGAAATCCTCTCCCGTTCCTCTGTCACAGATGTTTGTTTTCAGACTCGGTTTAAGTGAAATTCCTTAATCACATAGTTTCTGTCACAGTTTCTTAGTTAACTTTTCCCTCTCATGTTTCTCCAACTGGCAAGAAAAATAGAATACTCTACTTTCAGTACTTTTTATTTTTTCTTTCTTCACCCCCCTCAAGAGCTTGATGGAGCTGACTGCACAGATCTAAGAGTCTTCATAGCTATAAGCACTTAGATTATTGACTTCTCCTCTGAAGCGCAAATAGAGATCGGCCCGTACCAAACAACAAAAATCCTCCGCAGCCTACGCAGATACTGACCTGGAACAAACTCTGGAGAGTTAAACAGAGGTTGAGGGATGGAAAGCATGCAGAGGTGCTGCTAATGAAGAGTGCTAACATGAACACATTTTCTTGCCAGAGGCTGGCCTGTCAGCGGTCTGAGACCTTCCTTCAGATTTCTGCAAAACACGGCATCTTCTCTCCAGTAATTCTGACTGTGCTAAAGTTGGTCCTTACATCTCTCCCTCCTCTCCCTCCTCGCTCTCTCTCGATGTGCATGTGTTTCTCGATCTATAATGAAATCAGCAGTGTGGCGTGTTACTGAAGGCTGGTTGGTGATGGAAGATTAGGGCTGACATGGTGCCTGAATTCCAGATTAAAAATAGTATTCAAAGCGGGGCAACGTTTACATAGCAGAGAGAGAGACCAGAACATGCAGCATTTCTGCTTTCTACTCATTATTCTGTAATAACGGGCAACAAAACATACCATTTTATTCACATGTCTGTGCTTGTGTAACACACGGATGACTCAGCAATATGTAAACTGCATATGATAAAGGAGGAGAATGAAATGTAGGTTTTCAGAGTGCTATAATTCATACCTGTCGATGTGGAGCTTTTGAGCCAAGAGCTGCCAGTCCTTCCCCTTGGCATTAGCGGTGTCAAAGGTGGCGCTGATCCGCTGACGGATGGACAGGGGGATTTTAAAGGCCCTTGACCCTGTCTGAGAGGTGATGGTACAGTCTGACTGACTGAAAAAGGGAACCACTCCCTTTTCATTCTGGCGGCAACAGCAGAAGAAAAAAAAAGGAAAGAGGTGTTAGGGTGATCTTGATATTGCAGCCGAAAGCTCAATATGAAGACAAGGACAAGGACTTATCAAGACAATTTGCAATCTATACATGAAAAGCTCCCAGAGAGGCTCATTAAGCAAGCTCTTAAATCAAATCAAGAGTTATTCAGTGTAATAAAAGAACCTATTAACAAGCCGCATGACTGCCCACGCACCGAGCACATGCCGCCTCCGACACTCACCTCCACTACAGACGTGTAGACCTGTAGTATCTGCTCCTCGCCTTTGACCTGTCGGACGCTGATCTTGCAGGAGAGCTGAGACGAGGAGTGGCTGTATCGCTCCAAAGAGAAGGCACACTGCAGGGGACGCTGGTTACTGGCCCACACCTGAGAAAAGGAGAACTCCTGCAGGGGCGAGGACAGACAGAGGGCGGACGGGGAGAGAACGATGAAAGGATTAGGCAGAGGAGACAAACAAACTCATTAAATCCGTGCGTCCGTTATTTGAATCCTACTTTGCCACCCACTTTGCTGTTCACATGATTAATTAAGAGTGAATGAGTGGCCTCTTTAGCCAATCAATGATATGACCTAATCACACGGTTTTACCCCCTCAGAAAGAGCAACAACATCCAGAGCCCCGGGAAAAAAAAAAAGTATTCTGTCAACATTGGAGAGAGCTGGAGTCATTAGTGCAAAAATGCAATAAATTTGAAATTTTTTGACTCACTGTTGCCTGGGAGAAATGATTGGGCTTTGCCCTACAGTGTGGCTAGTCTTACAAGCAATCATTACAGACCTAAGCCAACATTATTAGCAGAAATAGTCTATTTAATGACATAAACATCATCCTCTGAATACTTTTCTAGTAAACACACAGCCCACAGCATTAAAATCAGAGTTTCCAAGTCAGGTTGTATTTACCACTTTGTTGGCTTGTTATGATTTCTTCTCCAAATTATGATACTCCTAATATGCCTTGAATATGCTTGTAAATGCCAATTTTGTTAGATCAGGAACAGTAATGTGATTATGGAATTAGGACAGAGATGCCTTAATTTACCCAGTTTGCACTGCATTTTCCTCAAAAGTGGCGGCTGAAAAAACCAAAAGTAACAGAGCTGCGGGGAGAAGGGAATCTAAGAGGCCAATTTTCGACTTCCATTACTAACTACTGCGTGACCCAGACAGTGGCGCAGTGAGAACAGGTCAAAAACACTGTTTTACGGATGATTCATCCCCTCTTCAGATCCATCAGACAGGAGGATGGCTACTTATAAAAGCCTCCGTTAGGCAAGAGCAGTGTCAGAATGAAAGCCTACAGTCATCTTCCCTCCATAGGACGCTCGTATAGTGGCTCTCCTCCCAAAGAGAACCTTGTTGGTATTCTGCAGGCACTATAGTGGGATAATTCTGCTAATAGGATGTCACTGGTGGAATAAACATCACAGGGCAGGGCAGAACATGCGGTATGTAGACCCCTAGGAAGATAATGTATGTATGTGTGTGAGTTTGAGTGTGTGCGTGCCTGCCTGGCGGTCATAATTAATATTGTAAGGGTGTGTGTGTGGGTGAGATAGCTAGGCCTTAGTGATCTCCTGCTGTGCCCTTGCTGCTGTCCTTTGGCTTTGATGTGACCAAGTAAGAAAAAAAAAAAAGAGTAGGGGAAACTGGTGGAGGAGAGAGTTCTAATGGAGGAACAGAGGAAACCGAGAAGATGAAGGTGCACAGCTTCGTTCCAGATCTGTGACCCTGATAAAGCGGAGTTCATTTTAAATTAGAACTGAGATGTAGAGCCCTGCGTGGGACTGTTTTCTTAATCCCGCTCCCGCTGGATTTCTGACCATTACCGGCCCACTCCTACGTTGTGTGTGTTCCAGACCGCCCGCCTGCAAACCGTGAGCTCTTGGCGCTGGGTCCTGCAGGTTCTCCTCCTTCTACATTTAAACATAACACTTTGATTAGATTTTTGGAGTTCATTTGGCTAAATGATTGGCCTGTTTGCTCATTACGAACCAACAAACCCTGCATGTGTGGCCATGGCGACGGAAATAAACATGTTTGTGTTCCGTATAGTTCACAGCTCGGATCTGTAATCATCAGTTCACGTGGCGTTTTATTGCTAATAACCCAGCAGTGTGATCACTGACTCGCACATGAAGTAACTAACTACAACTCCCACGAGATTTACGTTGATCCAGTCCTCTACCGTGCATGCACATACAGTAAACCTCATTTTAACTGACACACACTCTCACTGTTTGACACTGCCTACCTGGCAGGTGGTGAAAGGCTTGATGCTCCAGAGTAACTGTGGGACGTCCTGGATGGACACCTGGAGGCTGAAAGTGTTCCCCCGGAACAGCATCATTTTAGGCTCCTCCAGCAGCCGCCCGCCCCTGCTGCGCTCGCCCACTGCCACCTCCTGATAGGGAACAGTGTGTGTTGTTTTTTTCCGGCAGGGTTGGGAAGAAGAGAAAAATAAAAGTAGGTATTTTATATGGTTGACAGACTCTCTGTACCAAGCTAGGACTCGGGTACAGCACAGTGCTTTTTATGTGTGAATGAATCGTCAAATATTTTGACAATCAATTTTTAACGTTCAAACAAAAATACCAAACTAGTTTCAGCCTCTTAAATTGAGGATTCTTGGTATTTTGAGACAACAAACTGCAACTGAGTTTTGGACAGCTGGTCAGACAAAATAAGCACTTTGAGGATTGGGCTTTAGGGAAATAGTTCTGTACATTTGCCACTATTTCTTGGTATTTTATAGACCAAATCATGAATTGATTAATTGAGAAGAGAAATAAAAATCATTGTTACTTGTTTGTTCAGTGGATAAAGATAGAGATAGTTGAAGAGTGACAGGAAACCAGGGATTAAGAGAGGGGGACGACATGCACCAAAGGGCCACAGGTTGGAGTCGAACCCTGGACTGCTGCATCAATGTCTGAGCCTTCGTACATGGGGTGCACAATCTACCAGCTGAGCTACAGGTGCCCCAAAACTTTCGTCTTTTACCTAAAAATTGGTTTCAAAGAATAAAATGGGAAGGTAAAAACCCTTCACCCAAACACGAGATAATGCCCAAAGTTAGACAAAATAAATAAATAATACACATACAAGAAGCTTTTAGTAATTGGTTAGAAGCAGCGACTTCTCTCTGTCAATACAAACTCAAACTCTAAATGAAAAATAAAAGCAGAGTGGTGCACCGTGCATTTGTAGGCTTTTTACAAAGCATCCAAAATGATCAGGCCCCCCTAAAAGTTGAAAAGGTCAACGAGCTGCCCAAAAAGAGCCACTGCTGCTCACGACACAGAACCAGACACAAACAAATCAAACAGACAGACAGGCAGCCTAAAAATCAGATAAAGACAGCAGCCCGGACTGTTAGCCAAAAATATTGGTTGTACACAAAGACGAGACATTAACAGAAGAGAGAAATCAAAACAAAAGTCTTGAGTCAATATTATACTTTTTGGCTTCCTGCCTCGTGATATTGTAATTTTTTCCAGATCTATAGAGAACAATAACGTCTGTGAGTTGGTATGTACTTGCATGTTTGTGTTTACATTTTCTTTATCTTGGGAATGCAGAGAGGGGTCGGGTTGTGTGTGTGTCCTGTATGCATTGTGCTTATCCACTCAGTCACACAGCACAGGGAGAAGAGAGAAGAGAGAGAGAGGGATGCAAAGCATACAGGCTGTCTCGAACCTGATCAATTCCTGCTGCAAGCTCACAGGGGAAATTAATTGTCGTATGAAGCACAAACAAAAGCCAACAAAAAGAGAACAAATGAGCAAATAACCATGTCTGACTGATGGAGAGGTGGAGTGAATTGGCTCTTGGCACCTACACCCAATTTCTCTCTGTTCACTGTTCACCACTGAAGCCAAAAAAAGTGAAGCAGGGCTAGTGGCTATACGGTAGAACTGTCTTCACTCCTTCAGAAAAAGCTGCGTGGATTTAATTAAGAAAGAAATTACTCTTGTTTTTTGGCTGCTTGAACAAAAATAAATTTGTGATTTTGAGCGAGCCCACACTGCAAGGACAAGGGCAAACTTTTTTTCTTTTTTTTTGCACAAAGCTCCACTCAAGAGCACAAAGACGAAACCGGAAACCGCATCTGAGAGCGTCGCTCATTTGAACACGTTCAAAAATACTTGTCGCGTGGAATGCAATGCTGAAACACATTTAATTAACAGAGAGCAAATTAAATTACGCAAAGAAAGGGCAGAGAAGCAACCTTGGAGCATCTGTTGTCTTTGTAATTAAAAGCCCCTCTTTGTCTCCTAGTCATCAAGCGATCTCCCAGTGGCAATGTTACTGAACAGGCAGATCTTCAGTGGTGCACAAAAAAAAACTCAGACAGCAATTCTTCCAGGCGAAAACCACCAACCGCTCCACCAAACCAGGGCAATTAAAATCTCTTATGTCATTTATATCATCTATATTTCAACTCTGTTCTATGGATGTCAGTTGGTCTCTTGGTCTGTCCACCACTTTACTCCAGACTGAAGAATCCCAACGACTATATTATGTTACTGTATTATGAGTGGTGACTGTTAATCCTCTGACTTTCCCTCTAAAGCCAGCATGACATTGACATTTAAGGTTTTCAAGGAAATGTCACTGGATGAATGGCCATGAAATTTGGTGAAAACATTCATGTCCAGCTCAGGATGAATCTTTTCAAACTTTTAATTCATAATCTAGTGCCATTATTATTATTCCCCCCCCCCAAATTTGACTTCATCCAATAATTTGTTTTGTTTTTTTCACAAAATACCCACAAAACTAATGACATTCAGCCTCAGCAGGGTTTTGTTTTTAGTGTTAATTAGCACTAACGTTAGCATGTTTACACCCTAAGCTACGATGGTGACAGCAGTAAACATTACTTGCTAAACATCAGCACAATAGCATTGTCATTGTGAGTTGTAGAGCATGCTGATGTTGGCATTTATTTTAAGGCACCATCGTGCCTAAGTACTAAGAGTCGAGGCAAACAAAGCAGGGTTTTTCTCTCTTTCTCCTGTGGTATACAACACTATATTTCGTGATTTATCGTGTCAAAGTAAAATGAAAAAAAACAGACAAAACTATTAAATTCTCAGGAAATGGCACTGTCTTTGCCCTCACACCTGAAATGCCTGGGGCGTGTCGTCCACACAGTAGACCCTGAGGGTGAAGCCCAGAGAGTTGCTGGTATCCGGACTACCAAACACAGCCAGCCTCAGCCTCTTGGCTGCCTCCTGGTTCATCGGCTCCCCGACAAGGGCGTAGCGACCCGGATGCTGCAGCAGCACGTGGCACCTCTGGGCCTCCAGCAGACAGTAGCAGGACGTGCTCTCCTCGTCCACGGACATCACTTCCTTTTGGAGGGGAGAAACATTAGGGAGAGAGAGAGACCAGATTTAGTTCAGGTGCATTAAGCAGACCATTAAGAGTTCATCTTTGGGTTAATCGTGAGAACAGCTCAATACTGGAAGGCTTTTTTTTTTTGCTGATGATTTTTGATTTTTCGGTTTTGAAGATTCAGCACCGAGCTTTACACAGCGGAACTGAGCATGCTGATTCATGATTATTAACATTTCAATTACTGCCAAGACTTAGTTTGCAGAGAGAGGTTTGAACTTAACCATCCAACTGAAGGCTGAACACCATTCAGCCTCTGTTATGTGAGTAATGCTACTATATTAATCTATCTACTCTTTATTGGCGTATTACCTTTAGATAAATACACAAAAAGGCAAAAAAAAAAAAAAAAAAGAGGCATCAGCATTTAAATGGAAGAAGCCACTGTATTGCTATTAAGGATTTTATTAAGACACCTCACAGGCAGTAAACTGGAAACTTTCTCTCTTACACGGACCTGAATGAGGGCCAAATGAATAATCACACAGCCCACTAAACAGATGGGGATACAGTAACACTGACAAAACGGATTAGCGGGGTGCAGTTGTATCCGATGGCCAATTGCTCCTCATCTCGTGCTCGAGCTGCCCTGAATCACCTTTGAAACATAACTGTGACCCACAGGTTCCCTCTGCATATGGCCTGTCTGAGGCATATACAGCAATGCGGGGTAATTTAGTGGCCCACAGATTCCTAAACCTGCCCCATTAGCGCTGCAGCAGACATGAAGGATCTCCATGACATAGCTCATCCCCGCCAGGCGGCTGGGGAGAAATGATGGAGTCAAACTCTTGCAGTACAAAAGTGCAAGCTTTAATGGGAATGGCACTGAGAGGCAGACGGAGCGAGAGAGAGAAGGGAAGAGAGGAAGACAGAGGGGGAGAAAGACCTCCATCTCCCATTATATCACTAATTCCAGAGATTAGGTTTTGACTGAGCATCCTTTCTAAGATAAAGGGCTCATTATTTCACAGTGACAGAGACGGGTCACGGCGTTACATTTTCTTGGAGAACATCTCCTCTTCTTTCTCCGAACCCGTCTGTCTCTTCCTTTCTCCGCTGACTCTCTCCCCTATTCTCTCCTTTCCGATGGCATATAGCTCCCATCAGTGATGGGTCTTTTGATAGCTCCCTTTTGTGCAACGCGGCTGCTGGCAAATTACATCTGTGTAAATGTCACACAGAGTGAAAGGACCGGGCTGGGAGAGAGCCACAGGCGACCCAAGGTCACGCAAACTCGGTGGCTTCGGGGGTCACTCTGCCTCGATGAGGTCCCCGAAGCTTTTTGATGAGGTTAGTTAAACATTAAAAGAGCATCTTAGATATGTCTACTCTGCCAAGAAGGCATGAGAAAATGGCATAGAGGGTGTTTGGATTGAAGTGAGATGTCTGAACAAGTCTCTGTAAGACTGTGAAGTAGCTCTACAGGGCCGGGTTGAAGGACTTTTCAGAGGTGTTATTTTACTGAAAGAGCTTTATGTGAGAAGAAGAAAATCTCACAGCAGCAATCACAGTGATAGCACTTTATTGTATTTATAGCAGTAAAGTCTTAAATCTTTTAAAAAGCACACTTGGTAGTTTTTATATGTTTTTGACCTCACACTGAACTGGGCACATTAACCTTTTCACAGTTCTTTTTTTATTAAAATCTGTTGGTGTGTCTGCAAATGTTCAATACAGACTCCAACGTTTTGTTCATAAAAACTATGGTAAAGATAAAAGCTAAAGATAGATCTTTGATAGTAACAATGATGAAATTCATATTTTGTTTTCCTTGACTAGATGTTTCACTGACAAAATGAGCACCACCTGTCTTGTGAGCACGATGCGATGATGATGATGATGATGGAGAAAAACCTGGAAAAGAGGCAGCTTGCAGCAACAGTCCCGTTACATGAAGTGTTTGTCGTGTCTCCCGTAAAACACAACATCTGCAAGCATGTTGGAGTAAGTTGCACACGCTGAAGGTGAAGGTGCAAGGTGGTAGCACTGTCACCTCACAGCAAGATGGCTCCAACCTCAGCTGGGGCCTTTCTGTGTCTCCGGGTACTCCGGCTTCCTCCCACAGTCCAAAGGTCAACTGGTGACTCTAAATTGACCGTAGGTGTGAATGGTTGTTTGTCTCTACGTGTCAACCCTGTGATGACCTGGCAACTCGTCGAGGGTGTGCCTTCCTATTCTTCCTACCTACCCTCTCACCAAATGTCAGCTGGGATTGGCTCCAACCTCCTGGATGAGGATAAGCGATTATGGAAAATGGATGAATGGATGGGTTATGTTAATATTTGATGTTGTGATAATGACGTTAACTTAGAGCTAGTGGCGCGCTGGGGATTTAAAATGTTATGTTTTAGAAAGCAGTTAACCAAACACAATGCTAACTTCAATGTTAACATTAGTTTTATTATGTAATGTTGCAGTACAATGCAGTAGCAAATACTTAAATGCAAAGTAACTTGTACTTTGAGTAATTTAATGACCAGATACTTTTTAAAAATCTTATTTGAGTCATTTTTTTTATGAATATAGATTTTTAGTCCTCTAACCACCACTGGCTACAAGTCACCCACTCACTGTTTGGGATTTCCCATTTGACTAAGATGACAATAATAATGTTAAAGTAGCTGAATCTATCTGTCTGTGTGGTGGATAGCATTTCACATACAGTAAATCCAAATTCTGAGCTTAAATATTCATACTCACTGGCAGTCATAGTGGTCCCGGTATAATAATTGAGGTGATACATATTCCTTCATGCCTTTATCTACATTAATTAAACTTATATCTGCAGGTGTGTCCATTCCAACAGTTGTACCGTGCTGAATCACAATGGTATAAAGATTTTCAAACTATTTTATATTACAGATACAGTTTCTCCATATAATAAATAAAAACAACAGCAGTATGTACAAACATAATTGTGTCGTTCCCTTCTAATTTTCATGAATAGCTCCGATGCAGAATCGCAGATTCATGAAAGAGTAATGGTTTAAAATACCATTATCATTAAACTGGGAAAGAAGTGAACGTTTCAATGACTAATAGTCGTCATTTGCATTTGGTCTGACATTTCTTTTGGATGTATGACAGCATGAGGTAGAGCTTGAAAGGCTGAATTTTATGCAGAATGACGAATCTGAGCTGGCAACCCTGAAATCAGCTCCGTGCTTGCATGACTACACTGCAGGATGAAAATTTTCATCAAAGTAGGTTGGAGCAGTTTTATCAGTCCGTATTGATATTCCGGGCACTGGTGAAGTTGTGTGTTTGCACTTGTTAACATTCTGCATTGATGTTGCAGCAGTGAATGTGGACCTGATAATTACAGCTGAAGTTTAACAGAAATGGCTCACCTCCCACTTGTTGTCCTGCGTTTGCCTCTTTAGCCGAATGGTCCAATTATCAGCAGCAACCTCCGCACAATGGGCTATGGTCATGGCTATAGGACAGGACAGGTCAAGGCCTGGTGGGCCATACATGAGGGCAGGGCTCAAAAAGATCTCCGGCCCCTCCTCGGACACAGTGCTGCAAACACAGAGGTACAGTTAAGACACATATTTAAAAAAAAAAAACATATCGCATGACATCAAAAACACATTTTTTTTTTCTCAGCATTAAGACAGGATAAAAATAAACTGCTAATGAATCACCGCTTAAACAAGCATTCAGATAGCAAAGTGTGACCCTTGCCTCCGAACAAAGTAAACTGAAATCCTTGGACGCTCATAATGAATCAGTCCCTGACTAGCTGACACACAGACACACAGATAGAGGAAGATTAAAGCACCAAGACTAATGGACAGTGGGGCTAGGGAGGACAGGCTTTAGCACACAGCGTGTAAGCTTCGTGGGTCGATGGAGCTTATGAAGCCTGCTCTGGCCAGCCTGGTGACAGATTAGCTGGGCCAAGCTGCTCTTGGCCAGGGGCCCAATCTTGGCTGGAAGCCCTGAAGACTGAGAGCAATCAATGGGACCACCATCAGTCATGCAGTTGGCCCGGCTGGACACCTCACATATACAGGACACAATATTGGTGCTGTTGTCACTGCAGCAGCATGGATATTTCTCAGCATCATTAATATAACTGCAGCAGGGACAAACCCCTGACATGCAGGCACAGATGCATCACAAATGTGTGTATAAAGCGCGCATGGACTCACACATGCGCGCGTGGAAATGTAGGAAACAACAGAGCCGGACGTGGAAATTATCATTTTTATAGGTTACACTTCATAAACACAGATACATTTTACCATATGAGGCAGGAAGCAGCTTTTTATTATGCAGTTTGTTCACAGTGAAGTAGTGACAAAAATAAAGTATGCTCAACAAAATCAGTATGCATATTAAATGAACCTGATTTTTGAGCCACTACACTATTTTTCCCACATCGAGGACGGTAATGAAACAGATCATCTAAGAAAAGAGAAGTATTAAATCTTTCGAAAAAACACATTACTTTCTCTTTGAGGGGTTTAACTGCAGTGACATTCAAAAGACATTCAAAAGTTGAAGCTGACTGACCAATCAATGCCCGTGTTGGATGATTTCTTGTTAGTAAATAATGTAAAAGTACATTGATTTCCTATATGTTAACTGCAAAACCAGTAGAGCTTCAAGCGACAGTTATCTTCATGAATTATTTTCCCAATAAATCATTGCAATTAACTGGGAATTAATCAATTCTCCATCATTATTTCCTAGAGCCAAAGGCGTGATCTACAGATGTCTTGATCACGTCTGATCAGCGGTCCAAACCCCCAAAGATAACCAGTTTATGACGGGCAAATCCTCCTTTTTAAGAAGCAGGAACCGACAAACGTTTGGCATTTTAGCTTGACTAAAACAATTACAACAGCTGTCAATTAATTTTCTTTTGACCGACTAATTGATTAATGATCTAACTGTTGCAGCTCGCACACTGCAGCACATCCTGTACACTAGCATCCAGCTACTGGTAGTCAAAGTGTGAACACTTTCATATTTTACTTCTTGTCAGTTATTTTTGAAATTCAAATTAAGAAAACAGCATTTCAACTGGAGCTGATTTTTTTTTTCCTAGTAGTTTCCATCACTACAACAATTACCTGTAAGATGCATGACAATTGTTTTATGTATGAGACGGAGGTGGGAAGGTGAGGTGTGATGTATGAGCGTGTGCGTGCTGAGAGGATAGCGTTCCCTGACGGCACAATGTGTGGCTGAGGTTGTTAGTCTCCTGTTATTTTCACAGCTTCTGTTGCTGAGTACTGTGTGAAACTTTATCCTTCATTATGCTGTTACCAATCAACACTAAAAAATTAAAAGGGGTTATGATCTGCTGTCTAAAAATAAAATCATGCAACCAGACAGCACTGTGGCCCTGCAGCTGCACTTTTGTGCTAATCAGCCCCAAGCTCAGAGGAAACCAAGGTTACCTGCTGCTTAGAGTATGGTAATTAGCCAGATTGCCTGTGAGCAAAGATTAAAGATGGTTATTTAGCATCTCTGATTGTGGTTATGAGAACAAAGAGATAGAACTCCAGGACGATGGTTAAAGTATAGATAGTAGATTGGGGTTATTAGTTAAATCTGGTCTCATGCACCACGCCTCTTAACTCACATCTGTCATATCATCCAGCATGACATTAATTCTTTTCCTGTTCCTCAGACACAACATGACAACAATTATAAATACCACTTTGACAATGCCTCATTAGTGTTTGACAGTCTGTCTTTCAAGCTCTCGGAGAAGTAAAGGGTCAGATTTTAAAAAGATTACAACCATAAGACTGAACTTTACACGTGGAATTTCATATTCTGAGTTAAAGGGTCAGTTCACCCTAATTAAACCTACTAAAAAGGAGTTTTGAACTGGTTATGGAACCGTCTGATGGCCTCATTCGCTTATGTAGGTCATATAGAGGCCATCAGAGAGAAGATTGGCTGTTTCTAGAGCCTATGTTTACATGTTTCCTGTCAAAGTTTTACAGCGAGTAGCATGTTAGTGAGTTAAAGTTATAATATGTAACATGTCTGCATTAAATTGCTAAAAATACTACACCTGTGCCGCACATTTTGTTGCCTTGTGTACGCACACTGTCCCAAATGTTTCCCACTTACTTCTAGCTGCTATGGGAAGTCAGCGAACGTGACTAAACATAACATGAATTACACTTAAATACCTCGTTTGCGAACATGATTTATGCCACATCAGGCAGATTTTCATCAAAAATGGTGCTTGTTTAACAATGAAGACAACAATTCCCATGATCCCATGCTACTTCACAATGTCTTATGTTACTGTTTTGATGTGAGGGACCCCTACAGGCACAAATTGCATACGAGACATTTAAAAATGAAGCAGGAGGAGAATTTTTCTTTAGATCATTTTATTTTTGATGTTATATTTTGTTGCGCATGGCTGAAACCAGGCCAGGATCAGCAAAGAGAGAAAGAACCAATGATAGAGCATGGGTGAAAACACAAGTCAACCTTGGTCAGTTATTCAACAGATGGAGAGAACTGTGGGATTTGAAAAGATTCAAACTGAATTGACCTCCTAGACAGGCATGCTATATGTGTTTTATTCATTAAATGCATTATGAGACATGGAATGGATGTAAAGGTCAATAACTGTTATACAACTGATTTATAATGTAAGATTTTATGTTGGCCTTACTTCAAAGGGCTGGTTTATTATTATAACATTTCAATGTCATATTGATGGCTTTCTCAACAAAATGAGTATTACCAAGAAACCAAGTCGGCTTACATGTAACCGAGGTGCATTAACGGCACTCAAACAAAGTTTTGTCAAACTGTTGTCATATTACAGTTATTAATCTTACATAACCAGAAATAGATACATTACCTTAACGCTACACATCCTGCAAACTGCTGAGTATAAAAAATAAGTTGCTTCTCTCTTTAACTCGCTTCTAAAACAAATGCTAGCCAGATCAAGATATTTACGACAAAAAACACTACCGCTTTTGTCCACAGGAGTCGCCAGACTCAACACAAAATGCAACATTTCTTTTAGTTGCTTTAAACAAACAAAACTTTAGCGGTATCTAGCCGTGCATGATGCAGATTGTCAATGGAGATGAATGGAATTTAATTTGGGGTGTTCCAATAAAAAAAACAAAAAAAAAAACAATCCTCTTTCCTGAAACAGCGTCCCCATAATTCAGGATAAAATCTAAAGAACACGATGTGAACAGCTTCGGTTCTTTTGACAGCCCTTTAATTTATTACCAACGTTTCCTATCTAATGCTCAACACCCCTATAGACTATCAATAGCCAGTGTTAGCATTTTACGCTAGGCAGGTAGCCAACAACTACAACAACAACAAAAAAAGGAAGCACTGAGGCAATTTATCAGATTTTGTGCAGCTCCCTGCAGAGACACGAAAAGGCTTTTTTACACTCTTGCAGTAGTATTCCCCGAGATGTGTAAACAGACTTTGATGTGTAAAATGATGTGTTCATTTTTAATATTCCACTCAATACAAGCATTTAACAGCTTCAATTAAGTGCTTGAACACGTCAAGAAAAAAAATGTTTTCCAACTTTAGCGACCCAAAGTTGCACTGATCAATATTTTTATGTGAACAATGGGTTTAATGACTACGTTATGTAAAAGGTGTCGCTGGTTGTGACCCGCAACGAGAATTATCAACTGACTCTGCAGTTTCACTCAGCTCTAAGGAGCATTTTTAATGTCTTTTAATTAATTGCTCGGATTATACGCAACTTAACTGCAGGCAGGCAGCTGTTTTCAGCAAAAAAAACAAAAAAAAAACTACACTACCTGCTCAGCACCAAACAACAGACTGATAAAACCGGGCGACTAACTGGGAAACACAGCAGAGCATTTAGCAGCTAAAGATATTTCCCTAAGGAGTTAGTAGAGATGAACGTTTGTTAGGTGGCCAGTGATGCAACTCCATAATAATGCTAATTTTGCTCTGTGTCTGCTGGATGAGTAAATATAGGCAGCTGTTTGCTTGCACTTTAGCCACAGCATCTGTATAAGATGATAATAAGTCAGTGCTGGATTTAGAGCTTGTTGGGCTGCACAAAAAAAATCAATGAAGGCAGGTCCGTGGGTGAATTTGAGGTGAATATTTTGGTTCAAGGCGCTTAGTAAAGTATTGGTAAAAGATAAATAGTTGGTCAACTTAGTTGGTACTAACAGTGTAAATAACATGACATCAAAAACGATCAACATCCATGAAAAATGCGCTCAAAAAGACAGCATGACACTCATCGACTCATTGACTCAAACCTGTGGAAATCCCATCATACCAGGCATATTTTGTCACACACCGTGATCCTGCCCTTGGACAACCCACTGTCCCCCTGCTGAGCTGGAGAAGATCACACACAAAACAACCTTGTAAAGCCCAGAGGATGAACGGAAAGCTCTCGCGAACACCTGAAACCGAGCCAGTGCTGATCGATTCCTATTCTTCGCAGAGGAAAGCATCGTCTTATGTAGATGGCCGAGGTTTGAATGGGAAGAAAGGATCCAATTTCTCCCGTGGACTCTGCGGCTGTCAGAAGATAGGCTTTGACTGACAGCTCAGCGGTGCACGGCTCCTGCAGCTTCTTAAACGACAGCCAGAGAAGTAAACAGCATCAGGCTTATCAGAGCAAAGCAGGAGCCTGGAGGGCAGCAGCTTGGCTGAATTGGGAAGACTTTAAGCAGGGGAGGGTATAACCAGCCCACTAACTGAGCTCTGAGCCAGAACTTATAAATGACCTTTGATCTGTATCTTTAACCGGATGACCGTAGGCACTTAATGCGTGGGTGGAGGTGAGGTGAGATGACAGTTGAATTTCAGATGGCGCTAAATGTCAGTTTTGATTCTCCCTCTGATGTGGAAGGGGGATTTCATTGAGAAGCGCGGGCGGTTAGCCGCGTTGTTAAGGTGTTATCTTGCTAGCAGGGTTTCACACATACCTGCTGACACATTGATACTGTCTGCTATAAATCAAGAACATGTCCAAAAACTGACTTCTGGTTGTCAGATAGCTTTTGAGGCTCTGTTGCAAAGAAGTCAAAGATATTAGACTCCTTTTCAAATGGTTCTTATCTATCATGCCATTTTCTCTTTAAGTAATAGCTTTGAAGAAATCTCAACGGCAAAGTTACAGAAATAGGCTCCAGCTGGCAGGCAACAGTCATCTAAACTTTGTGGCATATCACGTACCACCGAACCAGAAACCAAATCAATATCACCCGTCATCAAGACTTCACAATTTTCACCACTCTAACCAGTCACGATGGAAAGAGATAGTGTCACAGTTATGTCTACTAACACAAAACAGGCTACCAGAGTCGTGGAGTGTATCTTTCTCTGCTGAGACAGTTGCTTAAGGCAGTAATGCAATCTGTCTACAGCTGCCAATGTATTTGTGACACATATGTCCTCCCCTGTAGTGTCTGCAAAATGAGCAAGGATCTCATGCTGGGCGGGAATATGCCCGCATCTGTACTGTATGTGTGTATGTGTACAGTACATGAGGATGTGTGTATGTGTGTGTGTGTGCATGTTTGGCAAAGAGAGGAGGAGAGGAAGCGGCAGGAAGAGCGATGAGAAATGCTGTGTGACGGGATGAAAGATTAAAAGAGAGCAGCCTTAGAAGCAGACTGCAACGCCTCAGTGAGAGTCCCTCACCTGCTGTCCTCCTGGTTGATGATCATGTACATTTCCCAGGTAGTGTCTTCTGCGATCCCCCCATGAGGCACCAACAGACTGATACCTGCAGAGAAGGAGGTATGCAAAAACTGAACAACACACAGCCAGACATGCACACACGACACGCACGCACCTGTCCGGCTGTCAGGTCTTTTTACTAAAGGTGACAGCGAGGGGAGGTGATGGCCCCGGAAAAAGGTGACGGAAGCAAGTCCCGAAGGCCTTGTGAATCAATGCTGCCAGCAGTCTCTTTGTCACAAATACACACACGGACTGTCTATTTCTGAGACAGAAACACACACACACACACACACACATATACACAATGTTCTACTGTATGATAAACAATTACTGCCAATCTACACTGCAGTAGATAAAACCCCTCAAGGGACAGAATGATGAATGCAGGCCACGGGAAAGAGCTCCCTGAATAATGTGGTAGACTGAGCATCACAGGTTTACATTACATATATGAGTTTTCTTCATAGTCTGAATTGTTATATCTTCATAATGTTTTTTTTTTACTTTAATCTATCTGTTGAAATGTTAAAAATGATGAATTTATAGTTAGAAAAACTTCTCATATGCTGAGAAATGTTGATTGGGTTTGTCAGGACGCACCGGTCGGTTAAAAATGCCAATGCTGTCTAACCTCATCACTTCAGGAAATAATATATTCATGTTCATGTTACTTGGTCTGCAGCAAAAATGTGGAAATGTCATCGATCGCCCAACACTGACAAGGTCAAACAACTTCAAAATGCAATACAAGAAGCCCTGGATCACCTTTTGTGGTTGTTTCAAAGTGCACTAAGTTGCAAAAATCACAGCTACTGCTGTGATTTCTAGATTTATGTTGAGGGTATTTCAGTTTACACACAGGAAAGGTATCAAATTAAATTTCCCCGCACCTGTGTTAGGTACCACCAGCCTCCCTCCAGCATGACCAAACACAGCAGTGGCTTTGTGGAGAGGCCTGCAGGGAGTCAAAGAGACTTGTGGAGTAAAGAGGTTTTTGCTTTTTCTGCCCAGCGTCGTCCCCACTGCAACTCCTCTGTAGTCTGGAGCCAGGCCCCTTGGGAACGTCTGAGGGTGGGACATGACATGGTACTCTGCTCTCTCTGCCACCCCTAGAGACACAATGAGATGAAAGGACTGTGATGCAGTTAAACAAAACTCAGATCATCATAAGACTAAGAGAAAAGGATCACCGGTAACTCCAACAGAAATGTAGTCACAAATGTAATATTGAGTCCTTTAATCAAATTCTCCGATTGATGCTTCGCTAAAAAAAACCTCCCCCACTAACAGCTTGTCCAATCATGGCCCAGCCACCATAACTAGGCTTGGCAAGCCTGTCAAACTGAGGATTTCTCCACAAGCTGAGGCACTGTTCAGGCTGTAGTACGAGTGACACTCTGCATTTAAAGAGGTTTGGAAGGCAGTGTCTTTTCTAGCCTTTCCAAACTGCAAACCTCAGAGGGGAAGAAGTGTGAGGAATGGATTAACCAGTGTGTTTATATTCGCTGTATCATGACCTGCAAATGTTAGCATGCACGGCTATTAAGCTTACTAGCTACAGTGGTTGCAGAGCGCTACTTTCAAGGTTAACTAACTGCATTACTTTGGGGAGCTTACAGATTTCAGAGAAAAAATATAAATACATAAAAAATGCACATTTCAATCAGTATCAGTTACGTTACGATCAAGTGCATATTTAAGGTCCCCTGTTGGATGTAGTAGGATGGAAATGTCAGCTGGAGGTAGTGTTTTTAACGTCAATATAAATCAGCCATTTAACTGTAGCTCACATCATCTACCAGCCACAGTTGCCATTTCTACAGGCAAATTGATGGTTGCCGGGCTAGACATGATACGCCTGCTTTTGTCTACCTCTGTCTGAAATCAAGGACTCATTGTTTTAAAAAAAATGACCGCAAATTTAGAGTGATAAATGTGCCGCCGATATCACTGTAAACTGCAAGTGCCGCAAGAACGGAAAGCTTGACAGGCGTAGCAACAGTAACTAAGTGGGATGTGGCAAGCGGTCAATTTGTGATGCCCTCCAAGGTGATGAGCATTTTTTCTTTGTATGACAGCTTTCTTAAAAATTGCTTTATGAGAAAAACAGGTTCAAAACAAGATGGATTATCCATCCAACTGCAACGGCAAGAACTCTAAACTAATCTGTATCTTTCCGAGAGTGGTCGACTTCCACGGACATAGGCTTTCAAAACATTTCTATTTTCTGACCTTTGACTTTGAGATCAGGCAACGGGTCGAGCAATGAGCGCTCGGCCATCAGCTCCTTGTCAATGGTGTCCTGAAAACACATGGGGCTTGTGTAGGTACGCGACACTGTCAGGTCAGGTTGCATGGATGAATTAATAAGTAGGGGGTTTGCTGGAAAACACACACACACAAAGAAAACAAGCAAACTACCATCAACGATTAGACATCTTTACACAACAATTACATCTGAGGAGAGTGACACTTTAAATTAGACTGCCACTTTCCAACAATAGAAACCAAAAGGCTATGTCATGACAATTTTATCCAAGTGTGACTATTGCTATAATATCATCGCCATGGAAACAGGAATGGCATACATCTAACTGTACCACAATGTCTCAATTAAAAGTGAGAAATGAGAAATAATAACGTCTGGAGTGTAATAATACACGTTTATTCGATGTCATAGTGTCGTTAAAAAAAAACAATTCACTGAGTGAAGATTTGCATTTTTCTTTACATTTCCATCTTCAGGGGCTGCAAGCGGAGCTGCCAGCGATGCACTGAATCAGTCACGTGTGTGCATGTCGTACTGGAATTAAAACTCACAGAAGCGTGTGGATCAATCAATAAACACAGAGCAGAGGAAGTTATTATAGATCAGATAAATCTGTTTATTGTAAGGTGAAATTATTTTGAGATTAATGACTCATTTACATTGTTTCAACAAGCGTGAAATGACAACGAAAGACATGGCTAAGTGAACTCTTAATGAGCAAAGAATTGAATATTGCCAATTTATTTTAGGAGGGAAATGATGTGATTACTATGTTACCACTGCAGCAGTGTCCAGCAGGCTGGAACATATAAGCAGAGTAGGACATGTTGGATTTTATGGAGGTTTGGCTGTTTTAGCCCCCCCCCCCCACCTCTATCAAGGGGAGCAGGGACCAAGATTAAAGCTTTCCCGTGCCTACTGCTGTGTTATCAAAATGAACTTTATTATACCCTGCTGAGAGCTGTTGCTGTGGCGACCCATAATGCCAGCCTTGTAAAAATATGCCTCAATCTGTGGCGCAAAACACAGCACATTTCTGAGCTTGATGTTTTCTGTGTTTGGAGACGCGGGACTATAAATGCTCCATTCGGGAGCCGAGTGGAAAAAAAAGAAAAAGAAAACACTAATAAATTACATTTTTAATTTTAGAATCATGAATAATTAACTGAGGTTTTGTTATATATGCTATAAAACCAAAAGGAGACGATGATGCCACAAACTCACTGCCCAGATAAGGTTCAACATTTTTGCTTAAGTTATGGCACTAAAGAAGGTCTAAGTAATAAGATAGATAAGAGTAAAATTGTAAATTTGTTTACAACACGAAATGTGCTTGCTTAACACAAGTTTTCGGTGAACGTTTATTGCTCTGGGCATACTGATGTTTGCAATAAAGCAATAAATGCATGGTGTGCTTTATAGATTAAGCTTTATATTGTATGTTATTGGACATTTAGTGCACTGGAGCACAGACAGCATCTCCAGACAGCTCAAGTGAACAAACTGAAAAATGAAATACAGTCATTTTGTGCCCTAAAGCATTTTAATAATTCATGTTGTTATATCACAATCCAAAGAAATGTATGCATAATATATGCATACGCACATACAGATGCATACTGTGCGGCTTACTTGCATGTTCTACGGTTTAAATGACATACAATGACATTAATATGTGACTCCATTCACATTGTTTGAGTGAAAATAATGTGCAATAGAATCAGAATCACATCTTATATCTTGTGGTTTCCTCATAACCAAGTCAGTATCCTCTCTCTCTGTGTATTTTTGTTCACCTATAGAGACAAGCTGGAAAATTAGACCTTTGTCTGGTCTCCCGTGCATATGTTTGGAGGAGAATGACACTTCATTTATATTATAATCATATATTATAATAGTCATCTCATCGAATTGCAAAGAAAAGACTTAATTTGATTTCTACAGATTTTAAAGGCCTTTTGAATCAAGTAAGTAAATAAAGTAATTAAAATAGTACGACTGAAATTACATTTCATTTTGCCTTTCATAAAATTACATTAAATTCTCCTTGATACATTAATAACATACACTTATATACATAAAGTTTATGATACTTATAAGGACCAGTGTGTAGGATATAGTGGCATCTAGCAGGTTGCAGTTTTCAATCAACTGAATATCCCTCGCCTCACTTTCCACTTCCAAGTGTGTAGGGCAAACTATTGTGGCCACGAAACCTGCAAAAAAAACATGAAAGTCCCTATATAGAGCCAGAGTTTATGTACATTCTGGGCTACCGTAGAAACATGGTGGTTCAACATGGCGGACCCTGCTCCCTCTGAAGATATAAAAGGCTCATTCGAAGGTAAAGAAAACACAAAGGTTCTTATTTTCAGGTGATTATACATGAACGAAAACATACGTACATACATATAACATACACGAGCCCTGTTAATTTGACACACTGGACCTTTAATGCTCTATTTTTTTCAAATGAAATCCCATTTTTTCGTGATTGTGCCTATTATTATGAGACGGAAGATGACCCTTTTTGAGCCAAGGTAGATGTAGCGGCTCAGATGAGGTTATATTTATGTAAATTAGATGGTAGAGAGCAATTTCAGTACTTCTTTTTAACTGCTCCTTAACAACCTCTTTTTGTAAAGTCAAGTGAAAAGAACATTGTTTGTATCTTAAAATGGCAAAGAGGGCTCTTCAAAATCACATAAACTCCGTTCACGCATGTTGACTTTTCCCTCCCAGATTTCTAATATAGATTTAAAACAGGTTTCTTTTTTTATCCAGTACGAGGTTAAATGCAAATCAAATCACAGCCTTAATGAAGGCAGAGTCGATACTGGGTTCAACCAAAATTAGCATCCACTACTGTTGGGTCTACATACCGTATGAGGCCCCTCTCTTTTAGTTGATTAAGTACCTGTAGCTATCATACAGCAGCAGGTTAGGTGTGTTTCAACTCTACTCTTGAATTTATGGGGTGTGCAGAGTGTAATTATGCACAAATCAAACAGCGTGCATATCTTAAATTAATTAAATAAATCATCCAGCATGACACCAGACTCCAGCAAATTAACCGCACAACTTGCTCTACCTTTCTACACACCGCACCGCTAAAATATTCAGCATACTCTGAAGATTCTCTCTGATTTTTAGAAGAGTTTTCAATAATTATCATGCCATTATCTCAGAAAACTTCTCTTGATTCTTTCCCCTGAAGATCTGACCGCAGACTGAGCCCGTCCTCTGTTATTTTAAAACCAGCTGATTTTGGGTGTAAATCAGATTTGTAAGACACGTAGTCGCTGGCTCACCTTGACGAGAGGTCTTGAAGCTGAAGGACTGGAAGCCCCCAGTTAGAGCGGAGGAGTCGATGACATCAACACCGTACTCACTCTGGCTCCTTCGGTAAAGAGTGACAGCGATGATCAGAAGTACCACTGTCACCACCCCCGCAGCAAGGCCCGAATACAAGGCCACATCACTGCTGTTCTCCACACCTTGGAAAGCAAGAGTGAGTAAGAGAGAGAAGCATATTTTTGAGTGACTTTTTTGCTTTTCTGTCTACTCCGCTTAATTAGGAGGCTAGGAGACATTTTCTCCCAGAATAAACTGAAAAACTCTGTTGCTGAGGAACATCAGCTGAGTTAAAGCTGTGAAAATCTTTTATAGGACGTAAGCGTACCTTGGTTTCAAACTACTTTAGCGCCTTTTTTTTGTTTTCTGTTCCTCATATGCCGTGCCTCCTGATGCACAGCTTCAT
The DNA here is from genome assembly GCA_946959425.1 of Argyrosomus regius. Lineage (NCBI taxonomy): Eukaryota > Metazoa > Chordata > Actinopteri > Sciaenidae > Argyrosomus > Argyrosomus regius. The sequence continues at coordinate 20,376,137 of OX336898.1, read as the reverse complement.
TGTTCCATCCTGAAGTGTTAAAGCTACTAATGAGGAACCTCGGAAGGAAGGCGATTATAATCAACCCAGCACCTGACTGTCATTTCAAACACTGCTTGGCTCTGGTGTTGGAGACACTCTGCGTTCCACTGGGATAATGTGACAAAACCAATTCATTAAATTAGCTCATCGGCAATGATTATGCTCTATCTGGTCCCACCAGTAGTGCAGCGTCCAACTCCACAAAGAAAGGGGAAAAAAAATGAGTGGGAAATAAAGGAGCTGCTAGCTTATTCTTAAAAGATAATGAGATCTGCACTGAAACAGGACATGCGGAGAAATCCTCTAAGTAGCCTGAAGCTCAAATGAGAAGAAATTGACAAAATATGCAAAGCGGCATTAACAGCTACAGTGGCAGGTTAATTGAGGGCTTGGGAAGTTTTGGCAGCCTGGTTGCAATCTTTTCCCCCCCCTCACCATTTCTGACAACAAAAATATACTACTGTGTTAAAGGACAAGTAAGGAGAACATGCGCCTGTGGCTTAGTGTGTGACAAATTATTTTTTTTCACCGCACAAATTGGAGTACACAGTGGTAATCAACAAATAAATAAATGCCCGTTACCCAAGACAGAAATAATGGATAAAGAGTGGTAAACCACTGGCTGCTTGGCTTGGAATTCTGTACCTGAAAATGGTATTAGTGGAAATTTACAATTTAATGGCACAGAAAGCCGAGCTAATAATGGTAAATTTGGAAACAGCTGATAGAATTGATCATCACTGTACTGACATAACACAGTTTAACCCCACAACACAGCAGTAAATGGTGTTTTACTGTTAGTTACAGCTTAAGTCCGACAAGTGACATGATCCAACACACAGTATGTTATTGTACAAGAATGAAAATGGATGCCAAGGGTGGATAAAACACTCCCTAACCATCATAATCTTCTTTTCTAAGAGTTTCAGCTGTGGTTACAAACATCTATTCTATCACACAAATCTGCTAAGATACATGCTAGCTGGAGCTGAAACCTGTACTCTGCACTGCTTCATACATGTTGTGTGCTGCCTGTCAGAACATCTGGGATAACTCTTGCCTCTATTTTAAGTATGGAAGAATTCACAATGAGTCACGCAGGAGTGTGTTGGTGCTCATAACCACACCTGTCAGAAGGATTTACCCCTCTTCAGTCATCACGATTTAAGTGTTGTTCCCTATTTTAAGATCTTCGAGGTAAAATTACTGACTTGTTAAGGCTGAATCACCGCTCTCATTTACTGCCACTTCATAATGCTGAATCAACCGAATGGCTGCGTCTGATGGTCCGCAATAAAAAGACACTATCCGGGACTTTATCTTACTTCACATCGCAGAAGTGTAGCCTAGCAACAGCTGAAACAATCAGCAATTTATGAAGTAATTTATAACGATGACACTAAATGAGAGCAGTGAGGCTATCTAAAAGCAATAAAACCCCCTCCAGCCAATCAGTTTTAAATCAATGCATCAACAAAATGATTGCACACCTTTCTCCAATCATGATCAAGTATTCTTCCATAACATAACATAATAGTAAGTAATGGAGGCTGAGGAGAAACTCACCCTGCGGCTTAGCATCATGTAGCAACTTTCGATCTGCAAAGACAGAGAAACATCAAAATTTGAGAGTTTCTCTTTGACCTCATTGCACACTACCTTAGTTTATTTATTTGATTACTACTTGCGTATGCATCCATGCCCGTGCACACTGCGTGTTATGCACGTGGAGCGCGTGTGGATGAATAATGAAGATGGACGAGGGTGCTGGTAATGAGCATGATTATAATGACGATCATGATCTAGCCCACACTGCCAAAAATTACGAACAGTAAATTTATAATGACACACTCCCCGAACACAATGGGACTGACAGTAATGATGTTAAACTTTGGGTTTTTTCTTTCTCATTGTTACCCAGCTGATGTTACTCACTCTGTGTGCAGAGGCCGCCGGTGCAGTTGTCTGTAGCCAACGCTACCCCGTCACACAGCCGTCCTCCGTGTTTTGGCTCAGGCGCTGTACACTCTCTGCTGCGCTGTCTCTCGCAGTCTGAACTACACAGCGACCACTCGCTCCACTCTCCCCAGCTGCCATCCACTGAGGGGAATCAGATAAAAATACAAAATGTTTACAGATACAAGGTTGCGTGTACAGGGATTTGACGTGCACAGCACAAGGTTGGAGAACACTGTCGTCCCTTCATTTACTCCGGGCTACAGGCAAGTAAAGTTGAAGAGAATAAAGACAGGGAAATACAGAAAGATAGAAGACGCACGGGTGAAAAGAACTGACACGACAAAGATGCTCACTCTTGTTATAAAAGATCCAAACATCAAGCATAAGTTGATTCGGTTAAAAGTTCGCTGGGACTTTATGAGAAAACAATTTCAAGGTAAGCGCTGCACTGCTATCTATACAAAAACATTTTCCTCCTTCGGGGTGGCAGAATGTCGTGCCGTCTTGCTGACTTTGAGCACAAAGACACTCTGCTTATGCCACACTCCATCAAGTCTCCTTTCCACCTCCAAACGCTCTAAAAGTTCCCTTCTTCCTGCTAATCTAAACGCAAATGCACCCCGTTTATGTTCAGACTCAGATGCGGTAGAAAGAATCCTTCAGAAGAAGGCAGTTGGCAAAGAGTAGATAATGTTTGGAGGAATGCACTGCCTCCCCCTGATAATTTTTTTCTTCTTAAACCTGATGAGCATTTTCTTTTATACTGGTGCTGTGGTTGAAATCATAAATTTAGGGCTTGTCTAGAAAAAAAACAGTCGGGCAGAGCAGATTACACGGAAGTTTTTTGATAACTGGAACTGCTGCTCTGCTCTCCCTCTAACGGCCTGTAAGCTTCTGCTGTTTGTTTCTCCTGCTCAGGTTTCTCTCTCCATTTCCCCATTAATTTTCCTCTCATTTGCTGTTTAATTAAGCTCCACTGCATTAGAGTTCAGATACAAACCACTATCAGCAGCTCAGACATGCAATGCATTCACGGGGAAATGTAACTAGTTGAAAGCAGCCTACGCTAACTGCAAAGAGTGCCTCGAGCTTTTAGGCTGATTTCCTGCCTTCGGGCAGTTCTCTGTTAATTTACGGTATTAAAATCAACTTAGACACTCTAAACCCTCATGAGTAATCAATTACAGAGACCGTTTGGTGGCCTTTTGCTTTGTGTCACATTTACATTTACATATTGTCGGTAATGCATCTATGAGCAGAGTTAAACATCTCCACATTGATGCATTCAAGGATGTGTTGACCTTGAAATTCGTAGAAATAGCTGCCGTGTTTTTAAAGGAGTAGACCGACTCTTGTTAAATGCTCTTAGGGTGCTTAGAGCTGTTTGGTCTGCTTTAAATGGACCAGAGTTTGTATCCTTGGCTAGTCCGCTTCTTTAGACAGCTGTGATAGCTCATCAGAACTCCAAACAAGCGAACTCTGGTTCTGGGTCTTGGTGTGCTTCCAGTGGGAAAGCAAACGTACTATCCAGCAAACCAAAGAGAGGCGTCTGTGTAACAGCAACAGCAACACATTCTCGCTCTCCGCCATCTTTGTTTTTCTACTGCTGCATTCATCTCATGTACAGAGGCAACATGCTGGATAGCTCGCTGCCTCGCCTGCTGCTCATACTGGGCAGCTTCCCCAAAGAAACCCAAAAAACCTAGAGAGTGCACAAATTTGGTGTTGCTCCATTGTTTCTTTTTATTGTGAACAAGCCGGCTGAAGGGGAAGGATTTCCATTTTTGATTTTTCCATCTGCAGCACAGTGTGAAAGTGAACCAAACCAAATGAAGGTGTGAAATTTTTCGGTATTTCCTGCCCAGTCGAGTCCCCAGGACTATCCTGGTGTGAAAGCGCCCTTATTTGCTTGGGCTAGGCAACAAAGTGGACCAGTGGTTAGCACTGTCGCCTCACAGCAAGAAGGTTCCTGGTGCGAAACCTGAAATACGGCTGTGGCCTTTGTGTGTGGAGTTTGCCTGTTCTACCAGTGTCTTTGTTGGTTCTCATCGGGTACTCCGCTTCCTGCCACAGTTCAAAGGCTTAATAGGTTAATTAGTGACTCTAAAAGTGAATCTGTTTCTATGTGCTCTGTGATGAACTGGTGACTTTTTCAGGGTGTACCCTGCCTCCCGCCCAAAGTCAGCTGGGATAGGCTCCAGTCCCACCATAAGAATGGAGGATAAGTGGTTACAGTTAATGGACAGAATATAAAACTGACAAGGAGATGGTTAGTTTAGCTAAGCATACAGACTGGAAGCACAGGCAAAGAAACCTGCCTTCCAGCACCTCTGAAGCTCACTAATTAAGACATTATATCTCATTTGTTGGCTCTAAACTATACAACTCTATACAAGGATGCATACAGTATGCCTATACATGAAAAAAAAAAAAAAAAGTATATACAATATGTGCAATGTCAGTGTAATATGGAGTTAAGGTAGTGGGTAGTGGGAAAGAGTTGAGTGCAAAGTGAGTGGGATGGTGATGTGCAAAAAAACAACACAACAGAATGGAGTGTACATTTCACAGATGCAGTGCAATGTATAGAAGGAGATATAATTAGTGAGCTTTAGTGGTGGTAGGCTAATTTGGTTAGCTTTGGACAGAGCCAGACAAGCTGTTTCCCTCTGCTTCCACTCTTTATGCAAAACTAAGCTAACTGCCTGCTGCAGCATTTAATGGGCATATATAAGAGTGGCGTTAATCTTCTCATGTAACACTTGGAGAGAAAGTAAATTCGAATTTAACCCCCCAAAATGTTGCACCATCCCTTCAGTGCAAAGATATTCAGTTTCACAATGTAGATCATGAGTGCTTTCAGGCACAAATGTTGCTCGAATGCAACCCTGGAGTCAATTTAATGACTCGAACGGACCTGTGAGGTGGAACGTGAGAAAGTCATGGAGATGGTCCTCGTGCTTACCTGGACAGAGGGTGTTGCATGTGCTCTTCTGTACCGACATGCCCTCGCAGAAGGCTCCCCCGTTGAGAGGAGCCGGATTTGTGCAAGTGCGAGAGCGTTTCTGCACGCCGCGACCGCAGCGTACGTTACAGGGCGACCAGTCCGTCCACGACGACCAGCCTCCGTTCACTGGATGAGCCAAACAAATGAAGGGAAAAGGGATGAATAGACATTAGGAGGGTAAAAACTAGCCAACATTCTGTGGTTAACAATATATTTTCTGTCATGAATATCAGCGCCAGACTGACTGACAGGGGGTTCACTCAAAGGTGACGATGAACAGTAAAAAAAAAAAAAAAAAAGGTGTCTTTCTAAAGATGATCAATGGTGTCTTCCTTTACACTGAAGTCTCTGACACTTCCTCCACTGATTTACCGCCTCAAATAATGCACGATGATTGACTTATCAGCTCATTTGCCATCACAGCAAAGGAAGAAATACCACGTTCCGCTATTGTACATCTGTCTGAGGCTATCGGGAGTAGTAAGCCTGTCGGAGAATTCATTAGCATTATGGAAATTAATGATTGATGGGTCTCAACAACGGGGTGTCAGAAGGAATTAAATGAATTCCTACAGCCGCTAAATGTGCTCCCTGCTTAAAAAAAATAAAAAAATAAAAATAACAGGATGAAAGGTCAGTAAAATGAGCACGAAACACTCCAATTAACAAGGTGATCCTCCGGTGTGAAAGGAGGTGGTGCTGGTATGACATTATAATTTCACTTATTCTCCTTTGTCTCAACCCGAGCGCTCTATGTGGCTATAAAAAACGTTGGAAACAGTGTCTGCTGGCCTGCAGCTTTACAATGCGTTACGCTCAAGGTGTTTAGTGCTGGCAGATAAAAAGCCGAGGAGTTGTGACAGCCCATGTCACTGCTTTTCCACTATTAATAATTGAGTTCTTGTAAATATTGTGCCTGTGTCTCCTTGTCTTTACACATGAGGGATCACTTGCCCATTACCTGCTCATTAGACTCTTGTGTGAAAAAGGACCACACGCTGCGGTTGAGCGGTGCTTTTTATATTAATGACTTTGGGGAATTTGCTTATGGGGCCAATTTGACAGCCAGCTTCTGTAGTGAAAATTGATATTTTGAAGCTGTTTGACATTGTTTTGAGCATCTGTGCTGAAAAAAACCTAAAGAATGCTACAATTATGCCTCTTTGCTCATGACAGAATCTAACCTTAGACACATTTTCTTTTGTTTAAAATAAGAAAAAACAGTATATATGATATTTGATGTCTCACCGTAGACGACAACAGTTGCCGTGGCACTGCGTCTCTTGGCCACGATGTTGCTGGCAACGCAGGTATAGTTTCCAGAATCAGAGAGGCGAGCTTCGGAGACGATGAGATTATGGTCACCTCTCGTATCGATGGCGCCTTCCGAGCTGAGAGGCTCTTCATTTTTCAGCCATTCCACCTGAAAACAGCAGAGTACATGAGCAACACAAACACGACTGTTTGTCCCCCCAACCTTCTTTGTTTAATGCACCCTCAAACTAGCTCAAGTATGCCTACATTTGCACCACTCATGCTCTGATGAATGGATTATAAAGTGGATGTTATTTAACACTATTAATTATATAAGTGGATATCAGTGGATGCTGTTATATTTTTTCATAACCGACATAAAAGCCATTTTATCCATTATTTTCAGCTAATTATTTCAACTGTTTCAACAATTAGTCTACTTTTAGTTAGAAAACTTTCTTCTTCTATAATTTTTATCATCACCATTTCAACTGTCTATCCATTATCTTTACTGTGTAAACTATTATTTATAAATTACTTTTACTGTATCTAATGTTAACTAATGATAATTAAGAAATGGCAAACTATTTCAACGTTTAGGCTAGTGTTATGACTTTTAGCCAACTACTTCAACTATTTAAGTAAAGTTATGACTTTTATAGCTAACTAGTTCTATGCTACTTATTAAGTTCACATATTTGTTTAACTGTTGCAGTTGTATATTTTACATGTTTTGTTGTGTTATGTTTCTGTCATGTTCATTTAAATGAAGGGAGAATCATGGACAGCAGCGTCAGTGATAAAAACAAATATTACTGATGATTTTGTATTTATTTGTAGAACAGAGGTTTTAACACATCACAGAAAATGAGAGGCTTTCTAGTACACTGAAATAAATTCATGCTTTTGTATTGATTTGTTATTTTGACATACCATTTATTATACATCTGAGGAAAGTGCGTGCTACTGTATGTGTGATAAAATGTATGTGTGATAAAATGCTAAATGCTTTATGTTTTTTTTGTTTTACTATGGCATTTCTCTCATATCTTGCCATATTTGTTAAGATAAGTCCGGGGACACATTCTTATTATAAGATTACAAGATTTGGGGGTTTGTGGCAGGGTTATGAAATGAATGACACCCTCTCGGAGGGAGTGATGCAGCAGGTACAGCACATCGTTACCAATTCAGTGGCCATGTTGTGAGTGAAAGTAATAAGGAACTACAAAATAAAGGACGCTCTGTTGATGCTCCTCTCCTCGCATGACTGGTCCTGTAAATTGCTATTAATGTGCCACGGGCTTGAGCTTTTCATTGAGAGAGACGAGCTCGGGCATGAGGGAGTGGGGTTTGATTTATGGCAGTGTATTTGAGGATTAAAAACTCCGCCCCACTGGGAGCTCCATGTGTTTGTGCATGGGGTCATACTCCAGTGTGTTTTGTGCGCGCGTGCATGTGTGTGTGTGTGTGTGTCCATTTGCCAAGGGAATATAACAACAGCCAACAAACTCAGAGATTGCTTTGCTCTTTCGAAGCACCCTGGATGAAAAAATCCAGCTAGGAAATCAATAAATCAGGAGTCATGTTGTCACAAATGCTTTTTTTTCTCCTTTAGATGGCCAAAGAAGTCTTTCATCATGTGCCTTTAATTTAACTTTTTTCATCATTTGGCTCCACAGCTTTCGAGACAACCCAACCAGCCACGCTGGTGGGCCGCATCGGTCATTCCATCAATGCTTGTCTTTATATTTTTGCCTTTCACTATTTCACACCTTCAATGTCTAATCAACCCCTGTGTTGCCGTCTATGCTGTATTACATTTTCCACAGCTGCTACCATCAATCTACTCGGTTATAGACGCAATCGGTTTCAACCTTTCACACTGGAAAAATAGTGCAATCATATGAAATCCATCCTTGTGGCTTCATCATAGCTATTATTATTTTAAGGATTATTATTTCTGCTTCAAGCACTTACACACTGTTCGATATATCTATCTGTAGAGGTCTATATGATCACATAAATACAGAATAAAGTCTGGTACCCAGTTGTTCTTCCACTCATTGTATAAAGCCTACCTTCTCTAATCGGCTGCAGCTCTATCTAGTATCTGGGAAGTGGGGAATTAACCTTGACAAGTAGGAGGTTTGTGCTTTATCGCCTTCTCTGCAAATACTGCAGCCTCTTTCGCAGAAAAAAAAAAGGATGTCAGAGGTGAACTCTGTTGTTTTCACCAGGGTCACATTATAGTCTGTGTATTGTCTGCACTATCCGAAAAGATTCTGCCTCAAAGGCATCTCTAATGTCAGACTAAACATCTCTAATGTTAGAACCCAAAAGCACAACTCTGAGTTCAAATTTGCTCGAGGTCGAAAACAGGCAAAAAGTCAAAAGCAGGCGGGCGGGCGGGCGGGCAGGAGATGAGGAAAACTTATCCAATAGAGGATAAGGGTAGCAAGCAGCTGTCCAAAAGGAAGGCAGGGGGTCAAAAAAGGCAAAACTCAGGCAGGCAAAGGACATGGCTGAAAACATAACAGATGACCTGGCAGGGGAATGAAGGAAGTAGGCTGGTGTGTGTATATATATATATATATATGCTACCGGGCTGATAGGGAAGTGGGAGCAGGTGTGCAGGTGGACGGGTGAGATCAGGTGATGAGGGATGGCGGGAACAAGCGGGGGTTACTGCAGGGCAGCGGGGAGTGGCAGGATCTGAAGCGACAGCGTCAGACTTAGTTCATGGCAGGAGCACAAAAAAAAGCAGACAAGTAAAATGCGACACTAAGAACCGGCTGCCACTGTGACAGACGAAGCCTTCGGAAGATGATAATGAACCAACAGCTGACTTTCTGAACTGACCGAGGGGTTATCGGGTGTTATACAAGCAACAAATTACAGAAGATTCACACTGCAGGCTCCAGTCTTTCATTGCTTTTCTAAAATGCAGACATTTTTTACTTAACTGCATGTGTTGTGATGTGAGAAGAGGTTAGATTAATGAAATGAGTCTGAAGCTATTGGTCACCAACTATTAGAGAAGAAGAACTTATAATTACACAAGTTCAGAGTTATAAGGTCAGTTTTGCAGCTGCAAACACTGTATATTAAGTCAAACACAAACTGCTACTGAGAGCATTAATTTATTTGATCAAATTACTTAAAAACACACTTTCATTTATTTCAGGCAGAGAAAAAAAAACTCAAACCGGAGAACTATTTTCCTGCAGGCTACAGGCAGCAATAAACAACCGTGATGGAGGAACATAATGTGGGGAATTTACTGAATTGAAAATTAACCCTCCACCCTTTGTTCGCTCCCACCATGTATTCAGATGGGATGCATATTTATAGAGCTCTGCCAAAATTGAACTTGACAGCTACCAAGATTTCACCATTATGTAGTGTAAATTAAATATATTTCAACATTTAGTGGATAATATGTCACCTCAGGAAATACAGAGCAGAACTAAATGTGTTGCCGAAAGCTAAAAAAAAAAGAAAAAAAAAAGAAGAAAATTCAGAGACGTGCCACACCGTGTTATATTGAACACATTTCTTTCAATGACAAATCTAATTTCTTTTCCAATGTAACAAGTAAATATAATGAGCTGGATACTCAACGTCTATTTTGCTGCATTTTTTCATTAATAAGTTATTAAAGCGATGCAGAGAAGTGTGTTTTTTTTACTCATTTATAATCACAGTGTGAAGTCATCGGTGCTAGCTAATGGCGGTGAACAAAAGAATACAGGAATACAGTCTGATTTAATGTAATTCAATTAATAAATTATCCTTCAAACGTCTAATGACAAGAAGCAAACACGACAAACTTTATTATGTTGGTTCTTTTGCAGTGCATGACATATATATATTTATATTGGAGGTGCAGGGTTGTCTGCCACCTGTTACATAAATAATAAAATACATCTGTGAAATGCCATAAGATTGTCTTAAATCAAGGTTGTTGCATCTTTATAAAAGGAGGGTGAGTAATCAAACATTCACGGCTTTTTATTGCTGCAATAGCAGCCGGGGGAATGTGGAGATAACAGCAGAGGACAGTTACTGGACATGGAGTCCAGGTGAGGTTGGATCCTTGCCAAGGAAGTAAGGAAGCACCTGCGACTCCAAGAGACGGCACACCTGACTGTTCAAGCAACTCTGAGCAACTGCAATTAATCACAGGAACTGACTTCACTAAATTAAGGCTGAACATACGTTTTTTTTTAATGCCACATTCTCCATAAAGCTGCAGTATAATCAGCAGGTATATACTGTATGTGTGGGCGGATGGATAGGTGGATGGATGAGGTGTTCTGTCTGCTTGTACTTTCTCTAAAGGTGCCTCAGTGACAAGCCTGCCTCCTCTGTTGCCGTTTTAAACCTCAACTCAAGCCCAGATATTGACAATCCCCATCGGCTGCATCTCATACAGAGTACGTCAATATGATGCTACAGTACAGAGGGGACAAGCTCGTGGCTATTAATGAAAACTTTTTAATCATATTTGTTCACTATCTGACAACAACATACTCTTATATAGTTGGGGTAACTTGAGGACAGGGATGTAACTGATGGTGGAAACAGACAAAGACAAAAGAAGGTGTATTTATTGTGGATCGGTGATGTTGTGGTATCTCTACCAGAAAGTAAAAACTAGACCTGTGCCAAGGTCTTTTGTTTCTACAGTGATGTTGCCATATGGAGGATGTTTCCTGTTGTTTCCCATCCCTTGGTGCTTCTGTCAATCTTTGTCTGTCATCAGGCGTGGCCCTCCACGATCATCTCACCACCTGCGATATAAAAAGACCAGCTCCACCTCAACCAGACTCTGCCAGATCATTCGCTCTCCCTCGCCGTAACGATGTTATGGCCGGCCTTGAGTAACAAAAAGTTAGCCTTTGTTGTGAGTTCTGTCTAACCTTGATCTCATTTTGCTTCAGGATAAATCCTCCCAGCCATTCTGCCATGTCCAGCTCTGTCTCATCTCTGCATCTGCTCCTTGGAAACAAATGGCACCAAAAACATCCTTGGCTGATGTAATAAATTCTTAGCGTTACTCCACCAATTACCAGAGTGTGTGCCACATGGCAACCTGCTGCCAAGTGGCTGGCACGCACTCTGACATGCTTCTTTGACATGCTTCTCTGACACTCCATTTATTATTGAGGATTTGAGGATGGATTAAAGAAGGAATGATTTCTGGCATGCTTGTCCCAACCTGCCTGTGTTTTCAGCACTGCTGGAATGTAGATAAGTAGCATTTACTGTAAGTGCAAGTATAGTTTGGAGGTACTTGTACTTTAATATTCACGTTTTATGCTACTTTACACTTATATTTCTCTACTTTTCAGAACCAAATACTGCACTTCCCACTCATATTACATTTATTTAACAGCTTTAGACACTTTGCAGATTGAGATTTCTAATACAAAATATAATAAATGAAGATGTATTATTACAAATTAAGCTACACAACAGCGTATTAAGTAGTTAAAATTACCAACCTTTACCAGCTGCAGCATTAATGTGATGCTGAATGAATCAATAATTATAACCCAATAAAATAAGTGAAATAAGTGTATTTGCATGCTGTGGTATTTCTTGGACTGTAGATAAACTATCGTTCAGCTTCTTCCACCATGTTTTTAATACAAATCACAGCCCACACTACTGAAGACATGAGCGGTCAATTCTTGAGGGCTCATTTAGAGTTCATAGATTTACAATAGTAAATAAAAAAAAGATGTATTGACGTATTTACGGATCATTAAAGGCGATTATAATTGAATTAAACAGTGAAGCAGCAGCAGTATGGATAGCTGACCATACCTAAATCTAAAAATATAAATCACATGAAACACTCCCAACGTTACTGTAACATTAAATAAAATATAATAAAATGTAGTCGTTGTGCTGTTTCTTTTGTTTTGACCTGCCGAGGGACTTCAGATGTGATTTAGCTTGCAGCAGTAACCTGGTACTGTGCATCAAAGTGACATTTATGCTTTAAGCTGTACATAGTCCCTTTTTGAATAAAAGAAATAAATAAGCTGCAGTGTTTACAAAACCCGACTGAAGGACAGCAGCTGTGGTCTGGACTTTTGGGACTCTTGTGTCACCGTGAGTCTGTTCAGCGGCACAAACACGAACCATTTAAAGTGCTTTTTATGTGTCCGCCGCAAAACTCGCAAACCACACTTAGAAACACAACAACTTTCTAATCAATGCTTTTTAGCTGGTATCGATAACAAGTGAGCTGTGTTTGAGTGTTGAAGCATCGATTACCGTGGCATCGATCCGCCCTTCACTGGGGATCATTCACTCACCCTCTCTGCAATACTGTTGGAATTGTTTACGGTGTTATGTGTTTGTGGAGCGCTCTGTTCCTGTTGCCAATAGTGGCTCTGTGTGGCTTTACTGTATATACTGTTATCATCTGTCTTTATCTGCATTATATTGTTTCATTGTGTTGCTCAGACTTAATCGCCGCTCTTCCAAATGTACGTTTGTATAAGCTGATAGAAAATTGAAGGCTGCTTTCACTGGACGTGATGTGAGATCAGACACTCTGGTTCATGTAAAAATGCTATTTTTGAATAACTGGAAAGCTCATAAAAGCGTTGCCAGCCTATTAAGATGTTTGACTCTGATTCCTACCATCACAGAGAGTCTAAAGGGACAATTATGTGCTCGACAACAACTGAGGCTGTTAATGAACTCGCCTAATTGGTAAAAATTTGTTCCACAAAAGGTCACATGAAAAAGTTAGTAAAAGTAGACAATTTAAGTAGAAAAGCTGTAACTTCTTTAAACCATTTAACAGCCTCTGTTGTTGTCTTCTTCAGTGTAACTGACCACAAAATTATCCCTCTTGTGATCGCTCTCTGTGATCGTAGGAGTAGAATATATGGGAATTCTCTTTGGTGGTGAGTGTTCATTTTTCGGTGGTCCCTTATCTCAGGGAATTCTCACTCTCAAGTAAATTAAAATAATCGTCTCGTCCTTTGGTTGGTTTTTACCGTCTCGTGTTTTTCGCTTTGATTTATCTCCCTCACTCCACCCCTCCTTCACTCTTTTCCAGTGTTCGCTGCAGGAAGTATATAAACCAAGAGTGCGATTTGCATTCCGTGTCGGTCCTAGAGTCTCCCCTTCGGGGCGAGAGCGGTAGAGAGATGCACATGCTGATGAGAAGGCAGGGACAGGACAGACTCAAATGAGCCTGATAAGCCAGCGCCTGGGGAGGACAGGAAACGGATTTGCTTAATTGGCAAATTTGTTCCACTTAGATAGCAGCAACCGGTGTTGAACTACACCGCACCTAAACCCAGCCGAACCAGGCCTTACGGCGGTCTGCTGGCGGTGGGGCTGTGAGGTGTCAAGGTCATCATGTTGACCGTTAAACAGATGCTCGTTTAATTCCAAAACTGATCCCCGCCGTGTCCCTCTCAAAGTTCAACTTTTATACCTTGTTTAGTAACTTTTTGTTTTGTTTGCTCGTTTCCAGCCATGCCATAGAGAGAGAGAGAGAGAGAAAAAGCAAATAAAATGAGCTCATGATATATTGAAAGCGGCATCAAATGGTCAGCAGGGGGTCCATGAACCGTGCAGCCGGGTTTCATTTTTCTGATAGCTTCAAGCTGTTTGAAGAGGCTCAGATGAGAGAGCGCAGAAGCCTTGAGCGCTCTCTGTTTGTGTGCAGAAAAGCTATCAGCTTAAACTTAACTCACGGAAAAAAAAAAAGTATGTCCTGTTCAAGTCGTTCCAATTCCACCCTGCATCAGGCCTAAACACTCAATTATTCTGAAAGCAAATGTAATGACCTACATTTACAATCATTTAAATGGGAAGTGAAAGCGACATGGAGACGATTACAAAGCATCGCAGTAGGTTTTGTTCCATCTGATTCAATTAAAGTTGAGTTTCATTAACAAGCGCCCTCCTCCTTTTTTTTCCCCCACGTCGCTCATGCCTGCACCCTCCCCGCCTCCCCTCACTCATCTGTGGCCTTTTTCTCAATGCAACAATGACTTTCATGAAATCACATTAAACAAATGAGCCCTCCAAATTTGACAGCAGCATATTCTAGAGGCGGGGGTGGCTAAACCCTTGTTGTGTCCTTGGTTTATCTTAACACCATCTCTGGAAATGTTATGTTCATCACTGAATAATTACATTTTAAGTACTTCAAATGACTTTGGATGAGAGGCCCGATGATTAATTACACTTGGTAAAGAATACTTGGGCGGTTAATGCGGGGCTAATGATTGTAAAACAGTTTTTTCCCTAAAGTTATTGAAGACATTTTCTTTCTTCCACCACTAAACTTTTAACCTTACAAAGCAGAACCACAATTTTCACTCCCCTTGTTTAGAGCTGGTAAGACTTTGCATATCTTTGCATATCTTTGGATTATCACTTAAAGTCAGCCATGCAAAAGATGTTTGACAGTTTTCTCCCAAAGTCAGACTCTTAACGAACCCTACCTACATGCAGGATAAAACCTTACATTACCTTTCTGGTTGTGATTAATAAACTTGGGACTTGGAAAATGTTGTTGCATGCTTCAGTTAATAGATACAAATTTTAAATGTGTTTTTTTTCTCAACAGTCTCTACACTGACAGGCTGGGCTTTCAGCCTTTCTGTGCTTAATCAGTCAATAGTACATACTTTACAAAATAACATCCTGTAGTGACAACTGAGCTGGAGATGTGAGACGTGTTTCTAATCTAGTAAATAAAAACTGCAGTTATGTCACAGAAAATGATGGTTACCTGTTGGTGCCCTAGGGGTTTTCTTAGAACTACATTCATTATGCAGTCATTACTACAGGCATGGTCTTTATCCTCCAGTGATTTTACTACAGACTTTATACTTCAAACTCCCACACATGATTGCCTATTGCACCAATCAAATCACGTATATTGTGAGCCCTAACATTAATGTACGGGGTGCTGTCAGTAACTTTGCGATACAGAAACATAAATAGTGTTTGCAATTTGACGTGCACCTGCGTGATCGTAGGAGATCAAGATGTGCTACTACACAATATGAGAGATATGAGAGACTTCACTACAAAATCGACTGTAACTCGCTTAACTCTGAGCTGATTTTCATGACATTTGTTTCGTTATAAATGTGAGAAACTCAGCATGATGCTGGTTACTTGTTGGAATTGAACTGAAGTTACTGGGGGTGGATCTAATCAGCTCTATGTCAAAACATGAACCTTCTGAACAGTCACAACTTCCAGTGGGACGTGCATTTTCCGATCCATCTCCCGAACAGGGAACATTGAGTCTAAATAATTTAGAGTTTCAGCTTTGCCGAGCTTTTCAAAAACGTACATTTCTACATCTACGATAGTGTTATAACGCTCGTTACTTCATCAATAATTAAATCAATAAATTATATCATACTATATTATAGTAATGTATTGCTTCTGTCACTGTCTTAAAAAGGTACAGTGTGTAGGATTTAGCTGCATATAGTGCTGAAATTGCTCCACGGAAGAGGACCTGCTCTCAATGTAGATATAAAAGGATGATTTTTAAAGTAACAAAAACAAAAAGATTCTTATTTACAGGTGATTAAACATGCATGAAAACATAGTTATGAATAATTTAATTTCTGCCTTATTCTGAAATGAGAGGCCCCCGAATCTTTCACACTGGACCTTCAAGTGAACTAATGAAGCAGTGACATGCAGCACTGGATATTGATGGATCTACATTTCTATATCTATGGGAATCCATCTCGCCATCTTGCTTTAAGCCATGCGCTTGTGTCCGAATCACAATAGTTCAGACCAATCAGCGTCCTATGAGTTGATGAAGAAGTGTGTGAGAAGAGACAGTTTGCTCAAAAACAACAATGGCGGCTGCTGAAGAGGTAAGCGTAGATGCTGCTAGTATCATTTATATCACAACTGAAGAGTATTTCTTCATTGAAAGAAGAGCTTTTCTTGATGGATAAGATGTTTCGGCTCTTCTTCTGACTTGAGGTGGTTCATTGATCTGACAGTGATAGATGATTCATCCAATCATCTGTATTTTCGACCTGCTTTTTTCCAAACTGTTTCCAAAGATAACTTCCCAGACTGTTCTGTGAAACACTGTCATGCAGGTAAGTCAGTCTTCTTTTTGGTAATTACAATTTTGACCAAACCAGTACTCAAGTCCGAACAAAAACTGAGCATTTATAAGCCAAGAGGAAATTGAATTTCAGTTTGGCTTTAAGAAGAAATCATTATGTGTCTATTGTACGCTAATCAGAGCCAATAATGTAATACCTTCAACATTACAGTGAATATAATCTGTATTCGAAACAGCTCCCCGTCTATAAAAAGTGGAGCCAAGTGAAAAGATTTGCCTATCTTTGACTCTTGTCACCAATAAACCGAAGCGGATTTAAGCTGTTTTACTATGATACATTCTCTGTGGTTGGACTTACAGTGCGCACAGATTATTGCCTCTATCACTGCTGGGACAGATAATATGGCATTCTCTCACTTTCATTAACATCCTACAGAGCAGCCCAGTAAACTCCCGGGTGGCTTAGTTACAGTGAGATACGGATAAAGTTCTTCCCTCTCTCACTGTTAGTGTTGCCTCTGAGAACATGAAGAGAGCAGCGAGCGACATAAGGGGATTTCGAGCTGCGCAGCGTTTATGTTTTAAAAAATGGCGTGCAAAGTTGGAACTCATTCACTTCATTTGCATCTTGTGAGCTGAGCTCCTAATATCAACTGTTTGCTTCAACATTGCAAGTATTAATTTCCATCGGGATCAGTTGGAAAACGCAAGAAGTGCTGTGAAGGGTTTAAATAAATGTCATGACCAAAATAAATACGCCTCGGAATACAAATAGGGTTCAACAGATCACACTGCATCATGACCTCAATTCCTTAAATTCAAAACTGTAGCTGAGATACGACCTCTCTCTAAAACCGAATTTCACAGCGCTGGTTACAGAAAAGGCTTTAACCTCTCAGCGATGCCTCAAGTCATGAAAAGAGAAAAGTACAGCCACATCCACAACTCTGAGTGAGTTTTTTTTTTTTTCCTCTCCCCGTGCAAGTCATACTAGAGGGAGCTGGATTTGTCCCTGCATTATTTACTATTACCATTCTCTTTGTGAGCCAGAGTCACATTAATGAATGCATGAGGAGTTGCCTATTTGATGACCACAATGCATGGGGGAGACTCGTGGTACACCGATGCTCCATTTGTGTGAGCTGAATCATTCATCACACACCGCACACACACACAAAGTGCAAAGGCACAGTTTTATGTGCATTATGTGTTCTGTGGAAGGAGTCAGTGGTCATCTTTAAGGAGTCTTAATGCCCCAAGTCTACATTTTATTTGGGATCAACGTTTTATTAGAATGAAAATATAGAACCAAAAAACGCAGCCAGCTGAAGAGAATGTTTGGCCTATATACTGTACTGAATTCAGCCTGAATTTAAGATGATGGTAGCCTTTTTAAAAAAAATCTTGTCCTTCAATCTTAAAGGGCGGTTTACGGTGATCATATTTGATTAGTTAAATAGCTCTTACAGCCAAACTTTTGCAGCGAAAACTCTTTGAAACAAAGTGTTACTATTCCATGTGTTAATTTATAATTATGGCAGAAAATCATAATTACTATGTAAACTGTCTCTTATTAGTGAGCTAGCTAGCTAACGCTAATGATGTTTTTTTGCATTCCTAATGAAACATTTCACTGAAAACTAACAAGCAGGCCCACACATAATCTGTGCCCACGAGGTTCTGACAACACCTCTGCACATTTTACTTTTTTCATCTAAATGAATATGCTGCTTGTAAAACTCAAAATAGAAAATTAAGTTTTGCTTTCTCTGCTTCACACATTTGGCTGGAGTTTTCCAACAAATATTTAAACTTTTACTGTTATTTATTTCAGCCTGCTTGAGGTAATTTTAGGTGGTTTTAATGCAAAGCGTGCACTTATTTTTGCTAAAAAAAACAATCTGTGTTATCTAAAATGAATGTCTCTGAGCAAAAAGTATGCTGATTTACATAGAAAGTTTATCATATGAAAGTCACAATAAAATAGTCCTAATATAACTAGTAAGTGAAAAGAGGACTAATTTAGAAGCCAAAATTGGTGCAAACATGCAAGTGCATGCAGAGCAACCCAACGTTTTGTTTGCATTTTGCAGGATTCAGATTGAAGATTGAAAAATATCATCAGTGGTGTGGCATTATGTTAATCCAGTGATCTACACTCAACAGTTTTCTACCTATTTGAAATTGTGATTCAGTCTTGCAACAGATCCCACTTTAGTGAAGCATTCAGTCTTTACAGATGTTGGTGTTGATGAACTGCAAAGGAATCTCGATACTGTAGTTAGTAGACGTGGTTAAAATTATGACATGGTTAATATTTTTTCTGTGCTTGTGTTGGGAATAAAACACCTGTTGCCTCCAAACCTGGTTCTGAGTGGGTACTTGTGCTAAATTAGTAAAAATCTATAGTCTGTACTTCTATCTGTGCTTATAGGAATATTTTTAGTATCATTCCCCTGATGTAATGCCCTAAAATTCAGAAAGCACACATAGAAAAAGGCAACACTGATCTCCCAACCTATTTTCTCAACCAGCTTTTTGCTGCTGTGAGTGATGACATCCTACACGAACATACTGTTTCTGCCAAAGTTAGAACTGTTTCGGTTACATCACATCATGTTTTTCGGTGTCCCGGAGAGGATTCAACACCATGAATCACAATCTGATGACAGTTGGTGGGTTTGCAATCAAATCTCATTAAACCACAGATCCTGATGAGGAGGATTGGCTTTTTTTTTTTTGTGGGGTAATAAATACTACCTAAAGAAGTTCTTCCTTTCTACTTATGAATAATTTATGTTATAGAGAAATACTAAAAATTTGAAGCAGAGTCTAAAGGGGCTTTAAAGCTGAATTCAGCTCTTTAACCTCATCAATTTTTTATAGCAAATCCAATGTGCTGGAAAAGAGCCAAACTTCTGAAAAAAAGGATAACTGTCCTAATCATTCTGGTTGTGCTGAATGTAATTAAAACGTCTGACTTATAGATGAACATACTAGGGATAGAAAAAGTAGAAAGTAGAAAGTAGAAAATAGATGGTTTTATATGTAAAATCAACAATTTATGTGTCTTATCATATTTAAAAATATAAAACATGTCTGTTTTAATGCTGTTTACAAACATGATATAAACAAAGCTTCATCTATTATCATTAAAAAAATATTAATAACTGATTGATTCATTATTAGTCTTTGTATGTAAAGACCTGTCAATCATTTTCAGATTATTAGCGGGGTTCCAGTCCTCTGCTTTGAAATTCGCTGCTTTTGTTTACGTAGGGATCACAGACTGTGTCTTTAAGTAAATGCAAAGCTTCAGATGCTCGGGCACACATGCAGGCTTTGATATTGACATATCTGCCTGCTGAGCCTTCACATGAAGGCGCGCAGCATCAGAGCGCAACACAATACACACACACACACACACACACACACACACACCACTACTCGTCAGGACCGTCCACAAGAGCCTCATTATATATTCATAGTAAAAATTAAAATGGCAGAGGCAGGCTCTCGCTTTCAGACACACATAAACACTGCGACTCAGAGGGAGGAGAGGGGGGACGGTGGCGAGAGTGAAATGAATACATGACATCTAAATAAGTCATAGCTGTACATCCTTTTACCGGAGAACACAGCAAACGGTGAACACAGCGATGCACATGGATAGATTTTACCGCCAGTATATGAACGATCACTCTAACTTGAACAGAAGGAGCCAGAGAAACTAAACAAATGGCAACTGCAGCTCTGGCTTATACTAAACTGAGAAAGAAAAGTGCGGATGTGTCTGCGTGCTGCAGAGCAACAAAACATCATGCAAACAGAGTTACACTGTAAGTAAACCAGACAGATGACTGCTCCTCTCCAGGCAAGACAGGAGAAAATGTTACTTGTTTGAAGTGCAAGAAGCCCTCACCTCAGCCACAGGCACTCCCTCTGGGGGACGACAGTGTAACACAATCATGCCATTCAGAGGCACCTCAGTGCCTTGGGGGTCCTGCTCAAAGTTCTTCCTCAGGTCTAAGGGAGAGAATAAACAGCCTACATTAAAGAAGAACTACAACAGCATGAAGGAGCAGGAAAATGCCATTTGTTTCATGTGTGACCTTCTCCACCTCACAAACACACACGAACATGAAAAAAAATGAAGCCTTCTATAAAATCATGGCACCGGTTTGAAGAATAACCTTTTTTCAGGAACAATAAGGTCAGTCTGGTATCAAAATGACAGAGCGGAGTTGCTTACAGGCGATCCGGACAGTTGCCTTGCGGCTCTTGGAGGTTCCCAGGTGGCTCCAGGCGACGCACAGGCACCAGTAATCCTCCGGGCCGTGAAAGTCCTCCACCTGCTGACGCGACACGTTGATCATCACCTCGCGGATCTTCAGCCCTGCAGATAAGAGATGGTTGATTGCTTAGATTAGCTTTCATTATATCGCAGGGAACGATCAATCAAAGAGATGAAGACGTGTAGGGAGCGGATGGTAAGTGAAATTTGAATCTGATAAGATTATCAGCGGTAAACAGATCTGCCATTTGCCAGGAGGAGAAAGAAAGAAGAGAGAACGCTCGTCAAAACAAGTACATTTGAGGGATTTTGTTTGGACAAGAGTTTAAACTGTACTGTATACTTTTTATCCGGTACAATTTCATAGAGCTGACAACTTCGGTGCCAACACTGACATCTCTGTCATTACTGGTCTTTTGACAAACTCTTGTTAAAACTTCAGTTTTGGCAAACAGATGGCCGGCGACGAAAAATGCTGGCTGTACTGGAAATTGTTAGTGAGCCCTCATTTCCTCATTCAGTATCTGTAAAACATAATCCATTTATAGAGAAGTGACACTAAATGCTTTCCAGTGAGGGCATTAACTGAGAGGAGGAACACATCAGCCTGTTTTTTTTTGTTTTAAGGGAGCTCCAGAGCACTCATTTCTTTTTCTTTGAAAACATTTGAAGGGACTATAATTTAAAGTGGAAAAGAGAAAGCAAAACAACGCAATTAAATACTGCATGGGAACACAGATACTTTCTATGACAATCAAATCATATATTTCTGCAGCAGCAACTCTGACTTAATGTCACGCAGGTCATTCGTTAATATCCGTGCATTGTCTGTGATAATGAGCAAGGCGTGAGTCGAACATTTTTCGGAGACAACTGATGGGAATTTAAAAGCCTGGTATTTCAACTGAGCCCGACTACGCACAAAAGATGACAGGCTCGGACCATTAATGTATGATAGGTGGCTTTATTGGGTATCTGGGAAATTGCAGCTTTCAACCAAAATATGTGATGTCTGTCTAGCGGGGCAGAAACCTGAATTCCAGTCAGCCAACTTGAATAGATTTATTAATACATGAATACAGAGCTATGAGCGGCTAATGTTTGGTTTCAAATCTCTGACCTCGTCACTCCCCGCAGCACACAATTAGAAATGCACTGAGGGGGGGAATGGGGAGTGACAGTAACAAATGTCCAACCCCCCCCCCAAAGAAAACTGGTATTAAAGCCTTTGGGTGGGTTTTGGGTTGGAGGTGGTGCTGATTAAATGGATTATATGAGCAGCAGCGATGCCGTTGTGTTGTTATGTGGCATGAGCAGAGCATAAAACAGGTTTATGGAGTGTCAGTTGTCTGCTATAACTAGCTACCAGGCTGGTTGGTAGAGATGCACAGCTCTGACTGTATAATATTTAACCTAGATATGTTTTATGGCTAAAGTAAGGTTAGTTAAAGTTACAACTGCTAAGATTTAAGTCCTGGTTGATTTGGCGACACCGGTGGTTACTGCTGGTAACAGCAAGTGTGGTTAAATGCTACAGAAAACACTGCATGAGCAGAAACTATGTCAGAAATACAACAGAGGGCCAAGAGGTCTATCTGTTTACAGTGCAGCCAAACAAACTCACATGTATTAAGTCAATAATTGGCCTTTTTGCAACATATATACATATTTAAAACTGATCAGCTGCCAAAAAAAAGTCAGAAATGACCATCTTGTTTCACACATTCATTCATGTGACTCCTTCAAAATAAAAGGCACCTTGTTTTATGCTTTTAATGTAGGAGATTTGGCGTTAGGAGTAGCTCAAATCTCTGATATGACTGAAGAGGATTTAACAGTAAATAGTCAGGCTGGTACCAATGAGATTACAAATAGTCATGTTAGATTAACTACTACATCATTTCCTGTGAATCCCCCACATGTAGGTAGACAATCTGAATACTGCACGGGGATGGCGGACTCCGCCACTTACAATATAAATTGGAGAGAGGTAATTACAGAATGCTGAGAGAATACCTGCCGTAAAACAAAATATACCTTTGAATAATAACAATTCAATTATTTTTTGTGTTATTATTCGACCAGAAGACGATTATGTACCATTTGAATCAGACGGGACTGAGTCAACAAAGGTTTTAATTTACAGTGATTCTAAAACGGCTAACAAGTCGTGCCTAACAACACATCTCAAAGCAGCTGTTCAAAAATCACTGTAAAGCCCGGCCTCTTGTGACTTATTGCTTAATTACGCAGCCCTGCACTTGTAGAAGAGTTGTCTCTCTACAGGCTTTTGCCATCATGCTGTACACTGCAGACAGCAGCTTAGACATGGGCCAGGATTAAATGAAAACTAATAATGTGAAATGAAAGGTTATCAAAGGGAGCCTAATGAAGTAATGTAAAACAGAAATGTTCTCTGAAGACACTGTAATCCTCTGCAAAGACTGACTGATATTATATACAACACACACACATACACATACACATACACACACACACACACACACACCACTCCATCGACTCCTCCTTTCCACGGCTACAAATTAGAGACTTAATCAACATGCCTGATTAAGTGAGCGGCAGATTTAACTACAGGAAAATAAAAACACACGATGGTACTCCAGTGAGGGGGGCAAATTTGCCATCACATCATGAAAAATACGCAGTGTCACTGTGTTATGGTCTAATTCCTTGGGCTCAATGCAGTAAACAAATATGAATGTATTATTTGGATATGAACAGAAAATGGGCTCTGATCAGATGTGAACAGCAACTAAATGTTTCCAGTAATATTTCGTCCCCCCCTTCCACCACTAACCTGTCACCCATTTGAAAAAATTTCACAAACAACACACTGTTTCTTCTCAGAGTCAGTGAAATTAGACACATACAGACATCAAGAAATCAATAAATCATATAAAAAGGCACCATATATCCTTAGAACTTCCGGCTCATCGTCATCATGTTTATTTATCAGAATAAAATGTGATTCATTTCAGGAGACTATGCGAACAGGAATTGCTCGAAGTAGTAGTCAAAGCAGTACCACTTTTTTTTTTTTAGCTACAGGCTAAAACCACAGAGGTGCAGACGGTTTTAATTTAATATTCAAACATTCACTGAGGTTCACAATAACCTTCATTCCTCGGCGCAGGATAAAGCTTGACAGATGTTCCACATGTGTTATTTTTAACTCATAATCAGACACTGAAGTTGGCACTGTGCGCCACTCGACGGTAGACAAAGTTAGGGACCGTTACAAAAGTATTCAATATGGCCAAAAGAGATTTTAGGATTTTTGTCAATACCCATCTCATTTTTTTTTCATAAATATTTCAAACCAACTTATCACTCTTCTGGGCCTCCTCTCATTAAAAACACAAAGAAATATGCAATATGGCCCAATGCAATTATGACTTGTATTCTCCCACTGCTGCCTCCCATTCTGTTTCAACTATTTATTTCCACCCAGACTCTAACACAGCTTTTATTTTGACACAATTTTTGTTCCATACAAATCATGTTTTATTGCTTATAGTAATTAAGGCACATAATAAAATGTTAGTTTGTATGTTTGCTCAAATCATACTTTCCATGCCTGCGAGCGTGCAAGGGTCCATGTGACGTAAATTTCATCATTACAAAGATATGCGTAGGCTTTGTGCAGACATACATGTACCTCATTTTTTTGTGACGACAGTGGACAAACATGCTGGAAAACTCAAGTATGTCAGCGCTTGTCTGCTGTTCATGTGTGGAACACGTCTCCCAAACAGACTCCAGACAGCAGTATAAACAGAACAAGAAGATTTCTCAAGTAGTTTTGAGTGTGTCTGATGCTTGGTGCATCTCTCCCATCCAGTAACTCAACACAATGTTTATGTCTGTTTAATATATTTATCATTGAGGTTCATAGCCGACTCAGCGTGCGGGGCGTGACGCTCATATAAAGTTATTGACACTGTCAAATGAGTGTTATCGCTGAAGTTGAAAGGCCACACACTGTTTGTGTCAGTGACACAGAGAAGGACAAAATGGCAGACAGTAAAAAGACTCCTTCACCTTATGAACTACGGACATGAAAGTGTGGGAGCACTTGTGAAAGGATTTAATTTGACTACGTGTCTGTGGTGTCTATGTACACATCCGCTTGGAGTATAATCCAGGTTTGAGTGGTTTATATAGAAGTATAGAGCAATTAAATACAAAGAAATAAGAAATCTAGATGATTTCTAACAGCTTCTAGTATAAATCCAAATGCAGAAACGACGACTGATGTTTCTGAGACATAAACAAACCCAGATAGTGACAGATAGATGGTTGAATTTCCTCCTCCTCGGCTCAGTAACATAATTTTAGCTGACGAAACAGTGACATTCTTTGATGGAAATACAGTGGATGAGTTTGAGCTCAAAAAGAATAATTTAACTTGATGTGTATTAACTATAGTACGTTGCATTTCATCGCAGTGCAGTGGAAAAATAAATGGAAAACTGGTTTAGTCTATACACAGCAGGACTCTGTGCGAACAGTCTTAAAAATATCAATTTGGAGTTTGAAATTCTTGTAGGAAACTGTTAAAAATAACCAACCTCACACCTTCATATCTGTCTTTGATGTAACCTCTAACTTCAGTAAGTGCTTTTTGACAAGTCATTTCACTACTGGATTGTGACAATAGCCTAAAGCACTATGGAGACAAGGGAACGGGTTCAGGCATGTTGTCTCTTAATTTACAAAGCCGTTTTCACAATCAGACCTCCTCATCTTTATTAATGCCAAAGAAAACAGAATAAGCTAATGAATAAACAACAGTCTACTCTTCCCGATGCAATGTTTTATGCTGAAAGCAGACA
Organism: Argyrosomus regius; assembly: GCA_946959425.1. Taxonomy (NCBI): domain Eukaryota; kingdom Metazoa; phylum Chordata; class Actinopteri; family Sciaenidae; genus Argyrosomus; species Argyrosomus regius. The sequence goes on along the minus strand of OX336898.1, from coordinate 20,350,647 downwards.
AACAGACTCATACAGGGTGGAGTGTGTGCACACGGTCAGAACATACCTGACCACTAAACAAAAAAAATCTCTCTATTCAAGCCTATTTCATATAATAATGTGAAATAAAAATTGACACATGCATGTATTCAAGCGCAAATGCATGAATTACTGGCAATAAATATACACCAACGCAGAAGGGTGGCTATTGTCTATTTGAGTGAGGATCGTGGTGTTTCTGCTGAAGGCGAGATAAACGAATGAGAGGAATCAGAAAGACACTCTGACTCCCAGGTTCCCTCACATTTGGCACAGATCAAAGAGCTTAGTCCCTTTTCCAAGTAGCCTGCAATCACGCTCAGCGACACTGTGTTTGGAGAAATTATCCAATAACTACTCGGCCATGTTGATGACATTCGGCCACTTCTGTGCGTTCAGGAATACAAACCGCCGTTCAGCTCCTTCCATGAGCTTGTCCCTAGATGCCCGTTTTATTTTTTGCCTTCCCTTCAGGCTCCTGCCAGTGGCTCTTGACAGAGCGCCACAAAGTCTTGACAACAAACCTCAAGGTGGAGCAGCTTTTGCTTGCCCCTTCAATCATGTCCTTTAATATGCCTCTATGTAGCCTCTATAAAAGGAGTCAGGGTGAGATACACCCATGCCGATGCTCACTTATCATCCCGCGTTGCTATCGTTCTCTCCTCTTTATTGTGTCTGTCTCTCTTTTGGTGTGACTGGCAGAGGCAGGAGGCCTGTGGTGTGATTTCTCCCGGCTTTGGCCTATTGTTTCGCCTTGGCTGAGTTTATGAAAAGGCCTCAAGGGAGCAAAGCAGCGCCAGCTACAAGTGCCTCCTGATCCAAGCAGCTCAGCTGAACCCGACTGGTCCGGCTCAGCTCTAAACAGGTCCAGGATGTCTCTGTCGTACTTAACGCCAGGCTGGATGGTGGGGAGGATTTTCAGTATTTTGTTTGTTTGAGGGATCCTCGTGAGGCAGCTGTGTACATAGTGGGGTGACACGGCGTGGGCCGCGGGTTGAGGTGGATGGATATGGCTTTAGGAGTGCGTCTGACTGATGTGAACTCGGCTTAGGAGAAATGTTTGTGTGATGTGACATTGCGGCATGCAGCTCAGCATGTGGGGGCTGTGAGGGTTGGCTGAGGGCCAGACACAGACGAACCCTGCTAGACAAGCGGAACATGCTCCCAGCAACGTCTTCAGTCTGGTCCCAGCTGTGTGTGTCATACTTAATCCTGGAACCAAAGGGACGCATTACTCCATGCATAAAAAAATCATGATAATCCAGCCATTAAAATGCTGCGAGTCCTTATTTGTGTCATTCCCCCGGTTGCCTTGTTTATGTTTATCCAAAACCCACGTGTCTGCTTATTAGGAGCAAGTTTTGCATACACAAGTGGATTTCAGTCCGTGTGCCACTTCATTTGTTTCGCTTCCATTTCTTTAACTAATAGTTGGTGACACTGAGAGACTCACAGGCATCTCACTTTCCCTCACCAGTCCCCACCTTTCTCTCTTTGTCCTGGTTGACGGTATCTATCATCTGGCTAGGATCATAATACACAACACTGGAGTCAGCCTTTGACAGAGCATCAACAGGAACAGATATCCATACTTCCTTTACCCACCCTGCATTCATACGCTTTCCTTCAATCGCTATCTCTTCATCACTGAATCTGCAAGAGCTGCTATCTTCTCCTTCTCTAGACAACCAACGTGGTATCCGTTTTCAGAGTCTCTTTCACTCTCCCACCGCCCTCTCCATTTCCAATGTCCTCTTTCTCCCTTATCCCCTCTTTCCTCTTATCTCTCCATCAGGGTATCAGGCTTTCAGCTCAAGTCTATAAACACAGATATCCCCTCTGTTCCACCTTCCTCTCTGCTCTTCTTTCACTCCTGTCCTTCAATAATCTCCTGAGTTCTATCACTCATTTCCATCTCTCACCCCACTTACAGCACTTCAACTGAGACAAAAATAAAGTCGCTCTCTCCGCGATAGGTCAGCGCGTGCAGCGTTAGCTAGAAAAGAATCTGTGTTTTTGTTTACAGCGACTGCCCTTCTTTCATTTCGTCTTCAGAATTTAAAAAGCAAATCCCCGACAAATAACAGAAACGGAGTAATTTACTGTGTGAAAAGACTCCATACAGCTTCTTAAAATCATTCTCAGGAGTTTATCAGTGCAAGCTGTTTTCCTGAAGGGAGGTTAAAATCTGGGTAGCAATGATTACATGGAATATCCAGCTGAGCCTTGTCTGCCTGTGGTTTATCAAAAGGCTTAGAAATTGCAAAAGGGATAAGGAAAATAACACCGTTGCACTGAATTTGAAGATACGCTGCAGTGTGCAGCAGTAATCATGTCGTCCAGAAAAGCGACCCTTCACAGCCACAGGAATCGCATAACAACACTTGACTGAGGACTAATTTCTCTATGATTCTACCTGTATGATTGTATGTGATAATGAAATTGAAATGCCAGACAAACAGCCTACTCCTAATTTAAATCCAGCTGGCTACTTTATCATATTCAGTTCTGCAGTTCGCTAAATTCATCCGTACAACCACTGACGACATTGGTGCCAACTGCTCATCAGAAAGGAGCTAATCACATTCACACACACACACACACACACACACACACACACACACACACACACACACACACACACACACACACACACACACACACACACACACACACACACACACACACACACACACACACACACACACACACACAGGTGGCACAGCCTTCGGGAACAATTTGGGGTTCTGTATCTTGCCCAAGGACACTTCGATATGCAGCCCGGCATTGTACCACCGATCTCCTGATTAGTGAACCACCTCCTGAAAACGTCTGTCTGCATCAGGTCCGCCCCCCCACACGCTCTATACGAGTGTGTGTCCTGCTGAGCAGGGAGCAGAGAGTCTTCGTCCTCACTGCTTGACAAATATTAGCAAAATAATTGATGACAAAACACATTAGGAATGGCACTGATTGTGCAGGAGACAGGAGACATCCTCATTAGACGGGCTACATTGGGAAACACCGGTGGCAGCAAGTTGATAATTGTGCAGGAAGAATTCAACTTCCACTGAACACCCCACATTCTTCATATACACCACACAGACATTTACGGGCCTAACGGATGAACAAAAGCATGAATTATCTTTATTTACATGAAGCTTTTTTACAACAGAGCCGCCTCAGATGCAAGAAGTCAGGGATAGGTTTTAAATATTAATAGCTATTTACAGACACTGTGTGCTAAATTCTTCTCTGGGAAGGCATGCTCCCAGATTGGCAACTTTTTCCCAGTGGCTGGCTACTCCATATCCATGTGGAAAGCCCCGAGGACTTCAATATGTTCTCTACAGACAGCGCTCTCTATTTGTGTTTATGCGGGGCAGCCATTAGTGTCAGCCCCGATCAGCCTCCCGTGTCATTTTCACGCTTGCAAAGCCAAAAACTGTGTTGGCTCTTAACATCCACTCTGGTGGGTAAAACACTCTCATGTACACAATACATATTTACACATTTTCCCCAAACACTCACGCATACCCACACGGAAACTCAGAATCACTTCTAGAGTGAGTGGAGACACATCTTTATACATCCAAATTGATAAGAAACTGTATATTTAATTCCATTTGGTTACTCAAATTCCCGCTCAGATTTAACAAAAATGGACTGCAGCAATAAGTCTCAGATGGCCGTCGATTACATTCTGCTTCGCTCTGAGCTCCCTTTGGGTGTCTGTTCTTGTTTTCCATGAAAAGAAACAATGCCAAGCAGCTGATCTAGCAAACAAATAGATCAGTTGCTTGAAAAAAGTTGCGAATAGGAAAAGTAATTATTGGGTGAGAAATGTACCTAAATAAAAAATCTCCTCCAGCGTTTACAAGCGTTACTGATTTCAGACATTTCAGACTTTTTTTTCCTTTTTTGGCTTTGCAGTATTAAAAACACACATCACAGATGTCAAAACTGCTCAGGCAGTGAACCCTCAATAAGCCTAATTACCCACCAGAAGTACAGCTTTTCACGGTCGAGTGAAAACCATGCATCTTAAAATGAGGTGATTTTGAATTTATTTATTTTTTTTAGATAAACTGAAGGATTAAGTGTTCCTTTGTAAGAAAAGAACGAAGAAAACTCTTCTACTTCCTGAGCTAATTAAACTTTTTAAAAAACCCATCTGATTATCTAAAAAATCATAAGTCTAGCATGAGCTCAGCTGATCTCCTTACGACAGAATGACTGCTGAAAACTTGATATTTTCACAGGGCACTGACAAAATGTGCATGTATGTGCAAAAAAGGCAAAGAGCGCATGCACTAAGAAGAGTGTTAATGTACATACATTTTTGGTATTGATCCTATTGACATGCGTATTAATACTCAAAACACTTACTGCTAAGGTGGTGGGAAATTACCGCATATGGTAAATGGACTGCACTTATATGGCTTTTTTCTAGTCTTTCACCACTCAAGGCGCTCTTACACAACACATCACATTCACTCATTCATACACTGACGACGGAGGCTGTCACGCGAGGTGCCGGCCGCTCATCAGAAGGGAGCTGATCACATTCACACACTCGCACAGCCTTCAGGAGGACATGCAAAACCGGAGGAGCCGGGGGGAATCGAACAAATGAGCCGCAGCCGCTCTACCTACTGAACCACGGCTGCCCAATATGCATATGTAGTGTCACTGCAACCTTTATGCACTCCTTGACGTGAGACTGGCTCCAGACTGTCCAGATAGAAAGAGTATAAGACCTCTAAATCTAAATTTTGCTTGCTTTGGGTAACTGCTGATGAGAGCAGAAGAGCCATACATGCCTCTATTTGTGACCTTGTTTTCTCGGGTATAACTAGACCAAACTGCCACCATTGTCTTGTCTATTTCTAGGTATGTGTGTTTTAAATAAAATGCATTCGAAATAAGACAACAGAGACTCTCCACAGCCTCACTTGTAAGTGCAATTTTTATTCATCACTTACTATTGGTAGTACTGAAACTAAGTCGACCATGTGGTGTTTCATTTATGCAACCCTTTCTCAATTGCTTTAGACAGCGTAAGAACCTTGCCTTCTTGATGAAAGTCGATCTCTAGACTTTCATCAAGAAGGCAAGCGAGAAAGCTCAAGATGTTTAAGAAACAACTCTTTGGATATATGGACTGAAGGCTGGTCTCAAGAAGTTTTTTTTTCTCCTGTTGTTTTGTATTATGGGTGGTTGACTTGTGGTTGGACTTCTCTTTGGTTGTCCATTTCTGTATTACGTCTTTACTGAGTGCAGTTGTAGAGGACACAAAGCCAAAGACAGATATGTGAAAGCTTGACTTGAATGATATTTGGCAAAGCTTCATTTTTTTTTTTTTTTGCATGAATTTAATGTCAGTGGGAAAAAAACCCTCTGCACTTTGACATGTTGGTGTTTTTCTGTTTTTATGGCTATTTTCATACCGAGTATATTTGGCACAAAAGTGCAAGGAGAGGCACAAGCAGTCGTTTCATTCAAATGAGGCAGCACCACAAACAGTCAGGTATTGGAGCTAGTTCACAGATGTGGCAAGAACAGACATCTGAAAACTGGGGTTGTTTTTGGTGCAATTTGGTTTTAATTAAACACCTCCAAACAAGTAGATGTGATTTCAGAATAACACTCTGCAGGAAGATAAAAACTAATTGGTAGTACGTACTGGATTCTGTCATCTACAGGTGCTTTATACTGAAAATATGAAAGTCTTCCCCTGCAATGCAACTGCAATTAAAATCTTACAACCGTCTGAAGGCAGTAGGGCAGATATTCACGCTAAATTTGCAATTGAAAAAGTAGCGCACTGGGCAGAGCCATTGTGCACATGATTAAAGCACACACAAACACAAGGTTCCTGCAGACAACACAGACTTCCACACGGACTTCTGCACACATCAAACTGGTCTCGTTGGTATCGTGATATCCTGTGGTTGTACTGGACACAAGCAGCTCACAGTGAAAAACACAAGGACAATTAAAAGTTCACTCCGCTCTCATTATCACTCATCCCTTCTCTCTCTCTCTCTCTCTCTCTCTGTCTGTCTCTTCCTCTCTCATCAAAAAAACACTGGATTACCAGCAGGCAATATTCCCGTGCGTCATGGCCTCCTTTTTTTTTGTCTGGCAAAAGTGGCGTCTTGTTTTTAATTCTTGAATGCATTTTTCAGCTGTGATATGATGCGATACAGCAGAACTACAAATGCAATTTTTCATTGATCCAAACATATAAATGGGCTTAAACAAACCGTTACTGCCTTTATTATTTATTTCTATTGCTATTGTACAAATCTTACTGAAGCCTATACTAGAGTGTGCAGGTTAAGCACCGTAGATCACAAGAAAATATCAGTGGAAACATGACATAACTCTAAGCCTGCCCTTTCAATATCTCCACAATTCGTCTTCAAACGCTGCACCATCTGCCTTTGGCTGCAGATTTGTTGTGCCTTATTATATTTCACGTCTACAAACTCTGCATCATTCAAAACATTATTTCCCTACTTGGAGAAACTCTCTCCTCTCCTTTTAGTGAGCTATTTTCAAAATGCCACTCCGATTGCCACAGCTGCTCAAAAGGAATGAGACCAGTAATGAGACTGGCTGAGAGGTTTAATGCCTTCGTCTCTCGGTCTGCTTTAGCTCTTACCTCACTGTTTCAAAGTTTTTATTAACCCATCAAAAGCCTCTTCTTGTTCAGTAATATCTGGGCCTTTCATGCGGCTTTGCTTTTTTTTTTTTTTTTTTATAATGGCCACATTATCTCTGTATTTACAGGCAAAGTTTGACATTTTGGGACATTTACTTATTTGCTTTCTTGCTGCGACTTAGAAGAGAAGATCAATACCAGCCTTGTGGCGGTATAAAGCTGTTCCCCGCTAGCTTGTCTTCAACTGAAGTGAAAAATGACAAATTGCCATTTTGCATCTATTGTATCTATTTCTCGGTTGGGACCAATGGGCAACCTCCATGACTGTGAAGTTAAACAAATGCAGAAGCACCAAAAACTGCAGTTTCCATAAGTCCCCATGTTAAAATGTCCCAACTTCACAGCAGAAATAAACATGTTTACAGCCTGGTACAAAAAACAGTTTTGCTCTCTATAGCTAATTTCCCCGTTCATGACAACTGTACTGAGGGTGAATTTTTATAGAACTCACCTGTTCAGGTTAAACTAAGGCTTAAAGTTATGCATAATTAAGAGTGTGGCTGCTTTGATTGACAAGTAGATACCATTACAAGTGGCTTTGCTTGAGCAAACCGGGCTTCATTCAGCCTGCCTGAGCTCCACCTACGATGGCGATGACCAGAGCCAACCACAACGGCTCTTCAGAAACCTATTGGCGACATCACAGATGTCACAAATACACTGTCCATGTTTTATACTATCTATGGTTGGGACCAGTAACTTCCTGATGTCTCCGCTGGTTGCCGGGCAACTGGTCCTGACCAAGAAATATTCCTTACTTTGTGCTAAGCTAAATTAGCTTGCTGCTGGCTACAGCTTCATATTTAGCCTACAGAGATGAGAGTGGTATGGATCTTCTCATCACCTGGTCAAAAAGTGAACAACTGTATTTCCCAAGAAGTCAAACTTTTCCTTTAACATCTGACCAAAATATTCTCGCTGCCCAGCGCTCATAACTGATTCATGCTGCATCTCACAAAAATTCAATATTATGTCTTCACTGGACATGTTATTCACTACACATCACCCCTCTGCTGTTAACAGTTATGTCTTAGACTGTGAATTTCTGTAAGTTGCTGTAAGGAAACATCTTTCAAACCACTTTTCTCAAATTTAAGACACAAGACAACACATCAGATAAACTCAAAGTGATAGCAGCAACAAAATGAGAGAAACTGTTTTGATGTTCAACATTCAGCTGTCCTCTTTTATCTCACATAACATTTATTTATTGATAGATGCAATATATTTTAGGTTGACAGCACACCATTGCACAGTTAATGGTTTGAATAGCACAACGATTTTATTATTCATAATAACTGCATAATGATAATAAATGGGCATTCATTATAGATTCTACAACCTACAATATATCCTGCAGTGATACCCGACAACAACATCCGGTTTAAACATTCAGAACAAACTGTTTACTCTTTGAACTCCTGGCCTGTGTAGAAAGTGATATATAGTCAAATTCCAGGTATCTGAAAATTTCTAGGCATTCACAGTGAGCATCTTAGTTCCAGTAGGAAATACATAAACCACAAGTCAAGAGAAGACAATTCTTTCAACATCTGACACTGCTGTATTTGCTGCTGTCTCGGGTGGTGAGAGTTAAGTTACATGCACAGTGGCATCCTGCTCTAAATAAATGTGGTCTAGTGAGAGCAGCGAGCTGTAAAGTGCACAAGGTTATATTTGTGGTGCAACAAAACACTTTTTACAGTATCTGTCTTACACATAATAAAGCTTAAAGGCCCAGTGTGTATGATTTAGGGCGCTTTATTTACAGAATATGGCAGAAATGGAATGTTATATGCATCAGTATGTTTTCATTAGTGTACAATCAACTGAAAATAACAATAATAATGTTTTTGTTACGTTAGATTTAGACTTTTTAAGGAGGATAAAGGTGGAATAAATGCTCCTAGTACACTGTATCTGAGTTGTGAGTCTATTCCTAAACTCTAGACTTAACATACTTCTCCTTCATTTTATTTATATACATTTATTTATTTTATTTTTCTCTGTTTATGTATTTATATATTTATTTTTCTTTATTGCTTTATCTTTTGTGTTTGTCCTCATATACAATCCTGTATCTTTTATTTCATCTGTTTATTATCCATGAATATATTTTTTCTTTTTAAATAGATGAAAATGACCATCGACATACTGAATGTAGAATCTTCTGTGGCTTAATAAAAACATAAAAAAAATAAAGAATGATCTACGGGAGCTGCAGTAGCCTGGTCCATTGGGATGTGGCTTAGGAACTGGGTACTGGCCCAGTTCAAGTCCAGTATGGACTTCCAAGTATTGAGGGTGGACCGGTAGCTGGAGAGGTGCCAGTTCACCTCCTGGGCACTGCCAAAGTGCCCTTGAGTAGGGTACCAAACCCCTGACTGCTCCCAGGGTGCTGCTATGTGGCTGGCCATCACTCCACATTTGCATGTCTATGAGACCTTTGTGTGTGTGTGTGTGTGTGTGTTTGTGGTTGTATTGAGGGATCTTCTTCTTATTTTAAAGAGGTCCGCCATGTTACACTGCCATGTTTCTACAGTAGCCTAAAATGGACAAACTAAACACTGTCTTTAGGTAAGGCCTCATGTTTTTCGAGGCGAGGGGGTTAAAATCAGCAGCTACACCGCTGGATGCCACGAAATCCGACACGTTGCTCCTTTAATGTCTCTCACACTGTACTGTCTCTTCTGTTAGACAGCATTTCAAGAACTCAAAAGTATATTTGACTTTTTTTTACAAAAGAACTCTCATTTTCTCCAGCATTAAATTTTAAGAAGTCACAGGACAAATACAGCTCACATTTGCTCATTGTCATGGAGAGCTTAGCAGTCAGGATTAGCTCGCAGAGAAGATGAGTTGCAGGTATGAAATATTTAGCCATTACATGGTGTTAAAATATCTTTTGACTCCGCTACACATCTTACAGATTGAGAAACACAACACGATTCAACCAGTTGGAAGAGACTGTATATTGTGCCAGCTTTTCTCACACTTATGGCAACGGCAGCTGAAGCTATTCACAGGAGCTGTAATGGATATTTTCTTCCATTCTTCTTTCTACATTTCTTTTCCTTGTCTGCTGCTCTGTCTCCTGGAAGGCACATCTGAGCTAAGACTAAATCTGTGAAAAAACAACACCACATAAAGCTGAAATATATCTCCCTAGCTGAGTTGGCCGCCTCTGGACAGACACCGTTTCTGTCCTCTGCCTCGAACCTTCTGGTCAAACAATGTCCGGGCATGTGTTGTCAAGTCTGTCTGCATTTAATTCACAGCTTACTGCTTTAATAGCTACAGCCCCCTGCTTGCTGCTGAACCCAGGGGCCATTCTGCCACCTGAGTCAGACTATAATAGCATGTACTGAGATACAGCTGTTCAACTGCCTCCTACTGATGAAGCCGGATGAGCAGCCAGAAGTATCTCAGCTTAGGCGAGATGTTCATTTTCTCAACATGTAACATGTTGGCCCGCCTCTGCCTGTGTATTTAAAGCCTAAGCAATAACATGGAAACTGTCAGTGATGGACACTGTTTAGAAACACTCACTAAGACCCTGGTCATGTCCACAGAAATCCCCCTGTATCCCACACCTAAAGTGAATACTAAAGCATTTCCAAGCAGCAGAGCAGCAAAGCCTCACATCATCATGCTGGGCACCCATCTAGGGGGTTTCAACCAGAGCACACAATATTATAATCCAGCTTCCCTTTGAATTGTAGGAGAGGTGTAGTTGAGGGAGTGTGCTGCTGCCTCCACTCTCAAACCATTACCAGAGATCTCTATGACACTCACCATTACATTGTGGATAAGAAAGTTAGTTGGTCTTTTCTGGCACAGCGGTGTGATAAACACCTGCATCCTTTCATCCATAAATCCCTTATTGGGAATTCAGCACCCTATGTTACAGCTACACTGGACTGGATCACAGGACCCTACCAAACTCACTCCCTCACTACTCCCACTTGCCTTTAGATTTTGTGCACCAAACGCAGAATTATACAGTGAAAAACATTGATGCTGATTTATATTTCGCACATGTTCTAATGCTAATTTATAATATATATTTTAGCAGCTCCCTCCCTCCATAATAGGACTTACTTCAGAAAGCTTTAATGTCCTCCGAGAGCCAATTTATGGTACAGCACAACACATGAACACATTAAAAGCACATCAAAAACTGTATCAGCTGAGGCTGATGGGTATAACGTCAGTGTCCAAGTATTGAACAAAGTCAAACGTTGTCAGGGGATCAACAAGTTGTTACGATGCACCAACTGAACCATGAGTATCTGCACTACATTTTGTGCCAATTTATTTGATAGCTATGGAGATATTTTAACTGGATAAGTGTCCTGCTGATGGCGCCTGATGAACAATGAGGGGATCACAATTCACATATGCACACTCAGGTTTGTTTCAGCACAGTAGCACTCAACTCTGTAATAGAAGACAGCATCGGAAGACGCTTTGAAATATTGTTGTCTGCCAAATTTGCAGCACACCTGCAGTGATGCAAAGAAAAAACAAGACTAAATTTGTTGTTTAAAGAGCGACAGAGTCGATGTAGGGGGAGTTTGTGGTGGATGAATGGGTCTAATACAGGACTTGAGAACTTGAGGACTCTGGAGAATTGAAAGGCAAAAGTCAGTAATGAGTTTTTATTATTAGACGTAGTTCTCTAAATATTCTTCTTTAAAAAGAGAATGAATGTTGACTTTTGGTTTCACAGGGCATGTGCAGTGGCTTGAAAACAAACTTCTCCCATGTGCCGAAACAAAATTTAGAAACCTCACGAGAGTTTCGCAAATCTGGGGTTACTATCTAGACAAAGGTTAGTCGGAATCATTGTCTGGGAAATGAATGAAACCATGAACGTCTTTACAAAACTGAGATATTTCAGTCTGCACCAAAGAGATGGACCGATTGACCCAACTGGACTGCAAACATTGCCATCGGTGGAGCCATGTCAATGGGGACATGGCTTAATAAAACTGTATTTAAATGTGTGAATACTGAAGACATGTAATTCAGTTGTATGTTGGTGTCTGAAATTTGCAACAACACTGGTACTGACCTACTAAACCCAATCTTTTCTGTAATAAATGGGATTTTAGTATTCTGTTTACATGTTGTTGTTTTTTTAAAGAGGATCAAAGAAAGCAATTAAAGAACACATAGCAAGTTTTATTTTTTACACATTACTAAAATTTTAACACAATTTCAAGTATTGGAGAGTTTTGCATTATCATAAAACAGAGGCAAATATTGCTGCTGGCTATTATATTTTCCATTTTAGTTTTGAAACCACAGTAGCAATTTACCTGAACAAAACAAATACTGTAAGAATGTAATAGAGAAACATCTGAGAGCAAAAACAGTCAACGTTTAAGGAGAATCATTTCACACTCCTGCTCGTTTAATGTTGGACTGAAGGGAGGGGTGTGTGGAATCTCTTATTTGGACCTAGAAATTATGCCACTCTTGAAGGGACATATCCATTATGCACAAATGATATTAAGCAATGATGATTTTATCATTTGAATCTATTTACTGCCTTCAGAGGGAGGCTGTTGGAGTGTGGGCTGTAAAAGATGGCCAGGTCTAGTGTTCTTAAAAATCAACTGATATTGGCATTAACTGGAGGACATTTTGTTCTTCCCTCTTTTTTTTTTTTCCTTTTGATGCATCATCCAATAAAATAACAGTTTTGAGATATTTTTATGTCATGCCAGAGGGTCACTGCTTGATGAAAATTGTGTCGCTTATCTTCCATACTAAAAGACCTAAACTGGTCCATCTTTTTTCAATTAGCTCCATCCTGTGTCTGATTACAAGGCGATGCACTATGATTATCAGCAACAAGACAAATATCTTCCTAATGAATATTGAACCGTGGGGAGAAGTCTTGACACGTTGCTCCACACTGCATTCATGACAGTTTTCCATCATGCAACATTTAGTTCAGGAAGTGGACCAAATGCAGACGTGAAGGCAAACACAAAACAACAAAAGGCGGCTGAAGGGTTCAGGCAAACAAACAAACAAACAAACAACAGAACTGGGGAAGAGAACACAGACAACTGAGAAACTGACATAGGACTTGGCAGAGATACACAGACGACCTGATAAAGGACACTGAGAAACACAAATACAGAAGTGAAGACAACAAGACACAGGTGAAAACTGATCAGGTTGGAACAGATAATCAAAGATGGCAGGAAACACAAAGGCAGGAAGTAAAGTAACACATGACACAAAGAGAGGGGAAAGTTACAAAATAAAACAGGAAACACTCAACCATAAACCCAAAACCATGACGCATTAGGTTTTGATACGTGAGACAGCTGCTATGTGCAGCATACGCCAAGTGAATGCTAATGTTGCTCCAAACAGGTAATGGAATGGATTAGAGTTAAGATATTTCTATGGCCGCTGCTGTCTTGGCAGTACTGCCTCCTGCGGCCCACCGCTAATCCAAAAATGGTCAAAGACGAGGATTGTGTGTGGAGCTGAGGCAGGCTGAATGAAGATAACACCTCACCTGTCAATCAAAACGCCCACTCTCTTAATTATGTATAACTTTAATATAATTTGAATGAGTGAGTTCTATAAAAATTAGCTATAGAGACCAAAACTGTTTTTTGCACCATGTTTATTTCTGCTGTGAAGACATTTTAACATGGGGACTTATGGAGACTGACTTGTTTCGGAGCCAGCCTCAAGTGGACGTTTGATGAACTGCAGTTTTTGGCACTTCTGCTTTGGCTTCACTTCACCGTCACTGAGGTTGCTGTTTGGTTTAAACATGCAATAATGACGTTTTAAGCACTTGGAGGCAGCAGAAAAAAAAAAACTATAAATACAACTTAGAGCTCTATTTTTGGTCTCCACCAACTCCTGAGCCAAAATGTATGTTAATTGCTCCACTATGCTCACCAGCTCTTTGCTAACTTAGTTTGCCCGCTAACTTAGTTTGCCTGCTGTTCAGTGCTGGAAAGGGAGCATACAGCAGATTTTTAATAGCTTTTTTTTGTTGATAACAGCTGCCTACTTTGGAAGAAGGCAATACTATCAGATCAGCGGGAGCGAACCAAAAAAATAATTATAGCTATTTAAAGCAACTAAAAGATTTCCTTAAAGATAGTAGCAGATTGCTATCGTGGTTCAAAGAGATGTTGCTAGGAGATGGGACACTGCGCAAAGTGTAACTGTAAAAATATACATACATTACTGACAGGAAGACCAAGTCATGGGTTTATGCAGGCAGCTTCTTACAAACAGCACGGTTAGTTTTTTCTGCCTTCATTAAATTTTACAAGAGTTCCCTGTCTATCTGTCAGGCTGTCACCTCAGCTTTGAGCACTATATTGGGCACTAAAGTGACAGTGAAGTATTTATAGACAGGAAGCAGCATTCAAATGAACATACACAAAACTTAATGAGAACTTTGACAGTAAAAGTTGAAGTACATTCATTCATTCATGGGAAACAACTAACTCGTCCAATGTTTTTGGTGCAAACTTTGCAAAATTCAGCCATTAAGGTTTTCTGTCTATTTCGAAATCTATTCCTGCGGTGCTTGTACATTTTTTAGGTCAAGGTTACAATGAAGACCAATAAAATCACCTCATTCCACATGCACACGATGTTGTCACATCTTCCACCAACTTGTGCTTACGGGAACACATCCTGGCAGGCCTCGACAGATCTTTCTACTTTATGAGATACAAGCACAGGTGGATTTTTAAGATGCTCTCATTTTCCTACTTTTATTCTCTCCCTCCTTCTCTCTCTCTCTCTCTCTCGTTCAGTCCTTTCCCTTCTGTATTTCTTTCCTTCCTCGTATCTGTCCCAGTGGAAACAGATATGAATGGTGATAAGGAGCCAGATGGGAGCGGAGCTATGAATCTAGACTAGAGGCAGTAAAAATTTAGAGGGCCATTGTTAACTCTGGGGGGAGATATTGATTGGTGCTGTGTGTTAAGTGAAGCATCAACACTGTCGAACTAATAGCAGCAGAGGCAGCCCCATAAATAATTTGCCTTCCTCAACCCCTTTCATCAAGTTATACTCTAATTAGATGATGGTCATTTGATGTCCAGTGCTAGATCTAGGACCTAATTATTAGTGTAGCTAATATGTTTTTATGTTTTTCTCCAGCCCACATGAATACAAGACAGAGCCACTCAATAAAAAACAAGATTATTTTAAAATCAGTCTGGCACCTAATTATCCTGATGCTTTGAACATTTCCACTGGATTAGAATAAGTAACGTTTCAGAGCATATACTTGAGAATCAGTCTATTTAATTACGATACAAAAGTAGATTTTAGAAGAATAAAAGAAAGAGTAAGACGTCTTTCTTTTCTTTCTTTTTTTTGCCAATTTGCGGTACAATCATAATTGAATTCATGAGACATGCAATACCCATTGTGAGGTGATGCAATAAAAACATACAAGGCCTTTAGAAAAAAAAAAAAAAAAAAAAGGGAAATCTTTCTTTGTGGTTTGAATGACTTCATTTTTCTTCAAGTTAAAACAACAACAACTGCATTTCAGCACGTTGCATCAGTAAAAGACACCATATGGAGTACAAAGTCAAATCCTAAAATTGAACAAGTAGGTGCCTTTCATGGTCTAACAGTTGTCATTTTTAGTTTAAATCAAATGTGACACACAGTATGTGCTAAAGAAGTGAGGCAAATATATTTGCAGGGTTGGACGTAGCTGCTGGCATTGTCATAAAGCCCCATTTGTAAAGTTCATTCTTAAGACTTCAGTCCTCGCTATCAAAAAGATGAATGCTATCCTCATACGTTAAAGTGACAAGAGGGGAAAAAAAATATCTTTCTGTGTATCCTGTATGTGCGCAGCATGTGTGTGTGTGTCTGTGTTTACTGTACCGGTCCCCAGGTCGGTGTGCTCCTGAGACATGTGCTGACTCTGGTGGACCCATTCGCCGTTGCACTTGAAGAAGATCTGAAGAGCAGGCCGAGCTTGACACCGGAGCTTGATGGGGTTACTCTTAACGATGTAAGCATCAACAGGCTCTTCCAGGAAGTGCGGCAGTGTCCCAGACTGGCCATGCTGCAGGGCTTCACCTCGGGGACCTGGAGAATTAAATGACAATCAAACAAGAGTCAAACAGAATGACTGAACAAAATGGAAAAGTTAATTATTAATCAACGACAGCAGGATGGCGGATTCAAACCGTCTCAGAATTCTTGCTTGCCAAGCTAAGCATGCAGTTAAATCTTCAACACACATACACACACACATACACACACACACACACACACACACACACACACAAACCCCTCACTCAAAACTAGCCCACTCTGTCTTCCCACAGCTTCCACTATCCCTCACTTTTTCGCCTCCCCCCCCTGAAACCAGACCCAACTAGTGGCCATTACTCCTTCCAGCGACGTCTGCCTCAAACAAATCGCTCTGGAGCACAATGTGAGAAATAACACAACAACAACAACAGAACATCAACACCTCCCCCTCATCCCCACAGTCCATTCTCCGCCACAGCATTACAATACAATAATTTACAGGAAGTCTGCTGGAGAGAAAATCCTCCCCAGTGCCACAGTCTTTAATATTTTAAGCACACGGAGACGGACAGACAATGCTACGGGGTATTTTGCAGAAGGCTAGGCTGCACTTTGTTTTGCAAATCTGCAAAAATATGTATGACCATCCCTGGTTAGCTTTTAATAATTTATGTCATTAGTGTTATTGTTTGTTAACATGTTTTTTCTCTTTATTTATTGAAGGCCGAGGTGTCTCAACTCCTCTGGGAGACGCGAGGCAATGGGTATCTCGACTGCACGTCGCACGCAACAAATAGCAACAGTGAAAACGCAGCTTTGATTTTAAGGGGAGTTTCCAAGGGGGAAGGCTCTCGGGAGAAGTGGCTGAGCTGTGGGACAGGACCTGAAACATGCAGCAGTACTTTCAGACGATCACTGTGAAACAGAGAGGTGGGCACACTGTGCGATAACCAGATGTTAAAAGATGTCAAACAGATTACACAGGTATCCTTTGCACAGATACAAAACAAAAAAAGAAAAGCAGTATAAATTAGCGGAATAAACATGTCTTTGGATGAATGTTGATGAGACAGATCTACAGTGGTCCCATAAAGACTTCTTTGATCTATCAGATGTCTGTGATCGCACTGGCAACACATTAACAGGCATTACTCCCTTCTTCCCCTGCATGCCCGTCTGAGGTGTGTTCCAGTCAGCGCACGTTTTGCTACTTCTGAGGCCCCGCAAGTGTAATTACACTCCGACTAATCCCCTAGTTTGCTGGAACCTCTTTCATGCAAGTGTGAAGGGTTTAGTGAGGCAAACCATCCGGCACCCGCCCCTCCCGATTCCAACTCCCCACTGCATGTTTCTTCCACAGTGATGGGTGTACCTCTGAAAACCCCATCAGGATTAGAGAACCCACTCTCTCTTTCTCTCTCCCCCTGCTCTCCAGCTAATCTAATCCTCCTACCTTTCCTGCCGGATGTTTCCTGATTGAGGGGAATAGATAAAAGACTCTGTGTGATTCCCCGGCTGTGAAAATCACAGCACTTGCTCAGTGTTCTTCTCCCCTCCGTGCGACACATTCACATTCTCTACCTCATTCCTGGAACTGAGGCTGAACAAAGAGACATGCTTTTAATTTCAAAATGACTCGCCCCAGGCAAGCTTTTCTTGTACAGAGTGCTCCAATTTGTTTTTGCGCACGGAGCGTTGACATGGTGTGTTTGTGTTTGGAAAGATGCAAAACATAGACGTGAGTACGCATTCAGACGATGATAGATGGGAACATGAATACACAAACACACAGTTGTCAAACAAAGCCAAAGCCTTTTCCGTGTAGTGACTCATTTGTTAATAGATCAGGTTATTATACCAATGCTTGCCAAACATGACAGTTTAATGCCACTGCGACTAAAACCTTCAATATCATCATCAACAGCAGCGAGGTTTAGTTATTACAGGCTTTATTTCAGAGTTGGCTGTCTGTTCACTTTTCGCATTTTCATTTTTTATTCAGCAGGTGGGATAGTATTGCAGCAGACAGATTAGGCCAGACACAAGAAAAGACACTCTGGTGTGATTTAACCTCAGGCTGGCGGTGGGACATGTGACTCTAGGGGGGAAACACAAGCACTCAACTGTCTCTGGGAACAGCATAGCGTTGTCTTTGCTCTTGAAATGGCTGAATATAGATCACAAAGTGCAACAACTGTGCAAGGACTATAGGATGCCCCTCCGGCATTGCACCTTATAGAAATGACACACATAGAAATGAGGTAGCACGCGCTATTATCACGCGAGATGTGGCTCATACGAAGCGGCTGCAGAAAGTGATGATGTTGACGGTGCTTTGGGGTTTCTGTTTGCCGCTTATTTACATCTTGTGGTGTGTGCAGGACTGTTATTGGTTCGTCTGCATGTTTCCAGGAAAAGTCGAAGACCAATATCTCCTCAATATGCTACGGCGCTGTCACTCAGGAGACTGTGTGCCCTGTGCTTCACAGTTTTCACAGTGATCTACAACCAGTGCTTCAGCACGGCAATAACATATAAGAGGCACAGATACATCTCTCCCAGTTGGAGAGGAAAACAAGATATCACTGCCAAAGGGTTGAGTGATTGCGCCATCAGACATCTTCTCTCTTTCTTCCTCCCTCTCTCCCTCTTTCCCTCTCTCCGGCTCTTTGTCTGTCTCGCACGCACAAACAAACTTTTGTCCTGGAAACGCAAACACAGTCAGTAATACTGCTGTAATGAAACCTGGAAGGGAAACTTGCAAACGTTTTCATTTTCCTCAAGTACAGCACACAGAACACTCCATCTCTTCGCATGCAAAATTAAAAGCAATGAGTAAGTTTGGTCTCTTATGTCAGTTCAATGTATTCATAGCTTTTAGTGAAAATCTAAAAGAAATGAGGGGGAAAGAGCCCCCAGCTGACTGGACTAATTCGGTAAAGCCTTTGGGTTGTAGCCCAGGCTGTTTCACATAGAGAAAGATGACTGCAGCCCCAGCGCACTCGTAGTGATTTGGAAAGACTGAAGACAGAAGCCAGGGTGATGTCTGCCAAAGTCTCCTCCACTTTCAGCACACTGCACCCTAACATATCCTGACAGACAAACTGCTGTCCTGTTTCCATCCCTGACAACAGCTGATCCTACAGATAATTTCTCTTTGACAGGAAGTTTGCAGATGATCAGGGTCAAATCGGTACTCTAACCCCTCCTACAGAAACACAGGACCTCCAACAGGCATCTGTCCTTTCCCTGCTACTTTTTGTGCTGTACAAAAACAACCACAGTGTGTGTGTGCACCAACACCCATGTCACCAAATTTGCAGATGACATAACCCCTTTTCCCCCCACAATCTTCCTGCTCAGACTGTGCAAGCACTGACTCAATTCATCCAGTGATGCAACAACCCATGCTTAATTCACTGCATTAAAAAAACAAGGAAACACTGGTGGACTTCATTGAACAACACACTGTGTTCACATTGTTATGGATTTCACTACTTTTCTTGGTAAGACAAGGCCAGCATTGCATCACAATACTAGGACTGACCAGATGTCCATGCAAGTGCAAGAAGTTAGCCTTCAGGATTTTCTAACCCTAACCCCAGAAAGGCTTTCTAACGTGGTCAACGTTGTAAAATGGTCTATTTAAAGCCAACCTATCATATTTTCCTAAACCTAACCAAGAGGTTTTGTTGCCTAAACCTAAACAAACTATTACAAAAAAAAAAAAGTAAAGACTAAAATTAGTCTCAAAGGGGAGTAAAACCCCAGTTTTGGTGTTTAGCCCATTCCACCACAACTTCCTTCTCAAACATGGACTTCATCAGTTCATATCAAGTCACCTGACTACAGGCATTTTGTCAGAAAGCTTTATGAATATGTCCTGATGAGCACAGAGGTCTGGCCAATCCTAGCACTTGAACATTAAGCAGATCACATTAAGAACATCAAGATCGTGTCTTGCTGAGAAAGCAGTGGGATTTATAATAACGTGTCTACAGCCTCTTGAGTATTGTCTTTGATTAGGAGTTCTTGAATAGAGCACTGAGGTTATTGTCAAGAATAATCAATTAACAGTTTACGTCCTTTTGGATTAAGAGAAACATAGTCACAACATCCTCTAATCTTTTCACTGATCATCACTCATCAGCTCGTTTCACGTAGCATTGTTCCACCAGAATCCACAAATGACAAACCGTCCAAAAAAGCCAGCACCAGCCTACACAAAGACTTGATTCTACTTCCTGGGATGCAGATTTGATTGCAGGGTGGGGGTGGAAGGCTGTTACCTTCTGAACCTGAACCTTCTGCCTCTGCTGTGCTTTACATGAAGTAATTGTTCCACCTCTTTAACACGCAAACCCCTCGTATGAATCGGATACTAGACACACATTTAATCTGTTTGATAATTTGTACAATACAATTAGTGCTGGGTTAATGGGGGTCACTGTTGTTCGTGCGAGACCTGGTTCACAACTGCAGCTTCATGTCACTCGCCTAACGGGGTTGTCATTTAAATATTAAAACAGAGTTACAGTTGAGATTCAATAACATTTTAGGATGTGTTTCCATTATTTGGTCACATTCTGTGTCTTAGCAAGTAGCACTTTCTGATCATGTTAAGGACATGTATGTATCTATGCTAACCTATAACTAGTAGGGTACCTGTAATTACAAAGTTTGTACCTGTTTATGGGAATATTTGGGCAAACAGGTCTGATCATTTGTGTTGATACATTCACACTAAACATGTTTTCTTCACTCTGAAAGACTTCTAATGGATATAAATGACCGTGGCACTTGCAGTTTTCAGTAACCACAACACTGCCACTCTCTACACTTTGCTGCTTTTTCATGAAAGTTTATTTATTTGTGTCTCTTTTGTGCCTGCCACCATTTCAGTTGCTCTCTTCATAAATGACTTTCATTGAACCGTAATGATTCGAAATACCCACTGTCACGATGACACAGTGTGATCTCTGATTTCACCCCCCCCCCCTCCCCACCCAACAGGTGTGAGGCACAATAAAAAAAACCTCCTGCTAATACTGTGTGTGAATTACCAGCATGAACACAGAGCAAAAAAGGAGACAGAGGAAAGAAACACAGAGTGGGAGAGAATATATGGCTTTAATAAAATGCAACATTGCCTTAATGTGTTATCCAATAATCAGTGGCTTGCAGCCTAAAACATTTTACAGAACATCTAATTTTTTGAATTATTCTTACATGTGAGGAACTGGCCATCCTTTAATTTCCTAGATATGCTGCAGTTTATAAATAAGCACAAATATCATGCATTAAGCAGTTCTATTTAACTTTAAAAAAATAAACTGGACAGAAGCATAGGAAAGTTCTGCAACTCCTTTAACTCGCTAGACAGCATTAAGCAGGAAGCTGCTGCTTAGCCATGAATTAACCAACAAATCTACTAATTAATGCTTAGTTTGTTAATTAAGAGTCAGTGGCATAATTATTTGTTAATGACTTCACTGTAATGGCATTTCAGTAGCAGGTTTGAGTAATAAGGTGCACGGTTATTTGTGTGAATGAGGGATGCATTTTGTGGATTTTATTCACCGTTGTGTGTCGATGCCTTTCATGTAAACACTGACTTTCAGGCTAATGCCTTCGTGTAAATACATGAATAAATACAGCTTGGCAATGGTCAATGCTGCATTAATTATATACGCCCAGTGTGAGGTGTCTTCATAGGCTGTATTGACGCAGTTCCGTGCAGCAGATGGATGGTCTAGATTGAGGATCAGAGGTGAAGCTAGCAGAGGAGATGGGGGTGGAGGGAGATTGGTGAAGCAGATGATAGGTGGGTGTTGAAGATAGTGAGAAGCACTGGGGGAGCATCTGTTCAGATCAACCAAGTGCACGGCAGGAAGACAAAAAATGTTTTCAGCATTTTTCAGGAAATGCTTATAAACCTGAGTCCAAAAAGAAAGGCACTTCTTTTAAGGATCGCAGCCAATTTTGGCCCACTGGAGGATCATAACCTTTGTGATGCACAGCCCCCACACAGAGTTTTCTGAATGACAGGTTCTCCACAGGGGAAAGATAGACAGGCGAAGATAGTTTTTCTTTTTTTTTTTTTCCATCTCCCAGTACAACAGCAAAGAGGCGAGAAAAGGCAGTAACAAGCGAAAAACTTGATTGTGTTTGGTGTTTTACAGACACTACCCCACGATTCAACCACATCAAAACACAACCTAGTGTGAGAGGTGTCCCCATGACAAGCTGACAGGTAATGAACTGCTTCATAACAGCGCTTTGTACACAGCAGCTGGATGCTTCTCAAAAACCTGACTCCACTGTTGAGTCGAATTGCAGCTAGCTTGTTCCAAAATCTTCTAAATTCAAGGTGATGGCCAGACAAAAGCCAGATTTGATATCATTATTTAAAATCTCATCTCTGTTTCCTGTCTGATTCTTCTCCTCCCCGTCCCTGGGCAAGTCATACGGTGACTTCAGTCAGACTGCAGAAATGCTTGGAGCTTTGAAACTACTCTCCAACTTGTAATTTTCTTTTGCAATGGGAGTTGCACGAGCAATACACTCCTGCTCAGCCTCTCAGACTCTTAAAAACAGCATGGTCTCAACAGAAAGAGTTGCCAGAGCGCTTTGTTCAAATATTGATGCAAACCTCTCATCTGTCATCTCAGGACACAACAGACATGCACATGAACCCAGATAATGTGTGTGTGCCACAAGCGAAGCACTCCCAGGCAAAAGACAGTTTTCGTTACACACACACACACACGCCAGTTGTTGTCCGACCAAAATGAGGACAGACAAATGTTGATTCTTGGCTCTGATCATCTATTTCACACTCAGGCGACCACATTTTGTCATTTTTACTGCGCAGATTCAATCAATTTTTGTTCATACAACACAGGGAAGATGTAACACACACACACACACACACACACACACACACAGGAGCTGCTCGGTTCATCCAAACTCTTATCTGTTGGACAGCAGCCCCACTGGAGCAGCAGGGGGTTAGCAGCCTTGTTTAAGCACACCTGGATAGTGGAAAATAAAGGAGGGGTAAACACGACTCGTACACTTCCCTTTCAAGATATCTGTGCGAGGAGGGTCCTGTAAGTGTTTGCGAGTTTATCACATCAGGCTTCTGTTGCTTTAGTATTAGTGGAATGGAGATAACAGAGATTGTGAAAGCACAAAGCATGAACATTAGAAATGGAATCAATCTCTGATACTCGGCTTGGCCTCTTAAATCATTTTTTTGGTGTGTTTTTGATGTGTTGCTGCTTGTAACTTTTGACATTTGTGAGGAAGGAGATGTGATTCGAGCAGAATGTCAATATTCCCCGGGTTTCGTCTCTCAGGCAACGTGCTGGGCCATCTTCATGGTGGAGGTTATTGGGGCCATATGCAGAGAATGCTGAGAGGGAGACTACAGTATTTCCATCTTCCTGTGCAAAACAAAATTGAATCTGTGTTTTTTTTTATTTCACAGTTGATGTTCTCTTTAAATTTCAGCATCAGTCAAACATAAAGGATGATGCTATTTGGGGGCAAAGATGCAAAAACAATACGATCTGTCATTAAGTATCAGATCTATATCAAAGAGACGTTTTTCCCATTTTATTGGACTGGAGCTGATAGCACGGAGACAGGAGTGAGATTGAGTGATTGTGATTTAAAGTTTTATTGCATTAATAATGCAGCAATTTAGACAGCGTTAAAAACTGTTTCTGCAGCACTGCTGTTAGCATGGAATGTATTCATGCATATACATGTATACAAATGCAGAATATTATGGTACACACAGCTAATACTATATGTTTTGCTGTGATATTTCTGCACCACAGGAATACATTTTGTTGGCAAAACAAAGCACCATTTTTGTTTTTTTAAGGAATTTAAGTATGTGTGTGCTCCTGAACATGCACAAATCAGTGCATATGTGTGTGTGTGTGTGTACAGTTTGTCTGAATGTGTGTCACCTACAAACACCCAGGTGGTATTTGCGTCTTCATCGGTGTTGTGACAGCTTGCCAGCCTGGTTTTGGCAGGCGGGAGATAGTGCTTCCCTCAGCTCTCCCGATAATCAAAGAGTAAACATGCCGAAGCAAAAGTGGGTTACCTGCATGTCAAACCGACACCAAAAAAAAGTCTCTATACCATCAGCCACTTCTCCATAAGACTTACACACAAATTAATATGAGGAGGGAAACAAACTCAACTAAATAAATGCGCCACATATTCGTATATGCCTTTCATGCGCAGTGCGTCAAAGAATCCACTAGAACATGTTTTCCTTCACCAAAGAAACGAGTGTAAACTAAAAATATGACAAATCAGATTTAAACTCTATATAAATGCTTGAAAATCCACTCTAACTTGTGACTTGAGTGTTCATAACATATGATGACTGGGCCTCAATGATGGACAGTACCAATTTAAATAGAGACTCATCGATTACAAACAGTAATGTCTTCATGTGTGACAGTTTTGCTTCAATATTTAGCTCTAATATTTAGTCAGCCTTACACGTTAACTCTGCTTACGCTATACTTGCCAAACAATAAGGCCTTTGCACAGACTGCCAGCCCAAATACACTTTTTGGCACATCCAGATTGTATTCTGATTGATTTGCAAAAGTCTGGATGGCAAAACAAAAAAAACAAAAAAATGAAATGTGAGTTTTGCTAATCAGATTCAAGCCACATATGGAAGAGGTTTAAAATGCAATTCCAATCGGTATTCCTACAGATGTGTCTCAGTCTGGACGCTCTGGACGCCAAGCCACGCAGATAGGTTTGGTGATGTCTGGACCACTGACAGTGTTTGTTGATTTGTTAACAGAACTTTCAGCTCTGTGAAGTGAAACCAAAGCGGACGTGCAACAATTATATCTTAATGAGAAAATACCCAGCTTCTCACTTAATTTATTATCTCAGTAAACAGTTTCCTTGTAAGTTTATGGTCTCTAGTTTCAAGTCTGCTTCCATGCACCATGATTTTTGTAAATTATAGCCACATTTAGAGTAAAATAGTCATAATCAACTAGCCATACATCACCCTCCAGCTCCATAATTGTCCAAACATGGTCATTTCTGGCTCCGCAAAGCCTCCATAATGCCAAAGTTGTGGCATCAAAACAGTTTAAAGTACGGCTTTGAAAATGTTTATGGGCAGCAACAGCCATCCAATATATTCTGTAATTACCTCTTAATTTATGAACATATAGTTGTGCATATTATTAGTGGTGCAGTCCCACGTAATATTTAAAATTCAAGAGAAACGATGCATGTGTGCGCTTGTTACTAAAGTAACAGCATTACTGTTTCTAATATTTCATTAATATGAGCTTCACTGTTTTAACTGCTGTATCTGAGCTGGATTGAGACATTTCCTACCACTGCAAAAGTATTCAACTGGCGCAACACCACGTTGTGGTTTTTTATTGTGAAGCAGTCTCAGGAAACACAATGTTTTTGTCATAGAGCTTACCACCGACTGCGATTGTTAATCAAAAATTTATCTACAAAACAAAACATTTTCTCAGATTTTTGACAGCGGATCAGTTTTAAATATTGCAGAACGTGATGAAACAAGACGGAGCAGCTAAAGTGAGCTGTCAGATGAAAAGTTCACCCCCCAACCAACTTCTTTTTTACTGTATTCTGCTGCTGCTGTATGGAAAAACTACTCATGCTGTGTGCAGCGTGACATCAGATCGCGGTTCCTCGGGGCATGATGGGAATATTATCTACTGATTTCTTTATTGAGAACAACGCAAAGTTTGTTTGGCTACCCCCGAAATTTCTGGTAGTAATCAACCTCAGCTCCTGTTACCACCTGAACCACGGGGCATCACCAAATCAGCCAGGACTAAAGTCTTAAGTTGTTATTGCTGTTAAAAAACAAATCTCGACTGGAATTAAGACTTTGAAGAGGAGACTTTAATATTCAGGATTTCTCTTCTTCGAGGTTAAGTGTCTCATGTATTTATTCATACTGGAATATTGGTGCTCAAAGTCTGCAGGAAAACTATTATCAACAATAAAATTATTCTATTCCACATCATTCAAGTCAGTTTAATCATTTGGAATGGGGGTAATATCTGTTTTTTTCTTCTTGTTTTTAACTTAGTTTGTCCTTATTGCACGAACAACAAAGCCACTTTTGAGTAATGACAGATGCAGATATGCAGTGCCTTTATTAATATGTTATATGCAGCACCATTATTACCTCATCTATCAGCGTTCATTCCCCCGATTTCGCTCCAGTTTCATTTAGAAAGCAGGCCTCCGTTGACTGACAGTGATAGCAGACAAAAGAAGATAATTGCTTACTTACTCTTTCCCATATAGCCTTTGATCCATTTTGTCTTTTCTGACACAGAAGAGACAGCGACATAATTAAAGGCATTGTGTGGCATATACAATCTCAGCTGCAATCACACTGGCAACCTGACAGCTCACTCTAATGTGAGTGTACTTTGTAAGGGGGCTCGATAAATAAGTAAAACCCTAGAAAACAATCCTCTCGCACTCTCTTTCTCACATTCTCCCATCCACTTCTTCCTGAGAGCTTTAACACAGACCACAAATAAAGAGCGGGACTCTATTATTGAATGAATTTATGAATAAATTACTGCTGTGTGGGCATATGCGAGAAAAGAGGTTTAGAGCACCAAACTTTATTTTAAACAATGCTGTTTTGTCATCTTATCAAAATGTTTGGCAGGGTAAAAATGAGATTCAATAAAAAAAAAAAAAGTTAATATCCTGCAAACGACTAGGCGCACAGCTTCTGTATTAATATCATTAATCATCTGTCATTATGTGCTTGGGTGATTATGGAGGGTGATATGCTTTAAGTTTTTTTTAGTCTTCTTCACTGCATGTCATCCGTTTAATGTTGTTCCGCTTAAATGAGTTCTTACAGATTGTCCAAATGGTGTCGTGGGTATAGCAGCACAACAAAGTAGCACATTTTCTGGAGGACCGTTGCCTCAAGTTTGATGGCGATCGCTTGTATCGACAGCACAAATGGCTGTTGACACAGAGTGGTGGTATTGCTAAAAGCTGGCGGTAAATAACAAAGAAAGTGCATGACTTGGCAGTGTACCAACAATACGAGCTACTGATATATGTTATTTCAGATCAATGTGTCAAGTTCACGACCGAGACTCGGCAGCCTTGGGACAAAACAATTCACATTTACTTCAATGCATCGGACCCAATCACCATAACAGCCTCCTGCCTATTATTTGTGTTGCATTATCCACCCAGGATGTAAAAGAAGAAGCTTTGGAGCTTCGCACTTGATAGATTAAATTTATAGCCTGCATTTTCAGTTGACATTTTCCAGAGGACTACATTTACATTTATTATGTTAAAGGGGGACTCCGCCACTTTTGCACATGAAGATCGGTTTAGTCATAATGCCACTAAGCACCACTTAGTCTGTGAATACAGGGTACATCATTTCTTCTGTGCTTCTGAAGGGTTTTTTTTAAAGTTTGGATGTAAGGGTGAACAAGAACAACTACAGCTATGCAAGCAGCTCTGTGGGGATTTACTAATGCTTAGCATGATAGCACGCTTTAATGGGTATACACTCACTGCCACTTTATTATTTAATGTATCAAATGTAAACTAATGAAACATCTCTGCTAGACTTTCACCAAGTTTATCATTTCAGATTTTGTTGACACTGTCGGAAAGGTAATACTTTTACTGATTATGTTTATTATTGAGGTTGTAGTGGGTGGTGTTACTGGACAAGATTATATTGAAAGGTGTTTATAATATTATGCCCCCTCTCATGTAGGTAAATGTGGGGGCCAAAATATTAGAAACACTTCTCAACATAGTGCAGTCCACTTTAAAACCAGTGCAAACTACAACCTCAGTAATAAACATATTACCTCTTTGACAAAGCCAACCAAAACTGAACATTACTATCGTTGTAATGGTAGAATCTATAGCAGTGTAGCAGACCTGTTATACTCAATCACATTAGATTGTAAGTGCACCTTATGAGGTGGCCGGTATGTGTAATCATTATCATGGTCACCATCTTGGTATAGTGTGCTAACATTTGCTAATTTGCACTCAACACAAAGTACAGCTGTGTCTAATGGGATTATAATTTCTTTCAATTACTTAGTCATAAACCAAAGTGTTGAAAAATTGCAATTAATCACCGAAATGATTACAATTTATCCAGTGGGGGGTAAATTATTCATCCAGTAGTTGTTGAGACATTACACTCGAAACCACAAATGTCAATCTCATGGTGGATAAAAGAAAGTGAGTGAGCGAGTGACGCCAAAGTCAAAAGGATTTATACTCATGAAGGTATGCACTGAATATTAAGGCGATCCATTCATTAGATGTCAACCTCATGATGGCACTAGAGAAAAGTCAGGGCTCATCAAAAACAGCCGGCTTCATCCTGTGGATTGTGTCAGTCCATCCAAAAGTTGCTGAAACGCACTGAAGTTGCCGTCCCTGGAGCCACACTGCTACCTTGGCCAAAAAAATACCCCCGGTGATATCATCAGGTTTATCTCAGCTCAGGCTCGGAGGCTTCAAAGCTCGTGTTACAAAATGGGGGTGTTAAATTTGACACAGGTAGAGAAAGTCTCATCAAAGACACTACTTAGCTGAATGATAGGAATTGTCGGATAAAGCTTGACCTCTGCTATCTGCTTTGATTTTTTTTTTTTAAAGCTCTTCCAAGTCCCCCAACTTTATAGAAGCGCGATGATGAATCACTTGATTTATATAGTCGTATAGTTAACCTGTGCGGTCCGACCATGGAACATGCTCTGACTGATGAGTGAGCACACCGAGCCCGGTTTGTATCCATCCATTTGTTCAGTATAGAAATATATCACCGTCCAACCTGTGACACTTAAAGCACATTATATTACAGTCTGATTTCTAGCTTTACAGCAGAGATTAAGAGCTATCAGAGGTTTAACGTTTCATGAAAGCCTTGAACATTTTCAAAGGCTTATCTATAATTTGAAAACACACTTTCTACTGTACAAGAAGGTGTTAACTTCTGCCAATATCAGTCTGGCTCATTCAGCTATATCAACTTCCCCAGAGTATTAAGAAGACGTGGCAGGAAAGATGGTCCACACAATCCTCCACCGCTCAGTAATGACCCAGTCATGATATATTCCTGAATATATGGTAAAAAAAATTGAAAAATGAGAGACAAAGGAGGCGACAATGACACTATTGGTTAGCTCTGGTGCTAAAGAAAATGGAGGTTAGCCAAAAGCCCATCAGGAAAGCAGTCAGTGTTCTCGTGACATTTAAAATGCATGACAATCAAACACTTTTACAGTGCTTTTCCATGTCCCCAAGCATTCTTGCATATATCAAAAGGGAAAGATCTCTAATGGCCCCTGAAAAATGCAAGAAAGTGAGTAACTTTATCCGGCACCTCTTCTCTCCACCAAGCACTATTCTCTCACCTCGTCTCTGATTTTCTTTAGTGAGCAGGGGGGCCAGCGGTTCAAAGCACCGCATCGGAGCCCAGTCTGCCCTGCATTTTATGTCCCAGTGGAGGTCTTCAAACGTTACTTTTAACTGCCCCAGTAATGCAATCTGAGTGGATGGCGAATATGTGATCCAGCCAAAAGGCTCTGCAGTAAATGGCATGTGATCGAGATAACATGAATAATAAACAAGAGACCAAAGTTGAGGTAAAGGTTGTATTTAAATCACATATCCTGCTGCTATAAACAAGCTCATCCAGTGACAGAAGGACATTTATGATTTCTGCCAAACATAGCGGATGAAAGCCCCCACATTACTAATGAACAATTTCCCATTTAGCTCCTTAATAACTTAAGAGTCTTCGTGTACTGTACCGAGCATTCCTAATGAAACTTTAAAGAAACATAAAAAAACGCAGCAAAACAACAAAAATTGAGATCTTTTAAGGCTGAATGCACTCATTTGTCGAGCTTAGATGGACATGGAAAAAGTGTGTCAACACCATCTCGTTGCTGTTGACACACAAATGATGCTTCACTTCAAATAACCATAAGCAAATGAGCAAGTGAGCGAAGCGAGCGGGGCATGCTCAGCACCTTGTGGCACATCCTCTGCACACAGTGTCCCAGATTTCCACCTTACGTAACCTGATTATTTGTGCACACCAAACAAATACTCATGACAAACAAAAAAAAAAAAAAAAAGAAGAAGAAAGCACATTCATTGCTCAGTGTCTCAGGTATTGCAGGACCTATGCATTGTAAAGGTTTGCTGTCTCAGCAGTGTGAAATTCAAGAAAGAGAATGCTGAGTAAAGCTCCCTTCAAGACTATAGTCGCCATAAGGAAGGGGGTTGTGCCATCAGCTGTCTGTATGGATGTTATGAGAACGCGCAGCCTCAGACAGAAGGCCATCTCTCTCCTCATTAGACAGCCTATTGGACTTTAATTAACAGGTTAAGACCGCCATAAACCTGCTGCTAGAGCCCACCATCAGAGGCAATAACGCCTCATTAGAAGACCTTGACAGCCAGGGGCTTAAACCCAGAAAATCCGCGACCTCTACATGCATACACAAACACATCATTTATGTGTCTGCTGTGTTGTCTTTGAGCTCACTCTCTCTCCCACCCTCCCACCCTCCCACCCTCCCTCCCCCCTTCCACCCCACCCTGCAGTTATTCTGCTCAATGGACAGCAGAAGAAGACTGAGGGTTGAGTCATACTGGACAACTCCCAAATGTGTTTGGTGTGTGTAGCTGTATGAATGTGAAGCAGGATGCTGAGGGAGCAGAGATGGTGTGTGCTGTTCGCCTGAATGAATCAATCTCTGAATAATGTCGCTTGCAAATCCTAGCTGATCACAGAAAACGGCTAATTCAGAAAACACAGCTAATTGCTAAAAGAGGCAGAAACGAGGCAGTTAAATAAGCTTTTGGCCGTGCAGGTTGCATCATAGTTTGTTTGTGTGATTGGGACTATTTTATCTGCTAATGGGTTTGATGAGATTTGTTGTGAGGGAGCTAAGCAGATCTATAAGTGAGTGTGATTAAATGTGGCAGTGGCTATCTACTGGAAAACCGAAGCCTGTTGTGATCACAACACAGCACTAAAATGAATATTGTTTTGATTGCCCCGGACGATCCATCTGATGGGAACCCTGAGTGCAACGGAGGCATACAGAATTACAGTGAAGTCACAGGAGGTCAAGGTGAGGCTGCCACTCAATCTTAAAAACATGAGAGGGAGGTCCGTGGTGAGTCGACCTGCGTGGTAGCTGTTTATGCAGCCTGTCAAGTGTGTGTGTGTGTGTGTGTGCCAATGCATAATGTGCAGACAAACAGGAGGTGAAGTATAACTATGACCTGCTTTATTGAGCAGACTGAGCGAGGCAGAATGTGCCTATGCGGTCATGTATGTGCACGTCCATCAAAAAAGCATACAAGTCAGCAAAAGTACGCACACTTGTCCGAACACGTTTCTCCATTAATGAACGTATTCACCAGATACCAAGGATTACGGCTAATCCCGAACATTGACTGATCCCACAATGCAACGCGAGTGGGCTAAATGTCAAAAAAATGATAACTTTGAATGGGATTCGCTGACAAATTCTTCCTTAATTAAAGATTATTGTGTGACATTTGTGCTCCTGTACGGCATACCGTACAATGGGAAGATGAGAGAGGGAAAGACATGTAACACAGAAACCAGGATGGCCTCGGGATCAATATCAATTTCTCTCTGTTATACATAAACATCAGACCACAGCTTAATCTCGGTGCTTTATTAGAATCTATCAAACCTAGTCAAACACACATTCTTCACACGGTTAACCATCCCTGTTTCATATGACAGCAATTAGAATATTCATTAGATAAAAATCTCTTTGGGCCAATCGATGGTCTTTTAGCCAAAGGGATCTCTATAGATATCTGAGTCAAAATCCATTGGATACAAAGGATCCAATTGCACGAGCTTTGTGACTTCTCCAGCCCCAGTATAAATCGATAGACCAGCCCCTCTAGTGGATTTAGCTGCTTGTTAGCGGGCCTGAAACAGCTGTCTTACCCTGTGTCTTGTGATGTTCTACCCCCATTCTATTTTGTGCACTGTTTCAGCCCACTTTTAGGTTCATTGTGGGTTTATCAGTGTAGTGTGCCCAGGTGAGTGAACACTGCCCCACATCCACTTAGGCTTTTCAATCTCACTGTGACACGGTCAAATCAGGAGAGTGCACAAGATTAAATCGATGCCTGGCCAGTTGACTGCTTGACGCAGCATTCTCCTTCCAGACCATTTCCTTGGCCACGTCATCTATCACTCAAGGCCCGAACAGTCCTCGTGTTTTTTTTGTCTCCATTCTCTTCCTTTCTTTTCTGGCATAATGGGATCACACCATCCAGGACAATGCCTGGTCTCGGGAGATGTGACACACTCACCATTGTCTACTTCATAATATCTGTATACCAAGTGATTCCTTCGCTGGAGGTGGTGGTGGTGGGGAGGAGGTGGCAAACAGAGGTGACATAGCAACACAGTCTGTGTTTGGAAGAAAAATCTAATTTACGGTTTGCCCCGGAGGTCAGCCCGACGGGCCAGGTCCAAACATCTATCAGATAAATCGGCTTTAGGGCGCAGGCAATCCACTTATGAACTCCACCTTCTGCCAGCTGCCCTGCGAGTTAAGTGACTAAATTGTGCTGCAGTTGAAATAGACAGGACACACAGCAGATCTGTTGAAGTTCAAGTTCTCTTTGAGTTTAAAACCTTTGAAATATTAAAAAAGGTGGCATGTAATATAGATAGATAATCTGGGAAGGGTATTAAACAATGCATAGGAGTTTAAAAAAGAGGTTTGAATGATTGATTGGTTCCATTGCTCACCTCCATGTGCACTTTTATGTTCTTTCTGCTCTATTTTTAAGCCTACAGGTGTCAGAAGAAACTTGTGAGCTTGTTACCAGGTTCTCACCTCCTAACAAGCATTCTCATCGATGTCCAAGTAAAAACACCCAAAGGTAGGTAGAGCTCCTTCTGTGAAAAGATATGAGACTCATATACCTTGCATGCCTGGGAATGCTGCACCCTCCTTGCGGTAGCAGAATAATGGACAGAGCTGAGGCTAAATGTTTGAGAAAATGGCTGTTGTTTAGCTGTTGGCTATGTCTTTCTAATGGAAATCAACTGAACAGCTGCTTAATGGCATGTTCTTTAAAATCCTGATATCAGCAAACGGAAAACGCTGACTTTTTAAGACTACTGACATCTTTATAAAAATGTCTTAGAGACTTATAAAGACGGAGCTCAATTAAGCCCTACTCTCAAGGGAGGGGGCAAATAGTTCATCGCTCCCCATTGGGCTTATATTCCGTGAAGGTGACTTTTTGTCACTTCTGTCTGAAAGCAAACAGCATAAAAATAGGTTTCTGTGTGGTGGGATACACCACCAACAGGGTAAAGAACCCAGAACTAAGATTTTATAAGCTGCCGAACTGAAAAAATGAGCAATGAGACGTGAGGTAACATCAGCAGGAAGAATGGGAAAACTGTGGGATCCTGACACTCAGTCCCGAAGACCTGTAGAGGTTGAAGCTATGCATGGTCTGGTTTTGACCTTTGTCAGGTTAAATGATGATCTTACATTCACTGGGGTCATCTCTCCTAGAAAAGAGAGGTAAAGAGAAGGGACACAAGATGACACACGTTTGGTGTTGATTGTTTTCCCCTCCAATGGATGTGGTTTTTAGATTATGCTAGCGTTGCGTTTCAACCCAGGGTGTGATGTTTCTATTCGAAGCAGTATACACACACACTCGCTGTATATATTTTATTCATGTTGCAAAAGCCTGTAAGAAACTGTTCTTTTTTGTGGATCTATAGCATGGTTCCAAATAAAAATAAAAAAGCAACACCTCCTCCGAACTTGCCAATAACAAAACGGACATCATCTTAACATAATCATTACCTTTTTCCTGCAGAGCCCTCACCACCAAACTATGGACACGACCAACACTACTAATTATAACCACAGCCAATCTCACTTTATGTTCAAGCTCTGAGGTATTATTCATGAGAGGTCGTTATGTGTGAAACCGTGTTAAGAAGTATTCTCTCCAGACACATAGTCAGAAGTACACACCACTTCCAAGACACTTTTTTTTCCCCTTCCCACAGTTCTCATTAACAAATAACAACATCTGGTAATGACACCAACACGCACACGCGCAAGCCTGTCATTAATGGGGCCCTTTCACTGAAGGAAGCCAAGCGAGAACCTGTCACATGTCCATGTTTCCACTCTCTACTCAAACACAGCAATTAGGAGCATTGAGCTGAGTGTCACTTCAGCTGCCTCATTGACCTTTCTTTGGCTCTGCCGGGCCGCCTGTTCGCACTGCTCTGCAATATCTTCATTAGTACAACCTGACTATGGAGGGTATATGTCTCTGAGCAGGAGTGTACTGTACTGTTGCACAGCTGATGCCCTTTTGTTGCACGCAGTGACCGTTAAGACACTAAATAATCTCTGTCTTTAGCAAGGTGTTTGTTTGCATGCTGTGTGTTGCTTGGAGACACGTAAGTTTGGACATATGGCCCAAATCCAGCTTTTGCTTCTTGGTACCCAAACTTGTTCAGCACCAGCCCACACACAGATCCTGAACTACAGTGTACATGTTACTCACTCTCACTGTTTCAGACATATACTCTTAGTCATGCACGGGAAAAGCTTCAAAATCTTTTAGGTTGCTTTTCAGAGTAGTTCTGTTCATTTGTGTCTGACCAAGGACAAAAAGACAGACACAAAGTTGATTTTTAGCTCTGGTCTGGCACTGACTTCTAAAATATTAACCAGGATGAGTTAGTGTGAAGTCAAATGGACTGACGGCTGGCTCATTTGGCAATCCTTGCATCCTACATTATCATTGCTCATCAACCCATGAGGGAAAATCAAATTTTGGTGTCTGACAACACCTTATACATTTATTTATCTCCTCTGGTGTCACGAAGAGTTCACAAAGAAACAACTTATGATGAAAATGATTAATATCGACTGCAGCTGGACAAAAATAAGAGGCATACCAAAATAATTGGGACAGGATTGGGAGTTCTGTGTGGTTACTGTGTTTCACTAATTGCCAAAATACACATTGTAGGACACAAGCCGAACAGGCCTAGGGTTGTCAAGATAACCGCAATACAACAATAATGAGATAGAAATAATGAAAATGAAATATTGACAAGCCATCTGCAGGGGATGGTAAGCCACCGGCACAACTGCTTGTGACCCCACATTGCATTTCATCACAGTCAGTCTTTGGTTTTTAAGACGGGAAAGCGTCCCAGAGTGGAGGACGGATTGTGGAGGATCTGCTACTCAATATCCCTCGATTCAAAGAATCACACAAACATAAATGTCCCACAATCGCATTTGAGTTTTGCCCAGGATTACAATATCACATGGGAGAGAGTCCCATCGCCTCTGCCTCACTCACTCTGGAGCTCCTGACAGGAAACACTGGCAGTCTTTTAGTGGAAAACACAAACTGGTGTGCCATTTATCCCAATTTGCCACAGCTGTGGAGTTTGTATCCCTGTTTCAGTCTAACGAGTTAACCATTAACTGCCAACTTTCAGTCAAAGGCATGCCACTGTTGCCACCGAAATTGTTATTCAGCCAGTCGCCAGTTAACAGGGTCACTCGTTAAACCAAAACACCGGGAGGCAGGAGGACAGAGTGTGCAGGTGATTAGTACAAGCAGGTACTGAGATAAAACATTGTACCAAGATGAGACATTATCCTGCTGTACCTCTCACAAAGTAATTTGCAAAAACATAAACATTGGCGCTAATGCCATGCTGTTTGAGCTACCCAAATTAACCGCAAGGGAAATTTCTTCACAGCAACAGCTCTAAAAACACCCCTGTTATAACTTCTTTAAAAAGTCTTGTGAAAAAATCCCAACACTCACACCAGTCAGCACTCACTCACTGGTTACCATTTTATCTTGTGCAAATACATTTGCTGCCTGTTCTTTAATAATAGCTTAGCATTTGAATTCATGCTAGAATGCATTCACAGAATCCTGAAAAAACTGGAACCAAACGGGCACCAGTTGGTTTGAACTTTGCCTGTTGAACCCTGTAGCCAATCAAGTCTCGTGAATACAGCAACAGCTTTTCCTTATCTTATTAAATAGGATGTCACGAAACAATATGCACTTATCCAATTAAGCAGCTCTTATTTATGAGAAAAATAATGGGAAAGTAGATCCCAGCAGTGTAGATGCATTGTGTGGTATGTGTGGTTTGCAGAAACAAATGACTTTAGTTAACATAAATGACTACTATATTATGTAGGAAATAGCAAAGAAAAGCCAAGATGTACCTAGAGCCACAGGAGTGTTGGAAACACTCTTGTCTGCATGATGTTTTGGGGCTTTTTTCCCCCCATTTAGGCAGCACTAGTAGTGGATTTTTAAATATTCAATTTTGTGTGACCATTGTTCTATGATTGCAAAAGAATAAGTGACAGTTAAGGATGGTGCAACAAAAATAATTGGGTTGGGGAGGGTGTTGAACATCAGGTTTCCCTTTTTAAAAATTAAATATTTTCTACCTATGACTTAGAAAAAAAACGATGCAGCACCCTCCCCAACATATCTGAAA
Organism: Argyrosomus regius; assembly: GCA_946959425.1. Taxonomy (NCBI): domain Eukaryota; kingdom Metazoa; phylum Chordata; class Actinopteri; family Sciaenidae; genus Argyrosomus; species Argyrosomus regius. The sequence continues at coordinate 20,314,159 of OX336898.1, read as the reverse complement.
AACAAATATACCTAAACTGGTTAATTAATTTTACTATTACTGTAATAACTCAAAGAAGCAAAGTATTAACAAAGGTAAGATGGAGCCCCTGCACTTAACCCTTTTCACTATAGCCACCAATGTGCATGTTAGAAGTCGAATTTTAAACAAACACCAAACTAACACAATGTTAAAGGTCCAGTGTTGTCCACATTTAAGGAGAACTATTGACAGAAATGGAATATAATATGCATAACTATGTTTTCACTTATGTATATTAACCTGAAAATTAAAATCATTAGAATGAGACTTCTATATCTACAGAGGGAGCGGGTCCTCTTCTACAGTGTCCGCCATGTTGAACCGCCATGTTTCTACAGGACCCCACAAGTTTGATAGCCACTGTAGTTTCTACTTCAAGGATGAGGTGAGTGGTATTCAGTTGGTTGCAATCTGCAACTTCACCCCTAGATGCCATTAAGTCTTACACACTGCACCTTTAAAGCTCTATGCTCACTTTTATTTTCTTGTTTCTACAGTTGAATGTTTGAGCTTCACTGCACAGAATGATGTATGTGTAGTTGGACACTTGAAGGATGTTTTCACAGTCATCTGCTTAAAGTGAAATGGTTCAACATGCTTAATGAAAATCCAGTTTTTAGGGGTGGGCCTACAAGCGTTGATTTGTGACATCACAAATAGCTTGAAGTAATGGATGTCATTTCAAAGATAACAGGATACTTACTTATAATTACAGTTTTATTAAAAGAACAAATCAGAAAAATGTTTCCCGAGGGAATCTTTAAAAGGACAAGCGTGTAGGATTTAGTGGTATCTTGCAGTTGCCGATTGCAACCTCCTCGCCTTAGCCTCTCCTTGCTAGGATGAAGGAGAAACAACGGTGGCTGTGAAATGCTTGGAAAATCTGAAAGGACCGATCTGGAGTCAGTTTTTGTGTCTGTAGATATAAAAGTCTCATTCTGAGGTAACAAAAACATAACAATTCTCATTTTCAGGAAATTATACACCGATAAAATATTCAATAAATACAGCCTCCCAAATCTTACACACACAATATATATTATTCTTCAAATATTATTGCTACTTGACTTTTTAATAATGAGCTTTTAAATAAACAGTCATAACTCCCACTGAATGAATGAACTGGGCACAGATGGCAGCTCTGTGCTACTTGCGCCCACACAAATATTATATATTTTTTGGAAAGTGAAAAAACCCCCAGAGATCTTCTCCTCACACTACCCTGCCTTCAGGAAAAAGAATAAATGCACCCCCACCACCCCAATTCTTACCCCCACTTCCCCTCTGATAATTTTCATACAGCCCCTTATCATGCCTGAGAAAATAGCCACGACAGAAACACTGAAAACTGTTGTGGACATAAATTTGGGTTATTTTCTTTCTGCTCACTCCTGTTGGAACAAAATGATATGCAGGGAAACCAGTGTCACTGCAATACACTGCAAATCCCGAGCAGAATTGTTGGCAAATAAACACAAGTGAGATGTTAATGTATCAGTGTGTTTGTGTGTGTGTGTGTGTGTGTCTCACACCTCTATTTGTGGGCCCCTGACTCTATGCTGTGACAGTAGGCAGAATAAGAGAGTGTTTTATGGCATCTCATTGAGACACCCTTGACGGTGACACCTCCTCTATACTATTCCTGTCGCCGGCTCCTTAGCTCTCGCCCCCCCTCCACCTCCCTTTCACTGCTTTTCAGCTCTACTTCTTTCTCACCCTCGCTTGCTGTCTTTAAATCACCCCATTTTTTCTGTCTCTCATCTTTTCCTATCCATCTTTCCCAATCATCTTCTTCCATATTGCTCCCTATCGTCACAAATCTTCCACTCTACCCATCTGAGCGCTTCCTCTGTCCGCTGTCTCCCTCACTTCATATCCCTCTCCCTCTTTACCCCCCCACTAGCCTCTCTTTTTCTGCCGGAGCACTTGGTATATAGTAATGGTGCACTCTGCCACCATGTTCATTTCAGCATATTCCCCAAAAGTGACTCTGTTTATATCTGAATATCAGAAATACTTTTTTATTTTGGAAGAGCTGTAGCCAAACTAAAAAAAAAAGGACTTTTCAGGATGAGTAAGGCTCATTCATCTGTCTGCCTGTGATTTGCATTTAGACAAACAGCATATACATTTACAAAACGGCGCGTACTGCGAATGCCAATGCTCAAGGGAAAAACTTTTTATGCTAATTTTCTGCAAGCACGAGGTAAAAAAAAAACCTCATTCCTCTACTCAGATTCACACAGGATCAAATTTGTTTTAAAAGGCGATAAAACAAACGAACAGAGAGATTTCTGTGCATAGTAAAAAGCCGTCAAGGCAATTTTCTCAGATTTCTCCTTTTTCCACCACCAACTTCTGGTTGTATTCTTTACACGAAGCACTAGCTTTGGAGTCCGTCCACTTATTGATCAGCATGGCGACTAGAGCTGGCGGCTGCCTGTATGACTTGTCTGGCTATAGTGTAATTAAAGCTGAGGCAAAGGATGTGTAGCACTGACAATGCTGGCTAGCGTTCTTAGAGAAAGCTATTTGAGGAACCGCTGCAGCTTATTGTGATCAAACTGGGGCTTTGGGTGCGTAAGGAGAAATTTGAACAGCTTTAAGTTTTATTGCCAAATTTAGGGTCAAGTGGGGGAAACGCCGTTCTTAAAACATAAGCAATATTCAATGAGCAGTAAAAATGCATTTTAAATAATAACAAAATGGGATTTTATGCCCTCCTAGAGCCTCTTTTGCTTTCCAAAACTCATGTTAAAGTTTACAAGACCATCTGTTTCGGGATATAGAGAGAGGCAATCTAAATCAACCCGCAGAATACAGTTGAGGCCACTGGAGTGAGCGTGGTTTATGGCTCCAATTCCCTTTCCTCCTCAAAAGCCTACGAGGAGAGTCAAAGTGTGGTAGGATGCAGAATAAAATCCCGCTTAGGGATCATGACTATCTCGGAGCAGTGCATGCAGGGTTTAGATATATTTTATAGGCTTAAAAGAAAATGCTGACATCACTGCAAGAGGAAATGCAGCTGCTATCACGGGCAACGGGTGAACGTTGGGAGTAATGGCGATGAGAAAATGAGCAGAGCAGGGCGACCCTTCCTTCTGTTACACTGCATTACCCCCCCGACTGCATCTGAGGGTGATTCACTCAGAAACTCGGATACAGAACGTACTGTGGTGGGCAGATGTCATATACTGTTAGAAGTACACTAGAGCAAACACACACACAAACACACACTGAACAGTACATGCATAGAAGAGCAGCACACCAGCATACGTAGGCTTTTTTCATGGGCCATTTCATTTCACTTGATCTTGTGACACGGCGATGATCTCCATTTTGTCATTTTGAATTGTAATTGCCCTGAGTAGCCTGGAACACTGACAGAGGAGGGAGGAGGGAGAGGAGTGCCGCTGGAAGGAGAGAATGACAGAAAAGTCGGAGTAGGAAAAAAAAAAGTGGAAGAAACAGACAAAAGAACAGAAAAAGATTAGAGCAGCTCAGAGATAAAGGGAACCAAGTGAAGTCTCTCTCTTTGTTTTCATTTCTAACACAAGAACAAAAACGTAGTAACGGTCCACTTTCTTTTCACGCCTCCTCTTTGAGAGGTGGACGATATCTCTGATTTTAATTTTCTCCACCTACCCCCTCTATCACTCAGTGAAGGAGCACACAAAATTATTCCCCCGGCTCTCTGGTTTGTAATTATAAGCTTCCAGAACAAAAACACTCCATCAGTTTCCCTTCACCATAATTCTCCTGTGAGGCTGTCACCGGCCTGATGTTCTCCTCTGGGAGAGCTCGCCGTTTGTCCACGCTCTGAGTCGTAAATGTCACTTGATTTTTTTCATTGAAAGTGTCAATACTCAGTCCATTAAGGGGCTTTTCATTTTAAACATATACAGTACCAGTCAAAAGTTTGGACACTCTTTCTACAGTGTAGATTAACACTTAAGATATCAACACTATGAAATAACACATGGAACTATGTGATAAAGTGTGAACAGAGCAAAATATGTTTTCTATTTTAGATTTTTCAAAGTAGCCATATTTCCCTTTCATGACAGATCTGCACAGTCTTGGCATTCCCTCAGTCAGCTTCATGAGGTAGTCACTTGGAATGGTTTTCAATTAACAGGTGTGCCTTTCTTCCCTTCTTAATGCGATTGAGACCATCAGTTGTGTTGGCATACAGCCCTATTCAACTATTGTGGTAATCCATATAATGGCAAGAACTGCTTGACTAAGTGAAGAGAAATGATAGTCCATCATTACGTTAAGACATGAAGGTCAGTCAATCCAGAAAACTTCCAAGAACATTGATGGTTTCTGCGACTGCACTTGAAGACACCATCAAACACTATGATGAAAGTGGCTCTCATGAGAACAGCTCCAGGAAAGGAAGACCAAGAGTTATCTCTGCTGCTGAAGAGGATAAGTTCGTTACAGTTACCAGCCTCAGAAATCTCCAATTAACAGCACCTCAGATAAGAGCCCGACAGAGTTCAAGTAGCAAGGCACATGGCAACATCAGCTGGTCTGAGGAAATTGCATGAATCTAGCCTTCATGGTCGAATTGCTCTCAAAGAAACCATTACTGAGGGAACACACAAGGAATGGACAGTAGACCAGTGAAAATCTGTACTTTGATCTAATGAGTCACGTTTGATACTTTTGGTTCCAACCACCATCGTATCTGCATGTGTGGTTCCCACAATGAAGCATGGAGGAGGAGGTGTGATTGTGTGGAGGTGCTTTGCTTGTGACACTGTTGGTAATTCATTCAAAATTCAAAAGGCTGGCATGGCTACCATAACGTTCTTCAGTGACATGTCATCCCATGTTGCTTGCGAACAGCGCAATGATCCAAAACACACCTCCAGGCATGGAGGTCTGATGACTTGGCTCCATATATGGGCTACCTTATCAAGCCTGAACATGTTGGAGTGCTGCAGATGACCTAGCCTCCACAATCACAAAAACCTAAACCCAACTGGACCACAGAGTGCAACAACAACTGCACAGCATATATGGGAAATCTTTTAAGATTGTTGGAAAACCATTTCAGGTGACGACCTCATGGAGCTGACTGATGACAGCTTTGCACACTCTTGGCATTCTCTCAAAGCAGAATGTGGCTACTTTAAAGAATCTAAAATATAAAACATATTTTGCTTTGTTTACACATTTTTTGTGTACCACATAACTCCATGTGTGTTATTTCATAGTCTTGATGTCTTCAGTGTTCAATGCAGAAAGTACTAAAAAGAACATTAAATAAGAAGGTGCATTCAAACTTTTGACTGATATTGTACATTTACCAGGCTGCGTGGTTTAATTAAAGACAGCAAGGCTGTGAAAGCACAGCCCCCACAACCGCCTCTGCCCATTAACTAACAGAAAGAGTGCTCAGGGAGCAGTACTTAACATCACAGGTCATGCATGTTATTCTTAAAACAGCAGACAGAAACCATTCTTCAGTCTGAAAGTTTGAAACTATCTTCACAGGTGAAAATATAATGGAAATGAAACACATTTACTATCAGACTGTACTTGCTAAAACTGAGCTAGGTTTATTTAATGGTGCCCCACACCTGTAAGAGCTGGAAAACTGAAAAGGGCAGACATTCAGAGACAGGTTTACTAAGAGGATGGACATATTTCTACAGTTGGATTTGTAAAGCTCATAAAGAAATAATAACTGTGAGCCTTGTTCTAAAATACTCAATACTCAACACAATAGAGAGCCTGGTTATCACTCAAAGAAGTCTGATGGACAGAGCAATAGAGGTGAAAGTGTAGGTGGTGTTGATCCAGCTAATGTTTCACCAGAATATTGAGGTGAATGCAACTAAACAAATACAGTAGTGTGTACATGTGTTGCCAAAAGAAAGCTAACTGATTTAAGATCTATATTTTATTAGATTATTGCCTTTTTAGCTACTGATAACTAATACAGTGCAAATCCCTGGATATTTTTGTGTTGACACCACTCTTCCTTTTCACACCACATCTTTCCTTGCAGCTTTTGTAAATAGTATTTGCACTATTTTTCAGCTGTTTTATTTTCCAGTTTTCCATGCAGAAGTAACTGTCGCAAAATTATGTCACCTCCGTAACACCAGGGGATTGTACAGTCAAAATCTAGTAACATATTTCCTCCTGGGTACATCTTGCAAACACTCCGTGACACCAGCCTGTTGGTCGTACTCGATTAACAAACGGCATGTTTTTAGGGCAGAATGTGTCAGATCCTCACCTGAAAAACAGGTGAAAAAGTCTTTTTAAATGTCCCTGTGTGTCATACTTTGATTATGTACAAACTTCAAAATGTACTGTATAACATCAAGCTTCAATATCTTAGAAATGACGAGGAAAAAAGAATCTAAATCGTACAACAAGCAGCGTCTTCAAGTATGTGTGCACATGAACTCATTTTACCATTACAGTCTGTAGACATGACATGTGAGTGGCAGTTAACATTGGTCTTTCATCAGAGTTTATGGCCTCATTTCTTCATGTAAATCTGACTGCACAGTTATGGCTGTTTTAGGGTTTAAATGTAATTAAATGGCTCTGTTTGAAGAGTGTTTCTCTCTTTATATATGTAAAGATAAAAGCACAGAGGACTCCAGTCATGTGGAAGGTTTTACTATGTAAGAACACATTCGGACCATGCTATATCTGATGTTTGATGCACATGTAACAATGCAGAGCTTTTGATCTTCACAGTATGGGTGAAGCATAAAAACAAGAAGTTTATCATCAACATCATTTCATTAATTACACACACTAACTACTAATATGAAACTGCCGTAAACACATGAACATTAAATCAAACTCTTAACTGGGGATAGAAGTAGAGTGATTCTTTCATCTTGCTTCATACCATATAGATTCTTTCATCTGTTGATTTTCCTTGCATTGAAATTTTCAACAGTTTTGTATGGCCAATTATTTCAGCATTTATTTTTTCATCTTGGTTTCTCGATCATGGAAAATCCCAGAGGGGAGCGAATCTTTGTTTGCAATTAATAAAAAGATGCAGGGAGAGAGAGATGCAGCTGAATTGCCTATAGAAGAAGAAAGACAGTGGAGTCTTAAGTGTCTCCCCAATGATCAATTATGTTGGATCCAAATCAATACGAAAGCAAGAAAAATACATTCATGAGTCTTTTGAGAGAAGAGTTTGAAAGATAGTGAATGATGGGTAACGGTTAGAAATTGAACAAAAGTGTGCCACGGTTTGTCAATCTGAAATAAATTAAGAAGCTCCTCCTGCCCCCTCACAACGAAGAGCAAAGAGGCTGCCAATCAACCCAATGGTGCTTTTAAATGTGGTTAAAGGCTGTATTGATATTCATAGCATATTGACATTTGAATAATACTGACAATAAAGTCAGTTGTTTTTTTTTAGTGCTTATTAGTGTTCGACCACGTCGAGCACAATTTATAAATCAAGATCTAACTGAATTAAAGCCTATTTATGAACATTCTCAAAGTAGATGGCTCGGATTGCAATCAGTAGAGGAATATAGGCCATCATTCACTGGAGGGGAAGTACAAAACAAAAGGAGTTTAAGGAAACATTTATGCAAATGTATGCACAATTTCTAATTTCACCGCAAAGTGAATTCCTGATGTTGCTATATGTGTCGATACGGTTTGTCACAAAGACGAGTAACTGTCTGATTGCTGGGAAATGTCAAAGAAAATTGCTTTCAATGTGACGGTATGTCCCATCGCCTATAAATACCTCCACAGATTGCATGGTTACAACATGAACTTTCAATTGTCTTTAATGTGATTGCGTAATTAGTTTAACAATGTAAAAGAGGCATTGATCTTAGTGGTGAAATATATGATCAAGTCACAGTGAGGAACCAGTTGTGCCTTCAAAGAAGAGAAAAAAAGTATAATCTCATTTAACACTGGTGTGTCCTGGCCAATAACCACATTTTACAGTCTATTAGTAATGAATAACAGATCATTGTTTCATGCAGCAGTTCAGCGTATATTCATATTGATCCACACTGGCACTACAGTGGTGATCAAAAGTAGCACATTTCTTACGTGCAATCAAATCAAATTAACAGCTTGAGGCAGTTCATTAACTGCCAGCATTAATGCTTCTGTCTGGTGTGACTAATGAGGCTGCAGACAAACACTTAACAAGGCTAACATTGTGGAGGAGCGTTCCAGCATTACTCTGATACCAAGGTAGAAGATGAACAGCAAAAACAAAAGAGAAGAGAAAAAAACAATCACACAGAACATGAGTAGTGAGTTGTAAGTGTCTGTCATATTGCAGTGATTACAGCGCAAATGTGACCTTGTTTACTCCTGCCATTTATATGTTGAATATCAAGCAGCATTCTGCTTCAAAATCCAACATGCAAGGAATTGCAATTTCCTTAACTTAAATTATGAATTGCAAACACTCTGAATACTTGAATACTGAATGGGCCTCCCCTCAGACAAAGCTTGGAAAAAGCTGCACCCCCAACCTTAGTTCATATGCTTAGCTTTTGCTTGTTTGCGGGATCATGATTATGGCATTTGATTCCTCAGACACTCAACAATTCAGCAAAAAATAGCCTAATATTGCTGTTAAAAGAGGTCTGTCCTGAGGCATTTATTAGTTTCTGACAGTAAAAGTAGGAAAAACTGTAAAATTCCCCCAAACTTCTGCATCTCTGAGCTTTCTTTGTAACCAAATCACACACATTTAGGCTATTGATCTCCTTTTGATAAATAATGCAATATTTTTTCACTTCCATTCACTGTATCTCCCCTGAAACTGTTTGGAGCCCCACTGGAAAGACCCGGCTCCCACTCTGAGACCCTCTGCTTTAGGTTATTTAACACATTCATGCAAAATATGAAAAATATAGCTTAGAATCCTTATTACTGATCAATTATTTTATCATCACAGAGCTTCTACCCAAAGAACCTGGGTAAATAAAGACAAGAATAGATGTGATTTTACAGGCAAAGAAGTCTCGCTTTGGTCTGGAAGGTCTCGAAATAAGCATCACTCTATCAAAGACATAATGCTCTGGCATCAAGTGTCTTGGGTGGTGTTAAGCCCAGGATGTAGTACCCTAATATCAAGGGTGGAGGCAAGTGAGCCCTGACATTTGTTTAATATTTTCCACGTGTAGGTTGCTAGCTTTGAGGTTGTTGTTGTACTTTTACATAGCGAAGAGGGCTTTGAAAACTGTAAGAGAGAGTGCGCAATAGTCACGCATTAGCAGGCTTAAACCAGCAGCCTACTTCCTGTGAGTCAGACTACAGGCAGGCAAAGAATAGCGCCTCCTTCAGCTGCTCCAATCCATTTATAGCCGATTTCCGGACTGAATTTATGTTCAGCAAATGAATGTGCATGCACATAAAATTACCTCCAACATAAAGTGAATTAAATATATTTTTACACAATACACACGGTATACACGTGTGAATTTTCTTTGAATGTTGTCCATCTGCTGGTTTAATTTCCCCCTTCTTTCCCTGATCCCAATGACACAATCTAAATCTAACTTTATTTAAACTATAGTTAGATAGTTATAGTTAGAGTGTTTGTCTGTGTATTGTATACCTGTGTACTGTCATTTGTGTGTGTGTGTGTGTGTGTGTGGGCTGGTTGCAGCGTTCATTAATGTGTTTTGGTAGGTGGGCGTTTTTTCTTGTTTCTTCTGTTGATGCCTTTTCTTGTCTTTTATATTACATATATTTTTCTAGACACATAACTTGTTCTCGCATATATATATTTCAATGCAAGGCACAGAAATGTGCTATATAAATAAAATTGCAGCTTGTGTGATTTTCTTCCATCTGAGTGGTGTAAATCATTGGGCTTTGTAGTCTGAGAAGTCAGTTGGATTTACATTTGACTAAACTTCTGGATACAATGCACCTAAATCCCTGTAAAGATGCAGTTTGAGTGGTCAAATCAATGCACGACAAGAAACCCTGGATGCATTTACGTATTCACTCTATGGTTAAGTCGTCCAATCACGTTACGTACAGTATGCGTTGCCTTGAATCAAACAAAACAATGCAGAAAGCAAAAATAACCACTCTGATTGCACAGTTTACACCTTTGAAATCTTCCCTATGTGTTACATTCAAGTTTGTTCATGATGGAATTTCACTTCTCACTCCCAGTACTTCCCAAACAGCCTTAGAGAACAGAAAGTTTAAAGAGAAACGCAGAATAATTCAAAATAAAATGTGAACAGCAGCAGCACCTCGCTCACTGCTCACACAGTCTAAGCCTGGCTGTCAACCTCCTCTCTCTCCTCAGCCCAGCGGCTCAGAAGTCCCCAACCAGAGTATGACCATGGCCAGATTGTCAGGACCAGTGTATCGTGGGAGGCCAACAGGCAAACCTCACAAGTGGCAGAGGTGACATCTGTAAAGTGTCATAATGAGATCTTTTAGTGTGCCAATGAGGTCCCCGAGAAGCGCAGTGAGTGATGCCCACAGCTGGTCATTATCTGCTCCAGTCACTGCAGAATCATAAACAGCTCTTCAAAAAAAATACCCTCAAATCTCAGTCAGGTAGTCCTCTGCTGAGAGCTGATGAAACTCCCATTTATTCATCTTAAGGACTTGGCCATTTCAAGGTCTACGGTGTGGCTGCAGCTTGAAAGAACATTTGCTTTATTTACAAGGATTTTTATGATGTACTTCATAATGTTACTGCTGATCCAGCCTGTGACCTGACATGGCTATACAGACACAGCCTTGAGGACCGTATAAAAGGCAAACAGCATATCTGTATCATTACAAATGGCAGCTCATCTCTGCATGAACCAGTGGTCATCAGTCATCAGGAGTGACTTTATCTCTCAGGTGCCAAGGATAACAACCCCAGGGAGACACTGGATGGGGACCCTCGAGGTGATCGTGGGAGGGCTGATGAGGGCAAAGACACAAACAAGATGAAAAAAGAAACGGTGTGTCTGAGAGGGAGGAAGGGAGAAGGGGAGAGAGTGACAGAGTGATGGAGGAAATACTATTAAAGGTAATGAATGTCACTCTGTCATTCCTGCTGTATGATCCAGGTGCCTTTGCCAATTATCCTGACAGCCAGAGGTCCAGTCCTTCTCTCCATCTCACTGGGGAAAAAGCTCAGTTCCAGTGCCAAACGCTGGCCTTGTTATAGGATCCACCAGGGACAACGGCTCCAACCAGAGATCATCACTTTTTAGATAAAGAGCCACAGCTTCTGCACACCTAGAAGAGCAGAGATCAAGGGAGCGATTTTATGTGGACAGTGAATTTGATGGTCATGCACAGACCCCCAGGTGTTCACAGACAGGGCGAAGGACAAACAGAGGAGTCGTCTTTCACCTCAAGTTTTCTGAATAATGCGCAGAATAACACCATAACTCAGAGCACATTTTTCTCAGCATTGTTAGGCTAAATTGGGAGATAATTAAAACATGATCCATCCCCTGTAATTTAGTGAAATGTTTCATCAACACTGCATGGAGTGCTAATTGCACACAAAATATCCATAAACGTCTGGCCTCCCAACGATTAAAACCCGAAGTAAATTAATACACCTATACATCAAAACACTGATGAATATTCTGAGCCTCGGGCCCTGAAAATAAATAAATGATTAAGTTTTCACAACACTTCACAAAATTAATCTCGAGAGTGCTTTTTCACCTAAAACATGCAATAAATTGGACTACTAATGAAGCATGGAAGAGGTGTACAGCATATGGCAACTAATATTTAATCATAATACAGACAAAAGCTCGGAGAAAAAGGAGAGAACGCACACAACATGCCCTCGCTGAAAAACTAAACTATTCCAGCCACTTCAGGAAATACTCACTGTAACTTTTAAACAATTTACTGTAACAAATAGCTACACTACGACTAAAGTCAGTCTAGAAAGTCTCTGCTCTGCAGGAGGCTGATTAGATAAATCTGACAAAGTATGATGAAGGTTTTGAGGAGATGGAAAAAGGAAAGAACCCCAACACCGATGCACAGAAATACATTTCTCTGATTTCAGCTCCTCAAACGGGAACATTTTCTGCTTTCCTCAGTCCTCTGTGAAAATAAACTGAATATCTTACTAAGACATTTGAGGACGTCACGCTGGGTCATCAACATTTTTCTCAGTTTTATGGACCAAACAACGGATATATATAGAAGGAGGAGAGCTTTGGATAAATAACATTTTAAGTTTTGAACCAAGTATGGACAACAAGCTCTGATCTCTCTGAACTGAGTCAGACTGATGCATGCACGTCAGTGTCAGATAGCCATTAGCCCGGATTCTGCTGATTTCAATCAAAAATAGCAAAATAGCTTTGATAAGGGCCACTTTGCTACGTAGAAACATGTAAGACAGCCTAAGTTTACCAACTTATAGTTCACTCATGACAAACATAGATAAACATAGATATTCTGGTGCTCAACATGTCTCAGGTCACAGTGTATTAGGCTTATTTTGTAAGGTAGTTTCTGAGATATAGAGCTATGTATGCATTAATTTTGAGTGTTGAGTAGGGCTGTAGCTGATCCCAGCCGACACTGGGTGCTAGGCTGACCTATTAACCTATTAATCTGCATGTCTTTGGACTGTAGGAGGAAGCTGGTGCACCCACGCAGACACATGCAAAGTCCAACATGCACCACTGTGCTGCCTATATATCGTTTTTTTCAAACCCTGTCAGTCAGGAAAGTCAACTTTCTGAGAAAATGTGACTAGAAAAAAAAAAATCAAGTTATTTAGCTCACATTTCTAAAAATATTAAGATAGACTGTCAACTCAATAGTAGATTTATTCAATCATGACATTCAAATGTGGCACTGCAGTAGCTCACCTGGTCGAACATGTGCCACATGTACTAAAGCTAAAGAGTCCTTACTCAGCGGCCCGGGTTTGTTTCCAACCTTTGCCGCATATCATCCCCTCTTCAGCTGCTCTGATCTAATGAAGGCAATAAAGCCCCCCAAAAATAAAACTGAACAAAAACAGCCTCATTCCAGTTCTGTTGTTATTGGACTGATGACCAACGATACAGATGACAGCTCCAATTAATTTGATTAACTCTTCTCATAATCTCTCTGTGAGCACAAAAGGAAATTGTTCTGTTTTCTGCCACAAATGCCACCATTTATGATTAATTTGAAGCTTGCAAATAAGTATTGGAGAGTTGTATTACATATTTATTCAGCTGAATTAATTCCACAGTTAGAAATCCAACCCGAGCTATAGCACAGAAGGCCCGGAAAAGCAGGGAGACAGACTTGGCTTTCCCCTGCCCTCTTTCTGGACGCTTTCAACTTAGTTTGGAGATAAAGTCACAGCTTTGATCTTCAAACAGTCTGCTTGAGATGGAATTGGATCCCTCGGTTATTATCACCACACAAGAGCTGGAAGTTTAATATATTTTCTACTTTTCTAATCTTTTATGTTTTTAATTTTTCAGTGCCACAGTGTTGTACAAAAGCAGGAGGGCTCAATAATTCACTACGCAAACCTCATTGGAGGGCAGGAAATCCTTGTTGTGGACACGTTTTGTAAAATTAATACGTCTTTAATAATGCAAACTAACACAACAAATAAATTCAGTGTTTACCTCCGGATGTATGAGAACGTAATGGCGGTGCCCTTTACTATGTAGCTTTTTAAATTATTGATGTGTAACTCTAAAAACATTACTTATGTCCTCTTCTATGGGTGACTGATAACTGAGTCAACTCTGGATGTTAATTAGTCTGAAAAGCACACATTCGGAGCGAATAGGAAGCTAAGGCAAATTAGCATTTAAATCATTTCATTGCTAATGGATAAATCAGAAATCCTCCTGATGTGACTGTGTGATGTGCTGCCATTCTGCAAGGGGCTTGATCAGTCGGGAGGCTGGCGTGTCAGCCAGCCTGGCAGCGGATCCCCACTGCGTCCATCTGTGTGTCCATCCTGCAGGGATCCATATGGGGCCAGCTGATAGCAGAAAGAGGACGACTGCATGTGGCCAAAACATGTGGTCAATACATAAATGAGGAGGCACTGCGCATAAAGGAAACCAACTAACAAAGTGCCACAGAAATAAATGAGCTGTAGGAGACGGACGACACGATGGAGTTCAGCTTTTTTTAAACGGGGTATGGCTTTCAGTGGTGAGCTGAGTTGATTAGTTGATTGATCAGCTAGTTGGTTGACAGAAAATTATTCAGCAATAGTTTTCGTTTGAGGCAAGAAATTATTTTTCTGCTTCCAGCTTCTCCACTGTTCGAGCTTTTCTCTTTTTTTTTTATATCACTGTAGCTTCAACATTTTTGGATCTCAGACTGTAAATCGTACCAAACAAGACGAGATCACATCGCCGATTAATCGATGATGACAATAATCTTTAGTTGTAGCTCAAATATAGACATTTTAAAAGTGAAACAAACAACCCCTCTGAGAGTTGTTCTGGTACAGTCCAATCTGTCTGGAAGGCATTTCATGCTCTGAATACCAATGTGACATAACGTCCATGTTATACATTGAGCCATCCTATGCTTTAAATAGTTGTTTAAATGTAGGTCACTTAAAGAAGTCATGTGTAGGGTTTGCACTGATTGCAACTGCCTCATCTCACCCTCTCCTTCATAGTTTGAAGGAGAAACTATGATGGCAATGAAAACTTTCTAGAGCTGCTGTTTGTTTTTTATGCTACTGTAGAAACATGGCGGCTTGGAAGAGCACCCATTGCATCTGTAGATATAAAAGGCTCATTCAAAGGCAAGAAAAACACAACTATTCTTATTTTCAGGTGATTATACACTAATGAAAACATAGTTATACATATTATATTAAATTTCTGCCATACTCTGTAAATGGAGCCTTTCAAAATAAAACACTGTACGCTTAAAACCATCTAAAAATATGAAAACGCCAAGCGTGATAATGTATTTTTAGCTACAGTATGCAATATTACATTTTTTTTGCTTTAAGTATCACTGCCTGGGAAAACAACAGCTATGCTCCAAAAGGTCTGACAAATCTACAGTAACCTTTTGGCTGTGTTGCTGTTCGTCCCTGGGTTCTCACTCTCATCCTTGCAGGCTTTTTATAACAAGCGGAGTACGAGGACGGTTCAAAGCATCATTAGTAACTTCACATCCCTAACAGCCATCTCAACTGTTTGCTCCCTTGTCTTCTAGGAAATGGATCATAGCTTTGAGCTCAGAACTGCACAGACTCTGGTTCCACTTTTTCTTTACCAAAAAGCAGGCTCAGGATCATTTCACACAGCTGAAGTTAAACAAATATTGCCACATCCGCACTTAACTCCTGTAAAGGATGTCAATTACTGAACTTTAAATTCTCACAGCAGGAAGTTTTCCATCAAAGTCACCAGTTACTTTGAATCCTTGCGATCAATCAGTCAATATCAGTTGACTGTTGATAGATTCTTGTAATCTTCACTGTCCAGGCCCAGAAATCCCTTGAATGTGATATGTTACAGTCATAGTTCCAATGTTTCAAACACTCACATGAGTTGTTTTGCTGACATATATATATATATATATATATATATTTTTTTTTTTTTTTTTTTTTTTTTTTTTTTTTTTTTTTTTTTTTTTTTTTTTTTTTGCTTTACAAGCATGTTAAATAAAGATTTGCAGCTCATTTATATTAATGCGCCAATGGTTGTGCACCTACTATGCACAGCATGCTGTCTTATCTTTATTTTATATCTATATTTTCTGAATAGTGTATATCAGTGGAAGGAAAACTAAAATAGCGATGCTATACGTAAAGGCAAAGTCAGTGCTAAATGAAATGCATCATTAAATATCCTCATTTATACGCATTCACAAGTGAATTTCACACTTCAGAGATGCAAAGTGGTTGAGCAAAACTATTTCTGACATGCAAAGATTTTACAGCGGTGACAAGAGCTGTGCAGGATGCTAACGTTTGCTAAATTGATGCTAAATTGTCTCCGGCAGACTGTGACACAGCCAAAACTAGTTCTTTTTTAAACCATTGTTTTGTCCATTATAGGATAGGAGAGAACCAAGACACCTGACAACACAATGATGGTTGTAAATAGTTATTTAGGTGAAAAACATCCAGATCAGATTGCTCTGATAATACCAAACAAATACTGTAAACATGTCCTTAATAAACGTGCTTGCCATCTGTCCCTTTCCATCTGTATTAGGAGACGAGAAAGAGCTTTCCCCTACCTGCAGTACAAATACAAGTACTTTAGAGCAGAAAAATAGGTATAAAGAACCAACAAGGAGAAACATAGATGTCAGAAGTGCTCCTTCTGTCCTTGAGTGCTCAGTAATAGAATAAAAGCCTTGTCTTATGCGGTGTACAACATCAAATAAGACACACACAACCAGGGTACTTTATGGGTTTTTAGAAGAAAATCTTGAAAAAGCTAAAAGCAAAAAGGTACACACAGATATTTATATATTGTATCTCACACTTAGACACACAAAACACTGTAAATCCACGTTTCCGGTGATGTCAGCACTAAAATATAAAAGAAAAACAGACATCCATAACAGTGCTATAACAATTACGATGTTTGATTACCTGTTACATTCCCTTCTTTCTTGTAATTCTGGCTTTTACAACACCGTTCCCGTGCCAGCGTTAGCTTTTGTGTGCTGAGCTTTGTCACTAGATTGTTGGCCGGCAAGCAAAGACTTGACGCGGGCGGAAATGTTGCAGTTTTAAGGGACTGGGTGGCCTAGCAATGAGTGCTGTGAGGCAGGTATGAGTTGTGTACATTGGCAGGAGGTTTCCCGCACGGTTCTGCCAAGTCCATCTGGATTCAGCCCCACCACTGTCCAGAGTAATTATTTCTACTGAGAGTCGCCTCTAATGCTTGCAACGGTGCTCGGCGTACAAAGCGTGCGACGTGACCAGAGATATGTTTGAGAAAATGGCTCCATGCAGGCAAAATTCAGCTAGTCTGTGTGTGTGTGTGCACGTGAGCATGTGTGCGTTTGTTTTTTGATTTCAGGTTCGCGCCGAGTGAACAAAGCCATTCAACTGTTCGGCATGCTCCGCGGCACTTCATCTCAATTTATAGAAGCAATTAGGACGTTTTTGTTTCCCATCTTTTATGTAACCACCACAGTTTAAAAAGAGTGAAAACTGTGCCCGGCTAAAATTAATAGCATAAATGCTCAAGTGGCTATGATCAAGTATCTTATTAGGCTGGACTAAATTAGTTATGTATGACTTTTTTCTTTCATGCTCAGTTCACTTTTAATGAGCATCTATTCCAATTTAATTTGGCATGTCATGCAATAACAATTATCTTTGAAAAAAAAAAGACCAGGAGCTTCCCTCAATGGGCTGCTCAATCTGGAGACAAAACATTACAGTGTACAGTGACCATACTACATTTCTTTCTGAGGTAAAAACCTGATAAAATAATCCTTCAAATTCACAGTTTCTTCACTGCAATCAACATATTCATCAGAAGTCTGCAGACCGTTCTGCCTAAGAACGAATGTACATCTATTTTAAAGAGCACATGCACAGGTAGGTCAACCAAGCAGTTGAAAAAATGCAAAAAAAAAAGGGGACGTGCCACTGACCCAGCAGGGTGCACACTGTGAATGCACTGCCAGTCAATTTTTGCCATAAAATCTTGCCTCTCTCTCCACCCCTGAGGCTATTCCCTATCTCAGGAGGGAAACGGGAGTTCCTCTATGCAAATTACTGTAGCGAGGAAAGTAGCTGCAGCTCCTTCACAGGCTCACCCCTCATTACTTCATACACTGTCGAATAGAGGGAGCGTGTATGAAAAAAGAGGAGTCAAAGAGCAAGTCACGACTGAGGACCTCCTGTTGTCTGCGCCGTTTTTTGCCAAACTTGATAGAACGCTTGGTTGGTATGGTTGGATACTGGCAAGATCTCTCTTTATCTTTTCTTTTTTCCTTCTTCTTCTCTTTCTCCCTCCCTGAACTGAGGCCAGGGTCCTCTTGGGCCTGCTCTATTGTGCCGCAGGAAAATTGCCAATCCGGGCTACTCTGATTGAACACTGAAAGCAGGAGTTTTATAAAGAAGCTGATTTGCTATTCATTACCTCTCACTCACTCCGTTTTCTTTCTCCCACACTCTTCCGTTTTCCACTGGCTCACGTTGCCACACTCCAACTTCCTTTCTTGGCCTTTTCTCCAGCTCTCTTTTATACTGCGTTCATCCTTTCCTTATCCGCTGCCCCCCCACGCCCCTTCCTCCCTCCTTGGAGACTACCATGGTTAGGCTAGGATATAATGTGTCTTTCTCCGTTTTTAAAGTACCGTGTGTGTGTGAAATCACTGTTGGTTTGTCTGTCAATATGGCAAATAGTGTAATTACCTCCTGGTTTACCATAGGATCAGCACACTCGTGCTTCGATTCTCAAGAGAAGGCAGCGTTAGGAATATGCGGGCCCTCAGACTAGGTCTGAATGTGACAAATGATGCAGCAATAGCACCAATAAATAAACGAAGAGTGTACAGGAATGAAGAACAAACAGAGCTCCCTTGCTGCTTTGTTTGACTGACATTACCTCAAATGGCTGTGGATTTAAAGACATTTCAGGACAATTTCTCTGCCAAAACAAAGATCAGTTCTAGTGATCACTGATTCAAGTGATACTTGAATGAAAGGTTATAGTTTTTTTTCCCTCTGTGGAATAGAACAAGGGTGTGTTCTCCCCAGGTTTCCCCCCTCCAGGTGCTCTGCAGGGTGTTCCCTGCCTATCGACCAGTGTGTGCCGGTTTAGGCGCCAACCGCACCCCCACCCAAGCATGAAAGGGATAAGCAAGAATAGAAAATCAATGGGTGGATGAAGAAGATACAGCCCTAACAGTAAATCTCTGATTACTGTGGTATCAAACTTCACTGCAAAAAATATTCCTGAAAACACAAAGTGGAGATATTATGATCTTTTGATTGTGTATTTACGGTATATAAGTGATTTAGAACGACTAAAAATAAACTGTAGAGAAAAAAAAACAGACTTTAATGTCAAGTTAATGTCATTCTCGTAATTAAGGCTCAGTCACACCAAAGAGTGCCACAGCAAAGCTAATCCGTGCATCTTAATGAAATATGTGGTTGTAGAAACTTTGATGCAATGAACCTTTGAACTACTGCAGCAGAGCTACAGAGCTAAAGAGGCTAGCGTTAGTTAGTTAATAGCTTCCTGAGCTTCTTTCTGTCACGACGTTCTGAGTGTTTACTCCCTTCTGGCATTTTGTTCTCACAGAAATGTTTTATTGAAGATGGAAGAAGAGGTCTATGAGCAAACGGGCTTGATTTAGGTTTACTGACTGCCAGTTTTTAAGCTTGTTAGCTTGCTCGCTATTCAAAAGGACCATGTCTCCTGTCTCACAATATGGCTGCACGCCATTCTTTTTTGTGGAGCGTTGAAGGGGGTTAAATAAAAATCCACAGAGCTACAAAATTACAGTAGTATTCGATAATAGCTCCCTCCATTTTGAGCTCTCTAACTGTCCATTCTCTCAAAAGGTCAGCGCTGTTAAAGACTAATGCTAAAGCTAATGGTGTAGGTGTGAATTTGTGGGTCAAAATTCAGACATGAAGAGATTTACTTTGTCCTCAAGTGAATCCACATTTCAGCATTTCACAATTCACTTAATACGTTTAAAGTCTACAAGCTAACATGCTAATTGTGTTTTCAAGCTCATTAGCTTGTTCGCTAACAGGACAATAAGTTCACACGGTTTATCCGACTGCAAACTCTCTTTTTTTGTGGAGTGTCCACACTCTGTCAGAGGAGGTTAAATAAAAGTGAAGCGACACAGTTAATATGCGTCCTCCATTTTGGTGTTCTCTCAAAGGTCAGCACTGTTAAGACTGCTTGACATCGGAACGGCCGAAAATGGACGAGATGCACAACAGACATTTTGACATGTCACAGGAGTGAATACTTGCATTCCACTTAAGGGGAGGTCTTGCTATTGTGTGTGCTGGGTTCACTGTCACTGTTACTGGGGCACTCAATGGAACTGAGCTGTTGTTACTGTTATTAAGTCTACCTGTGCTTTGACAAGTTGCCATGTCATGGGTCAAAGTTCATCAGATTTATTCATCTCCACAAGCGAGTCCACTAACCTTTCAGAATCCAGCATGAAATATTTTGGCTGCAAAATTTCACCGCTTTAAATTTTTACAAATCGCACAGTGCACTGTGTTTCTCATACGGTGTTGTGACAGATCCCTGCTGCTCTGTTGAAGTTTAAAGCTTGGATGTGCAGTCCTCCCTGGAACTGCCCTCAACTTGATGTTACTACTTTTTTTTTTTTCCTATTTTATCTTCCCCCCCCCGTCCACATAAGTGCTACTGGAGATTCATTCAGACTGATGGATTGACTTTCAACTCGCCACCTTAAGGTTTGTCATCCCTCTTCGGGAAAGCCTCGGGGGCTTCAAATCCCTCAGAGCACTTCTGTACCATGTGTCCATATGAAGGGACCACTAAACAGATAGAGGCACAGAGTCAGAGTCAAGATAAATGTGTCTGTCTGTTTTCCCCACTTTCAACAGTAAAGGGGTGGTTTGTAATGTTTTCTCAGTGGGAAGGAATTGAGCGTTTAAGGTCCAGTGACAAGGAACTTAACGTGACCACAGTATACATCACACAATCCCCAATCACAAACCCAGATCAAGTAGCTATTTAGTTGAGTTATTCCAGAAAAAGCAACTCTGAATTTAACACCACAATTAAAGACTCTTTCCAACATAATTAGCACTTAACAGTCAAATAAAAATAGCTTTTAATTTGGACAAAGATTGGAACAAGATGAGTAAGCAGGTTTCATCTTTGATTGCCAGCTTTCTTTGGGACCATAGACATTGATTGTATATGGCAGTCTTTAAGTATTATGCAAATGTCTTCATAAAGACGTTCTGTGAAATGACCTGCCGTCTGTCATGTTGTTTCACTTTTTATTTAACTTTAATGATATTCATGGGTTGTTTCTCTGATTCAAACATAATCTTCAATGCAAAAGGTCTCAAATATAAACACTGGAACTGCACGAAAGGCACAAATTGGTGCTAGTCTTCAACACCCCGACGACACACTCATGACAGGAAACACTGTTTGTGTCATGCCCATTAAAAATAAGAAATTGCTTTTGAGCACATAATGTACAGAGTACACACTGATTATTTCTCAAATGTATAGTAGATCAAGACCTCAATATTATAGGCTGCAGGATTACCTCTCAGACAGTTCGGCGTCATCTCATCTGCGATCTAGGGGCAGCCCTAAACTAAAACAGTTAAAATAACGGGTCACGTTAGCAAACAACAGTACTTCTATTTTAGACCAAACTGCACCTTTCCTCTCTGGCCTGGATAACATCTGTGTCAAAGGCAGAGCAGAGATGGAAAATCTTCAAGCTGTAAACCGTGAACTGCATCGAAAGACTAGTGAGTAAGTAAAATATCTAATTGCAGAAGTTCGGGCTGAGAGAGCTCAGTCTTTCTTTGGCATTATTAAATGAAACTGTCATATTCCTTTGGGGTCCTATTTACTGACCAAACCATAGTTTCTTCCCCAAATGTCAGCGCTGATCACTCCCAGTGAAGATATAAATATGGTTGCGGATCGATCGTTCACCTCCTCCAACAGGACTGTAGCAGACCTTGTAAAAATCCCATCTCCTCGAATTCCCTCTGAAAGGTCATTTCTAGGAGGAGACGTTCCTCCCTTGCTCTGCCCACAACATTTCTCTAAGAGGTATTTCATCCAGTCTAAATATCTAGTCGGTCTTAAATTTCCCATTAATTAGTGGCTCTGTTAAAGCTAATGTTTACAACAGTATTGATCAAAGTGTTGAATGAACTGCTTTCAGGTGCGGATGATGGAAAGTCTTTGGTTTTTGTTCTTTTACACCTCGGTGCTACATTCGATACTTTCCAACACTGTATTCTGCTGAAATATTGTGAACTGTGGGTTACATTTATGGTTTATTTGTGTGTGGTAATTTATGGTAATTTGATCTATTGGTAAATTAAGTTTCTCCCGTGTGAGTTTGTTCAGCGCGGTACTGAAAGGTTCTCTTCTCAGACCCTCTTGCTTTTCCATTTATATGCTGCCCCTGCGGCAAAATATTCGTAGTCATGGCATCGGTTGTCATTGTCATGCAAATGACACGCAGCTATTTCTCTCTGTTGATATAAAAGACAGAAAGCAGATTGACTCACTTAAAAAAAAAAAAAACCTGTTCAGACTCAAAAAACGGCATCAATGTAATCTCTTACATTTAAATTCTGACAAACCTGAAGTAATGATTTTAGATCCTGATATTGCTGGTGTGCGATATTTCCCAGCCCATTATCTCCTAATGTCACCTTTCATTTCCTCTGAGAGGCTGACAAGGTGTGTGCTGGTTCATGACAGCATGACAACTGAGGGTGAGTGAGCCTTCTGTTGGGACCCATATTGAATGATCTCGTTTAGGAAGCTGACTTAACCCCTATTCCTTTCATGATTTTAGATCAGCAAAAGAAGATTTTAAAAGCTTCATATAGATAATGAACTTTATTAATAAATATCATAGATTGTTTAAAGTCTTTCTTCCTCTTGCTGTACAAGTGCTGCCCATGTAACACCATGCTAATTTGATGTGTACTTGGCTCAGGGCTGGCACGTTGTCCATCTTGAGCCAATGGTAACTATAATGAACTAGCTTATCTTTGAGATACTCAATGTTACAAGTGTTCCCTCTTTAATTTTCAAGACACTTAGCATTGCGGAACAAAGGTGAACTCCAGATATCAAAAGTCAACATACTTAATAGCTTAATTAGTTGTAAACCTTTTGACATCTACGCTGCAATTGAACCCATCAAATCAATATTCTGTCCACTTATACAAAACACCACTCTCGCAGTCCAAGAGCCTACTTAAGGACAGCGCACCTTTGTTAAAGTGGAAAAAAAGCTGAACGAAGTGTAATGATAAAATATCTCAAGACCTTTACCCCGTCGTCAAGCATTAATTTGTTGAGCTGTCTTTCCTACTTCAGTGGTAAATGTGCACGATTCAACTCCAGCCCAGGAAACGGTCCCTGGAGAGGGGAAGCAACACAGCTGATATAAAACCTCTTGTCTGTGTGTGTGTGTGTTTGAATTTGTACACACTATGTGTACTTGTGGATGTGTAATAATAATAAAAAAAACAACCTAAGATGAAATTGATATCATATGAAATCTGTGGGAAAACGGGAAAGGTAAATTACGATGCCCACAGGGCCTCCTGCTCCCATTCCCCCTGTATCATACGCATCACGGATCCATTGAATTAAAATTCAATAAGATCTAGGCTGTTTCCCAAACCGTTTTGCACCAGTGAGCTGTGATATCACCCCTATTCTCCAATCAAATCCTGGCACCATTCTCTCACTACTATTTCAACCAATCAAAAGAGATTAATTCATCGATTTTCAATACAGAGTACTCATAACTGATAAATAATGTGAACTCTGTAAAAACACTGAGGAATGATTGACCATTTTTTTTTAGCATGTAAAGTATTTACTGAACTTTCCATTAAAAAAAACAGCATCAAGAGGTATGAGTACGGTAAATCCTTTTGATTTTCCATGCTTTGTATTCTGCCTCTTCTCCTGGTCTTTAGCCCACACTCACATAATTTTAAATGGGATGCAGTGAATGACTTTGTTCCAGGCTCTCATTATGCAGGCAGCAGAGATATGCACTCTTTGTCCCATGAAAACTATTAGATTAATTAATGGCTGAACATATTTCCCTCTCCCCTCCATCCTTGCAATCAGCTTTCTAGGTCCATTCTCTGCTCAGCGAACTGATTCATTCTCTCTATCACGACAGGCCTTTACTCCTTTTTTTTTAACAAAATAAGACCTGCAGCTAATTCTGATTGACTTGATAGATTTGTGCAATTCAAATGCCGGCAGCTTAATGAGGGCGAGCTATAATCAAAGACGGGAAAGAAAAGGCTTAAAAAAAAAAAAAAAGGAAGAACTTTTCAAGCCCATCTTCGCCTCCAGAACATTTCACTCAAAGGAGCCACCCCTCGTCATTTTTCCCCCCAAATATCATCCGGTGAGCAATTACAGAGAATGTACAGCGCACGATGCATCATCCATTCCTGCGCGCCGGCGGTCGGTGAAAAACAGGAGTGTTTACTGAGTAGGGGTGCCATTTACCATGGTAAATATGTGCGTCCCAGGCCGGTGAAGGGTTGATGGTTTTGCAGCAGCGTGACATCTGATATACGGCTGTATGCAGGGAGAGGAGCTGATCAAGGCCACCTCTATCACTCAACCAGATAATCTCTGCACCCGGGAAAAAACAAATGATGGTTGCTAGCTAGCCTCAATAGGCTGTCTCACATCTTCATCCTATTCATTTACTGTGGAGCTATCCTCATTCTATTTCAGTCATTTTGTTTTTTTTGTCCTGCCCTCCGTTATTGCATTCTCACACCGTGTGATAAAATATTCCTTTATGCGTTTATACTACTCATTAACGAAATTCCTATCTTTAAACCCCTTCTAATTATGTTATTATCTGCAAGGCTATTCAGGTACAGTGGATGTGTGTGTGTGTGTGTGTGTGTGTGTGTGTGTGTATTGCCATGTGAAGGTTATCAGAGCTGTTTTGCGCTTACTTCTTGAAGGATGTTTAAATTGTTCCACAGAGACACAGGTGTCAAAGAGGGTGAGACAGTGATTTAGGCGAAGGCGTCTCGAAAAGCAGGAAACATGAGGAGGTCAAGAATAGTTCCCTGGGGCAATTTATAGGCCTGTGTTGTGGTTGGGGAATGAGAATAGACGAGTAAATTGCTCAGCGGTGGGGCAGAGGATAAGAAAGAGCCTCACATTCTGTTCATACTCAAAAAAAAAAAAGCATACACACCCCCGCCAAAGCCTGTTCCTCTGGTTGGGTAAACAGAAACCGAGGCGCTGGGTAGATTGAGATGGATTGGACAAAGCCAATTGCTGACCATGGCAGCTGAATGTCCTTTCTCAAATATAGAGCATGTTTGGTGGCTTTGATATTCATAAGGTGGTTTAGAGAAGGTTGGGGAGTCAGATGGGATCTGTGATATACGACAGAAGTGTGATGTGAGGTTGGCAAATGGCCTGACACGGGCATTTTGTTAACTGCAGAAGATGAAAAAGAGAGAAAGGGCACGAAAGAGAGGACACAGAGGGGGAAAAGTAGTGTATTCTATAGTGTTTACAGACATGTATGGAGCATATGCATGTGCTTTTTCTCAGTCACACACTGCACAAAGTACTGTATGAACTGTACAAAAGAATCCAGTCTCTGAATGAGGCCGTCACGTAACATACTCATTACATCCTACACAGTGTGAGCGCTTGTGTTTGCAGGGGGCTATGTTTATAAGATGTAATGAGTCAGAGATAAAGAAAAAAAACACTGAGAAAAAAAGGGACAGTGCAAATTAGAAAGAGAGAGAGAGAGAAAGACTCCCAAGTTCCCCTACTGGCAGGAGGTTTCATGTAATCTGAGCACCCACGGGGCGAGAAAGAAAACTTTGATCGCAAATATTTTCTACAGTCCATTTGGAGCTCGGAGTCTGTTGTGGGACTGTGTGTGTGTGTGTGTGTTTTCTGTAATGTAATGTGGAGGACATAAGCAGGTCACACAGACACATGCCTCATTCCACTTGCAGCAGACCCAAAGGATTAATTTAACGAGCTGTCGGACGCTTGTCCTATGCGGCCCTCGTTAAGACCATCATGCAGAATCTCCATTTGACTGCTGCCTGCCGTGACTAATTGACTTATTTTGCAGGCCTAAGCAGTACTGAAAGCTCTCATATTTCATATTTATCTCTTTTTTTTGGGAGCAATGTCAGGAAACTTCAGTCAGAGCAGGGCGACGCATCCTCCCTTGAATACCAGAGACACTTCCCAAACTGCTCTGACCACACAGAAAATGAACCACATGTCCCATTTTGTCTTAATTTAGCTTTATATGAAACAAAGAAATGAACTCTAGTAGTTCTAGGTGTTTTTTCCAGCGTATATACTGTATATCTGATCTGATCCCACTAGTCATAATCCACCCTGACAGATATGTATTCATCTCCTTTTTTATCTCCTTCTACATTGTATTTTATCAGGATTAAAACAGGTTTCAAGCATGCTGCTCCCAGCCCAGGAGCAGTAATGACTGCATCAATCAGGCTTTACCCTGTGCTGGACTAATACACAGAAAAATTGACTTGTTTGTTTTTCTGCTGTCATCTCATCAGCCTCCTCATTCCCTCCTCATACCATTCTGGCAGAGTATATACATTCAGGAAGTGTCAAGACACACAAAGCTCCTCGGGGCATACAGTCAGGCTTTTAAAAGCTCTCTTATTGACTTAAGTTCACTTTCATTTGTCTGCTACACTGCAGAAGGTTGGTATTAACAAAGGAGGGAAGTGTTGCACTTTCACATTTAACTTCGTTTGGATGTGAAACTTTAGCAACTCGTCTTTGTTAGCGGGTGAAAAAGGAGTCAATCACCTGCTCTCACCCACACAAAAAAAAACACACACACACTTCACCTTAAGTGCCACACCACCTCTCCCTTCCTCCCTCTCTCTCTCTCTCTCTTGCACATACAAATGCAAACAAAATGCCCGAGGCTGCTGTGCTTTACACCGCTCTGTAGTTTCGACAGGGATGGGGCCCAATACATTTGCGTTAGCTGGT
Organism: Argyrosomus regius; assembly: GCA_946959425.1. Taxonomy (NCBI): domain Eukaryota; kingdom Metazoa; phylum Chordata; class Actinopteri; family Sciaenidae; genus Argyrosomus; species Argyrosomus regius. The sequence goes on along the minus strand of OX336898.1, from coordinate 20,287,403 downwards.
GGCGAATAGCAAGAATGGACCTGAGACTGTCTTTTATTAGATCAGTATTGTGTCTGCGAACATAAAATCTGACAAGTAAATGGAAAAACATGGATCATGTCTAGAGAAAAATCAATGATAAAGACTAGGATGTAGCGGCCAGTGTTGTAAGGATGCAGCAGGCTTTGTGTCTTGTCTCTGCTGGCAGATTATCACTACACATTTCTTATTGCTTTAATAGAGCCATGATCCAACATGTATAAGATACACGCACACAGATAAGGTCTCACTCGTACTCACACACACCTAAACCCATTCCTTCTGCACTGCCTCCTTTTCTTTAGTTAGGGATCTACTGATGGATTGACAGTCTAATTGGATGTAAGCCATACTACGCTCCCTATAGCACAGACAGACGTGGTCCAGATGGGAGACAATCAAGTAAAACTGAGCAAGTGGAGGGCAAAGAGTGCTATCCGCACACCCACTCACGCAATGAACTGGCCCTGAGAGAAACAGAAGAGGAAGAGGGTGAAGAAGAAGAGTGGGATGGAAAGGTGATTAGGGGGTCTGAGGTGGACGATGAAGGTTGGAAGAATAGAGATGTAGATGAGGAGATGATGACACGAGATTGGCGGAAGAACAATACCAATAGAGGAGGGCTTTTATGGAGGGGGAGGCAAGTGATAATAGAGGAGATGCAAGCGTTCATCCTCAGCATGAAGAGCTGCATTCTCCATGGCCATTTAAATTAATCTGCTGTTGTTATGCTCCATTGTGGATGTCCAGCCAATGGTAAATTATTCAAATATAGTCAGTAATGTCTGAGAGAAATCAATTTTTTCTGCTTATAGTCAAACGTGCATTTGCTTAAACTGTTCCTACAATAGTCGGTATTTATTACAAACACCGTCTACATGCCAGCCAGCAAACACAATAAAATACCGCTCTGTATTTCTATTGTCATCGTTCCTTTTGGTTTATCTGGTGTGTGTGACACGCTTTCTTGTGCCTCGGCTCTGGTGCTGGCAACAGAATAAGTCAGAAAGTGAATGGGGCTTTTGTTTGCTGTATTACTAGTGTTTTGGTCCCAAGGGCAAGGACTAGCATCATTGCTAGGGTATTTTCTTTGTCTTTAAGAGCTGTTTTTGTAAAAAAAAAAAAAAAAAAAAAAAGCCCCACTCTGTTCTTCTCAGTCAGCTGGACAGCTCCTCCAGCAAACGAACCGTGCAACATTCATCTAGTGCTGCGCTGTTGTTTTGGTGCAGTCGGCTGCCAGGCGTTGCTACTTATTGTTCCAGCTTCCTGTGCTGAAGCCAGTGGCAATAAAAAGGAAGTGGAAAGCAGTGTAAATTAATGCCAAGGCTCAACTCTGACACAAATGTTACAACACTCAAATATTTGCTAATATTTTGCCAGCAGGGACCACCCGCAGGTCTGTTCAGTGTCTATTCTGGAGTGTTTGACAGTTCTTCAGTGTGGACCATCCATACAAGCTGGGCTTATATGGTAAGCCAAAAACATTGGTTGATTTTGCACAATGCATTGATCATTAACACCCGGTCACATTGGCAAAACTCAGTTGATTTTTAATGCAACCGGCCCGATGTGTATTTGCTCACAGCGGTGAAGTAAATTCCCCCAAATTTTTCATGTTTAACTTTAGTCTGTCAAAATAACTCCACTGCCCTTGCGCTGCTCACATGTGGTAGACTCCTGCTGAATCTTGCTTCAGGTCAGACAGTCCATCATGGGAGACAGAAAATACTATTAATACTCACCTCCACTGACAGGACTGATCCACTCATGGTCTGTCTGCCATGCAGATCTGTATTCGGACAGCCTCTTGCTATTTTTTTACAGGCAGAATTGAGCTGGGGGGGTTTCGACAAATTCGGAAAATGTTTACGATTCCAAAGTCTTTCTTGAATATTCTGCATTCACATGCAGATATTTGTTTATAGATATTAAGTGACAGACAACTTGCCTGTCATAAGGCGTCATTCTCTTCTGCAAATTATAATGATATTGGATAAATCATCATCAAGGGACAGTGCATTTTATTTTTCAATCCACAACAGTCCCATCTTATATGCAAAAGGGTGGCAACCCTACATTAACAGGCTTGCAAGTTAGCAAGCTTGTTAGCTCAGAGAGCTTTTATCACCTTTGAATTTATTGAATGAAATGATCCTGAGGACAAATTGCCAGTGTAAATGGCACAGTACAGTGGAAATAGAAAGGCGTGCATGGAGCTACAGTGATTGATTAATGCTAGCATGTTCCTGGCAACTTACATAGCAATTAGCCTGCTAGCGGCATTAGTTTTATGAGTAGTGACAACGTCACAAAGCTTCCCTGAGCCAAAAATGTTGAAAAGACAGTGTGATCCAGTCTTTTCTCCCTCGTTAAAGTCATGAAATTAAGGCTGGAACTCCAACGCTGAGCTAGACCTGGTGACATTTACTTTTTTACTCCTTCAAAGAAACGATGGAAAACCCCATCCTTCGAAATCAGATCAAACGAAGTCGATCAAAACACAAAGGCAGAGCTTAAAGGAGTGCTGTGGTGTGTGTGTGTGTGTGTGTGTGTGTACTTTTACACACCTGGAATGTTGCAATCCAACAGTCAACATGATGGTGTGATGTAACATATGAGCCACACCTTATCAATCATTCCTGTCAACACACTTTAATCCATAATTTAGGCTCGTGTCCAGTTTAGAGGCAGGCTTTTCTGTGTGGTAATGTCTCTTTGGACTGGTCCCACAGAAACGGGTCTACACATTTATGCCTCGGGTTAGCCACAGGACCTATTGTGTGGTTCCTGTTTAATTTGTATTTTGAGGTCAATGGTATTTTTTTTTTGCTACTTTGCATGCGTTTTTTGGCCAGATTGGGTACCCTGACGGACCTTTCTTCTATCTTTTTATCCTCTGCCATGATAATAAACCTCCAACTGTCTTACATCTTACCATTATTCACGTCAAGAGGCTCTGCATTGTCTATTTTCTGTCAGGGCACTCAAAAACAATGTGGCAGCCACAGCTTGGGATTGGATCTGTTTGAGTAAGTATCCCCGTTTCAATCATTTCACTGTGCGTCCTTGTCATGATCTCATATCGGCTCAGTTGTATTGCTCTCCTTCACTTCGCCCCTTTAAGTGTTTTTCCCATCTGTTTGTGAGTGTAGCAGTCAACCAAATGTGAGCCACTCTTTGTCCCTTCTACCTCTCTTCCTCTCGCTTTCAGCCCTCTTTCCCTCTCCTCCTCCGCTGCCTTTAAGCTCACGGAGTGTGACTGGAAGCTCCCGTGATTGTGGTGTGTGTGTGTGTGTCCCCTCGGACTGGAGCAGACGCTGCCTTGTGCTCCATGAGGGGAAGCTCATTTAGGCTCTTCACTCATGAGGGAACAGTGGTCTGTCCTATTTGTGTGCATATGATAGATGAGATGCACAGACAGTTAAAAGCACGGAAACATTAGCGCAGACAGATTATACGCAGGTGGTATACCAGTCATTTTCATTCCTGTTGGAATCCTGCTCACGAGGAAGAGAACATGTCAATTTAAAGACTCGATGTGTAAGTGAGAAATGTAGCGCGAGACTAGAAAGACGGAAACTAGAAAGAGAGTAACTGGTAAAGGATTGCACTCCCCAGCATGTTGACAGTGAGCCAGACAGTTCATTAATCCAACCAAATCCCTCCAAAGTTACTCAAGTGTGGATTCTATTTTCAAATTTCCTATTAGTTCCTCTTTGTGGATTAAGCACTGCAGTTCACGAGTGAGTGCCCGGCCCCAGCCCTGGCCCAGCACATATAATTGGCTTGTAATGGATTTGGGGTCGTCTTTGCATCAGTGATACGGATAGATCCGAGGCAAAAAACGGCTGCTTTCCAGTCTCTTCCTCTCACACAGCCCATGTCGGGAGGGGGCCTCTGGTACTGTGTAATTCCTTTCTTTGCTGCACATTGTCATTTCTATTTCTGTGTGTGTGTATCTGTGGCATCCATAGCTGGAGGACTGTGGCAAGGGAACGTGACACGGTTGGAGATGAAACATGTCAGGTGTCATGCAGCCTTAGGGCCCCTGTCACCGTCAAGACCCCTGATTCACATTCCGAAACTGTCCCCCAACCCCCCCGAATCTCTAACCCTGCTTCTATTTTACCCTCTCCTTCTTTGTCTGACTTTATTTCTTTATTTATTTTGATTTTGTCCTTGCTTTCCCTCCATTTACCAGTTCACATACACAATTATAAACTGAAATACAGAACTACAGTAAAGGAATAAGTGTACAAGCAGAACTCTGTCCAGCTTCTATATTAAACAGGATTAAATATTAAATAGGTTGGTTTTTTTGCCGTGTGATAGAGGGTTTATTATTCTGAAACTATACTGCGAGGTGACATAAACAATTATTAAATGTCATTATATTATATCCTTATCTTATTCAGGGGAGTACTGACAAATTTATCAATGAGGAAACAACAGGGTGATACAAAGTATTGATTAAAATCAGGGAAAATAATATATTAACAGTGATGCTTACTCTCATTTTCTGCAATAACACTGAAATTGACATTGATTTATGATGGCTTTAAAGTGAAATTGACTGCTCGTGAACAAATTAGTCATAAAATGTAGCATGACGTTTTGAAGGCTGACACCATTATTTTAGATTCATTTACTGCATCATTTATTACGGGGAGAGATAATTAAAGGAAAGAAAGTCTCTTAAATATAAACAGATTGATGCATACTTGCATGTAATCGATTCAGGTTAAGGCCATCACAGAGAATCAATGTGATGATAATTGCACAAACTTCATCATATCAGTCATAACAAAGCCCTGCCGATATTTTGACCAAGCGGTACGTCAGTCAGCGAGTCGTGTCTCAGAAAACAGCCGTTTGCTGTAAGACTGGTTCATGGCGATAGTCGCACCATATGGGAATTAGTCAATCCTCAGCTGCGAGTCTTGCTATGACCTTGCCCTGGCCTCCAGCCTCCACAACATGATTGTTGAGAGAATGACATCTCTATCCTGGGACTTCACATAACAGCTGATGATGTGCTCCAGCGCTGTTATGGGATACAGAAAGCGATGATAGTGACTCAGCCTCGCCTTGGCAAAGACGGTCTGATAGACTCAGGAGGGGGGGGCGGGCTGATTAAAGCTTGAACTTGATATGAAGTTTAGCCAGAGCTGGGACCAGAACACAAATGTCTGCATCTATTATTTATTCACAGCGGTACCACATCCAAATGGTGTGCACGTCCAGTCAAGTATGCAAGATGGGGCTGATGGTCTTTGTTTTATATAGAGCTGCAACAATTAGTCTATTAGCTGATTGGTTGTGAACATTGTTGAGAAGAAAAAAGTCCAAATTTCAAAATCAGTCATCTATGAGAGTAAACTAAATATCTTTGGGTTGTGGATTATTATCTGGACCAAGCAACTCATCAATTAATCAAAAAAATCCTCACCAGATTAATCAGAGTGAAAATAATTGTTAGTTAGTTTTATATATTAAGACAGTGGGAACGTAAAAGGCATAAGATATAACGATAATAGGACGGGATACAAATATTTTCCAGTGTACTACAGTAATGTTTTGTCGCCCAAACACGAGGAAGTTTAAAGCCCATCTTCCTCTTCTAGAAACAAGAACTATGGGAAGCCTATACGGTGTAATGGAATATATTACCACAATAACATACACTGTGTAATTGAATCGAATCATTATTGTAGGTTGGTTAGTTTACTGGCTCCAACAGACAAAGACATTGGCGTGAGCAGAGACGGAGACATACACACACACTCATTCCATATTACACTTACACACACATGCACGGCAGCAGTGTAATGGAGGTGCAATTCAAACTAACAAGGTTGGAGTCTGCCATCTCACAGTCTGATGGTCCCAAGCCAATTATCACATCATAATGAGCTGGTCAGCATTCATTTAGAATGCACTACCAATATGGGTACACACCTTTTGTGCATCAAGTATGCGTGTGTGCATTTTTTTTTTTTATGCTTATAAACTGGTGATGTAGATACATAACAGATAGGAGTGGAGTAATAAACTGTGCTGCAGTGTGAAACGCAACATGGTGCAGAGACTGATATTTGTGATAGAAGCAAGCCTGGAAGGCTTTTAAATGACATTTGTTGATGATTGATTCTGTCAGTGCTCCTACAGTGTGCATCTCATATAGATAATATAGATATAATTGCTCTTGTACGCTCATTTAAGTATAGCATGTAATTAAAATTGGCTTACTATTATTAACACCATATTCCTAACGTCATGTCTCTGCCAGTTGCTTTTAAATTTACTATTTTACCACCTGCCAAATTTTGTTCTCATCTTCTCATATTAACATCAAATACATCTACTGTACCGTGTCTACATTATGGAAGAGATTTATTGGTCTTGGAAAGCTGCACGGAGCACTTTAAGCTATGCAAGGGGACATAAACATCCTTCAATGAGATGCACATTTGTGATAGAGATCTATGCAAATTACGGCGTGTCTAACAAAATACAGATAAGCAAATACCAACCTTCAAAGTCATGGAAGTCAATGAAAAAGCTGTTAACAATCCTCGAATAAGTCTGCTACAGTGTTTCTCTCTGTAGGGAATCTGTCCTATCCATTGAGTTCGTATTTTGCTTGATTAAAGAACAGATTGATGACTGGTGGAGTGCCAATACTGGGTTAAGCAGTTTTACAAAGTGTCTAATATGTGTAATGAGGTAGCATCTTGCTGTACTTTATTATTTCACACTTTTATATACATAAAATATGCCCAATCCTTGAAATGTTGACATTGAGTCTGTATACTTGCAAGCTGCCAGCTGTTAGCGTATATCTGAAGTTGAAAATTCATCGAGTGAAGCCAAATCAATACCGTGAAATACAAATTCTTATCTTTATTTACCACTACGCATGCTAACTAGGTCACAAGCCTGTTGGCTCATCTGGTTTGTATTGGCACATGGAAACAGCATGTCCTGTCTACAAAACCAGAGTGGTTGTATGCTTGTTTTCAGAGGAAACTGTGCCCCTGACAGCTTTTTCTCACCTGTTCATTTTAAGCTCACCACCACCTGCTCCCACCAGTCTTCGCATTGCACCACCATCATCCACAGCAGCTGTCTTTGTGCCCAGTGTTACAGTGCTCACATATCAAAGAAGGAATCAACCGGCCTCTGCAGATAGTAACACTTTAAGAGGGCACAGAATTTCCATTTTTAGAATCCTATGAATTTAAAAGCTTGATTTTTTGGCCACTAGGGGGCAGAAAACATCAAAACACGCTGACATACCAATTGTCTACTTGCCCTTTCAGCATAAACAGAGCCAGATTAGATGGAGTGGCGTTTATGTTCCTGTTTTGGTCTCCACCAGCTCCTGAAAAAAAAATTGTTTTTAGCCTCTTTATCTATCCGGTGTTTGGTCCCGGGAGATTAACAAAGAGTGCAATGTAATGGGGTTGATAAGAGTGACTGAACCACAATAAATGTGCCGGCCATGAAACCAAAACAATTAGCTGAAGAAGCTAAAAAAGCTCCATACGACTGCAGAATCAGACATTTCTCTGCTATTCTAGCATTTTACATTAAACAGTCATTTAATTTAACGTCATTATCAAACATATTGATCTATGCAGGTTTAAAAATGCACATTGCCCAAGGCTTGCAGTATGTGTTAACCCAGTCACAAAACGTGAACAGGAGAGCTCTTTTTTCTTCTTTTTACCACATAGAAAGAATGAACTAAGAAGCAATATGACCCAGAGGGCTCTCGGCTCCTCGCCACTGACGGCAATTGAATCAGATCTGGTCAGAGCCGCTGGATTTTAATGATGTGGTGAATGCCTTTGCCCAGAGACAGCGAGGTAAAACACACATGGTTCAAGGTCAGATAGCTGTGTTACCAGGTGATAATGTTTACAGCGTATTTAATGAGTGCTGCAACAGTTTGTCTCGCTCCGTAAGCAATGCTTTGCTGATTCAAGATGCATAGTGACTTTGATGGGACATTCTCGATGTGAACATTAGTGGTAGCTGCCGGTTATCCATTATTCACATTTTGTTTTTGTGAACAAATCTTTGTTCAAATGACAAATACAAATAATTAAACTGTCTATGCACGTGATTAAAATTTAATGGAGGCAGGAAAGACGCCTGCCGTCATTACTTGTGTATTATTGTGCATTTGTGTGTGTCTTCGTGTACAGTATGTGTTGGTAAATGAGCGGCTTCCATTATGTTTCTTCATCTATTTCCAATACTCTCTCGAGCTTTTGCCTTTGTACATTTGTTTTTTAACCCATTCATAATTATTTTCTCCTGACTAAACACTCTCAGTTCTACTTTTTCCACACATCAAGCCAGAAAAAAATACACTTACAACAGATGAAAATCTGACTTCAGCCCTGTCTGGCAAATTAACAGCATAATTTTAAAACAATAAATAAACCTTTGCTGCATTGATCTGTTTTGTCTGTCTGTACTAGTTCAGACAATGCGTTAGCTGCATTATTCATTTTTTATTTAGCTTCATCTTAAGCAGGTAATACATATCCTGCTTGTATAATTGCTAGACATCCCTGGTCAATGACACCTCAATTAGGGCCAGAAGCAGGAGGCAGTACATTGGAAAATTCTGATTATGTGGTTCGGTATTGATAAAGGTAAATTAAGAAGCTGGATAGATGCAAACAGTGTATCCTGTAGCATATACGAGCCCATGTCAATATCAGTATCTTGGTCAGGTTGAGATCACTTAATGTACTCATTAACATGAACCCAAGGTCGAAAGTTAAGTGTGGTTCTTTTGTTTCTTCGGCTGCTTAATTGAGGGCTGGTCGACTGTAGGATTAGATTGAGAATTGCTCCATTTATCATCAATAAACACATTTTTCTTCAGCCAGTGTGATATGAATGTCATACTGAACATACAGTATATTGCTCATTTATATTTTTTGACAAAAAGCCTTCTCTGTAACGCTTTTGAATGCATCATTAAGCATTTTGTTGTAATGAATTGTATGTAATTAACCGTTTGCTTTGACCCCTACTCAATCATTCATTTAATGTTGCCGTTGTACAAATTATATTTTAGCATTCTAGTCCGGTGTGTACGATTTAGGGGGCTGTATTTACAGAATGTGGCAAAAATGGAAAATAATATTCATAACGGTGTTTTCATTAGTGTATATTAAATGTCTTTTATAATCTACAGACGCCGCTGGTCCTCCACAGAGTCTGCCACGTTTCTACAGCAGCACAGGACAGACAAAAACACAACCAGTCGCCTGTTTCACCTAGTTTCTCCACGCTTGAGGCTGTTGCATCAACTACACCACTAGATGTTGCTAAATCCCATGCACTGGTCCTGGTATCTTTTTGTCACGCAGCACGGAGACGGGGCTCAATTGCAGCACTCGGGACGCAGGTACAAGAGGTAAACAGTCTTTAATGGCAGGCAAAGGTTCGGTACACGAGAATCCATTCAGAAAATCAGGCAAACAATCCAAAAGGGCTGAGGCAGAAGCCGGGTCAAATACAGGCAAGATCCAAAAACCGGTAACCATAAATACACTAGAAAGTAGGACACAAAGGACACTAACAATCTGGCACAGGGGGAAGAGAACAAAGGGCTGAGACATTGGGAAATGAAGGAATCAGGTGTGGGTAACTAGGGGCGGGACAAACACAGGGCGGGACACTAGGAGGCTGGAGTGGGTGGAGAAGGAACGGACTGTGACACTTTTCTTTAAATGTAAATGCTGCACTAGAGATCGAAAGACACCATTGTCACAGGCAAAATAGTGTACAAAACTGTATAACACGCATACATCATGTGATTAATGTCTAGCTGTACTTATTCACTCCAGACTGAGTTTATCTTATGTCTTATATGTCACTGTATAACATTCTGAGTTTCATAGAGAAGCTGCACTTTGTCAGGCAATGAGCCATTTCTATTTTCTGTTTTTCAGCCTCAGCAGAAGTACACCAGCAGTCTGTCACGCTCCAGTGGTCCAGCATTTGTATGTTTATTTATCCATAAGTATATGTGTATGTTTGTGTGAAAGCGTGCGCTTGTAAAAGGCCAGCGTGACCAGTGTGCACACGAGGCACAACTGTGGCATTTTTTGTGTTTATCCTGGCTCATCTCTTCTTTCTCCTATTGACCCATCACTGCATCCACGTGGACTGGCCCTCACATCCCTGACACCACACAGATAATGGCTTTTCTGGAAACTCGGGAGCATTAGGCATCTCTACTGAGCTGTAATTATACCACTAATGTGCCAATTTCCAATGCATTCCTCTAAGGTATTCATTTTTACTGTTTCAGCTGAATTGTGTTAAGACCAGCACAGCGAAGTCATTGAGAAAATAAGGCTTTTTGTGGAGGCTTTCCATTTATTCCCTGTGTAATTTTAACCCTGATGAAAGAGGAATAGAAAAAAATAAAATGTCACAGAGGACATCAGAGTGATGTGCCTTCTGTTTCGAAACCGGTCACATGGCTTGCCGTCGTAACCATGGAGATGGGATTAAAAAAAAACACCTTGGAGGTTCTTGCCCTTGATATTTTTAATTTTTCAAAAAAATTAATGATATTCTGTCTTTGGCTGCATATTCATTACTCTTTGAGAAGGGAGGTTCAAGTGATGCAATGTGTCTCTTTGATGAGCCTTTGAAGATGAAATTTCCTCGCAAGTGTTTGATGCAGGTACGAAAAACCGTTAAACCACAACGCAGTGTAAATCTTTACCATTTTCCCCAAAACTTTATTTGTTACTTCAACCAAACATGGCCGTAATGACATGTAAAAAATGTTTCTGTCTCTCTCTGAATCCCTAATTATTGCTCGAACGCGCTGTGATTTCAGGTTGGCATCAATTTAGATTCCATTACGTTTACAATCTTCAGCTTGCCAGTCCCAGTGGTGGCGCTAATGCGGTCCTCCCAATCTGCACCGGTTGTAAATGAGGAAGGAGCATTATGATGAATGGCCCATTTGTTAGCAACTACATTAAACTGGCATTAGCTTACACCGTCCGCGCCTCCCCAACCTAAACACACACACATACACACGCGCCAGCGACTGATTTAATCGATCACTTATCCGTGCTTAAATTTATGGTTATCATTTGCACTTTTTTCCATTATTAATCAAACGCGTGGGATTGTCACATCTCGCTCTGTGGCTGTTTTCTTTCCTCCTACCCCTTTGCCTTTATCACATTCTACCTCCATATTTTTCTTCTTGCGAAAACTTACTTTATCTCCACTTACTCCTCCATTCTTCGTTACAGTCACCTTCTGCCATTTTAACTTTTATCACCTCTCTTTTTTCATTCTTTCTCCGTCGTTTGAAGAGGAGAGTGCACTAAAAAGAGTAAACGAGTGCAACTCTATTCCTCGGTGAAGGGCTTTTTTTTTTTTTGCGGTGGTTATTACCATATGATTATTAGTGATGGACAATTGGCCTCAAAGATGTTTCATTATGAAAGAGCTCACTGGGATCTCATTAGCACTCTCAGTCTAAGGGCTGCTGCTCGAGCCTCCTCTGCTCCGGGGAATTACATTTCGATCACCAGGGCTAGAGTTAACAAGGCAACATTAAAGGAATGTGAAGGTGCAACAGCCAAAAAGAGACAAATTAGTAACCTCCAAGAGTGTCAGAGGTGCTCTATTCAGATAAATAAATTATAAGAGCTACGCTGGATCTAAAGGCTATTACATTAATTTACAGTATAGCCTGGCTTACCTACAAAATCACAGCTTGGCGAGGATTGCAGCCTCTGATGCTGTAGGCATTTGTTTTTCTTTTTGTCTGACAGGAGCATCCATCAAAAAATGTAATTTCATTTCTTTTCAGCTGTTGATAAAGTTGCTGACTTGTGCCAGTCCTCCCCGTAGGATCAATAGCTGTTTATACAAATAACGCTGGAAAGTACAATACACCCGTCGCGTTGCTGGAGGTGACTCTCTCCAAGGGCAGCTGCAGCAGTTTGCCGAGGCGGCCCTGTGGTGGGCTGTTTTCATTCTGTGTTGTGGATACACTTATATTAACCACATAAAGCTTGAAGAATTGTGCAAGTGTTTGTGCAGGCCGACAGCAGAGGTTATTACATACACTGACTCAATAATTGAATGCAGTAATTGTGTACATGTAGAATAACAGGACCTTTAGGTTGCTACCCACCATTCATCATTCTTTTAGAAAACACATTACAGCACGCCTGAAGAAATTAGATCTGTTAAAGGTTTATTGACCTTAATTTTAAACACTTTTTAAAACATACCCTGTTCACCGCATGTCACACATGGCAGAGCCGTCAATGATGGAGGCTAATTACTTCTGACACGTCAACATTTCAAGCTGTAACACCTCACTTACTGTAGTTACTGCTGCACTAAAGTCTCAACAAAACATCAGAAACAAAAGTGCAGCAGTCTTTTTTTTCTCCCAGACATCATGCACCGAAGGAAAAAATACGATTCCTGCAACCCAATTTAAAAAATTTGTCTCATCTTTTGTTCTGAATGAAGTCACCTTAATCCTGTGCTCTTTGCAAGGTGCTATAATTACCGCAGATACGCTGCATTTACCCGAAACAGTTTGAAGAGACAAACAGAACACAAAAGGAAACAAATGTTTCTGAAACGAGAGCGAAAGATAAAAGAAACAAAAGGAAAAAGAGGCGGAGTGAAGCGAGACGGCAAGTGCAAAAAAAGTAAGGTGAAAGTGTTGTGGTGAAAAGAGGGAGAACAAAAAAGAACGTGAGCCGACAAAAGTCATATATGGTTGAAAGTTAATATATATGAGCCGCGTTATCAAAGCTCCTCTTCAACACGGGAAGAAATCACGTGTCTGTGAGCAGAGGTGTGACACATCTGAGAAGACGTTGCAGATGACAAGCACCACAGTCTGTGCACAATGAGAACTTTTTTCTATTTTCAGGCTAGTTAGAGCTTAATCACACGACTTGACTATAATGTTTTAACTCTTGCAGTGTCTACTACTCTTATCTTCCTCACTTTTGTATTTTCCTCTTACAATACCTTGTGAATCGAGTCCATAATACGCTCTGATTTCTGTATTTATTCATCTTGTTCCAGGACATTTCTCTGCATTTTCACTGCTCATGAAAAAAAACTCAGAAGTTATGTGAAGCTCTCTGCCTCATTTAAGGATTTCTCCCTTGTGCTGTCGAGTGTGTTGAAAATGATATACAAGTTTTGTCAGTCGGTTGTTTGACTTAATTCAGACCGCAAAAACTGATTTTCTTGGCCACTTGGGAGGGAAACAGAGTTATGAAACTGACATATTATCACCTTTTAAGTTACAGAGCAACATTATCATTCATTTAGCGTCCTGTTTCTAGTCAACTGATGAATTTACATCCAATATTCACTTATTTTTAGCTCTCTCCTCTCTCCTAAATTTCTGTCTTTTCAACTGCTTAATGTTTCACTGTGTTCACCAGCTAGTCTCTAACTGGGTCTGCTGTTTGCTGCTGTGAAGGTAGCATACAGTGGGTTTTTAGAGCTTTTTGACTGAAAACAGCTGCCTGCTGTGGCTGAAAACGATGTATGAGAGCAGTGATGGTGAACCAAGACTGTAAAGTTGTGGGCTGGAAAGCTAAACAATGAGCTAAAGCTCCATAAAAGACAAAAGGGAGCTGCAGATTCTGGTGGGTTTTAATGCTCATACTGTATGTGCAACCTAATAATGAACACAACAGTGATTTTAATGATGCACTCCATGATCTGGGTGAATACTAGACTTTGTTTGTGGGTTGAGTTTGTGAAAATCCAGTAACCTTCTTTTACATACAGTATATGAGGTCACATTTGATGCAGCTGCTCCAGCAGACGAGGATTCAGCCTTTGAGCGCAAGACGAGGAATTCAAACTTCACACATTTTAATCATATCATTTGACTTTTGGATGAAACTAGCTTGTGTTTTTTTGGCAGGCTTGCTGACATACAAGATGATTTGGTGTCCAAAAAAAAAAAAAAAAAAAAAGAATCTGTAATTGAGAAAAGAAAATCAGTTGCCAAGCAATCACATTGAATGTCTTTTGTTAAATGTTTGGAAGATGAACATATTTTTTTAAAAATTGTAGATTTTCTGTGAGGTTGTGATGCTTTACTCTGCTTTCTATCATGAATTAAATACATTTGAGTTGTGGACTGCTATAAAGACAAAATAAGCAATCACCTTGAGTCCTCAGAACTTTCTATTTAATATTCTTTTGCAATGAATTGGATGATCACAGTCACTAGCTGAAGCCTCAGTGGTTTATACCGTATGTTCATTTTGTTCAAACTGATTGCAACAACATAAAAAAAAAATATTCAATAGGTAATGCGCTCTTCAACAAACTCATTTCAGTGCTGCAATTTGAAGCTTTACTATTCAGCACGGTGGTTTGGCATTCCTCTACAAAACCTCCCACACATTTTCTCTGAAATGTTTTCCAGTTCAGCAGATAGAAAACAATTCCACCTGCATGAGAACTCTATGCCTCCTTTCCCACCTTTACCACAACACTACCTCTCTTACCTCCCTCTCCTCCCTCCTCCTCCTCTTCCTCCTCCTCCTCACCCTCCTTTCTCGTTTTCACAGTTCAAGCACATCAGCAGGCTGCTGAGATACAACCCTGGGGTTTGCGGCTCTCCACTCAATATTTCCTCATCAGAAAGAAGTGGCAGACCAACAGGAGTGAGGGGAGAGTGCAACGACAGGCAGGCAGACATTAATGACTGGCTGGTTGATGTGCTATGGGCTATATCTCCAACTTTGAGCCTTAGACCTCGGCTATCCAGCAGTTCACCTAAGCAGTTAAGCAGTGTTTGCCCGCTTCCTAGCTCCTGCGCCCTTGTAGTACCACTACTACTACTAATGCTTGGAAACGTGATTAATTAATAGCATTGATTGACTAGCGATCCTTTGCACCTTCCCAAGGTCACAATGCACAGTTGATAGATAGGAATTGGCAAGCAAGGCACTTCTGAAATACTGGAGATCCTCGGCTGACTCAATAGACTGTAAGGGTGCAGCAGTATGGTGTAAACATGGTGGGCTTGTGAGAGAAATAATATCGCAAGAGCAAACAATGCAAGGGAGGCAAAGAACGTTGTCATGATGAGAGAGCACACAGTACAAAGCCCGTAAAGCACAGACTGACAAAACACATGATGCAGTCACAGAAACAAGAACACAAATGTTAACTTCGTATTCGACGGCTGCACTTTATACAGTTTTATCCATTGTTAAAGCGACTAATCAGTTCACCTGACAAGTAAGCCAGCTCCCTCACATTTTAACAAGGGTCTCTCAGCGAGAACTCATGTGCACCGCTCGCTAAGTCGAGGCGGGTACACCATTCATAAAACATTAAGGGCAGCTTTTATTTATTTAATTATTGAACACATTCCCTTTCACAAGAAAAAGGGATATGAAGCCTCGAGGAATGTGGGGAGCAGTTTCAAGCTTTGTTGGGGACAATAAAAGAGAGCCAGGGAACAGAGCAGATGGGAAAGAGATGATAGCTAAAAGTCGAATGACATGTCTGGAGAATTCTTTAGTCTGCTCCTCTGCTACTGTCACAAACTGACTTGGTTCTCTTGTGTGGCTCTTTTTTAAACCATCTCAGTATTTCTCTGCGAAACCAAAGCACTGCGGTCTGTAGGGTGTTGAATATGCAAAACTAAAATTGGACCTCATTTTAACCTGGATTTGTCATTTAAATTTTATGACAGCCCGACTCATTTTGTCCAAAAATGGCTCTTGCTTTGTCTTCACATCAAAGCAGCGGTCTAAATTGACCATTATATTTACAAAACAAAACAACTGAACTATAGTTATAAAGATTATTTAAGCACGCTGGCATTGTAACACCTGATAGCCTCTTTCTGATTACTACATTCTTCATGATTGCTTGTCGTTAACTTTATTTTCCATCTCAACTGCCACGGACGGCAGACGTGATCGAATGTAATGCTTATGATAATTGTATAGGCTGCAGTGTGTGAATGTGTTTAAGTGTGTGTGTGTGTGTGTGTGTGTGTGCGCGCGTGCAAGGTCCAGTCTGGGAGATGGCGGCCCACTTTCAGTAACTGATGAGAGTGGGAAAATAGAACGCTTGATTACCCCCGACACCGCTCGAACAGCGCTCCTGCCAATGAAGGTTATTGGGCCTCTATACACGAGTGGTCAAATATAGAAGGACACAATTATGATCTAGTTTTGAAGTCTTTGTCTTACCTCTGACGCAACAAGGCTTTTGATTAATTATGAATAAGGTCAGACGTTTGAATGAGCCCCCGTGACCTCCGTCGCCGGTCCCGTCAGCCTCATCGTTAGCATCGGGGGTCATCAACATCTTTAATCATTATCACCACTGTCAGTCATCAATATTGTCACTGTCTATGTCTTCATCGTTATCCCAAGCCCTGAATGCCAATTTCTATTTCAATCACCTCGTTTCCCTGAATCAAAGAGTCACACGGTTCCCGAAACTACAATTTACTCCCAGCGCTTTTGCTATTCAAAAAAAGCGTGCCAGACATACAGCGAAGGCCGTAGCAGCCCCGAACAAAACACTCCCCAGAGGACACGGTACTGATGGTTTTTCTACTATGTAATGAATAAGAAACACAGAGTGCTACAGCTGTCCCCCAGGCCAGTAAAAACCCACTAAGAATCCTTGCATCCTCCTCCTCCGCCTCTTCCCCACCGCTGCCATCACCGGCTCGGGAAAAAGACGTGGCAGCCCGACACATACATTTTATAACTAACAACACCTGTCCAACTCGGCAGCCATGACAATGCATCAAGCAAATGAAATCCAGTGTAATTGTAAACATTGCCTTTGTTCTGTGAAGTGTAAAGGCTCCATCTGAAGACAAGCCAACAAACAATATGCAAACACAGATATATAGTACAGTGCAGCCTCCTGACCCCGAGTAAACACATGAACACACACTAATACACACCCTACAGATAGACACACACAAACAGACACAGAATGAAAAGGAAGCGTTACACCTCTGTCTTCTGAAGTAATGAGGAATAGGTTGGACTGTATTTTTTGGGCCTTAAGCTCTAACTGCTGCCTGCTCTTTGATACCAAAATGTAATTACCTTTTGAAGCTCTGCCTCACTCTTTTCACTGAAGGATGTGAAAGAAACAGACACAAATGTGTGTTTCATGTGTTTTCTTTCTGTACTGACACTCCAATTACCGAGAAACTTTGTATAAAACCTCAAACACCTGAGCTCTAATTCTTCCCTTACAGAACTGACTTTCCTTTGTCGCTTTTTCCTTTCCGAACACTTTGATATCTAACATCTTTCTTAAACTTAAGATGTGACTCAAACTCCATTAATGTGATAACACTCAGTTCCACTTTAACTTCAGAAAAGTGCCTTATTTCTTCTGTCTTTTTTTCCCACAAGGGAAGTCTCAAACCTTAAACTCTTGCTTGTGGTCTTTATTACGTTAAAAGGTTTTTTTCTTCTAAAAGTTGCAGAAAAAAAATATTAAAACTTTTGAAAATACAGATAAAACTACTTACAGTTGGCCTGTTGTCTAAGAGATCTTAACTCTACATTGGTGAGCGTTAGTGCGCTCGGCAGTTGTGGGTGTAAAGAACGAAGAGTGCCTGAATCACTTCTTCATGCACCAGGTAGGATGATCTTCTTGCTGTGGTTGTTATAGTAAGTTTGTGTGAATAATTTATGTACACACTGTGTTTTATATCCACTAACAAAACAACATACTCGCTGACTGAATATCAAACTTTAAACTTGTGAGTTTTTTACCTTCTCCATTACAGAAAAAAAAAAAAAAGTTACCCCTGTATCAGATCTGCTGCCTTGCAGCTCCTTGAGGTCATTCCACTGTGTTTTTTTCCTGGATGTAAAACAGACGCAGTGTCAAGTCAAGTCTGTCTTTTTTGCATGGGCATACATTAATGTGTTACTGAGGATTGTAAAAAATAAAAATGTAGCGTTCTCTTGAGGCTACAAAATCGACGGTACGTCACATTTGTTTCGCTACACTAGCAATGTAGCTCTATGGAGGGCGATGCTATCTATCAGTAGGTCCACCGCTTTAGTCCAGACTGAAATGGCTCAACTATTGTGTGGTTTTTCCATTCATAGTCCCTTCAGGATGAACCCTACTGACTTTGGTGATCCCATTTTGTACCTATAGTGTGACAATAAGGTTCACATTTTTGTTATTTTGCAAAATGCCTGGACAACAAGCATGGCTAATTAGCATGCTAACACTCTAAACTAAGATGGGGAACATGGTATTCATAATACATGCCTGCATGTTGGCATTAGCATTTAGCTCTAAGCTGTGTCTAAGTACAGCCTCACAGAGCCGCTAGCATGGCTCGCATAGCAAGAGTTGTAGTCTTTTCAAAATAAAATAAAACTGAAAATAAGGCAAAATGATATTTCCTCATTTTCCAAAAAGTTGCTCAAAGAAGTTATAAATTGCAAAACTCGGTTTACTTAGACTTAGTTCAACTCTGAGTTAAAGCCAAAGTAAATAAATCTATTTATGAAAGCTATGCAACATTTGCAATGCTGAAGTGCAATTGGTATTGGGATAACATCGGCACGGGTTCAAAGGTGTGACCAATGTGGGCGACTGAATTTATTTAAGAGTAGGTTTCATGTTGATATATATCAGAGTCAGACTACTAGATGGAAGAGTGGGTGGTCATGATGGTGGAAGGCCACGGCACCCCCTCCAGGCATGGGGATAATAAGACGAGCATTAGGAAGGAGTCGTGCAAAATGGCGAATCCAAATCCGTATAAAGTGGAATTCAAGTTTGTGATGTTTACTGCGTCTGAGAAATGGTTGAAGCTTAAGGGTTAAGGGCAAGTAGGGTTGCAACTATAAAACAAGATAATTGCCATGGCATTTAAGAAGTGGCTGTCAGCTGAAGCGGCTTTAGCTTTTTATTATTATTTATTATTTTTTACATAGTTTAAGTTCAATATTTGCAGAATTAAAATAGAAAATCAGTTTTCTGACAGCACTGACACTAAATACACTGGATGGAGAATTAGAATATGCACAGCAACACAAAAGGAACATATCTGAGAATAAATATATAAAGAATGAAGACGTTATTAGAAGCACATTGAAATCAGGTTTAACGGCATAACAGATGTGACATGTCAGAATAAAATTAGATTCAATGGGTTAAAGATCAGAGGACTTAAGATGGGATGTTCTTGTTGCCATTTCATTTCATTTCCTGTCAGCATTTCAAGTCCACAGTCTGTGTTTTATTGGGAACGCTCAAGACTAATGCGGACAAGATTACTGAAATATGAAATGAAAGCAGTATTTCCTCATCATAAAGTGTGCCTGCTAGGATCAGCATTTCATCAGAGTTTAAACATGAAGGTTATTCTGCGCCGGCTTGCTAAGAAGCCACACAGAGGTGACGATTTTTTTTTAGCGCTACATCCGCTGTAACTAGTTAAAAAGAAGCAGATTTGATCGAATGAGTTTTTGACCGACTGAGTTTTTGTTGACTGAGTGCAAAATAATTACTGCAAGCTAGTGTTTTCTAAGGCTGAACACTTTCTTGTTGTCGTAATTAATCACTTAAATTAACTCCGAGAGATTTTTTGGAGCAGAACTAATGGTTGCACAACGGGGTTATTGAATTTTCATTCCATTTTAAGACTCGGAGTTTCCCCTATTCTGATAAACTGTAATTATAGCATATTCTAATTCATCTAGCAGGAAAGCAACACAATAACAGGACGGGGGAAACCAACAGTTAAACATTTGGTTGTGGCTTTATTTGAGGTTCTATAGAAACAGTTGCTGAATCACTGTGACAGTCTGCTGGGTTTGAAGCCAGGACTGATTCACTACAGCAGGTCCATCCATATTTTTTTCACATATTGCGCCACAGTCACTCTTAAGCACTAACTTCTAGCCAACAATGATTACTGTGTACGCTGAATAGGTGAAGGAATGTCAAGCAGAAGTAAAAAGAAATATATAATAAAATGTGTGCAATGTGTGACCTTTTTTTTCCACTGATATTGGCAGCAGGGGTAGGTCATGCATTTAGTCTTATCTCTGGCTCTGGAGCTAAATGACAATCGCAATCACAACGCGAATATGTCACAGCGTTTCCTTTAAAAAGGTTGACTGGGTCCCTTGTCGGTCAGATGGAAATGAGCGGTTCCACAGTGAATGTCAGACTAACAAACACAGCTCAGCCGGAGCTTTATACATCACAGCAACATTTTTTCCCTTTTAGCTCAAACGGTTTCCACAATGAAAAATTAAAAATGGAACCATGATGCTAAAAACAACTCATGAGACTCGGGCTAGCCTCATTATATCTCACTGTGAGGAAGAAGACAGAGAATTAGATCCAACTGGTCGTTGAGTTAATTATCCAGGCGTGGAAATTCTTACACACAAACAATGTCATTATGAGGACTTAAAACGTATGCCACATAATGGATAATGAATGTTGCTTTACAGGTTTTCATACAAATTCAGCTCTACTATTGGCTACATGCTTGTGTGTGTTATGTGCACATACTCCTCCAAAACTGTCACTTCATGACAAAAAGTTATTTGTGGAAAGTCATAGGAGTCTCCATAATTTACAGAAGGAATTTAGACAACCCCTCTGAATTATGCAGGGAGGGAACAAGGGGGAGTAATCTCTTAAATTAAACTCTTAAATGTTTAATGTTGGCATTAAACAACATCCAGTTTTAAAACTAAGTGTGGAAAAAAAAAAGAAAAAAGAATACAAACAGCGACAGAAGTTTGCTCGATGTCTGCTGTCTGTTGCATACAACAAATATTTTCCACACTCCTCAGTGCCCTAGGGTTTTACGTATTAACTATTTATGACCATATGCACACTTTCTTATTTTTTGTGTTTACACGGTCAGGAGAGAACCTCAGGACAGCTCCTGTAGCTGACTTGTAGAGCCAACTGACAACTCAGTGGGGACTTTGACACTCATGAACCTTTCAATGCCCGGTGCTTGGTGACCCTACATGCTCTACTTCATTCACTCACCAACTATCTTGATATTTGAATTGTTTTGAGTCACTCAAAAAGTTTCCAAATGATCTGATTCCAGTCTCTTAAATGTATTAAAGTATTTTTTAGTTTCTTTAATCCTCTATAGCTGTGATTCTATTTCAAAGTATCACATTAGAAAAGTCTGATCATAACGGCCAAATTTTAAGAAGAAACTTCAGTTTTACAAAGTTTTTACACTTTGAATAAGTTTCTTCTTCTTCTGGTGTTCCAACTGGAGAACTGGCGCCACCTACCTACCTGTACTAATGCATGAATAAATGAATGGTAGTGTATGGAAACAAGCCAAATTTCTGTTAAAATTTGTCATATATTTGGATGGAAACACGGCCTATGACAGTAAATTGAATACTTGTGGTTGTGGAGTAAACAAGAAATTTGAGGACGCTGCCTTGGGCTTTGGAAAAGAGTAAGCACCAATGAACAATGAATCCATTAATTGAGAAAACGATTGACAGATTAGCAGAAATAATCTTAGATAGATAATAGATATCGCGCACAAAACCATGTGTATTAAACCGTGTATTACACCAGTGAGTCGGCTCTGACACAAGAAGCTCACCTTTAACACCACCTCCTCAAATAAACAGTAAACCAGCACTGTAACAAACTCACAGTGCATTTTCTAGCTGTTATACTGCACAATCCTCATTTTTTATCAAATGATCAATGACATTTAATTGATTATCATTTAGTTAATATCCCTACCCATAGCTAATAATAAGAAATAATTAGAATTGGCACATTATGTGTACTTTTTAGTATTAGAAGGTATGGAATTAGGGCACAACAAAACAAATTCTTTTGCAGTCATTTTTATAAAGTAAGAAAAGAAAAGAAGTTAAATTAAATTCCCCCATCTTTGGGAACCTACCTGTGAGTCTACTGGGAATAGTAAATTTATGATCTATTCAGAGCCTATGCTGCAGTTACTCACTATGATTTCTCTCACTTTATCTATTGCTCGAGTTCACAGACTCAGTTTTACAGGCCTTATCCTGTCCAATTTTATGATGAGAAACATAATTGAACGCTCATTCAGCACGTTTTAAATGCCACAGGACTACTGATAGAGGCAGAATATTAATGAACATAAATAAAATTGAGTATTCACTATTCAGGTGTAGAAGTGACCGAGCAACTTCTTTAATTCTCCAGTTTTCCATTTTGAACATGGCTGCTGACAGAGTGCTTTGAAAAGTTACCCAATCGCACTTCTTCCTCCATCTTTCTCCACAAGTGCCTGTAACAACCGCAACCAATAAACAAGACTTCAAACAACAGGAATTAGTTGTTCTGTGGTGTAGGTGTAGAGAACAGAAATCTACAAAGCTGCTCTTTGCTCTCTGCGGTTCCTCAAATGGCAGGATGTAAACAACAGCGCTCAAATTAAGACAGAGTGCAAACCTGCCTTGAGAGGAGAGCTAAGAACTTTGACACTTGCGTTTTTAAAAAAAGAACAGCTCGAGAAAAGCAGGCAGAGAGAACAAGCGAGAAAGGTGTAGAGGGCTGGGAGTGAAATGCCTCCAGGACAGAGCCCTTACTCATCCTTGCAAAAGTAAGACAAAAAGTACGGAGTCGGGAAAAGAGAGAATGGAGAGATGAGCTGGAGAGGGCACCTCGTGGTCTCCCACACCCATCAGCTAGCTGCTGGAAGCAGGGTTGCGTGTGGTTAGTCCGGGGGGACTTTCAAGCACAGGTCAGATCGATGTATGCCCTTAATGCGGATCAGAGCTCGACAACTCCCCTTGGCGTTGGCATTTCTGAGTGAACAGCAATTTTCCACCTCCACACGAGTGAATAACATCAAAAAGTAATGAAACTCGAAAGCTTTGTTGTAAATGAGGATCTGAAGACAACAATTTGAAATTGGTAAGAAACTCCTACTGTAAGATGGGGCGTTGGAAATCCAGCTGGTGAGATACGATGGTATAAAAAAGGAAAGAGAATGTGCCAAATTAACACATTAAAATCTTGCTAAACTTAAGTACCATGTCATGCAGTTTTTTTTTGCTCACGTCAGTTGCACTTGTACTTTATTATCCATAAAGAATATATATGCAGTGAGGCTTCAACACAAAAATAGCACTTATGTCAACACTATACATCATCACAGTATAGGACAGAGGGATGCTGGCTGTCAACAAATTAATTTGTTCAAATGTATTTTGGGGTATAACTAGGTGTTATCTGTGAAGCAAGTTCAGTCCAATAGTCAAACGTTTTAATAACACAAAACCGAACACACAGGGGAAGCTAAGAGAAAAAAAGGCTCCACATTTCCAAAGGCACATCTGTTCACATATTGACTCACATATTGATGACATGCTCTTGTGACAAAAGAAAATCATTCACTCTGCAAACATAGGAACCTCCCACTAATGTCATGACTTTGAGGTAAATGTGCTGAAAACAACAGAAAGTTTCTTTTACTGAGAATTGACCACAGTCAGTACAATGACAAACACAGAACACAATGCCATCTGTCAGAGGCATTCGATCATGAAATGAGCCCTGGGCGTAGAGATATTAATTTCTTCTCTACCTGATGACATTTTTGTGTGCCGTGTCTCCTGCTACGCCTGCACGTCTTTTACATTTTAGAAACACAGTGGATTTTATAGTGTGGAGGTTTGCATATGGAAACGCAGCAGTTTTTCATGACAATCTGCACAGAACAAGTCCATTTAAGCACATTAAAAGATTATATATGGGATTTAAAACATGAATAGCAGCAAACAACTATTTGCCATATAAATATACTGTATAGTATCCTGGGCAGACATTTCACTACCTGTGTTGCTATCCCAGGGTCAGTATGCAACTGAGGAGATCAACTAAAGGAGATGTTTTTGGCATCCACAGAAGTGAATTTAAGGATTTATTTTGATCCAACCCGGGCTGATGATTGTTGGAACAGTGGAAAGACTTGTTTTTGTCCACATATCCAAAATGATATGTAAGATAAAATTACCATTTTTGTCAATGGAGTCTGGTGGTGAGCGATATATCGATATGTTTGTGGTTAAACAAAAGGTTTATGTATGGATCCTTTCTATACTGGAATAGAATAACAATCTGAGCAGCACTTTTAGTGGATTTCACATCTAACTCACATTTACAGAATTAAGAATTTATTTTATTTTGACCAAACCAGGGCTGACGAGAATAACTGGAAAGACTTTCTTTCTGTCCAGGTCTGTGTGCTCTATGATTACCTCACCTGTAATATTATTGGTTTTATTTATGGAGTCTGGTGGGCTGTGGTGGCCATTTGTTTTGGTCTGAGATGCTGTGCCACTAGATGTTGCACTAGAACATCTAGTGGAAGTGAATTTTGTACATAAAACCTTTAAGCTGATCCGCTCATTAAAGACCACAGCAGAAAAGGAAAAGTTCTTCAAGAACAAAGTGAGTAATTTCATGTCTGTTTACTTCTAGTGAGAAGAAACACTAGGGTAAATTAACCTTTTCCTACTGACAATTAAACCTCATATGTATTTTTTCAGATTTGCAATCTAGTATCATAAATATACAAGTGTTATCCTTTAGAGCTGACACTTTATCAGCACTCAGAAAATATCCTCTAAAGGTAAACTATTCTCACATGGATCGACAGAACATAATTGCCTTTCTATACGGTACAAGACATAATAGGATGTCTGCAAAGGTTCACAGAATCCACTACACCTTGTGGGAAGAAAACATGCCAGGTGGTATTTTAGGCCCAATTACCCATATGTTTGGGACAAGTGACCTTTCCACATTGGTGCACTGTCTGAATGTCCAGGTAGCAACAGCTACCAGCCATCAAAAAAGGTTTATTGAAGTGTTTATTCTTAGTCTTTCCCCAAAGGTTAGACAGAGCTCTCGCACTCTCTAGCCATCAGCTTTCTAATGTGTGTCACGGAGTAACATAGGCCCACAATCAAATAAGAGAGAGCAGATGGCTGATGAGCTAGATTCATAATTTCATCATTCTCTTTTTATCTCGGATAAAATATTAGTGTGCTGTCATCCACCCCTGACATAGTTATGATCCCACTTTCCTTCAGTTCTATTCCAAATGAGGTTTTATGGCTACGTTTAATTCTGTGGTGGTTCATCAGGGTATCAGAGGCAATTACCCAGCGATGGGACACTCATCCTAAATCTGAACCATGATACTTTTCATTAAATAGCATATGGTCTCCCGTGGCTGCTAAAATACACTGATATGAAATTACTGAGAGAGTCACGCTGCAGTGACATTTTTTGCACGCTGCTGAACATTTGTAGCAGGCATCGCTTTCGTCCAGTACTCATGCAGAAACCTGAAGAAACGTTCACCCAGAAATTCATTAAAGAAGCCGGTTAGATATCCGTTTCTTCACCAGCTGCAGCTCAATAGACCGTACTGCAATGCGGCCACAAGACATTCACACAGCTTTGACTTGCTCTCAGCAAGAAGAATGTGTTTTTTGTTGTTGTTGTGTTCTTACCATCTCTCCCCTGTGGTTTCAAAGGATGGGTTGATGAAACTATTTTATCACAGTATCTGAAGGTTGTTGGGAAATTTCTACCTAAAATACAAAGGGCAAGCTGAGGAGGAAAAAAAAACGAGGAGCAAATTAAAGTACAAACTCTGTGTGTTACTCGTATTAGACAGTTTGAGATTTCTGCATCATAACGACAACATGGTAACCATTTTGAGAAATTGGCAACCAATTCTTTGGCAACCAGAACCAGACAACGCAGCAGACATGTGAGAAAGTTCAACTAGCCCGTCAACATCAAAAATGCACGAAAGATTCAACTGACAAAGATCCAGAAGAACACCATCGTTGAGTTGAATTATACCGTAAAGCAACCAGTGACTTGCTACATTCATTTTTTAGGGAACAGCTGCACTACTGGTATTTTGTGCAGCAGGAATTACAGATGGACTTGTTAATTATTCAAATTATGAAGGTGACAACTATGTTTTCAGTTTTGGCAACCAAAAGCTGATAATGGATTGTCAGCCTGGCAACCACTTTTAAAAGTTAGTGTTGAGCCGTGCACAGTGTCATAAACTGTCCAGATGAATCATCTTTCAGATTCAAGGACAAAATACGTTTGTTCGTGTCCTCTAGAACAAACAGAAGAGCTTCTGGATCAGCGGGACACCGTCATTTGTCTGTGTTACAGTTTGAATCAGTTTAATCATGTGCACAAAAGTAAATTGGTCAGGTTTAGGGAAACAGTGTGGTTTAAAATTATTATTTGCATTATGTATAATATATGCTAGATGCATTTAAAGCATCATTGTCGTGGTGACAATAACATCCAGTCCATCACCAATTAACCTGCATGTCTTTGGACTGTGGAAGGAAGCCGGAGTACCTGTAGAGAACATGCAAACTAGCGACAATGCTAACCACTGCACCACTGTGCCATCTGTGACAATAACAAACACATGGTACAGGTTATGAAACAATTGTGGTCACACTTAATCTTCTCTTTTATATATGTTAATTGTCAGTTGGTAACAGGGGGTCTCCCATCTATCCACCTCAACCACCTCCTTCCACTGACTGACATCACATCATTGATCCCTATTTATCTATAGCGTATGGTCTAAAGTGCATTTGGGGCATTCCAACTCATTAGGTAATCAATTTTGGCAGGTCAGTCTTTGATAGTAGATCAATGTAACCAAAATATACTGGAGCCTAAAAGGAATGTTGGTTTGGGAAAGTCTCCATTTACAGTCAGTGTAAGAAGTTGTTTTACCGTGACAGCTTTAACTTGCATAAAATGATCCCCATGAGTTTCAAGCAGCGAGGAAGTTGTTTGAAATTTATGTGAGCGCTGGTATCGGATCAGTACTTGATATCTACAAATACCCTGAGTTTAGGTCTGAGGAGAGAAAAAGTCGAATCAGTGTCTGTACGTATAATAGTCTAAGAAGGTACTACACTGAGCATAGACAGAGAGAAAACAGCCGATCACATACGCCACTTTTATCAACCATGGAGGAAGCTGAACGCTTAAGATCATGCAGGCATGACACCCAATCCCAAGCTACTGTAGTTAGAAGCCTATAGCCTAGATTCAGTCTGATAGAACTTAATTTCCTTTACTTAATTAAACCATATAAAATGCAAAGGGAAATGAGTCTTGACAAGAATATAAGCATTTATTTTTCAAAGCAATTCACCAGCTTAAAAAGGATTATACAACGTACTCCAAATGTTTGAGTTCTCAGAGTTTAAGGTCCAAGTACACAAACAGCAGGCCTCCCTTTGAAATCCCAGATTACTGTTCTTTCACGCTGCATTCACGTTTCACTCTCTCTTCTTTTCTCACTTGTGTGTTTGCCATGAATTGTGACTGAGAAGAGAAGCCCTCTTTGATCAAAGCCGGCCACCTTTACTGAGCCCCTCATTTTTGTCTGTATGGGGAGGTTTCACAGTGGCAAGATGTGGAGATATTGGAGATTGGGGGATGTACTGTAAGGGTACCAGACTCCCACTGCCCCAGCCCTCATTTTAGAAGCATTGGCAAAAGGTTAATGCTCCGCTACCTGCGGAGCAGAGGGAGAGAGACGGAAAAAGAGCAGGGGGGGGGATCAAAGCTTTTAGGCATATATTTCTGCGAATTTAAAATTCACATACTTTATCTGTGGAAAATGATATCTCATATAACAGGACTGGATCTGACAGAATAAGCACTTAAGAAAGTAAACACAGAGGCACACTGTCTCCATCATTTTAGAAATACCCAAGCATTAACATGTTTTGCTTTTATGCTGAAATTTCTTCTGGACATTCTTTTCTCTGTTCAAAACAGAAATGAAAGTGCAGTTCCAAAATTAAACGACTTATACAATATCGAGTTAATTCTGGTATGAAATTTAATCAAAGACCATTTATCAACTATGCAGCTATGGGATGCAGGTACATTAGAGGACCAGCACAGCAATCTGTGCCTTAGTTTTTCAGCTTTAAGGAATAGCTATTCATCATAAATTCTCTTGTGTCCTTCTTAGGGCATAGAAACAATATAAAATTATACTTATTTTATAGACGAGGTGATTTTCCTGGAGGTCCTGCTCCATATTCAATATGATTTTAATATAGGTGCAAATAGACATGACAGAAACTCAAATACAAAAGTGTCAAATTTAGGATGAAGCACGGGTTAGGTTAGTCAGGTTAATGCCCCCCTTCGTCCGCTTGACAGGTTGCTTTGAATAACCATGCGTTACATCCTCAGACTGGGCTGTGCACATTAGTGCACCCCGTTCAGAAGTGTCATGTTGACGCCTGGCGCTGTCTACCTTTCCCCCAGGACTCTGTTATTCCTCACCTGCCCACTTGTCGCCCCTGTTCTGTTCTCCCACCCTGACAGTCTTCAGATTCAGCCACCTGCTTGCACACCTGTTCATCGTCTCCCTATTAGGTCCTTATTAACTATTGCTGCTTTTGCTGGAAGTATCCTGTGTGCCTGTTTTCTGATGTTGCCTGCCCACTAGACTGACTATTGGCCTATAACAAGCTGTCATCTTCTTACTAATTGCCTCTAAGCTCTTCTTGTGTCTGCATGAGTCCTTCCTGTTTGTAACTTGTCGATGTGGGACACAATATTTACCCAAATATGATATCGCTGCGTCACCACTTTTTTGTTTGCAAGAATGCTCTGAAAAAGCTGAAATTGGTGGGGGGGGGGGGGGGGGGGTGTCGGCTGAGGGAATGTACATCATTATCTTTGACCATTGTGTATGGAGGAGTGCATCTACCCACAAGGGAGAACTGTCCGGGGGTGTTAGCCAGAACCACATTACAGTGTATGTTTCATTTTGTGCCACTTTCCTATATACAGAATTGTGCTCAGTGGTTGTCTCTTCATCATCGGCTAGGAGTTCATCAGAATTACTGCGGTCAGTCTTAAAAGGAAGATCAAGGAGGATTTGTCAGCTGGGCTTTGTAAACACAACATTCAAAGTTGGCCCCTTCTTCCTGGCTCGAGAAGGCCATAACTTCTTCTTGAATGCATACTTATAACCTAGCACCTTGTTTTTATAGAGTCTCGTCCTTATACCCTGTGCGCCGTTATCTGCTAAGGACAATGGCTGATGCCAAGAAGCGTCCCGAACACAGCCAAATAAGAAAATAAGACACAGGGTAGGTGCTCTGCAGATACAGACACCGCAACACACACTTCGAGTGGGTCATAAGTGATGATTGAGAAGGATTACTTTTTGCATGAGTCTTCACATTGTTTTTGTTGCATTAGTTTGGGAAATCCAACTCATTCAGGCAGAATGAATATCTATTTCTACAATAACTTGCCTGCTGTAAGTAGGCAGACTGGAACATTGGCTGTTCTCTTGCCATTAAAAGAAGATGGATTCATGCTGTACAGATGCAATCCCTTCAAAATGGGGATTGTAGAACTCTGATATCACAGAGACATGGATGTAAAAGTGGAAGTGAAACAGTTTTGTGGAGCAGTCAGAGTGAATTATGAATGAATTGGAGTTATTTGATGACCTGCTTTCAGTCCAATGTAAGAAGGTGGAAACGACAAAATGAGTCTGACAAAGCATTTTTGTTTGTTCTGGTAACAGAGAGGCTCCTTCATTCCAGGAAAAAAAAAAAAAGCACAAACTATGCCAAAGGAGATGTGTCCGATGATGAAAAAGAATGCCTGATGCATAAGCAAAAAGCGCTGGCCTCAATTGAGGAGGTGAAACGAGGAAAGATCCAGTTGGTTCGGGAACAGATTGATCCACCAGCTATGGTTCAAAGCTGCGGAGGATGACTGAGAAATGAAATGTTTGACTTTCCAGCAAGTCTCGCCCTCAGCCAGGTTTTGAAAGATGACAACAGGTTTTGCAGTTTCACATCCGTTATTGCCACCTGTCTTTAACAGCATCTGCGTGAGCTGCAGAGGGAACGAGGATGTTTCTCTAATTTATGAGGTGATACATAATTTTGTGTGTGCCAAATGAAAAAGTGTTATTTATTATTTTATTGTCGTGATATAACTTGATAATGTGATAAAGGTTTTGGCAGTTGTGAAAAACACAGCGACATTTTAATATATATTTATGTATATTAACAATGCATTATCTTCTATCTATCTTTATGGTGCACTTGATTATTCTGCTGTATTCAGGCAAACTTACAGCATATCTTTCATGACTGAACGTGATGGGATCAGACCAAATGCAGTGGTACATTTTTCCTCACAAGCTAGACATCACATACCGAGCTTTGAAGTGAAGCCAACAGAGTAATTACAGTTACTGATCAATTTTCCACTGTTGGACATGATTTACAAGACATACAAAAACACTGCTGCTTTTAATAATAATTTGTGTCTGATACAGTTTTTCCACAAAAATGTTCAATTACTTTACAAACAAAATCTTAAAATTACATCTCCTCGCTCACTCCCTCGCTGAAAAATCTAGATTTTGTGAATATTTTTCATTTCAACTAGACACAAGAAGTCTTCTACTTTGAACCCCAATTGGCCTCAACATGCTTGTACGTAGACACTTTAAACTTTGATTTTAAGTGAGCAGAACTTTCCCCCCCTTCAGCAGATGAAAGAGAAAACAGCCCTCAAACTCTGCACATACTTCATTCCACACATTGAAGGTCAAACGTTTAAAGCGATGTAACAATAAACAAAACAAATTTTTCAGGATTTCTGTTAAGTGCCCCTTTTTGTATTCTGTGATGTCCTGCAGTGTAATATATTCAAATGAATACTTCCATGTCTTCTTTATCTCTATTGTATGATAGCAACAAGCCACATAGGCAACTACAGCGCAGTTTTGTAATCATTAGTGGTTCTTTGCAAGCTATCAAGGATAAATGGCACAAGGAGTAAAGAGGAGCAAACGATACAACACAATGTCAGACGTATTACTACAAAGCTATCTTCATTCAGAGGATTTGCATTTTCATACAGCCAATCACATTTTGTCTCCAGACGTATAAAGTGCTTCTCCTACAATCCTGCCTGAAAAGAATATTAATTTCTTTCCTAACTGCATTTCAACATTTGCTCAAGCTTTTAAAAGAGACGCTCAAAACTAACAAGCTGTCCATATATGTTGCTGCTGAAGCCCACAAATAATGAATGAATAAATGAATAAATAAATGAATACTTCATAAATAAAGTAAGGACAAGACATGCCTATTTAGGTTAACGTCAACCCTGTTTGTCCAAAATTGTTCAATCTTTAAAGATGTGGCTCTGACATTTCCTAACAGCGTTCTATCCTGTCAGGCAGGAAAAGAACAGGTGTAACTGATAACATTAACAGTGGCTCTGTTCCATTTAAAGCATGGAAGTAAGCCAGCATACACAATACAGAGACCCTGGATCTGTAGCTTCGTCTGTTCACGGTGACATGATGATCTCTCTCGCTCTCTCTTTTTCTTTGTGCTTCACTGTGTTTGTCTTTTGTGTTGTCATTTTAGCCCCGTTCATGCCACAGCAGCCCAGTTAAGACCTTCAAAGAGTGCTGCACATCTCTGAATCACCTCTCTCGTCTTATGATGAGCCTCCTGCCGCCACATCTGCTTTGCATTAGCGCGTCAGTCGAGAAGGCAGCCTTCCTTTACTAGCTGTCAGATTGGCTAAGCAGCCTTAAAGCCCCATTATGTAACTTTTCAACCTTAAAATATCAGCTTCACTATCATTTTGATGCTACACTGACTCATAATAGGGTGAATGGTGCCTGTCATTCCCACTTTCTGTCTTTGTTCTCACATTATGTAACTTTGGGCTCCAGGTCGGGAGATATGCATAAAGCTTTAAGGCATTAAGTCACACACCACCAACTATTTAACTGATTTTGGTGAAACTGGATCATATTATATGGAGAAAATATTTTTTTGGTTATCCCTGTGAGGTCCTCCATCTCTTCCACCTCAA
Source organism: Argyrosomus regius (assembly GCA_946959425.1). Lineage (NCBI taxonomy): Eukaryota > Metazoa > Chordata > Actinopteri > Sciaenidae > Argyrosomus > Argyrosomus regius. Next base: position 20,255,339 of record OX336898.1, on the reverse strand, counting down.
CTCTGTCATTTACAGTGAGCTAGTTAGTTTACTCCATGCTGCCCGGACTGGAAGCTCAATGCATTAAACTTTGGACCACCATGCTGATGGGGAATGGAGCTGATGTCGTGCCAGAACCGGAGCTTGGCAAGCGGCCAGTGTAGACTAAGAGATCCAAGAGGTCGTTGACGTAAGAAGCTAAGAAGAGAAGACTTTTAGGTGTTGGTGAGAGCTTGGTGAAATAAAAGGCTGAAAGACAGACACTGAACTGGACTACTTGCTGTTGAACTAGTAAGTAATATTAGCTGACTGCTATGTCTTGTGTTGCATCTTCTTGATGTTTGGCTGTTAGCAAAGTTGTATACGACTGCACTCCAAATCTTATAGAATGTTGAACACTGTTGCAGTTGTTAGTCGTGTATCACCTTAACCAAACAAATCTCCTGTTGCTCATGTTTAGTGCCTTCCATTTGTTTGTCTATTTTGCCATGTCATTTTGGGAGAACTCTGGTTGTCTTCAGGCACTAACGGGCATATATACAGAAGGATACACATCTTACAGATGTTTGTTTAATTCATAAGTAATGTAAGTGCTGCCCTTACATAAAGCCTGCTCTCATGGGTTTGGGCTTATCCTGAGTTCAGTATGCTGAGCTTGTTACAGGGCTCTGACTGCACTACAGTGACAGAGCACAACCGAGGCTACAATAGCCCAGAATGACACTTCCCTCTTGGAAATCTGTCTTGCCAAAGACAACAGTCCATGTTTCAAGACATCAGACTGGACATTTTAAGCGACATTAATGGTTGCATTTGGATCATCTTATTAATATAATGGTTATATGCAAAAATGGCTATATAGTAGGCCCTTAAACATGATTATACAGCATATGCAAATATTCTATGATATCAAGGTGCTCTGGAAGGATAGAGTGTAGGTCAAGTAAGTCTTCGGTGGCAACCTTGTGTGTCTTAGAATAAACCAGTCTGAGAACTATTCTATAGGGATCGTCTCCGAGAAAAAATGATAGTATAATTTGTACAAATATAAAACAAACTATGTTTATGTCTACCTGACTCATGACCTCATTCATGAGATTAATGAATGTGCTCTCTCAGTAACAAAAGAACAAGTAATACAATGTTTATTTGCCCTAACGTAGCCACACTCTTATACGAGAGGAGTGGAGTCATTTGTGGAGAAGCTGTATGGGTTGTTTTGGAAGGCACAACCTATTTTGCATGAGATGTTGTGGATTCCTAACTATCTCAACAGGCATTTGTGAAAGCAGTGTGTCTTCACTTTCTCTGCTTAAAGCAGTCGTTTCAAACTTTGTAAAAAAAAAAAAAAAAAAAAAAAAAAAAAAAAAAAAAAGCACAACCGTCTCAGGCCATTAGCGCATTAATCATGTGGAGCACATAATAAAATGCAGCTCTATGCATCTTTGCAAAGTAGGTAAGCAATATTATGTCACAAGTGGGGGAAGAAATAAATGAAGGGATGACAGATAGAAAGGCAGAAACAGAGCAGGTGGAGAAATGGGAGGATGAAGAGTCAAGAAAGATGGTTGAAAAAAACAGCTTGGTGTCCACTTGACAATTGCATGTGTTCACTTTGTACACCGTGAAAGACCTGCTGACTCTGAAAATTAACATGGCACAGGTGCACACATGCCTGATAAACACTAATATTTGCTGCATCTTACATTTGCTCGATGGTGGTAAACATCTTTCTGTGGCTGATGCAAAGAACTCAGTGACCAGGGATCAGAAACGTCTCCGTGTGAAACAATTTTGAAGAGATGAATGACAGTAAGGGACATAAACTGGGATCAATTGGTTTTATATTGGAATAACGAACAGATGCAGAAAAATCAATAGCATCTACAAACACAATTAGACCACATGAGATTTCTTTGCCTCCATAAGGTACAGTTGAGAGAATCAGCGCACACATACAGTCAGAAACACTCAAACATAAATAAATCTAAATAGAATTGTGGCAATCGACATATAGCTTAGAATTGTGGCACGTACAGACGCCTGGACGATGCACACAGCATCTAACATGGCAATATATCTTCCCGTAGTAAATAATTAAGAACATAAAATGAAGAAAGTCTATCCACTACATAAGATTTTTATTCAGCACTGCCTTCACACAAAGAACAAGAAAGCCTTGTAAGAAAAATGTGCATTTCTGTCACTCCCTTCCTTCAGACTTGTACAGGATCTCAACAAAAGAGCTGGTTGTCATAATCTCAGTAGGCAAGAGTAAGGTAGACAGCTTCTCCTGCCAGTTAACAAAATAGCATAGTAATATAGTCAATATTTCCCAGAAGGAGCTAATGGGCTGCTAAAAGAAATGACACAGGAGAAAGAACAATGGACTTGCAGGAATTCGTCACGGTGAAAGGAGACTGGTGGAAATAATATGAAACCGGGCAAAGCAGTGCTTCTCTCAAGCATAACGAAACCGGAGCTTCTAAATGTTTATCACATTATATTATATTATATAATATCACATTATATTATATTATATTATATTATATTATATTATATTATATTATAAACACATGCAACATATGACAATATGGGAAATGGTATGACAGTGAGAAGCACTGGGCCATGAATAGTGCTGCTGGGAAAAAATGCCATTTTGTTTTGATAGGTATACGAGTAAGCATGATCCAAACTCATATTCATGTATGTTGTGTGCAAAAAATTGGTGGAAAATGGCTGAAACTGATGAAGAGAAACAGCAAAAATATAAAAAGGTATCAGGTCCATGTGTGAAATGCCAAGATATAAACTCAAATAGAAAAGAATCCTTGTAAAACCCTGAAATCATGAGTGCAAGGCCACGGTCCATCCTCAGGGGAGCGTGGAATGTGCTTTACAAATTTCATGACAAAACTTTTTCAGTTTTCAATTGACAAAACAATTTAGAAATGCATGTCTTCAATGTCAGCAGTTGTTTTTGGTTATTAAAAGATGACCTTCTCTTTTATACTCTTCTATCACTCTGAACACTTCTCATGCGTCCTTGTTCTGAGTCAGAGAAAAGCAGCAAGATGACCAGAGAAATACTGAAATTGGTAAGAAGTAACATCAGAAACTATTCTCCAACAGTCAACCTGCAGAATTTTAGATGACATATTACATGTATTAGTATCCTAAGTCTACACTTCCAAATGCACAGTTTGGTTCAGACCTTGAGCCACAATTTGAAATATTAAGAGCACTATAAGAGCAGTTTAACATTACAATAACTTCACATAACAAAAAGAACTTTGCTGAGGGCCAGTCTGTATTCACTAAGACTTTATCCTGTTGTGCTCGTTTACTGAGCTGCACAATAGACAGTCCTGTAGCGTTATTTTCTAGACAGAGTATGGCCATATATCCACACAGATCATATATCATTAGTTCTTACTTTGGTCTGAACCTGCTGTGAGAGACTGCCTGAACGCTGTGGGGAAAAGAACGGCTTCCAGTCTGTTTTTATCTCGTTCTGCTAATAGACACATTTGGGCGACACCGCTGTCGTGTTTGAACAGACAAACCCGACTTCCGTTGAACAATGTGGGCACACAGTTTGACACTAATCCTGGTCCTATACAGATGACCAGTGTTCCTTCATCAGCTTAGCTGACTAGCGCACGACAGCTGATACAACTGGTGCACTGCCATAATGTTTTGGATGAAATTTCCACTCTAGAATTTCTTCAGACGCACATATAATGTAGAAGATCACATTCACTAAAGGAGCCTAATGCACGTACACCAGTAATTCAAAGTCTAGTCTGTTTGAAGAACTTGGTAAATGATATCTAAGGCTATTGATTAAATTTAGGCAGTCACATTATATTATAGACTCTCCCCCATCTTGGGGATATGCTAAGAGTGAACACATCCCTCTGAGATGGGTCATGGCATCATCGGTTTCTGTTCTGCCTTGGGAGTACTCTCCATTAGCCCTGAAAACAAACCTGCTGTTCCTGTAGGTTATCATACACCTTGTAGGTCAGCGCGGAGGGAGCTGAATGTCAGCGGTATACTCCCTCGGTATGTGAGGGCCACAACAAACACTATATTCAACAGACAACAAGGACATGATACAGACCAAATCCAACAAAGAAAAATGAACACACAGACAGCGTACTTAAAGCTCAAAGAGATGGCAAATCCTCTAATCTTTTTTGGTCTGTCTTACACTTGGATGTCTTGGGATAAACGAGCGTGGTGTATTAACCGTGACACCAGTTTACTGTCCAAAACATTTAACTGCAATGTGGCATTAAAAACAAATACGAAAAAAGTTTTTCTATCCCGACTTTTCTTTTTCTTTTGCCATGTTTAGTTTGATTGTTGGCATTCATTGGCTAAGACCGGGGAGGCCTGTGTTATCGACTGACTATGGATCAGGACCACTCCAGCCTGTAGGCTATTAGGAGAGCCAGCAGTTCAGGCTCCTGCCCTGCTGTTCTTTAATTGGTCCCCTCAGAAACCCGGCGCACACAAACCTCACAATCACACTGGAAGATTATACTGAAGAGAAAAGAGAATCCCTGTGTGTAAGCCGCTTGGCATCGATTAGCTCACTCTATCACTTCACTTTCTTCTTCACGTTTTTTTCATCTTATTTCTTTTCACCTACAGATTACAATCAGCTGGGGTGGTCTTTGAGTAAACCATACAAGTCTAGATAAAGAGGAGTAGACAGAGGAGAAAATGGGAGATGACTCAGGACTGCCTACTGGGTAATTGGGTTTTATCCTCTCATTTTATCAGGCCTTGTTTTGGATTACAGCTATACAACGCACACATACACAGGAATAGGAGAAGGATACCTACATTAACAGATCTCGAGATAACTGATTAGGTGTGGGAGAATGAAGGCACTGCTGCAGTCTCATTATGATACTCCACAGAAGAGAAGCTTAAATCATTCACTGTGGGAAATGCACGGCTTTTTCAGTGCATCCAAATCTGGTATTGAGGCATTGGACACAGTCAGTAAACACAATGCAAAAAATGTCAACACGAGACGCCGCCGCACAATAGCTTGTCTTTTCCATTTCCACATTTCTAATTCGAGGCATGTTCATTTCAACCTGACATTTCAATTTCAGATGATTCTACAATTCAGTGCTTTGAATATGGATCTTGTCACTACATGTGTATGTTCTGGTCAGAGACCACGACAGGCTGACAATTGCGACTCATCCGGCAGAAATACTGTACATATTTGAGCCTACACTCTAATGCGCAGGATTTCTACCGTGACTTTTGACAACATAGCGGTTGCGTTACAAAAGTCAGCTATGGCAAACTACATGACTCAGTTTATTGTATACATGAGTACTTTATTCAAGCAGCTACATGGTTCAAAGTGGACATGACACATGAAATTCATATATATTTATACATATATATATTCTGCATAACCATTTTTAAACCAAACTCATAGATATAATGGTCTTATTTCAGTCAAATAAGATCCCCTTGAAAAATAAACTCTCCCTAAAGTCTCTAGACGCGTCCAACCAATTGGTACAGGAAATGTGTTTAATACGCTCCAGCCTGTCAAACGAGCGATGCAGCTTAAATATGGAGCCGGGTGCACCAGCGTGACATCTGCCCAACGCCGCCAACGTCGCGGAGTTGTTTCAGAATAAACTACACCCCCCCAGTGTTGATTGCAATAAAGGAGCATCTCACCCAGTGCGACAGTACGGCTGTTTAATGTGTTTTTAATAGTTTTTGGACGACAGTGAAGCTCCATAGCTCGGAGGCATACAGTATGCTATTCAGACCGTGGCTTCATGGAAATACTTGTTAGGATAAATTCATTGTGGTTATGTTGTCTTCAGAGAAAAGTTTTAATAACAATAAAAAACAATAAAATAAGCATTAATTCATCTAACTTCTAAATAATAGATGGGAGTATATAGGGGTCTTGACTTTATAAATGCTGTGCCGTCTCCAGCTCTGGGGAAGTTGGTCTAAACCAGCTAAGATGAAATGAAGCAGAAATAGGCAAAGCTATTTATTGATTCTGCTGTCTGTGAGGTGAAACAAAAGTAGTCTTTAAATGAATGTAGCCACATCGATGCACAGAATAGATGTTATCTATCTTAATGACAAAGGGGAGTCCTTGGGTGAAGGGGAACCTCATCAAAGTTACACATGCAGAACCTTGCACCGGTGCTCGGAGAGCAGACGAAAGACGCACAGCTTTACGTATGGATAAACATTTAAATTCAACTCTTCAAGTCATTAACCAGTGTCAATATGGAAGAGGGAAAGAATTCAACAGTGCTCGGGAGGAATGTGCATCCAAAGGTAAATTTGTTAGAACCATATTTATTTTACGTTTTGTTTTATGCTTAATTCATCCTCATTTAAATGTAAATCAGTAGCACAAATAGAATTGAGTTTTCTCATTCAAATTCATATCAAACAAATGTGACCAACCACAAAAGGGGGTTACGCAGTGACGAAGAGTGTGGACAAAAGCAGTATGTAATGACTCACACTAGAGTAGGTGCAAATCAAAAATTTGGAGACAATCGACGATGTAAAAAGCCGGCTCGCCTCAATCAAACCATCAAAGCTCTGACATATTTTAGGAAGTAAGAGCATGACTCATGTTTGCAGATAGTAGGCTTTAGCGGAAACACTAGTACTGTGAACCCTGGTCTGAATAAGTGGTTAGGGTTGAGGGCTGGAGGAAGGTGGAGCAGTCTGAAGCAGTCTTGACTGCCAGGAGGAAAGGGGAAGGAAGGACAGGTTGATCGCAGCTGTACGAGTCTAACAGGGAAGCCTGCAAAGGGGACAACACAGTAGTCACGCTGCGCAGACTGTTTAGTGAACTTTGACCTTGTTACTATTGAAGACGCTGCCCTTTTAAAAAGCTTTTCACTGCCAAATAAAAACAAAAAAGGGAGTCGACAGCGAAGATAAATGGAGAGAATTGGTGTAGTGAATCACAATGTGGTTTCAAACAGCTTCTCCAAAACACAAGCGCGCCTCTCGTCCCATGGAGTTTACTCTTCACGCTCAGCAAGAAGCATGTTGTTCAGCCCCAAACCACTAAAATGTCCTTACCAAAGCCCTCGTGGCAGATTCAACACCTACAGCATGGTGAATTTGTGTATTTTAGACATGATGGTGGCAGCGAACTACATGTTCAGCCAAGAAAATAAATATAATATGCTCTGAAATATTTTTTAGTTACTCGGTGAATCATTACCATTCATTTGATTTTCAGGTTTACTCATACATTTATTTTCAGCTTCATTAACCTCTCTTTTTATTTACCATATTTATAAAAAAAACGTGACGACAAACTGACATTCTGATGACATACAGTGGCGAAGGTGTTGCTGACTTGCAAGCATTTTCTCCTGCCTCCCGTCCAAACATGGAATGAAATGTTTTAGTGAGAGCGAGAGAGTTTTTTCATAGTAATCATAGCGACACCGCCGTGAGCAACAGAAGTCAGATATTTTTTAATTTCACAAACATCTTCCTGCCATTGAGGGATGATTGTGACTGACTATTTTTGAAGCTAGGGAAAAATTATTAAAACAATTATTTGTGGGCAATTTTGTCTTGGAATGCTTGCTTCTTTTAAGATTTGTGAAATCTGGATTGGATGCATTAATATGATGTGAAAGAAAAAGCATGTCTTTACTGTAAGCACAAACTATGTAAGTCATTTTTGCAATATCTTGAGTTTAACTTTGAGTTAAAAGACATTAAAATCAAAGGCAGTGGGTCTGAATTCCTCTGTTTGTCTGCAGCACTGAGCATTCCCTCTGAAGAACACAGAAGACATCTTCAAAGACGGATGGACTTCCACTTTCTGTTTTATTCGAGGAATGACGGAGCTTTGTTGGTTTTACAACCTACAGTCACACATGACTACAGAGAGGTATTATGTAGGCTTCATACGCCAAGAGGGACTCTTAAACCACATCCTGCATCTCTGACACTCACAAAATCTCCAAATGGCCATTGAGAACAGACAAGGCTGCGTGAAATATAGCCGGGCATGGTGCTTTTCTATAGCTCGGGGTGTTATCTGAATTCTTTTGCTAACAGGAAGACGGAGAGCAAACCTCACTTAAATTCATAAAATGTGATCTGGATATAACGGATGTGGACAAACCAGCCAAACAGCTTCTCAACCATTAATCAGCCTTTTAAAGACAAAACATAAATAGCGCCAGGACATTAAATGGGATCACAGTTCGTCAAAAATGGCAACAATTTGCAAAGCGCATGCATTCAAACCACGTCTAGTTTTGCACTTTCCTCAAACGTTGCACCTTACTGGTCTCATACCATTAGAGACAGACAGTGTCAAAGCTAACATGGCTAATGACTACCATGTATACAGCCATACAGCATATGTTTCATGACGCATATGGTACGGGGGCTGAAGTACACTAACAAGGAAATCAATCACATGTTCACTGTGCGGATTCCTTACATTTGTCATTTTTGATGTGTTTCCAATAAGTTTCACATCAATATTGACATTCTGCTGCGTATGTGGGGGGAAAAAAGAGGGAGAAAACAAGGAGGACATTAATGCAGATGTCTAAATGTATTCTTTATGATTCACTTTCATATTTTCTCATACAACACCAAAACTGACGCATGGGCATGTTCGCATCTGCATGTCAAAACACTGTGCACATAAACAAACACTGAACTCCTACTTTAATCCAAAAGTCATTAAATATGTATTTGCTTTTGATTACTCTTGAAATTAATTCATCAGGGAGCGCGGTGACAGGTGCTTGCTGTTACTGACAAACTGCTCTGGTAGTTACTGATAACATGAGATACTTAAGTATTCTGCACTGTAACCCTCCTATCTATCTTTCTTTCTCCCTCTCGCTCTCTCTCTTCGTCTTTTTCCTTCGAACATTCCCCGCTCTCTCTCTCGTTCTGCCTCTCCAAGCTCAGCCCTCCTTTCTCCTTCAGTCAGGTGAGTTGAGAAATGATACAGAACCAAAACATTTGTCACGGCAACAATCCACTGAAACTAAATTACATCGAAAGGAATTGCAAGAGAGGAGTGGACAACGAGAACGGATGAATAGACGGGGTATTTATGAAATAAAAGTGCTTTAGAGGAAACAAGGGAGAGAGGCGAGGAGCGGAGAGAGGTGGAGGGGAGCAGAGTGTTTGGCATTGACGGGAACGGTGTATGGTGTGAATCTTGCCTTTGTGGCGATGCCCTTGAGTTAGCCAGTGAGGCATTGAATGGTGCATTGTGGATGGGCAGTTATCTCCAAGGCTTTCCTTTCAGTGTTATTAGAAGACACATGACAGCAATGCTAGTTCTTATCGAACAGAAAGCTTCAAGGCTGCGGAGACGAGGCTGCGAGGCAAAACCTGCAGGACGCAAGTGGAAATGGCAACATCTGACAACCCATCACTCTCCCAGCATTTGAGCACACGGGCTATCGTACAACATTACAGTCCATGCATGCAGTCATTCAGTATGCATGCAACATGTATAAATGATGCTGAAGCATGAAAATATAATCACTATGTAGTGTGGAACTGCATATATGCTGGAGATACCCAGAGATGATCCTGAGAATTGGCATCAAGGCCGATCTGGTTGCGTTTTAATTGATCGGTATCCGCTTAAAAACACACCCGATCGTATGTCAATCCTTTCATTACTGCACTCTGCTGACCACCACAGGACCTTCAGCATTTGGACCAAGCAGCTTGTGAGTGTAAAATTTAGTAGGCTACATCTGTTATTTAAATGAGCCAGATAGATATTTAATCAACACTGCATATATTTTGCTAATTATTTTACTAGATTTCCGGTGGTACCTTATGTGTGTGTGTATGTGTGTGTGTGTGTGTCATTTAGATAAAATTAGTATCAGATGTGCTCAAGGACTTGGATTGGGATCGCAGCCAGGACACCCCTGATAAATGCTGACTCCAAACAATTATAATGCCAGCAATAATTGTATCTAATTACATAAAAAATATTCTACAAAGACAAAAAAAAAACTTAGATAGCAAAGTGGAGAAAGACCCTCTATTAATCTATACATAACCACAATGTAATTGAGCAAAAAAAAAAAATATTAAGCTACATCAACAGACTTGCAGAATAATGAAAGCACTGTTTTTTCTTGGAGCAAACAAAAGGATAGTGTTGCAATCAATCCTACCCCTCTTGGGAATATCATGTACAAAAGCTTATCTATTGACCAGATTCCAAAGTCTCAATATCCCATAGAGAGAAAAACAATAGCTTTTTGATTACTACTGTAGTTCTGCCCAACCCAGACTTGCATCACACTTTCTTTGTAATGAGCGTGTGTATGTTTAACTTCCCAGCAAAATTTATTTTCTGTGCAAAACATGCCCAATCATTTCCCCCGCCATATTTGATTTTGTAGCTTTCTGCTTTCACCATAGACACCATTTCCTCTCCTCGTTTGGCCGCTGGTGAGCTTTGTTCCCTCTGAATGTGGAGAAAGAAATGATGGGAGATGGGGGGGTTGGTGCGTTGGATAGAGAAATGGGTTCCCTTTGAATAATGCAATAGTGAAACTGGGCAATATGACCACCACGCGATCTCCTACGGAATAGAAACAACTGTGGATACCAGTGAATTCATCTCATGTGAAATGTCAGTTAAATCAAAGCTGGAGCTTGAGAAAGAGTCTGGCAGTCATTTTTTGGATGATAAATAAAACATGGCAGAGATGACTGTGTTGCCCTTTATTCCTCACTCACTCGCTCCCTTCTCTGTTTCTATCTTGGAGTTTTTTTCCACTTACACCATTGCTCAAACCAGGGTGCGTTTTTAGCAGCAGGAGGTACCACAGCTACACGCGCTGCAGCTCCCAGCCTCTGCCATTAAGGGCTTGTCAAATTTGATTAAATTAAAAGCAAATTCATGCTTCGAAATTTCAAAGAAACTGTGTACTGTTGCTAGCAGCTTTACAGTGCTGCTGTGTTGCTGAGGCTGTCATGTTTTTACCTCTGCGCTCTGCGTGACATTCTGGCTCCAGGAAGGTTACAGTGACGGTTATCCTACCTGACCTACTGTAGGTCAATCAGGCGTCTGTCATGGAGCAGAGCATGCTGGGTCTTCTCCTGCCTGGCTTGCTTCAGGCTGACCAGTTAAATGGCTTAACAGTGTTGTCATGTCAGTGTCACAGCACAGGGGTACATTTATTGATTTCACCCAGATAACATTATATAGACCATTAGGACCTAACTGATGTTTCAAATCAAGCAGTCTATCTAATTAGTTTATGCCATTCAAGCATCACATTTTAAAGGATGAAGCTGGCATTATTCAATATTTTTCTTAATGTTGACAAATCCCACAAATCAACCAAAGCCAGCAATATTTTAGTCCATGTTTCAGTGCTTTCTGGCTCTCCTAGCCCGTCTGTGGCCCCAAGCCAAATTCATTAGGCTATTGAAGATGTAAATTTTTAAAAATGGGTCACAAATACAGTATCTAATTTCATTTATTTTTTAAAAAGACTGAATAATTTACCTAAAAAGCTGGGAGCTGTAGTCTTCAGTAAACATTTGCTCAAACAACAGTAAATATAGTGCATTTTGGGGACTATTTCCAGCTGTGGATTAATACAAATTTGGCACTCTAGTGAGTAAAAATGTATGTGGGACTGACTGAAAATGAAAAGATCTGCAGATTAATTGATTAGCTCAGCTATTTTGATCATCCATCCATCCATCCATCATAATCCAATCCCACCTGGCAGGGGTACACCCTGGACAGGTCGCCAGTTCATCATAGGGCTGACACACAAAGACAAACAACCATTTACGCTCACATTCGCACCTATGGGCAATTTAGAGTCATTTTTAGAATCCATTAATCATTAATGCAATTTATCAAAAATGCCAAATTGTGAGGATTTGCTGCTTTGTCTTATATGGTAGTGTTAACTCGATATATTTAGGTTTCAGTGTGTGTGTGTGAGTGTGGGCTGGAGTAATTTAGAATCATAATCTTGGACTATAGGAAATTGTGATTTGTTTTCACAATTTTCTGATATTTTATAAACCAAATGATAATCTAAGGAAAATAATGGTTTGTTGCAGCCATAATCTAATAGACATGAGGACCATGCTTCATGTTTTTGCATTGTTTTTATGCAAGCTCTTTATTTTCCCATTGAACTGAAATCCACATATGTAATGTCAAATAGTTTTGAGGTTGGCTTCAGTTAAGCGTTTTCTTAATGAATAGCTCTTTTTAATCCACACAGAAATGTATTCACAGTGATGAGGAACTCATAGAAAAGCCTACAAAGCCAAGGTTCTTCACAAGATGACTGAAGTTGTGCAGCTACACACACGTGACTAACTCTATTCTCATATAGACGTATCCAAGCTGTGGTGCACTTGCTCAATCTCAACACTGCTGCTTCACTGATCACACTGCAATTTCCTCTGATATGTTCATAGCTCAACGTTTCAACATTTCATCAGCTCCATTTCCCCCCTGAATCCACCTGTAGGAACTAATTCTTGGTTCCTCCTTCGGGGTGAGTTTGTTATCATCACGTCATGTTCTCTCAGTGCTAAATTTTAAATTGCACATGCTTGCAGGTGAGTGATAGGGGATAATGTTGGGTCACTGAATTATAACCAAGCTTCTAATTGAGAATTTAATCGTTAACTCTAGAGGTCTTTATATGTATGTGGCTAGAAATCTTAAAATAACTTAGCCTGGCCTGCATGTTTACATTATTTAGTCCGTTTTTTGTGCAGTCTGCCTTTTTCCATTTCATCTCATTTCATTTCTGCATAAAGTATTTGACTGTTGACATCAATATTATTGCACAATATAAATATTTATTTTACAGCCTGGCAGAGAGCCATCGCAAAAGCAGGGCCCCACTTTAAAACCTGGCAGATGTATAACAACATATACCTATTCAGCTCGCGGAAACTACATATTGCACACACAGGCATATTTTACTTCCATGCACTCTGCCAAGCATAGGTTACTCCTTTCAAGTATCATGCATCGTTTTACATGGAAATGTAAGCACTGTGGAGAAGAGAGTCATGTAAATACAATGCACAGACAGATCTGAAAGGTTATACTCAATGCCATTCAGGCTAGCGTTGAAAGAATGACAGAAACCCTCCTGATCCCTACATGGGAAGTTGCCCTTAAGATACATATTCTCAATCTAATATTTATGCTATGCAAATTTCCAAGTTGAAGCTAATTTCAAAACTTGGGATGCAAAAATAAAAAACCTTGGGGCTAGTTAACTAATTGACTTGCAAATGCATCTTTGTTACACTGCCATGCGAGCTAAATGGATGTCAATAGGTCAGGACAGACTTACGAGAGGAAAAAGTGAAAGATTTCACGATGATGCGTTCACTTCACCAAATGGAGACATTTTTAGACAATGACAATGCATAACATCTCAGTCTTCTGTCAGGCTTTCTTTGCAAGCTCTTATCAAATAAACAACATCAACATCAATAAGGCTCTGGGATTTTATGGCACATTCGCCTTTTGATGAAACTGGTAGTTGGGTATCCTCCATAGGACAACCCAACTCGTGTACCAACTGGATCAAAAAGCCTTATATTGCTGTCAAATGTGTGCACATGTCTTAGAAATGAAAATAAAAAGCACCCACTGCTTTCAAAGCAACCAATATCAATTAGAAGTTGCCTTCGAGCAGTCATTTCCATAAAGAACCTTGAGTTACACTTGTTGTGAAAGAATAGCTAAAGCAAAATCGGACCCACGGGTTCCAAACCGCTGCAGTCTTACTGAACGTTTCCGATTGATTGCTTATATTAATGAATTATCAGACACAGGAAAACATAAAAAGCATTCAACATAACAACTAAATAGCACAATCCTGAAATCCAAAATCACCATATTTTAATAAAAAATACCTCCCACAACAACAACAAAAAAAAACAAGTACAAATGAATGCTTAAAAACTTCCACAACATGGCACCAGCATAATAAAAAAGGAACATGACAACCTCTCATGGACCAGTTCATGTGGTTTATCCTCTAACAGCTGCCCCCACATGTGGTGACTTTAGCAGCTAGAATCATCTCATCAGGGAAGAAAAGAGGCAAACATCACCTGCACAGTGGGCTGTGGTTAAGATATGGAACACTACCCTCTCCCTCTCCATTATAGATAAAAAAACATGGTAAAGGGCAACAGAGCAGACGTTATGAGAGTGTGTAGCTGTAACCTGAACAAATCTGCTCTCCAAACTCATTTTGCATTTCTAATTAGCCTCATTACAGCGCGTTAAACGAACAGTTTGGACCTTTAAAAACACCCAATCACATCAACCAAACAATGCTCGGCCAGCGCGTGGCGCATTGCAAATAAAAACTTGCAGTAATTCAAACGCAAGCTGAGAAATGTCTTACTTTTTACGCACACACACACACACACACACACACTGTTCACACCGGTTGGAAACACTTTTTTTCCGAACCCAAAACAGCTGCAAACACTGTCACTGTCGAGGCACGTCTTTTTGACTGAGACCCCCCCTCGTGAGGTGAAACCGTTCAGCTCATTAAAGAGTGTGTTCTGTGCTTACCTCTCGCTAACGTGGCCGGTACTCGCGAGCCGAGAAGCACGAGGATGCCAAAACTCAAGTAGCATCCTCCCGAAAACTGTCCCATCACTGCTCTGCTGGTCTCCCTCCCCGTCGGGTCTGGGGGCACCGGTCGCGGGTCTCGAACATTTGTCTTTTTTTTTTTTTTTTTTTTTGCTCGAGGCACTTCCAAACACGTTTCCGTGCCCCCCTCCCTTTCCTTCCTTCCTTGCCTTCTTCCCTCCCTCGACTCCGGACGAACAGCTCTGTCCAGGTGTGTGTGTGTGTGTGTGTGTGTGAGAAGGAGGGGTGGGGGTGGGGGGACTAGTTAGCGTCCGCCAGGAGAGCCGTCACCTCACGGAATCGCAGTGCGGAGTGGAGAGATGGAAAGTGGTGCGGAGCTCTCAGCAGTCGGCACTCTTCTGCGCGAGAGTGGAGACGGAGAGCGCGCGCGAGCCAGCCAACAGCTTTGGGGTTTTCGGAGAGAGAGAGAGAGAGAGTGAGAGAGAGAGAGAGAGAGAGAGAGTGTGTGTGTGAGAGAGAGAGAGAGGACTTATACAAACCCCCGAGGACCTGTTGAGAAATACAAAGGTAGTATGTGTGTGTGCGCGCGCGCGTGTTTGTGGTGATCAGATGAAAGAAAGAAACATATTTCAATTATCTCTCTCTCTCTCTCTCTCTCTCTCTCTCTCTCTCTCTCTCTCTCTTATGTTTTCTGCTACACCCATGCCTGTTCTCTGGACACCAGTGTGGTCATTGAAATCGACACCACTGCCTTGGAGCTCTTGCCAATGGCGTTGTCTGGAAAATTACGTTTTTACTAATTAATGCCAATCTTCTGCCTATGAGCATATGGCCTCTGATTGGTGTCCAATTGCCAATTAAGCAAGGCAGTAGCTGATTCAAATTAAGCTACTTCTGTCCATATCTCTCTCTCTTTTTTTTTTTACAGATTATTTCAATCATTTTAGTGTTTATATTACTGATCAACCTCACATTTTGTCCTGGAAGAATATTGAAGCAGGTGGTGAAAGTATCATCAGCAAAATGTAGTTAGAGTAGTAATTTTCAGAGAACTTTCAGGGTGTATCAGGGTTCATGAGCAATATTTTGAGATATATAGATAGAGATGAAAGAAGTGTTCAGATCTATACTGATTTTAAACTATCTCTGTAAAAAATTCTCCATAAGTTAAAGTCTTAAAAATCAAAACTGTAGTTATGTAAAAAGTACATAATCAGCTAAAAGTGCCTCCTATGCAGACACATTTGCTTCTGTCAGCACTGTATTGTTATATATTATTTTATTATTGATGCATTAAAATGTAAATAGTATTTTAGTTGGCTAAGGTTAAGCTGATTCTATCTTATTTTATATATACTGGGTTTGCTTCACTGTATAACAACACTGTAAAAATTTACACAAGACTGTAAAATTATCTAAAATAATTCTTTACATTTTTACAGTAGCTTTCTGTTTTTTTAAATTATTTTACAAAGCTCTATAAAAACACAGATATTATCTGTAAATTCACAACCAAAATGTTATCGTAAGAAAAATGACTAGATCGTTATCATTTTTTCTGTTTTGAATTACATACAATTTTATGTAAAATTACAGTATTTTTCTGTAATTAAATATGTGTATTAAACATGTATATTAAAGGTGTTTGATTGTAATAATTCAGGGAAAATCTGTAAAATAACAGTGTTTCTCTGCAAAACATTGACTGAAAATGTCTGTAAATTTACAGTTATTTTACTTTGATTTTATGGTTTTTGTTTGGCAGCTGCTGCCGCCATTCATTTGGCAATTTCTTTATTTTTTTTTACAGTAAATTCACCATTTTTATTACACCCACCAAAAGTTTTTCATGTGAATTTGCTATCACATTAATGAAATAAAAAATATAACACAAAATATTTCAGTACAGTACCCCAGAATTGTTCAAGTATAGTAATTGAGTGTTTTTAGTTACTTTACACCGCTGCAAAACTAGTTGGTAATCAATAACAATGCATATTTTATAAAGGGATCGTATGTTTTGGAAGAACATTTAATCTGAAAGGTGTCAGATGGATGTAGAGTACAATACTGGAGTGGAATATTTCGATGAGAAATGCAGTGAAGTGGTAGTATAAAGTAACATATTAGTACATTAAATTGTCATCAAGTACAGTACTTGATTAAATTTCACCGCTATGACCTACTGGTCTCACTAATCCTGGGAATATTGTGATGAGTCACTCTGTTAGCTGAGTGTAAAAGATTATAATCATTGTCACACCTTGTTACAGCAGTAAATGGTTGGATATCCCATTCCAAATGTGTGTCTATATTCGTTTTTTTATGTAAATCACTGCAGTTTGACCTTCTCTGACATAATTGCCCTATTGACCAGAAAATTCAGTGGTTCATTTCCCAGAGTTCTTGCCTGGGGTCAGCCTGTCAGGCAAGGTTAACTACATGATAATATTTCCAAAGGGAGCCATAAACTGTGCATTAAATATTTGGGACGGCCTTAAGGCTATTGAGCTACCTGACAGAGCATGAACAAAAGAATGACACTGCAAATGTACTTCTCTTTGTTGAATGGATATTTGGAGAACATCAGGAATTGCAGAATGACCCATATACTTGCTAGCACACTGCAAACTGTAAATTGAACCATGAAGCAGCAAAAACATTCATAACTTGTCTTCCTTGTGTCTGTATGTGATTCATAACATACCAACTGTTTCTCTTCCAGCCTCTATAAGCCAAACACAAAAACATTTCATTCATTAAAGGTCAAGTGTGTAAGACTTACATAATATAGCAGAGATGGAAAATGATATGCATAGGTATGTTTTTATTAATTTATAGTGACCTGAACATAAGAATTATTATATTTTTGTTACCTAAGAATGAGATTTTATATCTATGCTGTGGGTCATCTTCTACAGAGCCTTCCATGCTGAGCTGCCATGTTTCTACAGAAGACTTGGAGGGAGGGTGAGGTTCGGTGTTTCACCACTAGATGTCCCTAAATCCTACGCACTGGTCCTTTAACTTAAAAGGTCCAATATGTAGATTTAGGGCACTCTGTTTAATAGAATATGGCAGAAATTTTATGTCATATTTTCATTAGTGTATAATCACCCAAAAATAAGAATTTTTATGTGTTTGATACCTTAAAATGAGCTTTTTATATCTATATCTATATCTTCAGATATTATATAGATACTGAGGGTCCTCTTCTAAAGAGTCCGCCATGTTAAACCGCCATGTTTTTACAGAAGCCCGTAACAGGACAAACCAAACACCCACTCTTGATACTATATACTTTTCCTTTCAAGCAATGTACATCACGCAATTATCAGGCAAATATCTGCCTCCTTAAGACCACACAATCAAAATGAAATAAAAGGTTTAACAACACTAACTTAATTAATTTATCCCTTTTCATATTAATTTACTCAATGAAAGAAAACACCATAATCAAACTCCAAACATCTTTTACAGATTTCCCTAAACTCAAAAAACCCAATATGTTCCAACACATGGGTTGCTGATTGACAATAAGAGTACCTAAATGCCCTTGAGGAGGGGGCTCCGTGGTGCCTCCCACTATTTTGTTGCTAAAATGCTAATGGGAAATCGAAAGTGTTCCATTGTTGGTCATGTGGGATTGATAAAACAACAGCTTTTATCTCAAATTATTAAGACCAAAAAAAATTTTGGCTGTGTAATAAGGCAGTTCCTGCACAGTTCAAAAAAGTGTCACAGCAATCTAAAACAATAAAAACCTCATCACAAAAGAAATAAATAAAAAAATACTCTTCTCCATGGAGACAAGATGAAAGCATGTTTTGAGCCTTTAAAGATTTATTTGCTCCATCCAGTGCACAAAGCAGGCAGGTCCAAACAGCCATACTTTACTGTAGTGGGTGTTATTTCTAAAGCCAGACTTCTTAATTTATTTGTAAAACAATGTCTTTGGCCATGCAGCAGTGGAAAGTATCTTGGTCTTAATTATGCTTTCTGAAAGCTTCTTATACAGCTTCTTTAAAATCATGTCAAGTTAATTCATCATTCAAAACATGCACATGTGCAGAAAAAAACCCTCTTTAAAACGTTTTTATGTTCTTGTTTGACAAGATTGAAGATGTAAGCACCTTTGTATGAATAATTAAGATGCAGGGAATTATCCTGCAAACACGTTAATGTTAATAAACAGACATGTTTACCTACAGATACATTCCAACAGTGTTTATATATGGAAAGAGACACCACGGTATTTATTGATGCCAAGATTTTCTTGCTGTATCCATCTGATAGAGGGATACATAGAGTGCTTGCATAGAAAATGATCTGATAGAAATGTGCAAAACAAGCAGTTTTTTTGCTTTCACCACATAAAGCATTTAAAAGAACAAGGCAAAAACTTCATCGCCACCAAGCAGCTGCAGCATCAGGCTCACAGCAGCAAGAGTGACAAGCACAAATAACCCACCTTATTGTCTTCTGTATATTGAATTTGGTGTGTGTCATGGAACCCTTTAAATTTCCCTCGCTGTGTATTGCCAGTTTTTTTTTTTTTTTTCTCAGAGCATTTACAGTCGTCTCACAACTTCGCAGGGCCTCCGCTGAGGAACAGTGAATGTCACTCATTTACTCAGTCAACCAAATCTGTCTTTCAATGCCGAGCCTATGAAAATGATTTTTAATATGCAAGGTTTTTGCTGAGGTTGCATGTCTTTTGCAGCATCACCCTTTATGCTTCACAATCATAGTCATACACAAAGTCAGACTCGAGTGGCGCCAGTTTCACTCTTTTCTTTTAGAGAAAAGCTCAAGGTTAAAAGTTGCTTGTTGAATGTTTGGCCCCCAGTGATACTGTAATGAGCAATGATTTGATTTTATTGTATTGGACTTTCATTTTCTCTGTAAAACTCTTAAATTGACTTGATAAATAGTGTAGATGGCTGACATCCTGTCACATACATCTGCGATTATCATTTAAATTCTTATTATTCATAACCATGATCTCTCCATAACCCATACCACAATGTCTTAGAGAAAAGTTTGGCATTTTGGTAAATTCGCTTATTGTGAGGGGTGAAAACCAGAGGGGCATTAGTGACATTTTGGGCAAAAACGGGGGTTATATAAATGAAATGGAAGCTCTTGATGAGCTCGTTCTACTGCTAAAAGGCCACGGGAATTCTGAACAACTCCAGAGTTATTAATCAAAACCAAGAGACTTCTAACGCTGAACTACTTAGGGCTAAAAGGGCCACTGAAAAGATAAAAAATATTTTTAATTAATGCCAAATTGTGGTTCATTAAGTATATTGTCATCCACATATTAAAGTTTAAATTTTAAAGTCTAACTGAACCCTCAAACCAAAAGAATAAACATGTATATGTAAAAAACATCTACTGCTCTCTACTGGTTGAACACCGGCTATTGCAATTGAATTTTGCCACTGGCTGATCAGTGGTAGGTGATGTAAATGGTGGCAGCTTTCGTCACCAAGCAACCAAGACTCCTTGTTCCTGCCTAAAAAACAGCGTCTCCTGACTCTACGACCTGTGGCCTGGTACCTAGCCAAACTAACACACAGATAGACACATGCACCTGAGACGTAGCATCTCTGAGTTGCTATTTTAGCTCACGTTACAGCACGTTTACCACACAGAAACCTTTACAAACGGCCATAAATGTGCTTCAAGTGGCTGTCAAAGTACCAGCAGACTCTCTGTGTGTGTCCAGCATGGACACACAGAGTCTTGACAGCAGCTACTCTTTAGCTGAGCCCTACCAGGTCAGAGAGGCAGAGCTAACAATACAACACAGGTACCACACAGAAACTTTTACAAATGGCTGTGAATGTGTTTTCGTGAGGCTGTCAAAGCTCCAGCAGACTCTCTAACTCTCAGCAAGGACAGAGAGAGAGAGAGAACCCCCCCTGGTTCTTACCCCTGTATGTTAAGCTATCACCAGCAGGCAGCCAGCTTAACTTAACATAAAGACTGTAAACAGGGGAAAACAGCAAGCTCTATCCAAAGGTAACCAAATCTGCCAACCAACACCTGTAAGTAATTAACATGTTATATCTCATTAATTAATTTTAGAATGGCAGTTTCATCGTTTTATGTGGAGTTATGTGCCAGCTGGTAGCTTCATATTTAGTGTAGGAGATACGAGAGTGATATTGATCATCTTATCCAACTCTCATAGAGAAAATGAATGTGCATTTTCCAAAATGTCACACTTTTTCCTTTAACCATAGTTTATTTGCCATGTGCAGATATTGCAGAAAGCAAGCATTTTTAAAACCTTGGCACTGGTTGTTAAAAAAAGACAAATTGTCAGAGATTTGTATCCTGGAGTTTTGCTGACTTGTCCAATATACAGTTTATATATATGTTCTTTTTTGGCAGTGGATCTCGCATGGGCACATCCTCTGCCGTATGTATGCATATGAGCATGGGATACGCATTATTTTTTGCAGACTAAAGAGGATAGCAGCTGTCGGTGGTAGTGTGCTGTAAAAGGTAAGAGCATGCCAATACAAGAGAAAGAGAGGAAGGCTGCTGCTTTGCATTCCATGTTATGAGGGCTTATGGTTACATAGTGCTTTGTTGATTAATGTTGAATACAAATGTATAATGAAAATCCTTCAGGTATCTTTGAGTGCATCACTTGAAATATAGTTGAGAGATGATAGACAGCTACTCATTGACCCTGCCTTCCAGCTAACCTGGAGTTTTGAACCAGCAACCCCCTGGTCATAAGCCCATAAATCTAACATTCCCGGAGCTCAGCAATATTGCAATGCTCATTCAATACACCGCATGCGTGTATGTGTGTGTGTTGATACTGAAATAATTGGCTTCACTTTTCAATTCACCATTGTTCTTTGTTGTTAAGGGGCTATGAGGATGCAAATAGCCAAAAGGTGCAATTATATTGCAAAAGACAAGAAAGAAAATCAATGTATTGGGTGTATTTTTCGATCTAATTCAATCGTATAGCATTCACAATTCATATATTAGTCGCTGTAATCAATAATGGAAGAGCTTAGACAAGAGCATAGCATCATTTATTGAATAAATCACTCATATAGTGCATGGTTACCCTAAGGGAATCTTGCATTGTCATTCTTCTGTTCGTGCTAAAAAATTCCTACATCATATTCCATTTTCTTTGTTTTATTTTTGTGCAATGCAAGACGCAGTTATTAAGTGAGCCTGAGGAAAAAAAGTGCTGATGCTAATTACAAAGAACACATACTGTACAACACCAACATATCACAAACATGCATGTCTAAAATGAATGGAAATCAAGTAGAAGTCGAGCCAAAAAGTAACTTTTATGACATCTCTTCCTGTTAAAGTCTTGCTGTGGGCGCTCTGACTCAACTGCAGATGTGCTTCAGCCTTCTGTTCAGAGAGGCAAACATGCAGCGATCGATTCAAAATTAGATAAGGGCTTGATCTCCTTGTATCAAGGCACCCGCACGGTTGTAGCACGTGCTCAGAGTACAAGCTCATTTGGGCGTGAACAAGTGGTGGTAATTTCGTGATCACAGGCATGGGATGACCACCTCCAGTGTGGTCGTGAAAGGGAGTTATATAAGGAGGTGTGCATTAACAGTGAATGTGGTGGGGAGCTGGTCAATAAAACCAGGTCTTTTCATCTCTTGTAAAAGCAGAGCACCTCCCACCAGGCCGTAATGGCAGTCATATAATGGAAAAGAGAGTCGAAACCAGCTTGTAGATCATGTTCTTGTGTAGGAGGTGCACAGTCATCCCATATATTAATATATGACACCATAATACATTCCCCAAATATGAATATACAGCACCCAAAATTTGTCACCGGGGCAGATTCTGTTGCATCCAAGCGAATCACAAACCACATGGAAAGATACAGCTGTTTCATCTGTTGCTTGTATATTTGGTTAATGTACTAACTGAATAAATTTGCATTCAAGTAGTAATTTGGCTTGCATACAACATGCCTCTGTTGCCATTGCACCGCTTGAAGTCATAGTCTGATTAATCTATTGACACAAACTGACAGTTCTGCATATAATCCTTGTTACAAGCCTGAAATGCAATAATCATTTCTTTTAAGATATCAACTTGAATGACTGAAAGACTTCACTGACGTCTCTTGTAAGGCTAGTGGCTTTCCCATACGATAAATCATTGATATATTGGCCAGTTCTTGGCTTTATGTTGTTTATTTTAAGGTCTGCATTTGGATAGCAGCGTTCAGACCTTAGTTGTTTTAAACACTGGAATTTAAGGCATAACCCTGTGACACTGGAATGAATCTGTCATGGTTTCATTCAGAAAAGCAAACCCGAATGCAGATGTGTGGGTGGAATAAACGAAACTTTAATGGCTTAAACAACAGGCAGGCTAACACAAAATAAGTGGCAGCTGAGGATGTAAAAAAACAAACTTAATCCAACAATTCAAGAAAACTTGCATCAGCAGAAGTCCAGCAATGAAAAATAAAGAGCTGAGATTCACTGAGAGCAGGAGCAGAGACACACGGGGAAGAGGCGCAAAGACCGAATAACACAGGACTGTGGAACAGATGCATGTTTTTAATGAACTAATTAAACAGAGGTGACAAAGAAAACAGGTGTGGAAAAAGACAAAGCTGGGAAGTGAAGTAACACAAGACACCCGAGGAAATACACTTATTACCTGAAACAGGAAATGCTAAAACCACGACAGAATCAGCACAAAGATTCAGTTCAATGATACGTTTCTTTTTCTTTGAGCAGGCTGAGCTGAGAGAGAAGACACTGAGTATGTTAAATGTTTACATGATACAATATTCCAGTTTCTATTGATGCATTACGGCATATTCATTTTTCTTAAAATCTGTATATTTATACCATGATGTATATTTATTTATGCAACACCCTCTTTGTCCCCTGTGAGAGATCAAGGTCAGAATGAGCTCCCTCCATCGTTCCCTATCCTTGGCAACATGTTGAGCTTCTCCTCAGTTTAAGTTAATCTTGGCTAGCTTTGTCAGCCCTCGTCTCTATGCCAGGTCATATTTGATCCTCTGGGTTTTATTTTGCCTCAGAGCACCTTTGATATTTGATCTGCCTCCATGTGAAGCGCATTGCCCAGCAACCGCAGATGTCTCTGCATTATTTCAGTGATGATTTACTTTTGTTTTTTCTTCCTGTATAATTCCAAAGTTCTTTCAGATCTTTTCAGGCATCCACAGTGTATTCCTCATGATGTTTACATGTGCAATCTATAACCAGGATATATGTAAACGGAGCCACTTTTAAAATGGTTTCTTATTTGTCTCCACAATACTGTTCTGCATCGTACACCAAGGTCATGTTATATTCACTGTAGAGGAAAGTGCTTACTGCCTCTTATGATCACAATGGCTGTGCCACATTTTGCACAAACTGGAGTGGCAGCAGGTATTGTGAGGAGTTTGTATTAGATCAGTGGTTCTCAAACTTTTCTCAATAATAAACCGCCTTTGAATTTTTTTTTTTTTCAGTCAAGTGCAAAACATTTTTGGTAGAAAAAAAAAGAGGTACAATACAACCATCTGGTTTATTAAATAACAACCTTGGAAGTGAAGAACACTTCCACATTTTCCAACTATTTTCTTGTAATTATAATGCAATAACACAAAGGCGGCATTGTATTTGCAATGAACTGCGTCTTTTTGATAAATTGCAGTTAAACGTTGAAAGACAGAGGTTGGTGCTTCACTGCAGATCTCTGTCATTCTCGGTGACGGGCGGGCAACTGCTGTGATCGAACTCTTTTCTTTTGATCAGAGGCATCGGTGCTCGTGGTGAACTAACATCACGAACCTGATTGTGGTTCTTCTTATTCTTCTTCTTCTTCTTCTTCGTCATCTCCTGTAAGGTTTTATGGCAGTTGACAGTTTACGGCAATTAGTGAAATATTGAATCTAAAATGTGGCTCACTGAACTTAACGTATCACAATTATTTTAGGAGTTATGTGTGACTGATCCTCTCTGGATCACACCATCAACTAGATACGTTTAAATGATTTACAAACAGAGCAAAAGGATTGTCAGTGACGTGTGAACTCTTCGGTCTGTTGCTGCATTGTGGAGAGGAAGAAATAGAACAAAGAAACGGGGTAGGTGGAAAGGGTGTGAATACAACAGCAAAAGAAGAGGAGAACGTTAGCAGTGTATTTATAGGAACGTTGCGGCACGGTTGAGGAGTGGTACTGCACCTGAAACTCAGCTGATTGCTTCGATTAAAAAGAATCTCACACCCCTGCAGTACTCCAGAGTACCCCTCCTATTTGGGAAGCTGTATTGGGTGATCCAAGTAAATATCTTTTCTTATCTCCATTGTTTGTCATGCATTTGCATTCATGTGCCACATTTAAAGGGTGTGACACCCTGTCTGTCTAGCCCAAACCGGCACTGGCTTCGTCATGTTTGGACAACATAAATTATTTCTTTGCTATCCTGTTGCAAAACCCCCAAAAGGCAGAAGCAAAAAGCAAACAGTGTTGTATTTGGCCATAAATATGTTAGCCATAAATGACCAAAACACTGCTTTAACTCACAGATAAAAGATGTTATGACTGGTAATATTTTTTTCAAGCGGGTATCGCCACAGCTAGTGTAAATATTCTGTACCAATAAAACAGGTCTGACATTTTTTGTTTATGCTAAAGTACAGGAGGGAGAGGGACCCGGTCCTATTTTGATGAGGCAGCAAACACACATCGAGCCCAGCAGGTTATCTGTGACCGCTGTGTCCTTATAAACACAAAGCGATTATGCTGAAGACGTGATAGAAACATTTAACCAACATGTCCTTGCCTCTCTCTCTCTCTGCGGTGTTCTGCCAGCCTTCGGGCAAAAGCAGCTGAATAAAATAATAGAAAGAAAATTACGCGGAGGCATAGTGTGGGAGGTTTTACTGTAAAGCAGTTTTGTTGTTCTGGTTTAGTAAATAAGCTCTGAGTGCAAACTGACTCAGTCTTTTAACACTATTGGAGATTATACAACAGCCATGACTTAACAAAAGATTCATTTATTTACCGATTTTCCAAACGGAGGTGAAAACACAGTTGTTGAGGTGTTGAGGACAAAAAAACAAAACCTACAATTGATGATGAGTCATTATTTTTATTTTGTTCTGTTGTGGTTTTGTGTGTTTATTGTCTAATAGTGAAGTGGAATGAGTCACTGGTTTTGGTCTTTTTCCATATTCTATATTCCCGCACAGTACTCTCTCGGAAAACAATCATATGATCAGTTTTAGTCATTCCGTTTTGTTTCTGAGAAATAATATTTTGTCCGCCAGTCTAACATGGAGGACGGCTCTGACAATATCCATGAGCCGGCTGCTGTTGCTAAGGAGAGGAAGAGGTACAAATCAGAGCGGTAGCAAATAAAAAAAAAAAACCTTCATTGTTCAGTTTGTGAGTTTTGTAGTTACTGAATTCATCCAAGAAATCTAAAAGTCAATTGATTCAAACTGACAGTCAGTTCTCCCAACATCATAATGTTTAGCCTCTTACTGAAATGCACACTGGTAGTTGTAGTTAACTTCCACCCTGAAGTTATTATGCACATAAGCTGGTAATTTGAACTTTTTGTCTTCTCTCCTGAGAATGTGTTTAACCAGTCGATCCAAGTGCTTCAACTGTGAGCCACATAAACAACATCTTATTGTTTTATATTATAAAAAAGGGAGTATGATTTTTACTTTCAAAACCAAACACACACCGGGCGGCGTTTGGCTCAGTTGGTAGAGCGGCCGCCCCATGTACGAAGGCTCAGTCCTTGCTGCGGGAGCCCAGGGTTCGAATCCGACCTGTGGCTCTTTCCCGCATGTCATTCCCTGTCTCTCTCTCTCCCCACATTCCTGTCACTCTTCAGCTGTCTCTATCAAATAAAGCTTGAAAAGGCCAAAAAAATAATCTTTAAAAAACAAAACAAAAAAACAAATACACACAGAAAGCAAAACCCATGGATAGCTTGAAAGATGAATGAAGGGAACGCCAGGGCTACAACTGAACAGTCAAACATATTCCTGAACACATTTCCTTGACCTCGAGGGAAAATGCCATGAGGTCAAGGAAAGATGTGAAAGAGAATTCATAAGGACTTATACATAAAGACATCTGCAGTGCTCATACACTAGACTATGTAATTATACAATGGCAGATGTTATTGACCTAGGTCTTTGGTAAAAATTACAATATTCAGAAGATATCTTCGACACTTTTCCTTGTTCCCTCTTCTCCTGTGTTGTTGTTTCACAAAGGCTGCATAAACATGGAAAACCCGGTGAGAAATATGACTTTATTTTCAAGGTCGGAATTGAAATAATAAAGGAATGAAACAAAGTGGTTGTCGTGTTGAGAATGTTCGCTCAGCTCATCCTCCTGTCCACTCATATATGAGCATATTAGCGAGTTGTGGCAAAATATGTAAAATATTTAACAAGGTAACTTTCATGATGATCTGCAGGGACCCTGGACGTCCGTCACAGTTGAAGGAGAAGACACTGACCGTCACACTAAATACCGTACTATATTTATATTTTGTGCATTATTCAAATGACCAGGACAACTTATATGCATTAATTTGAGAATATTTTGCACAACAGCAGACTGCAAACTTGAACACCTCTGTATGTCAAAGCAGCCACAGCAGCTACAGAGTCAACATACAGAACTAACAGAGCTGCAGGAGATGAAGAAGGAGAGACAGCGGCTGGACGACGCACGAACAGCTCATCAGCGTTTATGAGGATGAAGCGCTCGGTCTGGTCTGAGGATACAGACCAGGTTTCATAGAGGAGACGAGGGTATATAACGAGGATCTATCTGCCTGTCTGTCTGTTAACTGACTCCAGTCTGCACTGATGAACCACAAAACTGGAGACTAACATGAGGCTTTATGATCAAAGAAAGTTTTTACATCACATCAACATATATGTCCATATTCATACACACACTCTCTCTCTCTCTCATCCACAGAGCCCAGAGTCTGCATGACACACTCATCAGTTGATTTTTATGATGCCTGGTTGTGAATAGACGAATGATGCGTTGGAATTGTAACGGCATTATCTCCTTTCCTTTCCTAAAGGATGGCCCAGTGTATCCTATGCTAAAGGAGATAAGAAAGGAAACACTGAAGCACCTTTCCTTAGCATTTAGAGAGCAGTTCTTATCATGGCTGCCACGTAAATACTTCTGGGTCACTCAGTTAGCAAAAAAAGTCTATATTTGATGAAGCCAGTGGCTAGTGAAGGTAGGATAACATATGGTTACATAGTATCCTTGGTTCCCTGAGTGAATATATATACTATATATGTACATATGGAATATGTAACAGCATGGAGAGATGATGGAGAACAAGGTGAAACTTGTTATTACAAAATAAAACAGGAAATATTAAATATTAAACCCCAAAACGTGTCTACTTGGCCTGTTTTTGTTTACGATATTAATATATTTTTTATTCATTTCAAGCTTGCACACCATTTTCCCTTACTATCTGGTTGCACAGTATATGTTGAACAAATTCCCAACATATAACAAAACATATATAAAACTGACGAGCTAGCAGTGCTTTGTGTTTCTATATTTTTGTCCTTTCATATCTGAAGCATACCAGAGGAGGCTTACTTTTTGTTAACCTCCTCCTGAATAAAAGGATTTGAATGAAAATAAAATATGCGTTCTCGCCTCTCAAATCTGTCTGCTCAGACCCTGAGGAGATAGCTTACCCTCTTCCTCTTTAAGTATAAAGAAATATCCAAGCAGATGTCAGTCCCACATGCATGTACACAAGAAGCAGAGACATGCATTATATGCGCATAAATGTCTATGTGTGTGGAACCACAACACATTTGGTGCAACACAAAAAGGCATTGCCCTCGGGGCAATGGGCTCAAGCCTTAGAGAGCCATCCCACTGACAGGGCTAGGGGTCCATGGAGCTAATCAGGCCCCTGGGACTTGCTCTCAGGCAACAGTTTTTGTTGTTGATACTTGGGGATTCTCTACACATAAGGACAAAGAGGGCTAAAGTCAGACTGAAGGTCTTTTTCTCCCCTAGCTCACCCATCGCCCACCTTTGTCTAGGTGCTGACTGCAGGAATTCGTGTGTGTTAAGGTATGTGTGAAGTTGACAGCTTTCTCTTAAATGCAAATAGTTACACATGAGTGAATCGATTGTTTCAGTATGTTTTCAGATGCACGATGCAACATATCAAACGCTGAACAAAAAGCAATATTTGCACTGACCGACCGAAACCATTACTTAAAGATCCATAAAGAAAATCCAGTCTAATTAAAAGGAGTATCACTCAAATAAAATAAAAAGCTTCCAGACAGGATTTGATCATCAATCATGTAACAACATCATCACTATTCAAAAGAACCAGACATCTGGGACGTGCTCTCAGGCAACAGTTTCTGTTGTTGACGCTTGGAGTTTCTCGACATCCAAGGACACAGCGGGATAAATTCGGTCTGAAGGTCTTTCTCTCCCCTGCTCATCGACTGTATTTGAGTGGTGGATGAAGCAGTACATCATTATAGTATATATGCTAATATACAGCACCATTGGCGGTACACGGCTACCAGACTGTGGCTTCACATTTTATAACTGGTTCAAGGTAAACAGATGTCTGATTTTTATATATAGAACTGAGAAAAAGTCTGACAAATGTCTCTGAGTAATCAAATGAAAACTGGGTAATTATCCAACATTAATAATGATTCAAAGGACTAAGATTGCATCGTCTGAACTAACATCTAATTTTAGATCTGAATCATCACGCATTGCCAGTGTGTTATGTCATAAATTTCACTGCATTTTTAGACACATGTTACATGGGATGGTTTGAATAATTCTAACAGTAGAATTATTATTCAAGAAATATGGCATTTGGTTTGAACAACTCATGCATCTATTTGTTAATTCTCAGGCATATTAATTAATTTATTCCCCTTCTAATATGCTTATGTGAATAGGTAGGCAATGGGTTATATCATCATGGTATATGTGATCTTATATTGTGATATTGATTCATATTGTGATACAGTTCTGGATATAATTACCAAAGAGGTATGTCTACTTTTAGTTAATCCAGTGAGTTAGGTACCCTAGAAATCAGTTTGGTGACTCCATCAACTTTGCCATAGTTTTTCTCACTTATTTGTGATTATTGTACATACAGTACATTAAAGGCATAACTTCCTCAGAACAAAAACTAAAAGCAACACAAAAAAATACACACACGTTAAGATTAAGGTCTTTTCGCCCAGCTCAACACCGTAGCCAGAGAAAAACCTCTGCAAGTGAAATAACGTTACTTGCAACAGAATCTTTCCACTCAAGTCTGTCTGCACGGATACCACTTCTTGTGTTTTATGGAAATCAAATGTCAAAATTGACTAACTGGATTCCCCCAAAGCCTCTCCAGTAATCTTGCCCCGAAGCTTCTGACATTCATGCAAAGGTGAAGACAAACCGTCTTTGGTGATCGGTGCAATATTGCCCCGGGGGTTAGAGCAACTGCCAATCAGCGGCCTTGCAAAACAGCTAGGATTCTGATCCAGATTTTCTCTGTCAAGTGTGATGTATTCGCAGGAAGCAGAAGAAGAAAGACAAAAAGTAAAGGCTAAGTTCAGAAGAGGGAGGAACACATGCACCATGTGGCACCACAAAGCCTATTCTATATTATGTTTCATTTTTTATTGTCCTGAAACTTGTGTGATATTCATAAAAGTGCAAATCAGAAGTGGAAGAAATCCTGCAGAACATGCAGGTCAAGGAGAAAATGCAAAAACTGACAGACATAAACTGACAAAAGAAATTCTGTACATGTGTTCCCTTGTTTGTAGCACAACTTACAACTTAGATTTAAAAAAGTCTGCATTCCTGCTCTCCCTGAACTTAAATAAACCATTCTAATGAAATGTTATTTTAAAGAGAGCGGTGCTAAGGATGACAGAAAGCAGAAGAAAGCACACTCCCTTGTTTTGCTTCATTTCTACAAAGAACAGGAAGTAAAAAGAACTACATATCTGCAAGATATTCTGCCTTTTATAATGTACTCCAGTCTTGACATATTTGGGTAGTTGAGAGTTTGTTAGTCGAAGTGTTATGAAAGTAAACTGTGTGTGGAAAGAGGAGAAAAAAAAAAAAGAATATCAAGCTGGGCTCACTGCCAACTGCACCACTGGCAGTGTACATCTTAAAACAGCATAAAGATATCTCAGAACAAAGTTCACATCATGTATCACATCCTCTGAGAGCAATTATCTGTTTCTCCTTCTTAACCACGCAACTCTCGATTTCCTCTCATTTAAAAAGAAAACACAATAAATTACAGAAGAAAATGGCAGGATTATTATGATGCAGTTTTATGTCTTTGGAAATGTAATGTTAACTGTAACTGTACAAAGACAAGAACTTTCTTTAATATGAAGGCATTTCTTCTGTTCTTTCGTACCCTGATTTATTTCAATATGATCAAATAAACATCTACAACGCCTTCGAAGCTGGATTGTGTATGACTTGATATGATTTGTGTTCTGGTGAAATCAATATTAATGATGAAAACACACAAGTCTTCGTTAGTTGCCAAAGAGCATAACTAAGAGTCATGGATGACTACGTAACATAAGATCATCTTGTTCTGTATGTTAACATATAAATGTGCTGTATCCATGAAGAGCACAAAAAGCCCGACACGTCAACAATATATAACAACTCCCCCTGAATAAAAGTTGTGAAAAAGTAAGGCAAGTGCATGGCAAGGTCTTAAATCAGTGCTCGACAGCTCAGGTGTTTTGCTTGTCTGCCACTGTGATTTGTACCTCTGGGAGACGGAATGACACCCTTTACCCTCCTTCCACTGTCGACCTTGAGTGGGAAAACCAGAGGAGGGATTGGCTCCAACCCAAACTTGAATAGTCATCTGTCCCCCCCAATCAGTCAGCCTTTCTCTCTTACAACAAGGGCAAAGCACGGAGTGAAAACATACAGGGGCAAAACGTCAGCGTAAAACAAAAGAGAAGCCGATCTTGCCAAAAACTCCAGGTGTTAACAGGAAGCCTCCCGCCTTGTTGTAGGCACCATTCCCAGAGAGATAAATGCAAAGACATTTGTTCCTTAACACATGTTGAGATGTGATGTAATGGTTGTGTTGTTCATCACTGCGGTGGGTTATAACGTATGAAAAAGACATAGCAAATTCAAACTGAGCTATTAGCACAGTAGTGATGTGCAGGTTAGCTCTGATGTTACTTGAATGTACATGTGCTCCTCAATTATCTCCCTGCAAACTGCCTTTAGACCCGTGAAAATCCACATCTGCCTGCACCTGCATAAATCCATATTTTCAGTCACAAGAGCACTACCCAAGCTACTGTTATTTTTAGCTCTGTATGTACGAACCCCATATGTTCTCATGATACTAAAATATGCCAGACAAAAATAAAGCCTCAGTGATGCATGGCTGTTTTTACTTAAAGCTGCACTAACCAATAATATAAATCCGTCCATCCGTTTTCCTTAACCGCTCATCCTTATCTGGGTTGCATGGGAGCCGAGCCCAGCTGACATTGAGCGAGAGGCAGTGTACGCCCCGGTCAAGTCGCCAGTTCATCATAGGGCTGACACATAGAGACAAACAAGACAGGCAATATAGAGTCACCAATTAACCAATTAACCTGCATGTCTTTGGACTGCGTGGGTTCTCTTCGAGTACTTTGGCTTCCTCCCACAGTCCAAATATTCTATATTTTATATTTAAAAAATGGTCAAAAAAATATGTGTGTAATGTAAAAGGCGTCACTTGTAGTGACAAATCCAGATAGTATCATCAACATTGCAGTTCACCTCAGCTCTACAAGAGTCTTTCAGCTAATTGTTTTGATTTTAAAGAACCAGTGTGTAGGATTTAGTGGCATGTAGACGTGTATTTGTTGATTTGTTTAAACTGTCCATTCTGGGCTACTGTAGAAACATGAAAGTACATCATGACAACCTGCTGCCATACCATAACATTTCGTATTTTCAGTTTCATAGTAGGCCTAAATTTTACACACTGGACCTTTGTTGTTTTGTTTCTCTCTCACAGCTCTCATTAGTCTTGCCTTCAGATGCAGCCGGCAGCTGTTTTTTTGCTCTTGTAAACTCACTGTACTCTACCTGCACAACACCCAATAGCAGACGGGCAAAGGTAGTGATTAGCTGGTGGAAGAAAATGGGGGATTTTGCAGCTAACGAGCCAGATATTTCCCTCATGAGTTGGTGGAGACCAAAACAGAGATAATAATAAAAAATAAAAAAAAGACATTTAATCATCATAAGAGCCCAAACATGATTCTAAATGAATGTTAATGATCAGTGTCTGCTGTGCATGTAAATTAGCAAGTGTTTGCTAATGGATGCCGTAATCAGCTTTATAAAATGACAAGATGGTGATAACATTGTGGTTCTACTGAATACAACAAGGGCAATTCAGAAACAACACAAATTATTATCAGTACAGGTTCGTGCTCATACATTTGATATGAGTGTCTAACACCAATATGTGCTACAATATATGATCCAAATATTTTAACTATATGATTCATTTTACATTATTATTTTTATGAGGTATTAGAAACTGCTAAATGGGAGAAAAGCAGCACATCCTCCTGCAGACTGCAGAAAATGTTCTGCCTCTTCCTCGATAAGAAATAAGAAATATTAAGGTTGACATTGGAAATTACTGATGAGAGCTTTGATAGCATTAGATTACAAGATGCTCATCTAGTTACTTTTCTATTTTATCTAGAGATATGGTGCACGCAGAAAACAGAACAGAACAGAACAGAATAGAAAGCATTACCTGGGACAGATGTGGAGTTCAATCACATGGAGTCCTCAGGTAATTCTAGTTCAGTGCTAATGGGCTATCTGACCCCCAGTGGCCGTGAGGAGGCATGGCTCACTGTACAGATGACACTGAATCAAAATGATTCACTTTCCTCCTCGGCAATGATAATGAGCTGCACAGGGGTCTTCTGTGTGTCCTTGTTCAGCAAACAGAGTAAGAGGAATTAAGACGTAAACTGAATATAATTAAGAAGTCTCATCCTTTCTGCCTGACATAAGCTGCTGTGATGAATCTTAGAGGTCTTTTATTATCCCATTTCTGTCCAGCTAATGCAATCAACATGCATTTTCCCCACATTTTTTTTTATCCACATGCTTCCAGCCGAACACCTGTATGTTTAATTCATGGAGTCTTGCGGATCACTCAGGAGTCTTTTATTTTTTTGAGCACAGCTGGTTATACAAAGACAATGATGCCACATTTTCTCAGCAGACTGGAAAACATGCGGAACAAAAGGCTGTCTTCTCATTTGAAAGCCTCATCAAAGTCTAAAGCGTCAGACCCACAAATTAGCGTCTGAAAGATGCAGGTGACGCATTGTTTCTGATTTCACCTAGCCATTTTGGAGAGAGAGAAATATAAAGTAGATAAGTGACAGTAGACATTCACAGAAAATCTTAAGTGGAAAAATCCACAGAAACATATTGTAGCGGGAAAAGAAATGACTTCAGATAAAGAACATTCATAATAAAGACTCTCCAGCTCCCTGTCAAACATATCTCATTTTTAAATAAACTAATCATTTTTAAATACTAACTACAAAATAATAGAAAGTATAATGAATTATTCACCCGTAAAAGTTACTACACAGTTACTATTTCTTAAATGATATTGGATGGGATTCCTTACTGTATTATTTATGTACCCCTCGGCAAATAGCTAATTTCCCAAAAGATTGCATAATTTTCAAGTTTTGCACGGTAACCAAAACATACACAAACCATGTATCATTAGACAATCTTCAAAATAAATAAATCTGCCCTATCTAGAATGGCCAGTACAACTTGTGGTTGCTCATGCTGCATTCATGTCATATGGGAAAGGGCGATTCCTGTGTTTATGACTTGAGAGTGTTAAAATCATGACTCTAAAAACAAGCTGCATTTACACCATATCCATTAAATTCTAGTTTAATTACCAACCAACCACCGTGCTGTTTGTTTAGTTCCGAAGCACTTCCTGTAAGCCTGCATGGACAGACAGAAAATTCCAAGTTTCTTAGTGCTAGTGGTAATTATTGTGGAGGTGTCTGGGGCAACTGGACTTGGTTGGAGAAGCCTCTTAGGTGAGAGGTGAAACATCATCATGGATCTACAGTACAACCAAGTCCAGTAAGTAAATGCACAGGAGTCCAACATGTCTTATGCTGAAAGGTTTATTGAAGCTTGATCACGGAGAGTGAAGGATTTATCAATATGCTTGTCATGGCATGATCAATTCTGAAGAAGTTGTCCTCTCTGGCTCGTCTACATGCCCGCAGAATAGTGCCACAACTACTTGGAGTTCATAAATGGTCGATTCATCTCCACATTAAGGTATTTGTCTATTGATCATTCGTCTACAACAAGGTAACATGTTTACCCTTAGCGGTCCGACTTCGTTACCTGATTCTGTAGAGGCTTCTGTTTTGTCTCGGGACTGACACAGCCCTACCCTCTGACCTTGGTTACCATAGCAACGGTCAGAATGGCGCCTGCTTTAACACATACAAACATACAGCTGCTGTGTATCTCAAGGATAGAAGTCTTTCACAACCTAAGATAACACCCAACACTGTCCCTACAGTGACCCCAGGATATGTGTTTGACCATGTGTTAACCCCCCATATGTGGCATGCTTGAATAGAAGATTCCCTGACATGAACTCATGACATGAGAATAGCCCTTACACTTTACACACCCTTCACAAATTTGTAGCTTCAACTATCCAGAACTGCTTGATCCAACAACTCTGTGCTAAACTGATAAACCGGCCTCCCTGCAGTCCTGACTTGTCACCAAGTGAAAATGTTTGGCGCGGTATGAAACGTAAAATACGACAAAGGAGACCCCGAACTGTTGAGCGGCTACAAGTCCGACATCAAGGAAGAATGGGAAAACATTCCTCTTTCAAGATTACAGCAAAGTCTCCTCAGTTCCCAGACGTTTACAGTGTGGTTAAAAGAAGAGGTGATGCAATGCAGTGTTAAACATGACCCAACCTTTTTGAAACATGTTGCCGGCATCAAATTCAAAATGGGCATAGAATGTTCCAAAAACAATAAAATGTCTCAGTTTCAACATTTGATAAGTTGCTTTTCTATTTTCAATAAAGTATGGGGTTTCAGGGGTTGCAGTGAAGCTGCACTGCACGATTTTGAGGACTGTGCAATCAAGCAAATCTTGGAGGAATCGATATATTAAAGTATGAGTTTCTGTGGCATTTATCCGTCCATCCCTACAGACAACAAGTTATCGTCCTCTGCAAAACAATACATACTTCATAATCAGTCACCGGAACAAGAGCTCAATGAAAAATTCTTTGTGATATTGAAGTAAACACGAACAAAGTGATCTGGTAATATCGGTGTCAAATCCCTTCCCTATTAAGAAATAATAAAGTATACACAATAACCTTGAGAGAGCCTAACCTAACAATCAGCCGAAGTGATGGATGAACTCGACTGTGGAGGAAGTGCATAGTATAAATGCATTCCCCACCAGCTGAAGTTATTTGCTCTAGCATTCACTCAGTTATTCAGTCAGTCAGTAAGGGAAGCCGAGGCTTAAATCAATCCATTAGATCCATCCATCATCTCAGTATCTCAGTGGGAGACAAACACTGATGGATCCGCTCACATCGACTGGCATTCCACCTTAAAAATGGGTCTTCCTCCTGTGTTTTCCATATGCGCCAGTGTATACAGTATACAGAAAGGGGAAGACAGAGAAAAAGTATATTCGAAAGTGAAAAAAAAAACTCTGTATACCTGAATGTGTGACAGGTGAGGCTGAGGAAGGGGCAACTTGAAAACAATGAGAAGAACTCCCGCACACTGCCTTGCTTACTGCTAAAATATTTATGTGATTACAACATTTCGGTTTGTCCGGCCTTCATCAGGTACACGGACAGCATCACAACACTTCCATACAGACAGAAGCTGCCTCAATCGTTGAATTAAAGGACTACAATTACAGAGATAGGTTTAACTACTCACAGCATGTGTCACCAGACAAAAGATAAGCACATGTGATTGAGTCATGAATGAGCAACCAATCACAAATAGGAAAAATAATATATACACCACCTGCAACGGCCGTCAACATATTGACATTTCGACCCATGAGTACAGATGATTGGCACCACATCCATCTTCCAACTTGGCCAACTACACACCTGTAAAGTTTTATGACTGCATGTTGGGATCTTGTTGTAATGCTATCGTGTTAACACAATCTGCCCAACAAACTGACCTATAAACACCTGCCAAAGTGCTGAAAATCGCTTCAGCGGTAGCTCCGGTTACAGTAGGTGTAAGGAGCACATTTTGCCATGACGACACACGCGCACAGACTCACAAGGTGAAAACGATACCAGCCATCAGTGTTGCAGTTTGGTAAAAATAGAGGTGTGCCAATCACAGCCAGGTGTCGTTATGTGAGCTTATTTGCGATAGCTAGTTAATTAGATTGTAATCGCTGTGGGGCATCTGGAAAAAAAATTCACATAGACTTGACTTTAACTCTGGCCTGTACACTCGTGGGCCTGTGTATGTGTGCGAAGGTGTTTTTAAAACAGAAATAATATAAAAGAAAAAGAAACTTTCACTGCATCAAGAATAAAACTTGGAAAACTGCTGTATTGTATTTCTAAACTGATGAATGCAGCAGATAAACACATCAACAATCAACCAAATGAATACTGTTAATAAACCAAATGCAAATACTCTGTAATACAGCCACAATTCTTATTTTGTTTAGCATCTCTCACACACCTAATTAGCCCCCAACACTACTTAAATAATAAAAACAATACTTAACTATAACTAACTATAAAATATAATAAAACTGGACTTACCCTTAGCTGCAGGCACAACATACACAGGAACCAAGTTGGGCTAATTTCCTAATTTCCTACAAAACTCTCAGAAACTTCTCAAAGAAGACTGCATGCTGCCAAAGCACAGGTAATTGCTCTTTTCACCTGATTGGCTGCTCCTTAACCAGTTAATTAACCTGAACTAGCAGTTACCTGCACTACTCAGAACAGATGTAGTTAGAAATGCAGCTGAGTCCAGCTGGTGAAGCTTGTTTCTCCTGCTGCAAGAGGAACTGACGAATTGTTGACCTGAGCATCTTGGTCAAAGTAATAAATACCAAAATAAAAACATAAAAGAAATAAATCTGGATCACTGAACATCAAACTTGATCATCAAAAGCACCTGCAGACAACAGAAGGCACACAAGAATTTACGCCACAGTGTGTTTGAGACTCAGTACAACCAATGGTCACCAAAAATAAATCAAAGTGAAGCCTCTCGTGTCTAATAGAAAGCTTAGTGATTCTCCCAAGACTCCAGAGTTTACCTCACATAGTCCGTCCAGTGCACTGCTGTTGGCTCTGGGGAATTGCCAACCTGAGAGCCGCAGGCTGTTTGACGGTGGGTCCACAGAGTAATTAAGTTTAGAGGCTGGAGTTGGAGAATAATCCGATTCTGTAGAATGAGTGAACCATGAATTACGGATTTTTGGGCTTGCTGCCAGGACTTGGCAAGCAACCATCACTCTCAGGACAGGCTGGGCCTCCTCTTCCACTGGTGAGTAGATGCACCCTTTTTGGCTTAAAATACCAGCATAGATATTCCCTGAGTTGACTGGTGGGTGTGATGCGGAGGCGTGTGTGCTTAAAGGCACCAATCTCTACAGTACGTCTCCATGTGACTGGAGGAGGCGACGCAGCCATCGGCCATAAACCGATCCAATTTCCTTTAATCAACGCCCTATCGCTGTTGATTAGTCAGCCGAACCGATGAATCGGTGGACCTCTAGCTAAGCACCAGCTGCCACTGACTTTAATATGAACATATATGTAATAAACTGTGTGTGATTCCACTTGTCATCATATCCAGTCGTGTGGGTTTAGTGACTCACAGGTACCATTTCGAAGTAGGTAAATGCTGCTGGTGGCTGTTTAACTTTGCTAGGTCATTAGACATATGGCTGAAGTAGGTTGTAGCCAAGTGCACCACACTCCATCTTGACTTATTTAAATACTATTAAGAGGTGTAACGAGGGAGGGAGCTCTGCTGCTGCTTCTTTGCGTC
This sequence comes from Argyrosomus regius, assembly GCA_946959425.1. Classification (NCBI taxonomy): domain Eukaryota; kingdom Metazoa; phylum Chordata; class Actinopteri; family Sciaenidae; genus Argyrosomus; species Argyrosomus regius. The sequence goes on along the minus strand of OX336898.1, from coordinate 20,216,458 downwards.
AAAAAGGAGCCAGTTGAGGTGGTTTCGGTTTCTGATCAGGATGCCTCCTGGGTGTCTTCCTCTGGAGGGTTTATTAGACCTGGAACACGCTGGAGAGATTATACGTCCCATCTGGCTTGAGGATGCCTCGCATTTCCCCAAGAGGAGTTGGAAAACGTTGCTGGGCAGAGGGACGTCTGGACTACCTTGCTCAGGCTGCTGCTACTGTGACCTGGATAAGTGGCAGAAAATGGATGGTTGAACGTGTGAAAGTAAGAAATGTTACGGTGCCAAATTGGCCATATAATGTGAAGATGTGCAGGCCTCCTGTCCATCATTCCTCCACCCAATGTAAATGAATGCAGAGTTCAGGGTGAACTTGAATGTACCAAGTTAGCATATAGCCTGTTTCTAGCAGGTGATCAAGTAAAAACTGAGCTGTTCTGCAGGTAAGATTGTACTTGACTGAAGTGGCAAACTTCAAAATCCTGTAATGCTTTTCAGAACAGGAAGTTGCACTCCGAAACAAATAAATTACTTTTGATGGTAAGGACAGTACTGTACAATATGAATCACAAAAGTTTGGCAGTGAATCAAATTTTTTGCTGCACTGTAGACAAGACTGCAATATCCTCACATTGCTACTCCAACCATATTGTTACAGTATTCTCGATAAAAACGACCTTGTCCCATCAAGGATATTTGGACATGCTGTAAGGAGGAGCCGGGAAAGGAACCAACGCTCCTGTGAATACTGGACCACCTGCTCCACCATGTGAGATACTGTCAGCACTCAGGTCAGATGATAATCAGGTATTATAGCAACTAACTATAAAAAATTACCTTTAAAACCTCGACTGCATCCTGGGATCTAAAGGTCAAACGAAAGCGTCAAATATTTACATTCTGTATGTGCAAGAAGAGGCGAGGAAGTGTAATGAAATCAAGAAAGTGTGGCACATTTTTTTAGCTGCATCCTGTGTTTTTCCTCCTCACTTTTTCCCCACATAGATTTGTTTCTCATCACATGTCCACCTGCAGCAGATAAACTATGTGACCTTTTCGCTGTTCACTAGTATGCAGTGCAGGTGGCTATTAGAAAAGAAGTTTAATCCAAGACCCATGATAAAACAGCTGTTACCAGTAGATGTAAGCTGAGCTGGTGCTGTGAGAACTCAAGCCCGGGCTTTGAAGGAAGGATAAGGATCAGTCAGCAATGAGACCACCGCCTATTGCCTTTGCATATCTAACTCTCATCAGTCTTTGTTGGGCAGCAGCTGCAGTGGAAAAATTGACTGTGAGAGTGCTCACTCTCAAATGACATGTGACATGTGGAAAGCTGTGCTGCCACCAGATGCTGAGGGCAAGATTTACTACATGAAAGACCTTTTTCAGTTAATTTTCTAATCAAATGAATTTTAGAAAAAATATACATAGAAACCATTTGCAGTACAAAGAACGGACATTGTATCTGCGATGTCAGCTATAGGTAAATTGAAGCTCAGATTGTGTGGCTCTGGCCACCATCATGTTCCATCTTCCACCTCCAGGCTAATCAGCAAACATGTGGATCATCAGTGGACCTAAGGTGGGCTGAATGATGCCTGGGTGCTCAAACAAGTCATCTAAAACACCCGCTTGTCAATCAAAGTGGCCACAATTCTGCATAACTTTAAGCCTTAATATAATTTGAATGAGTAGAGTTGAGAGTTGTATAAAAATTCACCCTCAGTACAGTTGTCATGAACGGGGAAATTAGCTATAGAGACCAAAATTGTTTTTTCTACCAGGCTGTAAACATGTTTATTTCTGCTGTGAAGTTTAGACAATTTAACATGGGGGCTTATGGAGACTGACTCACTTCTGGAGCCAGCCTTTAAAACCCAAAATATATTAACATAAAGAAAACATGGCAAAAAAATAAATAAAAATAAATCTGCCAATGGTTATAACAGACGTACTGGAAAAAAAAAAGTCCAGTCACATTTTTCCTCTGTTATCTTCGGAGTGCCAAACTGGTTGAGTCAGATCAAGTCTGTGAGCATTACTCATCCAGGCATCCCGTGACTAATGCCGTTGTTTTGAAGAATGCAGCACGCCACCACAATGTTGCACACCTTTATGGTATGCAGGCAGCCTCCTCGTGTGATTGAGGCAACAGGAGTTAATCTTGAAGATGCCAAACGTACACTCACCTGTTATGGGAAAAGCTGTAACTGTGCACTGTAATGGAATTGTTTAATGAAATAACAAGCCAAGGTTGCAGAGGATGCCTTCCATTGCCTTTGAGACCAACTTGAAAAAAATCAATACATCTCACATGCACAGTTCATAAAACTGTAGAGCTGTTATTATAATGTATGAGCATTAAAAATATATAAAATAACAAGTAGACATGGCTGTTGCTGTAATAGAGTCCTAAATAAATTAATCAAAGAGGCGGCTGTAAGTACAAATCAAACAAGCAAAGTAATGGTTGAAACATAATGCTGGAGCACACATTTAATTCATGATAGGAGCTATATATATAAGAGCTTTTTCCACAACTGTGACAATAACGGCATGTGTATATCTGCAGCAGGTTAGCTCACTGTGTTCTTCAGTATCATCCATTAACAACTTAGACACATTGAATATCACACACGATACAACAGAATGCTCAGTAAGTGACCTATAGGTGAAAAGACTATGCATACATGATATTCACAGTTGCACTTGAATCCATATTTGCCTGCAGGCCTCTTGTAGGTGTAGGTGTAGGTCTCAAAACAGCTTTGTGCATCATTTCCCCCTTGGTGCCTAAAGCGTTCCTGGGTGTGATGAACAACTCGTGTGGTGGAGCAGAGTTTCGACTGTAATTGCTTTAGTTAAATTTGATGCTGTGGTTTGTTTGACAGCGAGCAAGCAAGCATTTGTTACAGAGAAACAAAAATGCGTTCATTGTGCATCAATATGCGTGGAAAGCATGACCAAACTTACTGTTCAATATCTCCAGAATTCAAATTAAAGAAAGAGATATTGTTTCCCCATGGTTGCATATTTGTAGCACCCCGTATTTGTTCTGCTGTATATTGTTCACATTTTGCAATTTTACACGTGCTGGGTATTTCTTTCTTTTTACAAGATGAAAATTTGAAGTTTTGTACTCTATTACCAAGCTGTCAGAGCACCACAGCCAGGAGATCACGGCCTTTAAAGGGGACGGAGAGGGACTGTTGTAATTCCTTATTTGTCACAATCTGCTTTTCTGTCCCACCCTCCAGCCACGTTCCCACTTCTCCAAACCCGTTCATTATTATTATCTACCTGTCCACCAGATGCCCTCAGACTTTCCTTTTTATTCCAATTCATGCCGCTCCGCGATAACCTCATTCTCCTCACCTGAGCTTCCCCGCCCATCTCCCCACCTGCACTTTATTTCCTCATCAGCCCTACGGCACATATACCAGCTGCTTTTCCCAGTCGGTTGTCAGATCCTTGTTGTTTCTTTCTTGTCATGTTTCTTTGCTTTCAAGCTGCCTGCTGCACCCCCCTGCCTGTCAACCTACTTTTGTCTGCCTGGAAGATTCTTTGCATCTTCGACTGGTCATTAAATCATTCAACTGCCCCATACCTTCCTCAGCTATCTGCATGTGGGTTCTTCTCTTATGCTGCTGCAAAGTCAGAGACCACAATTTCCAACTTCCGACCTCCACACAGTCCAGTTGCGCGACCACAAACAAAGCACATGGCTGACCATGACAAACTGATGTTTCTTTGGCAAGTGTACACGCAATTGAAGTCTCGGCAGAGCAGCCTTGCATACATAAACAAAACAGAGGAGGAAAAGTGATGCATGAGGAAACAGATGCCATTATACATTTTATTTTATGGCATTTTTATTCTTGGAAACTTATCTAGATATTCCATTCACTGGCCTGATACAAATACCGCAGACTAGAGAGGAGAAGTGTGCGTGACATCAGAGGTCGAGGTAAATGGATTAGCCGCAAGTTTATAAGTAGGAAGTCTGACTTTGAGTGGCATTTCATTGTACTTTTTCTGGTAGGATGTTGAGAAATTTGAGTTCCAAGTTGTCTGGAACACAGCATTACTCCTTAACACTCACCTGCTTGACAGTTATTAATTAATTACACATATAAGACGCAGGGCCATACCCATATGAATCACAAACGATTGACTAGAGCCCCATTTGCACGGTGCCATTTAGAAATTAACCCCCCATGTCTGCGTTTTGTGCGGCACATTTGCACAGGATGAGTCTGTATTTCACTCAGGCTTACTGACATCATATCCCCAGGGTATGATGTCAAGTCTCTGAGTAACATAACCTACCACGTAATAACTGTTGAGCCTGTTGAAAAATTTTACAGCATGTGATCCATCTCAGATCTTGCTCTTTCTAAGAATGGGTCTAGTGTAGTAGCGTAGTGACGTAGATGAGCCTCCATGATTGAAATGATTCGAATGAGAAAGAGGCAGACAAACAATAAACCTTAAACCAAATAATCCCCTAAACCCAATCACAGTGATGTGACTAATGTTATCACATGACCTCTGGGTTTGGCGAAATATGGTAGGTCATTTGCACTGGAATATTTACTTTAGCATTTACGAACATGGCAGATTTGCATGGGATTAAGATCACAGATGATCTCCATAAAGCTTCATCCATATGTATGTAATAAGATGACCTTGTCCTTTGAATGATATTTGAACATGTAGTTAGAAAGAAAAGAAAGGAACCAACAATGTAGCCAGCCCTTAACCACTGAAATGATAATTTATAATCCTGTCTAATTTTCAAGTGCAAACTGGGTTTGAAAAGTGCAAAAATGGTCAGCTTTTCAAAGCCCTGAGCCATGCCCCAACTGTGGTTGATAACTGTGGCAGCATGCAAGATTGGCTACTTTATAGTTCCAGGAAAAGATAAGCTGCTGGGTGATTATGTCACTCAGACTGGCAGAGTAGAGCTTCAGGTATATACAGCACCTGTTGTTATGGCAGCCCAGTACTGCCAAAAATTTTAGTAGCCGCTGGCAATCTCCAGGCTTATGTGTTCCTAAAGAAGGAAAAAGGATTAATTACTTCACAAAGTTATTCCTGAATTCCTTTACTTTAACTGTGGATCGGTTGCAACCTTTAGGGCAGGGAAGTGATTTTGCAGACAATGTCATGCAACGCTTAGTACATCTAAGGCTGCATGCCTTTGGGGACAGTTACAGGTTTTAAAGTCTTTAATTCTGGCCTAAAACAGTCCTCGGTGCACTGTCTGTGCCTTCTCTAAGCACCCCCTGTACTCCCTGCCATCACCTTCTGTCATCAGACAAACTTGGCAGCTTTCATTGGGAAGTGAAGAATGCAGAGCTCCAGTGAAACATCTGTTGAGATGGTTTGGAGCTATACTTCATGTCAGATCATGTCACTGGCAATTGCTGTAAATTGCGTCAGTGTACTACTGTGCAATGGCTGATATAAACTAGTTCACTGCCATAGCACTTGTGCCTACGACCGTTAACGGCAAAGGCAGTAAACACAGCCATGGAATGATTGGCTGCTGATGGGTTATGCCACAAAATTTCAGGCAGCAAGTCTTTCAGTCTATTTACTGGCTATTTTTTCACTAGTGCGGCTTGTTTCTGGGCTGTAGTTGGTTTTCTAAAGATATGTAAGACTTGTACTTGATCTGTAACTTTAGATTTTCCATCATCTCGGCGTTTAGTTTTACTGGAGTCACTGCTGCTGCTGCTGCTGCTGCTCTAGTTTGGTTAATAACACACCCACATCAGGATTGTTAATTGATTGTAAGTGACCGTTTGCTAAACCCTGCAGTGATTGTCCAAATCAGCGTAGCAACCACAACTAGGCACAGCAGGCTTGTCAACGCTTTGTATTTGAAAGTGGTGCACATGGGGCTGTGGTAATGGACTCATTTACAAAGTTTGGATGGTGGTGTTGTTTATTTTTCTTGCTTTTCCCAAACCAAAAACTCAACAGCAAAAGTCTAAGAAATGGATTATGAGTTTATCTGCTCCAGCACTAGCTAATTACTCGGTAGTAACAGCACATTACTGCCAAAGGAGCTCATTATTAACCATGTGGATTTGTAGGATTTTTTTTTGGTTAAAAGGATGGCATGTACATGTCAAATGAATATTTAAATATCCATTTGCAAGATTCTCCTTTCAAAGCAAGTCAGCTGGAAACATTAAAAAGTTTACTGGAGCCAACATATTTTTTAACCAATCCACAGAGCTAACATTAGCTTAATTGGCTATAGTTAGCTATGGTCAAATCTGCCAGCAACTGCTGCTGGATACAGTCTGCTTTTGTCTACCTCTGTCTGAAATCATAAAGCCGGTTGTTTTAAAAACATTAAATTTCAAGTGGTAAATCTGCCAACATCATCACTGCAAAACTGCATATGTGCACAAGGCTTGACAGGCGTAGCAACCATAATTGAAAGGCCAGGGCATAGCAAATGGTCAAATGTAAGGCTGCATGTAGTCTTGTTTAATATAAAAATACATTCAGCTGTGTGAGTGACAACATGAACTCATTAGCCAAGTGTGCCCCTGTGTGTTCTGAAAATCACTGTTGCAGTCTTAATGGATACTTCAGAATTGCTGGCAATTGGTGGAAATACATCACACAAGCTGGCACTTAAGTGCTGTGCGGGTGTTAGGACAGACCTTTCATTTCACATTTCAGCTCCATGGAGAGAGACAGACATAAGCAGATTGATTCTTACTGTTATGTGACCGAATGCAGTCAGTACAATGACAGTATATATATATATATATATACACTGTATAGTGCATTAATCAAAGGAACTACTGAGTTACTTTCATATGCAAAGTTTGTTCCTTACCAATTTACCTTCCATGGCAACATTGAGACTGATTTGCTCTCATCTTCTCATTGTACCACAACTCCATTAACTATGCTTTTATCAGTGTTTCAGCAGCACAGGTTTCCCTGCTGCTAAGACCTCCCAGTTTGCCTGTCCTTGTTCCACAGCACTGCATTAACCAATCCAGTTTGCCACCTCGCCTGAATTGGTTTAATTAAATCCAGGGGCCTCAACACCGTCATGAATTTCAAAGAGTGCAGGGATGCATGCACGCATATGCCAAAAAAACCTACACCAGCTTGGTCCTGCCAACTGAACGTTTGATCGTCATTAGTTTATATGCATGCAGTGCACATCAGAGGTCCTAAAATTGAATCTCATATTCTTTAATATTCTGATGTTCATCATGCATATTAATCATAGAATTTAAATCATGGGAACTGATTTGTCTCTAATGGACTGTACAACGCATCTTTATCAGTTTTCTTAATTCCTTTTCTCCTTTCAGGTGCTTAAGCTGACATGAGACTACATAATTAATTCACTTAGTGTACTGAAGACAAGGCAATCAGTCAGTGTGAAAGACAGTAAGATTAATTCAGGCTTTTTATATTGATGACTGCCGGCTGAATATTATATACATTAATGAAATTGTTCCTAAGCACTGAGAGAGCTACAATATAATAAATGACCACAGCATAATGGGGTGCATATATTATTTCTATAATGCCGGTCTCCAAAACACTGGGGAGGACTATATGCATACTGTATTGAAACCTAAGCCTCGCTTAATGCCAGAATGCGAGTGGCTGTGTATTTCCTGTAATCCTCTATGCATTTCCTGGATCCTTGGGAAATTTCATCCCTCCGTATTCTGAATTGTTGGGAGGGAAGTAGGAGGGGAAAGAAGGAAAGTGAAAAGGAGTGAATTACTGCTGAGCCGATGCTTAGTGATGCCTAACACTAATTACATTTTTGCTGCTGTTTTAATGCAGTTTACATAAAGTCTTGTGGCAACCGTGTGGGGAGAAGAAGTACCTTGTTTTCATTAGATTGATCACTGATGCAGGAAGTACCTACAGTATTTTTTTTGTTTAGAAGAAGAGCACTGTATTGTGTTGCATGTGGGTGAAGGCCATCCACCATTTCTGCCAGTAATGTCAATGCAAAGCTGCTGGTGACATTTTCTTGGAATTCATCAAATCAAGGCAAGAGAGAGCAAACACAGTATGATATATTGGTTTTCCACTGTGATAAACATTGACGCTTTTATGAAAACCTTTTGCTCCGCAGGATGTCTGTGTGCATATTTGGGGGGGCTTAAGTGAAAAGCGGCTGAGATAAGGTTGATCTATGTGATATGCTTGGAGAACCACCACGTGTCAACCTAATGTGAAGCTTCTCTCCAGAGGATCCACAGTCTTTGATGTGCACTCTAATTAACCTACCTTCACTCTTTGATCGGTAATTTTTATGAAGACCTCATATGTTAGTTACTTCACACGACACATATTGACAGCCTGCATTGCCGAAAGCAGGGCCGAGGCCACGCTGTCTGTTATCAGCCTGTTTTTGATGTCCCATTTTTCCATAAAATGATTAATGATTTTCATTGTCACAGCATTTTACATATTAACTACAGCTTGAGGAGGAGATGCATTACAAAGTTCAAGGTTTTTCCATCAAGGACGACGGGCTAACAAGGGTACATGTGTTTAAGAATCAATGCTTTACATTTGTGAAGAAATATGTCATTGTGATTGCTGAAGGAAGCCAGCCTTGATGACAATGCCAGTTCGAGATCAGTTAAACTCCACTTTAGAAAATAATAAACCTGGTTAGTCAATAATTTTCCACTACAGAAGACAACAACTTAACAAATAACACTTGATGCCCTGTCAAGTTTGCTGTATATAAAAATGCAGACTGCAATTTTAATAGGGGTCAATGGGCAAAATGTTCAAACCGAGACTTCTTAGCTATGCTACGAGCAATGCTCTTGGGTCGGTTTATTTATTGACCCACCAGTTTGGTTCAAGCTTAAATATCCCAACAACTACTGAATGGAATTTTTGTGAAATTTTCTACATAGATGGATAGTAGCATGGTAACACGCTAAACTAAGATAGATGCTATGTCTCAATCTGCGTACCTAACCGTTCTCGGGTGGTGTCGGAAAGAGAGGGACCACCGGCATTGTCAAAATAGCAGCCAAGGAAGCTGCTGAAACTGAAGCGGTTGCGGTGAATACAGCAATATCCAAATGTAACTTGTGCATATGTTTTATATTTATACAGCTGTTGCTCTGCATGCAATTCTAGGCTGCAACGACTGTACTCGAATTGAGACAACACTACTCTGCTGAAATTAGCGCACAACACCAGAAAGTACATAGCATATATGGTGTACTACATAGAAGTGTACTAAGAGAAGTATCTGAATTTAGACACACCAAATGAAAATGATAAATGTTATACATATTAAACATTAAATTGTTAGTATAGCCATTGTGTATGTGCATTCTGGCATTAGCATTTAACTCAAAGTACACCCACACAGTGCTGCTAGCGTGGCTGCTGAGTCCTGTTTATCTAGCTGCTATGCTTTAAGGTAGAAGGGTCATTAAAACATAATGTCACAGGGGTCACCTTTTTTTCCTTTCAGGTATGTATGTAGCACGGGTGGGTTGTCATTAGAATGTAATTTAATTCAAGTAATAAAACCCATATTAAGAATATTGAGCTGATATCTCCAGTATTATGCCTTTTTATGAATACGGCTTGTCCTAATTCTATTCCTTTTTGCACACGCCTTGCCTTCTCTTTGTATTTAACATAGATAAATTATTTTACATTACACGTAAATGTGTCTATTATTATAAATAGGGGATTTACTGCAAGTCTTTCTGCATTAGATAGTCGTAATAAATCAGCAACCTTAGACATAAATGAAGGTTATCATGGGGATTGTAAGACTAAGACCTTGTTGGGGGAGCACAGCTGAATTCCTTCATTAGCATAACCTTAGAGTCAAGTCTTTTATTTTTCATAAGCTTATTTTATGAGAAAAAATGGCAAACTTAAGTCATGTGGATGTTCATCTATTAAAATATTTACATCTGCATTTAAATCATACATCTGAATTGCCATGACATTACTAATAGATTTATTTGTAGTCTGTGCATTAAGCACTTTATTTCACTAGCTGTCAGAGCTTAATGTAAACGGTTGCTATTTTGGAAGTATTCTGTAAATGTCATAATTACCGATGTGCCGATACTTGATTAGGGCTTTGAGTGTTGGTGTTTTTTGAATGGACAATTAAAAAGCTATGGACATGCAAGTACCTACATGTCTTTCTGAAAATGCTTAGAACTTTTTGGAAGGAGTTACTCTGACTTTGTTATTTGGGATTTTGCCCATTTAGTATGCAAGTATCTCAGTCTTGGAGGAATAAAACATGCCAACGTTCGTTTGGTATGCCGTATCCGTGACGTCACCCATTGGTTTCAGAGTGTGGTGGCTCTGGTCTTGGCGGTCCTGTCTCTGCCGCCTCCCGGCCAATCCAAAAATGGAGATGTGGGTGAGGCTGAATGAAGCCTGGTTGCTCAAACAAGCCACCTCTAACGGCACTCACCTAACAAAGTGGCCATGCTTTTAATTATGCATAGCATTAATATGATCATGAATGAAACATGAACGGGGAAATTAGCTATAGAGACTAAAAACAGTTTTTTGTACCAGGCTGTAAACATGTTTATTTCTGCTGTGAAGTTGGGCATTTTAACATGGGGGCTTATGGAGACTGACCCCTTTTTTGGAGCCAGCCTCAAGGGGTCATTGTTATGTGAGACTACTACTGTAGTACTAATAATACTACTAATAACAGTGCATATATTATTGCCACAAAAATAAATGATATTGCTATATTCAATAGCTAAGAACACATCAGTAATACAAAGCAACACCGACAGTAATCTGCCATGAAATTTATAAGCACTTCTGTGGGAGGAAGAAGGAAGCAAACAAAATTATTCCAGTTTTCCCCTCTCACAATTCAAATAAACTATAATCTGCGAGCATTCTGATTAGACCTTGACTTATTATTATCGCATAGAGCAGCATAGCAGTATGTTACTTTTCAGAGTCAAAGCTTTGCATGCATCTCTGGGGATTTTTCTATTTACCGATCCTATCAGTGACAAACCTTTGTGCAGCCAAGCCCCAGTGACCATGTTTATTAATAGACAGTCGTCTCAACTACTAGCCAATGAACTGCTATTCCCTAAATATGTGATGGATTTGCCAAGTGCTGAAAGAGAATGTGGGTTGACCAGACTGCATATTGTTTTGCAGAAGTAGATGGAAAGTCTGAGTTGAGATAGAGAAACTCATCAGACTTAAAAATACTTCCTTGTTCCTTTCAAAATTTATATATAATGTGCACACACACACCTACACACAGATGACTTTATTAAAGATTCTGACAGTTAAGCGTCTAACATAGACTATATTGAATAGATTTCTGGAACCTCACTAGAATCACGGCTTTATTCAAGAAACTCTGAATATTGGAATATTTTTCAGCATGTTTCAAATTCTATATACATGCATACACGCGTAATGTGATGTATGTTATAGTTTATGCTTAGAGGCTACACTGTATGCGTCCACCCACTGGTGTGATATGTGCATCTTGTTTTGATGTGTACACAGCATAATGTTGATGTTAGTCATTAATAAAAAATAGCACCATCTGCTCCCTCCCTGTGCCAGTGCTCTGTGCACGATATCTGTCTACTCCAGCACTGTTATGATGGACAGCTATTCAATAATCCACCTCAGAATAACAGCATGCAGGCCAGCACCAGGAGGTGCTTTCTCCTTCTGTGAACGGTCCAGTGACACATTATGCTTGCTGACCCTCACATAATCAATAGTATCATGGGAGCAGGCCTCTAACATCCACTTCTGGTCTGCTAGGTTTGACTTAGATTTCAATTAATCAACACAGCAGTTAATTGATTAGCCGTAATATGCTAAACAGACCTGCCTGTGCTTTGACAGTTGTTTAGAAAGGGATTTGGGGGGTGTGATTCATTTGAAGAATTGACTCAATTCAAGTGCAGCTATCACCATATGTCCCTCCATCAAAACAAAACAATCTCACAACTGGTGCTCTGACAAATGTGTTTATCTCCACCTCAAAAACATTGAACTCACACAAGAGAATAAAGGATTTTTTAGTAAAGCACATGATGGTTAGCGGGTTCTACCTGTCAGTGTCTAAAGATACTTATAGTATAAAATGTCTCCATGTCTATGTGTTAATTAATTAATTAACTAGTAATTATTAAAATAATTAGTTAATTGCCAACATCAAAATGGTAAACGTTAAATGGACTGTACTTACATAGCCTTTCTAGTCTTCAGACCACTCAAAGCGCTTTTACACTACTACACCCATATTCATATACTGATGGCATTGGCTCATCAGTTTTGGGAGCTAACCGTTCATATGCATTCACACACCGACGGCACGGTCTTTGGGAGTTGGGGTTCAGTATCTTGCCCAAGGACACTTGCAGACTGGAGGAGTCGAGGATCGAATCCGCCGATCATCTGATTAGTGGACGATCCCCATTACCTCCGAGCCACAGCTGCAAAATACACATGTTGTGTTTGTATGTTTACTCATGATTATTTAATTCAGTTTTATTTAAATAGCACAAATCATAACAGCAGTTTTCTCATGACATTTTCCATATCAAGCAGGTTATGCAGAGACAAAACAACCACCATGAGCAAACACTTAACGACGATGGCAAGGAAAATCTTCCTTCCTTATTGCACATAATGTGATGAATTGGAATTAAATGATAACATCGTGGCATCATTAAAGAGCAACTCAACAGCGGCAGAGTCTTGTTTTTGCTGACCTCTAGCGGTGTTACTTCTCATCTCGCTCGAAGGGTGTGTCCATGCAACATCACAAAGTCAAAGTGTGTTGTACTGCAGACTAAATGTACAGACTATACTATATTACACACATCCAGTGGGTAATAGTTTCTTGGCAAAACAGGAAACACAAATTGTTCTCACTAGTAACCCAGTGTGAGCAGGCCTCGGGTCTGAAGTTGATCATATTTCTGCTGTCCTGTTCGCTGCAGTAAACAAATTGTGCGCTCTACGGGGGCACTGTAAGCACACATGTGTGGTTTACCTGTTTATTTACACCCTCCTCACTCTTGACCTTGGGTAGATGAGCAGCTTGTGACACCAAGATAAATTAGTTTCAGGCAACTTGGTACAAAATCCATCTTTTGAATCAGTTCCCTGAATGCACAAATATCTACTCACACTATTTCTTTTTTCTTCTTCTTCTTTCCACCACATTGTACAGCTGCAGTTTCATTTGGTCTACCCTTGAGAACATTAGAGCAAAACATGTGCTAATTGCAGTTTTTTTTATACATATGCTAACTGCAGATAATATTCTTCAATAGCACCTGTACTTGCCCCTTTTATGTATGAAAGGAAGAATAATTATCAGAGAGAATGTTCTGGTTTGATTTATCATGGCTGTACTTGTGATTAAAGAACAATAGCAAGAAGTAGTTGGTCAGCAGCTGTACTTAGCACCATTTAGAAAGCCCAGGGTAAAGAATTACTGATAGTCAAGCTTAGTATGTAGAAAAACCTGCAGTTATCAGATGTTATGTTAAATTATCTGATATGTTTGGGCTGTTATAGGCCACTCCTGGCGTGTTTGCAATAGGTACGAGGACGTGCAGAGTTCCACTTCTCGAGTCTACACAGATTGGATCAAATAGTTGTTCTCAAGGTCCAGGAGTTAGGAGATGTTTCACGAGATCACCTCAACCACTCCCCCGTAACACGCCGATTGATCTAGATTATTGGTTTCCCAGACTCTCCCTGTTGTAAATACTGTGCTCATGAGATGGCTGAGAGGCTGCTTTACAAGGTATGGACGATCATTTTCTACAGAGTCAAAGGTTTGTTACTTTTATGATCAAATCAATCACAATCATTACTGAGCTGTTGGAACGACGAAACACTATTTCATGTTTTTCAAATGTGACTCGATGTGTGAAGGACACACACACATGCACACACACGCACACATTTACAATACTGCTTCAAGGATTAATGAATATTATGTTAGTAAGAAATCTCATCACATTATCCATGCAGATAAAGACAGAGTTTTAAACTCATGTTTAAAGAAGCACTCCACCCCTTTTACACATCAAGATCAGTTTAGTCTTTATCAGGGAGTCAGGGTTTATATTGGATTTAATGCATTAAGACAAAAAGGGATCTAAGGAAAGAGGCTACCATTATGGGAAATGTAGTTTCAAGTGGTTTTTGGAGCTTTACACACACTAACCATTAAAGTTGAACTAAAACATTGACACAAGTTCGGTGTGTTCACATGTCTTTCAAGGTAGCAATCACTAATACCCCCTCACTAGAAAAGGCGATAATAAAATAAATGTCAATACAAAGCCACCACAAACGTGCATTTAATGTTCACATCATCAATGTCTCCATGTCAGACAGGGTAAAGGAGAGGGAGACTACTTTTTGTCCTCCCTCCAGTCTTTATTTCAGGCTAATAGCACATTGCGGTTAAGGACCATTAGTCCGCTCCCTGGACTATAGCTGCACCTATTATAGTGCTACAGCATAGCTTTCTTCAATGGGCCAACCCTACTTTATCACTGCTTACCCAAGACCTTTCCCAGAAGGTCAGGCTTTTCTAATGACTCGTGACTTGAGTCATGAGGAGGAGAGGAAAAGTGAATGGGGGAAAAGTGCCTGTAGAGAGAGACAGAAGGAGACAGAGCAAGAATGAAAAGCAAGGAAGGAGGAAAAAAAATGAAGAGGGCAAGGAAAAGGTTAGTGGCGCTTGAGAAGGATAGATCACAGGGACAATAATGGGTCTAATGTGGATGCTGGTGGATAACTTGGGCTGTTTAAAAGTCATTCTGAAGGTTCTTGATTTAATCAGAGAGGCGTCCAGAAAGACATTTTAAATAATCCTAAACAGAGACTTAATTTGATCGAGTTAGACACTTTACATCCTCATTTCACGATTACACAAGCGGTGGCTTGACTTTGGCGATCGAACTAAGACCGAGCACGGATAATCTTGACAGAGGATAAGAGTAATGAGATGCATTATGTTGTGAAATGAACCTTTGAAATTGAAAACAATATTCTTCCAGTATGTTCATATTATTGGTGCGGTAAGATTTCCTATTGACTAATTTCCCATTATTGACTGATGGAGGAGGGGTTAGGAAATCTGAGTACCAGATATGCAGCTGAGGATACTTTTCATTTCCATGGTGTAAATTTGCTCTGTGTTCAAATCCTTCAACCTGATTAAATGGTCTGACCTGTGATTCAGTCAAATTCCTCTTTAATGAGCCTCACTGATTAATTTGCCAGGGAATCTATAAAAGTAAATGTGCAGAAATGTTTGGTACAATTTATTCTTTTCTTACTGACCCACTTACAGTTGGTTTCCCCAGGTGCTCTGCATTTGCGATGAGATGTGGTCAAAGGTCAATTCTTACAATTTTACAATAAAGTGCGGAGGAATTCACAAAGGGAAGTAGAAGATATAATTGCTGGAAAATGGTAACATACAAAAAGGACACGTTTAAAATGTAGGTTTTGAAGTAAAAGCGTGTTCAGATGAACAAGAAATAAAAATGTCTGAATGATCTGATCTGCCATGTTTGCCTGTTTCTCCTGGTGAGACACATCACACTTTCCTCTCTTTCTTCTCCTCTGACCAGTGGTTGAATATTTTTGAGAGCATTCCACATGGTGTCCTGGGTGCAGCTGCGTGAAGACTCAATTTGATGGCTAATAAAATGATTTCACAGCATCCACTCCTCCTATAAAAGCAGCATGGTTTATTTTTAATTGTCAACAAGTGAGCAGGACCAACCAAAAATAAGTTTTTTGGGGGGAAAAAATCTGTACTGGTGAACCTTACAACCCTGTACTCACATCATTGTGCATGCAGCATGTATTTAACCATGAATTCACCATGTATATAAATATGACATGGGGAATTTTTCTTCAGTGACAATGATGCAGGTGGTTTGTGGATTCAGTCCCATGATAAAGATGCTTGCTCTTCTAAAAGAAGCGATGTTGTTGTGGGCAAGACACCACAAATATCGGTTGAACATTAAATGCTGTATATGCAGTAATATCTGAGGATCGACAGGTTGTTTGTTTACAGTAAATTAAATATTTATTACAACTTTATGGTGTTAGCAAGTCTACCGTATATTTTGCTTGTACCAGCTTCATTACAAACCAAGCTGGGAACCATATGCATGTTAATATACTTTAAATTTATCAAAATGTATTGATAAAACTGGTATGAAATAATGGGCTGGCTTTTCTAAGTTGGTTATCTTGTATTGGTCACTGGCTTAAATGTGCTTGGTGCCTTTGACTGTCTGTAATTTGATGGTAAATGTGTTTTAATGGGACCACAGGTTGCATATATGTCTCATGTTAGAGATTCATGTTAGCTCTGTTAGCTTGAAACATATAATTTAACCATCCACGGAAGCTTTCACTTCTCCACTCCACTGAATGGATACAAACTGATGAAACATCTGATGGATCAATGAGGAGACTAACGTTCCTCCACTTAATACATTAAAATAAATGTAATATTCTCATCACATTTGGTTTCATGTTTGTTTGGCACACTTTTAATGATGTCATTTTGTTTTGTTGTCCTCTTCTGCATTGGTTTAATGGTAGCCGAGTGCAGAATGTGACACCAGGTGCATCTCGATGCGCCCAGCTATTCGAATAACAATGGTGAATGGAAACGGGCATTCATTTGCATTTTATTCGCCAACTTTATGGAAATTCTGTTAAATTTTTCACCACATTTGGATGGAAACTTGACTATCTGGACCTCCATGCACTCTTACACACTCAGCTTCACGTTGACAACATTAGGGGCCATTTCATGTAACCATATAAACAAGGATCGAGAACGGAACAGACATTCAAATGACACTCTATCAGGCCAGCACAGCCTGTCACTATTGTGCCATTGGGGAAACTGGGAATTCAAGAGGGAAAGGTCCAAAAGCAGACACTAGAGGAGGAGAGACTTGTGCAGGTCAATGATTTTATTAACACAAAGTCAAAGATCAAGGCTTATGGGATCTTGAGGGAGGTGAGGGTCAAAACCAGGCAAGTAATCCAGCACAGGCGAACAAAACCAAAGGAACAGGAAGAATCTAAAATCCAAGAAACGCTGGGAAATACTAAAGATGGGCTGGGACGCTTTTCACACGGTACAACAACTGATACTGAAACCGAGGCGCACACAGACTAAATATGCAAGGGAGGGCAGAATAACAAGGCACAGGTGAAAACTAATCAGGGACAGGTGAATGTAATCAGGGCAGAACAGACAATCAAAGCTGGCGGGAAACACAACAAAGGCAGGAGGTAAAGTTACAGACACAAAGAGGGGGGAGAATTAGAAAATAAAACAGGAAACAAGAGACCCCAAACCTTGACACAGCCAGCCAGGAGGCTTAAGCAGATACAATAGCCATGTGGGCATCAATATATGTATATGCGCGTACTGAAGCATCAGAAAGGTTTGATAGAAATGATAGTTTTCTTCTTCAGCTGGCGCTCTTTTAATTGAATTTTGCTCTCTTCTTCTTCAGTGGTATGATGATCAGCCAACGCCTACTCCTTATCTCGATGAAGCAGTGAATAGTAATGGAATAACTGATGAAAACAAGCTTTCTTTGGTCAATTTGCTTTAAATCTGCATTACATTTGGATGGAAACACAGCTAATGTAAGGCCTGGTTTAAGCAGCAAAGTATTTGGTCTTTGCTGGGTCAAGGCTACAGCAGGATTTTAAGAGGGCTTAAAGGTATGTTAGGTTAGCGAATTGTGATTCAAAGGCAGTTTAGGGTTAGAGAATGGGGACACCTCTCCGAGGGCTCAGTAGATTTATGATGGCCCAGGGTGCTACCCCACTGTGGAGCCTAATGACATAATTTAACATAAGTACTGGCCTTCCAATATTCGCCCAATTTGTGATGCATTTTAACATGTGTATTGATAGATAAGATGCATATTTTTATTTTATTGTACTGTATCTGGTCACAGCTCCAAAACGAGTCAATCAAGTTGTCAGGTTTTTGTGATGTTTGCTCTTATTATTATCATTATTATCATGAGATTAAATTGAAATAAAGTTAAATTAAGTACTTAATGATGATATCCATGCCAGATTTAAGCTTGGTTATTTTAGCTTGGAGCTCTGTGTGTATATATATATATATATATATAAAAAACAATAAAAATGTTAACAGTAAGTGTAAGAAATAATGCATGGTGGAAACCAAGGAGGAAGCTGAGAGAAGAAGAGGAAGCAGTGGAGATCCAACAGGGAGAAGAACACAGAGAAGGAGACGTTATCATATCAGAGAGTAAGAGATGAAGACAGAGCAGCAAAGGCAGGAGCCGAAAAGGCAGCAGACATAATTCATTGACCATAACTTTACAAATTTATTGAAGCCTGAAATAAACAGGTACTGTAACATGGCAGTACAAGGTTTTGGCATATTCAAAGTTTAAAAAGTATACTTTTTGAAAGTTTTGAAACCTCAAATATAATATTGATAGAACTGAATTAATAATCATAACTGACTATTGGAGCTTGGAGTAGAACTACAGCTGTTTTATGTTGAAAGGACTTCAGTTGGCATCTGATCAAAATGCTTCCGCCTCTTTGTAAAGTTATTCCAGACATATCCAACAGGAAGGCAATGACCTTGGGGCAGACCCACATGCAATCCCTACACAATAATGGAGGGAATACATATCCCGTCCCAGCCTGGGAACACCCAAGGATCTCCTTGGTGGGGGACGTAGCTGGAGAGAAGGACATCTGGGTTTCTTTGCTCAGCTTGCTGCCACCACAACACAGATAAGCAGTGGAAAATGAATGGATGGAAAACAGAATATGTTACGTAGAAAATATGAGTAATGCCAGACAGTTTTCTGGGTGAGCTTATCAGCCATTAAGCATTGGTCCACAATGTCTCATAACCTCCACATTTGGGGTGCACTGGGCACAAATGGTTTAACAAATAGAAGACAGATAAGCAAAGGAAAGATGTATGAGAAAAGTGTCATTGTAGGAACATTGCCTCCACAGGTACAGGACACAGTGACTTGATAATGTCAGCCAGTGATTGGAAAGTAATTGCTTTCTAATGACTTTCAGTTTTTCCCTGGTATGTCATCTGTTGCCTTTCTGTATGAGATAGCATGTTGATGTGAAGACCCGCTCTCACTGAAATAATGGACACATAATTTTGACTAATCTGTGGCGATGCAAGCTCTGGCTCAAATTATTTTTTCTATATATATTTCTAGGCCAAGTTGTGCGGTTTTGGAGCATTATCGCCAAAACTGTGGGGTTGGGCCAATGAAAATAAAATTGTGCATTTTGTAACAGTGAATTGAAAATGTTGTATCAGGTGTCAGTCAGGTAAAAGTATGCCAAAGTTACACGGAAGTTAAACTTGTCAAACTTTAAAGGAATAGTTTGACAGTTTGGGGAAATACACTTATTTACCTTCTTGCTAAAAGTTAGATGTGAGGATACCACACTCATATCTGTCTGTTCGATAAACGGCTAAAGCGTGTGTTAGCTTAGCTTAGCATAAATACTGAAACGGGGTACATTTCAGTTCTTGTATGGTATGTAGAGATATAGCATGTTTATTGGCGCAGTGACCTTTAGAGGTGCTGGTGAACGATTTTGCTAACTTTGGACAAAGCAATTTCTAGCCGTTCCCCCTGTTTCTAGTTTCTATGCTAAGCTAAGCTAAATTAAGCTAAGCTAAGCTAAGCTAAGCTAAACAGCTGATGTCTGTAGCTTCAGATTTACTGTACAAACATGAGAGTGGTCTCTATTTTTTTTTTAATCTAACTCTCAGCAACATATTTCACAAACTATTTCTATAAAACAATAAATACACATGCACATAAAATTTTAATTTATCACGGGATACCCTTCATATTGTCAAAAGAATCTGCAGGATATCTAAATCCATATCTAAATAATGAAACTGCAACTAGTTTGGGGATTTTTAGGAACAGTGTGCACCCAAAAATCCAACCAAATCCTGCCCAAGGTTTTCCAATTTGTTGTTCTTGTTCTCTTGAAAATTGTGATATTAAAGTATTTCCTACAGATCCAGAGCAATAACTACAATTTAAAACTACTAAAGTGTGGCTGCACCATCTGTACCCTGCCTTACTAATCAGATTTAAACTCACCTACACAGCGTAGTATACACAACCATGCAAATATGCTGCTTTCTGAAAGCATAGGAAAGTTGCAGATTTGGACCTTTTTATTTATTAACCTTGAATATTTCATTGACCAACAAGCAAGTCAAATGTTACTCTAACATTTCTGTTTCTGTATTATGATTTTTGTACGTATCATTCTGTCCAGACTCATTTCTGATCAGCCCAGCAGGATCGTGGGGAGTTCTGTATCTCACAGGGGGCACGGCAGTGCAGACATTATTTTGTTGGTCCAATTCTGGAATTGTTTATTTCTTTTCCTTCTCCCGGCCAGAGGGCAATGTAATGCACCCAATACTCTATATCCAGAAACTGATACAAAAACAGTTGCTGCAGAGTCCAATACATGTGAGGTGCACTGGTGCCTTAAACTACAAAATAAAACCACCAGTTCATGAAAGCATCAAATTGAAATATAAAACCCAATAGGGAAAAAGCAATAGCACAACATGAATGTTCACATAACATCAAAGGAAGTCATATTTGAAAAACTGATAACGGTGAATGATGTTTTCATGTTCAAAAAAAGGACTGTGACAGGAACGACGAAAATAACCAAACTTTGGAAGGAAACAGCATCCTCATAAACACCCCGTCTGTCCTTGTGGAGTCGTGTTTGTACCAACAAAGATTTTGTGAAACGGATGTGTGCGTGCGCACATGTACTGGCACATCATTTGTGCAATGCTTTGGCACACAAGCTGATTAAAGATTGAATGAGGAAGTTGATTTCTACCCCACAGTGGACCAACAATGTGCAGGATTAATCAGGCCCGGCTCCTATCCGCGCAGGTTAATTAGGGTTAAATGATAATTAGGACACCATTAAAAAGGCAAACAACCACAGAGGACCCTTAATCCACACAATGCTGTGCTGCTGCATGAAGGTTTATTTGTTTGTAGAGGGATGTGTGTATGGACAAAAGGTGTTTGTGCATCCAGTTGTTGTCATGGATGTTTGTGGATGTGATATATCTCCACATATGAATTTGTCTGCGTGAATTGAAAACGACTTTCTTTTCAGCTTGAATTTCCTCCTTTGTGGAGGCTTGACTATTGGTTTTTCTAACTTTGCAGAGATGAAGGTCATGGCACACCGCACAATTCTTACTTCTAAACTATTAAATGACGATTAGGGATTCATTCAAGTCCAAGCCAAGGTTAAAATATCTCAGCAATAGTCACAAGTTATCAGAGAAAAAAACATGCATATGTAACATGTTTTTTTTTACAGCATACATGCCACATCGTGTTATCCGCAGCCGTGCTGAAGCACTCCTGAAAAGTTCACCACAGTGAAAATAGAATTATGACTAACACCCACAATGCCTTGCACCATTACTGATGCGATGTAAATATGCCGGAGTTGACCTGGATCATCCTCTTTGTCCTTTCTCAGATACAACAATTTGCTCCCATTTTGTGCTCGCAAATGTGACACCAGGATGTTGCAGTGACAAATTGGAATTGATTGGAGCCTTGGCTAAAATGTCTCAGGTTGTGACCCCTGAAGCTCAAAAGCATTTTCCATATTAGTATTCTGCACCTCACAGCTCCTACCTGGCAGCTAAGGTTTTAGAGCATGAATAGAATCAAATTGCATTACAGTATCTTTTCACTTTCCTTTAGTTCATGCCACTATTTTAGCTGATAGCATTTCTTTTCAATTATTATTACTATTATTATTATTAGTAGTAGTAGTAGTATTCTGATCAGATCAGCTATCTCCACTCAGGCTGATCAGATCAGATCAGCCTGAGTGGAGATAGCTAGTTGTCTGTCCTCCTCTTCATCGATGAATACCATAATGTTTCATTCAACACAATAACACATATGATGGCCACTGAATAATCTGCGTCACAGATCTCATATTTGAATCCCTCAATAATGACGGAGCCTTTCATACTGTGATGACGGATAGGACACTGCAGTATCTCCTTCGTGCTAGGAAGGAGAGGGTGACGTGAGCGGGGTTGCAATCAACAACTACACCACTAGATGCCACTAAAACCTTCACACTGTTTTTTTTTTTTAATGATGATTACAGCCTGTGGCCTTGACAGGGCGTAGCAGTGATGGTGGTGGTTTGTAATCCTCTTTAGAGTCCCCCAGATCTCCAGGGCATGAGCTGAACTCCTTTCCTCTCCAGCATCCAGATGTACGCTAGGTAAATTTATCAGCACAAAACACCCTGAGCATGCCTGAACGAAAGCGGGAGCTTAGCACTGATAGTACGGCTGTACAGTAGCAGTGGGCATTTTATTCCATCCTATTTTTTATTTTATTTTATTTCTTTCTTGGAAGGTTACATCTGAGGGCCTCCTGTGATCTGACTGCAGCCGGACTGAGTAATTCCTGAGCTGCGATAAGGGCTTGGATAAGCATAATGACGTTTGGAGGTGTGAAGTTTTTGCTCCCTTTGAATGGATATGGTGATTTTCTCCTTACACCTCTGTGCTTATTTAGAGCTCAGACTGTGGCCTGGAATTTCAATGGAGGTTCTAATTCACAGACAGGTTTTTCTCGTGTGTGTCTGTGTGTGAGGGCGTGCGTGTCGGTGTGTGACCTGCATTTTTTTTTTTCCTCTGGTTTTTACCACCCAGCACGTCGAGCTCCCTCCTGATGAGGGTTGAACAGGCAGTGTGTCTTTCCTTGGTGGAGTTGAGGCAGTCACTCTTTTTATCTGCTTATCCAAGCAGCTGTTTCAGCACTAGAGGTGTACAATATGTATATTATGGGAGTTCATATGCATTTTTCAAGGTTGAATCCTAACACCGTTGGTAATCCTCTGAATCTAGAGCCATAATCAGAATTATCAAAATTGTGTTTGTCCAATACTAAAACAAAACCAGTGATATTCCCATCAGCCTCAACTGTATATTGTGTTTGCTGTTAAATAGCAAATATTAGCATGCTATTCAGACCAAATCAGGCATTGTAGCTGCTGCAGGATTGTGTAGCGGTGTGTGGGGGGGTGGAGGGTTGAGGGATTTTGCAGCATAGGCTTCAAGCTAAACACAGAAGCTGGTACATGAAATAAACCAAGCCAGAACACAACAGGGAGATAGTTTAGTCCGTGAACTCCACCTGGATAGAGCTCAGTTTCAGTGACATATCAGGCCAACTGTTGAGGGGTTTGACCAGTCTGATTGTTGGATTGCTCACCGAAGCATGATGTCAGGTTGAATCTGGCTCCTCATGCGGCCCACACCACTGCAGCCAAAACACACTACTCCTGTTCAAATTAATGGAAAAAAACTTGCCGGATGTTGTCTGAAACCGGCCTAAAACTGTCCATCAGCTTGTTGGCATCATCTTTTCAAGTAAGTTAGAATCTTGTGTGTAGGCCTTTATGAATGCCATTATTATAAGTGAATAGCATACAATCTGTTGAACACCTCATGTAGAACAGGGCCACAAAGACAGCAACATTTTTGACAGCCAAAGTTTGGACCATTTCAGTGGAATTCGCCACAATCAGTGGAAGTGAAGTAAATTAGCAGAATGCTCTGTGGAGTTTGACTTTAGTGAAATTTGACATGCAAATTGCACGACCATCATCTCCACAGTGCTGACCTTTGATGGAATGGAGATAATTGGAGACTACATAATAGAGGACGCTATCATTGCATGAGTCACACGTCACTGTGTCACCATGGCGTTGCATGCTATTTCATATGGATAAAGTTCACTGTGTGGTGCTGTGCAGCTACTCAGTTGAAGTCTAATGAGGGATGGACTTGCTCTACAATTATCTCTCTGCATATGATAAGCAACCAACTGAAACTGCAGACTATTTAGATCAATATCTAGTAACAGAAAATGCACCAAATATATTCAGCAAAAGCTTTTCAGGATTATTTCATCCTTTCAACTTTGACTACAATAATGCATGAGTCTGTCCCTCAGGAAAATACACCATTAACCTAATACTATAGAGCCCAGCCTTTTTAGGATTTTTGAAAAATTAAAGTATATATTTGTGAACCAGTTACATTTTCCGAAGGAATAAATGGGCTTGAGGTTGAGTGTCAGTATTGAGGGACAGACTAATGCATTATTGGAGTGAGTCTTCTTCACAGAAATAAAAAGAAAATAGCATATTGCTGGTCTTATCCTTGAACAGAGCAGGATTTGCCAAATAGCATTTATCTTGTGCAACATCTGTATTCTCATTTCAGTAAATCTGTGCACACTGTGGCACACTGCGAAGATCAAAGCCTAATGTGGAGATACCTTTTTGGGGGGGCTTTCATTTTACCAATGTAAACCCACCATATTTCATTTTGAAGTATACTTCAGAGCTTACATGTGGATGCCGGGGTGTTAGTGGGGCTGATGAGTCCTAGAACGGTGTGCAGCAGTAGTCATAGCAGCAGCGGTCGCAATCTGAGCAGCGACTGGCCGACTGTGTGAGTGATTTACTCCTGCTACTGTATTATAGGGGGATGTTGGATCTGTGTAACAGTGAGCCCAGTGTGTTGTGCATTGAAATGACTCAAGCTGTCTGCATAAACTATACCTTCACAAGCCTTTTTTTAAAAGGCATTATGACTGAAATGTATCATATTGCACCAGAGCAACACAATAGGTATTGTAGTATTCTTTGAGAAATAATAAGAAAACCACACCTGCAACAGCACCACAGGTTTGATCTGATTCTTTTTTTATTGCATCTTTTAGGAGTCCAATGTACCCCTCCTAAGAAGTCCCATTGCAGCTTGTAAACCCTGGAGTCACATGGCTTTCATAGACGAAATAACCTGAAGTTGATAAAACATCTGGAGCAAATGAAAGAAGAAAAGGAGGGGAGAGGCAACAGAAGCAATTTTATCGCTGAAGTGCAAAGAAAAAAACACAATTACTGGGGGAGGAGGGCTGGAGAGCAGTTGAGTGATGTGCATGACTGAGGATGTTTGGCCCCGTCTGCATTGAGTGAGGTTGAGGTTGAACCGCACAGGGCTGATTACTGCAACAGAAAATATATTGAACGGCCTTTCACAACAAGCAGCTATTGAAATTGTCAATTCCACTTATAGGAGCAAAATCATGCTAAATGGTCCTCGAGCAAACATGCAATTTGACTTCCTTGTATGTCAGGCTTGTAACATGAAAGTGTGCATGTCATCTGGGCGTTCTGTGGCTTGCACGGTGAGGACCGCTGACATTCAAGGCGGCAAAATGGAAATATGTAATTGCTACAGGACTTTAGGTAGGATTGGTTTTGAAGGTGTGTGTATGTGCAGCGTAGGAAAGTAGCGTGAAAGAGATCACGGAGTGGAGGAAAACCTCAAAAACACAGAATGCAAACAATAAACCAGCATATGTTTTATACAGCTTGTGTTTGTACCTTCAAACTAAAGTCGTATAAAACATACAATGCAGGAAACGTAGTGAGAAAATTCATGAATTCAGCCGTAGGATGAATAAATGTCTGCTTACGAATTCCAGCGCATTTTATTTCATGTATTTCTATTTTACGATACAGCTGCTCAAATGTTCACTTTAGTGTGCTGAAGGGCTTGGGCAAGAATACTTATGTAGTAACATGTTTCATTCAAACATTTGATCCCTCAGTCAATGCGGCCCATACATTTAACGATAAATTAAAGATGGAATCCCTTCGATGGTCTCGGTTGGACCTTTGGTCAGTTGTCATTCATCCCTGTCAACATTTTGTGTTACATGGCTTGGCAAGTTAATTGGAGTCAGGCGAAGTTCAAAAGGTTGCTGAAAAACACTGTAGCGGCTGACATCAGCTGCCCTCGGCGGGTCGTGTTCCTCAGCCCTCTCAGGGGGAGAAAGGACACATAAAAATCTCTTCCATCACGCGCAGAAAAATGTCAACTTCTGCCACAGTTTGATATCACGCAAGATCCTGCTCCAAATCTCAAACTTATTACCGTGCTTAGCGGGGAGTTACAGTTTTCTTTGCGTAGATTTGATTTTTCTGGAGCCTCAGTTGTCCTCAGTTGTTTATTTATTTTTTTGGTGAACGGATTGTCATGCTTTCCCAGAATATAAATCATTCCAGCATTTTTAAGCTTTTTCTCTAAATTAGACCAGAGGCCAAACTGGCTGCGTTTGCTGTCTGAATCGCTTTGCTTTGATTCACCTCATTCACAGCATCCACTCAGAGTGCATTGAATGCCCTGAAGTATTGATTGAATTAGACAAAGAACCCTCATGAGGAGAAAAAAAGACTGAATGCAATCATATTCCCATTAGTGCCAGACAGGATGAGGGAAGCACGTGCTGGCCTTTTCTTCTAGCCTTATTCTTATTCAACATTAATTACTGTTCATTTCACACATTCTGTTTCGTGCACTCTCCCCACTTTCCTGCTCCACGCACCATTTTCAGCCCCGGCTCATCAGGTTGCTTTCTCCCTGCTCGTTTGAATTAAACACCAAATAAGGTATCAGCAGTGGTCAGAAGATTGTTAGTCTTTTTGAAGCCCGCAATTTCGAGGGTAAGTCAGAAATGAAATTCATAAGGCTGAGATTTGAATTTGATGTCTGCTGTGCACATAAATCAAACATTGCAGAGTGAGAGTGTTTTTACATTGAAGAAGACTACTGTGAGAAATACATTGTGCTTACGTAGGGATAGAGAGAATTGTGTCCTTTTGTTCTGCCAGTGGCACCTAAAGCTTTTGTCTCAGAACAATTGTCTGACTGTGTTTTCATCACTGTCATAAACTCTCCGGATTTCACTTTTCTGTCTTCACATGTGCAAAGACAGAAGCTGAAGACTTCATATTCCAAATGCTGCTGCAGAACTCTTCGGCTTGTTGGGGTAACCTTGATGGAGTGCTGATGTGCTTGAGGTTTATTCAGCAGAGAGAGAGAGAGAGAGAGAGAGAGAGAGAGAGGGCTGAGGTGGAAACCAGCCTGAATGGGGATAATACAAAAAAACGGAGGTGTTAAAATGGAAGCCTGATTTTGAAGAGTCGAAGAGAAAATTG
Source organism: Argyrosomus regius (assembly GCA_946959425.1). Lineage (NCBI taxonomy): Eukaryota > Metazoa > Chordata > Actinopteri > Sciaenidae > Argyrosomus > Argyrosomus regius. Next base: position 20,189,236 of record OX336898.1, on the reverse strand, counting down.
TTGACACAGTCCAGAAATGTGCTGCTTCCATCAAAAATTAACTTATTTCATGGTGCAACAGTTACTCTAAGTTACTCTACTGGAAGTTGGATGGCACTAGTTAAAGGGAAACTCCACAGATTTTCACATCAAAGTCCGTTTACAGCTCTTCATACTACTGAATATGTGAAATTTTTTGGCTACAGAGGAAGCTGTGAGAAATCTGATAAAGCTGAAATGAAAAAATCGGAGGGTGAAAAGTTAGGACTGAGGCTGCTTCTAACACGACATATCCAGATCTGCTGGTCTCTGACAGTTGAGTTCGGCTGTTCTTGATAATTCAGACATCAGGTTGCGATAAGGAAGATGAATGTGAGGAATGAAAAAGACAATATCTGTACAGTGACCACACATCCAGGTGTCCAGAGTCCTGACAAACACCTGTAAGCTACCAAATTGTTCTGGTTTTCACCACAAATAACTATGATATTGCAATTACATAGATGTTTTTCATGTTCAGTCTAAGTCAGGTAATTAATACCTCACAACAAACAGTGTACCACACACCTGAATTCAACACTAATTCGTCTGTATGAGTGTCAATAAAGCAACAACTCAGAGACTGACAAAATCAGCGTCAACGTAGAAGTCTAACTGCAGTTCCGTGAATGCGCAATTGAGTCTGGCTACAAAATTCTCGATATATTAAAATGTCTTCACTGTAGAAATAAAAAGTTATAACTCACCTGTTCAAATTATATCAAGGATTAAAGTTATGTATAATTTGTGGTTTGATTGACAGGTGGGTGCCGCTACAGGTTGCTTGTTTGTGCAACCAGGCTTCATTCAGCCCGCCTCAGCGAGAAAAGTCATAAATCCATTGTCAGTTATGCAACAATATCTATTCAAAGTTTGTCACCATGAACTATAAGTGAAGTGAAGCTATAGCAACAAAGCTCTTTAGTTTTATTGCTTCATGAATTCAAAATGGAAATCTTTTATTTCTCTTTTCAAAAGTTACATTGTCTTGTTTCAAGGCCTACAAATCATAACAGTCACTTTTTGAATGTTTGGAAATCTGCATTGTTTTACATATTTGTGGCGTTCTCCTCTTTTACTGGCACACACGCCTCATTTTGTAGAAACTCACTGAAACATGATACCCCACAGGCTTTTGAATGTAAATTTAAATTTAGATGAAGATTATGGAATTGTGGCAACATTTTGGACCAGTTTTAGACTCCAGGCAACTATTTACCAGCAGTTGTACTTTGGTGTGAGCTGTCAATCATAACATTTCCATTTTTGGAATACATTTATTTTTTTTAAAAATTGATTTGCATGCTTGGAGTGTTGTGAACTTCAGCCAACTTCAGGTTCATTTGCTGTAGGCCTGTAAAACTTTAAAACCAGACAAACCAACATTGCCAAAATGAAAATATCCTTCAACTGCTGGAAACTTGGCATTGCAGGTGCTAGAGAAGCTAATGGATATGGCAACGCTGTTGTTTGAAGATTTATCTTCATCAGTCATTTATCTAATCATGGGTAGGTTAGGTCCACATCTAAATTGTAGGAAGAGAACTGTCAATCATCTATTGAATGGCCTACTTAACTCTTAAATGCACTCTTCAAGCCTTTGCTTTTCATGCTGCTATTCATAAGAAGTAAGTGTTTATAAAATAGCCACTCGATGCAAAGCGTACAAAGGTTTTTCCTTTCTTTGTGGAGGTAAGTCAGAGATGAAGTGCAATACTCAACACGCAGCATCTAGCTTGGAATGACATTGAACCAAACACATTGCCTTTCTACAAAAGCTTCAAGGATACACCACAGTGCTGTGATAACCCTTCGACTTGACAGTTTGCAAACACCTGTCTCCTGATGGACCACTCGCTTGTTGTAATTTAGCGAGCGAGTAACCGACATCTATAACCCCTACACGGGAACAAGAAGAAGAAGCTAACCACCTTCAAAATAGATTTTGTGTGCTTTGTTTTTTTCTGGGTTTACCTTCATTATCATCGCCACGAGGCTTTTCATCTCGGGAATGAAACATCTGCTGTTTTGGCTTTTCGTTCAACTGACAATTATCCACGCAAAGATATTGTGTACAAACATTTTTCATACTAATCCTTTTCCCCATCATTGCACATTTATCATTCCTCCGAGTCCATTGGTGCAATATTTCAGCGTGATGCCAAAAATGTCAGTAACATAATGCATGTGTGAGTCTGATTGTTTTATTTTTCTTTATAAATGAACTGTTTGGCACTCTTCCACCATTTAAAATGGCTCTGATGCTTTGTGCAACATTTTTTATGGTAAACAACATTATGATTTGCAGCAGACTTTAATGACTGGGAGCTCCATAACAGTAAAACTAAGACTGGCATGAGAAAAGAAGGACAGGCCTGAGATTACATCATTAGCTTGTGTGACTCAAGGAACGAGGAAAAAAAAACACTAATCTGCAATATATCCCATTTTCATTTTACTGTGTGAGCAGATGCCACTTTCAGAGGATGATGTGTGCATAAAGCGCACACTGTTTTTTCAAATATTCTAATTTTTGAAGACGAACTATTCGTGATGAAGATACGTTCAACATACTTAGTCTATTCTTTGGGACGGAAGAAGAAAACTGTTGCTTTAAGTGTTGATAAGAGCAGAATTACTTTTCTTTTGTGAATTTCTCTGTACTTGAGAAGTGTGTGACTTCTCTTAATGAACACAGCTTAGGCCCAACACAGCGGGGAAGCACCGGGCAGACGCTCTTTGAAGAGGTTTTTACTTAAGAACTTGCATTACTGTCTTGCCTACAGCAGGGAGGGACAGAAAACATGAGATATCACATTCCAGTGTATTCTGGTGACTAGATGATTGCTCTTTGAAATGTTTAAAGGATCACTGTGTTGGACATCTAGTGGTGTAGTTGTAGATTACAACCCGTCGCTTCGACACCTCGCACAGCTCTGATTCTGGCACGACAACAGCTCCGCTCTCCGTGAGCAATGCCCCTGCCCTAGTCCTAAAAATCTCATCTTCCTGGTGGTCCTTACACTAACAAAGTGAGCTAACATTAGCTAACAGCAGCTATATTTTACAGCAGTTTACTTTACTGTCCCTCGGGAAACTCTGAGGGACACATCTGGAGATCTAAATCGCCTGGAGTTTCACCAAAATAAGTGAAATAGTTGGTAGAGTTGGTGGTGATAGGGGGTACAGAGCGGGAATGAAAGAGACATCATTCACATGATTACAAGTCAGAGAAGCATGATGAGAAAAATGCTTTAAAATCTGTTATTTTATGGTCACAAAGTTACACAGTGTTGCTCTTCATGTTGCGAGGGAAACCACTTTCAGATTCATTCAATCAGATTCAACAAGCAATCACGGACTTTTATCCTGTGTTCTTTTCTTCCTTCTCCAATTTTCTTTTCTTCAGCCCTTGAGTGCAGGTCCCGAGTTTTCTTTTAGGAGCCACTTGTACAATTCTAAATGGAGATTTATTGCCGCAGTAACCAGGAGAATCATGTTCATCCAGTGTTACCGACAATGCTGCTGCTGCTGCGTTACAACGACTACACAGCAAGTCAAATGTCAAAATTATTTTCATCTTATGTTCTTTGCATATTATCTCACATACACTGATTGTGTGTCTACCCTAGCAGTTGTGGTCCTAAATAACGGCATAGAGTGTTAATACCAGCGGCCTGCCCTGACTCAGAAGCCCATTTAAGTGTGTGCCAGGTGGTTGTGTAGCACAGAACGTTTGTCTTTCTACACATTAAACAAATCTCTTAAATTACCCATGAGTAAGAAATACTGAGAAGGTAACGGTTTACTGTGACAGGTGGCAGAAATGTGGACCCAAAGACAAACACGCGCAGACATTAAGGGAGGATAATTTAAGGCAGACATATTAAGAAGGTGAAGCACAGGTGTAGCTAATAACAGTTAAGATAGCTGCAGTGCATTTAGGTGACCACGTTCCAGGGCTTTGATGTTGCATATGTGAGCTTACCGGTACATTTCAATGGAACGCAGCCATCGCTAATGTTCTTAGTTACACCGGTGCTTATGCTGCTACAACAAGTGCGCTGCGAAACGAGGCCAGTGGACAGGTTTTTGAGAGGCGTTACTGTAAGATGTGCACACATGAGCGGGGTGGAAAAAAAAACCCCAAAAATATCTGAGAGTTTACAAGGAGGCCAACATTAAACAGCACGAAATGCAAAAGAAATGAAGAGTGTTCAATATTAATGTTGCCAGATCGAGCTGTTTTCCTACCCAATTAGGCTACTTTTTATTTGACTAGGTTAATAAAAATGGTTTTGGGGGCGGCTTGAGATCATTTGGGCTACTTTTTGTACCATTTGGATGATTCCCCCCTGATGAAACGTTAGGCTTTATTCCAATGAATCAGCCCCTCCTCTCCTCCAATTAGTATAATTTAGATTGCCAGGGCACGGAGTTCAATGGGCTCAGCACACAGTGACTGCTATGACAGAAAACATTTATTACAGCTAAGCTGAAACTTGTTTTTTTCCTTTTTAAATTAATGTTCAGTCCGCTCTGTTATAAACGCCTTGAAATTTGCACAGCTGTTCATGTAAGGGAAGATTTACCACTGAATGTAATCTAGAAGACAATATTTTATTTATTATTGTAACACTGGGCATAGTGTATATAAAAGCTGCCATCTCTCACGGGAATTGTCGGAGCTATCAATGTGTTGTAAGCTTGGGAAATACAAGAATGAGTGCTGCATACAACTAGTAGAAGAAATGTTTCTTCATTTCTAAATGCTGAAAATGTGTTAAAATAAACCGTTGCGTGCCCAATATGCAAACAGGAAACAGGAAACTAAAATCACTTTATTAAAAAAAGGTGGAATAGCAGGTTCTTTAAGGTCAGGGTGACTGGGGATCTGTGATGAAGAGCCGTGCAGCGAGGTGCAGGGCTGGTCGGTGGCAAAAATCCAAGAAACAGAGAGGACGAGACCGGGCTGGATGTGACAGTGGTGGCAGGCCAAAATCCTGAGGCACAGCAAAAAATAGGACGATCGCAAAAAAAAAAAAAGGCAGAATTCAAGAGGTTACTACTAGGGAGACAGAACAACCTGGTCTGGTTTGGAAGGTTGAACAGGTCTTTAATCCTGTGCAGGTTGATTTGATGATGGGATTAAGGGAGCAGCAGCGTTTAGGCAGGTGAGAGGGAAACTGGAGGCCACGCCCAGAGAGAGAGAGACAAGACACATGACATTAAGAGGAGCTAAAAGAAATGGGCAAAGCCTCCAGCCACCCCTGCTGCGGACGCATCCTCAATTCTTTGTAAATGGGAAACCCATTTGCAGGCACCAGAGGGACAGATAAGAGAGTCCAAGGCTAAAGAGGTCGATGACAGTAACAGTAATGGACAACATGTTGTAAGGAGTCAAGAGTGTATTAAGGTGCTATCTAAATGAACTGGTACGAGTGAGGGAGAGTGGACTGACAGCTGAGAGAGAGAGAGCTTGAGCCACCGATTATTTATAGAAAACGTTGGTCCTGTGACCATGAATATTTAAAGCTCCTACATCGTCCACCTACATAAGCATTTATTTTGTCCTCATTAGACCTCGATCCTCTCAGGACAGCCGGGTGTGTACAGATTGAGTTTGATTGACATGTCTGTCGCTACCCTTGTCTAGTTGCGTTAGGGTGTGGGCAAATTACACCTTTATCATTATTATTAGTACATAGTTTGATGACATTGTGCAATTTCCTGCACGCACACTGCGGCTGCACTCGACTTCAACCTGAGCTGCGGTTTAATCAGCCAGATTACTGTGACATTTACACACCTGTGTGACGATGCAGTCACCTTTAATCACCCTGGGAGTTTTGATCACGTTTAATTTTGTGTTTTGCTGTCTAAAAAAGTCGTGACTCAAAACAGTTTCACACGTTAAAAAAAAACCTCTAAATTGCCGGATGATTTATTATTTGACTGTAAGACTTTTATCACACAGTTACCATGACAGACTGTGATAGATTTTAACTCGTACAGACATAAACTATCATTGGAGACATTACTGTCTTCACCTAATTTTAAAGATGCCTCAGGTAGAAAAGTGGCTCATCTCACTGCACTCTCCCCTTCGCCCAAGTGTCAGAGCTTTCAGCTCTATCAACCCCTGATGGGTCTTATAATGTAATTTCTCACAAGGTAAAAGCTCATAATGCATCCTCATATTCGCTGAGGTCAGTTTAACACAATAGGGTTTTTCATTTGCACCCCTCGCTGTTTGGTCTCGGTAATAGCATCTGAAACTGCACACGATGGAGCCATATTGAGTAGTTCTTCATGTGCAGGCGATGACTTTGGGTTATTCTCTTCATTTAAGTCTGATGTTACAAAAGGATATTTACAGCAATTCACTATTTTATTACACAGCCCACCCAAAGTCACAGAGGTTACTGTTATCGTTTGCTATACACAGGTATCATAACATGATATTAAATGACGTCAAACTGGAATGTTATGGGTTTAGACTTTTCCTGTTTTAGATCTCCAGATGTGCTCCTCAATAAACCCGTTTATGATTAAAAAGCTGTTGATTGTTTTAGACGTATAGAGTATAGAAACACGTCGAAGAGAGTGAGTCATAAAGCTGAATGCAAACGACAGGCGACAAAATTACCATTTTATGATGTGAGACTTCCCACAGCCACACGCCATGAGTGGTTCAGGGAAAAGGGTCCATTAAAACATCTAAATTAAAGTCATATTTTGCAGAAATAATGTTACTGTAGTTCCAACCTGAGCTAAATCTGTGTTGTGAGGCTCCACAGACACATTTTTGTTTCCATACTGTTGTTTTCTATCATCCGCCGCGGGTATAATCCTGTGACAGTGATGGCTGACAGTGATGGATTGGCATGGACAGATTAAACACTAGCTGTCAGACAGTCTCTCTCCTCTGCAGAAGAGCACTCTGCCTCTCTGCCTGAGTCGATTCCACAGGTTAAAAAGAATCAAACCTCTAATTGACTTCACTTAGTGCGGGGACATGTTCAGACTGTGTTTGATCATTAGGAGGCGGACAAAGCTCTGATGCGTGGAGACTTACAGTGCAGCAAAGCTAGGGTTCAGAAAGAGGTCATTCTCAGGGCCCATGCCGTTGCCTAACAGCTGGCCAACTGTGACAAGCTGTTCAAAGAGAATCATGCAGTCAATTTACCTTTCAAACTTTCTATATGTATAATTACTGGAAGACTGTGTTGCAGTAGAATAACGTGGAGTGGAGTAGCATGTAGTGGGCACAAAGACAGGAAGCTATTGTTAGTTATTTAATTTAAGATTTGAGGTTATCAAATAATAATGCACCATGCTGGAGGGACGGTCTGCATCCACAGTGTGATATATGAACTTTCTAGGCCAAATCATACTATTTTTATTTCAGAATTATGATAATTGGTAATAATTAAACCATTTGGGAAAATACTCCAGCTACAGGACAGAAAAATAATAATTCTCAAGATGAACATGATGAACCACATCCACATAATAAAATAACACAGTGTTTTCCTGGAAGAAATGTATTTTCATTTCTCATTTTTATGATGTTGTAAGTGTATCTTGAAGGAATAGTACAACATTTTGGGAAATACACTTTTGATCTCTTGCAGAGTGAGTTGAGAAGATCGATACAAAAAGGAGAGACTAACCTTGCTCAGTCTAAGGAGGTAACAAAATATGCCTACCTGCACCTCCTGTTTTCAGTCTGTATACTGGCTGCTGGCTTCACATTTATTATAAAGACATGAAACATAAGGATGAAGAATATTCTTTAGCTTTTGAGGCAATTTCCTCAAGAATACTTGACAATGTCCTCAGTGAAGTATAATGTGCCAGCCTAACAGACAGCAAAAATCCTGATCTCCCACAGAGTAAATAATAATACATAGCTTCAAGGCAGAAAGGAACAGATTCTGTAGATATGTTGAGATGCCTGCCAAAGCGGCGAAACAATATGGCGGGACAAACGGCTAAGCACCAAAACGACACTGAGCCTTGCAAACAGCCAAACATTTTTATATACAGTAGCTTGGAGACAGCTTAAAGAATGCTAAGCAATAAGCATTGTCTGCCAGGAGGCAAAGCTGCTGTGCAAGTGGCAGTCAGACAAGTAGCTGTTGATCCTTTTAGGCAGCAAAGTGTCTTGACTTGTCATTTCGCTGCCCAGTGCACTGCCCCAGCATGCTTTGCAGCCTGGAAATGTCGTGACCATTATCTGGTATTCTTTAAGCTGTGCAGAAGCTATCCGCTGTTACACAGGTCTCTGTATGACTGCAAGAGTGCCTTTAAGACGTACAGCGCTCCTAGGAATTTAAACCACAGCATGATTAAGAGGGTGACTTAGAATTATACATTCCCCCAAAAATCACATTATTTATATTGGTAATTTAATTGTACTGCTTTTATATGAAGCATACTTTTTATGTTCCAAAAAGAAACTGTGAGATGGTGAACAATGGGAGAGTTTCACATTGATTGTCGTGGTTATTAGCCAAAAAACTGTTTTATTTACACCACATTTGGTGACAGTATCACATCTCTGGTGTCAGTGAGATAGGTGAGAATTCGCTGCTGAAAAAAATTACTAATAATTGCACAACTTTTCTCTTTTTTTTGCTCGTTATTCCCACTCTCGCAGAGACACAGTGTGGCACAAGACAAAAATAATACCAAGACCACCCCAAATCATTAAAATGATTTTTAATATATCGAACATTTGTGGGTATTAATGTAAAACACTTAATGTCTCACTGACATTAATGAAATATGTGGTCAGTTAACATGAGCATACATTATTTATTTCCATATAGGTTTCGTTCATTTTATAATAAACACATTCGCGGGCTCATTAATTGTGTACAGCGTTGGACATGCTTTTACATTAAGTAAATGATTTAGCAACAAAAGTAAAGTGAAAGACCTTTAATGAAAGATTACCGTGTCCTACATGAGATGATGAAATAATAAATCATACGATGCATTATATAATGTCCTTTAATTGACCATGAAAGGACTTTTTTCCTTCGTTGGATTTTTTTTTTTAACTGGTTTAAGTCTGCCTCTCTGTCTCTTGTTCATTAAAATCTGTCCTCAGCTGGTGGACGTGGAAAACTGCTTATTCTTTCGTCATCTAAAATAGAAACTTCTCTTAGCTGTCATGCGCCGGTTAAGTTTGACACACAGTGTCTGCCTCTCTGCTGCCCACTGACCTGACATTTTTAAAATTTGAGAAATCTCAAATCAAAATTGTTCGATTTAAAGCAAAATTAATGTATTCATCTCCGAGGACTGCTTAAAAACTGCTAGGCATGAATAATAAATAAGTGCACGGTGCATGGTAAAATGCTAATATGCTAAGTGCTGAGTATTTAGCAGACGAACTCAGGGGGGATAAAAGCGCGCAACCATGATTATACTTAAATTTCACTGCGCCCTTGCAGCAACGGAAAAATGTGACTTAGATCTGTGACATCATCACAGCTCATGCATGTGACTAATGTGTTAATTTGGTCAGATTTGTTGATTTATGTGTTAAACCTGCACAAACTGATTTTTTAAGCCACTTGGGGGCAGCAGGAACCAGCTGTTAACCTTTTAAGCTGATATGGTGAACTTGTTAGTCGCCTGGAGGATATTCACTCTTTTAGCTCTGTTTTTGTCTCTACCAACTCCTGACAGGAATATCTGCCTCTTTGTGCCTGTCTGCTGTTTTTGGTGCTGAGCAGGCAGTACAGGTGCAGTGAGATTTTTTACAGCTCAAAGGAGCTGCCTGCTGTGGTGGAAGATGACGCTATTAAGAGGTGGTGAGAGTGAACCATAACAGTAAAGTTCTGGCCAGACAGCTAAACATTGAGCTGAAGCTCACTATAAAGAGACAAATAGAAGTCATGTTGTCCTTGTTGAACAACCACCGCTGTCGGTAAAAATCTATCTGACATGTCTCACTCTTTGACACATTCTGCATTTCCCTTGCAGTTGTATAACTTGAGGGGAAATAAGGGGGATATACTGTAACAGCATTGACAGGCGGACATTTGGGACAATATAAGCACCCATCTGGACAAAATATATAACATATTGTAGGTCTAGTATAGAGGAAATGTTACATATGCATTATACCTTTAAAGCATTGTGTAAATATTGCAATAGAGTAAAGGAATTAAATGCCACCATCCAGTAAATGTTAGGAAGGTTGGTATATATTCCACAGCTGGGACAACAGAAATGCTGAAAACACAAAAGGCTGCAGTTGTTTAGCCTTTTATCAGCGTGGCTGTGGATGGCGATGATGACCTTCATATAAAAGGTCAGTATGCTCCCTTTTGAAAAAGTTGCAGTGATTACCCTTCTCATGAGTATACGCTACTTTTTCATTTCTACAAGTTGCCATAAAGCAAAGCTGTTGCAGCTCCGTTTTACAATTAATTGTTTTGTGTTTTTTCCTCGCACTAACCATAATGACTCACCTCACATATATGAACATGCTTTAGATGGGCACAGCAAATGCTTGTCTCAGACTATTTTCTGATCGCATCGCATTGTGCATGAGAATGAACTGTAGATCATTGTCTGTACAGTATACAGTATGCACAATATGGAGGCTACGTAGAAATGTAAAAGGAATTAGTTGGTCATTTGTTGAATGTGTGAATGTGCCACATTCTTATATATATTATATATATATAATATATAATATTATCTTGTTAGTCAATTATTTTGTTAGTCAATTTAGAAACCTTATTATGAAGAGTCAGGAGAGCTGGAATAAGTGTTAATCACAAATAGCACTGAAGCAATGCTGAGTGAAATATACTTTGGTGAGAGCAAATACTGTATATGGCACTCTGGTGGTTTTATTAGTGCATGCTGAAAGCTCAGAGAAACATTACTATATGCATGGGATAGATCTCAGTATGCGTGTTTCTGCATACAGAATGAACTGAAGGAGTTTCAACTCTTTTTTCCCCCTTCCTCTTCCAGTTGCTTTTTGCCTCGCAATTTTCATCACTGTCTTGTGAAAAAGAGTTTTCAGCCTCATTTAATACGAAGAAAAAAAAAATCTCATCCCATGGGGGCGAGAGCAGTCAGCAATCTTCAGTTTTATGAGAAGTTTAAAATCACGAAATTGGGAGATATGTCACTTTCTATGACACCCGTGTCTATAATGCATTATAAAGATACTTATAGCACGTTATAACCTGCTTATAGCGCTGTATAATCATAGTTATAACAATAATCATAACACATTATAAAGCATTTTTTAATGACTTATAAGGTTAAGTATAATCGTACATATTTTTGGTAAGGATCATTGTAATTCTCATGGTTTTAATGCATTATAAAATGATCATAACGCATTACAACTCTGAGATTTATTATACATCCTTGCCAAAGAAAATGTCAGTGAGATAGAGTCACTGATAGTTGACCTTGTAAGTCATCATAAAATGCTCAATAAAGTTTTATTAAGCAGATTAAAATACATTATAAGTACGTTTATAATGCATTATAGATATTGTCATCATAGAGAGTGTTTGAGGTTTCCGTTGGACAGTGGCTGCATCAAGGATCATGCACTTGCAAACATACCATACCTTTACTCTACATACAGAGCTTTTACACAACATACAACATACAATGAGATATACTGTATAAGCATTGTCCTTCCAACAGCAGAGATAATGCGCACTCTCATTACAGTACATCACCTTCTCCAGCCTTTCCACGTTGATAATTTGCCCTTGGGGCAACAGAATTTTCATATATTTATTTTAAATTCCATTCAAGTGTAACTGCAGCATATATAGACATGGCTGATTGCTGATATTACCAGATACCTGTATATTTTAGATTCAGAGTGCCACACTAATATGACAGTAGGAATACTGATTAGCTCTATTCAGGGATGTAAGCTTGACATTGATGTTATGCTAATGCAGTGCCACTCTCCCGACTGTGTCCACACACACTGAGCACCTTCCAGCATTAGCCGTGAATTTTCATACAATCCACCGATAATAGAAACTCATTTTATTCAGAAGAGGCGATGGAAACCAAGCAAAGTTATGTCAATGTAAATAATAAGCTTATACCTATTCATCCTTTTCCTTTACTTTCTGTCTCCGCTAACTCATCCATGTAACCCCAGTGAAACATTTTACATGTTGTTTTACAAAGAACAACATATGACCTTTGATTTTGTACACAGAACACAGCGTAATGCATTATGAATCCGACTCAGGAATATAAAATATAAATCATCAGTATGTGTGTTTAATTTTTAAAGTGCAAAGACAAGATTAAACCTGCACTCACCGTGGTTGGTAGAGGTAGGTCAATATCAGAGAGACAAACAATTGTAATCAGTGTGACAGAAGCCTCACTGGGGGTAACCAGAGTGAGCATCACTGAATTGCATTTTAAAAATCAATTTATTTTGCACGCATGAGGCTTCTGCTAAACAAACCCACCACTTTAGTGGAAGTGACAGCCTGCTGGTTGGGACAAGGTGTGTCTCGGATACCCTGATGGAAGGTGTGCGTGTATATCTTTGGGAGTCGACCTATGTTTGGATGCTATGGGGATTGCAATTGATAGGTTTTCATAATCTCATACCACTTATCTCGGGTCGGGTTTGTGGGGACAGCAGGTTTAGCAGGACATTTCAGGTGTCCCTCTCCCTTGCAACACATTCCAGCTACTCCTGGGGGATCCCGAGGCATCTCCCAGGCCAGATGAGCTACAGTATTTAGTCCCTCCAGTGAGATCTGGGTGTGCCCCAGGGTCTCCTACTAGTTGGACATGCCCAGAACACCTCCAAAGGAAGACGTGAAAGAGCAGCGGCCCTCTAGATGTCCAAGCGCCTCACCCAGCCACCTTACAGAGGTAACTCTGTATTTGCAATTTCACTACCTAAAGGTCATGACTATAGGTGAGGGTTGGAAAATTGCAGATAGAGTGGAAAATTGAGAGCTTCGCCTTCCGGCTCAGCTACCTCTTCCCCATAACAGTCCAATATAACGCCCACATTACTGCTGACGCTGCACAAATATGCTGGCCCATCTCGTGCTCCATTTTTCCGTCACTCGTGAACAAGACCCCAAGATACTTGAACTCCTTCACTACAAGCAGACACTCACTCCCAACCCAGTATTCAGCATTGCAGTTCAAGTTTTACCAAAAAAAATATGTATTCATATGCCCCCTTTAAACCTTTCTTCCTCAGCAAGGTGAGTCACGAACAACACAAAGGCAGCAGCCTCGTGAGAGAACACATTGTGAGAACAGTGGTCAGGGAAAAATCTCCGACAAATGGCTTGATCTGTAAATAAATCAGCATTTGAATAAATATGTTAATTGGGGTTATCATGGGGGTGTTTTCTGCATTGTGCCAAAACAGCAAGTTAGTCTGATTTTAATAACCTCTAAGATAAACCATCAAAGTTCTCTCCTCTGGCCATTCCCATCGCACTAATACGCTGAACGAAGCAGGAGATGTGAACGTCTTAATTACGGTGCACTCTGAGATAATGATAACACTCGCATTTGCCTGCTTGAGGATTGTTGCCTGAATGTGAGCACACACACACACATACACACACTGGTGAATGGTTGAATGATACAGCAAGGTGAAAGTATCTTTTAGCAAGCAACTCTTTGTGCTTTATTCCTGCTTTCTTCACAGATTAACACTGACACGGTACTTTATACAGTAACCAAATTAGCAGCAAGGTCAAGCTTAACTTCATCACCACCAGCTCTGATTTTCTCCACAGATAAACAGGGTGTACATGGCTGAATTATTTGCTGCTCATGCCTTATTGATCCCCCCCACCAACCACCACATCCAGCCTTCTTTGTGTTTATAACTCGCTGGCTCCGAATTCCCAATACAGCACACGGTACACAGCAGAATATACATAGTTCCCTGTATGTTGCTTAGCTTGTGTTAATATAAACACAGGTTTATTTAGGAATATGTGCCAGGTGAGCACTATATAAACTGTGCAGCACAGCAGAACCAGCGATATTGTGTTTTTTTATTGCATATATATAATTTTTTTCCTGACTTCTACATTAAAAGCCACTCGAGAGCATACAGTTTGGTCAGAGATTCGAGGGTGTTACGCTCAAGCCACCGGTCTTAAGCAGAGATGATGAGCAGACAACAGAGGTCTGGTGAGCTCACTTCTTCCTAGCTCCAGTGTCCCAGATTTGTTTCATTTTTGGCTGAAAAATCTATTCCTGACTCACTAAGTGAGTGATGAAGTTCCACCGTTGGTCGGTCGAGTGTTGGAGTTTCCCCATTGGCCGTTGCTCTTTCAAAATGAATAGTCATGGACAGTCCTCAATTATGTCCTCATGAGGTTTTGCAACGAGGTGCGGACAGTCCTCAATTAGGTCCTCGGGAGGTTTTCCAGCAAGGTGCAGACAGTCCTCAATTAGGTACTCAGGAGGCTCTGCAGTGAGGTGCAGACAGTCCTCGGGGGGCCTTTACACCGGTTCAACTCATTCCAAATCTGTTCTGCTGTTCTTGGCTGTCTTTCAAACGTCAGGAGATATGAGCGGAAAGTATTGTTCCTCGCGAGCAGCATTTGTAACATTTTCTGACTCAAATGTAGCTTAACCATGCCACAAGATTTAAATTGGCACATACACGGCCCAGCCATATACTAAGTTTCGACCTAGTTTCATTAAACTTGCACTCTTCAGCCCTAACAGATGCTGAAAATCGCCTCAAGTGATTACTTGAGGTGAAAAGGGTGAGAAATATGCCAAGAGGACTTTGTACGTAGCAGTGCTACTTATGAAAAGGGTATGCAGAGAGGAAAAACTGTGGAAGAACTCTGTTTATGTGTAGTTAAGTATAGCACATGCTCATTGTTTTGAGGAGATTAGCAAGCATTTACAGTGAAACAATCAGTGCACAGAACGCATGCACGTCTTTCTTCTCCAGTCCAAGAAACTGAATTCTGCCTGTGAAAGACCCCTTTAAACTAACTTTTTATTGTATTATGAGCAGCACAATATTTCAAGCCCATACTGGTTCTTAATCCTTCCGTTTAAAGCAAATACCAGACGGCAGAGAGGGAATGAATGCATTTAGAGAATATGGCTCTAACAGCTTGGCGAGTGCTGCATCTATCAGTATCCACGGTGATGTATATTTTCTGGTAGAGAGTGTTCGAGAGTGCCGTGTGCATCCCACAGTTTACCTGTTTATTTATACATTCCCCCTTAACGTGGAGGGTCCTCCACAGGTGTGACTGTGACTCGTGAAGGGCTTGTGAAGAGAGATTGGTTTGGGAAAGCATTTTCGTCATCTTGTGTCCCTCAGGATGAAGTCCTTTGCCTGATAAATGTACACAATTATGCACTGAGAGACTCATATTTTAATTGGAGGTTTGTATAATTTTAAACTAGGGCGAGAAACTCTGAAAAACACCCATCAGTTAGACTAAATATGCAACTTTACGGCTTTGTTTTCATATTTGGCTGAGCTACAGAGAGAGAGAGAGAGAAATTCTGAAAGAAAGTCAGTGCAAGAGTTCAGCAGCCACACAATCTGTGAAAAAGAGATGGGTGGAAATATGTTAGGAGTGGCAGGCAGTCCAAAAGAGCCCCCCCCCCCCCCCTCTTCTTTTTTTTTCCAAAGGCAGGGATCCTGAGGAGACCCCTAAAAGCTGATGCACAGCCTCACATTTGTTGTTAGACCACAAAGCTTACCTCACGATAATCTTATAATAACTGCATCATGGGAAAACAAAAAGACATTTTGGAGAAACTGGCAGAGACCTTCCAGATCCGACATGTGCTCCTCCGCCAGGCCCTGGCAGAATGCCTGGGAACCCTGATTCTGGTGGTGAGTAAAGAGTATTTTTGCATCCCTCCTGCAGGCTCAGTGGATCATTCTGTTCAAGAAAAAGAGGATAATAGAAATTATGTTTACCATAACTTGCACAAACTAGTTAATAACTCAATTTAAACTTTAATGTAGAGGATTTTCTTCAGATTATTGTGTGCAACAATTCAATTACATTTAAGCCGTAAACTGTGTTTTTGTACTATTTAGGGAATGAGGGGGGATTAAAAGTACCTTTGGTTACATTTAAATAAGAATTTGAAAATAGACGCATGGTTAGCATAACAATTTGCTTCTGTTGCTTTTCCCATTTACTTTGGATGTTTGTACCTTTGTATAGTTTTATCATCACACCTGAGAGAAACAACCACAAAATAAGTCTTAACTAAATGTCCACATCTATGGATTACCTATATATTATAAAAAGTAAAACATACATACAGTACACTATATAGTATATGGACATAAACACTGAAGCACCACGACTGAACATCATCACACATTGTGAAGTAATTAAGAAGCCATCAAACAGACAGACTCCAGAATCAAACCAATGATTAAAGATGCAACATGGTGAGAAAAAAAAAAAAAAGTATCTACATTTTATTAAATCATGGGTAAGGATGTCACAATAAATGGTGAACAAGTTTCAAGATTCCTATCCTAAAGCCTTCCACCAGCTTTTCAGTTCAACATGAGGAAAGAGAAAATGATCTTTTGAAAATACCCCAAGGGATTCCGGATCCTTCTTGTCCAACGTGTTTGTGTAGAGAAAGAGGTGAAGGTGCTACCATGTCTGAGTTTAGTTATCTGATGACAAAAAAAAGGGAATAATTTGGCTTTTGTTCGGTCCTTAGGTTGTTCAAAGGCAACTTTTGCTGCTCTCTTCTCATTAAATTGCTGCTTTCTTAGAAGTCTGTGAAGAAAAAAAACACTGAATAATTTATTTAAATAATCATTTTTCATAAGAACTTCAGGGCAGAGGCACATGCCATCAATTATCTCCTGTTTTGCTGAGAGGTATTTCCTTCCTTCTACTTAAATTACACTTTGTTTTATATCCATATTCTTTGCTAATAAGGACTTCATACAGCATCTGCAGTTCCCACTGACACCTCATCCAACATACCAGGATGTCTTGAGATTTTTTCAAATTAAAACAAAATCTCCTTTAGCCAAGTGCAAAACAACCTGGAGTCCGTCTGTTTCTCATGGGTACCCACAGACAACAAAAATATCAGGAGAGGGCACCAAACGGTGAAACGCTGGCCCATTTGTTATTCTGCTCCCCGGCTGTGACTGATCTGTTAATGCCAGGAGACCTTTCACTCTGCTGGCAATCAGGTCCCCTCGGTGGTCCGAGATGGCCCTCCGTGGAGGTAGACTCTGCAGGTGGGGTCAGATTGTTGTCGGCATCAATAGTCTCACACAAAGTCCACCAAAACATACACATGACCTCCGAGGTCAGAGAGACACACCCTGGATATGACGAAAAGCAAGACTCAGCTAGACGTCTGACTCGAGGTCAAGCCGCTGTAGAGCTTTGTTATTCTCTTTGAAGCTTTTCTACTACTGTCTGTCCACAAAAATAACTTCATCTCTGGGTTGTTTGTTTTTTTTTTTTTTTTGCTCGACTCCAACCAGACTGATTTTCGTTTTAGGAATGTTAAAAAGAAATACCAGGTAGGTGTGCTCATCTAAAGTTAAAGTTCTTCCCCTTCTCTGTCCAGATGTTTGGTTGTGGTGCGGTGGCACAGTTTGTGCTAAGCAGAGGATCCCATGGCACGTTCCTTACCGTCAACTTTGCTTTTGGTTTCGCCGCAACTTTGGGCATCCTCGTGAGTGGACAGATCTCAGGTGAGGATATTGTGTGTCCACAGTTTCATTATTAATCTTCTTCATTATAATGTTCTTTTTGCGGGCACCATGCCCTTTTTAACAGCTAATACAACTTACTTAACACTATTCATCACCTTGATATTTCATGACTCAACTTTATGATAATTACTCATGAATACCATTTTGAACTCATGTTTTAGAAGTCCTTAAAAAATATATATTAATTATAATAAAGTTTATTTAGAATAGCACCTTTCACAGAGCAAGGTCACAAAACTTTGCAAGAGCAAATTATTAAAAACAAAAATGACAGAACAATAAAAAGAAGCAAACAATAAAACAACAGCAACAACAGAACATGAAAACGCTAGATAGCACGAGGTGAGACAAAGGCCACTTTGAATAAAAAATAGATCTTCAGCTGCTTTTTAAAAGACATCAACAGTAATGCAGAATATAAGTCTACAGGGAGAGCGTTCCCCAGAGTCGGAGCACCATTTCAAAGGCACGATCCCCTTTTGTTTTTTAGTCAAGTACGAAGGACAACCAGTAAGACCTGGTCAGAAGACCTAAACGATGTACTGGTGATATAAAGATGGAGCAGATCCGAGATGTATCCCGGTGCCTGACAGTGCAGAGCTCTATATGTGAGAACAAGAACCTTAAAATGAACCCTGAACTTGATGGGAAGCCAAGATGGGTGTGATGGAAGTTGTTCATCTGAACCTGGTCAACAGTCTTGTCTGTCCAGAGACGACTTACTGACATATTGACTATGTTTGGGATCTGTAGGTGTATAACATCTGTGATTGTGTTATTTTTATGCAAGACTACCTCTCCCAATCCTAAATAAGTATATTTGGGTTTCTTTTATTGGAGTTTGATGACCATATATGTGTTAATAACAGGTCTAGTGTTCAGACATTGAAATTGCATTGAAAGTCAATGCAATGATGCAACTAGACACAAATTGAGCGAAAAAAAAAAAATCCTGTGTATCCCAGAGTTTTAAACTATTTCATAAATGTACAAAGACTGGGAGGAAAAAGAGGGAGAGAGACTGGAGGGATATAACAGAAAGAAGAAGTTTCTGGTGAGTTCTGAGTTCAGTCCGAGGCTGAGCTGAACACAAACACAGTCCCACAGGCTCGGATGATGCATCCACCGCTAGCTAGCTTAACTTACAGCTAAAGTCCGTACTTTGTGGTGAAATTTGTGCGAGTGACGCAAGGTAAATATTCACTCTCTGTCTGGACAAACCTTAGACAAGAGGTAGAGCTCCGTGGAGTCAACAATCAATAGAAATATGCTATATATTTTTCTTACATAGGCCATAAAGCATAGAAAAAATATTTCCTAACTTGGTGTAATAATGTGACAAAGACCTACCACTTCGATTCCTTTCTATATATTAGGTTTTAATAAGGTTAGAAGGAAAGAAAACATGTTTAAAGGGAAGAAATGTTAATTTTTCAATTGTTATTATCATATTTTTATACAAACATCAGCACTAACTATGAGGAAGTGAAGCCAATGTCAACAAAAAGGGTTAATTTAGTAAAAAAAAAAAGGAGGAAATAAGATACTCACACTTTGTTGAGCTCCAGTCATTTGCATCACTGTCATGAAGTAGCTGTCATTCAAAGAGTGTTTCCACAAGACTCAGCTCTTTCTTTTTTTACCCCCCAACTTCCATCAACATAACAGGGAGTCATTATTATTGATGGCTTGACAGACACTAAATATCAGCAAAAGGTAAACTGGCAGTTATCTGAAGTGCAGTTTTTACCACGCCAATGTGTTTGCCTGACGAATGATGGCCAAGATGCAGCACGGGAAGCAAAACAGCGGTGGACGGAGGAATGCAAAGTTTAAAAGCGACACACACATAAGGAGGAGGTCACTTACCCCTTAACTTCAGAACTACGTGGTCTGTAATTGAAAGGAAAGCGAGCGAGTCAATCCTCAATCCCACTATTTCCTCTGTCAAAAGCAGCAACACTACAAAGGGTTTTCTGCAGTTCATTCATGCTCACTTCTTCAGTGCTTTTATAATGAGGCTGTCCCCCTTCTAATACACTTTGCAGCCGAGAAAATAAGCTCTTATAATTAGATAGCTCCAACCCTGACACGATTAAGGTGTGAATACAAGCGAGGCACCCAGATGAGTGTGCCATCAGAGCAGTTATTTCCTCCTTCAAGGTTAGAAAAAAGGATACTTTTCTGAATCTTTTCATCCCGCCAATTTAATTTGTGTCACAGAGACCTTCCATCCTAACAGGACTTTACGGAGACCGCAATTACTGAATATACAGTAGGCTTAGAGCTGTTTCCTCTGGCTCACTGAGGAAAGCGGGGGGCTATACTGCATGCACTTGAGATAAAGCAGCCTCCATGTGTTTGTTTTTTCGCCGGGTGAATCGCACAGGGTCTGATCAGAGATACATGTATAAAAATATACGACGGTTTCTATATTTTTCTCATCTTTAGGTGGTCATCTGAACCCAGCGGTGACCTTCACGCTGTGTTTACTTGGAAGAGAGCCTTGGAGGAAGTTCCCTTTGTTCTTTTTCTTCCAGACTCTTGGAGCCTTCGTGGGTGCAGCGATTATATTTGCCTTGTATTTTGGTACGTGAAACTGAAGGCGAATAATCAGCTAAATAAAAATGCTAATGTTTAATAAGCACCTCTAATGCTTTGACAGTCCATCTCTTGAGTGGTACACCCAACAGTTTATGTGATTTTGAACCTTTGATTTTCTTCACTATACAGCTGCTCAGTGCTAACAATTAAAAATTTGTCAGTAACAACAAAACTGAATACTTGTTTGCTCTGGGCAATGTGTAAGTGAAAGAATGAACATCTTCATTTGCACCTTTTTTATTTTTTTTTGCAGCTCTTGAGTAATGTGCCTCATGGCTTCCTCCTTTCTACCTAATGTCTTACACAAGGGATCAATCAATACACCAATACTTCATCTTGATCAAAGAATCATGAAGGCAGGAAAATAACTGCCATTCTTGGTTTATTAATCAAATGTTACTCCCAAGTAGTGGATAAAATGTAGTTATTGTAAGACGAATTCTCTGTTTTTTTAAGAAGACAGATGAACAGGACTAAGAGCAATGTTACAGCCATGCTAGCAGCTCTGTGAGGCAACGTCAATGTCAACATGGAAACAGGTGTAATGCTCACCACATCACCAGCTGAGGCTGATGTTTATTCTATTACTTTTGTAGGTATTTGGTCATAAACCACAGTACTGGACAAGTTCAAACAGTCCAACAGTTGTTGAGACATGTTGCTAAAAGTATGGGCACCCCTGTGGCTTGGAAGTGGAGACGCTGATCATGTTGTCCCCATTTCAGGTCTAACTGGGGACCTCCGTAGCAACTCTCTTGTACTAGTTTCCTGTCATCTTGCTGGCTCTATCTTCCACTGGCACTATCTAATAGCATAAAAGGGATAAAATGTCCCCAACACTACTTTTTCTACTACTAATTATAATAATGATAATGCCGGTTATTCTTAGCGTTAACTATAACCTTGACTGTTACATCAACACATTTAGACAGTCTTAGTTATCACTTACATTACACATATTACACCACCATAATCTGTAGTTCCTGTTCTAAATTAAGCAACACAATACAAGTAGTTACCATTAATTAAATTATGTAAAAACCCTCACTGAACTTGAGGAAAAAAAAGATAATCTACACAATAAATCTTCAGAAAAAGAAGAGGAAGTAGAGTAAGAACAAGAAGAACAAGCATACCCGATGGTGGCGTCACCATGAATATCTGCACCACATTTTATATAAATCTATCTGATGGTTAAAATAGAGATATTTTAGTCAAAATTGTGGACTGACCGACCAACATTTCCATCTTTACAACCATGTGCCAATAAAAAGCCTTCAGCGTGTGGATCTATGCTCATTAAATAGAGTCTGTTCTTTGGCTCTCTATAAGGCATTAGTGGTTATACTTGCATTCATGCATTCATGTGTTCTATGGAACCATGTGTTCCATTTGTATGAAAATCTCTGTGTATGTTGTTGCTGTTGTACCACATGCTTGTGTGTTTGTGCGTCCTCGCCCCCATTCAGTGCTGACTGCAGCTATATAAGCATGCAGAAAGTTGAGAGGTTTGTAGCTGTCAGCGTGATCGCTCAAACATGTGTCATTTAACCAGTTTAACCTAACACCTGCAGTTATCTTAGGTGATGTTATTTGCCGTGACTCTGATAAGGATGAGCAGTTACGGAAAATGAATGAATGATATTATTTGATTTGAAAGCTGTAATTCAATGTGGGAGCAATTTTACTCTTCGGAATGACTGCAGAGGAGGGAGGATGTAGTTAAAATAATCAGCTGAGTTTCTGCTATTAAAATACATAAATCACTGAAGATTTTATTTTTAAAAATGTGCTCTGTTCCTTATCCCATCAGATGCATTATGGGACTTCAACCAGGGGGAGCTGATCGTGGTGGGGACCAACGCCACGGCTGGGATTTTTGCCACATATCCGTCCAAACACCTCACCATGGTTAATGGATTCTTTGACCAGGTAACACTGGAAAACAATAACAGACTTAAATAGACGCTTCAGGTCACAGTGACGCATGTCTGGTGGAGCTGAATAGACAGCATTGAATTTTTTTGAAAAGCATGGCTGAGTCATGTCCATTGAGGACAAAGTAGGACTTGCGTGACTCCACAGCTGGAGGCCCAAATCTTTATTGCTCATAAGTAGCCTATTATATAGAAATGGTAAATGGACTGTACTTATATAGCGCCTTTCTAGTCTTCCGACCACTCAAAGCACTTTACAGTACGTATCTCATTCACCCATTCACACACTGATGGCATTGGCTGCCATGCAAGGTGCCAACTGCTCATCAGTTTGAGGAGCTAACCATTCATACACATTCATACACCGATGGCACAGCCTTCGGGAGCAATTTGGGGTTCAGTATCTTGCCCAAGGACACTTCGACATGCAGACTGGAGGGGATCGAACCGCCGATCTTCTGATTAGTGGACGACCTGCTCTACCTCCGAGCCACAGCCGCCATCTGAAATGAAATCTGGCCATCCTGTAATAACCTAATAGCCAATCACATCACATCAGCTCCTCTTATCCTCTTTAACCTTTTAAAAGCAGTAGACAGTGTAATGAGCGGGCCAGTGTCACTATTCATTTGATCTGACTGTCTAAACTTAGAGTCTGTGTGTGAACAGCTTGTAAAAAAAAAAAAAAAAAAAAAAAGGACGGTCAAATCAGACCTGACTGTGCTGGAAGATTCAAATAATTAATGAAGGTAAAATTACGCGCCGTGCATCAAAAATCTGGACACTGCAGATAATCCTGCTGCTGATGGCTCCACGTACAGTATTCATCTCCAAAAGAACTTAGATTCCTCCACAACAGGTGTGAGTGACATTTTTTGGAGAGGTACGTAGGGGGCTTTTGCCTCCACAATTTGCATGTAATACCTACTATTACATGTTCAAACTACTTTTTCAACAAGATATCACAACTCAAATTGCGCTCTCCCAAACAGTAGAAACCATTAACAGCTGTATGTTAGCCATGCCTAAGCAGCCCGCTCTCACTCCCAATGCATCAAATGCAGCAGCTCGCAGCTGTATTGTCATTTCTAGAGGCCACTCTTGTGCCATTATTTGCTGTGCCATCGATGTCAGGTGATGTAGTATCAAGAGTGAAAAGTCTAAGGGTGGATCAGTCAAACAAACACATGCATTTTTACGCAGGAGAGAGTTTGTGTCCTGTCAGACGAAAACACACAGACCTCACAACAATCAGTAAATGCTAATATAACATTTCGGGTAATATGCACTGTTAGGTTGCTAAACAGCTCTTACTGGTGGTCCAAAAGCCTGTGGTACAACAGTAACACTCCCCCGTGGTGCTCTCAGCCAACATCAGCTAACAGCAGCTATATAGTTCACAGCAGTTTACTTTAATAAACTCTGTAAATCACAGCAGCCGGAGGATATCAGATGGAAAACCTCCATAAAATATCATCCAGTTTCACCAAAATCAGTAAAATAGTTAGGGGTGTGTGGCTTAGTGCCGTAACCAGAGCACAAAGTTGCATAGTGCCCGATCACAGGGTGCGAATGACAGAGACACCTGATTACAAGTCAGAAAATGATTTAAAATCTGTTATTTTATGGTTGAAAACATACACAATGTTGCTTTAATGCCCAAAAAAATGCCCAACTTTGCAGCTGTTTGCAGCTCTCTTACATCAGCAGTGCTGCGCCTGGCCAGCAGGGGCCACTAGTCAGCGCTGCAGCTGCAGCCCTCATACAGATCCTGACATGTCATAGCATGTGGAGTAATCTATACCATATCTACTGTGCGCATACACTGTGAGAGCGAGTCCAGACCTGAAGTGATGCAACCATGTGAATTGAAGAGGGCACCCTATCTTCAGCTAAGCTCTCCACGTGGTGCTTCCGCCATCCATTGATGTTACGAGTACATCGGTGGACGGTGGAAGTTCTGTGATGTTTCCTGATGAAAAAGAGAGGAAGACGTTTGACAGCTAGTCAACATTTGTCAGAACAAATCCACTGTGAATATCACAACTTCTTAAAAGTGATTAAACCTTTGATAATAATATCTCACAGGAATCACGAGACAAAACACATTAATGAAAGTGAGATTTGTATAATTAAAAGGATTTTTTAACATCTCCATGGAGATATTTATTTAAATAAACTGTTTTAGATTTGATTGTTTAAGCAAGACTATTTTGTCTCTTTAATGAAAAGAATTAAGGATCACATCAAGTGAATGTAAAGAGTGATAGATCATTCTTCCTGTGCTGTATCTCAGATTATTGGAACGGCTGCATTGATCGTGTGTATCCTGGCCATAGTTGATCCGCACAACAATGCAGTCCCCAGAGGTCTGGAGCCCTTCGCTGTAGGCTTTGTGGTGTTAGTCATCGGCCTGTCGATGGGCTTCAACTCTGGCTATGCTGTCAACCCGGCGAGGGACCTGGGACCACGTATCTTCACCGCCCTTGCAGGCTGGGGTGGAGAGGTTTTCACGTGAGTATGGCTCTACTGTTCAGCATGCCATACAGCTGAACTGTTAGGTGACAGTGACGTCACCCATAAGGTGGCTCGGGAGATGTAATCAAGATTGGACGCCAGTTTCATCATTTGCTTGTCAGTCACTGGAGCCAGTAAATTCAAATTTGCTCAATATAGATGAAGTCTAGATGGAGCACAGGGCGGAGAAGCAACCTCCATGGCAGATTTTTTTATTGTATCTTTATTTAACCAGATAAGTCAGTTGAGAACCGGTTGAGACACCTGTCAATCAAGCAATCTTAAAGCAAAGCACACTTGTCTTCTATGCTTAATATCTTAGTAGAGAAACATATTTTATCACTGTGTATGAGAAATAGTGACATTATAGTGAATATTTTACTAAATATTACTTCCTACCCATTTAATTGCATTTCTAACAAAAGCTTTTATGGCTGATATCCGTCCTTCATGAACAAAGAAACTACTTTTCCATATAGCTAATGTCTTTAACTTTCAGATGACTCACATTAAAAAAAGTGTGATGAGCAAAAGAAACATTATCTTATATACAGTGTTAAAGTTGTGCTGCAGGGTTTTAATATATTTAATATAGCACTATAAAGTCAGGAGGATCACAAAAGATAATATTTTAAAAGACTGGTTAAAATCGAAGCAGCAGAAGGACCAGATATCCTGATTTTTTTAGCCCCCAGAGTCAAGCTCTACATATTGGATACTACATTTCCCACAAAGCCACTCACTTCTTTCAAACTGCAGTTTGTAATGCATCCACAGAGGACATTACTAGTTTTTGCAGGCTCACGAACATTCCTTATGACAAGTAAACTACATGAACTACATTTATAAGATTTGTGGAGTGCCCCTTTAAGCATATTAAAATGAGAAAGTCTTATTAACATGGCTCACATGCTTTATGACTGGCAATATCTGTGTACCTGAACCAATATGCACTCATATCTTATTCAGGCCTGTTACAGTAGCTAAATTGAATAAAAAATGTAAAATGACACCATGCATCACCAATTTTTTTTTTTTTCCCCCAATTTATTCTCTTGCAGAGCAAACACCTACTGGTTTTTTGTGCCCATCTGTGCCCCCTTCCTGGGTGCATTGGTGGGTGTGCTGATGTACCAGCTAATGATTGGATATCATCTAGAAAGAGAAGTGCAAGAAAAGCTGAAGAAGGAGGAGGAGGAGGAGGAGGAGAGGTTCAAACTTGCCAGTATTCCAACCAATGAAGATGCATAAGCGCAGCTGAATTTATTTTTACAGCTATGTTGCAGTAGATATTATTCCTGCCTAACAACTATATTGTTTAGTTTCACATATCACCTTAACAAACATAATTTTTTTAGATATAACATATCAGTAATCACTCAACAGTTTCCCAGGAAAATATGGCACACGTTTTCTGAATTCATTTCACTTAACTCCAGTGAGCTCTTTTCATTTCAGCTTGAAGCACAAAAGTGTTTCCTTCATGCGGCGTGTCTGACAAAACAAATATATCAGCTCACACAGAAAAAATAAATAAACAAAAGACAGTTTAAGTCGAAGAGGTATTTGAAAGGTGTCTTGTTTATTTCCGTCTAAGGTGGAAGAAACCTTCAAATCACCTTTCTCTACTGCAGTTTCTTTCATTTGTAAAAAACAAAAAAAAAAACAGTGTAGAATGACACCTCTGGCATACTTTATAAATCAACACAAATATTAAAAGTGTTACAGATTAAGTGGAATCTGGAAAATCAGATATTAGTGTCTCTAAAACTAGTGTCTATTTATTAGTGTTATCTGATGTTTACCTAATTAAAAACTCTCAAGGGTGTGATCCTGTCTATTTCTCTCACTTACAGTGAGCCACATTTCTTTCCACATTTGCATATATTTAAGTTTTCATAGCGCTGTGTGAAATCAAACCTCTAAAAGGTAAGATATGTGGCAGAAAATGTAAGGTACGTACAGTATAGTGATTTACTGCAGGCGCTGTGCGAGCTATACCAAGCCTTTCAGGGGAGCAAACTCTCCAAAAATTTCACAAATTGGGATTTCAGGGGAGTCCATGTGTTATTAAGAGGAGCCAAACTCCTCCTGGCGCCCCTGTAGTTTGGACCACGACTGTAGGCTATATGATACGTTATGAATGAAAGTGAATATGTGCAACAAGTGCAGAGAACAAGCTTAAAATCCACATACTTGGGGAATATGCTAATTCACTATATTGCCAAGAGTTAGATAGATGCCATGCTCATATCTGTCTTTCAAATGTAAAGCTGGAGCCAGGAGACTGTTAGCTTAGCATTAAGGCTGGATGCAGAGGGGAATAGCTAGCACTGTCCATAGGTTTTTAAAAAAGGGTTAGGGTTGCCATAACCTCCTTTTAAAAACAATAAGTTGTGGTTGTACAGAAGTTATGTTGTACAGACATATTTGCAGGATTATTTCTAGGCTGGGAGCAGTGATTTCCTTGTTGTCACAGTGAGTTTG
The DNA here is from genome assembly GCA_946959425.1 of Argyrosomus regius. Lineage (NCBI taxonomy): Eukaryota > Metazoa > Chordata > Actinopteri > Sciaenidae > Argyrosomus > Argyrosomus regius. The sequence continues at coordinate 20,161,906 of OX336898.1, read as the reverse complement.
GCAGACCGAGGAGATTCCAGGATTAAACAAATGAACTAATGGTGTCACGGTGAAATGGGGGAGTTTCAGGAAAGGACCCAATTGCAGGCAGGTGTGGGTAAACAAAAGCTAACTTTAATAACCAAAAGCGGCTGGATATCCAGGAAAAAACACAAAAGGGCAAACGCAAAGCGCAGAAAAGATACAAATACCGGAGCCATGAAACGCGAGGGACTCGGACACACTGAGAAACCAGGCAGAAGACACAGACAAGGAAACACAGGAACTAAATAGACAGGACTAATCAGGGACAGGTGCAAAATCAAAAAAGGCGGGAAACTAGACAGGAAGTAAAACAGACAGGGTGGAACTACAAAATAAAACAGGAAACACATAAACAAACTCAAAAACTGTTACAAATGGATTGATTGCTTTACCCGAGTCATAGTCAAGCTTGTACAGAGTCAAGCTGGCTCTCCCCTCAAAGACTGAAGGCTGTCTCGCCCTTGAAGTCCAAGCTAAGCTAAGCTAACCAGGTCCTGGCTCCAATCTTCTCAACTAACTCAGCAAGAAAGTATAATAATACTTTGCTATTATTGTTATTATGAAATAAACAATTCTTATATTTTCATAGTTGACAACTGTTGCTTAGATTGATAGATTAGATTGCCAAGAGCATCTTAAAGCATGCCATCGCGTGGCGTGTCTTGTCAAGATCCACATATTAATCTGGCTCTACAAATTCCAAGAAGACCTAATCTGACAGTTCTATCCAGGACAACTGAAGGCTGCGGGGAACTCTGCTCCGCCGTCACCAGATCCTGCCATAATCACTGTCTATGGGGCATTTCATGATCTTCTTAAAGCCACAACGTGTCGAAAATGTGAGCATTTCCAACTTTGCCACCACCCCATGGCAGCATCACAAAAAGCACAGTGGCAGACAGCAAAGTATGCTGCAGCCTCACCCCCCCTCTCTTCCACTCCCTTCTCCCTCAGAGACGCTGAAAATGAAGGTCTGAAATGCACAGGCTGCACTAATTTGCACCCGATTTTCTCGTTTGTCTAATTAAAATGAAATCCAATTTTTTGTGGGCTTAAAATAAATTAATCTCGAATGTTTTAGGCAGAAACGTTCACTCAGGCTGTACAAAACCATTTACCGAGATCTTTTAATTTAAACTTCAACAACACTCACATCTCCCAAACCTGCTCGCTCCTCTTGACTCCCGTCATGCTCCTGTTGCACAATGGTTGCATTTCTTCTCCTGCACCCACACACTTTGTTTATTCTTGAAAACAAAGAACTGTTGGTATATTGTTCAAGTGAAAAAACTAAAAACAATGTTCTTTTAATGCTGTGGTTGGTGAGCAGAAGCCTTAGAGCAGCATGCAAATAGTGACATTTACTACATAATAAATGCCCTCCAAACTGTGTATATGCCCCTTTTGATTTATAGTGCCTCAGGTGGTTATCACTGTTAGAAATTCGATCTTGGCTTGAAAGGGCGCTAAGGGCAAAAAAGGTCAGGGGTATTTGCTCGAAATAACACTCCCACTAGCATTACACAACAAAGCACACACTTTATACAACATCAGAAGTCCATATCACTAAACTAATATCTTCCACAAACATCCATCAGTGCTAAATTACCATTATCGGAGAAGCAAGCGCGTATTCTGCATCAAAATATCAGTAATGACATTTTTGGAGTCTGGAAAGAATATCAATCCATCAGATCTTACAAAGGCTTAAACTTCAGAGACTGGTGTTTGACATTTGGAGTCCCTCTTTGGCATGACCTTTGCAGCAGTTCACCAAACATATCTAGTGTCAATCTAACCATTTGTCTCTGAAATTATAATTTACCTTCCTGGTAAGTTGCAGAGCAGAAGCAGAGCGTGCAGCAGGATTTAGCGTTCTGCTTTTACAGATGTCACGATAGAACAAAAGCGAGGTTCAAACATCTTTTCAAAAAGTCCCATTACAAATATTACAAGGTCTGCTGATCTGAAAAAAGCATAACCACAGAGGAAATCCAAATTCGCTCTTCATTTCCTATGCATTGGAGGCAGTCTTCTATGGATGCTGGAGCAGAAACACAAGGCAGAAATGAAAAATGTTATCTATGACCGGAAAATAAAATCAGCAACATGAACTACATGAGTAATAAAAACCTTTTGCATGGTTGACACAGTTGTTTTTTGCGAACCAACTTGTTGCAACAAAACAGGGCAGAGAATTAAATGCAAAAGAACAATGGGCAGCAGGTTTTCCTTTAAGATTAAACATATAGAATATTATATGCCATATTCAGCCTAATCTGTATGTCATGTCACATAGGCATTTTAATGCAGGAGTAGTAATATTAAAGCTTGAGCCACAGCTCCCCTGTGTGGTGAAGTAATGAACCTTCAACATTTTAATCACTGAGCAGTATTTCCAGGAAGTCACACATGAAAACCTCTTGTAGATTAAAGAGGTTGAAGTACCATAAAACACAAAATGTTTTAATGTGTCTCCATCAGTTCAGTGCAAATGTTCAATAAAACTAATCAGATTTCTAGACATGCTTCTCTCCGGTGTGTCGACCAAATTCTATTAAGATCTACCTGACTGACATGAGTAATGATGCACAACCCTTCAAATAAATCCTTATCTAGACAAACATCTGTCCTTCACTGCTATTTACCCTCGCACCAAATCATATAACAAACCCTTCCCCTTCAGCTTCATGTTACTCCAGTAACCGCCTGCACAGTTGGACCCATACACTAAATGAGAAAAAGGCACATTGTCTTCACATCCTCATTCCATATAAAATTCATTTCCCCCACGCATTATCCCATCTGCTGTGTCACAATGCAACAGGGCGATCATGTTGCACAAAGGGCGTAAAAACATATTTTGGTTCCAAGCTGCAACAACAATGACTTGTCATGAAATACCTTGCAACTAGACGCAATACACAGCTTAGGTAGTAGGCCTACTGTAGGTGATTACCCTGATTATCCTGCGCGGTTTCCTGTCACAGTGTCACATTCAGTTAGATGATTTGGGGCTAGTTAAACTTGTTACACCCTTTTTAGCTGTGAGTGGCAGCAAGTGTAAGTCACGCTCTGTTGGGCAGTCTCACACTTCTAAAAATGTCTTGATTGCGCATTAACCACAGCCAGGCACAATACAGCATCAGAATATGAGTCAGTTGTTTCTGTGTTTCTTTCTTTCTTTTTTTAAACAGGGATTGCTTTTCCTTGGTTACCACAACAAATCTCCAAGATTCTAATACTGTTAGAATCTTGCCTGAAGTTGTAGAGGTTTGTTTTTTAAGAGATGCTTTTCCTTGTTCTCGTGTTTTTAACACACATGCGAGTGACGTGATACACATTCCTGCAATGGTTTCACGCCAAGTTTAAACCTACTGTGACGTCGGATAGCGTTATGGACGTTGCCATGTTGGTCTTTCAGAGCCAGAAGTGAACATTATTGAATGAGGTGATTTTGCAGTTTTCAAGCAGAAGAAAATGGAAGCCTGTCTAGTCGTGAACATATTCATTTCACCATTAAACCAAAATATGTTTCCGAAAACATTTGATGAAAGAAGCAGGCAATGCAGTAACAGAATCTTGATTCATGTTTGATCAGCATTGCCTAGCTGTTCAGTTTCGTGAGCCTGGTTGTACTAGGTGGGCCTGCCAATCACAAGGTAGCCAAGCCCTAAAGCATACTCTGCTTTATTGTCTATTTTACTCTAAACAACACCATAATTCACAAAATGAACATCAGGCTGTAAGGAAGAAGGCTGGAAACTAAGCAAATAAGGCCATAAACTTATTAGATAACTGTTTACTGAGGTAATAAATCATAGTGGTGCGTCGGTCGTGAACGTATCGTTCAATTTGAACTAATCTTTTATTTGACTCGGAAGTAATGAGTAGTCTCAGTGAGTGATTCGTTCATTTTCATGTAGTACGTTCCCTCGCCACATGGCAGCTGCATGGCCGCTCAGGCTGTGTGATGAGCAGTAAGCGCAACAGTTCTTTCATACGGATCGGTCTTTCATTCGTTTGTCACGTTTACATCGGCCGCAAGAGGGCTACAGCGCTGCACTCGTGAATGAACGAAATGACTCAAAAAAAGATTAGTTCAATTTACCGTCCGAGAGTAAGAGATCTGAGTCAGTTAAAAGACTCGAACTTCCCAACACTAATAAACCAAAGATCTTTTTGCCCCCTACTGACCATTAGACAGAATGCAAGTTTAAGATACTTTCACGTTTCATTTCACAAACTGAGGAGCTCTATCCCCTAATTATTACTCCACTAATCAATACAAGGGGCGCTAATATGTCAAGAAACACAGAAAGGCAGACTGCCAGTGAGTAAATGTTGACGTTATCAATGCTGGTTTCAAACACTTTTAAAAAAGGGTTTTCCATGAGTTTTATATGGGAGAAATGCGCATTCAATATGTTAGTTAGACTTTACGGATATGTTTTAATTAGGAACGCTGAATGCAAACAGAGACTTGTTTGTTTGTTTGTAAGGAAACTCGACGGGGCACCTTTAAATTTGAAAAAAGTCACATTTGTTTTAAAAATCTATAGTGAGAAGTTAATCTCAGCACTGGCGTGAACTTTTTCATGATCTACGAATCAAATGGTTTATAAATGTGTAAAAAGATTTGTGAGTTCATGATGCATATCATCAATTTTAACAAATGTAAAAACAACAAATGCAACCAAGCTGCTAAATAATGTATGTACAAATATTCTTTACATTTTTATGAACTCCTTTTAAAAGCAAACGCATGTATTTATGTGTGTATTTTCTCATTTGTCACCAGTGTTGGCGCTTTCTCTCCATAGAAACCCCCCCATTATAAAAGTGCACCAGTGCCAATAGACAGCACCACAACCCATCAACACCAGTCGCTCAGCCTTTGTGTCATGTGTCAAGATATTTTCATAATCCCCTGACACGCTCTATCTTTTGCAGCTCATGTAGCCACTGTTTGACATACCTCGATCTTTAAATCCCTTGGATGATTACCAATTATGATATAGCACAATAAATCCATTGTCGTATTTATGTTCATTCTACGGTACACTAATATCTTATCTGATATAGTTTTCAACATGCTTGACATCGGTATGCTTCATGGTCTCATCAACCTCACCCCAGTGTGTGCCTGCATTCCAAAATCATACATGTGTATTGTAACAAATGTCATTCTCATTAGATAGTTAAAGATAAGACATAAGACAGGCTTCAGAAGAAGACATGGCCTACGCCTCACGCCTGACACGCCATGTTACATATGATACATATGAGAGATAGTTCAGCTTGGGACTAAAACACCTTGCAGCTGAGCTTGAGGCTTTCTGACTGCATGTAGGTTGGAAACAGCAGTTAGACAACATTTCAATACAAGATCCAACTTATGTGTTGCTTCTAAAGCTTTCGAGCTAATTTAGGCTGATAGCAGCAGGCAGCAGAGTTGTGCAGTTGTCATGGTATACCCTAATTAATTATGTTATACAGCATTTTAAATGTAAGGGATAATCCTCAACAAGGTGTCCATTATCAGGTCAGAGCAGTGCAAAATTAATGAATCTTTCATGTACAACGTTCAACATCTTTTAGGGTTATTACAGAGGCTGCTAACTATAATTAACTATAATTTGATCCTGAGATCTGGCACCATGCACAACCAACAAAACAGTTGATAATGTTGGATTGTCTGTCATCAGCGCCAACCAGTCAAGGAAGTTCTCTATTTAGCTCCGAATCTCCAACAAGATCTGAAATCCTATCTGCCAAAGAGTTTCTCATCAGGCTGATGTGAGCAAAAACACGTCACATGATTTCTGCAGCCTTCAGTGTGCGTTTTATAGAAACATTGGAATGCATAAAGTGCAGTTAAAAAAAAAAAAAAACATGGACTGGACCCTTGGTTGTGCGTTTGACACCCCTCTATTAATAAGACCTGAATATAGCTCCGCTGCTCAGCTTTGCTTGCAATTTTACCACAGTAATCACCCGCAGTATTGCTGTGAAAAATTCCCCTGCAGCACAAAAAAAACCCTGTACACCTGCATCATGACAGACGTGTGTAAAACTGTTGACAGGACACCACAAACAAAGTCACGGTCATGTGACAAATTCCAGAATTACAGGCTCAGAAAGTTAAACATTTTACGTTAAAGGCACAATAGCATGTTTCAAAGGGAGTTTTTTATCACTGCAGCTTGTCACATAGTTTGAGTGTTTGATAGATGAAGCACTCCACCCTTGCGCGAATTTTCCATCGCGGTACGTGTTTCAGTTTGGTAGATAAATATGATAAGCATCTAAATATGTGATCTGCAATCCAGATCTACAGATATATTTTACGTATGTTTCAGCTTGTAAACAAGACATTTTATGTTTATTTCAATATATATGGACAGTGGTTCAATATAGTGCGTTAAATATTTGAGTAATATGACACTTGCACTTGCAGGACAAGGCATAAATCGACACAAATGGAGAAAGTTAAAGTATTCAAAAAGGCTTCAACAATTTAAAATCCTATCTTAAATAATGTATGCATTAACTAAAAGTCAAATATCTCTGTGTAGATTAGCAATAGAAACAGCCAGATTTAATAGCTGTGTTTAAGTACGGGAACCTTACTGAAGACATCATTCTCGGTTTGCAATATAATGTTTTATATAAAAAGTTCTGTTGTCGTCTGAATGTTTCACCACTGCAAAGGCGTTTTTGTACTCTTATAAATCCATGTGGGCAGGGCACGTATGTATGTGAATGGCACAGCTGTATACTCAGGCTGTCAGGAACAGGAACCTCACATGTTAATCCAACATAAGCTTATTCAATACGTGCAGCAGTATTTTAAATGTCTGCTGTACCAACATGAACTGTGAAATCTAAACACACCTTCAGAGCGGATCACAATTTAGAGTGCAGAGTCAGGCAGCTACTGCTGCATCCCTAGAATACGCAGACACTTGCATGCATGGAAACTGTATGATGAGATGACCCACGAGAAACACTGAACTTTCTACCTAAAATATAACGTATCTGCTTCAGGATCAGCAGTCTGTATCAATGACTCAGTCACTGCGGTTTCATATCACTGTGTAAATAAAGTTTAACCTTGTCAACAAAAATAGAATCCAGCCACACTGAACACAAGTGACACAGAGCTTAATGAAATATTTATTTTGGCCTCAGTGATTCGTGCACAATTGAATAAACAGATCTCTGAACTTTTATCTGAATTAGATGATCAGTGTTTGATGTTTTACTGTATTACACAGTTAGTTTATTTTTCCAAGATGAGTCTAATTTTTCTTCTGCATGGTTAGACTAACATGGCAACAATGGCTCATTTCCACAAATCCACATCCAAGTCACAAACACATACTGATGCGTGAGTTCTTCCTGGGTACATTCCACGCATAATAGGTTAATTGGTGACTCTGAATTGCCAGTATTGTAGGTGTGAATGTGAGTGTGGTAATTTGTCTCTATGTGTCAGCCCTGTGATAAACTGGCGACTTGTCCTCTCGCCTAACGCCAGATTGAATCAGCTCCAGCTACTTGCAACCCTGATACGGGAAGTGGAGAGTAAAAATATGTATGTATACTCTTACAGTTCCGTGGGTTGGTTCAACAGGTGTTTCAAACATTTTGATCAATGCATTCATTCAAATATAGAATAACTGACTGTGAATGGATGCCGTTGTTCTAGTTTTGTCTCTTCTTCTTCTTCACCACCGTAAGTTCATGTTTGGAAAAACCTGCAACAGACCTATTTTCCCAGCACTCATTTTGACGCGACAGAAAAGCACAGGTGCAATTTATATAATGAGTAAAGGGTGCATTTGTGCGCCATTTCCAGGTAAGCTGTCATTAATGTGATTAATTACTTTTGCACTAATGTGACAGGACAAAGTGGCTTCACGTCGCAGATGAACCTGCTTCAATTAAAGTAATATCTAATGGTTGACTTTGATAGATGAAGGTGACACAGTTGCAATAAACAAACCATATTTTGTGACACTCAGTTGAATGGATTAATGGATAAACACATTTTATATGGCTGTAGGGAGTATTCAAGTATGAAGTGTTATGAAAGTTTGTTGATCAATGTCGAACAGAACAAAGAACAAGTCTCATTCTTAGCAAATATTTTAATGAAATATCAGAAAGGAGAATTTTATACTTCTTTCGTAAAACAAAGAAATATAATCCTTAAATCGTTTGTCGTTCTCCCGTTTCATCTGATGATAAATGTGCTATTACTACTAGAAATTCTTGTTCAGTCAGTAGACCTGAAAGTTCTGATCCCTTGTAAATCCTAACACACAGTAACAATCTGTCGTGGGATTAGTGACTCGGTGAAGAACATGTGTGAGGTATTTGTAAAAACAACCTTCAGTTTTTAAAAGATTTACTTGTCTCATGTTGTAACTCCACCATCTTAAAAGACAACTTTATCATAGCGCAAGAAGCATATTAATTCAAGATCCATTTTCCCAACCTACGTTTATCGTAGACACTAATATGGACGAATCTTATTAGATTTCCACAAAGCAATGTGGCTGTTTCGCCATAAAGGAAATCAGATATTCTGTCTGCACAGGCTAGGCTGTGTCACTTGTCAAAGTCAGTTTGGTGGTGGCTGGATGTTGCCCTGGACGGATTTCCTCAGATTTTTTATCAGAGTGAAACAATGCATGGCCAACCAGCAACACATATGGCAAAATGTTATAAATGAGGTACCGTGTGATCACTGTAGAGACAGGCAGAGGAAAAATAATTCCATTTCCACTATTAATGCGTGCATGTGGCCCACTGCTGTTCAGCTCGGTTCAGCTTTATGTGAAAACATATATTTTTTGTAATGATGTAATGGGAATTTTATTGACTTTTTAATAGTTTTTGGTTGGAGATGAATGAATGAGATGAAAAATGTGTATTTTAATTAATCTGTAATTTATGCTAATTTCAAGCCTGGCATCCTTAATTTTCCTTAAAGCTGCATCCATCAATTTGTGGCCACTCGGGGGTAGAAAACATCGAAACAAATTAAATTGAAAAATACACCATCAAATATGCAAATTCTAAAGCTGTTGTTGACATCTAAGTATTCTATTGTTCATTTTAATGCATTCATTTTTGTAGGCACACATATCACAGTTTAAACAAAACAGGCATCTGATGGATGACAGATACAGTATATTTTACATTCGTTTGAGCTGATAAACAAGACATTTTACGCCTATTTCAATACACAATGTTCAATATAGTTCAGTATGGTGTGCTAAATAGTAAAATGAGTTGACACTGGTTGCAGGCCAAAGCATGAATCAACACAACGTGCAAAAGAGAAAAGAAATATTCAAATAGGCTTTTTCAAATTTGGTTTGGAGTACAAGTAAAACTATGAATATGAAATTCAATCTTAATGTATGCAGAACATCGTGTCCTTAAAAAAATGTATTCGCACAGACTCTTTTACACAGTAACAATGTGAATGACTAAATGAATTAAGTATTTAAATAAAAATTATTTTCCAGGAAATCAATTACAAAAGCCAAGGTCAGGTTTAATTGAATCTTTTTGTGTGTATAATCAAATGTTTTGACCGCAGCATCCTTTGAAAGATAGAGAAAGCTATAATTTGCTACTATTAATGGATGCCATTCTTCTGGCTTTGTCTCTTCTTCTTTGCCACCAGATGCACATTCATTACAGGAAAGGCAAAGGTGCAATTAATATCATTAGTAAAAGGACAGTGGTGTTCCATTTTCAGGGAGGCTATTGTTAATGTAATTAATTACACCTAAACTGCTGTGACTAGACAAAACATCTCCATGATGCAGTTGAACCTGTATCAATTAAAGTAATATCTACTTGTTGGCCATATTTTGTGACACTGACATAAATTAGATAATGTATAAACACATGTTTTATGTTTTTCAGTACATACAGCATACGTGTGTACTGACTGTGGGTGGTGGGCAGGCTAAATGTTACGGTAAATATCAGGAAATTTTGAAATGTACATACTACAAAATCATGAGTCATTATTTCACATATTGATGGCAATCACCTGCCAAGTGCACCCACTGTAGGGCCGACGTATGGAATCAACCTGACGTTTGAATGAAACTAAACGCAGTCTTCCCACCATGTGCTGCAATGCACACAGAGCAGTGGCAGTCCCTCATTCCCTTGAACTTGCTTTCACTTTTTCACTATTTGCTACTTCTTGTCATTTCCCTTTGTAATGTCACAACTGAGTTGATTATCGGATTATCCAGGTCACCTGTTGCGCAGGGTGCGGGGACTGGCTTCTAATAAGACTGGCCAATCAAGGTGTGACGACGCCCTTTCTTAAGGGCTTAAGGGAGGTAGGGAATGGCACACCCAGGGCATTCTGATCTTTTCTTGTCTCATTGTCGACCTCATTTCAGCAGCTACTGTCAGACAGAAACTTGGGTGCAATCTATAGCTAAAGAACCCCGCTTTCGACTAAGTTACCTGCATCAGGGTGGATCACAGAGCTATTTGTGCAAGAGATTTTGCTTGACTAATGGCAACCTAAGGCTAGGCATATTAAGGGGTAGAAATGAATGCATGATTAACTTAGAATTTAACAAAGAAAACCCAAAGACATTCGTAAGAGTCACTGAATGTATGTTATAGGAACATTTTAATAAAATATACATATTTCATTATGTTATATATTATATTATATATTTGCAGGATAGCTAATGTTGTTGTTGAATGAGTTATGTGTATCATTACACATGGTGGGTACACTTTTGGGATTAAGACATAGTATAGATGTGTTGATAGTCTACCTGTTTGTTCAATGTAGGCTTTACAGTGAAGAACTCAATGGCAAGTTAAAGTTAATTAATTAATTATCAGTGTACAGCCGGTGCACTTACAGTAGGCGCTCACTGCATTCACGCAAGAATATGTGGGTGCCTTGCATAATATTTGAAGGTGATGCACTGCACTTTACTGGTCTGTTGAGCTGGCTGACTTATTAAAACGAATCAAACCACGGGAATGAATTGTATCTTGCGCGCACGCAATAGCTTTTTTCCCAATGTATCAAACACATATGGCTCTATGGCCACTCCAGGTCACCGTAAGTGTTCAAATTAAACTTCAAAAAGGAGATTAATCTTCATGTGATGTCTAATTTTTGTGAAGATGCCTTTCTCAATTTTTATGTCGAGCTTATTTGCATTAAAAAAAATAAATATAATCCTTAAATCTTTTATAATTCTGATACATCTACAGGAAATTCCTGTTCAGTCAGTAAACCCGAATTCGCAACACACAGTGATGATTAATGACTCAGTGAAGAACATGTGTGAGGTATTTATACAGTAGAAACCACTTTCAGATTTAGTTGTCTATTTTTTTCAGCATCATCACCAATTCATCACATTAAAAGACCATTCAATGTGGCACAAGGAACATACAGATTCAAAGCGAATTTCTGTGTATACCAACGACACTGATATGAACAATGTGGCTATTGTGCAACGTGACCATTACATAATAAAAGTCTGCGTCTACTCGGCAGACATCCTTGGTTAAACTTGTCAAAGTGGTTTGTCATGAGCTCTGTTATTAAGGAAATGTCTGCACATTCTTCTTTGTGTTTTGTCTTCTGGTAAAGGTGTGTATTGTGCTCCTGAACGATGGCATCAGACAGTAATCTTCCATTCATTTTACTTGTCTACAGACAGGTTGTGGCTGAATGTCAGCAACTGAAAATGGTGACAAACTTTAGTGATGCTATGGTGATGAAAGGAAATTCGATTTGTAATTTAGGCTAAATACGAATCCTGCTTTTGTACTTAATTTGACTTAAAGCTGTATTGATGAATTTGACCACTAGGGGATTAAAACAAACAAACAAACAAACTGATACAGTCCCCATCAACATCAATTATAAGCATTCATTTGGAGTTAATGTTCATGCACTCATTTTTTTCGCCACCTGACAAATGCAAGTCAAATATTTAATCCATTTTGGCCTCCGACCGCAAGAAACTATCTGGATCTTTGGCCTGCTATGCTCAACATTCTTCGCCAACTACTCAGCTTTGGCTTTCTGCCACTTAGTGCTGGGTAGGAAGCGTCCAGTGTCTTTATCTGACTTATTTGCTATAGATATCTGAGCTGCTGAAACTCATACCCAAAACAAGATAAAAGAGGCTTAAAAGCTCTGCTGAGCTGCAAAGTAAGATCATTTTGCAATTTGGCACTATGAGCAACAACTGTCACATTGCAGATGTGTCATATTAGTTCAGTTTAAACCTTTTAGAGTTTAATTACTTAACAGAGAATTGTGAGCAGAGGCCTATGGTCACATGTTGCAGGATGATCACACTTTAATTTAATTTTACTTCATTGCCCCAAAATTTATTTTTCATTTAAGAAGAAGCCTATCTTATGTCCTCCTTTTAAAAGTGACACAGTATTGCATATTACATACTGCAACATGGTTCAGTAGTCTTGAATATATTTGATGAATTCAATGGTAAATTCATTTAATTTTGCGGTTTTTTTGAGTACTAATGAAGAAAACTCTCAGAAATAAAGACACAGCAATGAGCATTTTTCAAGGTCATGTGGCTAGCATGATAGCAAAATACATTTTGGGTATGGAATTTGAATAATCATAATAGTAATGCATTTTAGCTGCAGGTGTGTCTGCAAACTGCAGACAAGGTTTACAAGCATTCAGGTTCAACAATCAGATGCTCATCTTTTGCTTTTGCCAGTCGCACTAGCGACTCTCTGGCATTTTGGCTCTCATCATTGGCACGGTGCATGAGCTTGTTTGCTGGGTGTGGTTGTTGCCGCTTCGCTAAACAAAAACAATGAGAATTACCAATAATAGTCAACTATTTATTGGTGAAGCTACGGAATTTATAGCAAACACGTTTACAAAAAGCTGGGTCATTGTCATTGTGCCTCTTGACAAACTGATCACCAGGGTTACGACGCAGGAGCTTCCTGATGACGCAGGAGCTGCCAGCACTCCTTTTACTATCTAAAGTGCAGCTAAACTAGAAAAATTCTAAACTTTTTCAAAAATCAGATTTAAAAATCAAGTCACAGATGCATCTTCAATAGACTTCAATAGCAGACTGATCAAATGTCATTCCTTAAACTGGAAAGAACGCTGTAATACCTTTTTAAAATAAATAAATATTTTTGAATAAACATTCACTGCAAACACTGCTGCAATGCATTGACTCTATGAGGTCAATCTAAAAAGTGTAATCTAGTTCATAGAACTAGCAGGTTGTAATGGCACTACTGGATCTGATCAAATGGAAGAAATGGCAGCAAACACATTTTAATCATTGCCCAGTATTAACAAAACATAACTTGCCGAGGTGGAAAAACTTCAATATGTCGATGTTTGCCTCACGTACAAGATAATACATGACTTGACCTCTCCTCCGCTCACACAGTTTGTCACCATAACAACAACTGTCGGTTCACAAGAGGTGCAGCAAGAGGGGATTGCTTTATACCACTGAGGAAAAACTGCTCTCAGTCAGTCTGCATTCTCTGTTAAAGCTGCACTAGAATGCAATTTCACCCCAGCCACTGTTAGCGAACTGGACACGTCACATGGCTTGTTTAAAGGCACAGCATAGTTCAGCTAGTGTCTAACAATGTTGTCTTAGTCAATCCATACCGTTAACATTAACATCACTCATTTTATTGCAATCATATGTTCTCTTTTTAGGGTGACTTTGGAACATCTGTCCAGGAGCTAACTCTTGGCTAACTCTAATGCAATGGCTTTAGCATTACATCATACTTCTATTAAATATTGTTCCAAACCTCGAGATGTACATGTATCACTATGCTGTTTTAGCATGTATGTAGCATGTATTGTTTTGTCATTAGGTGAGAACAGATAAGGCAGTAGAGCATATCTCATTACTATAACGTGATTGTAAAACTGCAGTCATACAGAGCTGAGGTGGCTTAACATCCACCTCTCTCATTATCTGTGTCATATTGCTACCTTCGTATTGTTGCAGTTATGGTCACAGTTCATCAGTGTTACTGTGTTTTGATAAGGGCAGTGTCACACCCCCGTGATCTGAACACACAAAGGACAGGCTTCATCACAGACTGATGTCAAAGTCCATAATTCATAGTCTGCACTCAACACATCATTCTGAGAGGAGAAAGCCCGAACAATAAGATCCTGTGTTATGGTATTCATTGTCTTTGTTGATTTTTGCTGGAACGCCCTCACCTTTTGTAAATTTGCTTTAACCGCAATATTTACAGCCAGATTTTGGAGCTGATTAGATGGAGCATGAGAGAAACAACATCTAAAAAAAAAAAAAATGAAATCGTTTGTCATGTCAAACATTTGGTATTTCCTTGGTGGAGCTACTTATCGCTGTGGGGCCAAAACTTGAGAAGCTGCAGTAATGTGAAGGGGGGGCATTTTTGTCATGACATGTGTAATTATGAAGAAAAAAAATGCAGCTTTTAAACAATATGCAGTGTACAGCGCCTATCCCATTTATAGAAACGGTGTGTCCGGATCTATTTTTGAATTGTTTCTACAGGAAATAAAATAATCATGACAGCATTCTGTTAAGCCTTTCATAAAGTATTGTAGTAGATGAATTCAGACGAAAACAATGAGCCCCAAAAGAAGCTCCCATGGAATGTGTCCTAACCACTCAATATGACAGCAACAGCAGTGTTCCGATAAATTGGCCCCTCCTTACCATGACTATTTAGTCATCGCTCTGTGATGAAAGATTTCTTGTAGCTCATGTCCATTCACATAAATTCAGACTGTTTCTTTAATGAATGATACAAAAAAAATATACTAAATAACGTGTGATAAAAATTAATAAAGCAGTGTGTGTGGCCAAAACTGGGTTATGATGACGACAAACTGTTGAACTTTAATTAGGTCTTGGATGTTAGGACTTTTGACCTCAATGCAATGTGTCACAGCCACATGGTGCAATTACCCAACAGTCAAACTCTCACATTTCTTGTTTCCAAACTAATAATTACATACTCAATATTATAATGCACGCAATTTGCTAAATTAAACGCCCATACTAAGAACAACAACTTCCCTCTCCTCCTCCTCCTCCTCCTCCTCCTCTCTCTTCTCTGTTATTCCTGTATTTCCAATCTCCAATCTAATGATAACATGATGAGCAGAGACTTGTGTGTTTTACGGCCTGTCTTCTGTCTCTTGTGACTTGTAAACCCACAAATATTTAAATTTGTCTGAACAATAGTCCGTGTTACTCGGATAAGATGATGCTTATCATTATTCTGCCAATTTGTGTTGAGTACACCAGCGAACCGTTTTTGGGCACATGCTCCAGATCAGGTTGAACTGGTCTGACGATGAAAATCTCAGCAGGAAGACGTTAAAGTAAACACCCCCTCTCTGTGTCAGTTGCCCACATTGTCACACAGACACTAATAACAGGTGTGCGACTGAGGCGACACGACTTAAATATTTCTAAATAAGTCTCATCTGTTACACTGGAAGGAACACTAAACAGGACACTACTTGTTCTCTCATCATCAGGGCATTGACATAATACGATCCATGGTTATTCTCGCAATGGAAACACAGGTGAGGTTATTGTTTTTATTAATAATGCTTTTTATAATCTATGATTTTATTTGAAGTGATACTTTTTATGCACTAAACCTACAGGTTTAGTCTTTTAGCTCTTATTTTGTAAATATGCAGAAATAAAATCAGGGGAGTGAGGTGCTTTATTTTGAAAAGCATTATTATATTCATGTTTTTTTAACAGATAAAATGATAGTAAATGATAAAATGCATCATAACTAAATGATTCTGAACTAATATTGGAACAAGTAGTTTAGCTTGAATACATCTTTAAACTTATTCCAAGTGTGAGCATGTGACATGTTTGATTCATTATAGTTTTACAAATAATGGAAACTAGGGAATAAAAGAGTACATTATATGATGCCATCAGCGTCATATTAATGGCATGCTGCCTAAAGGGACAGGGTTGACTGCACAGAGGCGAGTACAAACATGTGATACATGGTCAGAAGTGTTTGACAATCATCAGTCACGATGATGTGACCTCAAAACAGTGAGGCATTGTCACCTCAGGTTCAGAGGTGTGCGCTCACGTGTGCATCACATTTCAGATTTCAGGTCTGTGATACCATCTTTAAAAAAACATATATCTAAATATTAAACATTCGCCTCTGTGATCATCTTTTCTTAGACACACATAAATATGGCACACGAGATCCAAGAGGAGAGAACCACAGAGCCGGCCGAGGAGATGGGAGACACGGAGAAACAGTTTCTCAAAGATCTCTACTCGTTCATGAAGAAGAGAGATACACCCATCGAGAGAATCCCAAACCTGGGCTTCAAACAAAGTACTTCAAAAATATTCTTCATTTTATCACATTTTGTCTGAGCAAGCTGTTTTTAATGCATTTTAAAAAGCATACCTACGATTTCAACATGTGATACGGTATACTGTAATTGATACTGTTAATTGATAGATATACTGATATATATGGACATAAGTTAGTCATGATTGTAATTATACTTATTCTGATTTTAAACAATATAATATAAACAGTATTATATATAACAGTATTATCTTAAGCAAAATGATTTCCTTGTTCCAGCCTCAGGAATTTGCTGTTTTCCTTTTGTTTAATGTCATTGTGGATTATCTTTTGATATCGGACTGTTGGTCAGACAAAACAAACAATTTGAGGACTCACTATTTTCTGATATTTCAGTCAATCCATTAATAGGGAAAACTGATGAAATGAAAAGCCCTTTTTTCCAATAATGAACTATATTTGATGATGTCTATTTTCTGTTTTTCAGTTGATCTATTTGTGATGTTCAAGACTGTCAGAGACATGGGCGGCTACCACCAGGTAACCAAATATATCCACAATATTATGAGTAATTGTAGTAATGGACAGTAAATTGACGTCAACCTTGTTTTGACGTCAACCTTGTTTTCATCAATGGCCGATCTTGAATATACAAAAGCTATAAATACTGTGGTATTTGTTTTTGGTTCTTGCCCTGTATCTGTCACTATAAAAGCAAACTCAGAATAAAATCAAGTGTCCTGCACTCTCCCAGGTGACTGCTCAGCAGCTGTGGAAGCAAGTCTACAACATGCTTGGAGGGAATCCACGAAGCACGAGTGCAGCTACCTGTACCCGCAGACACTATGAGAAGTGAGTTTAATCGTGCATGCATTTCTCACAATGACTGGGTGACGTGTTCTTGTAATTCTATATTTTTAATGACGTGTAATTTGTACAGGCTGCTCCTGCCATATGAATGTCACATGAAAGGCGTAGCGATGAATACCTTGCCTCCTCATCAGCCAAAGAACCTACACTACACAGTCAAAAATGATATCGGCCTGAGACAGGCTAAACGCAAACTGATATCAATACCTCTGCATCAGGTTGGTATTATTTTACATTCAAAGAAAAAAGAAAGAACATAGCAAAGTTTCCTGACTGTACTGTATTATCCTGTGTATTACTGTATTATTATTGTATTATATTACTGTAATATATCTATTTTGTGAATAATCTACTTCTGGTGCAAATATTAATTCCTATTTATTAAAACTTTTTGTTATATAGTGCTTTCATGCTGTGAGTTAGATGAGAAGATCGATACTATTCTTAAAGTTTGTACAGTAAACATGCAGCTGAAGAAAGCAGGTTAGCCTAGCTTAGCATAGACTGGAGACAGAAGACAAGGTGAAACCCTCCAAGGTAACAAAATCCGCCTACCAGCACATCTAAAGTTCACTATTTAACCTGTTTTATATTATTTGTACAAATAAATAACACCCTGGAGCCTCCACTGATCTCCTGGCAACTACTCCCAGCCAAACCACAAACTTCTAGCTTTTAGAATTTGTTTTTTTTACAGATTAGTCAAGATATGACCAGTGTTGGGCAAGTTACTCTAAAAAAAGTAACTAGTTACAGTTACTAGTTATTTCTCCCAGAAAGTAACTAAAGTACTTACTGAGTTACAAATTATAAAAGTAACTAGCTACTTTGGAAAGTAACTATTACTGCGTTACTTTCAAGTAATTTTTTAAATGCTCAAATGTGTCAAGGAATTTGGACCCCACCTCCACCCCTCTTTGACGGAACTTAAAATACATGTGCATGTTCAATTATTTATGATAAATCTGAGTATTATACTCTATTATACTTATACGGCGTTATAATGATGGGAAGAGTAATCAATTAGACTACTTGTTACTGAAAAAAGTAACGCCGTTACTAACGCCGTTATTTATAACGCCGTTATTCCCATCACTGGATATGACATGTTCATTAGTGAGCTTTCAAGGTGATGGAAGGCTGATGTTGTTATCTTTGGCTAGAGTCAGACTAGCTGGTTTCCAATTGTCAGTTTTAATGCTAAGCTATGCAGTTGCTGGTTGAAGCTCCTCATTCAGCAAACAGACATGAGTATTTTCCAACTCTTGGCAAGAGAGTGAATAAGCATATTATAAAATGTGAAACTATTCTGACGGACCACTTATCTTTCCAACAGCCACCACACGGTCTTCAGGCAGGCCAGCATGCAAATCCTTTCCCTGTGTCACTCTGCTACCCTCGCTACTATCATCCAAGCCACGCAGTTCTCCCTCCCCATGTTACTATCTCCTCCTCACTTTTGGCACCACATAGCCCCCCTGAACCACAGCCCCGGTTTTCTTTCGATCCATATCATCTAAACCCAACAGAAAGGGTCACGGAGCCACTGGACCACCTGCGATACCTGGCAGAACGCTACAAGACCTCATCTGGATTGAACGAGCCCCTAAACCTCAGCATTAAAGCATCAAAAGAGGGAACCAGCAGGCCTGTCTCATCGTTCGCCCCACCTTCATCCAGCAAAAACCCGAAGTTTTTGAACAAACCCTCCCCTCTGTACACTGCTCATTTCCCACAGGTGGTGAGAAGTGAAATATGTGAGACGCAAGATGATGAGGCAGGTTCAGGAGAGACATATCCTGCGGAAGCTAGGGAGACATACGTCGTTGATGTCAAAGCTATAACAGCCTCAAGCAGCCCCACGTATGACTCTGCTCTGACACCTAGAACAGACAAAGGCGCCATTGCAACAGCCCAAAGTCCCAGCTCTCCGAGAAGAGACTCCGCAATGCAGCCAAAAGGAGAAAGAGAACGGAGTCCAGAAGTGAGAGGGCTCGACCTCAGTCATATACTGCCCAACCTCCCTCAAGAGAACAGAGGCGAGATGGAAATTGAGATACCGCTGTCTGTGTTTAATAACTGGCTCAGGCTGTGTAGGTCCTCACCCAGGATGCATGAAGATAAGCAGCTACCTACTCTTCCTACTCCGGAAGAACCCTCTGGGAAAAGGATTTGTTCTGACGCAGACGTCATCCCCGCCAACGTAACATTTCAAATGAATCCCCAGCACCCGAGCTCAGTCGCTGAGGATCTACGGCTGAGGCAGAGAAGTCCCACACCGGCCGTCCAAACAAGCGATTATCGCAACAACATGAGCCAAGATCCTTTTACCAGCTACAAGCCTGTGCCTTCAGGTGGTATTCTGAAAAATGCAGCCAGCCGGGATGTCTATCCATTCAATCAGCAGGATATCAACAAGTCATACATCTCCAAACCCTCAAACTGCTGGGAACCATATGACCAACAGACCTGGGCTCGCCCGATCCAAGCAAAAAGTGACTCTAATCCTCTCACAGTTCAGCAAAACTTTGCAGCCTCTAAATCCTACAATGAAGACCGAGCCCAGGGAGGGAAGTCTGAGATAGTACCCTCGGCTCTGCTAATGATGGATCCCAGCTCCACTTCTCTGTTGCGCCTCACAAATGAAGAGGTGATGAAACTGAAGAAAATCATCTCGAGCTCATCGTGAAGATCGGTTCAGACAACTGCACTGACACTCCAACACCACATTAAAGCTGACCCGCATTGCATTGCTCTTTCACACACTGTAGCTCATTGAAGTTTTGTATCATTCTTTAATATGATTAAATATATTTTATAAGTGTCAAATAAAAATCTGAATTTTAATGACTAATAATTCATTCACGTCTGGAGCAGAACTTCAGTTAAGGAGAATGTGCTGTTTGTTTTTCTGTACAGTAATATTTCTTGTATGATACATTTAATACTTTTAACAATAATGTAAATATAAATAAATTCAATTAAATGAAACAGAAGTATCATGGCTCATTTGTTAATTGGATAATCCTAATCCTAATCTTTCGTATCTGAACTACCATTACTGCATTTCA
Source organism: Argyrosomus regius (assembly GCA_946959425.1). Classification (NCBI taxonomy): domain Eukaryota; kingdom Metazoa; phylum Chordata; class Actinopteri; family Sciaenidae; genus Argyrosomus; species Argyrosomus regius. The sequence continues at coordinate 20,141,516 of OX336898.1, read as the reverse complement.
CTGACGACTAAGCTATAACTGGGTTGGAGGGAGTGGCCTCAAGCTTTATTCAGGAAGAGGTGTGGTAATTCTTTCGCATGATTTCACAGATTTACTGCTTAATTAATGCGCCATGTCTAAAATATTTTTCTAAAAGAGTAAGCTGTGTCAACTCAGCTTCGGTTTTGTTGTTGTTGTTTTGTCTTACCACCATGCTTGAGGATTACGCACGCAGTCTACTATCATGTTATTGTTGCTGTTATAATTATTATTTTCCGATTCAGTGTGTAACGTTTGGAATTTTCAAGGTGTGACAAAAACATAGAACATGGAAATAGAACTGACACTCCCATCCTTATAATTCTAGACAGTGATTATTGCGTGCACATTGCTTATTAACATCAAAAAAGCCTGTAGCAGCTATTATGATTCATTGTTCAGAAAATGTTTTTCACCTAAATAGGGCTTTAATCCATTGACAAGAGGGAGACGTATTGAAATATCTGCCAGCTTACAAGCTCCCTTTCGATTGCTTTGTTCACTTGTTTACCGGGTCGTTATCACATGAAATGCATCGAAGGAAAATGAAAATGACGTTAGAGATCCAGCATGAACATGTTTGAGCGAGTATTTTACCGTTGTTTATCAGCAGTTTATTGCTGAACTCAGTGACCTCTTTTTTGCGCGTAGTCAGATTTTTCAAATTTCTGCTGCTGTTTGGTTCAGAAAAACAAAAAACACACACACACACACACACACACACACACACACACACACAAAACACTTCTGTTTTGAGTAACTCTACACTAAAAGCATTTTAGTTCCACAAGCTGCTGAGAGGGATTTACAGGGCTCAGTGCAGGCATGAGGCCTTTTATTTATGACTCGGAAGCCCTCGGGCGATTCACAATATGGTGCTTGCATGTTGCAAAGGAAAAAAAGTCAGACACTGACATTTACTTGGAATTCATACTATATATGAAAAAGATTGAAGTTACAGCATGAGAACATCTCCTAACACTGTTAGACCTGAATTATTGGCTCAAATAATATGATCTGATTATTTCCACACCACTTTATACATGATACTGTATGTGTTTATGGTAATCAAGTAAAAATAACTGGGCAGTGTGTGTTGTAAGTGTTCAAACCATGTCAATGTGTGTGCATTTTTGGTGTTAAAAATCCAAGTTGTCGCATACTGAAATGTAATTTATTTGCTTTATGCCGTCAGTTTTACAGAAAGCCCTGATAACTGAACCCAAGCAGTGTGTTCTATTGGATCAATGATGGAGGAAGACCCCTTTAGTTTCATTAAAAGTACTAATACCACACTGTAAAAATACTATATTACAAGTAAAAGCCCCACATTGGAAAATGTAAAATACTCTGTGCTTGTGTGACAGTTATACTGTTATATTATATCATTATATTATTAATATTATTATTATTGTTCTGCCAGGGTGACTGGATTGTTATCAATGCTGTTTGTTTGTTTTGTCTGTCAACAGGGTTAAAATGAAACTACTGGCCCGCTGCTTTGGATTAAACTTGGTGGAATGGAGTACGGGCATTTTGGAACACGCCTGAATCACGGAGCGGAAACAAGATATTTGTCACTTACATGCAGTGCAGCACGGCGTGGTTGTGCTTGAAGATTTGCATATCACAGAGGACTGGACTGTTGGCCTTGGTGGAAGTCTGCAATATCCGAGTGCCCTTCTAGTTTTCATTATCGATTAATCTGTGGATTATTTTCTCCATTCATTTATTTGTTTGTAAAAATGTTGAAAATAAAATCCATTATAATATTAAATGTATAATAAATAAATAAATATAATATAATAATAAGAAGAAAATCCTCACGTTGGTGAAGAATCATGAAATATTTTTGCATGACAACAGACAATTAGCAACATACCTGTCAATTCTCTGTAATTTAAATCAGCTAATTAATTAAGGGACTAATTCTTTCAGTTGTATTTGTATAAACTGTCAGAAAATGTCAAGTAAATGCGTTAAAGTAAAATATTTCCCTCAGACATGTAGCAGATTAGTAAAGTAAAATTAAGTCCATGTGTTGAGTGTTCTGAGTGCATCAAAGTGTTTTTACAGCACCTAGACCTACTTTCTAATCAAATGTCACTGTGTATTATGTAACACCTTTTAAATAAGGTTATCTATCTGAGACTATTTCCCTGATGACTCAGCAGGCAGGTACAGCATCTGTGGTTTCAGTAGGAAAGTATGAGAGCCAGACTGTCATGCAACCGGAGAATCCATTGTAACTGTAAACGAACGAACCTTAACAAGCATCAGAAAACAGGAACTACTTGTATTAATTTGTCTCTCGGGAAAATGACCTGAGAATTAATTTGAGAGTGACACCAGATTGATTTTAATTTTTTATTTACTTGTTTTTGTCATGGTTTTGTCTGAAACTCCAATTATCAACACATTAGTGGCAGAATAGTCTCAAAATTGACGGTGTGGATCTACCAAATGTTGGACTGTGTTGCATGTGAAGCTCAGTGAAAATCAATAATATACTGGACCTGCTTATGGGTCAAGAGAATACTTGTTAGAGGCCACTGGGTAGACGTACCAGTCTGTCTCTCTTTACAGTCACAAAATGTACAATGTAGCTAGACAGTGAGATTTGTCTGCGTTTAAAAGTCAGTTACGGGTTGGGATTTCAGGCTAAACCATTAAAATTCATGGTGGAGAGGTAGAAGATTGTGTAGAAGGATGTGTCCTCTGCAGCTTTTGAAATAGCACCATTTATCATATCCATGTTCACGTCCATGACCAGGCGTAGTAACCACGAATGGAAAGGACAGGTCCTCGCCACACTGGTGAAACTAGCGGCAAGGTCATCAATAACTGAGAGGGAGAGAGAAACAAAGAAAAGTGTAGTATCATATTACAGAAAGATGCTGGTGGTCTTATATAGCAACATAATTTTAGTATCTGTTATAATCAACGGCACGGCTTGTTTATTGAAATGGAAACTGTTTTGTGACTGATATAGATGACAGTTAATTAACATTCTGTCTGTACAAACAGCGTCTACCACACCTTCGTGACAGACGGCAACTATTCATGCTTGTATCTGCTAAAACTGCAGCTGTAGCTGTGACTTTGCCAATATCTGATCTGGGATGGATTGGTATGAGGATATGATCCCTTTTCACTTACCAGAACACGGGCAAAACATGATTTGCTAGATTAAATGACAAGGACATACCTCGGTACAACATTTTACTGCCAGTCTGCATTCACCTCCGCACAGGAGGAAACGTATGACACTTTTACATTTGTCTTTGAATTCATGCCCATCAGTTAAACTTGTGTATAAAAATAGATCTCCTTGATGTCACATCATATATACTACAGTATTAGCCATGTGGCGTAATTGTACTTATCTCTGCAGAATAAACTTCAAGCCTTAGAAATAAATTCATCCCTCGTCACGTCATTTTTCTTCAAAAGAAATGAGCTCGACTGCACAGATCTGTGGATCTGACTCACTCATCTTTCGTTACAAACGTGGAAAATCACAGCTATGCTATATGACTAGCGTCTATTGCTGCATACAGTGTGGTCATGACTCATTACTATACTGGGAAAAAGAGAACATTCACACATGAAGCAAGTTTCACAAAGCCACCATTGTAAAAAACTTGTTTCTTCACATATATCAATTATCTTTCCTCCAGTGCAACCTGTTCTCCGGGATATCTCTTGACCAATCTCTGGCTTTTCTCTGTAAACAAACCATGACAACTCCTGAACAATATCTGTAGCATTTAACACATGAGGGCATTACGTATGAACCTGTACCTTTGTTTCTAAGAAGTCAGATTATCTAGGAAACATTCAGTGTTTGATGACATAGCCCACAATGTATAAGAGGACCATTATGTGTTAGAGTAAAAGAGGTATTTATCTTAGCTTAGCTGGGATGTCAAATGTAAAGTCACGACCTTAATACATGCGTGGAAGAACAGTTTGTGACCTATGTCCTCTGTTACTGCTTTTTTTAGTGATGATGAATAAACTGACTGACTGAAACAGCATGTAATATGCATACAAGACATGAAATCTAAGAAAGAAACTTTGTTGACATACTTTGCCTGCTCACAGAAAAATATGCAGTGGAAAATACACATGCTTATCTAAAGTATGTCTGGAAGGGTCTAATTCTGACAGACATGCTGCCTCGAAGTCAGCGGCATGCGCTGTTGAGTGTTCCGATGCCTCTGGTTACAATGCAAGCTTTGTTGAACTATCACAACAAACAAATGATGATGCGTGGAATGGAAGGGATTTTTTTTTTCATGTTTGATACACCAGACATCTGCTGCTACCTTTCCTTGTAGTAAGAAGAGAGCAAAATGCGGATCTCAACGGATAAATCCGGAACCACGAGGCCTTCTCTGGGGGAGGACGGTGTTACTAACAAAGAATCAGGAAAGAAAAAAGACAATCAAAAAGGGGCGTTCCTGACATTTCTTTTCTTTTTTTTTTTTTTTATCAAACACTAGATCAAATATTTTAAACATTTTTCTTTGTAACTGGAAACAAAGTTATTAAGAAGCGGGAATTTTAGAAAGACATTTTTACTTCCCTTACTGAATTATTATAACCCTCTCTTCCGTCTGAGAGTTGTTTTTTTTTCTCAAAGGCTCTCCTAAAGATTGGAATGCTCTTTATAAAATAAAATAAAATAAAAAAAGAACATTTGGTCATTCAAACAACACACCCACATTTTCTGTATGTAACGTACTTGTCCCCCTCTGGTTGCTCTGGTTGTTGCTATAGTCTATAGCTGTATATATTTACAGGTGTATATTTTCTGATCAGCATGACTGATGTTTTTGTCAGCAGGTGTTGAAGATAATGTGCCTATTCATGGTGAGGGTGTCTGGCCTGTGGGTTCAGGCCATTGTTAGGCAGCGTTATATATCTCTTTTACATCCTACTATTTACTCAAACCCGTTTGTCAGCTTTTAAAAACAGGCATCACTCCAAGCTTTCTGCAGAAAAATACAAAAACAAGCGCAAATAAAGCATTACGTTTCACCGTTCATCATCCTGTCAACACTTAGTCCTGTTGAAGACTCATATTTTCAAGTCATCATTGTGTGTGTAGTGTTTAGGGTCAAGAACTTTTCTATTTTTGTTCATTGCAGTTTTTGGCTTCAGCGTGTGTCTGTTTGCAAAGTGAAAAAACTTCCAACCATACATGATACACTACCTGACCAGCAAAGTTATTGACTGCCTGGCAAACACAGTGGAGAATTTCACAAATAAACTGCCAGATATTTTCTTTAGGGGTTTAGTGATGCGCAAAACAGAGTAAAGGTGGACACAACCACGACTCTAAATGAATGTTAATGTAGATCAGTATCTGCGGGATGTGTAACAAGTCAACTATTTGCTTACAAGTTCGTCATATCAACTCAAAAGGTGATGATGCGTCATGTTTATAGCATCTTACGCAGCCAAAAAAATCTGTTATTGCAGCTTTAAAAGTTTGTAAGATTTAGGGAGCTCTATTTACAGAATACAGCAGAAATTGAATATAAAATGCTCTATAACTCTACATGCATATGAATGTAATTAGTGTAAGTTGTTGTGTTTTTGTTACCTTAGAATTAGTTGTTTAATATCTACAGACATCACAGGTTCTCTTTCATGGAGTCCACCACCGTATTTCTATTGTAACCCAAAATGGACAAACCAAACAATCACAGGGCCTTTTGCATTTTTCGTGAATTTCGTAGCCAGCGTAGTGTCTCCTTTGCTCTTGGTTGCGTCAAGGGGTTTCAAGTTGGTTGCGAACTGCATTCTACCACCACTAGATGCAACTAAATCCCACACACACTGGTCCTTTTTTGGCTAGTTACACAGTTTAAGTGCTGGTTGATTTGAAGAGTCTTCACAGAATTTTGAATTTAACTTTAACACAAATACAAGCAGACTCGTCCTTTGACGAATGAATGAAAACAAAGGCCCAGAATAGCAGAAAAACATATATATTAAAATTGCAGAACCATTTTTTTGCACAGTGATGACTTGTAAAATAGCAGAAGTTGACCAACTGGAAGTAATCAGCAAAACCACTGATAAGGTTCCTTCCTATTGTGTTACTCTACCTATTTCATGGTAGAGCGATCCCTGCTTCACTGTAATGGGTTTCCTGGGTCTCAGCGTTTCAATCTTCATGAGGTGATCGCAACATTGTTTCCACTGGCCTGCAACAAACAGTATGAACAGTGATTTCTTGAAGCACATGAATTTTTTGTCAGCAACTGATCTACTACTGACTTCTGTCTGACTACAAACAAGCTGTCAAAGAGTGTGTACAGTAGTTGGCAAGCTGGCAGTATATTAATACAATAAATGCCATACAACATACCAGACCAGAGTTATAGATCTTGTTATATGTATGCTAATAAATAAAAATCTAATTATCAGAAGAATTATTTGTGTTTATGTTGTGCTTGCTCATCAAATCAAATATGCGGTCCTGCAGGCTTAAACTTCCCCGAGCAACAACAACTTCTTTAGATTCACAAGACAAACTCTGAGCAAGCAGCTATAAATATCAACATGTCATCTAAACCCTTTCAAGGATGATGGCAAACCAATGCAAAGCTCCCATACACACCCAAAATAACTCCTCTAATTAAAAACCAATTCAAATTAATGAGCACTGTAATGGCAAATGTGTTGACTGTCACACAGATAGGTGTGTGGGAGAATAACTGACGAGCAAAGCATGTCACATGTCATTTGTAATTGCCCGGGGAAGGTCGCTGTAGTGAAACAATTCAATAAATCTGGTGTTAGTGTGCTGTGCTATCAATCCTCCTGTACTTTGCAGTTTGCACTAATGATATGCAGATAATTTCTCTCAAAATAAAATCATTAAGTGAGATTAAACGGTAAACAAAAGACTGCTGACAGACACACCCTTGTTTTTCACACCAAGGAGTGGCATATTACCACGTTCGCTTATTCACACAATTCTCATTCCTGTTCTTTCTGTTCAGCAAGAGGAGGGAAAGAAAAAATAGAAACACATTATATCCATTTTTAGCACAAAAAAATAACAGGACAAAATGCAATTGCTCCTGCAAACACATTTTCTTATTGAAGAGGATTTATTGCATATCTTAGAAATGCACTGAGGCATGAAGAAACTACAATAACAGCCCCGAGGTGCACAGTATATTATTTATGTTGCAGCAGACTTTGACTTAGGGACACGGCTTCTGGTGCAGGCACCTAAGAGACTTGAATAAATGACTGAAAGAAAGCATTAATATTATCTGGCTGCAAATATATATATATATAAAAAATCAAACTTATTTTGAATATTTAGCTCACTTTTCTCATATGTAGGTCAGTTTCTTTGAGACAGAAATGCATGTAAAACAAATGTTATATGTTATTGTTATGTCACTGGCAACTTGTCCAGTATGTACCCCACCTAGCTGATATCGGCTTTAGCCTCCTGCATCCCTGATAAGGATAAGTGGTTAACTAAATGTTGTAAGTGTAATGTGTTTGGCAGTAATCCAACTAACAATGAAATTAATGGCAATGAAAGTACCAAAATAAAAGTTTGAATTAGCTAAGTATTTAGTTTTAAAGCGCCACATATGAAAATGACAAACATCACGTAGGTGTCACACTATCATATTGTTATTGTTTTGGGTGTGCCTGGGCAATAAAAATGAATTGTCAACTATATTGTGTGGTGGTTTAACAAAGCTGAAACATTTGGCATCACTGTCAAACAAATTGTATTCTTACTGAGATGTTGTCTGCATGAACTCTGCTAACGTGCATGTCCAACTGTATGTATATGCAACATATAGATATAGGTATACTACAAAACTGCAATATTGCAGGTAGAAAAGTACAGATGTGAAGTCCCGACTGTTAACTCTGCTAATGATCAACGTAATGTCATCTCAGGTAAAAGAAAGTGAACAGGCAAGTAGTTATTTTTGTTCTGTACAAGGAAGCTTAAGAAGTTCCAGAAATGTTTCACATGACGATGAGATGATATGACATGATGATTGCAGTGACTGAAGAATTTAATTGGGGAGGGTGACAATTTTGTTGTCTGTGTAAAGCTGTCATCACATACCTTTGCTGCATATATCAGCAATGTATCAGGCCGTCAATACGCCCCTCTACTAATCCCAATTTGATGTATATTCTCTTATTTAACATGCATCTCACCTTCTTCCCTAAATCTTAACTTAAATGTCAGGATTTTAGCAACCAAGTAGTGAACGTGGCTGAGCATCTGACTCTAATGCCAATGTCACTCTTAGTGAGTTGACTGTATGCAACAATACCAAAAAGACTTGTTTGATGGCGTCGTGAAGCATTCCTATGATCCTATCACTATCCTACTACCTAGTCTCATTTGTCGACTTCCCTTCCTTGTTCTCTGAAATATCTGATGAATGGCCTTCGTGTTAACACAGAAGTTTATAAGAAATTTACCAAGAAATCAAGTAAAATGGAGCCAACGTGCCAAAAACAGTTCCTCAAATATCCACTTGAGGCTGGCTCCAGAAGTGAGTCAGTCTCCATAAGTCCCCATGTTAAAATGTCCAACTTCACAGCAGAAATAAACATGTTTACAGCCTGGTACAAAAAACAGTTGTGGTCTCTATAGCTAATTTCCCCGTTCATGACAACTGTACTGAAGGTGAATTTTTATAGAACTCATCTGTTCTTACAAAATGATGTAGTGTAGCCACTTTGATTGACAGATGGTTGTCGTTACAGGTGGCTTGTTTGAGCATCGATCAGCCAAGATGGCAGCGGCCAGAGCCACCGCACTCCGAGCTTCACATACGTCTCTTCAGAAACCTGCGAGAGACGTTAATGTAATAAAGTTTCTTTGGGTTTATATGAATTACGCAACTAAAAAGAACTGTATAACATAGTCCTTGTGTTTTTAGATATTTTAGCGTGAAAATATTATATCTCTAATTTAAATACTGGCATGTTGTCCCTATGTGACCCTGTTGTGTAATTACAATACACAAAATCAGACCCTGGAATGATTCAGTGTAAGACAATGCTGTGCCAAATGATGTCTGTCTGGAACATCAAGAAACACCACTCCCTTTGACTTTTAGATCTTCTCTAAGGTTCTATACATAGAAGCACTTCAAAAGACGTCACATATGATTCAATGATAATTAAATCCAGTATAATGATACCCCAGCACAATGGTGACTGGCTTTAGAGTGCTTATTATCGTGTTAATATCACAGTGTGATCAAACATTTTCTTTGTGGCACTCAGGAACAGCTCAGTCACAAGTCATGTCACTAAGGAATGCAACTTTGCGAGTATCAGCAAGTATACTATATATAGCAAGTAAGCTCTCTAACCATTTTGGGGATGGAGGCCTGGAGCTTAAGTCAGGGTAAAGTGTAGATGGCAGATATATATACACGTACACACATACTAGAACAATTTTTGCCGTGTCATCACCATTCGTATTTATACAACAAATGTGTTTATGATTCAAACATGTACTAGAGTGCAATCTATCAATATGTATTAATATTGTACATTATGCCTTTTGATTTTATTATTTGGGAGGGTAAACACACTGTAGGTAGCCGTTTCTTGACTTAATTCAAGAGATTCGGTGTAGAAAAGCATGAAATTTGTTTTAAATTACATTTTTCTGCATCTTCTTTATGCATTTTTCCAAGTTTACTCTCTCATTTTAGAGCATAACCAGGAATGAGTGCCCAGGACTGAATGTCTATACTGGCAACTGCAGCCTGTTGCTACTTTCCATGACATTAGACAAGCATGTGTAACATGCTGCTTGCAGATCACAATGGACTGTTCAGTCCAAACGTCTGAGATCACATTAAAAATCTGAAAGCTTGAGAACTAAGTGGAGGTAGAACAAGTGAAATTCTTAACAAACAGGAACTTTCTCGGCTAGACTCCAAGGTTTCCGAGTACATGGAACTCTAACGCGCTTTGCAGAAACTGTATCCAGAGCACAAAAAGTGACCACGCCATCAAAAGATCAATACGTCAAGATTGAGTTGCCAAGACTCCCATCAGCAGAAGTTCTGTCAAAAGATGGCGGTCATCTAAACCACTTCTTAGGAGGGGAATCAAGGCCAAACACTTGGGGTGGGCCAGCATTTCACAGCTGGTGCTCCAGCAAGATAATGACCCCAACAACGCCTCAACATTTTGCAAGAATGACTTAAATAAAGACCAATGTGTCCCAACTGTCATGGACTCCAATCCTCCACACTCACCTGGCCTCAACCCTCTTGAACCACTTGAAGTCTAAGGAATCCAAGCACTCTGGGAGATCACAAGAAGCTCTTTGGGACTTTATCAAACCATGCTGGGACAACACGGGTGATTAGGCTTTACACAAGCTTATGGAGTCTATCTGTTGAAGCATATTATAAAATATTAAAGATACTATGAAACTTCTGTACATTTTCATCAAAGATTCAACTTTTCACTCAAATTGTTAAGTCGATATTATCATTTGTAATGAAAAGTAAATGTATTAGAAACAAATGTGAAACTATCTTGACCAGTGGTCTCAGACTTTTGGACCCCACTGTCTACATCACAAGTGTTGTGTTCTACTATAAAAAAGTCACCACAGAGAGCTTCAAGGTATTCTGAGATTTGCATCCTGCATTTCTTACAAATGTTTCCAAAGGATCCAGTCGGTCCTTTGTGGTCTCTCATTTCACTTCCTGTTGCCATGGCAGTCTCTGAATTTGTATCCGTACATCTGTACATCACAGCTGTTGTTGTCCAATTCATGTTGCTGTTGTGTAATTGTGTTTTTGTGTATTATGTGACGTCCTTGGGAATGAGATGATGCATCTGAAAGCAAGTAGTTTGACATTTTGGGAAGTACGCATTTTCACTTGCTTGCCAAGAGTTAGATGAGAAGCCCACAACCAATTAGCTTAGCTTAGCATAAACACTGGAAAACAGAACCAAGAACAGAACAGAAGTGACTGAGTTCAGAGGTGGATTAAGGTAATTATCCATGGTTGCATAGTCTACTATACTGCACATGTATTTCAGTGCAAATCAAAGGCTGATTCTGTTGGGTGAACACCCTGTACTTGAAAGTTTGCCAAAGGACTTTGTAATTAATGGTAACTCTAAAGCTTCAGTTTTTTTTCTGTTGGCCCACAGCCTAAAGTCAACCATGTAAGAATAATATGACAAACAAGATCAAGACGTAAACATCAAACTTTTTCTCAGGCTTCTAAAATATAGTTCTAGCAGCTTTGCTAGTAGCTGGTGTTAGAGGCTAACAGGTTTAAATGATCAGTTTTGTACATCCAGGCCTCACTCATGTTATAGACGTGCTGCCAGAGGGCCACAGTCCACTGCTGCGTGTCTTCAGGTGTGTGCGTAGTCAGCGTGTAGGTTACATCCTGTCCTTGGTGCTGTGTGCTGATGTACAAACTCTGGCAATGGACGGGACCTCTCTCTGACACACAGACGAGGGTATCCTGAAACGCAGACGTTATCATTCCACCTTTATTCAGATATAGAATACGCATTATAAAAGAGTCTTCCAAGAAACACCCACATAGCTAAGACATTACTGGTAGTTGTTAATTGACAAAATAATCCGCAGTTTGACAGAAGCTCAGAGTAAATCTGCTGTTGGCAGAACAGCAAAACATTCTTTTACAATTACATCAGCTGCAGGAGTTTGAATTCAACGCTTTTTTTTTTTTTTTTTTTACCATTTAGCTACGTCACATGTGATCCAGTGGTTCTCAATTTGGGGGTTGGGCCCTCAAAAAGGTCACAAGGATTAATGAAATAAAAACAAATCTGTATTATTTTTTGGGCCTTCTCTCAAGTCTTTTTAAATTATGAAATCATTTTACCTCTTTGAGATTTCAAGGGGACAGTTCCCCCTCAAAAAATATATGTTTTCTGCTTACCTTTTGTGCTATTATTTAACTGTCTAGGTTTTTTCAGTGTGAGTTTTGTTGATATCGGCCTTAGAGATCTTCTCTTGAGTATAATGGAACTAGATGGCATTCGGCTTGAGGCGCTTCAAGCGCATAAATATCTCTACGACTAATATCTCCAAAACTCAGCAACTCACAACAAAACTATCGAGATGAATAAATGACACTACAGGTAAGAATATAAATATGTATTTTCGATTTGTGGGGGAACTGTCCCTTTAATCACCTCTAACAAGTATTAAACGTGACAAGAGGCAACAAGTAGACACAAGCCAAAAGGTTTGAGAACTACTGTATGTGTTGTATCTTATGCGCTTATCCAGTGTCATTATGGAATTTAACTAGTAACTAAAGCTGATAAATGTGATGGAGGTAAAAGTTCATATTTCCCAATGAACTGTTGCAGAGTAGAAGTAGAAGTAGACAGTGGCATGAGTGATCCTGCTCAAGGTTTCTGCATGTTAAAAGGAAGTTTTTCCTTCCCACCGTCACCAAGCGCTTGCTCATGGTGGGAACTGCTAAGTCTCTATAAATAATACTAATAATAATAAAGGGTACGGGCTCCTTAGATCTAGATCATAAAAAAGAAACTTCTGTTATTATTTGGTGCTATATGAATAAAATTGAACTGAATAAAATGAAAACACCAAAGTAAATTTAAGCACCTCAGAATCATGAATATATAATCATAAATGTACTGCATTCACACCGTTTTGTTGTAGGTAATAAAGTGTGAATCTAAAAAATAAAAGTCTTCATATCTCTGTTGTCTTATGGTCAAAGAATTTCCAAAATGTGATAGGGTACTACCTGATTTTACATTTTTAAATTATAGCTACAATATGTCGAACACGGTTTGGCAGAAATCAATCACAAAATATGATGTTCCAGTCTTCAGACGCTCACCATTACAACAGGTTTACTCTCCTTGGACAGTTTCCATTAATTCACCAGTGCACTCTGGTGGCCTTGGCATGTTATCGTAATCAGCGCGGACGAAACCACAAATGAATCAATCTATTTATTCATGACTGTGCTCATTTCGAAACCAACCTTTTTGATGTGGATTTCAAGTAATGGCTTGTCCTCACACTCCAGCTCTTCTTGACACTGATAGCAGAGAAGACTTTGCCCCTTGAGGACACCATAGACATTTTGCCAGCAATTAAGGTCCTCTCCGAGCTGAATGAGAGCAGGGAGTAAAGTGATACAGTGAATGATAATGTGATACGAGATAAAACACTCTCACACGGCAGGATAATATATGACAATCTACTCACCTTAACCTTGAGTTGGCCACTTATGACTGGTTCAATCATGCAGAGAGGCTGAGCAACTAGGCGGCAGCACATATTGCCATACAGAGGCAACCAGAATGGACTATCCTCTGGAAAAATAAAGACATTAGGGATTAGAGGAGAGGAGAGGAGACAAGAAAAAAGGAGGACTCACAACTCACCTGTTGCTTCTAGTAACAAATCATGTGTCTTGAAACTTCCCTGGACATGTTCGATTCTCAGTGTTGTGTGAGCCAGCAGGTTATACTTAGGCCCCCTTCAGAAAGAAAAGAAGAGGTGAAACCAGTCTTCATTTTTTTTATATATATATAAAATATATTCCTTTAGTATGTGTTTCAGGGAGAACTGTCATCCTCACAGAGTAGACAAGTCAGGGGATGACGGTGGTGACACCCGTCCAGATCCTTCATCTCCTCCACTGGATCCACAAACAGCTGCAGACTCAAACGCAGCACGGATCTTTCTCCCTGAGGAGCATCCCAGAGAGCCGCCGAGACGGCTCACTCTCCTGGGTCCTAGAGCCCCCGGGAAGAAATCCTCCACCACACAACTGCTGTACAGTTCAACACGAAGCTGAAACTCTGGACTGACCTCATTGCTGCTTACACACACACACACACACATTTTACACAAAGACATATAGAATGGCAACTGCAACCTCTAAAAAAATCTGTCCACACAAGGTGACTTACAATATGATGGTGTCTTCAAAGCAGATGTCAGTTAAAGTCCTGTCTACCATCACCAGATCAGTGTCGTGGATCTCTGTGCCACACTGAAGCAGGCAGAACACAGCACAGCGATGGAGCTCTACAAGTGAAAGGAACAGAGTCAAAGCTACAAGTGATTCTAGACATTTTGCTATATGTATTTTTATTCCCTGTCATGATATACACTCAGGCAAGTCAGGTCCAGAGACTGTAGGACTGTAATTTCAGTCTTTTCAATGCATTTTTTTATAAACTTTATAAAAGGACTAGGCGTAACAAAGAGAATAACAAGTTTTCCATGCAATCAAAATCAAAAATTGTTTATCCCTTTTCATTTTTTAAACAGAGCGTGTAGACAAAGACTTTGCCTAAGACAAACCTAGACAAAGTCACTTCCCTTGATCACATTATTCAGACTTACTTACCTCCTTTGTTTTTGAAGTACTCTGAGTCCTTCCACATCAGCGGGATACGAAGGTCTACACGATGCAAATTATGAAGTTAGAAATATAAAAGACAAGTATTTTTATGAATTTGTGGCAGAAGATTTGAATAAAACTCACCTGAAATGGCCACTTTCCCCAAACATGGCACTATATCTTCAGAGGGCCTGCAGTAAAAGAAATACATCATCTATCCAGCAGAACATACATACTGTACAGTACAGTATGTACAGGGGAGGGGTGGACAGAATAACATGAACACTATGGAATGCAGCACAACAACAACAGCACAAATTACAGAAATCATTCACAAAGATAATATTTGTGTTCTATTATATCATATTATAATGCAAACTGTCCACCATAGCCTGTGCTTGTATATTCCTTATGTAATGTTACATTACAAAACACATTAAATCAGGTAAACCCACACATCTGAACAAAACACCTCAAGGATCAAGAAGCTTGTCTGACATCTAGTGGCTGGTAAGGGCATGGCGATGTCCATAAACAACCTGATTCCACTCCTCTCTCCACTGACGATGGATGAATTACCTGTCTATTTACCCACTCATATAATGCATCCTTGAACTCAATCTGACCTGCGTCCTGCTCTCTGCAGGATTTGAGCTTTCCTCATCCTCTGCAGTTGACTGAGCAAAGCCAGGATGCGGGCATTGCAGGTTAGCAGGCTCTTGGAGGCCTCCAGGGCCTGCTCTCTCCTGGAACAAGCTGCCAATAGCTTACTGGCCCCCTCCCGCATTCGCACCTCCCTCTCAATCCACTTCAGCACCTCTTCGTCCTGTGGATTAGTGCAGAAAATAAGAACATTCTTTGAATCCAAACTATGAATATTACATATATATTCTTTTGACTGAAAAAGAAAGATAAACAGCTTAGAGCGTTTGGAGGCTGGTACTGAGAATTATCTGACTTTCAGGAATCAGACAGTTACAGCATATACACAACATTTGGTCCAGACTAGTACTGTACAACTATTCAATGGATAGTCAGTACTCGTAATAGGAAAGTACAGATATCCGTGAATCCTAATTACTCACTCATCCACTCACTTTTCATGTATCACAACCGACAGGTCCAAATTATCATTTATCCAGTGAAATAACTCAACATCTACCAAATGGATTTGCCCTAAATGTTTCCTCTAATGTCACCATGATGTTTTGAGTGTAACGTCTTGACAACTATTGGACAAATTGCCTTGAAATTTGTTACATTCGTGTTCCCCTCAGGGTGGACCATGTCCAACTAATTTAGATGAAATATCTTCAAAACTGATGTGCCCATCAGCCTCAGCTGCACTTTGTGTTCAGTGCACACTAACGTGCCCAACAGGGATGGTGAACATGGTGAATATGACACTGTTACTTTGATGCTGATGTTACCATCTATGCATATGTACAGCCTAATGGAGGCACTAACAGGTTGAAGACTCTTAGTCTTGTCATTTGATGTGCAACTACCGCATTATATCAGGTGGTAGCCACTATTACACTGTTGATCTTTCCAGCAACAGATTTCAAACACACACTGACCCAGACGTGTTACATAAGAGTCCAGAATCCACGGGGTGACAGTGTTAAAGTGCATCACATTAATCCCTGGATTAATCGAGCTGTCAGAGATCTTCCAGATCAAGAGGCAAGAAGTTGAATATACACAGTTGATGGTTTAATACGACCGCTGAGGACACCGCAGGCAATCTTGTTCACCATAGAAAGATACAGCTTCGATATACGCACCTCTGGAAACGCTTTACATTTCTCTGACCCTCCTCCATTGTATCTCTTATCAACATTCAGGGTCTTCTGAACCTGATCCGTTATTCATCCTATAACTTCAGGAACAACACCAATATATCTGTCTTGGGCCTCCAGATGAAGATTCCTACCAGATGTGTGAATGTCAAACTTAATGCAAACACACTTTTACACAGGACATTTCGTCACATATATCTTAACACAAATGCATCCTAACAAAGCTCTAAGACTGAACAGATTGCAGGTGAGTTAGTTAGAAGTGATGATAAGACAACAATCGCTTTGTCTTTGTCAGTAACAACAGATTTAGTTGTTCTTTGATTGGTGAGAAAAACATTGTATCTTTATTAATAATCCACTTAGAGGCATGATTCCTATTGAGCCCTGTTTTATGTATCATTTCTTATGTGGTCATTATTATTATAGTTCTAGATGTATTATTAGACATACACTTTGTGGTCTGAATTAATACCCTTCAGCTGATTTTTCTGATCATTAATTTAATGCAATTAACACACTCTCAACATGAATTTTATATACCTGTTGTATTTTATTACTATTATATATTTTAGACTTTTCAATGGACATAATTACACAGATACACAGTGTTATCTGTTGGTTAATGCACCATTCTTGGGCAGTCTTTTGAGGTTTGCCATGCATAATAACAAGCCATACAAGTAAGGTGAAGCACGGCTTTAGGGATCAGTACATTGTTGCATAATTCAATCGTGTTTTCTGAGTCTAATCCTCTGTGAAATGTTGTTTTTGTTCCCACATAATTACATAACCTGTAGCTCACTAACGAAATATTATAAATTATTTATTTTTATATTACTTTATTATTATTATTGCTATATTACACACTTCTAATTGTTATTATTATTCATTTTTTTTCATCATTCAACATCACGTTAAAGTGTGACTCAATCAAGACACCTTGACATCTCACATGAAAAAATTTGAAGAAAAAGTTTTCTTTTGTAGCTAATTTTTTATATAAACAAAACATAATCATAAATTCCTATGCTGAGCCACAATACGAAAACTTGCTTCACTAACCTGGGTGTTATCATTCATGATGCTTCTCCGCTTGTGCCTCAGAGGTCTGCTCCGGTGCAGTCAGCAGTACAGTACAGTGAGTGGACTGACTAATCTCACAGCTGACTGGAAGAGAGTTAGAGCGGACCTGCAGACGGAGCAGTTAGTTACTCAACAGAGAGATCAAAACAGTCTTAAGCCTCACTACAAGAGGTTTCAGCATGAGGGATTATAGTAGTCTTTTATTCCGTCAGCTCTATCACATGAAACAATAAATGAATGCTGTGAATATTTACAATATCTTAAAACACGGATGAATTTATTTAGGCTAAGAAGTTCAATAAAATGAAGATAGTTATTCTAAAATAGGTACTTTAAAATAATTAAAAACACAATCGACCAATTATGGCAAACACCAATCCTGCAAAAAAAAAAATAGACTTATTACTACTGAGAAGCTTACACATTCATGTTCCCTTGTGACTGAGCCAGAGACGTGACTACATTTGATAACCCTAACCCTTCTGACGTCATGGTTTTGGCACTGTGGTATTGGGAATAACCTTCCTTCTGCGGTGCAGCTTTGTTGTGTATGGATTCAGAAAATCATAATTTGGAAAATTACTTAATTATGCAGTGGATTTTTTGTTCATTCAGATGGTTTGAAGAGTCTTTAAAGGGTTCTGGAAAAAGCAGAAAGGGTTGTTAAACGTCCTTCTGGGTTTTGCAAAGATCACCAGGTAATTATTTTTTCTGACAAATGGTGACTCCAATGTAATGACATAACACACGAGAGGTTTATATAAAAAATCTTTTTTTTTAATTGCAAATATGTATTTTGCATATGAGGGTGTTGAAGGTGTCAACGAGTTCTTCTTAATACTCTTAATAAACCAGACTGCACAATTTCATTAAAGAAAGGCGACAAAAATATTCTACAACCTCGCAGTATGGCAGCAATCTGCTAGCTGACACACTGCCAACATTGGAATTAACCACGGCTGTGCCGAGTATAAATAAATGAGACAGCTCTGATGAAGACGCAGCCACAGGTGATGTTTGATGTTCACTTTCATAATTAAAATGTTTTAATGTTTACATAAGACAGTAAACTTATCTTCAGAATAAAGCAAACCAGCATCTACGTAGATGAAAGACTAAATCAAGTGTCGGTGGAAGAATAGATTTTATTCAGATCTTACATAATCCCACATTTTACTTTTAATAAACCAATGAAACTTAAGGTCGATAACACATGATGTGTTTTCATTTCAAGTATCAAACATAATAATTTGAACGCTGTGTGACAGTACAAGGACGTCTGAGTGTCTGGTACAAACAAACCTCTGCTCTGTATGGAGTCAACCGCTACAATGCTACGAACTGAAATGAAAAGACATTCCTTTTTTGGTAATATGAACAGATTTGTTTCAGATTAGAACATATTAAAAATTAGCACAAAATTACAGAGAAGAAACATTAAAAAAAGATAATATATTTAAACAATTGTACATGATTGCAAGTAATCCAGCTTTTTTCCTGAAACCAATCTTGTGGTCTGTGTTAACGGAACAGACGTGGGAAGAAAAGAAAAATCATAAACCAGTTTGTTATTGTACAATATTTACACGTTCACATATCTTTAAACAACAAAATTAATGGATCTGAGGCTCGAAACATAATGAATACTTGAGGAAAAGCTGCCACTTCTTTAAGTTAAACTGGTGATGTAGCAGTGTTTTTAGGTGTTATAATTCAATACTAGTTATTTGAACTAATGGCTGTTTAAAAAAGGCATTTCAGTAAATTGAAACTACTGAAACTACTGTACATATTCAAAGTGCTTGTGAAAGTGGAAATGCATGTCAGTATAGTAAATTTAGCTTCACTTCATTACAACTGACAGCAAAAACAACAAGAACAAAACAGTCTTAGTTATAAATTAACCTTTACAGACATAACTTAATACAACAAATCTTAAAAAAAAAAAAAAAAAAGGCAAGCCTGCAAGTCTCTCCTCGCTCCTCCTCTCTATGGCTTTCATCCCTCCTCCACTTCTGTAAAAATGTCACTTAAGAAGTATTGAGACACGCTCATGGGCTCCTCCTCCATAGAGCTGCTCTCCAGGCTGTCACTTTGCTGGGATGATGAAACCTACAAACAAAGAAGAAGAAAGGATGAGCTGTACTCATCTCTAATGTGGGTGTGTGACTCCCCAATCCACCTGTGCGGCACGTGTGACCTCCTCACCTCAGCCGTCCATGGAGAAGTGCTCGGAGCCGGGTCTGAGCAGAGTCGGCCGTGCTCAGAAGTCTGTTCGATGGCCGCCTCTGTTTGTGTCGGGGATGCGTTAGAGGGTGCTGAATGGGTTTCCTCCTCCGGCGGCGGCTGTGTCGGATTGGGTGTGGGAGAGCAGTTGTCTGATGCCGAGGTTACCTGTGCTCGGGTGGATCGTTTACCTGCAGCACGTGAAGTTTTGGCCTTTGAAGCTGCTTTGCCAGGTGGAGAATCGCTTGTGATGCTTGTCTCAGAGACAGGATGTAAGCTTTTGGGTTTTCTGTAAAAAGCAATTTACATTTAATCACAAATGGTCGATAAACATGAAAATTGGGGATTTCTTTTCACTGTTTTTTTCTCACCTTTTCCGACTACTAGTCCCCCTCCTCCCTGTAGCCTGTGCTCCTGAGCTGCTATCCTCAGGGTCTTTCCCACCTGTCGGTATCTCCTTTTCCAAATCTACACGATCACAGCTTTCTTTTTGTGGCTCAGTGCTGAGCGCATGAATGACTTTTGGCTCCTCAGATGGTCCAGGAAGCTCTGAATCCTGAGCTGGGGTTGACTCTGCTTCCTTGCTGGCTTGTTTCTTCCTTTGAGTTTTGGGCTTAACCTGCAGTTTGGCTGGTTCAAAGATAAAAAAAGATGTGTTCAAAGTGGTCAGAGTGTGTATGAGTGTTAGTTAGTATTCATCTTATTGCATACCGGTTCTTCCTGGTTTCTGTTTTGTGGGGGGGAATTCAGCCTCATCATCATTCTCTGCGGTCTCTGCTAATATGGATGGCTGGACTGAAGAACTCTCTGTTGCACAAACACATACAATCCACGTTTATCATTTCTCATACGACATTAATCATTAGTTCAATTAAATGACAGAATAATGCAGTCACTATACCATGTGGATCCACTGGGTTCTCCACGATCGAATGCATCTGGTGAGGTTGAGAAAAAAAAAAGTGACAAATGGATACATTTTATCACATTGCAGCTACAAGTGCTTCCATGCAACTTTACTTACTGCGTGTGCAGCTGTGTCCGACCCAACGAGGCCCGTTTCACTACCCTCCTCCATGGACGCAGGTACAGCGACATCAGAGAGAAGTCCATCTGTTGCTCCAAGATCACTGCTGAGGGGTGAGGAAAAGTAGTAAGACTCAAGACGCCAAATAAAAAAACAGATCCACGCCTGCGTGACCAGCTGATAAAAAAGGCGGGTGCTGACCTCTGTTGCTGTACCGATGCATCTGTTACAGGGAGATAAGAGAGGGGCTCAGACACACTGTCCACCACCTCCCCTGATGGACAGACCGGGATTTCAGTCAAAGAGAGGATGAAAAACGGTTCATCTGGATCTGAAGGCACCTGATCCAACAGCACTGAGAGTGAGAGTGACAGAGGTTTTTCAGCTTCAACCATGGTGTGTGCAGTGTACATAATTCATGATACAGCCTCAACTGATGCTGAGTGGAAGGTGACCTCTGGCTGACTTACTGTCTGGAAATATTGTGAGACCTGGATGAATTTGGGTCACTTCTGTACTGGATGTTGATGCGTCCAGGGACTGCGAGGAGAATCAGAGACATTTGAGGATTAATGGTTAAATGTGGCGAGAGCTTCTGAGACTGCCTTGTTAATCAGTGCAATGACTTTGTACTACTTTTAGCTAAGTGTTTAGACCTCTGCTTGCTAGCTGAGTAGTTTTCATGCACTCAATCACAACAACTGGATCGCTCTGTGAAGAAATTATCAACACCGGTTTGGGAATAAAAGCAAAGAAAGAAGCCAGTTCACTGAAGAGGTAAATTGAAATTGTCACACTTTTATATTGAATTTAGGCAGGCAGAACAGGCAAAAGCTATTGTTATGATGCGCGCCGCAGTGTAATAACATAGTTTGAGTAATGTTATTGTTTGGCAAACAACTAACTGCAGCGGGGGTTGATGGGAGAGTTACGCTTCACATTACAAGAAAACATCAAGAGAAAAAGCGTGCCTTTCTTCAGCCATTTAGTCTACATATATATATAAATATAAGTCTCATAAATCGAGCTTTTATTTCCTCGGGAAACATCTCACCCGGCCACAGACAGAATTGCAAAGTTAAAGTGAGGCTTATAGGGAACCAATCTACATGTTGATGGTGTCATTATTCTATAGCCATGACACTGTACAATCAACATTGACTTCATAATGACACATTAAAGCTCCCGAGTTCCCGATTTCCACTTTAAATTGAATCTAAATGGTTTTTTTTCCAAATTTTGCTACAATCTTTTCACATACTCACGGGCAACTCCTGAAATATCAGCTGGGAATTACTGCTGTATGATATTAACTTGGTGGTTTGGTGTCACATGGTAAAACCTTATTGGTCTGAGCTAATAGTGTGTTGGTCAAGGCTAATATTAACAAACTTCACAAGAGTTCTTACACAAAAAGACACCACCATGAGACATGTAATGCTCACGATATTGCTCCTCCTGCACATACTGATTAATACCTTACCTGTGTAGAATTGTCAGGTACTTGTGTCAAACATCCCAGAGAGGATCCAGCAACATTTGAAGGGGAGCCCTGTTGACTCAGTTGTTCAATCACTGGTGTTATGCAGGCTAGCGAGGACACAGCATCATTCAGAGGGGGGTTACTATGTTGCTCAACAGCTCCCTCTGCTGGTTCCTGGATGTCAGGTCGTATTTCAGACACAGGTTTGTGGGAAACCGAAGCATCCACACCTTCTGAGTGACTACCAGAAACTGTGGAGAAACAAGAACTGTTAGTGATCTGCTCTGCATTCTTTAAGGTAACAGAGCTTTCATTTTAAAAAGGTGTCAAACCTTCTTCCGCTGGGTTTATATTCTGGACTTGTTGGGGTTGTGGAGGTTGGCTGCTGCGTCCCAGATTGGGTTTGGGTTTAACAAGCCGGCCTCTACGAATTGGAGGAGCTTTTCTTGAGGACTTAGAAGAGTTGATTGACTCTGACTTATGCTCATCAGTGCTGTAAGTGGAAAACAAACTCTGTTACAACAGAAACTATTAATTCCTAAACATAAACTGTAAAAAAGACAATATTTACATTGTCTTGTGTCTTTTTGCCAACAGAACTCACTCTTACCTTTGGGCAGCTGTTAAGTTAGTTTCAGTAGTTTGAGAACACTGTTGGACTGCAGCTCGACTTTGTGCCTCAGAGTCATTCTCTGAACGTGGCTGTTGAGTGTTTTCTTTGGGATCTGCTGTGGACGGTGTATTAGCAGATTTAATGTTTGACTCTTTTGAACCGTCTTCTGATGACAGGACATCTGAAATTGCAGTTGTTAGTTGGGTATTTGGCTCAGTAGGTGTAATGGACGTGTCCTGTGAAGCAGGTCCAGCCTCCACCTTGTCCCCTGTGGATTCCCCTTCAGCTGTGGGTTTTTCAATGCTCTTATTTTCAGGAACTGAGTCGGTCACCACAGACTGATTCTCAGAAACCGAAGATGTTGCTATGACGATACCATCAGAGGACGTACCCACATCTTTTGTGTCGTCTTGTGACTTCTCTGACTCTGCAGGTTCTAACTTTGTTGAGCTGAGAAGTTCGGTATGTAACGAAGAACTTGTTGATGTCAAGTGCTCACTGTCTTTTGCTGCGAGTTTCAGTTCTGTTTGTGCATCGTTATTGTCCACGGCCTGTTGTTCTGAGGTTACATTTGAAGAGGTGTCCATATGGCACTGTTCTAAGGGTTTACTGACATCAGCTGTCTGCAGTTTTGTCTGCGAAGTTCTAGTGGAGGATCCTAAATTGGGTTTGGGTTTGACCTTGGGAAAGCGTCGCCTTCTTTGAGGTACATTTTGTTCTGGGTCCTCTGAGCTTGAGTCTAGAGCACTTGTCCTGCGGCCTTCTGTTGAAGATAATTCCTCTGTGGGTTCGTGAGTAGGGCATGATTTTAGTGATGGTACTGAAACTGAAGAAGGGCCAGTTGTTTGAATTTGGGTTGGTTTTTCAGGAGGGGTGGTACTGCAAGTTGTCTGTGCTTCTGCTATTGTGTTGTCAATGGTTTCAGACCTTGAAGGTGGGCTAGAGGGTTTCTCCACAAGCTGCATGTGTGTGTCTTTTGTGGTTTGAGGTCTGGACCGCACAGATCTTGATGTCTGTGGTAAGTTGGGTTTGGGTTTAACTTTTAACTGACCTCTCCTTGTCTGGGAAGTAGATGCAACTTCACTCTCTTCTTTCTGACTGACAGGTAACTCTTCAACATGTGTAACACATGGAGAAGGATGATCGATGCTTGCTTGGACTGTGGCTGAGTCTCTGTTTGACCCAAGTTGTCCAACTTGTGATACTGGTGAGTCAGATGTCAGCAAATTACTATCAGTGCTCTGGGCTGCCCCAGCATGAGACATCAGTTTTTCTGCTGTTGACTCAGATGGTGTCCTTGTGTCACTGGAGGCCTGTTCCGTACTAGATTCAAACTGGGCTTCAGAGAAGTTCTGGTTTTCTGAGGCAATCTGATCTGATGTTGCTGCACTTGATGCTACCGGTCCAAGAACTCCAACATCTGTCTTTTTCTCCTCAGTTGAGGGTGTAAGAGTAGAACCTAAATCCAACAATGGTATCAAATCTGAAGCGGGACCAGTGATTTGACTCGGTTTTTCTGGAGAGGTGGCGCAAGTTGGTTCTGCTTCAACCTCTGCTATTGTTTTTTCATGTAATTTGGGCTTTGGAGTTGGACTGGAGTCTTTCTCTATGGTGTCTTTTGTGGTTTGGGGTTTAGAATGGACAGTTCTCGACGTATGTGCTAGGTTGGGTTTGGGTTTGACTTTCGGAAATCTACTCCTCCTGGTCTGTCGGGTAGAAGCGTCTTCACTCTCTTCTTTCTGACTGACAGGTAAATCTTCTACAGGTGTAATGCATGAAGCAGGATGGTCACTACTCTGTTGAACTGGAGCTGAATCTATTATTGTCCCTTGCAAGCCTGTCTCAGATGTCACCAGATTACTACAACTACTCTTAGTTGTCCCAACAGGAGAGGTCAGCATTTTATCTGTGGACTCTCTGGTGGAGTTTCCGGTGTCCTGTTCCAAACTTTGGTTTGGACTTTGGTTTTCCGAGATACTCTGATCTGATGTTGCTGCAACAGATTTTATTTGACCAACAGACCTCTCCTGACTTCCAGATGGCTCTTCTGCAAGTTTAATTTCAACACAAGAAATGTCTTCCTTTGACAATTGTTGACTACTGTCTGCTGTCTTAGGGGTTTCTTCAGCAGCTGATAGAGTCTCAGTGGTTTGAGAAAGGTCGGGAGCAACTGTGTGGCTCTCTTCAACTGTCCTCGCTGTTGACGTCACTGGTTGGGATTTTGCAGTCCGTGAGGACTGGCCTAGGTTAGGTTTTGGTTTCAACTTAGATAAGCGACCTCTCCTGGTTTGTGGAGAATTTGTCTTTGACCTCTCGGGAGTTGACTGCAATTGAGGGGTAGGGTCCATCTCAGACACAGTCCTCTGGTCACTTGTTTCAAGAATAGGCATGTCACCGGTGTCCGTTGTGCTGTTTTTTGGCTCCACAGTGGCAACATTTTCTAATGTTTCTGTGACTCCTTGACAAGAAATTGCAGACATAAGAGGAGTGGCACTGTTTTCCTCTTGCACAGCAGGCTTTGGTGCAATCTCTACTTCTTGGTGTTGGCTTGTTTCATCCACAGTGACTGACGGTATCTCTGCAATGAAACACAGCACATTTTGAACTTACTGTAATCTAAAAGAAATAAAACCAAGTTTCAATGTAAGGAATGACTTCTGTCTCAAACCTGTTGTGTGATCTTGTATGGCTGTTTCATTCTGAGCTGGCTGAGCGAGGTGAGCCAAGTTGCCGATGGTCAACAGGGTTTGAGCAGCCTCATTGTAGCTCTCATCCTCAGTTACTTAAACCAAAAAGAACCTCAAAAATTAATACTTTGAGACCATCTCAATAAGGTTACATGAGTGCCACACAGAATACTTCTTCAACATACCTTCTGGGTGTTCTGAAGAAAGGAAGTCTATAACATCCTGCAAGGGAAACAAATATATTGTAAGCCATATCAAAAGCTTCACATATAAGCCAGACTAGTTGTGAATACGGTAGCCCCAGTTACACTCCTTTGTCATTTTCTTTCTATGTCTTTTTTAGTTGATTACATTTGGACACAAAAATCTTAATGTGAGTTCAGCAAAATATGAAAGGTAATGCATACATAATTGTTCAAACTGGAACTTTTTTTGCTTAATATAAAGTGCATATGACCGCAAACCAAACTCATGCACTAAAAGTGAAAAGAGGGAGACACTGGATGAAAATAAGGTTGTATTAAATCAATGTTGACCCTTTTATATATATAAAACTATGCAGATAGATCACACAGACTTTTTAAAATAGATCTCAGAAATTATATTAAAATTAGGAGTGTAACTGGGGGTAATGATTTATTTTCACTAGTGCTACATTTTAGAATAAGACACTTACAACCAGCAGGTCCAGCTGATGTTCACATGGTTCAACAGTGCCTGCCTCATTTTGTGCCAGCTCGCAAGAGGCATCAGGGCACATAGCATCTTGGGAGATGCCCAACACATCAGGCATATTGGCCAAGATATCAAGCTATGTGTGGGATGGGGAGGGGGGGGAGTCAGATTGGAGGGTTTGAATTATGGAATGCAAAACCATGCACAAATAAAAACAAATTAAAAAAAAAAAAAACACAACACAAAAAATGATTGTTATAAGAATTATGCAAAAATAAAATAATGGGTGGAATATATCTGTGCAAGACCTGATGGGGAAACAGTTTTTCATACCTCCTCCATAGTCTCTTCCACTTCTGAAATTACAGGATGTGGCGAGCGCAGGCTGGCGGGCACGAATGCAGGGGCAGTGCCGTCCTTACTGGAGCTGCACGCAGGGTGTTGCTCTTCCTCCACCTCTTCTTCCTCCCACTGCTTTTCGTTCTCCTCATCACTGTATTCTGACTGAGAAGCCCTGAGGGTGACCAATTTGGGCTTTTTGGACTCTTGGGTTGATTGTAGCTTTGATGCTCTTCCCCTCTTGGCTGTGCATTTGGGTTTCGGCTTGGCAGCGACAGCGTTGGTCCCCGCTGGTGAGGCAGGAGTGGTTTCAGATGCAGAGGAGTGTGCATCCTCTTTGGCAGGGTAAGTCAAGGGCTTGGTGGGTTTGGGCACTCTTCCATACCTAAAAAAAACGCAATTACAAACTGATGAAGCACTCACTTATTATATCTGGAGTATTTTCTGTGGGAATCAGGAGTGGGAACGTTTCTGGATACAATGTTAAAATGGAAGTTATGAAATATTGTACCTGGTAGGTTTCGGAGGCTGAACGGTGGCATCCTCTTCCTCAGATGAAATGTCATCATTGTCTGACTTCCTCTTACTAGCTGCATCTTTATTTACCTATAAAAGGATATTATAACTTTCAGTAAGGAAAAGTAGCAATGTGTAGAAAGATCTGATGATGAAACTGAAATAATGACCTGTTCTTTTGAGGCTCCATCACTCACGCTCTCGTCCCCTTTATCTGACACATCGTCTTTGGCCTTCGTGGAGGGTGGTGGAGCCTTTTTACCCCACTTCCGGCCTAAAGGCAGCAGTGGTTTTGGCGCTCTGCCCCGTGACAGCTTAGCTGGCTTAATTGTGGTGTCCTTGGCTGCATCCACATTCTGCGTCTTTTCAGACCTGATTATTAGGACGAAATAAGAGAATTTAAATAACAACTGAAGATGCATGAAGAATACTTTTATCCAAAAGAATATTTTTAAAGTTTGATTACATGTCTGAATTTGCACGGTCCTCGGGAAGTGCTGCCTCTGCGTCTTCGGGTATGCAGACCTCATCTGAGCAAAAACAAAACGAAATTGAGCTACAAGCAACAATCAACAAGGGCCATGTAAAGAAACTACGATGACTTTGAGGAAGAAGAAAATTTTCCTCAAATAACTGAAAGCTCCTGTACCTTGTTCATTACTTTTTTCACCCGTTTTGTTTTTCTTGTCATCTGGTTCCTCAGTCGAGGCCGTCTTTCTTTTGCGTTTCCTCTTCGGCTTCGAAACAGGGGTTCCTCCCTCATTACAGAGATCCTCATTCTCCTTCTCTCCCTCCTCCTCCAAGTCGGGCATTTCATTCTCATCTTCCTCATTCTCCTCCTCCACATCACTCAGCTTCTTTGCTGCTTTTTTGCCTATAGAGGGAATAAGAACACATAAGGATTATTTAACTGAGACACACTCGGGGAGAACCATTTTAAATCTGTACCCCACAATAATATTTAAGTTATGAAGCATGAATACACAACTCACCAAGTATTAAACATGATAAAAGGCATGGAGAGACAGTTACCCTTTGACTTTTTCTTGTGCTTCCTGGGGGAGTTCTTGTCAGCGAGTGACTTAAGTTTCTTCCTGTTTTTCTGAACTTCTAGAATCTTCTCTAGCAGCTTAGAAAAATACTCTATATCCAGTTTGCGCCTCTCTCCTACGAGACAAACAGCAGCAAATGTGGCATCAAAAAATATAAAGGGATTGCACAAGGAACATTAATCATTTAATGTTATAAAACATAATGTCCTACTCAGTACTTACTGAAAGCTTTGTCAATCCTCCAGGCGTTCTCTCGCTCTTCCTTTTTGAATTTGTTCTGAAAGTTTAAATCAATGCAGTTAACACGGATTGTGTTTTTAGGAAGGGCGTTGCTTCATCATACCATGTTTTATAAATATATGTATATCTGTATTCATCACTGACCTTTATCTCCGATCGAGCTCTGTGAGGAAACAGTTGACAAATCATGGAAAAGTCTGTCCCCACCATGCTAATTGCCAGGAAGAACATGTCTGTCTCTGGTGGAAAACAGCAAACAATCAAGATATGAACGATGCATCGGAGCAAAATGTGTGCTCTAATCATTTTATGATTATCTATCAGTTATACCTTCACTGGACCAGGGTTTCGAATAGGTCCCTTTCCTGAAGCTCGAGTAAGTTGTAGTGGAGCCACGCTCAAAGATGGGGTCTCGATCCTGAGCTGGGTTCGGACCTTTGGCTCGCAGGACTTCCACTGTCAAGCTGAGAGACAGTTCAGAGGATATGATTGGTTCCAACATCTCCAATATATAAATAATGCATCAATGTTTATATTAAGAGGAAAAATCATCTCTTGGGGATGTTAGGGATGCATTTGTAGATGTTGTTAGTCAGTTTCTATCACAGAAGGTAATAAAAACAATAACTGAGGAAAGGGAAGATAAATATGAAAAAAGGCATTTCAATTTTAACTTTAAGTAGTCCACTGACCTCTCTTCATCAATGATCAGCGAGCCATCCTCTGCTACTTTGACCTGAGGAACCATGAGCGCTTCTTCATCCTCCTCTTCCTCTTCCTCTCCCTCAACCACCGCCGCTGCCACCGCCTCTTCCTCCTCTCTCGGGCTTCCAATTTTAGGGGGGGCTTCAGGTTCCTGTGCTCTCTCTGGTGACCTGCCGAGATTACAATGCAAACATAATGCAGGAGGAAGGGGGTATACAAGCATTATACAAACTACTGCCTTATGATGTCTACAGGAAAGAGATTTTTAGAAAGATGATGAGATAAACGTACTCTTCTCTTCCTGGAGAAGGAGGGACCACAGTCTCATTCTCTGGAGCTGGATCTTCTAAACTAGATCTGGAAAAAATGTCAATTGTAGTCACAGAAGGCAAGGAAACACAAAAATGCTTGTCAAATAAGATCCAGGATAATCAATAGAAAACATTATCTCACGGGGCAAAGGTTTACTCAGTTGCAGAGGAGACACTTACGTCATGGGGTTAGACACTGGTAGATAACGGATAAGGTCCCTCATGGTCATTTTGGCAGGATCTAAAGTAAATTCCTTCACACGTGACTTAGCTTTCTTCCTTTTCTGCAACATCAAATGATAACACCCATTTCATGTAATGAATAGAGATAAATCTAATTAGCATGCTACTAAAATCAGAAAGCGAAGAGAATGAGCAGTATGCCTACTGTACTTGTAATCTGAGCTCACCTTTTCTTTGTGCATCTCCTCTCTGAGCAACTCTCTGAGCTTTCGTGCCTTTGCAAGCCTCTGTAAGTCTGACGGGTTATTCAGAAGTCTACTCAGAGAGAACGCAGGTGGTGACAGTGAAAGCCCGCTCTTAGAGGACACCAGAGTTTTGGCTTTCTCTGATAACTCAATAGCTTCTTTGTCTGGCAGAGATAGGGGGACTTTATCTGGTAGTCTGGAAGGAACTTCTTTAACTTGACCACCTGACGTGTTTTCTAACTGTTTGCTGCTGTCCTCTGGTAGATGGGTTTGTTCTAGCAGCTCCTCAGCTGGAGGAACAGCTGAAGGTCCTGAACTGTCAGAAGGGATGAGGGTGGGTTTAGGTTGCATTTTGAGCTGCTTGCTCTCTTCTGAAAGCCTCCGTCGCCTTGGGGACTGGAGTCCCTGAGGGGCCGGTGTAGTCTCAGTTTGGCCAGATGTTGTTGGCTTCTCATGGTCTGAGGCAGAGACTTCAACGGGAGTTTCGGAAACTGCCTTGGCGGGGGACTTTGCCGTCCGAGCAAGAGCGGAGGGGCGACCTGGGGCCACTTTGGGCTTGATAGCAAACCGCTTCCTCCTCTGGACTGCTGCTGAGGAGCTGGTACCTTCCCCATTTTGGTCATTGCCATCCCTAAACATTCAAAAGAATAGTTATTATACATAACAAAGTTAGCAGAAGTAAAATACATTTTGGGGGCCATTTATTGCTTGTTACTCACGCTGGGGCTGCAGGTTTTTCTGGTGTCCCAGCAGACTTGTTATCTGTCACAGCAGTAGCAGTGCTGCTCTCATTGGTGTCTTTGGGGGTCTCACTGGCCTCCTGGCTCACTGAGGGGGCTTCCTGAGGTGTTGCTGCTGCTGCTGCTGCTGCTCTCCCTGCCGTACCAACATTGGGCCGAATGCTGAATCTTGACCGTCGAAACATTTTGACCTGAAAAACACAGGAAGTCAAAGCCAACTGAAACCAACTTTCTGCCAGATGAGCCTGCCTGTAGTTTAGATTATTTGACTTTGAAGTGATCACTTTAAAATATTCATCCCAAGGTTTGGTTTGTGGTCAGTACAGAATAGAAAATATTAAACTTACAGTTGCAATCATGGACTTTACTTATATAGCGCCTTTCTAGTCTCACACTACATAGCTCAATCACCCATTCACACCATGCATTTGGGGTTCAGTTTCTTGCAGACTGGAGGAGCCGGGGATCGAACCGCTGATAATCTGATTAGTGGACGACCGGCTCAACCCTCCTGAGCCACAGCTGCCTTCAGTTTGCCATTTTGCCTTGTATAAATGTAGGATTTACTGCAGTGTAAAGTCAGACGTCCGCATACAATTGCACATTTTTTTTTTCTGGTTTTTCTGGTTGTATAATCTTGAGGAAATGACAGCTGCGCAGTTTATCTTAGTTTCTTCTCAAAGGCCATCACGCTGGTGAACAGTTAACATGAGTACACCCAGTGAAGTCAAGAATGCTCCCTGTACCTCAAACATTCACTATACCTGTAAATTATTTATTCTCACTGCTTAAATTCTGATTTTATACACAAGCTCCACATGCTGTTCAATGTGTAGATACTGTCATATCCACCTAACTACATAAAGAACCCTGCTACATAAACCATATTCATTTTAGCATCCTTTGCTCTGCACTATTATCTTATTCCTTCTATGAATATGATTGTGGTCTATCTATATATCTATACATATTTTTAGATAGATAGATAGATAGATAGATAGATAGATAGATAGATAGATAGATACTTTATTGATCCTGAAGGAAATTCAAGCATCTAGTAGCAGTAACATACATTGAGGTAAAGAGGTAGTCAGGCATGGCAATGACAAAGAGTCTAGGAAGTAGTGCAAATATCTATACTATCTATACAATGTTTGTTTACCTTTTGAGCTCCTTGTGTCAGCTGTATGTATGTCTATATCTGTACACTGGCACCAAAGTGAGTCAAATCCCTTGTGTGTCCATATGTAAAAGTGATTTTATACTATATATAATGATTAAATTACTGTAATCTGAATGTATTACTGTTCATTCAAAACACTGCTGCAAAACCCGAAGAAACTATCATGTTGAGTGCTGCAGCAATGCGGATAAACAGGACTTCTTGCTGTAACACATTCGCATATGTGACTTACCGTTGTGCCAACCTCGCCTATTCGTCTAACTGACAGGGCTGGTGACGTTGACAGGTGAAAATCCGTTAAGTCTAACCGTACAGAAAATCACAGAGACTTAACCAACAGGGGTTTAATACGCTAACACGCCTCACTCAAACGACCGCACGACACAGAAAAACGCCTCAACAGCGCACGGAACAAGTGTAAAAGTGCACAAAGCTGGACCCGAACTCGCATGTCAACACTTTTAGTACGCGAGTCTTCCGCACTTTGACCGCCCTTGTGTTAATACAGAGAGGCTACGGCACAAACCTTTGTCATTTTATCACGTCTACGCGAGTTATTTAGCTGGCAGCGACGTACCTGTTCAGGAAAATGTCGTTTGCTGGGAGAAATAAGCTTTCATTTATCGACGACCGTTGGCAAGTGGCGGACTCCATGCACACACACACACTAGTCCGCCATGTTTTTCATGACGCGTTATTTTCGTGAGAGGGAAGGGGGTTGTGGGAAATGTAGGCCCATCGCTTAAGGAGCTGGATGAGGCAAGATCGTGCGGTCCGTAGGCAAGAATGGCCCTTTTTCTCAAGGAGTGTGAGCGTGACAGCCCAGCTGTTTGAAGTATGAGGAAGTATCGAGGTGTTTTAGTTGAGTAAAAGTAACAATGCACAAATGAAAAATACTCTATTCAAAGTAAAAGCATGCAGAATATTAGTTAAGTAAAAGTACAGAAGTATTAGAGAGAAAATGTACTTAAAATATCAAATTATTGGATTGGTAATACTTGTAGTTGGTTGAGGTGTAGCTAGTTTTATTACTAGTAGGTAGTTTAATCGATAGCAATCAATAATTTTGTGTTTTGTGTGTAAAATATATATTCAAAGTACATAGTAGCCAATCTAAAGTCAGAAATCACAGCAGAAAGAGCAATATTTCTATTTTATAAGTTAAGTTCTTGAAATAATGTAGTTACTTTTCATGTAATACATGTCATTTATCTATTTATTTTTACCTAAAGTTTTCTTTTCTTTCAATGAATGTCCAATGTTGTCCTTTAATTTACTTTTTGCTGCCATTTTTTCAGATACTTTAGTTAATACTGTATATCTATACTATCTATTTATAATTTATACTATATATCTGGTAAAATATATAATATATATTTCTTTATGGGTTCAAATTGTGCATACAAATCCAATGATGCATTTATTAAATATAATGCACTGTTACAAATGAACAATTTGTGTACAAAATGCAATCTCCATCACTTTTGTAGTTAATTTTAATTCCTTCATATACAGTTAGTTTATCAATAATTAAAATAATCATACAACTGAGAGGAGCTATTCTCTTGCATGAATACTTTTAATAATATTAGTACAGTTTGCCGATAATACTTTAATGTAGTTGTAAGTAAAATTTAGACTGCATGAGTTTTACTTGTAGAGTTTTTTTACACTGTGGTATTGCATCTGAAGATTTGGGTATTATTACTTGTTGTATGTACATTTCTGAGCTGCTAAAAGGCCAGTTAATGCAAAGGTGTACTGATAACTGGATTCCAATTAGGAGAGGTCCTGCTAATGCTGCATGGCAGTTCACTGTTGCAATTACTGGGACACTTAATGGAACTGAGCCGTCGTAACTGTTTTTAAGTCCACCTGTGTTTCTCCTGCTGTGACGGATCAAAATGTCCGCTGTGCAACCAGTCCTTTCTGAGTCAAGTGTTTGTTGTGGTTCATCCATGTGTAGTAATATTTCAAACCACCTACTGTGTGTCTAAAATATAACAGAACAAAGATAGAACTCAGACTTTTACATCCTGAATCATGGAGTATACCTGTTTCACTCCAAACTGTTGATTCACTAACCCCGTCTGAAAAAGACCAAGGACTTGTCAACATCTTGCAGCGGTATCATTGAATTATTTTATTTCTTCAATACAGACAGCATCAGCAGTGAACCTCTTTGGACGTGCCTTCTTTCACACACCACATTTCTTTCTTCAGCAGATCATGACATAACATTTACTTCTTAGATCAGTGGTCTTAAGAAAAAAGGGAACTACTGATTGGACAGAAGAGAAACAACATCAGAGGTGGAGGTGTAAAAGAAGGGTGGGTCGGGGACAAGAGTCAGAAAAGTTCATAATTTGGATTGTCTTGTGCACGCTGTAGCAGCTCGTCCCAAAGGTGTTATTTGATGTAAAGATCTCCATTCACTCCATTTACTCCATTTCAACTGTCAGAGCAGAGGGAAGAGAAAAAAAATGAAAATAATGTTCATTCTGTATGTATAAATTCAGTTAAGGAACAAACAAATATGCATACATACTTACTTGTAGACAAAGTTATGGTCAAGCAAAGGGATTTCCAAAAGGATCTCCAAAAGCAGCTGTTGAACCAGAAGCCGGACCAACAGCAGCCGTCTGCTGCAAGATCAAGAGAAAAAAGTCCAGAATTAAGAATTAAAAATTATTATGATACTTTCTGTGTTGTAAATATGTGCCTGTGTGAATCTCCGTACCATAGCTACAGGCGGTGCTCCAAACAGACTGGAATTTGGGGCCCCAAATGCTTTATCAAACATGTCCTGGTTGTTTGCCTGATTGTTTGCGGTGGGGGCAGAACTGAAGGCGGCATCGAGGAGGCCAGGGTTAAAGCTTGGAGCTGGAACTGGAGCTGCAGCTGGTGCAGGGGCTGCATGACAACAGAGGACACTATTAGTGACAAGTTTCACAGTAATATACACATCAACTTGCAAAATCTTGACTATGTACCGTTAACAGCTGCTGACATTTGATTAATATCAAAGTCATCGTGGTCTGCAGTATCCTGAGCCAGGCCCACTTTTTTGGAAAAGTACTGATCAAATGCTCCGGCTTCGTTACTACTGCCGGCTGCAGCGGGGTTGGCCCCTTGCTCCCCTTTCCTCGCCGGGATGGCAGGGGGTTTGGCAATCTGGAAATCCTTGAACATGTCCTTTCCAATCTTCTTCTCTTTATCTCCAAGGGGGTCCAAAGCTGTGAAGGCACTGTTCTCTACCTTTGGATGGGCCTCCTTAGCAGGCGGCCTAGGGGGAGGGCGTGAGGGACCGTGCTGGTCACCCATTGCAGGGAACGCACCAGGATTGAAAGGATTGGTCATGGCGGGCTGACCCCAGCCTGGACTAGCAGCTTGCCCAGGTGGTGGAGGGAAGATGTGGGGTGGGGATAAAGGTGGGTTGCTAAACTGAGGTGGCATCTGCTGGCCCCAGGCTGTGGGTGGTATGGGTAGACCACCAAAGGCAGATGGCTGTGGGTAGTTGAACCCAGGGCCTGGAGCTGTCACTCCTGGCATGTGGAACATGGAGGGTGCAGCAGGAGAGGCTCCCCACATGGTTACAGCAGGGATACCTGTGGTAGCTGGAGGACCCAACTGAAGATTCCCTGAATATAAAGAAGAGTTATGAAAGTTTAAGTTCAGGGAATGAAAAGCCAAAAAGACAAATGACATTTTAATGTATGAGTAACACAAAGTTTCCCTCTTGTGTATTACCCAGAGCAGCTATGGATGATGGAGCGGAGTTGGCAGGTGCACTGTTGAAAAGATCACCTGAAGCAGATGATGCTTCAGACTGACCAGGAGTTGCAAAGAGGTCTGCTCCAAACAGGTCACTTGCTGTGGACTATTCCCAGAAAATAAAGTTAAAATCGGAAATATATTTGCACCACATTGACATCATTTTATACATGCTGTACTTAGAAATTAAGATTTCTAACTTTTTCTAACAAATTATTCACTATATTCATACAGTAACCTGAACACATGCATGCTTTGCCACTTACCCGTGCTTTTATCACTGAAGCATGAATGTTAGAAAATAGATTGAGAGCAGAGATGACAAAGGATAGATTTGATTCAGCAGCACAGTCAAAGTGTAACTTACTAAGGCCAGACAAAGAATCACGTGACCACCAGTGCATGCATAAAGACAGAACAGATCCAAACAACAAGCCCTTAACTGCAGTCCTTAATTATAGGCCTTGCATCTTATCTTAACCAAGTGCATCCTTTTGCAGATCCTGTCAGACACCAACGCATACCAACCCAAAATGCTCAGAAAGGGAGGTGTTAGCAGACTTATTATGCTCTGGAAAATGTGCATAAATCCCATTTTTAGGCATCACACATGCAACTCTTCTATAATTCATCCGGCTATGGAATTTCACCTTTGCACTCCTTCGACCTCGTCCGGCCTTAGAGCTCTGTGGAGGCGGATTTATGACTACTGAATCCTTGCTATGAGTCACTGGGGGTTGTGGGTGATGAGTAATGCCGTTAGAGACAGGGCCAGTTTTCAATGATGAGTCAAAAAATGGGTTTTTGGTTGAGAGAACCGGTCCGGATTCATTCCCGTCCATCATGGTAATTGTGTTGCCCTGAGTTATTTTGCCCCCTAGTGGCCACTGTCCGTTACTGAGAGCGAGGATCATGGTCTTACTGGACAAACCATTTATCTGCTGACTGAGATGTTCAGAGTCTCCATTCAAACCACCATTAATAAATGTCTTACTAGTGTTGCCAGCAATGCTGTTTAAGTGATTAGTGGTGGTGAGGGAGATGTGCGAATTATCGGGTGCCGACTGAGTGGGTGATTTAGAAAGGGGGTCATCTCTGAAAGGGTCAGTGTCTGGAGTTGGAAAGTAGCCAAATGTCGAGGAAAAGGGATTCTCTGTCTGGGAAGATGCCCTACGGTCAGGGGCGCAGGACGTTACAAAGGAGTTTCCCTTTATGCAATTCTGATTGCTGTCAACTTCAGCAGAAAAGTCCAGCAAGAGAATATCATTAGAGTCCTGGTTAACATGAGAGGAACAGTGGGGGAGAGAAAACAAAAGAATCATAAATCAGTTCTGCAGAAGAAGAAAAACACGTGTTAACAAAATGAAAAATAAATCACATGGTGTGAAAAGACAACATGACATGGTGTGAGTATTTAAAGCTGCTATCTGCAGAATTTTTACCTCAAAATGTCACTTTTTCACAGTCTGGAGTCCAATTTCCAATGAAGTTGTTTATTAATGCTTACTTGTTTTGGATGAAATATGCTAAAGTCAGCACTAGCTCGCTGGCCTGAAACTCAGCTTGTGAACTGACCCAGCATCAGTGATGTAAAACCAGTACAAGACTGCAGGTGTCACCACAGTCAACACAAATGTCTCTTTCATCGATTCTACTCGTAGCAGCTTTAAATGTTTGATGAACAACAATGAGATTGGTATACACAAAGAACGAACTCAATTCTTCAAAGACCTTTTTGATTTAAGTCTAAAATCTACAAGTTATAAAAATCGGATACTCAAAACTATCAATTAAAACATAAAAATAGTGACCTTTTTAGAATTGAGTTCACATACACGGAATGATCTAGAGGTGGTGAAGTTGTTTAGTGGATCCAAGGTTTTACATAGAAAAACAATACTGGATAAAAGTCCAGTGGATCCAAGGTTTTCATTAGTATCCAAGGTCTTACCATTGAAAAACAATACTGGATAAAAGTCTTCTATATCCTACTGTAATTATTAAGATGTGTAAAAAAGTATACACTGTAAACGTCACTGACTAAGTGCCGCTATGTTGCCCAGATAAAGGGAACATTTTACACTATGGCACCACACTTACATTTGGAGGCTGGATGTCTGGAGGGGTCGACATGGCTCCAAAAAGGTCATGCTGCTCCACTGGCTGGATGTCAAAAAGAAACATACTGTATTTATTCAGCTACTAAAAAAAATAAATCTGTGGTATTTTATTTCATGCTCAAACAGCAGAGATCCTTCTTACTTGGGTAGTTTTTGCTTCATCCATACTTAGCAAGGCATCGCCTCCATTCTGAAAAACAACACAGAAAAGCGGATGGTTGAGGAGTGAGCTAGAGGAACTATTTGAAGAAAACAACTTTGTCCAAGAGCTTACCTCAACTACAGTGCTGCCATTTTCACCCTGTAAACAGAGGCAGACTGTTAATGATTATACTTGTTTTCTTAATAAAGCTGAGCCGTGTGTCATTTCACATCATTTCAATGGAATGTCTGAAGATGTGATTCATTGAAAGAACACAGAGAGGCAGTGTTGACACTCAAGAGGTACATACAGTGCGTACCCTGCCAACGCTCCCAGATGGCCACACCAAAATGCTTTTCTTTCAGAAAGAAAATGTTTTCGCTCTCCAACTTTCTTTGGAGAGAAAAAAAAAAATTGTTCCAGTTTAAAGTGAACCAGTTACCTTCTGTGAAGCCTCAGCCTCCTTCTTTCTCAAGTTGAAGATGACCTGGAACAGATCTTTCAGATCAATGACGAGGGGCTCTGCCTGTGTGGTGACAGAAAGGCGATACGTTTTCATTTTTGTCTATTTGTCTTTACAGGATTTACTCACGCGAAAGAGACAAAGTGTTACCTGTTGTGCGGTCTTAATGGCGAAAAACTGATGCTGCCCTTCTGCTCCGCACACGTATCCAAACGCCCTGTTATCTGTTACGTCTCTGGCGATGAAGGAGATCTTGTTCACCACGTGCTCGTGTTCGATCACCTGAGTTACGAGCACAAGCAGGTTTTATTAGCAGGCCCCAACATAATCAGCTGAACTACACAGAGTGATGCGACAGTGATGGAACTCACTCCTGATCTCTCATCAATGATCTTGATGCCCGACATGGAAATGTTGATCCAGATCCTCTGTTTGTGTTTGCCTTGGGACCGAGCAGCTACTGCCATACCCTGGTGTAAAATAAATATTACATACTGTGCTGTTTTTTCCATCTTTTGTAAGAAAACATGCAAGTTATTAAAGCTAATATCCACATTTGTGCACACTGTCACCCTCTGCTCTGAGGACACGTCTACAGCAAAGAGGTAAAGTGATATTCCCTTAATATATTTCATGAATTGTAAACAAAGCAGGGCACAGTCAAATATCCCGTGCTGCTTTACCTTAAGTTTCATCATAGAGTCCTGGCACATCTTGTCTCCTCTGGCCTCTGGGACGTCATCAATGCCAATCAGCTTAGCCTTGTACCTCACGCCATCTCCTTGAAACCTGCCCAGCAGGTACTCATCTGTCTTTTCTGGTACTGAAAAAACACACACAACAACACTATGATTTCTACAATTTGTTGGCATGATCATAATCATCATCGGCGCGTCTTCCGGCACTCACCTTTCTTCTTTTCTTTCTTGAATGGGACCTTGGATGTGGCAGGGGACGCGGGAGGGGTGTTGGTCGAGGCTGTAGTCGGGGATGCTGCGCTGGGATCAGCCGGGGCGGGAGCGCTGTTCACCACCTCTGCAGACATGGTGCGGAGTGAGCCTCACTGGACGAGCGGACAGTCGGTGGGGGGGTGGGAGGGTAACGCAGACGGCAGCTCCGTGTTCAGGGGGCAGCGAGGTCAACCGAGCAGATGACTCCTTAACACCCACACATGGTTTTCTTGTTATTTGTCTGGAGCAGAAAAAGTGAAGTGGCGAGCGAGAAAAAAGGAGAAGGGGATGTCATGCAAATACACACTGTTTCCTGGTGAAACTGCAAAGATACTGGATTGCAAAGGGCTGCAATTAGAATACTTTATCACTGCTAGAAAGGTTTGTAAGTAGCTGCTGAAAAGATTTTTTGCATGTCATAAACATCACATTCTTTTAACAATGCACAGTAATCATTTACAACCATCTGACAGTGAGGCATCAGAAGACACATGACCCATAAAGCATGAGTCTCATAAGAACTAGACACAGAAAACACCCTGCTTTACACATGCTGGGTCAGATGTTCAGCCCTGTAAAAGGAGTAAATTATCCTAAAGTTCCTGCACTTCTTAAATCTGTTGCTCTTCAGCTATTTAACTCCACATTTACTCAAGAAGAAAGAAGACGAATAACTAGGCACCAGTGTAACTGCACAGATGGACAAAGAAAAGCACATTCTGTAATCATACTGTCACATCATGTGATTTGTCAGACCCATAAAAGTCCCATCCAAAATCGGCAAGCTGCGCTAACTGTGGCTCAGAGGAAACGCGCCAGTCATACGCATCTGCACATCATCATCAAAAACATCTACACCAGTTTGTCTGCCAACATACTGAGGATCAGTCATGAATACCTCTGTGCGGGAAACACAAGGCCAAGTCACATGAGGCAACATCACAGTGGACTGCAGCAGACAACACAGCAGCTTCACCTACTTCTCCTCAACTATGTTAGACTTTAAACTTATTTTATCATCACTAACACCATTTAGTCACTTAACTTATCGAACAATTACACCAAAGTGGTGACAAGCCAGACAAAAAAAAGAAAGGTCTCCTGCTCTGCACAACCACTGGAACTCAACCAACACAAACATGACTCTGTGTGAGACATACATACCTTTAGGACCAGTTCCAGAGGCTACACTGGCTAGAATACAGGCGCAAAGAGGCTGTGAGTACTGTAGGACGGACCAAAGGTTGAAAGTGGGCAAAGGTTGAGCAATTACCTGAGGTTAATCTTACTCTAGCAGAGCAAAAGATCTCGTGATGCCCAGCTAAGCAATTACAAACGGAAATTGGAGTCTTTGGAATGATCATTTACCCGCAGCGTTTTTAAACTACATTTAATATAGTGATAATGTTGAATCAGGGTAAAATGAGCCTCAAAAGGAGGCTAAACAATCCATATGCACCTGTGTGATCCTGCAAATTTAAAACACACAGTCCGGTCCAGAGGTATTATTTATAATTAAAATCAATCAGGCAGGAAATTTGCTTCATAAAGGAAATGAGGGCTGTAGAAGATTAGATAACAGGTGGGAACTAAAGGGCAGTGAGTGCGTCCAAGTTTGTGTGACCTATCACCTCTCTTTGAATCAAATGTGAGCACATCAGAGACCAACATAGGCCTAACACCTATTCAGAATAGAGGGTGCAAAGATGGATTTTAAATTGAGCCGAGTTTTCTCATTAACAGCATCACAAGAGTTACTGTACAGCTATAAAACAATAAAAACCTCATTTTATGCACCAGTGCCAGTGTCGATGTCGAGGAAACAAGCCTGGTAAGCTCTTATATGTTTGTTTTCCCATGGTGACATTTAAATTCCTGCAAGGCCCAGAGTCACACATGATGTTTGCTGTCCGAAGAAGTGTAGAAAAACAAGACCTACGCCTAAACACTTGTTGATGCTCCATTTACAGAGCGTGACACATGACTGCACTTGTCCAGTAACTTACAGTGGTGTCAGAGTCCCGCTAGTTGGAGGGAGAGGCTAATAAAAAGGGTGAAATGTCAGCTGTTCATTGCAGATTTGAGTTAAAGGATTACATTTTAACAACAACAACGACAACAAAAAAAGGTAGTCAGGACTACTAGATGAAAGAGGAGGAGGGGAAGAAGAAGAATCTGTAGCTGTTTACAGCATCCACCAGTGACACAACACAAGTAACAGTTGGCCACAGAACACAAGTGCGAATTCATTTTTGTCAGCAGAATAACTGCAGCGCAAGAGCAGAAATGTCACAATCCTGGTCCGTCAGGAAACGTAAACTAGTGCACATCTGGAGGAAATCAGAGGGAATGACTCAGTCTGCAAGTGAATGAGATGGTGAAATACCACAGGCCCACTGTGAACACAAAGGGCATGCAAACACTTTCAGACAAAATGAGAATTGTTTTGCATTAAAAACTGGAAAATAGATACATTTGTGTGTCGACAGAGGGTTGCAGCTTATTCAGAATCATATATTAAAAGACTGAACGTTTGTTTGTTTGGTTGGGTTCCAGCTAGTTTTCTAAAAAAGGAAACTTGAAGGAAGAAAAGTGATTTATATTGTTTGTTATCCCAACAGTTCAGACAGAAAAAAGACCACAAAATGAGTCACAAATTACAACATTGAAGGCTGAAAAGTTTTACCTCCCAAAGTGATGGGCTTTTTCCTGCATTTAATGAGAAAACAACAGATTTTTTAAAGTTAGTTTGACTCACTGCAGCCACTATTATGCCTTTTATAGGCGAACTTTGTAACTAACAGTAAAAAACGACTACCTGTAGTCCTTTGGTAGATCCTTAATTAATGCATGGATGGAAAATGTTAACAACACAGTGACCTACCTGTTTGAAAGCGCGCAGTAAAGATGTTGGAAATCCTGTTGGAGAAACAGTGAATTTTGTTTCCCTGATGCCTCCGCGGCTCCGGCGCAAAATGAGTAAAAACCAAACACAGCTTCGGAAAACGAGCAGGAGTCAGATGTTTTCCGCTAAATGCCGTGGACAGAAAGGAGAGACTGCTGCAAACTCCCAGTTTAACCCTTCACTGACTGACAGCAGGCTGAACTCACTGCAGATCTCTCCTGGAAGAGGGGGCGGTCTCTACACGTGAAAGAAAATATCACCATCACCGTCATACAAATGAAGATATACATAGGCCTACGGTAAGTGGGTCAGGGAAATAGATCTATCTTTTTTTAGATTTTATTTAAAACATTAAGTGTGGTCTGATTATGACACACAAAAAAAGAGATATTTAAGTTTATGTGTCAGTTTAAAGCAGCTATAATCTATATTTTTATCAAATGATCATGTGAAACAGGTTAATTGATTCATTAAAAGCTTAATTAAAGAGCTTTATAGCTTCTTTCAGCTCACTGTTTTGCTTTTAGGCCCTGCAACTTTAATATTACTGCTTTGGTTCACTCCCACCATTTTCATCGTGCCATTTTTGGCAGTAGCTGGCAGTTTTTAGAGAAAAAAAAAAGGCCAAAAAAGCCACAGTATGCTGCCCGTCCAGCACCAAACAATACACCTTAATTCTGCTGCAATGGCCACAATCAGCTCCGTCAACCATGGTGCAGCCTTGTCCAGTAGAATGTAGGTGTTAGGGACTGTTGTAGTCAAGATCACCTAAACAAAGACCAAGACTAGAGCAGAGTGTATTAAGACAAGACCAAGACTTTAAGGGGTAGAGACCAAGATCAGACAGTATATAGCCTACTTAGGTAGCTAATACGTAGCTAATATTCACCAAACTTCTTTGGGTGATGGCCATGCCTCCAGGCCTTCTCAGTAATCATATTGTAGATTTACATACTGCTGTGTGTCCTCTTGTGAACGTTGCTTTGCAGATGGACTCTTTGTGGTTTAGGAAAGTCAAAGTATCCTGAACTGACAACAGTTCATTTAACAGTTCAGGCAACATGTGCACATCTTTTTGTGTGTATTTTTATTAGATTATTTCTTATTTATTTCACCTTGCTGATTTCAAAATGCTAAGTTTGATTTGTTGGAGGAACTTTGCAGCTGTTGGTTCATGTACATGTGGTTAAACCTCAACCTGAACTCTCCTGTCCTCTTTTGAGTTTTCTGTTCTTCTATAACTACAGACTGTGCTGAATATGTAAACAGGCAACAATTTGCCACCATATCAAACTTAAAAAGGTGATAATATGTCAACGTTCTCTTCACAGCTTGTTTCTGCTGCCACCAAGTGCCCAAAAATATGTTATTGCAGCTTTAATTTTCTAAAATAATGACCTCCAAAGAAGGCCCCATACCTCTGAAGTCTAAAAATAGGCAAAGTTACTAGCTTTTTCATTGTCATTGTTATTTAAAGCAGCCTATCTTTCAGTGGCTAGAGAATGGCAAAGGCTTGGCTGAGATAAAACATGGATTCCTTGTTGCTCAGCATTTGTGGCAAGAACTTGTTTCCTGGTAACTGTAAAAAAAAGAATGAATCCCACTGTCCTCTGCCAGCACTGTTGGTCCACAGCGCTTTCAAATGAAAAAGCTCATTCATATAATCTAAACATTTTGTACACTGAGAATCATATGATAAAATGTAGAAGAAGTGAGGGGAAAGAGAGAGTCCAAACCAAAGAGGAAAGTTCCAATGTTGCAAACACAGCACAATTTTCTGAAAGACCACGCACTACATTTCCTTTGCCATGCACTAGTGTTACTGCAATTACAGTAAACTGCTGGCTGAAAACTGGTCATCAACTTCCTCAGAATAAATGTCTATTTTGCTTTAGATACCATATAGTGATTGAGCCATGTAATGACAGTTTTTATATTTGCTGTTCTAAGCACTGAGTGCCAGTTATGATATTCCCAGGAAGAAAATCCTCAAGCCACACAGGAAGTGCTTTGTTTTATGTTTGCACAAGCATCAATAGATGTTTGTTTGGGATAATTACGAGAAGAACCAGGTCGTTAGTACAGCCACGATTAAAAAGACAAAGAAGTCCAGCTTCTTCGACACAAAAACCAAAGAAATAGAAACAAATTATTGGGAAAGAAAATCATCCATCTGTATACGTACAAAAGCTAGAGTAAACATCAACAGTGAGATCTGCGCTAACATGAGTAGTGATGTCAATGCGGCTGTTTTCCTGTACGCTGGTAGGTTTCACTTCTGTAATTTCGTGTGTTTTTATTAC
Source organism: Argyrosomus regius (assembly GCA_946959425.1). Classification (NCBI taxonomy): domain Eukaryota; kingdom Metazoa; phylum Chordata; class Actinopteri; family Sciaenidae; genus Argyrosomus; species Argyrosomus regius. Next base: position 20,097,296 of record OX336898.1, on the reverse strand, counting down.
TATGGTGAGCCAGCTCTTAACAGTTATAATTTACATGTCAGACAACTTTCAAATGACTGATGGTAGCTTAAACACCAGATAAACATCCCACAGCTGTGCAGTTCAATGAAAGGATGGCCTACCAGCACTATTGGCTGAGATAATGTTTTCCTTTGGCTGTATGCTACAGCTTATTGGTTAAAAAACAAAAAATCCTTTTCTATATTTCTGATCAATTCTAATCCATTGGCATGTATGGGAAGAGGTGTTGGAGCAGCATGTATTAATGTTGACTGTTTGATAAGAAATCTCAACATTCTGCACTTATAATCAAAACTATAAGCACCGTTTGACAAGACTATGAGTGTGTGAGAAAATGTTTTTCGATGCCCAAACTTCGTGGGCCCTGAGCCAAAAGCAAACACTTGTATTGTATTATTAAGTTGCAAATGGCTACTAGGATCCCAAGTTCCCAAGTTCCAGCGTGAAAGATCTAGTTCTCATTATCATTATCACCTAAAATGAACCATTGTTACGGTTTTGTTACCTTAGGATAAGAATTTTACATCAAGAGACGTCACAGAGTTCCCAGAGTCTACAGTTGGACACACTAAACCTTTGCGTTTTCATGCCGTTTGTGGCCACTGTAGTTTCTCCTTCACTCTAGGAAGGAGATGGCAAAGCCAAGGGGTCACAATTAACAACTACACCACCACTAAAACGTGAACACTGGACCTTTAATTGACTGACTTCCTGTGCAAGGTGCCACTCTTGACAGCAGTGCTCAAATTATGAAAAGTAAGCCTACATATTTAGAGCATTTTTACCACAGTATAAATAAAACTTTTTTTTTTTTCACTAGAAACATCTGGCAGGATAAATGGAAATTTATGGCAAGTCAACTTTGGCCTAGCCCTGCTTTAAACTGTTAAATATATACTTGAAGCAACAGAATCCTTCATAATACAAGAAAAACATACTGTTACACAACTTTGGTGTTTTTGTTTTTTTATTTCCTTGGGTAAGACATTTTAGGAGACAAAAACAATCTGGCTTCTCTGTTAAAAATGATCCATCAGTGCCTGGAAACAAGCGGAGGAGGATCTGATCTTCAAACGTCAACTCGTGCAAAGTTGCACCAATAAATGAAATCAGATATTTTGAGGATCTTGCTGCAGCGGCAACCAACCACCACACTACAACCACGACAAGACAGATCTGTATCTGTTACTTCAACACAGATCATAGTCATATGCATTCACTTCTGCAAAACCAAATGATGTTGTCTGATATTAGAGAGTACGCTCTATCATATGCTCCATGTTGTAGGCTGAGAGCTGACAAATGAGAGAGAAAGGGACAGAGGAAGGATGTCCTTCCTGCCTTTGTATCCTGTGTTCTGCTGACAGAGGCTGGTTTTTAGGAGATGAGCCCCTCAGAAGCCAGATTACTGACTAGCTGACTAACTTTCCCCTTCAGTCGCCAACTACTGGAATGATCTATTTCATAACCTCTTATTTAATATATCAGTATCTGTCTACAGCATGAACTTATACAGACAAAATTTAAGAGCTGTTTCTGCATCACATCTGCGATGTATTGTGCTTTATACCCTTTTTATTTCGCTGATATGAATGCAACAATATTCACATATATACACAGTATATGACAGCAAAATATGTTTTCTCCTTTAAGACTCTGTCAACGTTTCCCATCAATTACGCATCTCTCTCTGGTCTAGCATCATCATCTGATGACGCTGGGTTAAAATGATGGTTCCCTGTTCCTCTGAATGTGAATCATTGTCTCTTTAGATCAGTGGCACACCCAATGCAACCACACACTTGCATACAGGAGGACATGTTGTACGCTGTTTACTCATGTAAATCGCTCTGGCGGCTCCGGTTAGGAAAAGGAAAAGTATCGGACACCCAGACTGCAGATGGCACAAGTCAGCACATGCACATTAGAGGATTTATTTTTATTATAGAATGCTGACAGAGACAATCTAATGGGAAGTGTCCTTTCCAGTTTATGACAGGAAGGCCACAATCCAAACATCAAGCATTTAGGGCGTGAATCTTGGAACCGGCTGTAACCACAAGCAGAACCTAAGATAGCCACTTATCTCCAGTCCATAATTGAGGTAGCCTTAGATTTTATCGTCTCTGTCCTTTTAACTCTCAACTGCCTTCGCTGCTCTTGACCATTTGGGTCTAAAAACAACATAAAGCAGTAGGGCACGCAACGTCATCATACTCTGTCGCACATGATGACAAATTCCATAGGATGTAGTGTGTAAATTACAGTAAAGTGGTGCAATTGGCTGTCCCACAAATGTTTCCACACAGTTCCAACTTCACCCCCCCCCCCCCCACCAAAAAACAGGAAGTCTTTCCAGTCAGGAGAAATATTGGCCAAGCACCTTACCTACCCTCTGGTTTCCTGAGAAAGCTGGGAGGAAACTGCCGAACCTTGTAAAAGTGGTGACCTAAGCACATATTTGTGCCTCTCCGGCGGGCCATGACCACATAGCCCCTAGACTACCCCAGTTCTGCTTGCAGATAGAGGGGAAAGAAGCAGGACATGGCAGCCCCCAGATTGACTTTGGATACATCAGGGAATAGTCCTACTGTGTTTGTTTAAGTCAGCAGAAAATACTTGTCAGCATGCTGAATACTAGGAATTTTAACATTAGTTTTTCTCTCTCTGTCAGATGGATGAGAGCAAGATGATTTGTCAGCCTCTCGACGCTGCCAGATCTCTGTGTCCATGAATAATGATTCAGCTGGACATGAATAATTAGCTAGTTTTGATCTTAATCTTAATAAATCCGGTCCACTTTTACAATCATTACTTATTTCATCGCTCTACACCAAGAAGTGTTCTGTTTTTTTTGTAATTTATACACACTGCACTCCCTCCTTTTGAAGAACAAAGTACTGCAGACTCAGCAAAAGCCTCTCAGATCACATGACAGATCATTAGGTGCAACAGTTTAAAACTTCCTGTGCATTGTGCAAGGCTTGTTTGAATATATTTCTAAAAGAAGGCAAACAGCGACCTGTCAGAGAAAGAAAGTAGCCGAAATGTATGCGTAAAAACTATTATAGCTTCTATAGTGGCATTTCTACACATGGACAGTGTGAGTGTGAATGTAAGAGATAGTGCCACTTTAAATGCTGCTGTTATCTGTTCGATGTTGCCATCTTGTGGACAAAGAGTTGCACTTCAGCACTCGCCTGTGGAGCAGGTGTTTTATCACCACTTGTGACAGTTTTCCAAACATCTTCGGTGTCGGTAGTTTCAGCGAGTGTGCGCATGCTCGAATTTTGATTCTCTTCCATTCAGTTTCCCAATCTGAGTCGGTGACCCAAATGTACCATGGATGTTTCTTGTAAATGTATCACAACCGCCTCTTTAAATATTTGCTCTGCTTTGCTGAAAACCTGCCTGCCTGAATGATTGCATAATCCTGGAAACACCAAAATTAACCGTTGAATCAAAATGTTTCTACTTAATATCAGTAAAGTAAAAACCAAAAACACAATAATGACCTTTGGCCTTGTGCATAAACAATGTGTATGCTCTCATAGAAAAACTTAGCACAGTAGCATTCTCAGTGTCAGTGTTTTCGTTAAGTGCCTACATTTCACCCAGTGTATGCTGGGACAGTTTCCAGCTTCACATGACCTTTGAGGAGGACTGGATGGCTACAGAAAATGAACAAATGACTAAAAATATAACTTATGTCAAGACATTTCCTGAATAATATGTACTGCAAAATATTGTAACGACCACGGTTCACTATGACAACTATTCAAACCGTAATGCTGAATAAGATCTCTGGTGCAAAATATCTACAGGGTTCATTTTTATTTTTCCCATAACTTCAACAAGTATTCAACACTTTTGTGGTTTCATTTAATTCGTTTTTGATTAGTTTGATTGGTCTTCTGTCATGTTTGTTGCTGTGAGTGCTGGTAATAGATTACATTTAATCAGCTTTTCAAGCAATGGATAAGCACCTAACAGTTCACAGATCAATGATCAATGTAACCGTTATATAAATCATGTTTTCGGAGACGCTTTGCTCACACTGAAGAACAAAACATACTGACTGAATGAGTAAGATGTTTTCAGTCAAACAAACAAACAAACAAAGTTTACATGCACTGAATCAACATTGCTACACCAGAAATCCAAAAACTATTGACTTTGCTGACAGCAATGGTCCTTTCACAGTTGGATAATAATTGACAGAGAGGCTGCTTAAAAGACTACAAAAGGGAACAGCATCATTTGTCTCTTCAAAGTTCATCATGAGGATTGACGTCGCTCTCCAGCTGGGCTTCTGTGCCCTGTGTCTAATTCTGGCATTTCTTGGAGAAGGAACGTAAGTATTTTCCTTATTTCATTCACAGTACGATATATTTTTTTTTAATTCACTTGTGATTTGAGTTGAACTTGAAAGAGTTGCATCGCTTAATATGTGTATTTTAGGGGAGTGGAACTTCCTGATCCACATGCAGAAAATTGCGCTTGGAGCCGCTGGTCAGAGTGGAGTGCTTGTGATCCTTGCACCAAAACCAGAGTGAGTCCATTAAAACTGTAGTCACACTTTTCAACTTAGTCTAATAACAATACTGTACTAGCTAGCATGTAACAACCTGTTCAGTTCAGTAAAGACAAAACACAGTAACTAAGGAAAAGGATGTTTTTCCTCGCCACCGTCGCCAAGTGCTTGCTCATGGTGGAATTGTTGGGTCTCTGTAAATAATATTATAAAGAGTACTAGACATGCTCTGTATGGAAAGTGTCATGAGATGTCATTAGATGGTTAGGTAATTCATTTTTAGGAGCTTTAGCTAGCAGAAAAATCTGGTTAAATTAATTCATGTTTTAATTTAAAATATTTTGTAAGACAATGTAGGTGCTTAACAATCATTTGTAATATTATTTGTCACCATCAGAGGCGTTCTCGAAGTGTAGATGTGTTTGGCCAGTTCGGTGGCCAGTCCTGCGACTCATCAATAGGGGAAAGGGAGCCCTGTAAAACACTGGATACATGTACGCTACCGTCTGCCCCTGAATGCTCCGACTCAGAGTTCCAGTGCGAGTCAGGTACTTTGGCTTCTTTTAAGTCATCCACAGAAGCTTTTTCTTTTATTATTTTAGGCCCAATCAGTTGAACACCCATCTTTACACAGGTATGTGTATCAAGAAGAGATTACAGTGCAACGGGGACTATGACTGCGAGGATGGATCAGATGAGGACTGTGATGAGCCTTCGCATAAACCCTGTGGTTCGAGAGTCCTGGATAGCAGTGAGCAAGGCAGGACAGCAGGATATGGGTAAGAGTGAATCATTACAAAGCTAGTTTATTTGCAATCAAAGAGTAAACAATGGAGGCGGTGTACCGTTGGACAAAGCCAGGAAAGCTCTTTCCTCTTGCTTCAAAGGTTTATGCTCAGCTAAGCTAACCACCTCCTGGCTCTAACCTCAGATGTAATGAACATGTACAGTATGTGAGTGGTATCATTCTTGAGCCTAAATGTCCTATCAATGGCTTGCTGCAATTGTTGGCGATTGCTTGAACCCCAGAGATTTACGGAATAGAACTTTAGCATGAGTATAATACTTGAGTACTCTTCAAACCTTTGAATTTCAAATAAGTAGGCACGAAACTGTATAGAGTCTTCAAAGTGGCTACTGTGTCCATGCACCAGAATCAACATCTTGGGTGCAGATCCTCGAAGGAACCCCTTCAACAATGATTACTACGATGGGAGGTGTGATCGGGTGATGAATCCAAACACTGGGAAGCAAGACAGGGTTCCGTGGAATGTCGGTGTTCTCCACTACGAGGTTAGCCAGAATCATTTCTCCTGTTATATCCAGAGGATGCGTTCACTATGTGCATGTGCATTTGTGTGTGTGTAAATGATCAGAACTACACAATATGTCAGTGACCTTAACCCTAACTCTAAGACTCCCCATCCTATCAGACTCTAGCGGAAGAAACCGCGTCTAAAGAAATCTACGAGGACACACACAGTCTCCTGAGGGAACTGTTGAAAGAGATGAGTTTCAAAGTTGAAGCTGGACTTTCCTTCAAATTCAGACCAACTGAAAAGTCCTTGATCAATACTTCTATAAGTGGCAATTTTGAATATGAGAAGAAAGAAATGATTAAGGATGTCTCGGAGTACTCCGCCACTGTGGTACGTGTCAGTAACAAGTAATTCATATTGCAATATAGTTCATAGCACACATAGCAAAAATAACTTAACTAAAAAGATTCAGTATGTACCATATGTGTCTGTATTTACCAGTACTTCTCTCCTGCACACTCAGAACAAGAGCTTTATGCGGGTAAAGGGCAGACTACAGATGAGTACCTACAGGATGCGCTCCCGTGGGCTCAAAGTGGCCGAAGAATTCCTAGCGCATGTCCAATCTTTGCCTTTGCAATATGAGAAAGGTATTTATTTTGCCTTCCTGGAGGACTATGGAACACACTACACGAAAAACGGGAAGTCTGGTGGCGAATATGAGTTGATCTATGTTCTCAACCAGGACACCATCAAGCAAAAAAGTATGTGTAACGTTCATATCATTCTTAAAAGTTTCCCAACGTGAGTCTTCTCAAGTTATGATGTTGGCTAACTTGAAAAGTGATAAGCACTCATCCTCTATGCTTCATTCTCTTGCAGATCTGACGGAGAGAATGATTCAAGATTGCGTCACATTTGGCATCACGGTAGACGTGCTTGGAAAGGATGTATTAAAAGGAAACGCCAAAACTAAGAACTGTGACAATGTAACAACAAAAGCTACAGGTCTGCTTTCACCGTCTTAAATGATTGCACTGATTAGTCAAGCGTGTAAAGTTAACATTCATAAGATAGGTGCAGATTGTTAGCCAAATGGAGTGGGTATGTTGGGTGTAAGTTTAGTGCCAGTGTTTTGTCCTGGTAATGCAACTACCAATTTGGTGAATTTGTATTGCAAACAAAAAAAATACTAACTTTGTAAGATATTAAACAGTATTAAAAGGTATTAAAATAGACTTGTAAAAATCCAAACCTAACCTTTAAAACCGAACCTCTCTTATCTCATGGGTACATTGTGCACAGTGATATGTGTGAAGTTAACATCAATATATATCGATTGAGGAAAACATCTATAACCTGGTCTTCTGTTGTTACACAGCTGGTGCTGAGGGAAAAGCCCTGGTGGACCAGGTGATGACATCAGTCAAAGGAGGTACTCTAGTAGCTGCTGCTACCATGAGAGCGAAATTGAATAGGGATGGGCTGATGGACCTAGCTACATATCAGAACTGGGCGCAGAGCATCATTGATGGCCCTGCACTGATTAACAGTGAGGTAGGAATGATAGATTGGCAAAGTTGAGCTGTCACCACTTTCATCCAAACAATCTCAACAATTATCAGATGGACTACCATAAATTTTTGTACAGACATTTGTGGACTCCCACTGAACTGCGAAATACGTCAAGATCTAATCGATTGATTGGCACAAGACTTCAATGACTTTCTGATGATCTTCTGACTGTTTCACTAGTGTCACCACGAGGTTGTCTTATATAGTTTCCAGTGGCTTTAATTAAATGGATTAGTGCAAATCTTCAAATTTCAAATTTTCAATTATTACCTATTAAATGTTAGCATGCTGACATGCCAAATAAAGATGTTGAACATGGTAAATATTATACCTGCTAAAATCACCATGTTAGCATTTAGCTAGTAGTAGTAGTAGTAGTACCGCTGCACTAAAGTACCAGCCTCTCAGTGGTGCTAGCATGCCAGTATTCTTGGCAATGAAGCATATGAAAGATGAACTGAAAGATTTTTTTTCTATTATCATATTCCAGCAAGTCAAACATGTTCTCTTGTTTCTGACAGCCTGAGCCCATCTATATGCTAATTCCAGTGGACATGCCGGACGCTAGCAACAGGACATCCAACCTGAAGCAGGCCATCGCGGACTACGTGGCAGAGTATAACGTGTGCAAGTGTAAGCCTTGTCATAATGGAGGTACTCTTGCTCTACTGGATGGGAAGTGCATATGTATGTGTCCTCACCTGTTTGATGGTCTGGGCTGCCAGAATTACAAAGGCGATAGATCAAAAAACGCAGGTAAGAGTGACCAGTGAGAACATACCAACAAGTCCATTCATATCACGTTTTCTTTTTTGTGTGTGTTAATTTGGACTCTGTTTTGCAGGTACTAGACCTACTGTTAACCAGGAGGGTAACTGGGGATGCTGGTCTCTCTGGTCGAGCTGTAGCGGACAGACACGCACCAGGACACGCAGGTGTAACACAGATGGGGTCCCTGGAGCTGTGTGCAGAGGAGACACCAGAAATGACGAATACTGCTGAGCACATTAATGATCATTTAACAAGCAATCTCGCTGATACACACACGAGCTAAATCAAGCAAATCAGCAAAAATCAAAAAACTTTACATGTTTAGTCAGGAGAACGGAGCCATCTTGAGGTTGGTAACGGATAATACAATTCATAAAACAACAGGGTGTTTTCTATGTTTAGATGTGTTTTTTGGTCCTATCTTTTGTGATTTAAATGTATGGAATTTGAGGATATCAATTGTAAATACGTTTGCATATGATTTCTGTGAAACTACCCCAGCACACATTTTAATACAAATTTAAAGGACATTAATGATTAAATAACAAATGCATCAAGCCAAATCATGTCTGTGATTATAATTAAAATAAAGATGTCCTCCACTGTACACTTTGATGTTTTCAGTATATCAATACCAGTTCTGATGTAAAGTGAGCCTAAGTTATCATTTTGGCAACTTAATGTTGCTCCAAGTAACTTCTCAGAACCATTTCTTACAAAGGTCTCTGCTATCTTTTACAGCCCGCTGTATCCTGGACAGAAAAGAAAGAGCGTGACCTGTTCAGTCATCAATCTTACATTTAGATCCAAAAGAACGTGTGTCTTTCCACTTTAGTCCACTTAAAATAGTGTTGGCCTAAAGTATGTATTAATGGGCAAATAACTCATCTTTAAAAGCATGGACACATTCCAGCTGGCTTTGCTGTGCAAATGAGAACCAGATGAGTAGAAGCAGGATGCAGAGAGAACTGACAGCGCACAACTAGAGATTAAGGTGTTTGACATAAACATGACATAAAAGGAGACATGTGTGCATTCTATACTTTTCTCAGTTACCATTTAGAGTTCCTGAAACTTCATATTTTATGTTTATTAACCCATAAATTTTGTGGCAATTGTACTTTCATGTTGGGGGGGTAAATCCACACCAAATACAAACTCTCTTTTATATATACAGTATATATTTGCTTTAAATTAATGATGTATTTCTTTTTGTACAATTTGTTGTAAGTTATGACCCCAACAACGGCCAAAATTGTGTCCATTTCTGTTGAACTGCACTCTACAAGCTCCGAGGGTGCACTGAAGATGAGAATACATAATATATTTTAAATGTGTGTATCTTGGGTTAACGTGCAAAGACAAATACCAAATCCTTTTTGCTCTCACAATTGTCAAAAAGGGATGACTGTCATATTTTCTTAGCTTAACCGCCTTTGATTTTCATGTTTGCTCATGGATTTAAACTCAGTCGTTGAGCCTCGACACTGCATGCATGACTGGAGACTCCTCGTGCCAGAGAAGGCCTTGTTAAGCAAACAGCAGTGACTGTTCTGCTACAGCCTTGCACAATATTGAGGAATGTGCACAGACCTGTAAAAGGGAAATTTGCTTACAATAAGTATTTTTTTCTGCCTATTTTAGAGAAGCCTGGAGTCAAATCTTTGGTTACTTGGGAATCTTTTCAAACACTGGACAAAAAAAAAACCTTTATAGATTTGAATAAAAGACTCCTGAAAAGAAACAAACCGTATAATAACACCTTCCACGTCTGAATATCAGAGTATATCGGATGTATATCTTTGTAAATTTGTTTAAAATGACTTGAGCAGCTTTCGTCCTTCGGGTTTCATGTTATTTATAACTTCTCCTTCCTCTCTCAGTAAGCTTTCTGTGAATATTGCCTCCTGTCATCGCTTAAATGCAGAGGAGTTAAAGTCCAAAAGATGTGTGTGTGTGTGTGTGTGTGTGTGTGTGTGTGTAGTCATGGGGGGTGATGAATGCATGCTTGAGAGGTAACCACTGGGGGTGGTACCCCCTGGCCTTTAGGATGTCAGCATAATGAAGTAAAACTTTGGGACCTTATTGAGCTCCAGGGAGACCCCATTCACTCCGGACAGCAACCCAGCCTGAGGCTATTATCTTAGTCTAAAATGTTTTGTTCTTTCTTCAGTCTTCAACAGAACTGTTAGCACAAAATAATGAACCCCTCTTCATCGATAGACTGCCCAGTTCTCTTTTTACAAATATTTACTCAAACTATAAACTGAAGAACAAGCGGACATTTAAAGCTTAAATGAGGAATTTCAAAACCTATTTGAGAAACTCATGACTAATATTTTCAATATTCTCTTAGGTGGGAGAAACACAGTTGCCATTTTATACATTAGATATTAAAAATCTGCCATCTCAAATAAATGCAAACAAGAACATGTTGCACTTAATTTGCTGAGTACAAACATCTTCATAACCAAATAAAAAAACTAAAATTTGTTGAGACATTTTGGCCTTTTTCTGCCTTTAAAAAAATATTCTGAATACTTTTCAGAGCTCACCATGCAGGATCCAAGAAAAATATGTTGGCAGACAGAAAACACAAAGTTCATGTTACTTCATAAAAACTTTAAATACCAGAAATCCTCATCTTTTCAACCTGTCGCTCACAAGTAAGAAGCAAGAAAATGAATTCTAAGATTGCTTTCAATCTGCAATCCTTTGTTGTTTAATCTCATAAACATATAGTCCTCACTTTCAGTGAAAAAAAAAAAAAGTAAGGTAAGGGATATTTTTTTAACAAAAGCACTTGGAAGGGTGTGAAAGGAGCCCCCCTTCACACCTCCTAAATGCCTGGACACAGTTGGAGTTGCCCCCTCCCCACTTCCCTGGGTCACTAAAGGCATTGAAGTTTTAGAGGGCTGCTACGGCAGATTACTCCACACAGCTGTCCCAGCACCGTGGAAATGAAGTTATGCCCCTTGTCAGCTATGTTTTGTGTTCCCCACTCCTCCTGTTCTTCTCTCACTCCTTAAAAACGTTGCACCACTGCTCTGTGGCTTTGCATCAGGGGAGGCAACTCATGGCAGACAAGAGGAAACCTATCTGATTGGTTGATTAAATATTCCCTCTTTGCATCATTATTCAGGGAGGCTTGAAATCCCTGACATTCAACCCAGCACAGCCTCTCTGCCATACCATACCCTTCCCCCCATTAACCCTCAATCATAAATCAACCCCTCCTCCACCTTTCCCACCTCTCTAAAAGCCCAGGGTGCTGCCTTCCTCAAGTCCACCCCCCAACCTCCAATTATTGTGGGTCACTGGGGTTTATTCACTTCACTTTGCTTTCGCTAAGTTTGTTTATTTTTGGTCAAAACTGAACTGTAACCTGAATCTAGCAACGTGTTAAAACGTTTGAAACGAACATGTGACAACATATAACTTTAGAAAAAAGAAATCACACAACACTCAGTTTAGAAAATAAAAGCAATAAAACTTTTGCTGAAATCAATATACTCAGACGTTTTACTGCCACAGCTTGACTTAATCTGGTATGACCAGTAGCTAAGGGTGGCAAATATTTTTATATCATACTGCTGTGTAACTAAATCAGTTTACTGACTTTACGACAACTCTTTACAACTGATACACAATCTTTTACCATCTCACAGAGCGACAAGTCTATTGTTCTTTTTAGAAATCGACAGAAAATTCAGCATCAGTGTCACAGTGGTCCCTGTTCAGTCAAAGTTGCATTGCCCTGCTTTAACACATTTAGTATTTAAGTGTATTACAGTAGCCAAATATATATTTTATTTACTTTTAGAGCTAGGAATAGGTTAAGATCTTGTACAGCGTCAACAAATAATTATTTTCATTATAAAATGTTTGATTCTTTTGAATGGTAAATCAATCATTTAGTGTATAAAGTATAAAAAAAGATGATTATGACACGTTCAGTAAGCCTAAGGGGATGTCTTCAAATTGTTTGTTTTCTTGAATTAACAGTCCCAAACACTTCAGTATTACATTTATGATGCTATAAGATGCTGAAGATAAACAAAGAGCTTCACATTTGAGAGGCTGTGAGGCTGAGATCAGCAAAAAAGTTTGATCTGTTTTCCATATTACATAATTCAAATGAATAATAGATCATGAAAACTGTCATTGGACTAGTCTACTATTCTCATTTTGAAATATTTGGTACTTTTTTTGGATAAGTAGATTAATAATTTAGTCATGACAAGTTTGGTGAGCCTAAAGGGACGTCTTCAAATTATTTTGTCTGACCAACAGTCCCAAAGCAAACCATATTCAATTTCTGATGCTATACAACAGAAAAATGCAGAAATATTCTCTCATTTCAAAGTCTGCAATTAGCAAATGTGTCAACATCTTCCCCGATAAACAATTCAAACAAATGATAGATCAAAACTCTCAATGAAGTAATCAATTAACTGCTTCAGCAACTTGTTTTGAGCGGAGTGGAAAAAATCCAAAGCTGAGATCATATGATCTGAACATCTGCAATATTCATTATTACTCTGCTCTTTGCATTCAAGTACATTTTGTGGTTATCGTATCTTGTATTTCTTGTTTAAAGTTAAGAAAACAATCTTACCACAAAGTCTGTTTCAAAGCCTTTTCCAAGGTCAAGACTAAACTGTGAACCTCAATAGATATAATGTTTCCAGTTCATCACTGCATGTTAGCTTTTATCCTCTGCCTTTCTCTGTTTTAAACTGAATTTTTTAATTTTTTTATGTCTATCTCACTTTGGGTTCACATGAGGCGCACGTGAGTACAACTGAATTAGAAACAGTTCTCTTTCTTCCAGGAGTTTCAAAATAGGCTCAACAGGAAAAAGTCAGTCTGGCGGCTGAGCAGTTTTAAAAATGTTATGCAAAGTTCCACTGGGACTTCAGGAGGGAGCCACTGCGCTAACTTAACTCGGGAACAGCGCCTGAGATCAAACTGGTTTGCGAAATAGGCCTTTCCAAAAAAGCTTACGTTGTAATTTAAATGTCCATTCACTATTATAATATAATGACATATTGTGTAGTACTATACACATCATGCCAGTAGCCAGAATATGAGAAAAATACCTCAATGATCTGATTGAACATTTTAGTCTACAGAACCAAGCTAACGTGATGCTGCCTGTTTTCTTTTCTTTAGTGTAACCTAGAGGATGGAGACCTCGGGGCGGGGCTGAGGGGAGGTTGGCCGAGCAACACTTTGAGTTATGATGAAGCAGTTTTAATGATGTTCTGCTCCCTGCACCAAAAAAGCCCCAGTTGACTCTTTTCTGTTTTGGCATGGGAAAAAAACATTCCTATTTTCCTCCTGTGCCCAAAGTTAATTGAAAACATTTCAGGGCAAAGTATGGTCTGGGGCCCCTATATGATTCTCATCCCTTCATTATCCTCAACAATAATAAAAAGGCATTACAATTATTAATGGTTGGAGTAGGGGCCTGCTTTCTTAAAGTGACAGTGGCAGGCTTTTGCTTCTCATAACAAAAGCCCAGTAATGCCCTCACCACATCACTTTGTTGGTATTTTTTAACAATCGCTGCCATTGTTGGATTTATTATTTGGGTCTTTCTTTTTAAGACTGTTTAAAGCCTAATGATAGCTTATGTTTTTCTCAAAGTCACATTGTGTAATAGAGTGCCAAACTGTGATACAGAAAGTTATCCTCGTAGCTTCAAAGAGAAGTTACAGAAGACCACTAAACATCTTTTTGTAAGAGAACTGTGGACAGAATCTCAGCGGGAGTTAGACCGAGCAATAAAACTGAACTTTCTCACATAACTCCTCTGACTTCCTCTGGGATAGCTGTCTCCTCGTGCTCCCCCCACTCTCCCTGAAGAAGGGTGACAGAGAAAAAGAGTGAATGAAGTGCCCCCGCATTGTGCCGCGGCACCATTGTGTATTTTGCATCTCCATAATAGAGGTGCCACTCGACTTCTCTTCCAATCAATGGGCTGGAGGGCCCATCTCTTTTCCTTGAAAAGCAACATGGCTGCCATCAATGGTTTCAAGACCCATTATCACAAGTGAAGGAGGGGACACTGGCTTCTTTTTTTTTTTCCCCTAAGTGTAGAGAGCTGACTGATTCATAACATGAGTCACAGGGATGTAAACAGACACATGTACCACCACTATGTACTATCATTGATTAAACTGCATTATACTCTGAAAAAAGTCCTAAAATCTGACTGTTTGTGACAAAACTATACGCACATTTGTGATGTATAAAAGTTAATTTCTTACTTTCTGTCACTGCTGCATGATGGTAAACAGTTATGGTGAGCTGAGCTTTCAAACTTGTTGATTTATTAAGCAAAAAGTCACTTATGGGTGACTTATGAAGACTTTAAAGCAGGTAAAAATATGCTTTAAATTATTTTTTTAGGGGCCTGTAACCTGTCTGAGCAGTGCTGGCAGCTAAATAATACCTGATCTGATACAAGAACTGTGACTACGGGAGGAAGCATTTTGGCTAGTTAGCCTTATCAGATGTTTTACATAATGGCACTTTAAGATGCAAAAATAAGTGAGGCCTCTGTATGCAAAAGTGTTAAATCCACTATTAAGTTAATGAAATGACTCTACTTTCAGGGGCAACTGGTGAATAATTGTGTTAAATGCTTTCAGGAGGGAGTTGTTCCCAGATCCATGTGGTGATTGCTTCAAACAGGACCCAGTATATTAACTTTTTCTTACTTTATTTTATCAAATGATTTCAATTAACCTCAAACAATTCTAGTCTAAAGTGCTTCCATTAAATTAAAAAAAAACAAACAGATGAACCAACATTAGCGTGCACTCCTTTAACCAATATGTGAAGACTGAATATAAAAATAAAAGATTAAAAGATCAAGACAGAGCCACACAACTTCCAAATGAGTCATTTTAAAAACTCTTATTTATTTAATGTGCATGTACATTCAGAGGAGTGTGTTCATAATGGGCACTCACCCGAACACAGACATCTTGTTTTTTTTCTCTCGGTGTGTCTTTGTGAAGACTTCTAACAAACACACGGGGTGAGGATAAAACAAACTGACCGAACAGCCACTTGGCTCCATTTGTGCCTCCAAATCCCCCCTAAAAAGAGGAGGAGTTTACCTTTCTCTCGTCTGTTTGAACAGTTTTGAACACTTTATACCTTCTGCAAACATCCATGTTTACAAGGTCAAGTATGGACTCTTAAAGAGCTTCTGTGTTTCAGATGCTTTATCGGCTCTGGGATTTTAGACACATTTAAGTGGCTTACACCAACTTTGGTTTTTAATGAAGGGGTTGTGGAAAAAGTCTCCGTACGGCTGGTAAAAGAAAACTGCTGTGCTTTCACAGCACATCTCTGATATGGTCACGTAATGACGAATAAAAAATTTTTAAAAACAGTACAAAGACTTGTAGGCACTTTTAGGCAAAACATTTTTCCTTCCTCTGTGGTCATGATGCAGTATAAGAGTGTGACTCACCTACTCATACAGTGCAAATCTCTTGTCACTCATAAACAATCCTATTCTTTCTTTGACAAAAAACAAGTTTATACAATAGACTGTACAATTTATCTTTATATAGCCGACATACAAAAATAGGCTCCTTCAGCTTTATCTGAACATTTTTTGAATGTGTAACTGAAATATTAAGCTACATGTGTTATTGATCTGATCTGACATTTGTCAGATTTGTGCAGATCTGTAGCAGAAACTTCAGGGGTTGGATTGAATTGCCCCAAATGTAACTTTAATGACAAACATGGTTACAACAAAGCAGACACATTCCAATGATGTGACAGACTTTCTAGCTGCCCTTCATGGCAGCAGCTTTTCAGATTATTTTTTGAAAAACCAAAATGGTGGTCAGGACTTTTAGCACAGTCTGACAAAGTCTGGATTCACTCGAACTCTCCACGTATTGATAATCCTCCTGGTCGATGTAATCGTCCTCAGAATCCTCCTCAGAGTCTGAAAAGCCGCTTCCCGCGAACCTATCGCTGGAATCAGAGCAAAGAGTCTTCATGCTGACTTTGATGAACTCGCATATGTTCCTCTCCGTGCCATCACACACGCAAGTGTCTAGCTGTTGCGCTTTGGGTATGGAGCGCATGTTGGCTATCACCTTGCGGCAACCATCCGAGCACCTTTCCCCTCCGAAAAGTTTCCTGCAGTGGAATAAATAGTCCCTCATAGCATAGCTACAAGGCAGATCCATCTCACACTGCCGCCGGGCCTCGGTGCAGCCCATGGTGCTTGTTCGCGGCAAGCACGGCTCGATGGCTTGTTTGGTGCTCCTGCAGACCGGATCCGTGGCGCAGTCGCAGTCCTCCAGAGCCGGGCCGCTTTGGGTTAGGTTGAGCTGGATGAGAGATGATATGCAGTGACTGGGACACTTCTTACGGTCCCCATTGATGACAGACGCGCACGCATAAAGGTACTGATCATACGCGTAATGGCACTCCGGCTCTCCGTGGCACTTCAGGATGGCTTTCCAGCACACCAGCCGACGGCTGTGGTTAGGAGATCCGACACACAAACCGATGATTAGGATCAATACACTGCATATCAGAACCGCTGTCCGCTCCATCAATATGGCACGACTTGCCATTTCCAGGAAGAATGAATCTTAAAAATGTTAGACTTCATCGGGGCTTCTGTAATTCCATCACGCTGCGTCAAAACCAGGTTACTCCTCGATGGTATCATATCATGTCACAGTTGGGGACTTGAAGTCACAAAGTAACCAATAATCTCATCAAGCATGTTCATAACAACGCGATCATGTTAAGATCTAAGAAGTTTCAGCGTTCATACAAACGTTACAAGTCCGTTTGGAGGTTTCACGTGTGCTCGTATCTGTAGTTCAGCACAAACATCGGCGAGAAAAAGTTTTCATATCCCGAAATGTTCCAAAAGTACCGCGTTATATCCTTGTTCTTGAAGTCACTCATTCGCTTTCACGTCCAACCCGCATCCACTCAGACTGCAGCAGCAGCTTTGTGATGAGGGAAGTGTGGTGATGGGCTGATTAGGTTACTGCAACAACCGCGTCCGATTGGTCCGATAAACTGTTGTGATTGTGTCGTCACGCGCGGGCAGTGACGCAAACTACTGTTTTAAAATGTATGTAATTATCTTGTTATGAAAACGAGTTGTAATTTCAAGATCCGAGACATTTATTAACCCATTTCTGTTTCATGAGATCATCCAGTTATTATACAGACAGATAGATAGATAGATAGATAGATAGATAGATAGATAGATAGATAGATAGATAGATATTACAACACAGTGAAATGTATAATATATATATATAGAAATATTTAAAGTAGAATTGCATGAAATAAAAAAATAAAACAATATATACAGTTACTTATAGAGATATAGTTATATACAATTAAACCTATACATGTATATAGATAGATACTAGGCAGTCCACTGTTTATTGAAGCGGCACTGCGTAGAATTGCAATACCACTATTGTAAATATGGACAGCTGTACACGTGTATTTGTTATGATTATATTACTTATGTTTAAAAACTAGCAAGTCGACAACACAAGACGTAGCAGCCAGCTAATATTACTTACTAGTCCAACAGCAAGAAGCCCAGCTCGGCGTCTGTCTTTCAGCCGCAAAACTCTCACCAACAAGATGCCAGATTTATTCTTGTCTGTAGGTCACTCTCTTATTTTCTCTTCTTAGCTTCTTCTGTCAACGCCACCTTGTCTTTCGCCTCTGTCATTATGTTCATAGAGGCTGCTGAGCCCAGTTGCATTGCCTGCTTGCCCAGCTCCTGTTCTGGCACAACACTGGCTCCGCCCCAGTAAGTCAATATAGATTCAGCCTACACCTTTTAAGTCTTCACAGAACATCTTAATGCTATGTTGCGTCGTTTTCTACTGTACTGTTTATCGGGAGTCCTTTAATCTTGTTTGTTTTTTCTGTTACTTTATAAATAGATAGGTTGTGACTTATGTTTGCTGTAGTCTAGCCATAAATCTCCAGCTTTGTATTAAACCACTGCAAAATTTGGATTTCAAATGATTTATCGTTGAACCGCTGTGGTCTGACTCTTGAATAATTGCTCTTCCTTGCAATGAGACCCGTCTGTAATGAAGCACAGTTTCATTGGAAAACACTGAGATTGTTGCCTTCCCGCTGGGTGAAACGACAGCTGTTATAACACATGCGGGGCTCCTGTCTTACACTTTCCACCATAAAACATAACAAGCTTCGATTGCACAGCTATGATACAGCATACCCGTGAACATTGCACTGACACCTTTGCACACACAAATAAAGACGTGACAGCTAAGATGGTGAAGAACTATGATTTCCAGATATGTAGCTGGGAAAGTACCAGCCTTCACATGAGAAAAGACTGTTATTTTACTGCCCAAGTGCTATTGTAAGCAAGCAGCGGTGTGAAATCCTAATGACTCAGTACTTTACCTTTTGGTAAAGGGTATTTCCTATTTCCTTACAATAACACTTAGCAATAAAAAAGAGTGTGAAGTGGAAGAACTACTGCAGGCACACACCATGTAAACAAACATGAAACGAACATGCAGCCACTAGGAGAGGAAAACAAAATGGATCTGCTGGGGTCTTGAGGCAGAGCGAACAAAGTGTAGAAAAGAAAAACCACTCAGTCACTCAGATAACTCCGTTCTCCTGACCCCGTCACATCACCGCACTATGACCACAAAGATCTGGCAGCTCTCAGGAGACCCTCAGACCCCCCGATTCCAATTAGAGAGATTAGAGAGGAGTCAAGACAAGAGCAGAAGAGTTTCTTAGCCAAACAACCCCCTTCCACTTCATCCAGCTGGCATACCAGAGCAACAGGATGACTGCAGACTCAATTTGAAACAACATCAAAGTGGAGGTGAGGGTAAGCCCAAATGGTAAACTGCTCAACAGTGTCCATTGTCAGCCTGTAGACTACTAAGGCTAAAGCTAACACTTAACAGAGATGGACAGATATGGTTGATGTGTCGCTGCTGACCTCTCTAATTTTTGCCCTTTGTGGAGCCACACACTCTGATGCACGAGGCCGGTAGAAAACTTTTTTTTTTTAAACAACTGGGAACAAACTAAAGAACACACTCTGACCACACTTTCATTTCACTTTTAAGAAGGAGTTCATAATGCATAGCAGAACCAAAATCCCATCAGTGTTGGATGGCAGCCAGATAAGAACAACGGCCAGATTCAGTTGAGCCAGCGGCTCTGTATGATGGAGCAGGCAGCTGCTTTCCCCCAAACTGTACCTCTTAAATTACTTTAATACATCACTTAGATTCTTTACTTTTACACCAAACCTCTCAGATTGTTGTAAGGGAAATATAAGGCCAGTTTCCCTCGCAGTCTTTTCGTCTATTTATTTCAAACGAGTACCTCCGGATATGCATCCCCTACATGCGGTTGTTCATGGCGACTTGCATATAATAGTGTTTCCAGAATTGGAATGCGGTTCCCGAGAGTAGATTTGTAAATACTCATGCAGAGACAGACATGCTCTTCAGTTTGTCTCCACTGCTGTCAGAAGTCATTACACACAAGCTACCATGCCAGAACAATTCGCTGAACTTTGTATTCAAGTGCTTCCAAGCCCGGAGAGAGGCAGAGAGAGAGAGAGGGAGAGAAAAGGGAAGAGAGGGGAGAGAGGAAAAGGAGTCAATATTAAAAAGCTGCCAAGTGTTATTCTGCTTGCATTTTTTCATTTTCCTGTGGCTCATGGAAAATTCTCAGATGTCTGTCTCAGATATGTTGATATTTTTCCTTCATTCTTTTCACATGAAAGTGAGGAATTTATATGCCTTTGATGAAAACAAGAAAATAAGTTTAACTTTTCTGCTGGTCCGTGCAAAGTCATGACACGAATATGCAGAATAAGTGTCATCTTGTATCATGTCATCAACACGGCACTACAGCAATCTTGTTTTCTGGTCTACATCTGAAAGATTAGACAGAAGAGATCGAATCACATGGATCGACGTGTTTTTGTAGCCACACCACCGGCATGATGATAGCCACGACATTTGTGAATCATGATCCCCAGAGGATGAATTCTGATCATTTTGGTGTTCTCGTGACATTATATTGGCTCTAGCCACTTTGACATGTACATTTTTGGTTTGTAGAGAAATGTATCAACAACTATGGGATGAATTGTCATGAAATTTGGTACTATATCCATGGTACCCAGAGGATGAACCCTACTGACTTCTTGTGAAACATCAATGGAGTCAAATGACTCATTTTCCATGTATTTTTTGCATTGCCATCGCATTTGGTAAAGACATTCATGTCCCCCTCAGATTTGATGTTGATCCCTTTGTTTTTCATCTAGCGCCAAAGTTTCATTTGCCAAACTTTGGTTTACAACCAAATATCTGATACTAGCATTGCAGTTTAGCTTAGCTAAAGCCCTCCCAGACTCCAGCACGCCCTGTATTTTTTATCGCAGCAGAGATGTTTTAAGATGATACCACATGTTCTGAGAGCATCTCTCTGGAGGGAAGCCACGCACTATGGCAGGAACAGGATTTGACTTTGAACTCACAGTAGACAACACAGCCACAAGTTCAAACAGGGGTCACATCGGCTGTAAAGCAGCCAAAAGTACTCAGAAAGATACGACCGCCGAAGCCAAATGTTTGTGACATGGAACGATGTGAGGATGAACAGATAGACAAATGTTTCGTTGTATCGGTTTCCCAAAAGCAAGGTTGTTTCATGGATTATGTTAACACCATGACAGGGAGTAAAGCTGGATAATGTTACACAAAGATGCATGTTCTGGTTGTTATTGTTTCACTTAAAGATTTTGCAGGAAAGCAGATGGAGCTGTTAAATAGATTGGAACAGAGAGTTAAACTCCAGACAGAGGACAGATGCTGGTTTTGCCATCATAAAGGAGGGTAATTGATAGTGGGTGCTGTTGAAGATTAATGACACCTGCAGTAAAATCTGTGTTATAAAGGAACAATGGAAACCCTCCAGGGCTGCTTACGTTTACAGTATGGAGATACTCAGTGACATTGGTCAGGAAATGATAAGAGAACAGAGCAAGTACAAAGAGGGGAAGATAATAAAACCACACAACTTCACTCATATCTGTGTCTAAAAAAGAAGGCGGGTAGCTCTTACAGAGGAAAAAGGGAGTGTAGGGCAGACAAGGGTATTAGTTTTTGTTTAAACCGCCCCTCTCCTCTCCTCTCCAAACCCTGATCACATTTCTCTTCGAGAGGAAATAGCTCCTCAGGGACAGATATGCCACCACGACCTCAGCACAGAGCAGTCATTGTTCACTAGATCAAGACCTTAACAAGAAACCTGAAAGGAAAATGACTACTCAGCATCCACATTACAAGGAAGTTTTGAACAGGAGAACAGGAGAGATCTAGTGATTTGAAACCTAAACTTAGGATGCTCCTCCATCAACTCCTGCAACTACAAGCTTTAATCCGATCTACATTATGTTGATGAGCATGAATAAAGACAGAATCAGGCACAGTAATTATTGCTGTGGCCCAATCAATCTTCATGTGACAGTGTAATGACTGCTTTTACCAACCACAATGTTTAGTGTTCGGGATTGCTGGGGTGTGATCCTGCCAAGGGAAATGGATTTAGTTGTCAGTCCTCTCAATATTTTAGCCAGTTA
Organism: Argyrosomus regius; assembly: GCA_946959425.1. NCBI lineage: Eukaryota > Metazoa > Chordata > Actinopteri > Sciaenidae > Argyrosomus > Argyrosomus regius. Next base: position 20,075,449 of record OX336898.1, on the reverse strand, counting down.
CATACTTCTAAGAACTTGGATGCAAAAGTTTGGACTGTTCTGTAATTAATGCAATCTGTCATTTGCTTAAAGTATCTTGGGAAATACGCTTATTCGCTTTCTGGAGGAGAGGTAGCTAGACGAGAAGATCAATGCCACTGTCAGACTGTTTCCAGCTTTTGTGCTAAGATAAGCCCTGATATTTAAATAGTTAAGTAGAATTTGGTATTTTTGTGCTTTAGTGCCCCCAGTGTCAGAGTGCAATACCACTCTTGTAAATATGGATAGCTGTAGATGAAGATTTGTTATGATGTATGAAGTGTAACAACACAAGACATAGCAGCCAGCTAATATTACTTACTAGTCGAACAGCAGACAGCCCAGCTCGGCGTCTGTCTTTCAGCCTTTTACTTCACCAAGCTCTCACCAACGACTAAAAGTCAGTCCCAGATTTACTCTTGTCTGGCGGCTTCTTGCTCGGTCACTCTCTCCTTTTTTCTTCTTAGCTTCTTCTGTCAACGTCCTCTTCGGTCTCTTCACCTCTGTCATTGCCCTATGTCGCACCCCGTCAGCATTCCCACTTGCCCTGGGCCTGAAAACCTATTATTCATGGAGGTCCAAAAGACCTGTGGTACAAACACTAACTGCCCCCCGGTGCTCTGAGCTCACAGTCTGGGCAGTCCGGCTAATAAACTGAGCTAACATTAGCTAACAGCAGCTACAGTTTGCAGCAGTTTACTTTATTTTTTGTACGGGTGATTCTACCCGGATGGGGCACAGAGTAAGAATGATGGACACACCATGCACCTGATTATTTTATAGTATAAAAATATGATCTTTTCTAACTCTCACTTGATTTCCCAAAATGTTGTACTATTCCTTTAAGTCCTCAAGTCACACAACCTAGAAAGAGGTTATGTTTTTTTTTTTTTTAAATCTGAGATACTTTAGGAGGGATCAATGTGGGATTATTACTCTGCATGTACGTGCACACAGTACAGTCCCAGAAGCAGAATATAAGATTGCCAGTTTCTCATTTCCATGGTACATTCCGTAACTCAGTCCGTCTGGCATCCGGCCAATGTGGGGCACATTTTGAGCTCAATCTTTAAGGCGTAGCTGCTGTTTCGGGAGACAGAAAATGAGATGTGACCCAGGGCTTCACTGACATTTGCCTGAGTAATCACAATGTTTGAGCAGAAATGAAGACGCTGTTTAAATAGCGGGGGCTTTTGTTCATAGATTCTCTCTTCTGGCAACCTCAGGAGTATTCTTAGAACTTCTAGACACAGGAAATGAGTGGGTTGATTTATGGCATTAGAGTGAGTGTCAACAGTTCCTGTATAATCCCAGTTGACAAAGGTGCATCTCATTCTAGCTCAGTGTAAAAGCAGCCAAGCAGTATACACAATAACTAGAGAACTGTATAACATGGGAAGAGCGACACATCCCTCATGCCAAAACATCCAAAGATAGACAAATGCAAACATACCCGAGAGCATCCTTTAATATACTATATTTTTGTTCATGTGGATGGAGAGGCCTGTAGTTTGGTGGTTACATTACAGTTATTGTTACTAAACTTTATTACACACATATCCTTCAAGCGGGAGAGGAACACTGACTCGAAGCTTATGAAGAGTTTGGTGGTCAGAGCTCAGATGAGGCTGTTTTCAGTGACAGTAACCACATGCATGCCTTAAATCCAAACACACCAGCCTTTGTAAGGCGCAGCACCAGCGGTGGTCTGTTCCAACTGTCCCCATCCATGACACCAAAGAGTAAATCAAGATAATCTGAGTGGACTCCATGGTTACTACTGTATTTGAACCACCACAAATGAAACAAGGGAGATCAACTTTCTTATAGGATTCAGGAAGCATTCAGAGGACACACATGCTTGTGATTATTTTGTCCTGACGCTCTGAGATCTATTCTGTTCTGACCAGCAAGCTATTTTTCTGAGGTAGAAACTAACCATAAAACAGGTCTCATATGCATGAGAGCAGCAATATTTAATAAAATCTGCTATCAAAGGTAAATTTGAGAGAAATTATTGGCCAGGTCAGTACATTGCAAGCATTAATGTTGCCTAGTAACATAACTTTGGGGCAAAACATTCCACTTATTTGCCCTCTAAAATGTAGTAATGGATTCTCCCATCCATCTTGGCTTTAGTAGACTTACATCAGGTTTGGTTGCCGTATTAGACATATTTCTCCAAAGTGTCAAAAAAGCTTTCAGTGGGTAACCAAAGAGGATTTTTATACTGTGCTACAGTCACTCAGATGTCAGTTTGAATTGAAGATTTTGAATGTTGAAATATAAAATATGGTCTTGTAATGGGAAACTACCAAGGAGATTTTTAGATGTTTTGACTGTTACCTTCAAAATAAGAGTATTCCATGAGGCGGGGGTTTGGACAGGATTGGGGATGCATGAAGTATCAGGTACAAATATGGGTCCTTTCTGGACAAACGATGAGGCACTATTTGGATTAGCAGTTAGCTCCAGTCAGGGTGGTCTGCGATACAGAGTTTATGTTTAATTTAAACATAGGCCGTCTGCAGTCTGCATACTGTCACTGTCCTGAGAAAAGCCATGCTGATCATTTAAACAAGAGGTTAGATCGTAGGTCTTATGTGTAGGCTGATGACTGAAGTTATAAAAACCCTTTTATTGTTCACAATCTGGCAGAGAGAATCTTGTTTAAAGTGGAGGTTACAGACTGAATTTTCTAGTTCTCACGTTTTGCCTATGTGCTTCTTTACACTACAGGCACACACTCAGCTATTTTCACAGTCCTATATAATTGAGACATTTCTTGGAATGTGATAATTAACTTTAATTCATTTCATTTCTTGAAAAGATGAAAAAATCATTTAAAAGATCACGATCACAAAAGTTTGGGATGCCTCACCAGAAACAGCTGTTTACAAAATCAAATATAGTTCACTTTCTCAGGCAGGTATACATAATCCTGCACGCGGTATAAAAAGATCGACCACCCAAGGCCGAAGGGTTAAGGTGAAGTATTACATTTTGCCAAATTCTGACACCTTAATTCAACACAGGTTCAGTAGGCTACACTCACACACACAAGGCCAAGTCAGATGATCATCAGAGTCAGTAGGATTGATCATCTGGAGACCATGAATGTCACAGTTATGTGATGATCCATCCAATAGTTGTTGAGATGTTTCAGTCTGGACATGCTTGTTATCGACTACTTTTATTTTTTAATCATGTTTTCTTTGTTTATTTCTGCGTAAACATAAATTAGAAAACCTATTGTCTTTGTGGCCTTCCTTTTTGTTTGGCACCATCAAAACTGGAGATGAGCTGCAGGGACCGGGGGAGGTTGTTGACTGAGTAAGCTGTCAGTTGAACAGACACACCACAGGCGTACCACTATAACGCTCTTCATCAGAGTGTAACATAAACAAAGCCTGTCTGGACATGGGCTGGAAATCAGTCAGACCGTGAAGGGCTACAACAGAAAACAACAGGTACTGACCTGTTACAGTTAGACAGAAAGAAAACGACAAAACAGTGTTGCGTAAACAAAATGAAACAGCAAAAAGGCATATTGTTTTACATAATAAATTAACATTTATTATTAATTTAAAGGTCCAGTGGTGTAAGATTTAGGGGACTCTATGGAATATGGAAGAAATGGAATATAATATGCAGATCAGTGTATAATCGAATTGCTATGTTTCTGTTACCTTAGACTGAACCTTTTTTATCTACAGACACTGCTGTTCCTCTTCCGCGGAGTTCAGTATGTTGATACAGGAGCCCAGAACGGACCAACTAAACACTGGCTCCAGATAGGATCTTTCGGATTTTTCATCTTTCCCGCAGTTTTTTTCCGTCACGCTAGGAAGGACAAGGTGAGGCGAGTTGTTTGTACCGCTAGATACAACACAATCCTACACACTGGTCCTTTAAAATAACAATAAATCAGTTGGCGAAGTAGCCGTGACAGCATAATTTTTAAAAAAATATTCTGTTATTCTACGCCCACTATTGTTTCAGGCCTCTGTTATATTGATGTTATATTGTTTTGTTTTTGTCTGGGAAATATTAAAAGTCAGACACCGATGCAGCTAGATGTAACAAGTATCTCCTTTGGGTAACAAAAAAAAAGAAGGAAATACCTCCCTTGAAAAGCGTGGCGAAGACTTCAGTGCAGCCAAACACATTCAACCATAATCCCTGAAGTTTTCCACTTATTCTGAATTCTTATTTCAATAGTATGATTATTATTCAAACCAAGATATGTCATCTCATGTTGTCCTTTATACGTGAGCAAACACACATACATACACCACACAAACACACACACCCCACACACACCACACACAGTAGCAAGGGAAACATAAACAGGCTGGGTTTTGCTTTTCCTGCAAAATCTAAATATTGACTCAGAAACCTATAATCATACACAGTCTGAACAAAATCGAAATAAACAAGTGTGCCTGTAATGTGTAAGTGTTTGTGTGTCTCATGGGCACTGAGGCTCTTGAATGCTGACACTGACAAACACACATAAAACAAAGGAAGTGGTTCAGTTTTTTAGTGAATACCAGACGATATGGATCTGATCCAGCACACTGGAGCTACATAAATTATTTTGTATTCTCCATATATACAAAGAAGTTCTTTCAAAAGCGCAGAGCCTTCCGTCTCCGATCAAACATCTGCTATCAATTCACATAATTTAACTTTCAGATGACTCACATACAATATTCTCACATTAAGGGGGCTTTAAATTGCCAAGACGTAAGTAAAAAAGGCAATAAAAATTCCATTATGCTCTCAGTGGAGCTTTCGCACTTCAATGCCAACTTTCCAAGTGACATCAGCAGCCAGTCATCCACACAACTGTGTTATTATTGTGTTGTAATGTTATTATAAGCTCATTAAGTTTCATATCAGACGCTCAATCTCCTTTACTTTTTCTTTGCTGGAAGCTACAGTAGGCTACGATATTGAGAAAGATACAGACTGCGTGAGCTGACTTATGGCAGTGTTGTTCTGTGGACCATAATTACTGCTTTCCTAAATAAACTTGATTGATCGAATGAGGCTGTGGCGTTAGCACACTGTTGGATCTTTTTGTTTTTCTTAGTGCGTCTCATCAATGAAATGGCAAAGCCGTAACATTTCTGGCTTGTCACAGTGTGCTGCTGATGCCAGAAATCATCAGAGGCTAGTGAAGAGTCTGAAAGGAATTAAAGTTGTTAATGGACACTGACAAAAAGTTTTTATTCATTTATTGGTTGATTAATTAAAAAAAAAGATGTTCCACATGTCCTCTAACTCTGTGTCGTCTCTGGTTAAAGGAACAGTTCGACAATGTGAGAAATATATTTGCTTTCTTGCCGAGATGAGAAGATCCACACCACTCTCATATTTGGTAAAAATGAAACTACACCCAGTAGGCGATTAGCTTAGCTTAGCATAAAGGCTGGAAACAGAGGGAAACAGCTAGCCTGGCTCTGTGCTAAGGTAACAAAATATCTCTACCGGCACTCAGTACAAAAGCTGAACTATAAAAACTGTAATTTGTGGTTTTGTGGGGGTTATGTGCTGGAGCTATTTCTTGACACGGTGACTTCAGCTCAGATAATGAGACTAATGAGATATAACATGCCAATTAGTGAGCTTTAGAGGTGTTGGTGGGTGGATTTTGCTACTTTCAGACAGAGCCAGACAAGCATTTTTCTCCCATTACCAGACTTTATGTTAAGCTAGGCTCTTCACAGTCTTTGTGCTAAGCTAGGTTAATTGGCTGCTGGCTCTAGCTTCATATTAACAGTGCAAACATAAGAGTTGTATCAATCTTCTCACCTAACTCCTGGCAAGAAAGCAAATCACCAGATTTACCTAAATGTTGAGCTATTCCATTTTGTTTCCAGCGTTTTAATTAAAGGCTAAGTCACCAACCGCATGAAAAAGATGACAAAATGTCCAGACACATCTGAAAAATATTAGAGAAAACACAGAAAGCTGTTTTGAAAATATATATATTGGCAATGGATATTCTCAACAATAGTACTACTCTTATTGCTATTGATTTATGGTTCTTCAGAACAATGCTGTCCTTTTACTTGTTCTGAGATATCTGGGCTTGCATCCCAAAATCCCATTATGTCCAAACAAAAAGGAGTTGGTCTCAGCTTTCTTAGCAATAATATGAAAGGAAAGCATTGTTCATAGATACTTAGAGAGGGGAGAAGCAGGCTGGTTGGATTCCCCAGACTGACTGGCAGATCAAATCTGAGTAAGGAGGGTGTAAGATTGTGTGCTTGGCAGCTTCCAGGTGTCACTGTGTGTAAACATCCTGTTTTCTATGAGGCACGTTGCTTTCAAAAGCAATTTGAGCCGACGTCCATTGCTTTCACACATCTTTCGAAGGAGGGTTAGGCTGTGTGTGCTGTGGTGGTCACAAGAAATCACAAAATGGAAGATTTGGATGGGAATAAAAACTACAAATAAACTACTTATGACATTCAATGTTGAGTTTAAGTGTTTTTATCACATTTGTGTAGTACTGTGTGTCAGTATCTGGCCCCACAAGTACAAAAGGGTATTTTGGGGTATTCTTCATGGGAATTTAGAGTTCTTCATTTCCTGGTAAAACAATAAAAAGTTATTGATGACTCATATCGCACTTGGAGGAGTTGATTTTACATCCAATAAAATGCTTTCTCTCTCATGACGCCGCTGGAGCAGAGTGACTACTGTTTGACACAGTCTATGAGTGATTCTGAGGGCTGCTACATGCATCTATGGCTGGGCCTCACTGATTATTGTACAAAAACACAACTTTATAACTTTATTCAGTGACTTTGGAAAACACAGCCTCAGAGAGTTCTAAGTTTTCAGTCCAGTCTGAAATACAGTGTGAGTTTTTTGGTGCCATGCCATTATTCTGACAGCCCATTACTCTGAAACTCCAGACGAAGATCACCAGACTATTGTTCCCATGACGATGAAGATCACCTGTACATCCAAATACAGGATATTTAGGGCAAAAGAACTCCAGGGAAAGTGTGTATTTTTTAAAAATCTGGGCTTTGGAGCAGTGAGCTTTTGCTTTTTCAGGATAGCAGGCTTTCAGTCCAGTGGGACATTTTTCAGACTTTTCAGAATTTCTGAATAATGGGGTGTTCGAATAATGAGTTGTCCCCCTTTTTTTGACTTATATCCTCAGATAGAGACATAGACAATGACCCATACATGCAGGACTCTTGCAAATCACTGAATAACACAACACATGCATCTTTTCATTTGTCTTTATTTAAAAAATACAGGGTAAGTCTCAACAAATAACACTTACACCAACAAGATGGAATTGACATAGTGTGAGGCAGATGTTGTAGGTCCATCAAGGTTCCTGGTTCCTTCATCAGTGTTAGATCGTCAGCTGAAGGAATAAAGACAGCACTTAAGTATCTTGATTGTGATTAATTGATCCCTGTTTATAGAGTCCTGTGTTAGGCTGATACATAGAGAGTTTAATACCTCATTTGTTGTGCTTTTTACAGATGGCAAGATACTCCTGCACGTCATCGGGAGATCCCAGGACCACGGGAACTCGCTGGTGAATGCCGGTGGGCTGGATGTCCAGAACATTCATGGATCCAGTGGTGGCCATGCCTCCTGCCTGCTCCATGATGAAGGCCATGGGGTTGCACTCATACAACAGCCTCAGCTGAAAAGCAAGAAACAGATATATGAGCGATGAGCATGAATAACAAACAAAACACTTTTTTTGTCATTGTATAAACCCTCTCACCTTGCCCTTAGGGCTCTTGACATTAGCCGGATATAAAAAGATCCCTCCATACACCAAAGTACGATGAACATCAGCTACCATTGAACCAACATATCGACTGCCATATGGAGCAGAGCCATCCTAGAAACACAAATAAGTGATGTTGAATTTATTTTACCACTTTATGAGTCAGTATGTCTATTTCACGTTCATTTACCCATTTGCAATGTAATAATGTTCAAAAACAGCTTCATTACCTCTGGGAATTTCTTCTTTTGCAGGTATTCTGTCACATCTGGATAAAAATGCTGTGCATATCCCTCATTCAAACTGTAGATTTTTCCCTTCTTCTTAATCTTCACATCTCGATCCACCAAGATGAACTCACCGATTGACTGGAGAAAAAAAAATGTGAGGAGCTGATGAGTAACTTTTTTATGAAATAATGTGCAAAATGGAATAGTAACAAAAAAACACCATAATCGAGTATTAGTTGTGATGCAATCCATTAAAAGTAAAATAATGGTCTTACGGGGTCGAGCATGAAGCAGTTGACTCCTTGACCAGTGGAGAGGACCATCATGGTGGCACTGCCATACAGAGCGTAACCAGCTGCCACGATGTTTCTTCCAGGCTGCAGAGCATCGTTCTCAACTGGCTCGCCATCTGTTGTCTGTGGAACAATATGTGAATATAAAAACAGGGAGAGGCATCGTGATGGACTACAACTATAAAGTAATATAAAATAGAAATACTCAAGTAAAGTACTTATTTATGGGACCTGAGTACTTAGTTTTACTGAGTTACTTCACCACTGGAATCTACTGTTTTATTTTACAGATGCTGATTTGTAAAAGTCTGAAGAGGAGTTTCCCAAAGACTTAGAAATTAATGGAATTATAGATTAATATTTAATATAGCACAAAAAAACATTTGGCTGATAATAACTTCAGTTGCTAACCTTTCTGTAGATGGCGAAAATTGTTCCAATCGAGACGAGACAGTCAATGTTTGAGGAACCATCCAGTGGATCAAAGCACACAATGTATTTCCCCTGTGAGTTGAGAACAAATTATTTTATTATTGGCACAGTAATACCACAAACACGTGAAAATCTTACAGATTTATACACTTTATAGATATAATAAGTACCCGCTTGTCTGGTTCCACAATGATGGCCTTCTCGTCTTCCTCTGACACCAGCACACAGGAGGTGAAGGAGGACTTGATCATGTTGATGACCAGGTCATTGGACAGGACGTCCAGTTTCTTCACCTGGTCCCCTGTCACGTTGGTGCTTCCAGCGATGCCATACCTTCAAAAGAGGAGCAGACTGAAGCGATTAAAGTCTGAATAAAAGCGATCTGTTCTGTCACAATACAAAACCGGTGAGGAATGTCTGAAAAGCCCATTATCTTCTTGACCTTTGCACAGGGGGATTGTGCACAACGTGTACAGAGTTTACCTTTGGCCGGGGGCCTAAGTTTAAACTGCTCACAGATCCTCATGTCGTACTGCACGTAACTAAACCTACCCCAGATATCAATTCCTATTTTGAACAAATTTAAATGAAAAAGAGAGAACCTAAAGAACCGAAACAGAAGAGAAATTGAAACTTGCCAACCTAAAAGTAACGCTAAGATAAAATCAAATGGAAGTTATTAAATAACCGTGACATTTAACTCATCTATAAATCAATCAATTTAATGTGCTTTTAGTGCTGTAGGGTTGTAGGGTCTCCAATAATTATTAGACTCTTATTCACCTTCATATTCAGATGCATGCATGTTTTCTTCTGTTACTTCTACCATTAAATACAGAAATACTACTCACAGGTTAGCGATCCCAGCCTTCCTGACAGCTGTTGAGATGGCTTTCACAGCTGTGCAGATGGAGTTGAGCAGGTTTGTCAGCTCACCTGTTCCTTGGGCCTTCCTGCCCTCCTCCAGAACAAACCTGGTGAGGGTCAGCACGTTGGTATCGAAGGCTCCTTTGTCAGACATGTTGCTGTCAGGTGTGGGACTGGGACCTAATGCCTAGAAGTGAAATAGGTGAGCATGGCCCTAAAGTTAAAAAGTGGACCGTAGAAGAGAGATAGGGGAACAGGATGGGGGTGTGCGACTCTTCTAACCAATCAAAAGTGTCCTTCCTCGCAGTTAGGGGTTGGTTGGATCACTTCTGTAACTGTGAGTTTAAAAGAGCAAAGTGCAAAGATAGTGAACATTTGTTTTGTTTTAAAGTTACAGTGACCTTCGCCTGATTAAATCCCGGCTCATTTTGATGTGAGATGATGTGTTTTTTCAGTCTGCACTGTGAAATTGTGAAAAATGAATGAACAAAATCACTTCATTAAGTCAGGACTGTGTGATTTTAGCTCTTAGTCTTGTTTCATTGTGTTCTCGATGCAGACATGCATCATTATTCTAAAAACTTCTCACAGAAACAGTGTTTATACTAGATTAATCAGCTTAATTCCTATTTCCTTACAGTACATCAACAAATGGTCTATGCTTTTCAAACATTTGATCGATTTGTATCATTTAATCTGTTTAGTTTTGCAAGTGCCAAGCAGATCATGAGTTTTACTTTGCTAACATACTTTAACGAACACTAATACTTTTTCCTTGCAGTAACTTCCCTGACTAAGAATAAAAACGGGTGCACAGCTCGTCGTGGATGTGACTAACTCAGCACTTCTCTGGAGACACTACTGAAACATTCCTTCCCTGCATGATCCTGAAGAAGTGTAAAGTTCAAATCATGGGACTCACTGTCTACCCTAACTGATTTTACGTAACACCTTTACCTTTAATTTCACATGTGCTGATACAGCAGTATTTGCAAGGTGACAGACAGCCACATTCAGAGCCAGCGGTGGTGCATGTTGTCTGTGTCAGTCTGCATGCATGTAATTAGTTTATGGCTCTCTCTCTGTCTGTGGCACAAACACGAAAAGGTAAAGCTGAGTTGCTTTGACTTATAGAAAATAAGCTTACAGAGACCTGTTTCACAACAAAAAGCTGAAGTTGAACTTTGACCCTAACAAGATACCAGGTATGATAATAGCCACCACCATGAGGTAATGTGTGATGGTTAATCACACACCATTCATAGCTTTCCCAGGTTAATGATAGAAATGGAGTTGCAAAGGTCGGTTTTGAAGACCAGCATGTGAGAGCTGAAATCATTAATGGATCCCTCACAGCACGGCAGAGAGTAAGATATACACACTGATGGTCACCAAATAAACTGTTCTCTGGAAAGTTGCCTTAAAAAGAGAAAAAGGAGCCCGTTAGTTTGCAGGCATTTCTCCTTTGCGATGATATTTTGGTCTTATGTATGAATATTTTTGTGTGTGCACATTTGACGAGGGGTCCCTTACAGCATAAAACATATATATATATATATTGTGTGTAAAGAACATGAATTACACTAAAATATAATATTATTTACTGTTTATCCAGGAACAAATCAGACATTTCTGGTCTAATGTGGAGTGCAAAATGTATTTGTCCAGTTTGTCCACACGATGTCGCTGTGCAGCTTACAATCTGTTGAACGGGCCCATAAACAAAGTCTCGGCAAAGACTCAGTGCACTTAAGGAGAATGCCATTCCTTACTGGCAGCTCTGCTGTTAATCTATTTGAGTTTTGTAGATCTCTGCAAATAAAATCAGATGTTTTATTCTTAAAATTTTTAGCATCATCAAAGCAGCTCTGGTATCATCCTGCAGGATGTAAGAGTGACCGACTTTATTTGCCATTTGTTATTGTAATTTAAGTGGAAACGTGAAGCTACAGGATGTTTAAATATTCAGTTAAGTTTTATTTGGCTGTAGGAAAAGTCATTATATTATAAGTTACACTATATTTAATGATGTTTGATTAGATTTTAAAACAAAACATACACTTGTAGTTCCTGTTAAGGGAAAGAAATATATTGTTGATGTCAAAATATTCCCTTCTTTTGGACAGTGGCCTTCAGGAAGTTGTAGGAAAGATCCTTCAGAGACGATGGAGACAAAAATCATGCAGTCTTCCCGCTGTGTAATCGACTCAACAGAAGAAAGGACATCATCTATATTTTATCGAGGACTATTCATCACCTGACTGACTCCCAGGAGCACCTGTTGGGCATGCTGACAGCCCTCTGCACATGCGCAGTGGCTGCCCTACTCCTCCTGGCGAGTGAAAACTTGTTTCTTCACAGGAATGGCGTTTCACAGGGAAAAAAGGTGAAACAAACGAGGGAAGAGGAGACTAGATAAACTCGACGAGGCATTAATGTCTTTCAAAAAATACTATTCGGCCTTTCCAAAGTGATAAAGCCACTGTGTGACATTGTTTTTAACTTCTACATCACCCGAAGTTTGTTGTAGGTGTTCACCTACCTGCACAGGTGAGTGGCAGCTCATCATTTTGGCTTGCTAACGTGGGCTAACAGTTAGTTTGGTCTTGAATTTGAGTTTTGCACCAGCATCATAATGATATATATTTTTATCTTGTAGTATTCTCTCAGGGTGACCACAAGGCGTCAGGCTGAAGCAACATCCAACCCTGCCAACTATGTGTCCCCATTTTGCAATTATGTCATCTTTAACTAAAGAATATCTTATTTTTTGCAGAAATACCTGCCTGTTTCTGCAGGTTCTGTTTACATGTGAGTGTCCAAACCTGAATATTTGATTGTTGAATTGCATATTCCAGGCTAAATGATAATGAGGACTTCCCTAAAAGCCCTGCAGAATAGAACAGGGAAAACAGGGAAATATCCATCCAACCATTGTGGCTTTTGACTTGTCAGCAGTTGCATGTCTTCACCAGTTATGGTCAGTTCAACCAAAGAGTGATTTTCCTTTTGCTCTGTGTTATTTTAATCTTTGTTTTCACTGCTTACTGATACTCTTAATCATTTGGACCCAGTAGACTTGTCCCATGACCCCCAAGTTGAGATCCAAAGCCCTAGACTATTAAGAGGAGATTATCTTAATGATCATATCCCACCATTCAGCTAAATTTTAAAATAAACTGCCTAATAATATTTTTCCAGCATGTTTATAGCCCACTATGCTAAAATCCTGCCAGTATGGCACACTGTTGACAAGTAGTTGGTGATAGTAATGTAATGATTTGACCCCCTGATGAAAGTTCAAGTTTCCTTTTCAGAGTTTACATTAAAACTTTTCATAAACCTACTGTAAATAACAATTTAAACTCAAGGCTAAATCCTATAATAATAACACATTTACATATATGAATCATATTCTTTTTCCAAATGAGTATTGACATAAGCTAACATTAATAGCAAGGAGCGCCAGGTAGTTAAGGTTGCTAAAGTATGCTGTACACACACACACACACAGAAAACACATCCCAGTGGCCCTTGAGTGTCATTCTGTGTGTAAATTACTGAATGAGGATATGTGCGTTTCTTTGTGAATGCACATAATTCCCTAAATTGAAAATATATTTAAATAATGCTGGTTATATAAGCAGTACAATGTTTTATTTATAAAGAATATATTATTATATTCTTTTTGAAATAGTAATATATATTTCACTAGCAAGGCCCACACCATCAACAAGATATGCTTAAATGATTTATTAAGAAAAGATAGTGAGTGTAGTGTGAATTCTTGTACTTCTTTGGTCTGTTGCTGCATTGTGGGAAAGTTTTGGTGGGGAATCTGCTGTAGCACCCGGGCACGACAACCCTCTCAGGACCCCTTCAGGACCCTCTGGAGAGTAGGAAGGAGAGGAGGAGATAGAGGAACAGAGGGTTAGGAGGGTATTTATAGGAATGTCGAAAGTGGTACGGCTGAGGTGTGGACCTGCTCCTGAAACTCTGCTAAAAGCTTCAATATAAAGAATATAAATAAAAGCAATACATGAATTAAGTAAAAAACAAAAGGAACTCACAAAATGGTAAAATAATAATAAAATAAAGATTCTAAGACGTTACAGGCATTAGGATAGTGTAGGAGTTATTATAGGAGTCCAGGAATGGTTACCATACGTCTTGGAATTTATTAACCAAGCCCTGAGTGGTATATCTGAGTATTTCCAACTTCAGCTGAGCATTACTTCAACCCAGAAGTAGCTACCCAAAAGGGCAGTGCTAGATTTCCAGTTATATAGAATAAGACATCTCTGCTAAAAGTGACGAAAAAGCAGCAGCATGGGCCTGAGCTCAAGAGAGATTCAGATCTTTATGAGCAACTACAACAACTGCCAGACCTGCCTCTGGGTGCTGAGAGTGTTTCAAAGACCTTAGCCAATATTGTCCCGGAGTGGGCAGGCCAAGCCAAGCCTAGAGCTGCTGGGTTGCACCAGTTGACGAGGTGATTCAAATTCTGGATAGAGTTGGGCGAGCCTTTTCCTTGACATATGAAGTATTTTAAATTGGATCAAACGGTATCTGTTGAGTGGATCATTGCAATGGACAATTTCCAGATTTCATCAGCGATCCTCTCATCAAAGTCATCCTCCCATTTTGACTTGAGATGGTCTCAGTAGATGGCTACAGACAGTAAAACATCACAAATCTGAGATATCAAGTCGTGCTCAGCGGGGCTTTCATGTATACAGTCCTCCAAACAGTTGGTGGGAGCTTGTGAAGGGAATGTAGTGACTCAGTCTCAGATATGAAGATACCTGAAAAAGGGAGATTGTCGAATGCCAGATCCTTTGACTATCTGGGTGAAAATATTGTCTGCGAACAAGTCTGGCAGTAGAATGTTTTGATGTAGATAGAACTGAAAAAGGTATGAAGCATAAAGACGCTTTAATGTCATGTTTAAATTGTGCGCTGTCTTTCCTTGTCGCTCTCGCCCTTTCATCTGTTGGTTCCACATGCTGTTTTTCCACTGCAAACCTGACTCTGCTTTCCTACAATAACTTTTCCCAAGTCATTCAGTAACATTCATCTGAGAGCAGCAGAAATAGTACTTTAGGTCCCTGTGGCTGATTTTAAAGAGATCTTGCTATTGGATTTATGGCCTGAGGCTTGATGTCATGTCTACTTGTTCACTCTGGCTTCAGATGAAGTTTCTTTAGACATCCGTGTGGAAGCCTGAATTTGACGTGAAGTGAGGTTTTTCTTTTACCGTACATGCTAAATGTTATATTAATCAGTGATCCATGCATAATTAAATGCACTATTGGAGACTGGGTGTAACAGTTGGAAGTAAATCCACAAATGTTAATTATCGTATCTACATGATGTTACTGTTTTTACAGCCTTAGCGCCCCCTGTTGTTACGATTACATTATGTATGATCAAAAACTAGCAAGTTGGCAGCTCTGCCAAACGTCAAGCAAGTGCAACAACACAAGACATAGCAGCCATAGTCCAACAGCAAGAAGCCCAGCTCGGCGTCTGTCTTTCAGCCTTTAATTTCAGTCCCAAAATGTACTCTTGACCAACAGTTTCTTGTCACTCTCTCCTTTCTCTTCTTAGCTTCCTCTGTCAACCTCCCCTTCAGTCTTTTTGTCTCTGTCATTATGTTCTAATCACCAATGCCCAGTTGCTTGCCCAGCTCTGGTTCGAGACGACGGAATCTTCGCTCCCTCTCAGAATTCACCTGCGTCCTGGGTCTTTAAAACCTCCTTTTTTTCTGGTGGTCCAAAACGCCTGTGGTACAACAACTAACACTCCCCCGGCGCTCCGAGCTCACAGACTGGGCAGCCCAGCTAACAGACTGAGCTAACAGCAGCTAACAGCAGCTACAGTTCCTAGCAGTTTACTTTACTCTAGTGTGAACAGGCATACAGGCTGCGATTCACCTGATTACACATCGGTGTAGCATGAAAGTGATTTAAAATCGGTTATTTTAATGGTAGAGAAGTTTTGCAATGTTGCTTTAATTCTGTACGCTCTATCACCATATGTTTTCTTATATATTCTTAGCATGCACAGATTGAATATTCTTTTCTCTTGTTGCCATTTTAAGTTCTTCTTCCCTATATCATGCAATCTTTTTTTTTTTTTACATAAAACACTATTCAGCAATTTACTTAACTTGCAAATGTTACCAACTCTATGAAGGGAGAAAAATTGTTACTATACAAGACAGGAAACATGCATTCTTTGCAAAAAAACCCTTAAAACCGCCACATACTGAGAACAGAAGGTGCTTACTAATGAGAAAGTGATATGGCATTGCAATGCAGTGAGTCACTGTTGTGCACTGAGGCTTAGCCTTCTGCTCACTGTACTTTTGCAGAATTAACTATAATATGTCGTGGCCTGGTGTTGCATTTCCTTTATGTAAGCACTGTAAGGTTAGCTGTTATTGACTGCTGGATCTGGGCTGGGAGAGAGGAAGGAGTTGGAATGAGTGATGCAGTACGACAATACATATACGGTAAAAGCTAAATATTAAGATGTGAAGAATGGTTAACTTGCTTTTTTGCTTTTTATTTACAGATGTATTCAAAGTTCTAACTGGATTTAAAAGGATTGCTACAGTATTGATACTATGTGAATCATATTCATGGCTCAAGGCAGTTACATCTTAAGAAATGTGCCAGGTAACTATTGCTGTTATTTTTCCAATAGCTTAAATGCTCATTTTTGCTCATGGATTTCATAACTTGTACTTTTTTCTCTGTGTTATGCACAAAGTATGTTCAGCCTTGTGTTTATAGGAGTTAAATGGCATTTAATGAGCAGAGATCACAATGGAATATCTTAAACCCACATCGTTTACAATTTAAATGTAGTTATACCTGTTTCATAAGTTGCTATTTCTATTGTGTTGAGTATTTGATAAGTGAAAAAGATTTCTGTATTTTTGTGTGCTCACTGGCTGAAATACTTGGAGGATGTCTGTGGCTGAGAAAACCTGCCAAGAGCATGGTCAGGCATTTAGAGGGAAAGTTGGAGAGTAATTATAGAGTAGGTTCAGTCTATGTAGAGACATACCATTTGGGGAGAAGCGACTACTGAAAACACAGTGTCTACACAATTGCTAAATCCTCTTCTGTCCCTCCTCTTCTTGTGGGACGGACTCAGAGAGTTTAGAGTCAAAAACATTTTGAGGTGATAGAAGAAAGGCTCTAGACTCAAGTAGACACCATCGCTGATGAGGGTATAATATTGAGGTAAGGAGAAAAAAAGAAACTGTAATGGCAGAAAGTATATAGCACGATGCAGTATAAATAGATTGTATTTGCCATAGCTTGTTGTGCTTTTTAACTATATTTTTGTGTTATGAGTTAGAAGAGTTAAGAATGATTTCAAATTTCAATATCACTGGTTTACTCTTATAAATTTAATACCTGGTTTTAAGATAGTTTTAAACTTTAACTCAGTGCTCATATTTTTTGTATGCAGTCAGTGGCATTTGTAGACATTTGCACATATGCGTTTTAGATTTCCCACTTTCCAGGATTTTTTTTTTACTCTGCAAGAGTAATAAACTATGATTGTTCCACTGTTGCTCTAACAGGTCAAAGCACTGACGAGTGCGGTCCTAACTTCCTGGGCATTAACTACAATTACCAGTCAGACTTGGACTACCTCAAGTGTGTGGACAGTTTTCAACACGGCACCACCATTAAGCGGCTAAGCCTCAAGAGAAGGCCCAGAGTGGCCATCAATAATGTGGAAAAAACACAGAGTGGCATTTCATCCAGTCAGTGGCATTCTGTAGAATCACTGTCATCATCTAGCAGTGATGATACAAGACTATTGGGCATGTCTTCTACAACCAGAGGTCGACCTCCTCTCCCTCCACCACATGGTTCTTCAGTGGAAAACAAACCCTTCAGGAATGAAGGAACAGCAATGTCTCTCATACTTAATGAGTCCAAGCCTCAGCCTGCTGCAAGAACTCTTGCTTTACAAAGACAAAGCCCGGTACTGGAAAAGACCATTGAGACACACAAACACTTGGATAAAGGGGTGACAAACCAGCCTCCACCTCAACCCCATCCCCGTCGACGACTAGCCAGCTTTGGAGGCGTAAGCTCCCCTGGGTCACTCTCCCCCTTCACTGGCCTAGGTGCCTATAACCAGAACAACAATGGGAACAAACCTACTGGTGCAGGAAGTGATACGCACGTCCACCTTAGCTCATCCCTGGGCAGTAGTGGCAGTACAGGATGCCTTAGGCTAAGCCCACAGAGCTCTGGAAGGACCACCCCAGTATCAAGTCTTGGCCCCATGCACCTGCAGCATGTCCGTGACCAGATGGTAGTAGCTCTGCAGAGGCTGAAGGAGCTGGAGGAGCAGGTCAAAATTATCCCTATCCTCCAGGTGAAAATCTCAGTCCTTCAGGAGGAAAAGAGGCAACTGGTCTCTCAGCTTAAGAACCAGAGTGACAACGAGGACATAAATGATGTGATCTGGAAGAGAGCGTATAGCCTGGAAAGGTCTGACATTGGGTTCAAGGAGAATACTGACGAAGCACTTGAGGATATTGTGAGAAGTGACTGTACTGACCTCAAGGAGTTCAAGCAACTAACAGAAGAAATGAAAGCATTGGAAAGAACCATCAAGGGCGGACACTTGCAAGCTTGGCATGATAAAGGCCATCGTCCGCTACAAGACAAGACTAGCAGGTCAGTTGCAGTTGAAACTGATAAAGATATTGCCACAAAAGAAAACAAATATGCGTACACTGATCAAGTAGAGATGAGGTCCATTGCAACAGAAGTGTCTGAAGTTAATCTTGGAATTTACGCAGAACGGGAAGCAGAGCTTGATGCTCAACAATTACTAATTGGCGCCTTAAAGGAGAGAATTTGTCACTTAGAAGCCGAGTTGAAAGAATCAGCTCTCCAGACAGAGATGAGCCGTCTAAAACTAGAGCTGCAGGCTGCAGGAGCTAGGAACCGAGCTGATAAAGCCTCTTTTGCTAGACCATCCACAGTGAGCACAGGCACCGAGGCGAGGCCTCACACCACAAGCCAAGGAGTGGGCAATCACACAGAGGTAAGAGATGCCAGCACAGGGGAGGTAACAGAAGTGAAGACTGTGGGAGTTTCTTGTTGTAGGCCTGAGCTAAAGGATGTTTGCACAGGACCAGATGTACCCATGAGCTACTGGGAGGTCAGGAAGCGAGTGGAGACCATGGAAAAGGCCGTGGGGATCCACGTTTTTACAAACACACAAGGAGTTGGGATGGAGATAAAGTTATGTGATGCAGAAACTAACACAGAGGTACCAGTGGAGAATCTGCGGTCTAAAAAAGGAAAGATTAAGTATAAATCAGTGGCCTGTGGTGACTGTTCTGTTGATGTGATCATCTGTGAGGCAAAGGAAGTGGTTTCTCAAGGTATTGCCACAGATCAAGTCAGAGGAGTGGATTTGGGAATCATGGCATCACCCCAAACAGCTTCTCAGCGTACCAACACTGTGTCCAGTTCAGTGTCTCGCTTTACCAACACCAGCCATGCCTTCAACTCAGACTCCAGCACTAATACTGTCCTAAATACCAAAGACAAGCACACCAACACTACTCAGATTGTTACTAGGACGGTGTCAGTCGGCAACGGGGTCAAAGATCTAAAACGCTCTCCAGAAACCTGCACAATTGGTGTTGGAACTTCAAATATGAATTTCAGAAGTACCTTAAAACAAACACCAGCGACAGTCACAAAGGTAACCAGGGACACTGGAGTTGGATTCACGAACATTAATGATAATTTTCTGATTGGACTGAAAACCCGAAATATGGCCTCTGGACCGTCCCATCTACCTGACCCCATCAAGACGAGGAGCATCGGTGTAGGGGAGGGGAGGATACGGGATTTGTCAGTTTCATCCGGTAAACCCGAGCAGATGTTGCAGCAATCATCGCAGTCTCAGTGGGACCCCGAGCTAAACCATTACATAGAGAAGATGCACAGGCTCCTCAGAGAGCATGGGGACCTGCTTACAGAGGATTGCACTCACCAGAGGGAAGGATTTGTCCAGCAACAGAGTAGCCGAGGAAGTGCCAGCTCCAAGCTGTTGTGCAATAACAAAGCTCCAGCACAGGGAGGAACAAAAGACCATCCTTTAGATTCTCAGCCACCTGGTAAGGCTGTAGAGATTTATTTGGTATTAAAGGTACCCTGTGGAGTTTCTTGTCATTAAATGGTACATGTACAGTACATTTACATTCACCTAAAAGCAATTTACATACAGGTTTATGAGCACTACCAGTCTTCTTTTTCCCTTTTTTCCTGTGTACCACATTCACTGGCGTCCTACCACCTCCAATTCTCACTCAGTCTCAGTCAATAGCATAATGTTTCACCATATAGTTTCCTAAACCTTTATTGCCTTCTGCAATCAATAAGATCTGTTTGCCTACTACTACTAATTCCACTTGGGGTCAAAAACTCCACAAGGCACCTTTTTAATGTTTTATAATTCTTACTATTATTATGTAATACACTCTGTGTAATATCTGTAATGCCATGCTGGTGGTGGTAAATGTCACTAATGTCTTTCTTCTCTGCAGTCAGCAGAGAGCTCCAGTCCACATCTCAACTTTCAGTTGACTCTTCTAAGTGTGACAGAGCAAACCCAGGAATCTGCCAACAGGGTGGCACTGATTCAGAGGTCAAAAGAATGATACAGATGTTAGAACAACAGGCATCCTCCGCTCTGCAAGGTAAACATGGCGTTTATGTGTGTGTCAGTGTGTTGTTCAGCAAGTTCATCTTCATGAAAAGTATAGTAAATATTAATCAGGAAGGGATACAGTCTGTGCAAAAGCAGTCTAGTTTAAAAATATTTTACTTCCAGACCACTCCCGAGGCCCAGTTTAAACTTGTGTTGGTTTAGAGGAAGTGGCTGCCTTTGGTTTGGCAAGTTGTACTTTCTGAAGGATACACTTGCAATGTTTGGAATGATATCTGGTTTTGGAAGGCGTCTAGCACCACATACCAGTTTGTGGCTAAGGGTCTAAAATTGAATGGCTTCGTAGGCGGAGCCGGCGTCAGAGAAAGCTTTCACTTTTAAAACAAGGCCTTCAGATTTGTAGAACAATAGCTCTGTGTCAGCATGCTATGCTTTGTTTGAAATTGTGAAAGTAGAGGATACAACATATACTATAATTTTCTCCATCATTGATACAAAACACATAAAATTGATTGTTTTAAAGCTACATTTCCTAAATTTGATCACAGCACACTACGGCAAACATTTCCTGTCAGTGCGCTAATCTGACTATCTTTGGGTTGTGGACAAAAGAAGACATTTGAGCCTGTTAGGAAAGAGTGATCAACATTTTTCATCCTTTTATGATGTTTTATGGACCCGATGATGATAAAAAATAATCATTAGTTGCAGCCCTGCTTTCCAGATTGACCTTGTGGGTTTGTCTTTCTTTGCATGTCTTGTATTTAATAAAAATACACTGCAGATGATACAAAGCTAAATGAATTAAGTGTGGTGTATGTTAAAATTCAGAGGCATGTGCTGCATTGTTGTTTCTAGACAGGTCAACTAATACTGGTGTGCTGCGGTCTGTAATGAAGAAACAGAACGGTGACCAAGGCTGTAGCAGCACCAGGAAGAGCATGAAGTTCATGAGGGTGACCACAGGGTAATCATTTAATGTCAAAACTTTTTACAACAAAGCTCTGGGACTGCGTACCTTAACATATTTTCAGTGTATTAACTCTTGTGTTTTGTCCTTAGACTGGACCCCATGGCATCTTTCGAGCTTCCTGCAGGTGAGAAGGCCAACTCTGAGGAAGTGGAAAGGAAAGGAAACAAAAAATTGCGGGAACCTTCTCAAGATGGAACGCAAGCAAAAAAGGGCAAAGGTGGCTCCAACAAAGGATCAAAAGGGTCTGCAAAATCACATGCACATCAAAGGTAACACAAAGAAGTCCAGACAGTTTTAAAGCCCAAAAGAATCTCTTGAAGATTTTAAAAAGCGTCACCTGACAGTCTTTATATTTTACTTTTTAGTCTAACTTTTGAGGTCTGACCTTGCACTGTGTAACCTGTAACATTTTGTTCCTTTCAGGTGCAAGTTAAATGACAAGATTTTTTCTGCTTGTCAAGCCTTAAAGATGCACTTGAGTGACGACACGGCTTTATCTAGCAAGGACTTGGTATGTTGTGTTGACTATATTCAGTTTGAGAGCCTCTGTGTGTGTGTGTGTGTACGTTTTAATGGCATGTCACAGCATGGGCGTGGAGAGACGTCGGGCCAGGGTGTGTTCAAGTATGCCATTTAAAAAGAAATGACTTTGGCATTCAATTCAAGAAGCGCAGGAATGTGTCGGCTCTGTAATTTTCTGTAATCGTATTTTCTCGAACTTGAAAACAACAATATTTGTGAGTGAAAGAGAAAAAGGAAAATCAAGACAGATTTCAGATCAAAGCCCCTTCTTTATGATGTCATATTGGAGATTTTAGTTGTTGCTTTCCTCTACTGTCTGTGCTCTTTCATTCGAATCCCTGAAATAAGACGTTCCCATCTGTTTCGTAGTCCAAATTTCTCTGCACACTATGAATTATGACATGGCAAGACGTTTATGAGGACACATTAAAAAGCATTGATGTCTGTATTTTTTTTTTTCTGCCTTGCAGCATGACTGTCTACAAACCCTCCAGCAGGAATGGTTCTCTGTGTCCAGCCACAAGTCAGCTGCCCCTGACACGGTGGAGGACTACATGTCTACGTTTCGGGTCATTTCACCCTCAGTATTGCAACACATAGCTAATATGGCTGATGGGAATGGAAACACAGCTCTGCACTACAGTGTGTCCCACTCAAACTTTGGCATTGTCAAGAAACTGCTTGATGCAGGTACAGTCACAGGGCAACAAGAGATCATCATGTATTCTAACAACATTTTGGCCTTTTCATTTTCTCTCCCCTCTCGCTGTGAGAATGCATTTTGCTGATTGCTTCACAACCACCAAAATGAAATGTTTTTTTTTACTGCCAAAGCTGATCTGACAAAGCAATAATTCTACCACATATCCATGGAAGTGCATGGAACTCTTCTAGCTTGCAAAGCAGTAAAAATACTTCTTTGATCTTTAGGTGTTTTGTACTGCTACAGCAATTCCTGCACCTTCACTAACCTTTAGTGCAAAGGGTATAATTTGTCCAAACAGTCTTTCTGAGAAGTACAGCATGTAATTTCTGCTGCTATGCGGTTACTCACATCACAACAATAACAAAGAGATGTTTGTTAGTAGTTAGATGACGTTGTGAAGTAGTATGCAGTCATGAGAGCTCTTATCTGATAAAATCTATCTGACGTGACCGGGGAAAGAAATTGTTTACTTACGAGTTAAAGTATTAAAGTTTTATTCATGTTATGTTTAGTTTAGTTTGATGTCAGATTTACCCAGAAGTTATAGCAACTAGAGGAAAGCAAGGGAACACACCGTTACTTCAATTTAGGACACACTATTACAAACTACAGTAGGCCTAGTGTTTATAGACATTTAATGCATGTTATATCTTTAAAAAGTAGAAATGAAGTGGTACTTTAGAAATCTAATTTTTAAAATCATATTGAACTGTTCCAAGCTTTCTTTTCTCCAGCTGTGAATGGGACCAGAAGGGAAAAGTTCAGAAATATGATTCAGGGCCAGGCCATTCAGAGGCTTTAATCAATATAAATTGAACAGGCAAACACAAAATAAGTGTCCTAATGGAGGAGATAAAGTACTCTTTGTTATTTTTATCTAAAAGCCTTGCTGCAGTTTTCAGAAGAGATTGGACCCACCTCTGTCTGGTCTCAGACCAGGGTTAGGGTTAGGGTTTCTAATTCTCTGTGTCACAGACATTAGACGTTATGTTTCCAATGTTCTTGATGGAAAAAGCATGACAAAAGCTTTTTTATTATTATTATGTTGCTCGAAATGACTTCAAATATCACCTTGTCCCAAAAGGCAAGCCTAACTACCTCCAAAATGTCCTTGTACTTGGAAGATAAAAAAAGTGACCCACTTGAGTCATGGTAGTCTGACAGGATGCACTGAGTGAGCATTTTAGGACCCTTTCAGACTACTTACTGTGCAATTAAAGCTTGGCTTTTGGAGTGCTAAAAGTTTTTCAAGGTCTTTAAATCTACACCTGTAAAAATGAATAACCTTTACTTTACTTAGAAAAAAGTGGAAATAGTTTACAAGTACCATCATTTTCCTCTGCTTTTCTCTCTTTTTGCCTTTTCTCCTCGGGCCAATCAACCATCATTACCACAGAGGTGTGTAACGTGAATCAGCAGAACAAAGCGGGTTACACACCCATCATGCTGGCTGCACTCGCCGCCGTAGAAAGTCCAGAAGACATGCGAGTCGTGGAGCAGCTCTTCACTAAAGGAGACGTCAATGCCAGGGCCAGCCAGGTCAGTGTGTTGTCAGGTAACGGCAGTGGATGTGATGTCCTGCTGCTCCTCTTAATTGTGTCCATATGTTGCAGGCGGTACTAAAAACTGTTGATTATTTCAAACTGTAAAATGATTTGAATGTCAGAGATGGTTTTGTTTCTCTGTGCATAAATATAATTGAACTGGAGAAAGGTAAAAATACAAACAGAAGTGAAATCTGGAAAACAGGCCTGTCACATCAACTTAATGGGAGCCAGCTAACCAGCAGGAATCTCTGCTCATTTCTACATTTTCTATCATGGTAGAGTTAATATTATTATTTTTTTACAAGATGGTTATTTTTAAACCAGTTCTGCTGCAGTTCTCAGTCTCATTCGCAGCCATTCAAACCCATTCCAAATGTGGGTATTACTGTACTGTATTTAAATGATTTCATGCAGGACTGAATTTGGACAAAATCACGAGTTATTATGGAACTACAGGAAATGGTGTATTTATATAAATGGTATTTTGGGTTGTATTTCATAGGTCTGTAATTTCCAAAGAATTCCCTCTGAAGTTTTCTTGGAATGAACAATGCAATTTCCTCCTAATTATTAAAACAATATACAGAGGAATTTCCTCGTAAAGACCCCATCCATCTAAACTCAAGTTAATATTCAGCTATTATTGGAAACTTTGTAGCAGACAGGATGAAAATAAAAAGTGAGGAGATAATCTGTGAGCATCATGCATTACAGTGTTTTTCAGTGGGTGCATGAGCTGTATGTGCATATATCTTCAATGAGTGAATAATAAAGTTTGATCTGTCTGATTCCACAGAAAAGCTATAATTCTATATTTGAATTGTATATTTGAGATGTGCGGCATCATTAACCGTATTTTCCTGTGTTTGATCCCCCGCCATCTGCCGTCCAGGCCGGTCAGACCGCTCTGATGCTGGCCGTGAGCCACGGAAGGATGGACATGGTGCAGGCGCTCCTGGCACGAGGGGCAGAGGTCAACCTCCAGGACGACGAGGGCTCCACGGCGCTGATGTGTGCAAGCGAGCACGGCCACGCTGACATTGTTAAACTACTGCTGGCACAACCAGACTGCGATGCCACCCTGACTGACAGTGTATGTGAGTCATTGCATCTATGAGCGTGATGGCTTCAAGCTGAGATGCTGAAACACTCTAATTTTGTCTCGCATATTGTGTTGCAAAAGCAGAGGGTAAACATTTGTTCCCCTGACATAAGTATGTCAGGGAAACAAAGAGTTAGAAGTTGTATAGAACTAAATATGCGTAGTAGTTTTTCATGATTTCCAAACTTGTCATAATGTGTATGAGTTTGTGTGTTTACAGGATGAAAGCACAGCCCTGTCCATTGCTCTGGAGGCAGGACATAATGACATTGCAGTCCTCCTTTATGCACATGCCAACTTCTCCAAAGGACAGACTGGAGTATGTGGATCACACATTTCCCATTTAAGCTAATTACGTATGAGGGTAACTTTTTTTTTCATTGTGTGTTTATGTGTCTTAACAGGCAGCTGCACGGCACAGTGGCAAGTCTCTCTCCTCCTCTGGTGGTAAAAATGGCTTTGAATGAGGTGATGCTCCGTCACGGATGAATGGATGCTTCTCAAATCTAATGCATGAGGTGATTCAGTAACACAGGGGTCAAATTTAACAGCATCAGTTTCAAACTTGTAGTTGGATATCAGGTTTCACTAACTGACCTAATGCTCATTATTCTCCTTTGATGATGGTTCCCAGTGTATTATATTGTATCTCAGCAGGTAATATATGCATGTCAGAGTATATTACTATTCTATGTTCATTCAGAGATAACAGTTAATGTTGTATCCTGCAGTCGCCATGTGTTACTATCACTTTGTAATAGTTTTAATTCTCTTTTTTTTTGTATAAGGTATTTATAATTGCAAGATTTTATAACTGCAGAAGACAAATAAGAAGATAGTAGTATCAGAAGTATACAGTACATTATCATCAGACCCAGAGAGGTATGAGCAAATATGTAAATGAAGAAAAAAACAGATGATAAATAGCTAAATGCTTGATTTTGTTCATTAATTCGGGAAAACTAGGTGAATTTTGTACATCCACAACTGATTAATTTGTATTTATAAGATGATACTTTTGCTGTATCTGTACTGCTTTACTCCAAGAGTCATGAAG
The DNA here is from genome assembly GCA_946959425.1 of Argyrosomus regius. NCBI lineage: Eukaryota > Metazoa > Chordata > Actinopteri > Sciaenidae > Argyrosomus > Argyrosomus regius. The sequence goes on along the minus strand of OX336898.1, from coordinate 20,049,197 downwards.
AGTCGTGAAGCATGATAAATGTTTTAAACATGTTTTATGTTACCATTTTACCAGACACATGCAGTTACATACATTTCTTTTACCTTCATTCAGAGCTAGGCTAATTGTTTCCCCCTGTTTCCAGTCTTTATGCTAAGCTAAGCTAATCGGCTGCTGCCTGTAGCTTCGTATTTACCAGACAGTTAAACAGAGTATCTGACTCTGTAAGAAAGCAAATAAGCATGGTTAAAAGTTACTCCTTTAAGTGGTGTTTTTTTTCTTTCTTCTGTGAATAAAGTGACTCATCAATGACTGCAACGCTCTCCTGTCATCATAGGTATTACCTGTTAAACACATGAATTTGAACAGTTTATCTGTAAACTTCAAATCTCACAATACAGTAGTTTTAGTGTTAGTTTCATTTTCATTTAAAGGCACAGTGTGTCAGATTTAGGGGGTTCTATTTACAGAATATGGAATATGTTAAGCATGATTTTGTTTTTGTTACCTGAGATGAGCCTTTTACAGATGCCACAGGTCCTCTTCTACAGAGTCGGCCATGTTTCTGCAGTAATCCAGAACAGACAAACTAAACACAGGCTTCAGATAGAGCCTTATCTGTGTTTAGGTCACTGTAGTTTCTCCTTGTGAGTCTAGAATTACACCACTAGATGCCACTAAATCCTACACACTGGTCCTTTAAAGTATTTTACCACACATTTTATATTAATCCATATTAATCCATTTTATATTAATATTAATTCATTTCATCCTGTTCATGAAGGGAAATAAGGAAACTAAATAAGTGTGATACCTCAGAATTGTTTCCTCTCTGCTGTTGGCTACAAATCAAATCAAAGATGCACTATAATTACATATTTTGTGATCCCTTTTTATTCTTTCTACACTCAACAGGTTTTCTGTTTCCGCAGGTTTCAGTGGGTGTCTTGGACGAACATTTTCTCACTTTCTCCTCATTAAGTACCTCAACCAGTTGAAAAAAAATGTCTACTGAGCCTTCAGATGGCCATCAACACTTCTGTCCCCCATTATCAGTCTTGCAGACACCAGTTTGATTCACCCCTTGACACCTAGATTTCTCGTTCCTCCTCACCAGGTATCTTCCCTCATGTCCTTCCTGCTGGCTCTTGTTTTGTTTTACTTTTTTATTTTTTCCAGAGTTTTTCATTGACTGTTTCTTAAGGCGAGGGCAGCACGATGCTTTAAATTTTTAACATCTTTTCAGAAGACAGATATAAACAACTGGCTCATCGTTAGTTTGGCTTTGTGACCTGACAGTGTAAATCACAGCCAGGATTACTGATCAAAGTATGTATTGGGCTCCTTCCATGCTTGCACTACTGCAAATTAAAGCTGAATTTTTAGCTTTGAATAAACTATGAATCTTTTATTAACATTCAGAATAACCCGAGCCCTCGTACAGATAAGGCTGTTTTAATGAATATTCCCTTGGACAGAGCTAGAGAAGAGCGATTGTGGGGTGATGTTGGACAATAATTAAATTTTGCATCAGCCCTGCAACTTAGAGACTATAATTGTTTAATTTTACATAAGAACACTGATGGACAATGAATATTTGATCAGTTATAAATTATAAGAAGTCATAAAATGAGACCATTTTTGAGTGAAATGTTAAATGTCTCTATTTATTTTGAAGCACTTTCAAAAAAACTTAAAACCATAAAGATATTTTCGACATTAGTGAAACATGCAGGGACAAGACAGGGACGGCTGGTTGTCTGTCGGTCTCTGTGCTTTTGTTTTTCTGTGTCTACCCCGTCGATTTACATTTTGTCTTTTCGCAAAGGTCGCAGAAGAGGTGCTTGGATGTAGAAAATGGAAAGCGTCCATGAATAGATGCATAAAATTATGCTGTCGTTCCTTACAGCTTGTCACCGCGTGAGAGCTTGTGCATGTGTGACTGAGAGCACTCTGAGTCATTTCCCGGCAACAGCAATAAAATACAATGATATACAAGGTCCACCATCACAATTTGCAGTTGCCATGGTAACAGTCAGCGGTTTTGAGCAAGTGGTTCTTGGGAACATAATGCTGGAATGATATCTTTATTTCACCGGGGTAACTTCTCATTGGCATACTCTTTGAGTACCAACTTCACTACACCTTGTTACTTATAAGAATAGATGTTAGAATAATTCATGATTTATTTCAAGCTTGCAAGTGGTGCTTTACAATACAAGACATCCTCATGTCAAATCACCCTGTAGTTTAGAGTCCATTTTTATAGTCTGTTACAGCAAACGTATCATGTTGTGTGTTCTTTGAGTAAAAATCAGAGACCAAAAGGGAGAAATGCACTTTTTACACTCCCTATCAGTTTCAGTTCAGTTTAATTGTCACATATAATCATGCAGGTCATCTATGCATTCAAGTGACTTTATGTAGAAATTGGTATTTACTTTGCAAAGTTCTTGCCAACAACTAGAAGTCCCAGATTTACTGTTGTCTGGCAACGTCTGCCGACCTCTGGCTCAGTCACTTTTTCTCTCTTAGCTTACCTCTGCCATCTTCTTCAGTCGCTTCCTCACTGCCTGCTGAGACCGGCTACAACGCCTGCTCGGACAGCTCCGGTTCTTCTGGTGCCCATTACAGCATTATCGCCCCCCCACTCCACCTTTCCCTGCCCTGGGCTTGAAAAACCTTGTCTTCCTGGTGATCCAAAACATCTGTGGTACCAGTTTAAACTCACCTTGTGCTCTTAGCTCACCATACCCAGAGCCCAAAGGTACATAAAAGTTACACAGTGTGATTTAAAATCTGTTATTGTATGCTAGAAACATTATGTAATGTTGCCATTAGTTCTGTCTGTGTGAATGGAAGTGCACCGCTGACATCAGTTTTCAGACTAGATGGCTAATTAGCTTGTCAGATGCAGCACATTAAGCATTATATGCAGCAAACTTATGTGGAAATAGCACTTAGGTCCATCTGCCAGCTGCTGTCAATCAAGGAAAGAGGATTTATATTTGTGATATTCACCAGACCTTTTGTTTTCTTCCTTTTGTCAATACAAAACCATTAACAAAAAATTAAAAAAACATTATTTTTCAACACAAAAAGGGACAACTTAAAGTGATTTTCAGTTGGACTTCAATTTGTCTTACAGAGGAGACAATAAGAAACAGAGTAGTCTAATAAAAATATTTGTATCATGGTGACTGGAGGGAAAGTTCAATGTTTTTAATCATATGCCACATCATAGAGCTGAAGCAGTAAGTTTTCACTTTTATTTTCACTTCCAGTGGACTGTAACACCGCTGTTAAACATCTCAACATGTGCAGTAAGTTAAATATTAATATCAGAATCCATTACACTGTACGTCTTGTCATCAAACAAGACGCTGATGAAATTGTTATTAAAATGTTCTTAGTTTTTAGTTGTTTGGATTATTTGCTTGGTCTTTTGTTCAGAGTGGGAAATGAAGTTCTGGCATTCTGAAAAGTTGTGAGAGAGCTTTATTATTAGTGGGAGTTTTGGCAACGTATAGAAGAGGCTTCAGAATGAACTCATTCAACTGTAGCAAGTGGTCAACATAAGATGTACTGCCAGACTTACTTAAAGGCCTTGAAAACTTTTTTTTTTTTTTCTTGCAGCATTGTTGTTGTCTTACATTAGCACAATATTTTTTGGCAGAGAGGGGAACAGTTTTGGTCCATTTCACATGAGAGATTTCTGTGTTTCTGTGTCCTGTCAGTGGGTGGGGCTCTCTCACAGTCAGGATTCAGCTTGTTAGAAAGTTGTGGAGTTGCTCTTTTGGAGTTATTTCTTCATAAATAATAACCATGGATATCTTCCCTGCAGTCTTCAACTTTGATTATTGAGTCTTGAATATTAATGTTACAAAGAAATATCTAAGATTTGAAACAAAGATTTCAGGAGCTTCGAAGCAACATTGTGTAGAAATTGGTGTTTTTGTTATTTAGTTTCAGTGTAATACCACTGTGCTAAATATGGACAACTGTACATGTGTATTTGTTATGAATATATCAAAAGCTAGCGTGTCAACCACTTTCACAAACATCAAGCAAGTACAACACAAGACATAGCAGCCAGCTAATATTACTTAATAGTCCAGCAGCAGTCAGCCCAGCTCGGCGTCTGTCTTTCAGCCTTTTATTTCACCAAGCTCTCACCAACGACTAAAAGTCAGTCCCAAATTTACTTTTGTCCAGCGCTTCTTGCTCACTCTCTTCTTTTCTCTTCATAGCTTCCTCCGTCATTGTCCCCTTCTGCTTTTTCACCTCTGTCATTATGTCCATAGAGGCTGCTAAGCCTGGTTACATCGCCTGCTTGCCCAGCTCCGGTTCTGGCACAACACTGACTCCGCTCCTTGTCAGCATTCCCCCGCACCCCTGGCCCCCTCTTCCAAGTGGTCCAAAGCGCCTGTGGTACAAACACTAACACTCCCCCGGTGCTCTGAGCTCACAGTCCGGGCAGCCTGGCTAACAAACTGAGCTAACATTGGCTAACAGCAGCTTACTGTCAACACGAAACTATCAGCGTTACAAACTTCTCGCAGGTGGTCATACCTGGAGAGAGTTATTTAGTGTGACAACAGATGTACAAATAACAGAGACACAATTCACCTGATTAAATGTCAATGTAGCGTCAACATGACTGCTTATTTTATCATTAAAAAGTTATGCAATGTATGTTTAATCCAGTCATATTTAAATACTTTACTTTTTGCTAAAGCATTTTATTTTTGGTATAAACACTTTGCAGTGTGGCCAAAAGAAAAGAAAAAACTTAAGTCAAGTATGACAGATGGCCTTGGCCGGCTGCTAGAATATCGATTTAAGTACATGGAATGAAAGCAGTGCTGTGGATTGCCTGGTCAGTTCATGTGCATCATGATTTCTCTCCCTCTTTCCACTGAATTCCAGTCCCAGCCACACAAGTCTCTCCATTATACAAAAGAGGGCAGCACTCTGTCATTATGAGTTTGACCTTATTTGAAGAACATGCGGCAGGATCCTTTATTTCCCATCCTGTTTTTCTTGCTTAGCCTATCCGCCATTTCCTGTGTTGTGAGTTCTGACATTGTGTGCTGTTTTCCAGCAGACTTATGCACATGTTGTCAGAAAGGGGAGGGAAAAAAAAAAAACCCGAATTGTTTCACAGAAACCAGATGTGTCTGAATATTGGCTCAAACTAGAAAAAGCCCAGTGTTATTATTGCAATTGTTACAGCTCAGTGTTGCAGAGATGTTTTTTTTTTTTCTTGGCATAGAAATGAAGTGTAATGTGATATTAATACATTAATCACCCTGCTGGAATTCTGGGGGCTGCACTCACAAAAGCAAAGACGAAATCTTGAGGGTGGTGGTGGTATAACAAGATAAAACTTAAATTATTGAAGTTTTTAAGGTAGGATAAGGAACACCTATCAGCAAATTAGAATAAAGCACTTATGATAAATGTTGCTGGGAAATTGTACTACTGAGGTATCATCAGGTCTGATTTGAGACAATCTGAGGTAATCTGGAGGTTGTTAAAATATCTCACCGGCTCTTCTTTGCATCCAAATGCGCACACTCCTGTCACATCTGTACTCACACACACACACACGCCTGTTTGGTTCAAATAAAACGAGCAAACGTTATTTATGAGTCTTTAACCAACAGCTTACATGTCGGCAATTAGGACCATGCGCCAGACACAATACGCGCCTGGCGCACACATACACACACACACACACACACACACACACGAGAGAGAGAGAGAGAGACGTTGCCACCCGCCAGCGTGTCTGCGTTTTGACCAACAACACACAGATAAACCTGGTTTGGTTTGTCTGAGTGTGTTTTACGCGTGTGTACATGAGTGATCAACGTGCGTGTGTGTGTGTGTGTTAGAAAACTTCCTGTGGCTGTTGCGTGTGCACCAACAACATGGAGCGGGAGGAGTTCATTATGAGCATCCAGTGCGTTTTTTTTTTTTTTTTTTTTTTTTGTTATATATTAAAGGGAACCAAAAAAAAACAAAAAAAAAGCCTCTCACACATTTTGATCTGATGACGTGTCTGGCTTATTATTTGGGGAGGAGGTGGCTAATTTCCATATTTTATATACTAAAAGGGACGTGACCCCCCCCTTCCTTAAACGTGGTGATTATTCCACGCGCTTTGCACAAACATGCTCACACTGTATGATCCATGCATGTCCTGTATGGCTGTAGGCAGGCTGGACTCCCTGCATTAGTTTTTATATAGTATGTATATCTATATATATATATATATATATATATAGTATATATGAAATGTCCCCTCTGAAATACAATGAAAACATGTTTTCTTTTAAAAAAAAGAAAAAACTAAAATAAAAATGGAGCCGATAACTTTAACAGCAGGATAGGAAGAGGGGGAAAAAAAGCGTCTGGCAGCAGTCGATATTAAAAACATGCAGAGGGAGACAAGCTCGGGGCCTTCCAGAGTCAGGAAAAAGACTTCGGAGAGCTGCAGACAGGAGATGGGTATGGCATTTCTATTTTCCCCCAGCCCATTGATTTGTATATGAAAACATAGCGCTTTTATTCTGCCCCCCTTCTGGGCTCTGCTTTCTGAGTGATCAGCTGATGAAGAGACTAGCAGCTCGCCGCTATGCTGGCTTGCTAATTCTCTCCCCCACAGCTGCAGCCGATCCTGATAGCCAGCCTGCAGATTGCAGTCAGGTAAATATCCTCCTCCATGTCTTTTTTCTTCTCAGGCTTTCAGGATTCAGCCAGGCTACATCGCATGGGAAGACAGGAAGAGATGGATAAAATGTGTGTGTGTGTGTATGTGTGTGCGCGCCAGGCTCTCTGTGAGTTTATTCGTGTGTCTGTGTGTGTGTGTGTGTGTGCGCGCGCGTGAGAGCAAGCAAGGAAAGAAGGGGGGGCTGGGGAGGGAGTGTGTGTGTGTGTGTGTGTGTGTGTGTGTGCTGTAACAGATGAGAGGGAATCTTTGCCAGATTAGTCAGGGAAGAGGCAGGCTTGTTAGGAGATAGCACAGGCATGGAGCATCACATGCACACACACACATACACACACTGACACCCTTTCCTCTCACACATGCACAGTCAAGCAGGCAGGCAGGCAGGCGGCTCTCAGGCTGCGTTATACATCTTTGAGGATTACCCCCTCTATCCCTCCAGTATTCCGCCTGGAACGGAATTGCAGCCCCCCTTAGAGAGAGAGAGAGAGAGGGGGAGAGAGGGAGAGTAGCGGGGCTTTTCAAAGCCTACATTTGAGCCAGAGCGATGAGATGATGAGCAGGATTTCTATTGTTACCTCTCTAGTGTTGTTGTGTCCTCCAACTCAATTATCTGCCGTGTCTTTTTGTGTTTCGGGAGTGCAGGCATTCGTTTTGTTTGTGTGTGTGTGTGTGTGTGTGTGTGTGTGTGTGTGTGTGTGTGTGTGTGTGTGTGTGTGTGGAGGGTGTTTTTCTGACTCCGATGAGGCTTGTGAATTGTTTTTTCCTGAGTAATCCTGCATGATTTTGCTCCTGTGCCTCTGACCAGTGTGTGTGTGCAAAATACAATATGTCAGCATGCTTTCATTTCTGTCCTTGAGAAACACATCTTCACAAGCGCGTGCTCTATTATATGATCTGAATGCTTGTGTGTGTGTGTGTGTGTGTGTGTACTGTATGAACCTGTATGATTGATGCATCAATAATTCTGTTGGGATTGGACAGAGCGCCTTTTCTCTCCAGCCGGGGCTGCTCCTGCTGCTTCTCCTCCTCCTCCTCCTCCTCCTCCTCCTGCTGCTGCTGCTGCTGCTGCTGCTGCTGCTGTCGGAGCTGCTCTTGCATGCATACTCATGTTTCTGGCCTCTAATTGCCTTTGTGGAAAATACAGTGGTTGCAGCAGATATCTGAAAGGGGAGCGATGGTTGAGAATAACTCAGGATGCAGCGTGCATCCTCACTGAGCAGCATCCACTTAGAGAAAATCACGCTTCCGTCTCGTTTTTTTGTGCATGTAGCAGGGAAATATGGATTCATATTTGTTGTGAGAGCTATGGCTTCTTCATCAAACGTATCCCCATTCTTTGCACGTTTAAAAAAAAATTATGCCTCCCCTCGATAATCATCTGACATCAAAGCCTCCAGATAAAATAATCTGCCCTCAATTTGCAGGGACGACACGGCGGTCCATGCAAATTTCGATGCTATTGTTTTAAATAAATAAACCCTCTTTCATTTGAATACAAAACCATACTCTGTTATTCTGTACACTTCAGCTCCGGCCAGCAATTAGCCGGAGACTGTGATTGTCTTGATTTGAGTGTTTTAGACCCCGGTAGCTTTGGCGTCTGAAGTGCTTCAGGTTTCTATCTTTGTGGCAAATTAATGCGTGAAGCACGTCTGAGCATCGCGACTGTCACATGAAAGTCAGAGGAAGAGTTGAAATGAATGCAAAAGGAAGAGTTATTAATTGAAATCCACCACAGTTGTCCTCATCCCCCCCCCCATCCCCTGTTTGTTATTGCCCATGTAGCGCTGAGGTATGACAGGCTTTGTGTGTATAATACATACAGTACACGTTTCCTTCTATATTGTGTCGCTCGCCTTACTTTACCCTCATAAATATGAGTTTGTTTCATGTACCCCGCTCATGCTCATCGCTTCCTCTTCCCGCAGCCTGAGAAAGGAGAGAACGGGTCCCTGGAGGAGATGGAAGAGGACATCAGTCTGAAGAAACGTAAAAGCGATCAACATGGTGAGAAAGAACTGCAGGCCGGGCAGGAAACCGGCGAAAAGGTCAAAAGGAAGCGAGGGCGCCCACCAGCTGAGAAACTGCCTCCAAATCCACCTGAACTCACCAGAACACTGAGCACGCTGGTAGACATGGTCATCAACTACAAGGACGGGTGAGGGCGCTCGATTATTTGTGTGACTGTGTCATGACACTGCGATGCAACCATATTAATTGTTGGTCATGAAGTGAGGGGAAGAAACGACTCTGCTCGTTCGGGATTGTCACACAAAATCACAACATGATGATCTCATGATGTAAAGACATCAAAGTAGTCCTTATGAGCATGAATTCATTCATTTATTACCCCAGAATACATTTTTAATGCTCGTATTTATCATTTAAGCCCTTAATCCCAATAAACTTACATTTAAATATCCAATACTTCTAAAGAAAATATCTTGCATGTAGCGTTTTGTGTGGTGGAATATTGTAATAAGTCTACAGCCATGCTAGCAGTGGCTGTACTTTATGTTTTCACCTGATAATTGCACCATTTTAAAGTTATTTCAAAGTAATATGAACGCTCCAGTCAGGAGTGCAGGCTGGCTCTTAAACATGAAATCATAATAGTTCTCATTCAGCTTCGTTATGATTTATATTTTCAGCTGCGCACATAAAACCTCTAAAAGAAAATAAGAGCCTTGATGTTGTTGAAGCAGACATATGCTCACATGTTCAGACCAACGCTGGCCTCGTAGCTTCTAAGGGCTTCTTTTGAACTCTGTCTTATTTGTCGATCTCGTACACCCCTTCACCTCTCCAGCTGCTCTTCTGGTTTCTCATCTGTCAGTCACACTCCTCATCTCCTGTCTCCTGTCCTGGTTCATATCAAAGTTATACACAGACTAGAACAATTATTTGAACGCATCAACCAACATCAGATCATACAAAAGCAAATCATTATTGCACTACATCCCACCATAGGTGCTAATTGATCATCAACGCTCATTATTGCACATGGCTGACACAGGCAATGAACCAACACATGAACATCAATCAGAAATCTATATTTCTATATTTCTATAATCTATATTTTTGTTGCTATTTGAGTTTCTCTCCCTTAGATTATGGACATAATTATGATTGCTAAACGATTTATACATTGAAGATTTATCAGTTGGATTCTACAAAGGCAAAGTGAGGTCATCCCACTTTCTTTCTTACTGAGTCCAGGCTACTTAGATCAGTGTGTGCCGTCGCACACTGGGAGCTGCCTTGGAATTAGTCTTATTTATGATGATTTACACATCTATAATCAGATGTAAAGGTGTGCTTTGTGACAAAAACATTTAAAAATCACTGAGCTAGCTAAAGAACCCAATTCTTGTAGATGCTACAACAGGAGAGAAGTCTTCCTCCTCCTCCTCCTCCTCCTCCTCCTCCTCCTCCTCCTCCTCCTCCTCCTTCAGCCTTTCCTGCGCCTCATTGCCTTCATCCTTGATGGATTTTGTTTTGCCAGGATGTCCAACTTAAAATGAATTAATCAAGTTAAGACTGAGGCAATCTTGTCATTTAGAGATAAGAAGATATTTACTGGTGATTGTGAGAAAATAATATTTGCCGACTGCAGATAATGAAGTGATTGAATCTTTCACAATCTTGGAAAAACAGCTTTGGAATTTGTTTTTCTCAAGACGATGCCACATGATCTCAGTGTAACAGACATCACATCGCCTACCAAGGCCATTCCGGGGCTTCTGTAAATGTCAACCGGATACTGACGTGTTGATCAAACGGTTTCTGGATCAAATGAGATTACGTGAGCTATCGCACTCTGCTTCCAGGTTGGGTCGACAGATCAGTAAAGGCTTTGTGCAGCTTCCCTCTAAGAAGGAGGTACCTGAGTACTACGAGCTGATCCGAAAGCCCGTGGACTTCAGAAGGATCAGGGTACGTGTCACTGAAAACCCTCAGAACTCACGTACACATATCATTGTTATCTTACCTGCTGAAAGAAACTCAAACAGAGGGAGATGAAACTTCAGCAGATACATAATACATTAAAAGACACGAGTGTCTGTATTGAATAGTAAAACACTTTTCTGGGTAAATACTGGTAGTTAAATTATGTAATTAATGCTTATAGATACGGTGTGCTGCCAAAAAGATAACATACATCTGAAATGTGTAAAACTTGCTATAGTTAGCACTGAAAGGTTGATTTATCTTTATATATAACACATTATTTCTTTTAATTTCCCATTTTAGTTATCCACATCTGTTGAGTATCTTCGCAGTTTAAATATGAACAAAAATCCTTTGAGAGTTTGGATCGCCTGTCATATTTTTTTTTCCTTTTCTTCAATAAATATCTATTTTAATATAGATAAAAACAGCATAATTCAAAGACTAAATGTATCATTTATATTCAAAATACTTTTGATCCCAAAAGAAGACAAATTATACAAATAAATCTTCATTTAGTCGATGTGCACGCAGAGTTGTGAGGACATTATCGTTGTAGTTTTTACCACAAATAACCTTCGATTTCGAATGTGTTGATTTTTTGCTTTAAATGTTTTTTTTGGGGGCTGCTGTAGTCTATTAAATGCATAAATTAATTAGGTTTAATCAGTGATTTGTGAGGTACGTCACCTGATATTTAGTGCTCTAATTCCAACACTGCTACATCTATTTTGAAGTTTTAAGAATAGCTTTGCTGAGGCAACAAGCCTGTTACTTCCAGCTTGTCGACACTATTATGCACGCTGAAGCAGGAACCTGTTCCTATTTATATTTGCACAGATTCTGATGAAGTTTCTCATTTCTTTTAGCAATGACTGATGATTTCTTTTTATTTAACTGTTGCTCAGACGTATCTTTGTCTCCTATTTTGTTCTCCGTGTACAGAACTTTACCTTTTTTTTTGCCAATCCTTCAGATAAAATAACACCTATTTGTAAAAAGGGCTTAGTAAAGTAAGACAGGCAGTGTGAAACATCATTACATCATTCAAAAAGAGTAGTCCTTTCAGCATCTGACTGTAGCAAATGAAGCTTTTGTGGCAGGCGCAGATGTGTGTGCTGAATTTTATAGAAATTCATCATAGTTGTTGAGAATGGCGAGAGCAACCTACCATCCATCAGAGCAAACTGCATCTTCATTTCTTGACAGAACGGGTAAAAATAATATATGACACTCAAACCAAAAATGTCTATCAACAACAGCTAACTAGCCAACACATTTGAATGACCGCACCAATGGGATCAGCTCTGAAAATCATAAAACCTGACATGCCATACCAAGGTGTCAAGTTGAGTGGAACACTTTGTAGCATCTTTGTAGCTCCTTGCCAGGTATTCACCACAAAATAAGACACAACTTATAAAACATCCTGTCTAATCAACCAAAACTAAGCCACAAACACAGTCAAGGCTTAATTTAACGAGCTTGTTGGCTGCAGAAAATGTGAGATGTATGGTTGGGATTCAGTGGCACATCAAAGAGTTTTTAAGATAAAAAATTGATTGAATCATCTCTGATGTTCGCCCCGAAACTAGTGAAAAATGTATGCCCACGCAACACCGAGACGGTTTCCTCTTCAAAATGTTAACGAAAATTGGGTTCCGTGAAGTTTAAAAAAAGTTGCAAACATTTGAATCAATCTAAATTGGACTCACAAGTGGTCTTAAATCACACACTCGCTCGAGCATCAAGCCTTTATCCTGATATAGCACACATGAGCAATCAACCAAAGTGGCAAAGGAAATATGGTGTTCTGTATATATGATCATTAGTGTCAACAATGACCAAAATCAACAGGGTCAAGTCCTCTCAATGCTTTTTCTTTTCTCTTTCCCTCTCTAAATGATTATTACATCCACCATGTACTCATCAGCCCAAAGTGGCACCTACTGTCCAAATTTGGGACTGAACTTGTCAGATTAGAGCTTTCCTTACCTTACATTAAAAAAAAGCATGCATTTCACTGTGGGCTCCACTCCAAACAATGTAACTCGAGACTTGACTTGATTGAGTTACGTAAGAAGATTGACTTTCACTTTCATGTCTGTGCATTAACCGTGTAGCTCGAGTGGGTAGGTGGCTCGCTAAGATCAGCAGTCCAAAAGCAAAAGCCATCTCTGGGCACCATGAGGTTTCCAGGCAACCAGGATAGACACTCCAGGAAGTCACTGCTTCCGGCCACGCAATAGCTCTCTTGAAATTCATAATCTCAGCGTTTGTATGTATTAAACAAACAAGATCAATAATGTGTTAATTGGTGAGCTTTCGAGCTGCTGGACACAGCTAGGCTAACTGTTTCCCCTTGTTTTCAGTCTTTATGCTAAGCTAAGCTAAGATAAACTGCTTGCGCCAGTTTAATACTTACTGTACAGACATGATAGTGGGACTGATTTCCTCATTTAACTCATTAAGTAAGTAAAAACTGTTAAACTATTTCTTAAAGATGGAACAATTATCTGTGTTTGTATTTTTGTGTTTTTCCTCATAAGAATACTCTGTCTCGGATTTCTTATTAACTACTTTATTGATAGTCGATTCTTTTTTGAGGTTTTGATACTGACCCTCTGCTTCACAGGAACGTGTGCGTAATCACAAGTACAGAAGTGTGGGGGATTTGGAAAAGGATATTTTCCTCCTGTGTCACAATGCACAGACTTATAACCTGGAGGGATCTCAGGTGAACCCCTAAGGATTTCTTTCATTTGAAAGCAACAAAATAGTTTTTTTCACAGTCTTCCATTCTGTTATTGTAGTCGTAAATGAGCTCGGACCTTGATGTGGTGAAGGACAACCCATGCTCTGTTTATCTGTGTGTTTGTGTGTGTGTGTGTGTGTGTGTGTGTGTGTGTGTGTACGTCTCTGCATTTGTCTGTTGCATGTGTCTGTTTACAACTGCAGATCTATGAGGATTCAATTGTCATTAAGTCTGTTTTCGAGAGCGCGAGACAGAGAATCGTCACAGACGAGGAACAGAAAGAGGCAGTTAGCGCCAGTCACAGCGATAATGGCGGCGGAGCTGAAGACCAATTTGTTCCATCGGCAGGTAAGAGTTAAAACACAGGCACTCAGGAAGGATAAATGAAAGCAAAAAAGAAGAGTTTGGATAAAAAACGTTGATCTTTATTGATTTCTAATAAGGACTTGTCTGACACTTATCCTGTTGTCTCCTTTTCCAACCAGTGAAACCATTACCAGTCCAGCTAAAGAAGGGGAATAAGGTGGAGAGAAGCAGAAACACCATGGCAAAGAGGCTCCACAGTGATTTAGACAGTGATGAGGATCTAGAGGATAACACCACAAAAGATGAAGGTTGAACTGAAGGGCCCTCCATTCTTTTGTATTCTGGTTCATGTCTATTCTCTGCCACATCCCTTTTCATTAGTTTCTTCATTTTCTAAGCAACAGAAAGGTATTTGAAAATAAAACAGGATAGACCACTCAAAGGAGACAAGGTACTTCTGAATCAATACTTCTTTTTTTTCTTCTTCTTCTTTCACACAACACAAGCCATTCAAACACGTCTTGCTGCACATAGTGCTGTTCTTTTAATTAAGCTAGTCTTTTACAATAATTTCCATTTTATCTGCCTTAGTCCCTGTGATTGCTTCTGCAAAAATATTCTGTAAAACACCAGTTCCACTGACTGTTTTTAATCCATATATTTGATTGTATGAAATGCCTTCATATGTCTTGGAGCATGATATGTACCGTATATCTTCTCCTGAAGCTGGCTCCTCCAGGAGCAACACCCGCTGGTGACAACATTGATGTGTTCAGGGCTAGAGACTGAGAAGCACACGGGGGAAGGTCTTTTTAAAGAAAAACGAGATCAACGAACACTGTTAAGTTTGTTTAAAATCTCTGAATGTGATTTTTAGAGATGATACATCTTTGATAATAAAAAAAAACACACAGTGGAAGTTTGAAGACAAAGACACTATACTTGATGGAATAGGTTTTGGTCTAATCAAGGGTACTCTAGTTGAACATTTGTATCCCTTGTGCTACAGTATATTCACATATTGTACAGTTTGTGTGAAAAAAACTCAAATTTCTTTTCATTTACTCTCCTGATTGTTGGGGGGGTGTGTGGAAGACATCATTGTTAAGACAATCCCTGGAAACATGTATCACTTAAACACTTCCGGAATAAATTTTACCAAAAAGTCCCACTGGTCGGTGATTATTATTGTTATTAACAGTAGTAGTAGTCATAGTAGTGATGTATAAATCAGTCCGGAGAAGGAAAGCAGACATTAAAGGATAAAAAAATTATGTGTGTCAGGAGGCTTTACATTTAAATGTAGCAATTATTCAGTAATTACAGCAATTTAACCTCCTTTAACATTAACCTCCAGCCCTGCATAGTGTAAATACTGTCTGTGAAATGTATTTTTGACGACGTGCCAATAGGTGGTGCAAGAGAACTGCATGATTATCTCTTTATTTCTATTTAATGAGTGTTTTCCTCAATGTCAGCTCTCGTTTGTGTGTTCACTCACTTGCAGCATTTCTTTACTTTGTTCTCCCTAAATTAAAAGCAGTAATTGAAAGGAATGTTAAATGTTCTGCACGGCATTTGCAGATGAAAGGTCACACTGAAAAAAAATCATCAAACAGTATCTGCCAAGAAATACAAGATACATTACCTAATTTGCATTTTTCTTATTCACCAACACCACTCTGCACGCTATCTGTTAAGTGATTCCAGCTAGTCAGAGCATTGTTATTGCAAAATTAGGAACAGTTTCTTTTACAACAAATCCTGTAGTGGGTACAAGATGATGGAACACGTTTCTAGCCTCTGCAAATTGCACATGCTGCTAGAACCCGTGCCATGTGGGCTTACGCTCCCAACTGGGAACTGATGTTTACATTTTTGATATCATATGCTTCAATCAAATCCTCCATCACAATTGTCTTTTGCGTCATGTGTCACAGAAGCCCATCTGTGGCAATGTCACAGCCAGTCTGTGCCCACCCATCTACCCACCCTTTGAAGAATTTCAATTTACGTCACTTATATATAGGCTACCAATCATAACATAAGTGATGCGCCGTCAGTGACGTGAGAAACGTGGATGTCTTCAGCAATCCACATGCTGCAATTGGCTCATAAGCAAGTAAGTTATGTTGTAGCTGTAGAAAATGATATTTCCTGCCCAGGTTTGCCTCTATATAAGCTTGTTTTCTAAATAATAAGTGAATATAAGGATATATAGATGCAACGAGTAATGATACCAGGTCAAAAATGATCAGGTAACAGTTAAATCTAATCGTTAAGTAGTGATTACTGGTGCATCATTATTGCTAAAGTCATTGGTTTAACCAGTAGCTGACAAGTTATGAGGTAAACACCTTTAAAGGAATAGTCATTTTGGGGAAATATAGTTATGTCATAGTTATTATTCGCTTTCTTGCTTGATTCCCACTCTGCACCGTGTACATCTGTCCTTGCACTATGTCACTTTGTGCTTCGGGTACAATCACCTGTGAGAAGTACATATTGCTTTACGGCCCTGAGTCACACACCACCAACTAAATGAAAATGTTTTCTTCCATCCCTGTGATGTACTCCGCTGGGCATAAACTCTGTGATTTACTGAGTTTCAGGATGAACAGTGAAGTAAACTGCTGCAAACTACAACTGCTGTTAACTAATGCTAGCCCAGTTTGTTAGCCGGGCTGCCCAGGCTGTGAGCTCAGAGCACAGAGAACTTTGTGGAATAAAAGGCTGAAAGACAGATGCCAAGTCGGGCTGCTATGTGTTGTTGCACTTGCTTGATGTTTGGTTAAAAAAAAGTTTCTCGCTGGCTAGTTTTTGATCACAAGTAATGTAATTCTAACAATCCATACAACAGTGGCATTGCATTCACAGCATTTTAGGCCTGGTTTGGACAGAACACTCTTGAGAAAAACACTTGGATTTCTTTGGCTTGCTAGATGTTCAGCTCACTTCACAGGCTACTTGTTGACTTTAATTCACACCATAAAGGTAACATACAATCATCGCCTTTTACATGCTAGAAACCAGCCTCCCACAGTTTTTTTTATTAGTGAGAGAGAGAGAGAGAGCTCCTTTGGGACTTTACCATACGGGTTGCGGAAAAAAGCTGAAAGCTAGTGCAAGCTTCAGCCTGAACTGATTCTCTGTGGGATTCTCAGTTTACGCAAGCCTTTCACATTTCAGAGAGTTATTTGAGGCAGTGTTAATATCACAAATATCACTCACTCCAGCTTCAAACGGTTAATTTAGGTAATGTAAAAAAGTTTCTCTGTCAGAACAGACGTATACACTGCAGTCAGCCATTAGTATGCACAAACAACAACGGAGGGTATGTATGGGCAGGGTGAGTGGCTAGTGTTAGATCCTGTGCTCGCATTGAAATTCAGTGTCATGCAAGCTCTACATTAATTCATGTCATTTCTAGATAGGAATGAATATATCATATCGAGCCGTGGCCTCACTGTAAAAAATATATATATATCCTTAAACAATGGACTGGCAGCTGCCAAACAAAAACTATAAAATTAAAGTAAAATATCATAATTCAATTCAATTTCCAGTCCAGGTTTTTACAGAAAAACGCTGTAATTTTATAGTTTTTCCCTTAAGTATTACAATCAATAATTCTTTCAATAAAGTAGTGATACGAGAAAAACATTTATGTAATGGGCCACAGTTAATTACAGATAATTATTGTAATTTTACGGAAATTTGTATGTAATAATAAAATAATAATAATAATAATAATAAATACTATAAATATACTGTCTGAATCATATAGTAATATTTCTGTACAAAAATGATAAATAATTAAATTAAAAAATAAAAATAAATAAAAAAACTGAAGATTACTGTAAAATTCAGACTTATTTTCTATTAATTTACAGTTTTTTGAACTGTGTACAAATACAAGCAGATAGTGAGCTTGAGTTTAGTTTTTGTGGTTAAAATTAGAGTATCTGCACTGCAACTGTTTTAGAAAATCTTCTATCTATTCTGCTTAAGACTAGGTGTAAGCACAGGTCAAGTGGAATCAAGCATTCTTACTGGAGCCTGCCTGGAGAAGCTCAGCGTGTTTCACATGAAAAAAAAAACAAAACATACATGACACCATGATTAGAAGTGCCAGTTTCTCCTCTCACACATTCTCCTCCCCCTCAAGCTTCTGAGACCGGAGCAAAACACACATTTTTAATGTGCTCTCGCTAACAGCAGCCTTTAATTCTGCTAAAATAAGACTGCTTAAGACTTCAGCTATGAACACAGTTTTTTACTTTAAAATCTCAGTGGCAGAAATTAGCAGTGGCAGTAGGAAAATAATAACACACACTGTTGTTGACACCAAAAAGTAATACAAACCTACACAACGGTATTGAATTGTCTATTATCTATATCTGTCTTCACTTATTTGCTATCTTCAGATTTAGAAATGAAGCACCTTCTGGGTGTTGCCTGTTAAAGAGTTCATTTGTGAGGTTTTCTTTATCTGAATTGAGGGTCTAAGGACAGAGGGCATTGTGTGCTGTACAGATTGTAAAGCTCCTTGAGACAAAATATGATTTATGATGCTGGGCTATAAATTGACTTGATTTGACTCCGGTCTTTTTTTCCCTCCACAAACTTCATAGATGAAGGCAGTCTAACCTTATATTAAAACAAAATCACAGTGTTTTAGTGGTTTATTCACCACTCTGTAGACTTGATAGACAAGGACAAAACGACATCTGAGGTTTCATGGATGAAACTTTGGCAACAAAGCTCATTATTGCAATGCTTCCTGACAGCCGACTCACGACTCTGGAGATCAGAGTAACCTTGAGTGTACCACCATGAGGGATGCCTGTTGGCAAGTACATGAGCAGATTTTTGTAGCACAGTAAAATGAATGGAACCCAGCGGTTTGCCTGAGAGGCAGGACATGAAAACTGATGTTTGCCGATGGTTTGGAGAATGTTTTGCAAGGAAGAATGGGAATGTAATTGTAATCAATGGGCTAAAATATGCAAATATGTAATATTACAAAACCATTTACCCAAACAGAATTCAGAACTAGCCAGATGACTCGACGCAAAGAGCCATATCTATATACTATAGATCAAGAACCTAGTAAAGGATTTCTGGAGCAACAGAAAGGTTATTCTTGAATGTAGACCTGCAAAATGAATAACTATTCTTTATCTTCCTTTGCAGTAGATGTCATAACACTGACCTTTACTTGTAGTCATACTAGGCGTCAGTCAGTCAATAACTTTGGTGATTTGTTGACATTCCCAGAGGATGAATCATACTATAAGGTTGACATTTATGGTGAGAAATCTCAACAACTATTAGATGGATTGCTATGAAATCTGGTCCAGATTTCAGCTTTACATTATACCTGCCTTTATGAACAACTTTGCATGCTAACATTAGCATTCAGCTCAAAGCTACCGCTGTGCCAAAATATAGCTGCTGGCATGGCTGTTGACTCTTACACCACAGGAGTCTCCATGAGGCGTTAGCAGCACGTTAGCAGAGCAGCAGCTTCGGTGCTCCATATGTGTCTACACCAAGTGGCAACCTCTGATGTGGAAGTGCCAAAAAACT
Source organism: Argyrosomus regius (assembly GCA_946959425.1). NCBI lineage: Eukaryota > Metazoa > Chordata > Actinopteri > Sciaenidae > Argyrosomus > Argyrosomus regius. Next base: position 20,029,878 of record OX336898.1, on the reverse strand, counting down.
GCAGTTCCTCAAACGTCCACTTGAGGCTGGCTACAGAACAAGTCAATCTCCATAAGCCCCCATGTTAAAATGTCCAACTTCACAGCAGAAATAAACATGTTTACAGCCTGGTACAAAAAACAGTTTTGGTCTCTATAGCTAACTTTCTCATTCAGACAACTGTACTGAGGGCGAATTTTTATACAACTCACCTGTTCAAATTAGGCTTAAATGCATGCAAGGCTTTTATGCATAATTAACAGCTGGCTGCTTTGATTGACAGGTGGGTGCAGTTATAGGTGACCCTTTTGAGCAACAAGGTGTCATCCAGCCCACCTCAGGTCCACCAACGATCCACGTTTTTGTCCATTTTTAGATTACTGCCAAGATGGTGGCAGACTTTGAGCTTTACAACGTCCTTTCAGAAACCTACAGGTGACGTCATGGATCTGACATCCATATTTTATACTGTCAGCGGTCTACGCGGGATGTGTTCTGGTCACCTGCGCTTTGGCAGCGCTCAGAACCAAATGACTGTAGAGACGTGAAGCCTAAAATCAGGCTACCTGTGCGACCTGAATAGACAGCTGGATTGATTATAGCATCTGTTCTGTCTGTTCATCTGTTCGAGTGTGACGGATGAGTGAAAAACATGGCTCAAGCTATTACAATAATTACCCAAATAAACAATATAGAGTCTTTATTTTGCCCAGTGATAACATTTTCATCTGAATTGCCTCCAGCTCTTGTCTGTACGTTTTCAAATCCCACATCAATCACCAACGAGTTCATGAGAATATCACTCAACATGTCTCGGTGTTGCAGATTCAATATAAAGTGTCTATTGCCTTGCTCAAAGTACATTTCTGCATTGTGTCCCCAGGTAGAATAATATAATGAAAACTAAATAAATCAATTTACAGTATTGAGATATGCTCCTTTACATTTAATGAAGTGTCAGAAGTAAAAAGCTCCACACAGATGTTCGGAGATTAACAATGTCCTCGGCGTGGGCCAGATAAAAGGCGTGGGCTCTTACAGTAAATAGCTCTGGGAAACAAAATGGCACGTATGTCTTCTTGATGAAAGTCTCACATACAATGACACATAAACCTAATGGAAGAGCACGGATAGAGATATAGCTGAAAGTAAATGCACTAATGGCTTTTGGAGATTAGTTGGCCCAGAAGGTGACTTTAATCTGTTGAGATGACAATCCATTTTCTCTTTACCCATAGGACACAAATTTAATAGATAGTTAGTGTGGTCCATATTTCACTAATCACCTCTAATATCAGTCGATCACATTGTTCTTTCTCACAGTCAGTGTTGGTAAAAAACAACATTTATCTTTGATTTTATGTTCCATTTGCCAGACTCAGGTCATTTTAGATATGACATTTTGAATTTATTATATTTAGTCCTTCCCTGCAGCTGTTTTTAAAAAAAAAACCTACACAGGGTTGATCAAGTATTTTTCTCTGTCACAGGAGGCCCAACACTGAGTTTCCAAGTCAGTAACCCTAGACTGCCAGAGTGCTGACGAGGTGGTTTATACAGAGCACTAAAACCCATCAGCTGTCTTCTGTCACAGTACACAAATATTGCGACAGAGCTGCTTTTTCAAGAAGCAGCTCGAGGAATAATGATGTGAATGTAAAAGTCAATAATTCAATGATTGTATTCCCTCTGCCGATGTCGCTGTCCTCTGCTGAGTACATACAGTGCACCTACAAAGGTTATGATCTGGGTAACAACAACCGACAACTCAGCATTGTGTGACAATATGCTATATTCAGAGAGGTTTTCAGTCACATTAGAGGGATTTTATGTAAAGCATGGTGTAGATGTTCCAAAGAGTGAGCTGGTATTTTTATATCTGTACGAGCTATTGACTCAGTGCAAGGTGTGCTGCAGAAACTGACCTTTTTGGAGCTGTGAATAATTAATTCCCAGTTCATTTAGGTGTTGTTTGTTTGTATTATATGAAGCTGTGATTGCCAACATGCTGTGTCAGGTTCACACTTCCCAAGTGTTTTGAAGGATATAGAAGGTAGAGAAGTAATGATACAACTCTTATTTTTAGTAAACTTTTATGTAAACATATGCATCTTGGTGATATTAGGTGAGATGATGTGTTTGTGAATATATATATAAAATCCCATGCCGTCTTATATATATAGATGACATGAATGAAATGTCATGAAAGGTCAGAACAGATAAAACAAGTTCACATGAATATTAAAATTACCCACAATCATTACTTTGTCTGTTTTTAACCTAAACCTGATAAAAACTCTGAAAATTCAGAGTCTGAATATGAATATGGACCAAAAGTGCGGTATACTATAACAAATAAAATTGGCTGTAGTGTTTTCCAGGATGGGTGTGAAGAACAAGGCTTTGAAACGAGTCATAATTCAGTTCAGGTTTAAGATCTATGAGTAGAATTGTGTCAAATATGGCTCCAACTCCATCACCTAGACTGGTACTTCGAGGAATGTGAGTATTAAAATGACTGGGGAGAATGGATTAATTTAGGCTAACATATTGATATTGATATACTGATATTAATTTGCTTACTAATACACCTTAAGAAAATAGAGATCTGATCTGATCTGATGTTCAAGAGTGAGAGAGATTTAATTCTCTTAGTTTGCCTGTTGCAGAGAACGATTCAATTTTTATTAAGCTTTTATTATTAACTGCTCTTCTGTTTACTTTGTCTTTAAATTATTTAGGTGGTCAGGGAACAGACGCAATCTCTATAGAGTTTTGGGTGGGTTACTGCTATAATGGAAGCGTAGAGAAGTGTGTAGGACTGCAGCTCTGCCTCCTCGTCTCAACTCTGGGTTGCCATGATTTTGGTCCACTAATAAGCTCAGCCATTTTTCTAGATATGAGAGCCGCTACATCCAAAGTGATCAGACCAGGTTCCCCCTAGAAAGTCATCTAATTGTCTGTGAAGCTCAGCCGTTGACACGCAGCTAAACACGTCATCACTGGTCAGATTTAAATTAGCATGATGAATGTAACTATCAAAACTTAATTAGGTCAACAGAACCCAGGATTTATTCTGATATTTATTCTTATTGTTCTGTCAGAAATATATTATATATATTGGCATTGTTTGGCAGTTCAACTGTATAATCCAAATTTGCATATCCCCATAGATCACATAATGATGTAAAGTACACAGATACCATGGTAGTCTAATTATTTTTTTATCTTTCCTTTGCCAACATCCTGTTATGATTGAACAATCAGTTTAGGTCGATTTAAATTACTGCTGTTTTCATCATCCTCAGTGCAACTACGTTCAGTTCAAAAGTGTGTTCTGCCTCCTCTTCTCAAACTGTTTATCTGGCCCAGGATCACAGAGCACTTCACCCCAGAGATACATACATACATTCATATATTATATTCCTGATCACTCTTCATTATTTTCCCTTGTTATTCCTCTGTCATTCAAGTCCAATCAACCCTGCTGCAGAGCCCATATATATAAAATATCCTTGTACTGTCCTTGTCCTTGTCTTTCTCTTGCTTCCCATAGTATGCTCTGAAGGATTCAACAAACATCTCTACTTAGAAACATAACCTATGGCAATATAGCAGCACCAAGGGAAGCACCAAGGGAAGCAACCTTTTTTTTCTATACTAATAAAAGATGCACATGGGACTATATCTCTCTATATCTCTAATGTGATGTATTTATGGTTTAAGTATAACTGTGGCTGGCTGATGGATTGCTGAGATTTCTCTCCTTTTGAGATTTAATATATTAGCACGCGATACATATTAAAGCGTGAGGAGAAAAAAGAAAGCAGTGAGGGGGGAATATTACTCAGTCAGTGAGTAATGTACCGGAGGGAGTCAAAGATGTGGTTTTCCAACCCTGTGAGGGGAGATTTCCAGGAGCAGAAGAAAGTCTTCGCCACAGCATGTGTTAATAAACATTTAAATTTATTAAAGTCATGCCTCTGCAAGGGAAAATCTGTCAGTTCAACAGCTGCTTTTTTTGGAACAGGACAGTATATCAAAGTTTGATTTGTGTACAAGACATGATGATTACTTTGTCTGTCTTTGGATTCAGTTATTGTGTTCCAAACCCAACAAGCTTTATCTTCATTCCTGTCATTTCTTTGAATCTAAATGTTTTGATCATTTGGCTTGTGTTTCTGCTGCTTAAAAAGAGTCATTTTTGATTCTATAGGCTGAAATCCAGCTGTTATTTTTAGGCACAAAAGTCCACGTAGGATGTCTCACTTCCAGCAACATTTCTAAAAATGATTCATGTCTGACATCTTGCATTGAGTCATGTGGCTCTGAGTTCCAGCCTCATTCTACAAAGTCATCATTGTCTGCAGTTTGGCTCAAACTACAGCAGAGGTTTAAATTAAGAATATTTCTATATGTGGTACATCTCCATCACCTGCAAGTTTATTTTAATTGTCATTTTAGGAAAGCAACATTGTGTAGAAATTGGTATTTTGCCGGTTACAGAGTGCAAATTGTTGATTATATTTCTTATGATCACTTGGTCACTTTCCCCCCCTCTTTTTAGCTTCGTCCGTCAACGTCCTTGGGTGGCTTCTTCTCTGTTGTAATGTACATAAAACATGCTGAGCCTGGTTACATTGCCCTGCGCTAACAGCAGCTAACAGCGGCTACAGTTTATAGCAGTTTACTTTACTGTCTATGAGGAAACTGATTTCAAATCTTCTATTTCGTGCTTTAAAACTGGAAGGCACAATAATTTCCTAATAACATCAAATTTGCATAAATATAAAAAGTGCTTTTATGAATACATTTATGGTTGAATACATAAATTACACAAATTGCAGTATAATCATGTCATTTAATCCTATTTTAAGATTTAAAGCAATCATTATTATTCATTACCTGAAGGAAACTACCTTTAAAGTCGCACCTATGTGGTCTGGAAGCGAGTGAAAGCATTAAAGATTTTCTTCAAAATGGATTTCTAATGGTTGGTCCAATTGCCAGCAGAAGCAGTACGATGATTGTTCAACCTATAATGGTCAGCTCATTAAAGCTAAGAGTTCAAGTCACAGTGAAAACTCATTTGTTGGGTTGGGGGTTGTGGCTAAGCCTGCATACAATATCTTACTTTGAAGCTCAATCAGCAGGCACAGTCCCAGCTGAATGTGGCACATTCCATATGGCAGTACATTACTGTCAGCATAATGCGAAGCATAGATGAGCAGTCACATTCTATTCTTTATGAATGTCTAAGGCTTCATCCTTCATATATATTATGGTGGGCTTTATGTCCATCATCTGTACAGAGTGCTGCAGAGGAGAGCATTTGGCCAGAAGATCATACCCTGTTTCTATAGTGATTTTCTTCATCTACCTCTTCCTCCTCTTCTTCTCCTTCATCTGCTTTTTAATTCAATTAAACTCAAACTGTTATTTATGAGCCTCGCTATTGCAGTTAATCTTTAAAAGCCATAAAAAGTATTTTATGACTAAGGACAAATTTGTGAGTCACAAAAACGGGCTGTAACATTTTAGTAGAAAAACTGTGAGGGTTATATAACAAAAAAACTAATTTCCTGTCTTTAAATAACTGTTTTATTGTTGTTGTTGTTGTTGTTGTTGTTGTTGTAGAAGTAGTAGAAACCATTGTTTTGGGGCTTGACAGCCACATACATAGTCAGGTCATCGTATACGTCATAGAAGTCATCTTCAAAATATGAACAAAGTCATGTTTTACCAAAAATTATCACAAATTCTTTTTTCTTCAACTAAGTCGTGCGCTGTATCTTGTCGGTCTGTCTCTCTCTCTTCACTTGCTCCCTGTAGCCTGATATAAATATAATAAAGATGAGGAACAGACTGTCACCACATTCTGTATTTTTATTTTTATTTTAGCAAACTGTCTGAAAATTGCTTTTTTTCTATTTTGCAAACAAGCGGCAAAGAACATTGGCAGTACAATATAAGCCATATTTCTGCAAATACAAATATCGTATGGTAATGTACCGGTGGTTGAAATATATATATTACATAGTATAAACATATATTTATGTGTGTGTAGACAGACATGATGACATGTAAAGAGCTACCACAAGATTGCATTAATAAACCTTCTGACATTTTCAGATTTGCTCACGTCCTTCTTGTAGAGAATGACAAACAAGCTTGTTCGGTGCAATCTATGTGCAGATTAGTGAAGAAGCAAAAATAAAACACATCAGAATAATAAATCAGCTACACACTGAACACACTCCATAGACTTCATGGCTCTATCAGTGAGGTATTCTCTTCCTTCTGTCCCTGGTTACGTGCCTGCTCTCTGTAGTGTTATTGAGAGCGCTTTCATAACCATCACGCACGATGAATTTGACATCTGATATGTGCCCTTGCTTACAGAATAATCTTCACTAACACACTAGGAAAGCATGCACAAGTACTGCTGAAAGACCAAGTAACATGAGTCACACCATAACGCACTTCATCATGTAATACCTATTTAGCAGCAGGTTGTTTACGAGAGCAGGGATTACGTGTATTGTTATCATTTTCACAAATTAGACTTTAAAGGTGCCATGTTGAGTTTTCTCTCACTAAAGTGCCTTATGTGTATCCTTGAGGTCTAACAAACCTGTTGATTGTAGTTCATTCCTCGTAAAACATGTGCAAACCTGTAAGTATTTTACATCCATGTTTGCTGGCTTGCTTTGCTTTTAGCTTAGCTTTGTTGGCGCAGTGCTACATTTCTTGAAGGACAGCTACCGTCGATCAGCAGAAATGTGTAGCACGTCATGTGCATGTGCATCCTCGCGTGTGAGACAAACAAAACAAGAACCCACTCTTAAAAACATTGCTCCATAGCGCTGCTAGTGGTCAAAAACTCCACAGGGTATCTTTAAGATTTTGGCACAAACACATCGTTTACTGTAGCTTGCCAAATATTGATCGCAAAAATTGTTTTTTAATAATAATCACAATTATAGAAAATAATAATAAATAATAACACAAAACGATACAATGGTTTCCATCAATCTTTTTTTTTTTACAATGAATATCTATCAAATATATGCAGTCATAACTGTACATGTTTATGTTATGCTCCAACATGAGCATCGGCACTGTACAATCACACAATACACTGTACATGTTGAGGTAACAATGAGGCTTCAAGTGTAATTGCATGTGGAAAAAGAGCTCAAACCCCATCATTTCCAGAAAATAGCTTCTACATCAATACTGTATTTTCTTGACACAGCTACTACGTTCAGCAAAATAACACTATCATTATGTGAGAATGCTAGCCATGATAGCCACTCCAAAGTCAGGACATCCCAGCAGAATATACTGTAGTCGACATATAGTGAAGGTTCCTATACAGTATGTATTGATAGTGTACAAACTGATGTACGTTTAAATGCAAAAATGGCTATTAAGCAATATATATTATTAAGCTTTGCTTCCATTTTTCATATTCTCCCCCACCCTGTAATGTTAGCATACCCTCTTTATGTACTTTATGTGTATGTGCTCATGCAAGTTGTTCATATAAAAAGTAATTTTCTCTCATCCGCTCAGCCCTACTTTACAAACTTCTTCTTCTTTGCCTGAATCCTACTTCTACTAATGAATGTAACTTCCCCGTCTTTGACATGGCAGTTTTTTTAAGTTTCCAAATTTCAAAGTGCCCGGTGAGGAAGCAGAGAACAGGCGACTTTGCAAATAAGCCTGCACTCTTCTTCCCCTGCCACTGCATGTCACCACCGTCGGCCCAGCCCAACTGCCTGCCTCGGGGCCACCAGAACATGCACTTTGACTGTAGGAAGCTGACACAGTTCTCATCATACTGCCGTGCACTTCACCCTTGAGAGCTGTGTTATTCTAATCTCAGGCATCTTAAGTTGCCAAAGATGCCGAGACAGGCCGTCATACTTCCTGAAACATTAAAAACTTTCCAGAGAGGGAGTAATGTTCAGTGTACTCCTGAATAAAAGACAGATTGAACTGCGCCACTGTGTCATTCATTGAATCTCACAGGTATTACATCACCTGCAGATAGAATTTATAATAACAGCTTGATAGGTTAACACTATGCAAAAAACAAATACACAACCCAAGCAATTAATGCTTAAAATCTCATCCGACATCTCAAAGGCCCTAAAGGGTTTTTTCTCATTCAGCTTGTTATGTGTTGCTACATGGTAATGATGCATATATACACAACATTCTGATGATCTGATGAAAGCTGTTTAATATATTTACATTCTGTTAGCAAGTTACCTCACTGTGTAGTAGTTTTCATTGTTAGTGGCGGAGTCTGCTGGATTACACACACAAGAAGCGGTGCATGCATATGCATATAAACTCATTGATACAGTCTTACATTTTACAGCCGTACTGTATCAAGCTGTGCTGCTATGTTACAGCTAATGCGTTGTCTACTGATGCTGCTTCACATTAAAAGTATTAAAACAGGTTGGCTTTTTTTGTGAAACACTCACAGGAAACACAATGTATTTTAAGGTTGGCGATCATTCATCAAAAATACATCTACGAAAGCATGTCACTGGTTATTTTTGGCATATTGTGATCATGTTTTTGTGAGCACGCTGTTAGATGAAGAGGCTGCACAACTCCGAGCTTTACTGTGCCAGGTTTTTGTTTGGATAGGGTTTTCTGTACGGATACACCGGTTAATCTCCAGGTGTATTTCTGGCAAAGTGGCTGGCAAACTGCACTTGCTGTTACCATGGTTACCATGGTGGCAAAAATCAAACACAGAAAAATGGTTTGGAACTTTAATGATGACATGTTTAACTTTGATTTCTGCTCATTTAGAACAAGAAGACTCATTTTAAGTTTTAAACTCTCTTTGTTTATACGGTTCTTTTCTATGTACACGATAATAAATCAGATATTCCGGATGGCACATGATGACAAAAATGTTGCAAAGCTTGCAAGTACATTCATTTGGAACAAATAGACATAGAGTTTAATCATGTATCTTAGAGGCCTCTTTTTCGTTGTCCTTGAAATTCAATACATCATTTAGAAGCCTCAGATCCTTTGAAAGTGTCTATACACTGCACAGTCTCAGTCTGTCTAAATCTGGGAGACTTTTTCTAGGTCCTCCATGATCAGGTCCTGTTCTTTCATATCACTTCTACCAGACATGCACCCTCCTTCCTGACATGAGCACTTCCCATTCCCCACTAACCCTGATCTCTTTCCCGAGCCTGACCTATTGAGGACAACAGGCTGGACTGGGAGCACAGCGTGCCCGCGGATCCGATGGGAGTAGGTCTTCTGGCGCTCAATGTCAGCAGAGCACAGCTGGAATTTGAAGGCGGCCTGAAAGCCTCTGCGAAAGTTCTCGTTGAAGAACCCGTAGATGATGGGGTTGACGCTGCTGTTGAAGAAGGCCAACCAGTGAGCTAACGGATACACGTAGATGTTAATGACGCGATACTGGTGCTCTGTCAGGCTGGCGTAGTCACTCAGCATCATCAACGTCCACAGAGGAAGCCAGGATAAGATGAAGAGCAGAGCCACGACCAGAAGCATCATTATCACCCGAGTCTTCTTCTTGGAAATCGTGTGACGACCCTCCATGCTCAACTTGTTGTTACCAATGCCGTCCTGAGACGCAATCCCACTGCCCCTCATCGTGAGAATGGTGGTCTTGGAGAGGGTGAAGCCGATGCGAGCGTACATGATGACAATAAGGCTGAGAGGAGCGAGGTAGATGTTAGCGAAGAGGACAGTGGTGTAGATTTTCCGCATCTCCTGATTGGGCCAGTTTTCCCGGCACCAGTAGAAAGGACGGGTGTCGTTGTTGCGGCCAAGGACTATTCGCACCCTCTGCTCCTTTGTGACCTGGAGCATGACCCCAGAGGGACACATGATGGACACAGCCAAGACCCATATGATGACGATAATTAGCTTTGAGGTGGCGATGGTCAGTTTCTGCTTGAAAGGATAGACGATGCAGCGGAACCTGACACAGAGGGAATTGGAGACAATTCATCAAGCAAAAGAAGTCTCTTAGGACAAAACATAATAACACTGAAATGATTACAACCCTTACCTGTCAACAGCTATTGCCACTAGAGTAAACACAGATGCTGAGACAGATATCCCCTGAACCATTCCGCTTAGCTTGCACACCACACTGCCAAATGGCCATCCTGCAGAAAAGAGATAAAAAAGAAAAGGACACTGCATTAATTATTTAAATGCTGTAAGTACTCCTGATGCTCAAAAAGTACAGGCCTTGTTCATACTGCCACATCTGCTTTTTTTGGCATATCCAGATTGTATCCGGATTGATTCAGGACATGAAATATGATTTTTGCAAATGAAATCCACATTGGAGGTGGTTTAAAATGTGATTCCAATCTAATTCCTCCAGAGGCATCTCAGTCTGGACACTCAGGGCGTACTGTATACCAGCCACCTCATCTCTGAGTTTGTCTGGTGCGACAGAGGAGTTCTCCGCCGAGAACTGACAGGTCCATTGTTTGCTCTTGTTCTGCACTGGGAAGCTGCATAGCCAGCTTATGTACTTACTGAAGTTGTTACCACAGCAACCAATGCAGGGGGGATCTGATTACTTGCAAATAACAGTCAGTCAGACAGTCGGTCTTAAAGATCTGATTTAAGAAACAAATCTGATTTGCCTGCTGTCGGATCAAAGCCTTGCTTCCCTGAACTTTTGAACAAGGTGAATATTTCATTATTTCCAAATCAAAGCCAATAAAGAAGTTCTCTCTGACCTGTTATGATGTTATCCACCAGCGTAGTTGGCATGCAAAAGATCCCAACCAGCAGGTCACTGATGGCGAGGTTGAGAATAAAGAGGTTGGTGACCGTGCGCATGTTCTTGCTGCGCAGCACGATGAAACATACCACCCCGTTGCCGAGCATGCACACCAGGAAGATGAGCAGGTAGGAGACGGTGAAGACCGCAGCCACAGCGGGTTTGTGGAGGTAGAAATCGACATAAGTGATGTTCTGGTGGGTCAAAGGGTTTTCCTGCAAACTTGAGAAATTGGAAGGGTTCAAGTCCTCCCAGGTAGTGTTGAGAATTAGATTCTGGGTCATGGTGATATCTGTATGTGAGGGCAGAGAAACAGAGAGAGGCAGAGACTCTGGGTTAAATATCCAATATCCTCTGTTAACAAAATTAACCAATTACAAAGTAAATCATTGTTACACACATCCTCCCAGTGGGAGTGCAATCCCACAAACCAGAAGAAGAAATCAATTGGTAATTACATAAAACAATAGAACTGACCCAGAAATCAATAGTCCCATTCTCGTGTCTTTTGATTGTTGAGGGCGAGTTGATTTGGTCAAGTGCATGCTCTCAAACACTCTGTAATAACATACTGACTGAAATGACCAATCTGTTCTGAGAGCCGTGGGGTTGATGGCTTACCGACTGGTTACATCCATCATCCAAATCCAAGAAAACTGGGTCACTATTGATTGTTTTTGACCCTTATGTGATCGGTAATTTTTACACATCATTGATGGATTTTTGGAAACTTTCTTCCTCAAATGTTCTGCAAGGTTACGCTCGTGCCCTCTGCAGAACGATCCAACTTGTGTTTTTTTTTTTTTTGTTGGCACTTCTTGCATCTGTGCAAAAGAAGGATCCAAATCAAATGACAGCCTTTCTTTTGTGAGAATTGTCTCCAGTGATGTAAACAGACCAAAGTAGGACAGATTTACTCCATCTTCAATATTTAATTGCTGTCATGTGATGAATTAGTAATTTGTATTTTAAATAGTAATTACCTTTGAAATCATGTCCTACTAATTTCATTTTCACACTTAATAAAAAAGAACTTCTAATAAATTATAAAAGAATTTACCTCAGAAATGTGTTGTTGAAATTCATCAAATCTAAACCTGTCACATCAAAACGGATTGTGTTTGTTTGACTCAGATTGACTCTGCAACCTTCTCAGTCTTCAAGAAGATAATCAGAGCGAAGGAGAATATTTCATTACAAATACAGTGCTTGTTATGGTTCCTTGCTGATACGATCACATTCATCATAGTGCTCATCATACTGTAGCAAACACCAAAGAAGAACTGAATAACATAATCTAGTCTAGCAAAAAAGCTGGAAATCCAAACCCTTCATGGATGAGAGGAGATCAGTCTGTGTTTGTCTTTTAATCAGCAGAGCTTTGGAGGAAATGATGAATTTCCCTCGAAACTACACAACTCTTTGTTCTGTTGTTCTTGTAACAATTTAACAGATGAGAAGATGTTGGAGCTCCATTCCTAATTTCTATGAATGCATCTGGGTTCAAAAATCAATTCCTGGAGATCTATACGTTCGTACGTTGTACTTTCTATGCTTTCAAAAGTGATGCCTGGTGGGTATTTTGCGTAGTCTTTATGTGCCTCAGTGAAGGACAAACAATTCAATTTAACAGGTGCAGTAAAAAGTCTTTATTTCCCTGACAAAGTCTTTCTTTTTAATCAACGTGCAGTCATACAGCCTTAATGTCTTCACTGTTTTACTGGCAAAAGTAGATCTTATACTATATGAATGATCAATTAGCCTGGTTGATGTGATGGAAAGTGATCATTTCTTCTAGAAGTAGATTATCAACGTTAAAAATTCTTTAGTTTCTCAAATAAATCTTCACCATTCACTTATTTTCTTACCTTATAGGAGTCAGAATCTGAGTTGTATTCCTTTCCTCTGTCCTTAGAGATGGTACATATCTGTTTGATGGAAATTCCACGTCGTTCAGAAACAAAAGTAGCGCGCTCTCATCCCTAAGTGAGACCCTGTGCATCTGCTAAGTCCGTTCGCCAGCCACAGACTGCTGTAGAGCTTATAGATGACAGAGAGGAGATGAGATTCACTCGAGAGAGAGAGATGTGCTGGGCGGGGCAGGTGCTGAGAGCAATGCATGTCCGGAGGCGGTGTGTGAATTGAATATAATGTACAGTATGTAGCTGTCACGCTTTGCACTGACTGACTGACTGCTTGCCATTGTGGGGCAAATGTTGGGCATCTGAAGAGACTTAGACACCTGTTTTCTTTGGGAATCAGTCAGATAGTTGTCGAGGCATGTCATTGTTCATCTTGGATCAGCTGTCCAGTTATCAAGCATCACTCCTCCTCATTGCTCACCCCTGCACTGATCAAGTCTCACCTTCTACCTTTTAATCCTCACACCTGCACTGCTTAAGTGCATAAAATATGAAGTCTGAATGGTGCACATAAATCTCTGCAACTGGATCCCCCACTTAATTGGATTTATGTTTCATGTTGAAGTACTTTCCCACAGATTACAGGATGAGGACCTGCAAAAATAAACACAATATTGCAAACAGAATTCATCATTAATGTCATGCCCGAGAGAAAATCTGATAGAAAGATAGACTGAGGAGGGAGAAGCTGAAATGAGATTTAATGAAGGGTCATTCAGCACAGGAAGGAAAGGTCAGAGGAAAGAGGGGAGGAATGACTGATACCTGACCAATGTGGCACAGCTTGAAGCAGGGGGAGGGTGTTGATGCCTGATGAGCTGATGGCTGACACTTGACTTGAGGAGAGATGAAGATAGAACAGAAGAAGCAATGAGGCAGTTAATGCAGTCGCCATGCAAAATAGTTAGTTATCAGATAGTTAGTTATTACTGTCAGCGCCGACTTGCAGGAAACCTTTTAAGCCACTGTAACCGCAGTTGCTTAATTAACACGTTAGAAATGCCTTTAGCTTAAATCCTGTTATAACTGTGGGGATTCTCACCTTAGATAGGAGTGAGGGGGAGGAAACATACTGTCAGCCAGAGTTTGTGTGAAGTTTGGTAGACGGGACACATTAAAAATAGAGCTTCCAGTATGTTCTGAACTTTGTAATGGCTGTCTTATCAAGTTATAAAAATGTTGTCGAAAGTAATACTCGGAAAAGAGCTGACAAAGTTGTTGTGGAGAGATGTGAGAGACTTGTGTGTGACTGTGTGTGTGTGACTGTGTGTTTTTGTCAAGGACGTTAATTATCAAGGACACAAAAGAGTCATTGTGCGTTCAGTTAATTAGGCTCAATGCGTACTAATTAGACATGCTCTTATACACACATGAAGAGAATAACAAACAAAAAAATCATTAATTTCAAACAAGTCTAGTTTGAATTAAATCTCATCTAACCTGTTTTCATTAACTCAGAGTTTATTCCATTCAGAGGGTGTGCGGAAAGGTACACCTGTGTGGAGCAACACATTTTACTTTTTTATATGTTTAACGCTTATTTGACTACTACAGCTCTTATTTAAATCTTCTTTAGCAAGGGTGCCTTCACCATATTACTTAGGCGTATTAGCATGCTAACAAAAGATGTAGAGAGAACTGTGAAGAAGTAAACTAAAGTCAACTTAGTTGAGTGCTTGGAACTTGCATTGACCATAAACTGTATAATACATGGACGTAGTATCTGTGACCCACAGGTTTCTGGAGACCTGTTATGAAGCTTGTTTTGAGTGTGGTGGCTCTGGCCGCCACCATCATGTCAGTCCTGTATCTGCCGGTTCCCGGCTAATCGAAAATGGACCTGCGGCGGGCTGAATTACGGCTAGGTGCTCAAACAAGCCGCCTGTGATGGCACCACCACCTGCCAGTCAAAGCAGCCTCGCTCTTAATTATGCATAACTTCTATCATTCAGTAGCCAGGCTTCACGAAACTACAGTTTTTGGCAGTTTTGATCCCACGTCTGATGCTAACATTTGCTAATTAGCACAAAACATAAAGTATACATAGATGTCCCTATTTTTCTTTGTTCGAAAATTTAAGGATTGTGCAAAATAAAATTTTGATCTGATGATGACGTTAGATGAAAAGTCTGGGGATCACCAAAGTTATGGCAAAGTTATTACCTATTCCTTCTCTCCTTCCCCAAGGCTATTGGCCAATCACGATTTCTAATAGTGCTCTTTTTTTACTTCCAAGGCTCCCTGCGCTCACCCCTTCAGGCTACATTTCTGCTTCGTTTCCTATAATATCTGTCCCCCCGGTTAAAAAAAATGCTGATGCCCCAAATGTCATTTGCAACTCATCATTTAATTTCACCCGGGTGACCTCTGCAGGAGTTTAATCAATGCTGGAAGCATCTATTTTTTATCACCAGTGTGTTGACCCAAACATTTTTTTCATGTGTCTTGTGATTTTTATATAATCATTGAAAAAAAAAGTCATACTTTATTATATGAGATCATTTATTCACTTTGTCTGTCAGACACAAAACAATGAGAGGGCAAAGGGGGAAAGAGACTAAATAAATGTTAAAACTCACAGGAGCAATATGTGGGGGTTTTAAGAAATCGCTAATTAGCATTCTCTTTTTCTCGAGTTCCTGCTAAAACTTTCACAGCAGTGTTTGAAAAAGTTCCTCCTGAACTGATATCAACCTCCTGCTAATGAAAAAAGCCTTTCAGTCTCAATCGGGTGAGAGATGAACAATGTAGCTTTTCCTAGATTTCTGAGCCCAACTACTTCACTTGACCTTTGACTATGTGGTGTATAATCGAACTATCTATTCATACAGCGGTTTTGTTGTGCTTTTAATGGGCTTTTCAAATGTCTTATCAGTAATCAGACAGTAAAGCTTTTATTTGCACACAATGCATGGTCTTGTATCATAGTTTTAAAAGCTGTAGTGTATATCTCAGCCCGGCTCAAGGACCGTGACAAGGAGGGAGATAAGATGGTGGCAAAGAAAACATGTAGCAATCAGTACATCATCAGTAATGTAGAGCTTGTATGGATAAGTGGCTGTGTGTGTGGAGAGAGAACACAAAAGAAACTGTTGCCATGCTGCCTGCAGAGGGAGTCCAAGTGAGAGAGAGCAAGAGCCAGAGACATTTATAGGACAGAGCACCCCAGGTCCAGATGAAGCTCGAGCAGCTGATGAGCCCCTCTATTCAGCAGAGAGCAGCAGGGACATCTAGTGCCCAGGTGGAGGGGTCGATGAGAATATCAAATGGTAACAGTACATTTGGACACTAACCGACAACTGCGCTGTTGCCACACAGCAGTGAAGTCATTAGTTTGAACCAGACATCCAGCGGGGATCTTTCTGTGTTAGATTATTAGTATCTGTGAGGATTTCCTCCCACAGTCCAAAAACATGCACATACGATAATTTATATTATTCTATGTTGCCAGTAATTTTTTGCTGCCTTATTGAGACATAAACAAATCCGAAAAGGGATTTTTTGTTCTCTCACAGGCCGAGACAAGATACACGTGTTAACGAAATATTTGCTATAAATTAAAATTTGGGATGATAAATAAAAATTTGGACCAATCAAGAACCTTTGTGGATGTGAAGCGAAGCCAACGTGAAAGTGCCGCATGAGGCTTGCTGCAAACGCGAGTCGGTCTCCATAAGTCCCCATGTTGAAATGTCCAACTTCACAGCAGAAATAAACATGTTTACAGCCTGGTACAAAAACCAGTTTTGGTCTCTATAGCTAATTTCCCCGTTCATGACAACTGTACTGAGTCTCAATTTCAACTCACCTGTTCGAATTATATTAAATCTTGAAGTTATGCATAATTAAGAGCGTGGCCGCCTTGATTGACAGGTGGGTGTCGTTATAGGTGGCTTATTTGAGCAACCAGGCTTCATTTAGTCCGCCTCAGGTCCACCTACGCCGTTGGTATGTCGTTGGCTATTTTGGGGGAGCTGACGGAAGCAGGACTGCCAAGAAAGATTAATTTTATAGTAAAAGTGAGTCAGATTCTAATTCAGACATGGGACCAACACGTAAAACTGACATCACATTTACATTAGGATGTTATATGTGGGCCCAGTGAGTTATTTAGACTTTGTTACTGTTTGTTTACTGAATGAATAATAGACTTGCTTTCACCTTTATTCATATTTTTCCTACACTGCTTATTATTAATATGCACCAATACACCAAAGCAAATCCCTTGTATGTGAAAACTTAAATAAATAAAACCTAGTTCTGATTCTGAATACATTTGTCCAAGTAGTGGAGATGATCTATTGTACAAATCTTCAAATAACATTATTGTTATAACTGATTAAAATGCAAGCAGTATTGGAAGCTATTCACAGTGAACTGCTGAATAGTTTAATCTCTAAAGATGCATGTTATATATGTGTTTTGTTTTTAAAATCTTAATCTGTAAAGTAACTAGTAACTACAGCTGTAAGTGCACAAGTATGTATAAAAGAGCAAAAAATGTAAATAATATATAAAGTCCTCAGCTGCAGCACGGCTTTCTGCTCGATTTACCTCATTATTAAACTGTCAAGTAAAAAGTCCCACTCCTCTTCTAATTAGCTCCCCCTCAGAACTGATTGTAACACACTTCTTCACACTGTATGCCCTACTTCATTTGATTCACACAATGCTTTTGTTCGCTGTTGCACATTGTCATGATAGTATGATTCTATAACATTCTTATAGTCATGACAGGAAGGCCGCCAAAACTGAGTTGCACTCTGTGCTGTGCTGTCAAGCTATCATGGTGTCTTCAAACATCAGTCCAACAACACTTTTCTTTCAGCGTTATTTTCCTTGCATAAGACTCGGAACAGACAGATATTAATTAACTGACACACACCAACACGAAGTACAGACAGTAAGTGTCAGGCAGCGACTAATCATCAATCTAGAATGTTTTTATTAACTGTAGGACTGCGAATGACAAATTCGTGATTGCCTTGGCTGGCAAAAAGAAAGACGTTTTATTGAGAAAAGACTGACTGCCTGTCTCGCGACACCGAGAGGAAAAACACACTAATGGCTCCTCTCGACTGAGAAATGACACAGTGAGAAAAGTCTGGACAGACAATCACAGGACATTGTTACGAACCTTGGAAACCATGTGATGGGAAGAATGCACAGTGTGTGTTGAGGAGCCAGCAGGTGTCTATAAGAGTGTTAAAGCTCTTATAGAAAGAAGTTACTGAGCAGAACATCTATTTCTGCCCCCCGGTTGATTGTTTTATTCAAAATATTCTTCTTTAAAATGAATTTTATGGAGGCAAAACCTCTAATCAGACCAGACTGTACTACAGTTCTTTAGATAAAACATGAACGTAGAGTTATGAAAGATATACTGACAAGACCTTGACTCAGAGAACATGAATAACAAGGACAACAAGAAATACACATAAAATAACTATTATATGCTATTACGTACAGTGTAAAAAGCAACAATAAACAACAACATACCGATGTCTATATACAGTATATGCAGCATGCAGGATATATATTTATATATATTTGACTTGTGGGTTGCCAGGTTGTGAATATCAACTTTTCTAAACATTTATAGGTGCGGTGTTGATTGATTAAAAAGCCTTTAAAAAGACTTGCTAACTTTCAGAACTCCAAACTCCAGATTCGACAACTGCAAAGTTCCCCCAGCTCATTTAAAAAGAACATGAAAATGATGTAGTTTACTTTTTGTGAACTTCAGATCAAGGGGAGCACATCAAGCTCGCTTGTGAGTAAACACTAAAATAAGGTGGAGGATTAAGTATTAAAAATATATAAATGCACTGTGTATTTGTTACACTGCTCCTGAGAACCGAGCGTAGGCTGACAGACAGGGATCTAGCCTCTTTCTTTGTGTTCTCAGAGTGCACCAGATTGATGCATTTAACTTTAAAATGTATAAAACTTTCACTAGAAGGTCAAAGGTCCACCCACAACAGCCTGTTAAGTGAAATCCTCACACTTATTCATTTTTTTATTATTATTTTGTTCCTCTTCAGAACAGTCATCCAGCTTCATTTGCATTCTACTGAGGACATCAGCATTTTTTTTTTATCCCAACAAGAAAAGAGGAAAGTAGCCTGAGCAGTAAGCCAGTTCTACTGAAATGGTAATACGTAAATGCAAATCATAAATCCTGGATTTCACAGAAGAAAAGTATGAAGATAACGATAATATTAAACAAAACATGATGAAGTTTATTATGTATACATGACAATAAATAAATAGGAAGTTTATTATTCATCTTTCAAGGACACCAAAGACAAAATTGAACTTCTTAATTTTTATTTTTATTCATGAAAAAACACCAAGACAAATTCCTTGTATGTGAAAACCTTCTTTGCAATAAATCGGATTATGCTTCTGATTCAGATTTTTATTTATGTATTAATTTATTTTTGCAAAATTCTCTTCATTCTTGTCTATTTCTGTTTTTGCTTTTTTCTCTTTGACGCACTTTAGGCTGCATGTTTGCATGAAAGGTGCCATGCAAATAAGTAGTTTAAATGTGGGGCTGGTCTGTGCTTTATATAAAAGCTTTGTGTACTCAACAGAGCTATAGCGTGGAACTTAAAGTCTTAAAGGAAAGCCCAATTACTACAACAAAGTAGTAGTGGTAGTAGTAAAGTAGACCAGCAGAGGGCGATGATAAAAGGCTGCTAGTTTCTAGCATCCTTCAAAGAACATATAGGAAGAGAAATATTTACATCCTGTTTGATCCATCTGTAGGCTACCTGTAGTTTTCAGACCATGTTTGGATCTGTGGCTGAAGAAATCACGTTCGTGTTCTGATGAAGATGAAGCAGAAGAGATCATCCTGCTGTGCCATGAACATGGTACTTAAATAAAGGTGATTTGTTTTATGTAAATATTTAAAGGAGCAAGGGCATATGGCCACTGTTACACTTCATTTAGTCCAGTGTTTTTGTTTTGTTTTTTTACTTTTTTGGTTATAATGGGTTTAGAAAATTCCCCACATCTTAGCAAACAATTAAACAAAAAGCTGACATTGAGGAAATACAGAGTTTTCAGTGATTCAATAACTCCTCCCTATTCTGTTTAAGCTTTATTATTATTATTAAATTATTATTATTTATTTATTAAATTCTGTATTTCTATTATTCTTCTTATAGGTTGGCTCCAAAAATATCACATTTTGTTGAGGATGTTGTCACTACTACTGACTTCTAAAGTCATTTCAGACTGTGGTGGGGACTGGGCACTTGTCGTCCACTAATCAGAAGATCGGTGGTTCGATCCCCGGTTCCTCCAGTCTGCATGCAGAAGTGTTCTTGGGCAAGATACTGAACTCCAAATAGCTCCCAAAGGCTGTGCCATGTGTGTGATTAGTTACTATCTGATGAGCAGCTGGCACCTTGCGTGGCAATGTTTGCCATGAATGTGTGAATGTGATGTGTTAAAGTGCTAAAAGACTATATTAACACAGCTCATTTACCATTTACTATCAAGAAGCCAAATGGGTTTAGACTTATTTCAAGTATTTTAAGGTCAAAGAATATCTTATCTGATATTTTTAGTTTGATCATTTGCTCCTCTTTGTTAACTTGGACTTTAAGACCACACTGGAATCATTCTCCATGAACAGACCAGCAAACCAGAGTACCAGTGTCTAACAAGTTCTCACCTGTCTGTGGACTCAGGACTCATAAAGATGGTTGACAGAAAGAGCATCTCAAAATCTACAGCGTCAACACATCTCCATCACATCTGTCCCGTCACATTTCATGGCGTACAGGGGAGGCACTACTCACATCTCAGTTACAGTTTCAAACTTACAGTCTGTGCTGTTGATGGATGTCACATCCCCATTGTAAAACCACACCATAGCTTATTATAACAGAAAACTATCCTGTTCTGTCATTCTCACCAGGCTCTGGGCCACTGACAGTTGGCGTAATGCCAGAGCATTTCGCAACACAGATGTTGCACAGCTACTGGAAGAAGATCCCCAGGCCCTGATCCCAGAAGGAATGCACATTATCGGCAATTCAGTTTATGCTCTGTTGCGACAAGTGATGACGCCCTGCAGGGATAAATGGCACCTAACTGTTAGGCAGGAGCACTTAAAGAAAAACACTTACTGCAGCTTGTGTGGCCATTGAGCATGCTTTTGAAATCCCGAAATCCAAGTTCAGCAGGCCCAAGTGTCTGCACATTGGAAAAAGTGCCAAATATAAGTGCAGCAGTCACAGCATGTTGATCAGCTTGATAAAGATGAGCAGGGTCTTCATCAGCTCAGAGAGGGCACTGATGATCCCTTATCAACCACAGCCCAACTCATTACAGAGACATGATTTGTGCCCATAAGGATAAGGATAGGATACACCTCCACACTCTGCTGGATGGATGATGTTAGGCCCCTCAGGACAAATGCAAAGTTTATCATGGAAATCAAAGTAATATTTGATAAGATTACGAGGCATTAGGTTATTTACCTCTTTACTGCATTGCCTCTACATCATCAAGACTTCTGCACTGCCCCCAAGTGGCAGCTTATAGATACTAGGTGGTAAAAACCCAAGCATCAGTGGTCTCCAAAGGCAGTTTTAGTTTCTGATGAGATGTATCAAAAAGACAGATACATAATTTAATTCAAGTTAACTTTATTTCAGACACATATCAGTATCAACACACACACACTTTTAGTTACTCAGTAATTTCTGGTTGCTTCTCTGCATCCCTTTTAATTGGATCGATATTTGACCCATGCATGTGACCATTTTCTTCTTCTCTTCTTTAGCCTCCTCAACTTTTCATCAGTGACTTCAGAGCAGCTGTCCTCAGCTCAGCATGGGACTCGTCAGTGTCATAAAATGATGCTTGGCTATTGACCTTCTTTTTTTTTTGCCCAGTTGCTTGTGTGGTGTTTGGCATTTCAGAGACCAGGCTGCTGATCTTCAGGGTCCACAGACGAGTGACTTCAGTTTCTAATGATGGAAGTTTACTGGGAAGAGTGGCGCAGAAATAATGGTTCTAATTAGGCTTTAATCTTTTAATTTATTGATTGATTTCTATTTGTTTAATTAATGTGGAAATGTGTGTGTGTGTATCTGGCATCCTTTGTTCTTGTTATGTCTGCCTTGCCTCGTAGCAATCTATCCAATCATTGTCAAAATATTTCAGTCTGAAGGATTCATCATCTGGGGACCATGAATATGTGTTCAAAATTTAATAAATTGGTTGCTCTCCTGCAAATCAATAGACTGGAAGATGTTTCACGTGCACCTGTGTTTCATCTCCAGCTGGGCAACATAATGACGGTAGCAGCGCTGGATCAACAGAGCGGCTGTGATTGCTGGTGATTGGGAGAGAAACAAGAAGTATTTGGTCATAACCATGCTGAGGTAATCTTCCACTTCCACTACAGAGATATTCATTTACTCTGTCAGAGATAGATTGAAAGTCTCCGCAGTGGCAGCTTCACAGAGTGCATAAAAACTGTGCAGTGTTCAGTACCTATCAAAAATGGTCCAAGAACCTGCAGCAGGGTCATGGGTGGCCATGGCTCATTGATGCACATGGCGAGCAAAGCCTGGCCCATGTGATCCGATCCAACAGACAAACTGCTGAAGCTCAAACTGCTGAAGAAGTGAATGCTGGTTGTGATAGAAAGGTTTCAGAAAACACAGTGCATCACAGTTTGTTGTGTATGGGGCTGTGTAGCTGCAGACCAGTCAGAGTGCCCATGTTGACCCCTATTCACTGCCATCACAACTGGAACAGTTCCCTGGGGATCACATGGCACCAGGATGCACTATGTGTGATGCTTTGTTCAGCTGGGAAACCTTGGATCATGCCATTCATGTGGATGTCACTTTGACATGTACCACCTGCCTGAGCATTGTTGCAGATCGTGTACACCCTTTCATGGGAACTGTATTCCCTGATGGCAGTGGCCTCTTTCAGCGGGATAATGCACCCTGCCACAAAGCAACAATGGTTCAGGAATGGTTTGAGAAAAAACAACAAATTCGAGGTGTTGACTTGGCCTCAAAATTCCCCAGATCTCAATTTAATTGAACATCTGTGGAATGTTCTGAACAAACAAGTCGGATCCATGGAGGCCCCACCTCACAATTTACATAAGTTAAAAGATCTGCTGCTAAAGTCTTGGTGCCAGATCCCACAGCACACCTTCAGAGGTCTAGTGGGATCCATACGGTTCAGGGCAAAAGATGGACCTACACAGTATTAGGCAGGTGGTCATAATGTTATGGCTGATCTGTATTCGGATATAAGCACAACATGAAAATTGTGTAACATTGTTGCAGTACGTGTGCTGGTTATCTGCATTAATCATATTTACGTCCTGTTTTGCACGTGCACACATGTATTTTGAATCTTTATAGCAATATTTCCCACAGTTGAGTCCCACAATGTAGCTTTCTTTCTGATCCTGCTACATTAAGCTGCAACATTTTAAATGAATCGATTTTGAATTAAACAGCGATGAAACGTCTTTCAAAAAACACAGAACACGGAAAAAATTTCAATAACATCTTCTTTGTTGCCTGGTTGAGGAATATTGTATCTTACATCTTCCGCAGTCCTTCATGTGTGCATAAAGGCTCTTTGTGATCCCGGCCAGGACCAGCTGTCAGTGGTGTGACTCCCAGCAGCACTACAACAAAAAAGTGGTGGGAGACGTCTGATACTCAAGGACTCAGCTCATTCACGCATGGTTACAATGCCTGCAGATTCCCACAGTGAGCTCAGGTGTGTGTCTGATAATATTAACAATTTTTGTTAGTGTTGACAAATTCCATGAAAGACCTCAACCAAATGTATTAACCCATCTCACTATACTTTCACACTAAGAGTAAATCGCACAGATGTATAATTTTATTTTGAAAAATATGCAATATAATTTTGTCTATGGTACATGGCAAATAATCTATATCAGCTACAGAGCTACACAGAACTGTGGCATCCTTTAAGATAAATATCGAACATCACCAGAGTTATCTCTTAAGTCTCTATGTGCATGTTGTTACAGTCATTTTGTTATTTCACCAATAAAACTTGGCAGAGTTATGGTCTGCCACAGTTCTGAAAGTTTTCCAGCACTGAGAAGTTGAGACCTGACAATAATTGAGAGCTTCACAGTGTTGTTGAGACTTGCAGAACATCTTATGCAAGCTCACATCACATATTTGTGTGAAGATGTCCCCGTAGGCTGTTACCAAGGACACAAAGTGCTTTAGGGTCACAGATGATTTCACACATAAACACATAAATCTAACTTATTATATAGCGTATTATTAAATTGTTAATACTGAATCGTAAGTCGTAGCTGGTTGAGGTGGGGTGCAAGTTTTTAATACTTTATATACACTGTAGGTGTTTTGGTCTAATGGCTCTCGACCAGAGCTCCTTCAAAGGGTCACAAGATAATAATGAGGCGTTGCAAGATGATTTATGGGATTGGAAAGAATAAAAACATAGTTCTGCAATGCAAATCTGCTCCTTTTTGTGCTTTTTTCCCCCCTCTAATCTCTACTTTTTTGCAAAATTGTGAATGACTCGACCTTTTTTGGGGCCTCAAACTCACTAAAATCAGAGTCAGGTTTATTGCCAAGTGGGTTTCCACATACAAGGAATTTGCTTTGGTGTTTTTGGTGCGTAACAATAACAATAGCATGAGAGAAATATAAAGATGAAAGCTAGCACTGCAGTCAAGAAGCATAAATTGACAATAGATTACTGTATGAAAAAATATTATGAAGTAAATAAAAAGAGACAATCTGTGCAACGACTATTGACAGTTGTGCAGGAACAGGCAAAATATTGTTCAGTGGGATGCACAAAATAAAAAGTAGAAAGTTTAAAGAATATTTGCAAAGTGCAAGATAAAGTTCAAGTGGAACCATCTGGGAGGTTTAGAGTAGAAATATCTCTTTGTTTTAACTCATAGACATCTGAGGCAACAACTAGACAATACATTGTTATTTCTAAGTTTCTGATATGATTTTATGTATAATCTTAATCCGGAAAATTAAAAAAAGTAAGAGAAAGAAAGTATGAGAAAATGAAATACTCAAGTTAAGTGCGACTACCAGTGCATGAATGAATTATTACTTTTCGACACTTTCCGACACTGTGAGCTCAGATTGAAATGTCACGTATCCTTCTTACTTTAACCCCTTTTGGTGACAAACACATATTAATGCATGCACTAACGTTCAGCGTGTCTGCAACAAAATGAGCTCAAACTTCACTTCAGAATCGTCCTGTCATTTTGTATTAGCTGCAAAAGGAAGCATTTCACATCTTGTATCAGCTTGTAAGAATTCCTGTGACATTGTTGATGAATTATTGTTTGATATCCACTGCAGCAGATAAACTGTCTATTTTGGGCCACATGGGAATGTTTTGCTGTGAGCCAGTTTAGGCCTCAGGGAGGACTCAGAGGAGAGGGCACCTGAGGACTTGAAGTTACCATTCCAGGCATACCTTTGACCGTCGCTGGCTCGCACAATTATCAATGCTGCCAAGATTACTTGTTCTGGGCTTTCAGATATTAACATCACCTGCAGTACACATTATTGCTTTGTGTCTCTCTTCCTCCGGATCTCGTCCTTGAATGACAAATGCAGGGGGATAATATTGTTAATATATTTATCAGCGGAGATTTCTACCTTTCATGTTAGGCCAAAAATTGGGAGATGTTATATAAACTGATGACTGCCGAAATGCAGAAATCAATGGACCCCTTGTGTTTTATTGAAAACTCACAATTTTCTTCCCATGCTTCTCTGGATTTGAGGATAAAAAGTCTCTCTTAAATATAGTTTTGGAGGCTTTAATAGCCTCTGTTGGTTAGAGCACTCATTCCCAACCTGGGGGTCCCAATAAATGAAAAGTTGAGATCATTATTATTATTTAAGATCTCACTGGGCATGGTAAAAACATAGACCTATAGCACAGGCTATATTCACAGAGCCTTCACACTCTCTGAACGGCCTCATACTGCATTGGAAAACTATGACGTTAAAACAGCCAAAGAGCTCATAGAACATAGGCCGAGTGTCAGGGGGAAGAAAATACACAATACAGACAGAACTGTATAAAAAAAATGTCCTAAATATGTCAGTATAACTCATCTCTGATGCAATACACACAGACAATTATCTGCTCAAAAAAAGTCCTTGCTACAGTGACCTGGGTTCAACTCCAGCCTGTGGTCTTCTTATCTCTCTTCCTGTTTTCCTTTTTGTTTTCAGCTGTCCCGTAAAATAAAGGCAAAAAAAAATGCCTAAAATGATCATTACAAAGAACAACAAGACTATGAAATATCTAGAAAATAAGTCACATCTATTATTTGTAACCACGTATCCTCATCAGAGTCACAGGGGTCTGAAGCCCAGCTGACTTCGGACGAGTGGCGGGCTACACCCTGGACAAGTTATCAGCTCATCACAGTGCACATAGAGACAATGTGCATGTCTTTGGACTGTGGGACGAAGCCGGAGTACCTGGAGAGAACCCATGCATACGCTGGGAGAACATGCAAAAGAAAGGCCCAAGCTGAGGTTCGTGAGGTGCTGTGAGGCGACACTGCTAACCACTGCAGCACCGAGCCAAAATATATTCAGTGTTAAAAACTGCTAATTTTTAAAAAATTATTTTTAGTAAATATACACTCACTCTGGCAACAGAAGACTGAGAAACTGGTATAATGCTCAGAAACACCTGCTTCAACATCCCACAGGTAAACTGGTTAATTGGTCAAATGACTGAGTATGAACGGGGCATCCTCGATAGTCGTTCACAAGCACAGATTCGGAGAAGTTCTCCACATTGTGAAAAACTGCATTCACATGTAAGAGGCAAGGCCAAAAACTGACATTGAATGGCCGTGACCTTTGACCCTTCAGGCTGCAACAAAAGGATATTACTACATGTTATAGTTACAGAACAAACAAATGACTCTACCATTAAAAATGAAAAGGCAAACCCACATTTCAAATTGATTTTGGTAATCATGGACGTCGTGCCCCAATTTACATACACAGTGTTGTTTCTGGAATCAGAATTGTACAACAGAAATATATTAATTACAGATAATCATTTGTTCATTGAACCAGTGTTTAAAAATGATTATTTATGAATGATTTCATGAACAGTGGGTTTGAAATCCTGTCTTTTGATTGTCTTAGAGTTGTATACGGTAATGTTTGTGACCTTTTTACATATAATCAACTCTGTTAAGTCATACCACAGACTTGGAAAAGGACAATAATTATAATTATTATTCAGTACAAAACAAATGACATGCTGTCCCTACATCAGGGAAACAACCTGGATGAATAAGAGAAAAATAAACAAGAAAATACATGAGTCATACATCAGACATGCATCTTATACATATAGTTTTAAATAAGACTTTTATGATTAATTTTAGGATCTCTTGTTCAGCGCCTCCCCCCTTTCCTTTCTCTGCATGATCGTCCTCCCTCAACTCGTTCACAGGAGGACAAGACAACAATGTAAAGTATCTCAAGGCCAAGCTGGGGCACAGGAAGATAAAAACCCACGTTCCCAGGCCCTGACAAACAATACCTAGTGCAGCATCACTGTCTGGTCACTCCTGTCTCCTCATCCAACCAGACACACAGAACCAACCGAAGCCTTAGTCCTCTGTCGAGTTCATCTTTAGATTGACGATCCGGCTCAAGCACCATGTCCTTTACGTTCATTGTCATGATGATGCTTCTGGGCTCTTCAGTGGCGAATGCATTTGTCTTGCAGCCATCCGAGGGAGAACCTGCAGTCTCTGTAAACTCTCCTGTGACCCATCAGAGGTGAGCATCAACCTTGCTTGTATTTGCAATGTTCTGCCTTAGTTAGTAGTGAATTTTCTTCGCCTACATTTAAAAGAATTTTCCTCAAGTTTGATTCCAGATTATTGTGAAACATCTTGAAAGGTCACAGAGGTTATTATATTTTAAAATAGACTCTGGTCTAGACTTGCCTATCAGGTTACGTGTCGCAATCTGTTGAAGCATGCATGCTGAGGCCTTTCCACATGAGTTAAAGGCAAATTCTGTGCATGATTCAGAGTCATTTTGACGAGTGACTTTCTAAGAATGTTGCGCAGAGATGTGACAGTTAGCCAAACGCCTATAAAGTGCTCAGTAAGCACAGTATGTACTAACTAATGCACTTTTTTGATTGGAGTGATAATACATTCATCAGTTCTAATATTATGCACTATTTAAATGTTATGTGATGTTCAGGTGCCAGGCTGAGTCACTGAAGTCCATCAGGAACAGTCTCCTCAGGGCCCTCAACCTGCAGGTTGAGCCCAACCTGCCAGCTGGTGGGCTGGACACTATCAGAAAACAATGGAGGTTCATCATCGGCAACATGGCATCCAGTACCAAGGACGCTGCACGTGAGTCAAACCCCAAAATTCGTAGAAACTACTGTAGATCCCACACTTTTAAAGCCTAAGTGTAATCCTCCTTCACCCTCCTTTTACTGTGTCCTTCCAGTTCCAGCCGTCTCTGGCTCCTCTGTGTCACCTGATGGTGGAAACAATATGAGCCTGACGTGCTGTGCCACGGCCTCTGAGATCTTCATGACAGGTATGCAACATTGTGTGTGCGTGCTCGTGCATATTGACATGAAAAAATAAAGCAATGCATGTAAAATCCATTTCTTATGATTACCAGATCTGGGATGGGACAACTGGGTGATCCATCCTACCAGCCTGACCATCATTCAGTGTGCACTCTGCTACCCCGAAGAGAAGTCTGTGCAATGTCAATCATCCCACACCAATGTCGCGGAAACCGGCTCACAGGTATTCATTTAAATAATGAAAAAAGCTTCCTTATGTTGTACTGATTTACATTTCTGATTTACATTTACATACATTTACAGTGTTTTGCTTTCAAAATGCAAAATATATCCAAATGAGGTGACCTGAAAAATCTCCATAGGTGTGTTTTGGTGAATGAATATCAAACTGCTTTACCGTGCCTGACTCCTCCTGTCTTTATCTGTCTCCAGGTGACATGTTGTCAGTCCACCTCCCAGAAAATGGTGCCTGTCGTCTACGTGGATGAATTCAGCGCCGTCACCATTTCCTCCGTGCACCTGACCGACGACTGTGGCTGTGGACACGGCACCATCCAGCAGCCCGGCATAGAGTAAAGTTTGTTTTTTATTAGTGTGCGACATCTGTGTGGCACACACACAAAAAACATAACATGCATTATATACAGGCCTGTCATCTCTCACAAACACTTGATTTTGTAGATATAGAATATTTCTTAAACCATTACACTGTGTCTTCAACACTGAGCATGGGAACATTCTTGTTTCTCTTTTGGAACCAGAAATGATGCAAATGACAGCACAGATTTGTTGAGTCGACATAAAATAAATCATTATTAGTTTAGTGGTAAAACTGATGGGTTAGGCTTATTGATGTAAAATTGAAATCTGGATTTGTGTGTGTTTGTGTAACAGTTGCCAATAATTAATCAAAAAAAGATAAGAATAAAAAAGTGCATTTTTGTTGATAAATTAGTATAAGTATAATAAGTATTTCTCTCGCAGAAAGAGCTGGACATGAAATGAAATGCAGTGATGCGTGCTGCCAGTTTATCTTCACTTAAAACTGCTAACTGTTACTGAATGTTCCCTCCAAAAATGTGAGACTGTCGAGAGCCAAATCCTAGAACAGGCCAGTTGCCTCTTGTCTGAACTGTTTCCTCTTCGCAAAAAGTCAAATTTAATCCCAACAGGCAAACTGACATCAAATGAAATACATAATTGTTTAATTGTAATGGTAAATTAAGTTTATTTTTCAACCAACTTCAATCTACTCCCTGCAACTTAGTATCAATCTCTCCTGAGCATGAACAACATCTGTGCTGTGCTTTTCCACCAACCAATGCTCCATTTTAAGGTTTCGAGTAGTAGAAAAATTAAAAGGGACAATACTGCCCCCCAAAATGTAACTTTTATAGTGGACAAACTGTTTATTGATGATGACATAAAATATCAATAAAGAAACCAAGAAAAATTACAGGGCTTTCTCTTGAACATACTTTGTAATATCACATTTATTGCTTCACTTTGACCTGTAAAATGATTTGAATAAAGATCTAATTAGAAACATTAAAGCCTGGTAGAAAATATGAAAATAAAAAAATATAATCCAAATGAATTAGTGTCTAATTGTGATTTAAAACTCTAAAACAAAAACTAAAATGTTAGTTTCAGTATTTCAGTCTCTGTTTTATTATGAATCCAAAATATTTTGTTTGATTTGCATAATGTGTGCTTTTATATGCTCTCATATGTCTGTTTGACCATTTGTTTTTTGTTATATGCTCTCATGCACTGTGCACTTTTTCAAGTATTTTTCACACATGTGGACGACTACATATTAGACAGATATACACCTCAACTTAATCATTACATTTAGATCAGATACAAAAGATGATCTTGATATGACATCTTAGTCATTTGTATCGATTTACTGATTTCTTGTTCACAGTTATTTGAATAAAGATGATTGAAATCAACAAGTGTTTGGCTTTTGTCGTGGAAAAATCTCTTATGTTACCAAAGACGCAGAGAAATACTGAAATAAAGAGTTTTGCTTCGTGAGGTTTATTTCTGCGCAGAGGAGTGTGCAGGCAGTCTGTCAGTGAAGCTCAAGGAAAAAGTGTATGTGTGCAGGTGTTTTATCATACAGGAAAGAAGTACCTTTCGAGGACACAAATTAATTTATGCAAAACATCTTGCTGTTGTCTAGATTGTCAATAGCTCAAAGAATCAACGTGTTCCACTTATTTTTATATTCTCAGTCAAAAGGTAAAAGTATCAAAAAGTCATACATTGGAAAATTCCATCACACTTTCATTTGTTTTTCATGGCGAATATGATTCTTGAAAAAGCATTTATTTTTTTTAAAGCTGTTTCTTATGCCAGCCTTTCGGGGTGGTTTCCTTAAATGTTAAGTTTGGAGGGAGGAAAAAAAACAGAGGAAGAAGAAGTACTGGCATTCTGCCCCAAAAAACTAGGCGTTGGTAAGGGGCAGAGCAACATGTTGCGCACTTTTGAGAACTCTTCAACGTTTTCAGTTGCCGTGCATCCACACTCAGGGCTTTTATAACTCATTTCGTTGCTTGTGCCACCAACGTTTTGATCCTAAAGCAACAACTCTACAAAAGGAGAACAAGATCTGGGCCTACAGCTCAACACAGCCAGCAGTTTTATGTTTTATTAGCACTGGACAGAATGTCAAGATATTTCAGTGTGTGGGTGTCTTTTGGCATACTGTCCCCCCTCCTGTTGGCTGTAGGGGCAATTGTTTGTTCAGAGAAGGAGACATTGCTGAAACCGATCCCCAGCACGGTGATACAACTAACGGACTGTTTGATGGAGTGCACTGGGATGACGTACATCAAAAAACTGCAACTTCGAGACACTCATAATATTCGGCTTAAAGATTCCACAGAAGGTAAGGAGCCCAGGATGCTTCAAAATCACGTGCGTGTCCTAAAAATAATACTTGAATAAGGCTGGCAGTATCTCAGTACATAGGGGCTTGGCTTGGGTACTGCAGGGTGGTTGTTTCAAGTCTTGTACGGATCACCTCCTGGGGTACTGCCAATATGCCCTTGAGCAAGGCACTGAAACCCTAACTGCTCCAAGGGCATTGAGGCTACCCATTTTCATGTCTATAAACCCTTTGGTTTTGTGGTTATATGTGTAACTTGAGTGAAAAAAGAACATCCCCATCGAGGGATCACTAAAGTTAATCTAATAATGAAACATTGTCAGTAGAAGTGGTTCAGATCTGCCTTTCTCTTCCTAGGAGATCTCGGGGAATATTGCTGGTCTACGAAGCTCAAGTGCACCATTGGAGAGAGCTTTAAGCGTGCCTACGTGGTGTTGCCTGTGGATATATCTCCAGTTGGACATCAGATGCTGGAAGTCAGAACCACTATCCCCTCTGCCACCACACTGCATGCACATAACAGCCCCACCACAATCGCAGAGAGCTGTGGCCTCCGTTATGACGTCACACAGCACTTCAGCACAGAGACGGCGGGGACTTCGTTCTGCGTACAGGTTGTTGCTCAAGAAGACGTCCTGGGGGACAATGTTCTGAAATGTCCTCCATATCTGGTCACTTTCTGGCAGAGAAGTCCAAATCAGTCGAACCAAGAAGGTGGCGGATAAAATCTCAATAATGGTAGAAGTACTCATAGGTAAAAGTACTAATACCATATTGTAAAAATACTCCATTACAAATAGAAGCCCTGCAGTATTAAGTAAGTAATTAAGTATTAAAAGTTCTCAGTGCAGACAAATGCCCCCTGTGTCTGATATACTATGATATATTACATCATTAGAGCATAATTGCTTCTGCTTTAAGGTAAAAAACAGGATTTTACTGCTGTAGTTTGTTGGGGTGGAGCTTCTTTTTAAACTATTTTGTATAAATATGCAGCTAATGTTTATTTTCATTATGGATTAATCTACTGATAATCTTCTTAACTGATCCATTGATTGATTGTTTAGTTGATAAATTCCCAGAACATAGTGAGAACTTCTGTCACAGTTACGCAGGGCCCAAAGTGACACCTTTACAATGTTTGTTTTATCCAATCAATAGTTTAAAACTATAACAAAATTATGTTATGGCTGAATTGTAGTAGAGTAGAAGTATTAGGTACAGTTCTTGTGTATTTAAGGATCACTGACCATCAGAGTATTGGTTTGCAGGTTGATTTAACATGATGTGTTTGGGCTGTTGCCATGCTTAAAAGCTAATCTAAATGTCTTGCTTGTATTACAATCATAATGTAAGAATGTAAATATGAGATGTTAATGGTTGTAATTGTGTGTGGCAGTGTTAAAACATTTATTGTCCTTTTTCAGCCACGTATCACTATTGAGAAACATCAAAATACATTATTGTAGCTTCAAGTAGAACTTTATTGCAAACCCTGTCTCTACTACAACTTATCTTTAAAACAGAATAAGTATACACTCACACATTATATAACAGATTCAATGCACTGTGAAAATATTTGTTGGGTTAAGGTTAGTAATTGTGCAGGAATTTTTGGAAATATACTACTATATTTGGAAAACTACTAGTACTATAGTATGTGTGCAGTGTGCATCCTATATGTGTTTGACTGGTTACTGTACACATGTAGTATGTCAGTATGTGCTGCTCTGATCTGATCATATATAATATAAACGGGTTTCTATTATTAACCACTGCCCTTGTTGTGTGACCATTATCATCCATCCATTGCCTCTTCTGTTGTATTCTGTTCTGCTCACAATAAATGATATAGTGCCACCTACTGGTAAACTAATACACATGTCAGACCTCTCATCCAGCCTTTAAATGGATGTTAGAGGGCAGTATTGTATGTTTGTGTGTTGAAATTCCTCACTGTAGTGTGCCATACAAAAGGTGAAACGAAAACTTGTATTTTTCAATAACAGAGACACTGTGCACAACTATGACATGACAGGATGCATAATGCCCTAGTGAAATATGAAAGGACAACTCCAGGGAAAGAAGAAATAAGCTATTGTATGTTGAATAAGCTTAGTGATAGAAATAGAGAAAGAAGTATTATTAAAGTTTTGCAATAAGATGCTGAAAGTGCCCACTCCTCCATAGAAACAATCCATGAATGTTCCTGTCTGTAAACCAGATAAAGATCCAAATTTGGCAGCATGGACTGAACTGAAACTAGCTCTAGTTTATTATTTAGAAATCAAATGACAATTAAAATGTTATCAAAGTGGTTTTAAGAAAGGAAGAAGCACCACAGATCCTGCTCCGTGTTTAGGACACAAAATTAGGAAAGCTCGTGTTAACAAGGAGAGTGTAGTGGTCTTATTGTGCAATGTCAAAAATCAACAACAGATGACGTGATGTTAAAGTGTGAAAGAGGGTTTCATAGTTAAGATGCATGAATAACAGGAAACATGTAGATTGATTAAAGTTTTTTTAAATGATAGGATGATCTCCAATGAATCACCAAGATCTTAGTTGGAAATATTTAGTAAAAATGGAACCCCTGAAGGAAGTATAAGATCTTGTTTTTAATTATAATACATCATATATTTAGCGATGTGGATAGTTCTATTGGGCTGTCATTACACACAACGAGAGTCAGAGTAAAACCAAATTTAAACCATGCTGAGAGAAGTAAAAGGGACAGACAGAGTTTTAGTTGAACAATAGAGAATAAGGTCAATAAGACAGGAATAGCTTATGAAAATATTAAGCCCCATTGTCCCATTCTGTGCTGTTCCACGATGGAGTCTCAAAGAAGTAAGGGCCGATTTAAACATGTCAGAGAAGGAAAAAGAAGAAAAATGTACTGATGGATTAAAACTAATTCTATTCTATTACTAATTCAACTAATTCTCAGGAAGAATACGATTTTAGTTTTAGTAAAAGTGTAGAAAAAAGTGCGTGAACCACAAAGCTACATGTTATTATCATATGTGTATAAGGAACATTTCTTAAACATTGTGGTTATGGTCAATAGCAGTATACATCGCAATAGAAACTGTAGCTACTCACTCCAAGCTGGATAGAAGAAGTCAGAAGTCAGTTCAGATTCCTAGAAAACACAGAAACTTTTCTGATCCACACTCCTATCCAGAAGGTGGTGGTAATGCAACTAAAAGCTTTTTGCCGACTGTCATTAAACAGCAAAGGAAGAAGAACCTTCCCTTCAACAATGGATACATTCTACCCTGATTCATATAGTCTGTGATTCTTCTAACGATAAGCCAGCATGTACTGCATTTCTTTGAGAGTTTTCTGTAAGTACGCCTAGACAAACTAGACAAACTCAGAAATTTTGCATAGTTTTGTTTCTGGTTAAGGAGTTCAGGCTATTGATTTGTCATTTGTTTACATTTTGTTTTGTTTTTTGTTGCTAGGGAAGTTCAGGGTTCAACAATGAACTCTCCATTGTTGTGTTGGGCATTGGTCCACGCCAATGAGGTCCACACCAAGGTTTTGATAAACTGCAACTCTGAACATTGATTTATACTGTGCAGCTGGCCTTTCTTGTCACAGCATGTTATATAGGTATCCCCTATAGGCTGGGATCATAACATTATACAGTTCGTCTTCAAGTTACCAACACACATGATTTTGAGGTATAAGTTTATGAAGTTATGTATATGTTAATATGCAACTGTGGTATCGCAAGTGACAGCCTTGTTCATTGTCCATTAATTGTCTCTAGTGTAGTTTGTATGGATTCAGTCTCGCAAAAATATTAACTTTGTCTGCTTGGAGTTTATTTTCATCGATAAATATGGTGCAATTTTAGACTCAAAGACAAAATCCAATTTAAGTTGTGATTCAGTAAACATTCTAGTTTCTTCTACCACAACAACCAGAGGGTGACATAAAGACTTTGATATCCCAACTTCAGATTTTCCTTTCAATCTCGTAAATATGTCTGGGATATCCAAATCAGAGCCAGCATCCTGTAGTATATTCGTATTATTATTATACTGAGTTGTGCACTGACTCTTATCATCACCTCATTGTTTGCCATTGTTTTCAAAGAGGAAAGGGAGAAGTACAGGTAGATAGTGCAGTTATAACAAAACTATTTTTGCCATCGTCCCAACTGGCTAAAGCCAAGGCTGCTGCAGGAGTGTACTGAGCTGAATGACAATCAGCTCAGATGACAAATTTAGTGAGCTGGTGGTGACTGAAGTGACGGTGGTAGGAGCTCTTTTAGGGGAAACTACAGTCAGTCTAAAACTTGGAGGCCTTCAGTGCTGACACACTGTGCACTTTTTTTGCAGTCCCATGTTTGTTCCCGATTGTTACAATCTGAACAAAAGGAATGTTAGCATAAGGCTTACGTGTATCACTTATGATAAACCTGGACAGATTGAGTATCATTTTCTTTAAAAAAAGAACCTATAATAACAAATGATAAGAGGTGGAGTTGCCTAAAACGCATGATACCCAAATGCTGCTGATTTAATATCACACTATGTGCTAGTCCATCTGAGATTCTGCACAATTAACTTTTGCAGGAAGTATTCATTCTGTATTTACAAGGCCTTATTTTAAGCAAACATACATAATTTAATAGGAGCTGAAAGCCTGAGTGTAAGTTGAGGAGTGAAGTTGAGCACATTTGGCACCAATACTTTAGGTTTGGCTATATTTCACTTACACAGTCTCCTCAATCATCGACATAGCATAGTTATTTTAGTTGGTTTCATGCACAGTGAAATCACTTATGTTAAAGACAAAGACAAAACAAACTATTTTGCATTTGTTGACACTGTCAGAAAGATAAAAATTCAACTTTATTATCTTTATTATTGACGTCATAGTGGGTGGTGTTGCTGGAGTGCATTGTGTTGAAAGGTGTTTCTAATATTATGGCCCTCTTATGTGGGTGAATGGGGTGGCCAAAATATTAGAAACACCTCTCAATATAATGCTGTCCAGTTCAACACCACAGCAAACTACAACCTTAGTAGTAAACATAGTTAAATCAACATGTCTCTAGGGAAGTTCAGGGTTCAACAATGAACTCTCCATTGTTGTGTTGGGCATTGGTCCACGCCAATGAGGTTCACACCAAGGTTTTGATAAACTGCAACATTGATTTATACTGTGCAGCTGGCCTTTCTTGTCATAGCATGTTATATCTATAGGTATCAATCAAAACTGGGCTAGCAATCAACAGTATCAATCAAAACTGGGCTTTATTGTTATCTAAACATTAGATTGTACAAGTGCACCTAATGAAGTTTTATATATATATATATATATATATATATATACTTACTAAAAGAGTGTGGA
The DNA here is from genome assembly GCA_946959425.1 of Argyrosomus regius. Lineage (NCBI taxonomy): Eukaryota > Metazoa > Chordata > Actinopteri > Sciaenidae > Argyrosomus > Argyrosomus regius. The sequence continues at coordinate 19,993,235 of OX336898.1, read as the reverse complement.
GTTATACAGTCCATATATTTTACTTTATATGGCCTTTGTCTATAATAATAATAATAATAATAATAATTGTTATTATTATTATTATTATCGAATTTTATATCAAAGTAACAGAACAGGTAAGTGAGGATCCGTTTCAGATATCTATATCAGATATATATTTAGATTATTATTATGATTATTAGAGATTTTGGCAGGACACTTCATCATACAACCGCCGTGCTTTTATCTTGATAGTGACAGTGTGCTGGTACTTCCGCCAGTCTCGTGCAGCAGCAGCAGTTGTCTTCGCGAGAGCCGCCGAGCCTCACTCCCCTCATGCCTGCTCGAGCGCTTTCTACCTCCGTCACTGTCGCACGGGGCTCCGGCCCGGTGTCCGAAACCGGCCACAGCTGCTGAGAAACGTTTGAGAAATGTGTCACCCGTGTGAGGAGGTGGCGAGAGACACCAGCTTTAATAAAACAGGTGGGTCTTCATTTTTTTTAAGGTGTGTAACTAGCTAGCTTTGTGGTTTCAGGACTGATTTCACTGCCGCAGTTTGCTAACTGGGCATCGGTATGAGACATCGTTTCCCGTCGTCAATCGGCTGTACTGTTGGAGGAGAAGTCCACTTAATGAAAAGGTCGCTGTCTGGGTTAGATTACATTTATATTAGACCGAATTACTCCAAATCCCACATTAATAGCTAATGAAACATCCTCGGTCATATCAGTAACGTTTTGTCCGGCTGAAGGCCAGCAAGGTAAGGTATTATGGCACAAACAATATTGGCGACAAGACATAGTAAACAATGGGTTTTAATTCTGGGTATAAATTGTGATCTATGCCTCAAAATGTAAGGCCTTAATAGACATAAAATACTGTTGTTTTATATGTAGTATTTCCATTATAAAGCACGGTGTTTTTGTGGTGTATTAGAGAATTAATATTCCCTCATGGTGAATCATTATGCAAATAGTTTCACGCACACTGTAGGATATAGGACACAGTGTGACTGTATCGTGTATATAAGGGCTTGTATGGCTGGTGTGATATTTGTATTATGTGCCTTTGTAAGCTTGTTGTAGTCCTTTCTGATGAGAGGCAAATCTGCCCATGTAATATTGGCTTAATAACCAGACACATTAGTTAAATTATATCATCATCATAAGCTGTTACAAAGTGGTTTTGGATGACCTGTGTCTCTCAGATGTGTATTGTGAGCATGTGTGTGTGTGTGAGTGTGACATCACCGGTGACGCTATGAAAGGGAAAGTAGCTTTTTGTGAGCCACATCCAGTTAGACCTGGTTAAAACTGAAAACACCGCCCTCCCTGCTCCTCCATGTCTTCATGTCTCAAGTCCAGCATTGCCGGTGTTGGGCAGATGGGGGTTGAGAACAGACAGAAGCCGTGATAAATCACAGCAACAACAAGAAGAAAGTCTCATCTTTTGGAAAAAAATTTGTGGTCCTTGTAAACCTAAGCCCAGCAACAGGCAGGTGAATAAAAATCAGAGCATCATCACGCAATTACATTTATTTTTGGAATGGTTATTTATGTGGACAAGACCAAATCTGATAGTCAGGAGATTTTAGTCCTCGTTAGGGATGTACTGATTCAATTTAGTGCCACTTACCTTATTAAGCGGATCAGGTAACATAATCTAACCACATTGCATCTAACTTCTTCGTCAGTGTTGCCATATAATTAATTTGCCAGTGTCCCGCAGACATGTTTTTAGCACCACAACAATCTCTGGCATCATGTTATTTCAACGCAGCATGGTGTTAGAACAGTAATTGGTATTTGCAGATACCCTGAGTTAAGGTATCAGTAACAGATATCTGGGTGTGACTGCATGATCTGTAAGCAAGGCACCAAGATTTTGGCATTGGGAGTGTGCTGGTTTGTAGTGGTTTGTAGAGCAAAAGAGGCGCAACACATTAGCCAAAATCCAATCCTGCTAGTGTTTGTGAGCTTTTTAAAATGCATCTACATTTCTGAGCAGATAACTGTTCTTAGAGACTCGTCATTCTCATATCTGAAGTTGCTAATCCGACAGCGGAGGAAGTTTTGGCTCGGATATCTGTTAATCATTTTTTACAGGCATCTGCTGGGTACATCGGCAGCTCCAAAACATTGGCCCATTGACTGAGAGGCTTAATCATCATCAGTCGATAGTCGATGCTTTCTGAGATTGAGGTGTCAGAATCATATTAGGAGAGAAAAAGTGCCTTTTTCATAAAGTTTGCTAGAGTTGTGCAACTAACAATTACTTCATGGTTGATTAATCTGATTATCAGTTGTAAAAAAGCCAATTATAGCTTTGTAAAGCCAAATGTGACTTCTTCAAATGTCTTATTTTGTCCAGCTAACAGGTAAAACCCAAAAATATTCAATGTATGATGTCAGCAAATCCTCACATGGGAGACATTTCTTGCATTTTTGCTTAAAAAATGACGATTAATCAAAATAGTTGCTTATTTAAGCTTGTGTTACTCGATTAAATGACTAATTTTGTCAGCTTTATTGAGCACCCATCACCAATAGACTGTTGATATGAGATGGTGTGAGACTTGGTTGAATTTTTCCCTTACATCTAGTCCAGTATGGGTTAAGCAACAATCACAACATTAAGGTCTGAATATAACTAAAAACTGGTGAAAGTATCTCCAAATTTGCCCTTATCCCTTATTAATTACCCAGCCATGATGTATGATAGTGGGCATTATCAGGACAGAGAATTAGTCAATAAATATGTGATGCTTATGTTGCCTTTGGTTGCATTCTAGCCCTTAGATGGAAACTGAAGATGTTGAGATGAAGTTCAGGGAGAATATTGAGCAATATACCAAACACAAAAAGCACATCAATCTAATGGTAATAAAAGTTCGAGCCAACTATTAGCGATGGCAATCTTGGCATTCATCTATATTTCCATCCTTCTATTTCCCAAACCACTTATCTTCTTCAGGGTTGAAGCCTATCTCAGCATGGATTGGGCGAGAGATCTTGGACAGGTTGTCAGTCTTACACAAGGCTAACACACACACACACACACACAAGACAAGACAAAGGGTTTGGTTATGCCCAAGAAGAAGAAGAAGAAGTTTGTACCACGTGTTGTCCTCGTCTGAAATCAAAAGTATCTTGTCGTTCCAAAAAGCCACACTTGAAGGCGAAGTGGACCGCCAACCATGAGAGGAGAGAGACGTGATATCATTCAAATATGGGGATAACGGCACGCCATCGCGCCTGGAAGCCGTAGTGTTGAACTCGTTCACACTAGTGGCTCGGAGGTAGAGCGGGTCGTCCACTAATCAGAAGATCGGCGGTTCGATCCCCGGTTCGATCCCCCCCGTCTGCATGTCGGAGTGTCCTTGGGCAAAGATACTGAACCCCAAATTGCTCCCGAAGGCTGTGCCATCGGTGTGTGAATGTGTATGAATGGTTAGCTCCTAAAACTGATGAGCAGTTGGCACCTTGCATGGCAGCCAATGCCATCAGTGTATGAATGTGTGTGAATGGGTGAATGAGATATGTCCTGTAAAGCGCTTTGAGTGGTCGGAAGACTAGAAAGGCGCTATATAAGTACAGTCCATTTACCATTTACCATTTACATGAATGGTGACAAAATAGCTGTCAAGAATGAAAAAAGAGGCTAAGTTCAACCCTTGACTCTTGACTTCTTCACCATTGCACAGCTGGAACATCTGGATGTGAATGTTTCGGAAAGTTACAAAAAATGGTCGGACACAGCCTCAGCAATTCCGCAAAACCTGAGAGTAGTCGTTTTTCTGAAGGTATAGGTCTATCGAACAACCAGTCCTGATGAAGCATACCACCACGCTAACGGCTTTGTGAGGCTGTACTGACGCACAGTGGTGCCTTGAGCTAAATGCTAATGTCAACATGCAAACATGACATGCTCAAAATGACAATACTTACCTACTGAGTCAACTTAGTTTAACTTGTTGGCATGTTAATATGCTAATTAGCACTAAGCATGTTTAACAAGTACAACTGATCATTAGTTTCCAACCTCAGGTTTACTTTACGTTCTTTTCAGTAGATACAGTATGAATTGCAAAGACACACGTCAGTCGGCATTTTTCTTTTCTCTAGTGTCCTGTTTGACTGTAGCTTCAGTCGAGAGACACCGGCGTCCTTGAGCGAAATTATACTTGGCTCTGTAATATATTGGCTCTCACAGCGGCCAGGTTCACCTGCACCTCTCTCAGCCCGTGTGTCAGAGCCCCATCGCCAAAGACTGCCTACACAAAAGCAGCTCTGTTCAGAGAACAACTTTAGGAGAAACGTACCATGTTAAGGCTACAAACAAAAAGCCAAGAGAAGAGTTCCTTTACAGTCTAATCCAGGATAAGGATATCATATTCCTGTTTACAGAAATATGGGGAGAGTGATCAGATCGCTCTAGTTCCTCAAAAGAGAAGTCCTTGGTTGAAATTGTGGAGGCGTGGTTTGGCAGTGTGATGCAAAGACAAGATAAGACGGCTTGCAGACTGTTGTTTATTTTCTTGTGCCAAGATGATGTGAAACAAGTCTTGGATGTTCTTTTAAACTTAACGTATCAGTAACTCAGTGATTACCTCACTCTGTGAGTTTACTGGATCTGGAGTTCGATGCTCGAGTGAAGCTCCTGAAATGCTTGAATCTGTCTTTTATTTTAAGACATGCAACATGAATCTTTGTTCCTACAGTTTATTCGATGTTATCAGTGTAGTCAGTTGCCGTGACAGGCCTTTTATCTATAGTTTGAGTGTGTGTTTGAAGTGTCTCTGCCATCTATGTTTGGCAACAGGAAATGGCAAAAGCGAGCCAGTTTTCTTATGTGTTGCTAAACTATGATTTTCATGTATGACACTATGAGCCAAAACATATTTAATGTACTGTTCTGGAAATTACATTGTTGTTTTTAATACAGAGAGGGAAGGTGTCTCCGTCAGTGTGTGTGCTGTAATTTCTCAGTTAAAGTAAAGCAACAACCTAACAGAGGAGGCCCACAGTCACTGTACTGCCATTCTGGTTTGAACTGGATAAAACAAGGCTTTTTTTGTGACCGCTTGACCAGCTATCCTCTTTCATCCTTTTTTTCTGTAAGTAAAGGGTAAGTAGAGCAGACAGGGAGAGGTTTTTTGTCCCCAAATTTGTATTAAAGTGGGAAGCAGAAGTGATAAGATCATGACATTTGCATATTCTCTTAGATATATTGCAAGATGGGGTTTGTCGACATCAAACTTTTATTCCATGTAACAGCTTAGTCTATAATTAAGTATTGAAACTACTGAATAGGAAAGAAAATCTGCTTAGATTGCTGCATTTATTGCACTACTCACATTTACTGTCTGAGGAAGTAGCCTAGTTGTGGTTTCACAGATGCACTCAAGCATAAACGGACGCCTGGGACAGTCTTTTGGTTTTGGGGTTTGTTAGTTACGTGGTCAGCTGCCTGAGCTCACTAGTTGGAACTTACTTCCTCTTTTTTTCTGTCAAAGTTCAAGCTGTTGTTTTTGACTTGATCTCAGTATCCTCACTCAGTTTGATCTGTGTCCTTTAAGCAGTGAAAATAACACATTTCCTGTTTGTATTTGCACATCAGAACAGATGGAGAAACAGTGACTTGACTGAACATGCATGCTGTGTCAGGATCTGTGGTCCTTTTTTGCTTCTGGCTTGCTCTGCAGTCTCTGAACCGCAACGTGCTGTCGCGCATGCAGGATGCTTCGGATATCCCTGATGCACAGCAAATATAAAGCAAATATAATAGCTGTGACTCTTTGTGTGCTATCAGTCTGGTAACCTCTACACTTGGCCTTAAACATGCTGACTGGGCTGTATGTATAACTGAATTGGAGTTTAGACCTGAATTTTATATAAGATTTATTGGGTCACATGAACAAGAGCGTAAAAAGATTGGCGTGTGTGTGTGTGAGAGTGTAATAGAGTATTTTGACATTTGAACTTGTTCAGTTTCCCTTAGGAATTGTAGTCTTACATCATTGCTCTATACATGAAGTGGTTGGTGATATACTAGTGTGTCGGGTGTTGAGTTGCCCATCATCAGAGAAGTAATCATAAACTTTTGATAATTGATGAGTCACTTTTATTTAACCTAAAACATTTCCTGTGTCAGCTCCTCAAATGCGATGATTTGCTGTTTTCTCTGTTTTATGTAGGTTCCTGTAAATTTAATATTATTTAATATACCAGACCGTATTAAATATTTAATATGGTCTGGCAAAACAAATCATTTGAAGATGTCTTCTTTGGCTCCAGGAAATCTTTGTGGGCGTTTTATAGACAACAATCAATTTAATTGAGAAAATGAGATGAATTGATAAAGAATCAGTTGTTGCATCTTAAGCCATTTGATTAAAATACTCGCAAGACCTCATTCAGACACAGTCCAGTGTCCATTTCCATTTGAATGAGGGTAGTGCATCTTGGGTGTGGCGGTGTGGGCCACCGAAAAAACCCCCAGAGAAGTTCAGTCGGATCCAACCTTTGGAAAAGTACAGCCCGATGTCACACTGCAACCACCAATCAAATGATCAGACCAATAAAACTCCTCCACAGTCAGCCTGAAATGTGACTGAAACTGAGATATCCAGGTGGTTGTTGGTTCCAGGTGGTTCCAGCAGCCCCCCAGACCACAGAACCTGATTGTGTCTGAATGTGGCCTTAACCTTTATGTGGCCTTAACCTCTAAAGATATGTAGTTTATTATCACAGAGGAGTAAAACACTAGAACAGAATCAGAGAATTTTGGGCATCTATGGTTTCCAAAATCCAGTCCATTATGTTTTGAACTTGTCACTAACTAACTCTGTTTTCTCTCTTTTTTTAGATAAACCATCATGATTCCCATTACTGAGCTCCGGTACTTTGCTGACACCCAGCCAGCGTACCGTATCCTGAAGCCATGGTGGGACGTTTTCACCGACTACATCTCAATCGTCATGCTGATGATTGCGGTGTTCGGTGGTACGCTGCAGGTCACGCAGGACAAGATGATCTGCCTGCCTTGCAAGTGGGTGGTCAACAAGTCGTGCGAGACCATGCCCGTGCCAAATGTGAGCACCGCCTATGCACCGGAACCCAAAGGCATTCAGTATGACCTCGACCGTCATCAGTATAACTATGTCGATGCCGTCTGCTATGAGAACAAGCTGCACTGGTTTGCCAAATATTTCCCCTATTTGGTGCTACTCCACACTCTTATCTTTCTGGCCTGCAGCAACTTCTGGTTCAAGTTCCCCCGCACAAGCTCTAAACTGGAGCACTTTGTTTCCATCCTCCTCAAGTGCTTTGACTCACCGTGGACAACAAGGGCCTTGTCTGAGACTGTGGTGGAGGAGAGCGACTCCAAGCCTCTGGGAAAAATGAACGGTTCGATGGACAAGAAGGCCTCGTGTGTGAGCGAAGATGTGGAGGCTAGCGTGCCCATGCTCCAACGAACAAAGTCCAGGATCGAACAAGGAATCGTAGATCGCTCTGAAACTGGGGTTTTAGATAAGAAGGAAGGGGAGCAGGCCAAAGCTCTTTTTGAGAAGGTGAAGAAGTTCAGGATCCACGTAGAGGAAGGCGATATAGTGTATCGTCTTTACATACGTCAGACCATCATCAAAGTAATCAAGTTTATACTGATAATTAGCTACACAGTCAATTATGTACGCTACATCAGGTTCAGTGTAGTTTGCACGGTGAACATTCAGAAACTAACAGGGTACAGCACGTTCTATTGCGCTCACCCATTGGCAACTCTTTTCAAGATTCTGGCCTGTTTCTACATCAGTTTGGTGGTGGTTTATGGGCTGATCTGCATGTACACTCTCTGTTGGATGGTCAGTCGCTCCCTCAAACGATACTCCTTCGAATCAATCCGCGAGGAAAGCAGCTACAGCGACATCCCCGACTTGAAGAACGACTTTGCCTTCATGCTACACATGATAGATCAGTACGATCCTCTCTACTCCAAGCGCTTTGCTGTCTTTCTGTCAGAAGTGAGCGAGAACAAGCTGAGGCAGCTGAACCTGAACAACGAGTGGACGTTGGAGAAGCTGAGGCAGCGCATCACCAAGAACTCACAGGAGAAGCTGGAGCTGCATCTGTTCATGCTCAGTGGGATCCCAGACACAGTATTTGATCTGATTGAGCTGGAGGTGCTCAAGCTGGAGCTTATCCCCGACGTAACTATCCCACCGATCATCGCCCAGCTTTCCAACCTGAGGGAGATGTGGCTCTATCACACACCAGCTAAAATCGAGGCTCCAGCTCTTGCTTTCCTGAGAGAGAACCTGAAGTCTCTTCACATCAAGTTCACAGACATCAAGGAGATCCCACTGTGGATCTACAGCCTGAAGAACCTCAGTGAGCTGCATCTAACCGGGAACCTGAGTGCTGAGAACAATCGGTACATCGTCATCGACGGTCTTCGGGAGCTCAAAAGGCTCAAAGTGTTACGTCTGAAAAGCAACCTGACCAAGCTGCCGCAGGTGGTGACGGATGTGGGCGTGCACCTCCAGAAGCTCTCCATCAATAACGAGGGCACCAAGCTGATGGTGCTCAACAGCCTGAAGAAAATGGTCAACCTGACAGAGCTTGAGCTCGTTCGCTGCGATCTCGAACGCATCCCACACTCCATCTTTAGTTTGCACAACCTGCAGGAGATCGACCTGAAGGACAACAACCTGAAGACGATAGAGGAGATCATCAGCTTTCAGCACCTGCACCGGCTCGTGTGCCTGAAGCTGTGGTACAACCAGATCGCTTACATCCCCATTCAGATCGGAACACTCACCAACCTGGAGAGGCTGTACCTGAACAGGAACAAGATCGAGAAAATCCCCAGCCAGCTCTTCTTCTGTCGCAAGCTGCGCTTCTTAGACCTGAGCCACAACAATCTGACCAGCATCCACGCTGATGTAGGCTTCCTCCAAAACCTGCAGTATTTCGCCGTGACAGCAAACAGGGTGAGAGGCAAAAATTCCATCAGATTCGTCCAGTCCGTGTTTTCATTTTAGCGAAAGCCGATTTCCTGTGTTCTAAGTAAGCACATCAGTCCCCACCCCTCTGTCTTACTTTATCGTGTGATTAAGATAAGCACAAAGGCCAGATAAGGTATTTACAAAGGTCACAGCTTATAAATGCTAAGATGGTCATAGAGAGGTTGGGAATTATGGTTTTAAAGATAACCACAGTTTCGTTCCACATTGTGAACAGACACTTAGTTTTAGGTGTTTTTAGAAGTTCAGATTTAAGGTTGAAACAATGTAATATAATCTTGTTCTGATGTCAGTTTATACTAACTGATGTCACACGTTTACATGAAGTTTTCCTGTCTGGAATGAAGCACAGGTTTTTACCGCCAAGTCCATTTTCTTTTCTTCTACGAGGCCAGTAAGCCGAGACAATGAGGGACTTCAAAGTTTAGTCACATTTATGGTATAATTACACCGTTTCTCTGAAACCGCATTATGATTCTTAGAGCGTGATACACTGCCCTTTTCACATCGTAATCCAGCCTCTCCCCCTTTTTAGAGGAGAAAAAAAAAAAATGTTCCCATCTCCTGTGGACATCCTGTAAAGTAAACTATTATTTTTTTTTAAATCCTCACAAGGCTTTATTTAGGATGATGTTTATTCACGTTGCAAAGATAATCACCTTACTTTGAGGACTGTGCCACATCCTGCCATTACAGTCACAGCTGGGTTAGTCCGTTTAGTTTTGGGGATCATTTCAGTCTTAACAAAATGCTGTTTACTCGATTTGTGATGCAGGAATTTAATTGTGTTCACTATGTGACGGTTCAAGCGTACGGGATCATGTGTTTTCAGTAAAGGCTACTATTACTGCCGTTTTTACTGTTCGCTCATACGCTGAAATGGGTTCCAGCAGGTTTGTGAGCAGCCAAAAATAGCTCCATTAAATGAGACCCTTCTGGTGTCTCTTGTATTTAAAGCCTCTCTCACCTAAATCCTCTTTACACCTTTAGCACATTATCAATTCAAATGACTTGTGTAATCATGTCCATGGAGCTGTTTTTAATATGTGGATGTGATTTCTGTGGACATGAGTGAACAGTGGTTTAGTTTGTAGACAAACGGGAAGAATTACAAATAGGATGAGGAGTTAGAAGAGGGTACCGGAGTACATGACACCTTTTGAAGTCATTTTTCTCTTCCTCCAGTATCCTAAATTTGTAATGAGACTTTAAAAGTAAAGTCTTGAGTGACTTTGATCTTATTTTGATTAGTTTCCTGTGCTGAAGTCTTAGTTGTGTTATATAGTTTTAATTGGGTAACATCTGAAGGAACTAGAGCTGAACCTGTCACTGCCGTGGAACAGCTGCCTCATTTTCTTAATGCCCTTTGCTCACGTCTCAGGTCCCAGCCACGTCCCAGCCAAGGCGTATTGATTAAAAATTGAACAACTCAGCCTTTCTGATCACTATTAACTTACACCCCTCATTATTGTGTCTCTTATCCTCTCCACTCCAGATCGAGACTTTGCCCCCGGAGCTGTTCAAGTGCAAGAAGCTGCGCACTCTGAATCTGGGAAACAACTGCCTGCAGACGCTGCCGTCACGCTTCGGAGAACTCACCGGGTTGACGCAGCTGGAGCTGAGAGGGAACCGTCTCGAGTGTCTCCCCGTGGAGCTCGGCGAGTGCCGCCTGCTGAAGAGGAGCGGCCTGGTGGTGGAGGAGGACCTGTTCAACACGCTGCCGTCGGAAGTCAAAGAGCAGCTCTGGAGGGCCGATAAGGAGCAGGCTTGACCTCAGCGGAGAGCTGCGGAGCAGAGAAGTTTGATTGGAGAAATAAACAATGATTTTGTTTATGCAGGCAGGCAGGCAAACTTTGAGAAGTTTAAAGCAATGTTGGCCATCAGAAAAGCAATGTCTTGTTTGGTTGGTGCTTGAGGCTTTCCTGGCAGAACTGTAAAAGCACGGATGCGGTGCAAATCTCAATCTCCGAGGATGTCTTTATTTTGGAAATCACTAGTTTCACGGTCGCCAAGGAAAATTCTCATAACCAAACTCAGCGATGATAGATGGTGCAGTAATGTGGCTTCTCTGTAATATCATCCTGAATATAAAAGCTGCAAGGATGCAAGCGGGTGATGTTGAATATGCATGCCACCAGTAGGACCTTGCTAAAGCAAACCTGTTTATTAGAGAGCCAAAAAAATAAATAAATAAAACAAAAAACAGGAAAAACTTTGCACGATTCAGCCTTGCCAGTGAGCTAAAGTGCTCTCTACCACTTCTTTGCTGATCATGTGATAAATGCACAAATGAAACATGCTCAAAGCAGTGTTTGCCTGACCTTCCTCTGGCCTTGAGACTCAAAACTTTTACTTTTCAATTTTTTACAGTTACGGTTGCGGTGCAGTGTGACTCAGAATACTGTCAGATGTCAGTAAAATAATTACGGCGCATTCGACAGCCAATTTGTTGAGGCATGAAGGTTCGGTCCTGTTTTCTCCAGGCTCTCTGTACGCCCTGACATGCTCGGCGGAGGAATCTTTTTAAGTGAACAAAAAAAAAAAAAAAAAGACTGTGATGAAGATCAGCAGATCATCTCACAGCTTAGGCCTTAACTCAGAGGACTGTTGAAGTGGCATCAGAGAAAAAGCTGTCAAATATTCAGCAGCAACAAATGGGAACAAACTCACACAGTACAATGTCTAAATACCCTGTAGTTGTTAATTTATAACGTCGGCCCGCGTGGTGGCAGATTTCTCGGCTGTACGGGAGCTGTGGTGGAGAAATGCACCGTTCTTCTTGGACTTCTTTATTTTGCCTCACTCCACATCATGTCTTATTTACGTATATGTTTTTACCTTAGTCTGCATGACTGAACGTCACACGCATTACCGGTGTGTTTGATTATGTGAGATTGATTGTGATTGGACCTGCTGAAACAAGGTCAAGAATTCATTTGGTACTTTCAAATGCTACCACACGTTTGGGCCTGTGAAACAGGATGTATTGTGATTGGTGCAACGTTCAAGTAATGTGTAATCAAAATCCACCGATTGACTGAATGCCACGCATCCTGCACAGCCATTGATTTGTTGTTTTTGTTTAATAATTTATGTTGAGCTTATTATAGAACATATATCTGTAATCAAAGATCTTAAGTGACCTTTGTTCAATCGAAAGCTAAAAGTTGCTTCACTGACTGGATTGTAAGGGATCCCCCTCGCGTTTGCCGCCCCTGTGTTGAAGCTTCCGGGTCAGAAACGTTCAGAAAACTCCTCGTCAGAGTTGATTTATTGTCTTAATTAAATTAAAACATATGCAAGCTTGCTAATCACACCATTAGATGACCAATAAGACAAGCAGGAATCAAGATACTTAACTTTCACCACCAAAACTTTTGTGCAATTATTTAAGTGATGCATGATGATGCAATTGATTGATTAAATGATCAGCTCACTTTTTATTAAAACATTTGTTCACATTTTGTTGTTCACACTTTGTGTTAACTTTTTCTGCCTTTATAAACACTGTGTGTGAAGAAGGCCACCTATCTGATGTGCGCCAATGTGAGGTTATCGAACCTTAAACATAATTCACACCGTCACTCCCAGAGAGTGAGAGTTAATCTTTATCCATCTTTCCTGCAGTGCATTTTGTCAGTGACTACCTCTCCAGGACGGCACTGTAACTCCTGTGTGTGTGATAGCAGTGTCGCAGTTGTATTTTTCTTGTAGGCTTGTACAGTCTGTCCCGACTGTCCCAAATTGTATTTTCTATCATCGCAGATTGTTTTTTTTTTTTTTTTTTTCTGTCCTTGAGTTGGTGGGACATCCTTAAGTTAGAGGAAGGCATGCCGATGTGAGACAGGAGAGTGTAAACTAGCCACCAGGCACAGTCAGTCCAAGAGAAAAGTGTTCGTATCGGTGACTCAAGTGCCCAGCTGTTTTATGTGCTTGCCCTTCTATTTGCCGTGCTCAGTTTACTCCAGGGAAAACTGGACATTTGTCAGCGCTTTGCTTATCTGAAATGAGGACAAACAGGAAATCACAGAGTGAAGGAAGCTGGTTTGGACCGACCTACACAAAGGAAACATTTATTCGCAGAGAGAGTATGCAGAATATGTGATTTCCACATCCATGGTCCAAATTAGCGCAACATGCCTTGTCTGCTTGAAACACTTTTCTTGTTAAGACTTTGGATTTAATAGCATCATTTGGAGTAACCCTGCTATGTTTACTCCAGCCAGGCATCTCGTTGCTAATATGGCCTTATCTTTTACAAGCTGTAGGCCCGGTTAATGATCACAAACATCACGTTCACGACTTTATGTTCATGTGTCGTAAAATGTATAGCTGAAATGTTTAAAGTCTTTGTTTCATACATTTCAGTCGGATGGTATGTGGTCTTATTGTTACCAGCTGTTTTCTTTTTGATTTTTGTTTTTTTAAGAGATTTTAAGGGAAGTTTTGCTGTAATGATACAATTGCACCTTTGTTCACAGTGAATTTTGGTTTCACTGAGGCCTTTGGCTACATCCAAATGCCCTTCCAGGGGTCATTAGTAAAGTGCTCCCTGCGTGGTCCTGTTCTGAAAGAAGAGCCTCAGTCCTTAGTGTGCTGGCTAGCAACCAGTTTTAAAGTTGGAAGCAAAGGTCACAGACAAAGATGAGAGAAAAAAAAGGAGGAAAATGACACCAGAGAAAGAGAATTACTCAGCTTTTAAAACATACAGATTGTTCTAAGCGGTACGTCCACCTCGATATGTTTGCTCTGGTTTAATTTGTGCAGATATTGACCTGTTGGATGCCAAACAACGATAGCAAATAAAGACAAAGTCCTGGCACATGAAGCTGCAAAAATATGTATTTTATGGTGCAGTAGCTGGCTGTAAATGTAGGGACAAGTCACAGGACGACTCGTACGTCACTCCAAAGTAAATTTGATATAGTAACACAGCTCATCGTAGTGGTGCAGTGCAGTCGCCTGTGCTGCTGACACTAAAAATCTCTGTCCTGCAGTGCACCACAGAGTGTCAAATTAGGACGTTCAAACAAAGCCTGTCACTCATTGTATTAAGTGTGTTTTGGCCTTAATCTGGTGGTCGTGTCATTAGGAGTTGTGTAATCACAGCAAAATACACTTTTATTCATCGTTTAGTAAAAAAGTTCTGTCCTTTATCTGACCCTGAATTCATCCTCGGGACAGTGGTTATAGTTTATGTTTGTCTTAAAGTTGAAGAGTGCCATAGAAATCATACACATCCTGCTTAAATTCTCCGTTTCAGCTTCGTCATGGTCGGTCTGCGTCAGCATCATGACACATCTGTAGTGAGCCAAATGTTTCTGCGTCTCACTTTTTCCTCCTAACATTTGGATTTCTATCCACAAATATTTTTGTCCAGGAATTGCCTCAGGCTTATTTTTTCCTCCCCCCTCTTCCCGACCTCCAGAGCTGTGACCACGGCCTTGAACGGTCACTTCCCTTTTGAGTCACACGATGAGCACATTTAACCTGCAGCCCCGCTCACCGTTTTCCCTGCACGTCGGCGTCAGTGAAGGACTGAGATGAGGTCAGTCAGCCACCAAAAGGAGGAAGTTTACGTGACTAATAAAATTTCCTCTTGGTTTGGTGAAAACTCTAATGCTAGCACTTTAATCAGCATCGTGTCAGAAGAGGTCCATTCTCATCTACATTTCTGAGCGAATGCGCCAAAATAATTCTGATTTCTTTTGTGTTGCTTCTCCTGAATGTTCGAGTACAAAATATCAACGATGGTCTTCTGTTTTTCCGTTATTCAGGCCTTACGTAGCTCAGTTTTTGTGTGAGGCAGCGTGATTGATTTGGATCCACGGAGAGTTTTTTTTTTTTTTTTCCCTCCTCATTTCTTTGGACACAGCTCCTGTCCAGAAAAACTCTTAACAAACTTAACATACTGTAAGCGGAGGTGAGCTCACCCTCCGGTGTGTGGGCATTGTGTGCAACAGTACACATCACTGTACTGTTAAAATCTGTAATATCTCTGAGGTGTGTACATTTTTTTGAACAGTCTCCTATCATTTCACGTGAATCCACAAATCGCATTATTTAAAAGAAAAAAACTGCCATGATTGCATCGACATCTAATCTCTACCTATGTATAAAACTTTTTTTTATTAAATACATGATTGTATTTACTATGTAAGATTAATCCATCTCTGTATTCTGATGCCTGTAGATCAGGGATATGTGAAAACAGTTGGTTGGTTTCTTGTTTCGGGGGGGGTTCACATCCATCAACATCTTGACAGCATGAGTTTGTCAATGCTGAACTCGTGTGCATTATAGCCATACGGAAAGCCACCCACTTCAACCCCCCTGACAACAGTCATTGTTGAACAGAATCTGTAAACTGGATGGACAGACTTGTTTTAATCAGCACCGTCTATATCACACGTGACAAGGCCTTTATTAACGAATCGTTGCCAAGTGGACTGAACACTGGCTTTTTAAGCGGGACGTCTGTAACAATGGACAACTGAACTTTGATTTCTTAATGTTCAGACCCTACTTTTGTACCATTCTGACACATGATATTAAAATAAACACTTAACACTGAATCCTGTTGAAGAGAGTGTTGATTCCTCATCTTTTTTTTTAACATAATGTCCTGAGAACTTATTTTAAAAAAAGTTTAAATATTTAAAAAGAAGAAGGCTAATTGACCCTTGTCTGCTTTGAAGTGGGTGTGGGTTAGGGTTTGTAGATACACATTTAGGGTATGTTAACTTAAACTTGACACATTTTCAGGTAAAATTAAATACATTGATCCAAAATTATAATCAAGATTTTGATGTTTCCAACATTTTTAAACCAGAATAAACATTTTGAAAGCCTCAGACTAACTGCTGAACCCATACATAATAAAAGAAAATGGAATCCACAGAGCAACGCTTTTAGCTGAGCTAACGATGAGTCATGAGCGATGAGTCATTGCCAGTAAGTTTTTGAACATCTGATATCTGGAAATGATTAATTAAATATCTCTGCATGACAGGCTTAAAAACAAAATACAAACTCAGGATAAGATGACTGACATAATGTATGTGAGATCTCAAGCCCTACAACTTTACAACTACTCCAGTCTGTGATGAAAATATCACTAAAGTAAAAGTATGTGAGTGTTATTAACAAAATGTATCACAGTACCATGGAATCAGGTGTGTGAACTAGGACATAAAGTAAGAACAGTAACAACACTGTGGAAGGAATTCAACTAAGAAAATTAAGAACAAGGTATTTTTATGAAGTCCTTTTATTATTTCAAAGTGACAGAAGTCAAACTAATCTGTGCCGGAGGCATTGTAAACAGGTTGGAGACCACACACACATTTCTTTGTCCAAAATGGATTCAGACAGTAATACTGGGTGTTTTGAATATTGACACATTGCATTATATTATAGGAACAATCCCTGATGGAGCGATGGAAAGCAGAAAGATTTACTTGTTGCATATCCTCTGATTTACTGGTGTGCCTCAACTCACTGCCACCCACTGTACACTAATGGTAAGTCAGGTTAAGGAATGTATACTTGATGGAAGAAACTGCAACAAAACTTTATGTAAAGACAGACATATTTTTAAACTGACTGGCTACAGCAATTGATTTCTTTGGATTACCAAGGTGATAAGATGTAATATGGATTATTATTTAGTTTCTTTGAGGGTTATTCTTGGAGACTCCTCTGTGTGTGGATACACAGGAAGCATGATCGCTGATTATTTTTTAAATTGGTCACCAAACTGCGAATAGTTTTTTTTGTGATTTTCAAAAAAAGTAGTTGTTTAATGTCAAATGCGCAATAAACAATTTGTTTAAAAAAAATTACCAGAAGTCATAATGTAGAAAAACTATTATGTATTATATTATTGTGTTATCATTACTGGTATTTTAATTTGTATCAGTGCATCATATTTAATATGGGAATAAGTAAAGTACAAGTTCAAGAGTGACCAGCAGGTGGTGCTGTAGTGCATTTGTGTTTCCTACGACGACATGAGCGACATCTAGAGGTCACCGTGCGCTCCTACAGCACCACCATATAGGTCTGTGTGTGTGTGTGTGTGTGGCAACGGAAGAGTTAAAGTACAAAATCCTATTACGGCTTCTGTTACACTTTAATTGATTTCGACACATCACATGGACGGAAACGTCCTGCAGCCTGCAGTTTACCCGGATGATACACACTGATGCATCTCATGAGCTCCGAGAAAACCACCATGGACTTTATGTCAGATCGGGACGTGCAGAAGGTGAGCATTACATAAAAACAGAGAAATACATAAAAACAAATGTACAGTCAGCTGTAGCTTATTAATATCCTACACTTTGCTCTGCAACTATAATTGCATTTACAACTTTGTTAATTAGGTTATTTAGGTTCTTTGTCTGCATATTTCTTCTTATATTCATGTAGTTCATATGTGCACATTTCAGCCTCATTACATAACACGCTGCACCCACAAATGGCTTGAAGGAGGTCTGCGCGACCATATTTTCTCCTAGTACATTAGCATTAAATCTGCAGGCATTTAAAAAGTGTTTGTGAGGCAGCAAGTTTCTTTTAAGAAAACACTTTTTATGAGCAGATATCATAAAGTGCTTCGTACTCCAAAGAAATGGCGCAACAGACCTCAAATTAATGATATAATTAAATAAGAATGCAAAACTTCCTCCCTCTCTACATGAATTCCATCTTTGTGTGAAATGAAGAACATTGTGTTTTGATAATCAGTCATTTATGAAGCAAAATGCTTCTTAATCTGTTTTTTTGTGCTAGTAAATTGAATATCTGTTTTTTTAGACACTTAACAACAAAAACAACAAAATATTTGATTGACTCACCATGGTTTATGGAAAGTCTGGAAATAATATTTCACAGACCACATGATTACTTGAGAAAATAACTGATTTCTATCATGAAATCAATTGATTTCTGTTTTTCAGCCTTAGTTTGAATCGGCAAGACAACCAGGACATAAAAAATGAGTTTTTTTCCGTGCTCTTTCATGTTTAATTATTGATTTCTGAGAGAATAGTGAGAAAAAGTGCTCTACATTTTACCTGAGACTGGCCTTAAATTTGAGGGAACAAATATCCTCACTACATGACTTTGCGTCTTTGTGTAAAAGTGGAAACCACCATGAAAGATCAGCTTGTCCCAGCTTAATTCAAACTATGTGACTGATTTATTTTTATGTCCACCATTTTCTACATTGAGAGCAGGTAAACGCTTTACATCTGACCCTGGATTAACTTAAATTTGAGGCATCTCTGTGTGAAAAAGTGGAGAGAAAACTGTCGGCAATAGCTTCAGCTCTTTCCTCCCTCTTGACAGTACTTGGAGGATGGATATGTGGTCCTGGACGGCCTGCTGACCTCTCAGGAGTGCGATGAGCTGAGGCAGAGGATGGCAGAGATAGTGGATGAGATGGACGTCCCGGAGCACTGTCGGATCACCTTCTCCACCTATCACGATGAGCAGCTCAAAACACAGGTGACCAAATGTGCCGTACACCGTGAGATGAGCCTTAAACAGTGTCAGTAACTTACAGATTTATGCCACAATATTTCTTCCACATGCTTTCCATTATGTTGGACTTAAAGATGCAGGTATGGTTCCAATTTCTGTTCATTAACTGCAGAAAGTCAGTGTGTTTCCCCTTCATGATCCGGCTCACGTAGGCAAGTGTAGGCACATTACCCTTCTACCTCGACCCTAAATGCCTTCTCTCGGGCTAATAGCAAACTCTTATGTCAACACTCTAGTCTGTGTCAGTGTGTATCTCTCCCCTGGTGTAATGCAATCACTCCCTGCTGGATCAAGTGACTGACGTTAACCTTCTGACCTGCAGGGAAACGCTGACTATTTCATCACCAGCGGAGATAAGATACGCTTTTTCTTTGAGAAAGGAGTTTTTGACGACAAAGGTGAAACTTCTCTCTCACCTGTCCATTATGTTTTTTTATGGAGCAAAATAACATATGACATTGATTAAGCATTGTTTTTTGTCTTGCAGGGGAATTCCTGGTACCAAAACAGCGCTCACTAAATAAAGTCGGACACGGTGAGATTGTTAATCACATTTTTCATGCACAAAGTTATGGTCTTTTGCCATAACTAAACCCAGTTTTCTGTCTTTTAGCGCTACATGCCTATGAACCATTGTACAAAAAGGTTACACATTCACCCAAAGTTCAGGTGAGTGAGCGGTTGACATCAGAGAATAACATACTGAGTAAGAGAATATCCAACACTGACACCAAATATTGTTCTCTCAGGGTATAGCGAGGAAGCTGGGGCTTGTGAATCCAGTGATACTGCAAAGCATGTTCATTTTTAAGGTAAGGTCTGTCTATGAAATGCTTTGTAGTGTCAGATAATGCTGTATGGGCAAGTCAGGATATCGTTTGTGTTTCTCTCTGTTCCAGCAACCAGGGATTGGTGGGGAAGGTAAGAAAACAACATTTTTAAGAACACATAAATCTGTACTTTTCATGAAATATCCGTGTAACAGATTTTTGTCTGTTTCTCAGTGACGCCACATCAAGACGCCACATTTCTGTACACGGAGCCTCTGGGCAGAGTTATGGGCATGTGGATCGCCCTGGAAGATGCCACTGTTACCAATGGCTGCCTGTGGTTTATCCCGGGGTCACACAACAGTGAGCTTACAGTATAACTACACTTTGCACTGTTGTTTCACTCAGTACTCAAACACTGTGTAATCCAGATGTTATTTTGTGTCTCCATCACATCGTATGATTTGGTTATATCAGCTCAGTTTTTCCATGTTTCGTTATACACCACACCGTTTCTCAGGTGGTATTTCTCGACGTATGGTGCGAACCCCGCCGGGCACCTTTCCCCTGACAGACTTCACCGGTCGAGAGCAGGAGTACGATGCCGAGAAGTTTGTCGCCGCACCTGTTAAGAAAGGTGATATACTAGTTTTTTTTACTTTATGACTGAGGTTGTATATAGGATAGGATATATAGAGTTTGTGCCACTTGTGCATGTATTTATACACGTTATTTGCTCAAATGTTTTGTAGAGTGCTGACCCAAATAGTAATCTGAAGGAATAGTTTAGGAAATACACTCATTCAAGAAAATGTCCTGTGTAATATTTGTAATATGTTACAGTTCGGAGATAAAACATGTCACTTATTGAGCTTTAAAGCTGCTGGTAGGCTGATTTTCTTTCCTTTGGACACAGTCAGACTAGCTGTTTTCACCGTGTTTCCAGTCTTTATGCTAAACTAAACTAACTGGCTGATGGTTGTAGCTTCAAACATAAGAGTGTTATCGACCTTTTTGTCATTTTCCATCTCCTGAAATGAGTATTCGCTAGTTTTTATATCATTGTACGGTGAATATTGTCAGACAAAACAAGCCATTTGAAGATGCCATCTTGGCCCGAGACAGTGCATTTTTCACTAACTTCTCAGATTGTATACTAAATGATCATTTGATAAGAGAAAGGGCCTTAGCACCAAATAAAGCTGTGAGAGTTGGTCAGCTGTTTGCACATTTCCCCAACCATCAGCTGCTCGTGTGTTCAGGCAGTGTAGTCCTGATCGACGGGGAGGTGGTGCATCGCAGTGCTGAAAACACCTCAGAAGACTCTCGCCACGTCTACACCTTCCACATCATGGAATCCCAGGACACCCGCTGGAGCCCTGAAAACTGGTGAGAGTTTACTAGAGTTGGGTAGTTTTGTGGTGTTAGCTACTGGTCATACCAGACCAAACACAGCAGCTACTATTAACTAACATTAACATACCAGATGAAGTACAGCTGCCCTGTGTTGCTTGTGAATTTAACTTGCAAGAGGAAGATTGTGTTCGGACATGGTTACATGTGTAAATTCGTATCTTTGCTTTGTGTGGAGTTCAAACTTTGATGAACTTTGACCAGCGAAGTCGCAGACTCAACCAATAGCAAAGACGTGTGTGTGTGTTTGCCCACGAAGGCAATGCGCTCATCTGGATTCAAGCATGTCTGGCCATGCCCTTAGGTTCAAACTTCAGTTTTAGTGACGCCAACTGTCATGTTTTCATCTCTCTGGTCCATAAAGGTTGCAGCCCACTGAAGAGCTCCCTTTCCCGGCTCTCTACACTAAATGAAGGATGTTTCTGGCGTTTGGTGCTGCAGTTCATGGCAAGACACGCAATCCTTTCTTTCCTGGAGAAGGACTAACACGTATGAACTGTTTTAACCAACGAAAACGAGCTGCCATTTCTCACGCTGTGTTTTGTATCTTATATGGAGCTTCATGTAGCCTGAGGAAGAATTCAACATACAAGTTAAAGCTGGATTAACACTTACTAACACACATTTTTGATGAATGTATCAATATTTTTTATCAATTTGAATAAACATTTTTAAACTTTTCATGGACAATTCACGATACAGCTGTTATTTAGATATACTTTTATTCAGCAACTCCTCATCAACATTGCCACCAAACCAGCATTATTATTATTGTTCAGGGTTATTTTATTTTTTTTCCAATTTGTGTCAAAACGAGATGGCAGATTCCTATTTTTTACAGACAACAGTAAGCATTTCTATTTTCAAGTATGTTTCTTTTAAGACGATGACAAACAAAAATGTGTATGAATGATTATTAATCACGACATCCAAACCTTTTATGTTCATTTTAAAATAAATAGAGAAACCAAAAAAGGGTTCATGTTCATGTTGTCAAAGTGCATTCACTCACTCATTCACACACAAGTCCTGCTTCTCAATCGCTGAGTGAGTATTTAACAAAAAAGGACTAAAAACAGGAGGCATATCAATTTTATCTTCTTCTGATACACTCAACATGCAATATTACATTTTTTTTTAAATGTAAGGATGATGGCAAAAACAACATACTAGTAGGATCATGCTAATTAACTGTTACAACATAAATAAATAAAAAAAAACACCAAAGAACTTTTACAGGTGAACTTAAAGCAAAAAGGTTGTTAATTAATTCATGCTGGAAACAAGTCGCCATCTCATCTGAGAACGATGAGATGAAACCTGATGACATTTGAGGAGATCGCTATAAAGCAAATATTCAATAATATGGATAATCAAAAAAAAAGCATATCTACAGGGTTTGTAGGCTCAGTATCACAAGGAAATGTATATATTAAGTTCACCTTTAAGGGGTCCCGTCAAACCTCAGAAATATTAGGTCAATTTACCAAAACAAAAATATACTGTAGTGTACCTGTGTACGTGTTACAGTACTGAATTTCACATTAGTGTCATGCAGGAGCATAGTGAGTTTTTCTGCCATACTGAAGTATAAATCAGCCCTTAGAAAGAAGAGTTGAGAGGGGGGGCTGTCATGCTTTCATCTACAGCATCTACAATAGTAGGTAATGTGTGATAGAAAATATACTTCTTAAGGCAAATATCTTCAGGGGTAAGTACTTTATATTGCCATCGGGGGAGGCAAAAATAATCCATTAACAAAAACATTGATTAAGAAAAAAGGACATCGATAAGCTAACTTTAAATAATGTTCTTCAAAGGCAATACAAAGGCATGTATCCATTTGGGACAAAGATAAGAAAAACGTCCTCACCGATGATCAATATGTGACACTTAGCGGCGTCTGTGCTGTCCAGAATTCTGTTAAGTGTTTAAAGGACATTTTTCCACTTTGCTAATTCTATCCTCTGTTGCATAATTCAGGAGTCGTCGGTGTCAGCGGTCGGGGGGAGTGACACGCAAAAGAAACCGTACACCGCAGACACAGAGCTCAAAGAATATTTCACAACTCGCGTTTCTTTGTGTCTGATTCGGAAGTGATCGTCTCGCTCCTCAAAGCAACTGATACTGAAATGACTTGTGATGTGAAGGCGACAGACTCTAATGTCATGCTAACATCACGTCTGCTCCCACACTGGTTTGTTGAAAATGACCCAGCTTGATTAAGCTGTACGTTGTTAACTAATCCTTTCTTGTGCTAGTTAAAACAACTCCACTTTTTGACGAAGTCCGCTGATTATTAATGGGACTTCTTATTACTTCTACTATCATTTTTTACACTGATTTCCCCCCCCAAAAAAGAGCTGAGCACAGCAGGAGGGATCTGTTTTTGTTTGTGCCATCTGTCCAGTCAAAGCAACAGCAGGATGAAGAGGTAGAGAGGGAGTAGGAGGTTGTCTATTTGGGAGGTGTAGGCTTCCAACATGGCCACCAGAGTGACCGAGCCAACAATCCATGAGTAGGTGGAGTTCAGGTTGATGCTCCCATCGAAGATGAGAAACATGGCGACGGCGATGATCTGGGCGAACACAGATGTCGCCGTCCCCTCCATGGTTTTCTTAGTGCCGGGCCAACGGATCTCTCCCATGGTGCTGCCGAACACAGACGCCACGGTGTCTCCGACCCCCACGGCCAGCACACCTGCATACGGCACCAGGCCACCTGCACCAGGAAGTACTCCCTTGGGAGCGCAGGGCCCGGGGAACAGCCATATGGGCAGAGACATGCCCAGTAGTAGGTAGATGTGGGTCAGGATAAGAGGCCCAGAGTCCCGCTCATCTAGGAACAAGGTTAGCACCTGCCTGAGTAGCTGACCCACGGGCCTAATCCGAAAGTAACGCACATACTCCAGGAACAAGAACACCGCCAAGCAGCCCACGGACGCCACGTGGAGCAGCTGCCGGTCGTATATCAGCCCTGGGACGTATGTGGCTACTACAATCAGATGGAAGTACTTCCTGACAACAGTCGAGGCCTGGTGCTTCTTGGACCCTGACTGGCGCTGGTAGTTCTGGTGTAATACAACACAAGTTGCCACGACAGACAGAAACACCCAGTACCCCAGCAGACAGAGTCTTCTGTCGTTTAACGTGAGAAAGTCCAGCAGCCACATGATGGGGTGTCGGCCGATGAACAGGGAGAGCCACGGCATGAGGATTCCCAGACCCAGAACGGCTGTCATCATGTGAAAGAAAAGCGATGACACCCACGTCTCGGACTCCATGAAGCAGAAGAGCAGGGCGAAGAAGACCCCCAGCAGCAGTGAGCCCACGACTACAACGGGCAAGAAATAGTTCACCGGATCGCCTTTGACCTCTGCCAGGTTCAGGGAGCGCTTGATGAGCTGGTTGACGATGAGACTGATCCCACCGACGATGAGGAGCGCCTCTCCGGGCGTGAAGCAGCGTGGCAGCAGGTAAAGCACAATCAGGCTTAGATAAACGAAGATCAGCAGCACCTCCAAGACCTCGATGACCTCCGACACCGTCAGCGTCTGTTTCGTCGTGTAGAGAATCGCGCTGCCGGACATGCCCGCGATCACGCAAGTGTTGGTGGGCACGGGTCTCGTGATGCCCAGCGCAATCAGGGAGAGAAACAGAGCCAACATCATGCCCGTGATGGTGATCACCATGGAGAAGCGCTCAAAGTAGACATTCCCTGAGGCGGAGCACTTTTCTCTCAGCGCAAGGCCCAGCAGGGGCATCACCATGGAGGCCGGGACGATGCCGCTGTTCGCCGCGGGACGAAACTGGAACACGGCGCCCCCTGACCTGAGCAGACGGTCCCATTTGTGCTGCACGTAGAAAGCCTGGATGAAGAGGGCTATGCTGCACCAGGAGTGCTGGTTCCACAACGCCATGTGGACACACAGCACCACGGCCAAAACCACAGAGGACTCCACGTACACTGGATTAATCTGCATGGCTGCGGGGGTGGAGGCTCGCAGGGGAGGGAGGTTTGATCTGAACAGATGGTCGGCAACGAATGAAGGTCTGTCAGTTCCTCTCTCTGACACACTTCATCATTTGGCGGACATTTTTCACTCGCAGGGGATGTCTAGAAAAAAAAAGGGGAACAGTTAAAATCACACCACAAAATAAAATAATTAAAAGGCATTAATGAATCCAGCTGTAGGTGCACTGAGCACATGACTCATCTAACACTGAACCTTGGTCATGTTTATCTGCTTTGTCATGAACTATGGCCACAGTGAACATTCACCCAGTGGGTGTGAAATCCACACACAGCTCTTACAGACCCCTGGAGAAGAAGAAGGAGGAATGCTATTTCTAAATCAGCTGCAACCTTTTGTTCCTGTGAGGAGGGTGAGGGGGGGGTTGGAGGTTGGACTGACTTTCTAAAATAATGGGCTGAATCAGCTGTGGAGGTTGTATTAGCACATGGCGGATACGGTGCAAAGAAAAAAAAAATCATGTATTAGTTCTGTGCTAATACAGCCAAGCTGGGCCGTCACTGGTGTGAGATACGAGCCCCCCCCCCCCCTGCAAGCCGAGGATGCTGCAACCTCGGACAGCATCGAGCTAACTGCAAAATACAGCTGACTCCACCGAGTTAGCGTTAACGCCACACAGAGCACACACAAACCTTACCGGCACGCGCTGTGACGATTAAAAACACACGCTGACGAAGACGAAGCGTACGTACCACATTAGTGCAGCCGGCTGAAGGTGCGCTGTGATGTGACTCGGTGGTGCCGTCCTGTTTTTTTGACAGATTTCTTCCCTTTGTCAGCTGTCTCTTCTCTCACACCCAGTTGGAGGGGGCCATATTTGACAGCCGGGTCACGTGGTGCAGCCGTAAAAATATCTCTTAAAGGCGTGGTTTCTTTTTTTTTTTTTTTTTTTTTTAGAGATTAAATGAGTTGTCGTCCTGTAGAAAACACATATTAAGTATTAAAAATAAATAAAAAAATAAATAAAAATAAAACATACAGGCACAGGGGTCTTCAACTGGGGGACCGTGACCCCGAGGGGGTCCGCAGAGATACTGCAGGGGGTCCGCCAACTTTTGTCATAAAATCATTGACAATTTTCACCAAAATAATTTGTGAGAATTAAAAAATATAACAAAAATGATAATGAGTAAACTGCACGCATTAATATGCAGTAATAAGCTACTGTTGACAAAAACTATTTACAAAATAAAGTATTCCATTAGACATGAAGGTTTTATCAATCATAAACACAAATACAGTGTACAAATAATAACCCAGCATATAAATAGGTTAATAAGGTGAAATAAAAGGTGAATAAAGTAAATATAATAGTTATTATTTCATTATTTATTTATTTTATTATTTATTAAAAAAAGAATTACATGTGGGGGTCTCTGTTCTGTTTGTCTCTCGTCCAAATATTACATTAAATCCTTACAGAACAATATTTTAAGCATAAATTCATAAGTCTTCAATCATTTTTGTTATATTTTTTAATTCTCACAAATTATTTCTGGTGAAAATTGTTGTTATGACAAAAATTGGCGGACCCCCTGGCAGTACCTCTGCGGACCACCCTAGGGGTCACGGACCCCTGGTTGAAGACCCCTGATTTACGCGATAAATACGTCGCTCCACGAGGTGGCGGTTGACTTATGTCGAATAGAAAGACAGCGGCGGCGCCCGACGACGACGACGAAGAAGAAGAGGACTAACGTGCATACGGCGGTAATGACGACGCAAGCACAACAACCAATCACAAGGCAGGAACGAAGATGGCGGAATCGGAGCTGAGCGTCAGGTAGGCAGATAGCAACAAACTTTAGTTAACGGCTGCTTCTGCTTTAATAGTTACTTAAAAGTATTTATCAGCGAGTGGATATATATCTACGCAACGTGGCTGTTTGTTAAGTCCCACCCGGAGATGTATTTATATTTGACAGCGTGTCTTTTGAGCTGTTAGCGCCACGCTAACTTAGCTTAGCAAGTGCTAACAGTTGAAGCATTTGAATGGCTGTTCGGCAGCGCGGTGTGTCAGCCGCATGACAACAACAGCGTGTTGACCAGTAAACTAGTTATTCAGCTAAAGGAAGAAGCGGCGCTTGTGTTTCTGTTTAAAAAGCCTCGACTGTTTGTCACCTTCAGCAACAACAACAATGGTTAACGTTAGTTGTGACAGAGGAGAAGAGGCTAACGGTAGAGGTTTGAGCTCGGAGAGGACAATGACTGTGTACGTTAGCTCAGGTTATTTGAATGGGAGATGTTTCCCTTCACATTTACACAGTTTGTAAATCCACCTTCGAGCTGCAGCTGAAACTACCTCACCTTTCCACCTGTTAATAAATCAAATCGTCTTTATTTTAAAGTCAGGTGTGTGAACTGACAATTTACATATTAAGGTAAATTAATACAGGTGTAAAAAAAACAAAACAATGTAGAGCAGGCGTGTCCAAACTTTTTTTTTTTTTTTTTTAAAGAGGGCCAGATTTGAAAATGTGAAGATGCCCGGGGGCCAATACTAACATTTTAATAATACAATAAAAGTTACATACAAATGTTCTGTATCAATTTTGTTTTCATTGTCACAATTATTATTTTTTTAAAATGACAATGTAACCAAATCTAAGACAATCAGGCGTGAACATATCTAAACACCAGTTCTTCCTTTCTTTTACATCTGGAGTCAGATAACAAAGAATAAATTGTATGAACACGTTAAACTTGCATGAAGTTGATACAAATCTGAACCTCATGTTCATTCTAAACATGACTTATTATGAGTAATGCAAAGTCTGTTAACATTTAAGTTTAAAACGTGTCACTCCTCGTCTTGTCTTTAACAAAATCACTCAGAAAGTAATATTTTGTGTCATATCTACAGATATATAACACCAGCAGTTATGTCCTTAGAGGTTCAAATGCTTCATTATGTCAACCAAAAAAAGCCAAATCTTCCAGCCATACAGTGTCTGACAATCCTAGCAGGCCATATATAATATATTATAAAAATGAAGCTTCAGGCCACATGAAATATGACCGTGGGCCATGATTGGCACAGCAGTACAACAGGCACAGCCAATCTTATTAACAGCTTCAACGAATCTATCTGTATATATGAATCTATTTTTTTCCATCAGTTTTGAAGATGTCATGACATCTAAACTTTCTGTATGAGCGTTTACAAAAACAGTTTCACAGCTGGTGCATGACAGTGCTTCCCCCGCTGGATATTAAACACACTTTATTACAGTATATATCATTTTATGTCATGACATTAGTGTATATATATATATATTGTGATATACAGTTTTTTTCTTAAAGTTGAGAAATGTTTCTACATAAAATCACGAGATAGAAATATTGCTTCTTGGTTTATCAAGTTAAATATTTGACGAAATGAGACACACAGACAGACCACTGAAGAAATGGTATAGAAAAATGACAGTTGACAAATGTATATTGTCATATTGCCCGCCCCTGATCTGCCTATTGGATGAAACTGTACTCTCACATTCACTGACTGCTGCTTGGATTGCATTTCATTGTCAATTATCACTTATATATCCGTCATTCTCTCAGGAGCTGTCGAGAATTATGGACCATACTACTAGGAAGATCTGCATTGCGAGAGCCGGTATGTCTTCTTGCCGTGTGTTTTTATGGAACTGTAACTGTTTGTTACTTGCAAGAGTGTAAAGCTACCACCACGGTGCAGAGGTTGAATCAGAGTGTAGACATAAGTGTAAAATGACATAATTAAATGAAAAGTAACATATTGGGGAAAAAATAAGTATTAACTTTTTTTAATCCCCACTGACACGAGTGATTTTCTCTCCTCTCATTACGAAACGTTTGACGGACACAGGCTCAGATAGAGGCAGAGCTCGACAGACACTGGGACAGACTGCATCAAGGACTCAATTATTACAAGCCACCCAGGTATGTCGCAGTTTGATCCCGACACCAAATACACTATGACTCCTAACAACCGAAATCGTAATTATTCAGGATTACAAAGAGTAACCATCGGTATCACTTGTTCTAGCTCGTCCTCTGCTGGGAAAGTGAAGGAGAACAAAGATGTTGCACAACCATTGAAGGATTTTGGTCTGAGGATCAGTAAACTATTGGTAAGAGTTAAAATATTTTACGTAAAAGGATTCACTATCTCCATTTGGTCGTGATTATTTGTTAACGTAATGCTTTAATAACGTTGCAGGCTCTTGATGAACAACAGAGTGTGCAGCTTTTACAGTGCTACCTACAGGAGGACTACAGAGGAACCCGTGATTCATTAAAGGTGCCTGTTACCACTTAGAGTTTTCAGTGATATTGTGTTTTGTATGTGAGATTTTCATGAGGAACAAAAAACATAAGAAGATGTTATGATGACAACCATTCAGATGGTGGCTAACGGTCTCTTCCATGCAGGTTGTTCTCAAGGATGAGCGACAAAGCCAGGCGCTGCTGCTGAAGGTCAGTACAGAGATCTGCAGCCTTTTACATTTGCTGTATAATTTCCATATTTAATCCAATAACTAATAACTGCCTGTGTGTGCGTATTTACAGATAGCTGACTATTACTATGATGAGCGCATGTGTCTGCTCCGATGTGTCCTGCTCTTGCTGACGTACTTTCAGGATGAGCGACATCCCTACAGGGTGAGAAGCAGCTGGATTTGGGTCACATCATAAAATTAAAAGAATTTATTTGATCATTTCTCCCTGAAAATAAGTTTGTGTTGTTGCTTCTGTAAGATAACTCTGGGTGTGTTTGTATTTGTTCAGGCTGAGTACAGTAACTGTGTCAATAAACTGGAGAAGGACCTGGTGAGCAACTACCAGTCGCAGTTTGAGAAGCTCTTCAAAGCAGAAGCACCAACATGGGAAACTCATGGAAACCTCATGGTGATAATTTGATTCATATTTGATTAATACTGTGTATTGTAACTATCCTCAAAGGATGTAAAATAATGTTTTATTCATTTATTTCAGACTGAGAGGCAGGTGTCGCTGTGGTTCCTGCAGTGTTTGAGAGAACAGTCTCTGCTGCTGGAGATCATCTTTCTGTACTATGCCTACTTTGAGATGAGCTCGACCGACCTGCTGAGCTTCACCAAAATGTTCAAAGAAGAAGGCTTCGGTTTGCGGCAGACCAACAGACACTTAGTGGACAAGAGCATGGACGCGCTGGTTGACCGCATCGGGTAAGAGCACCTCAGTGTGTTTATGTGCCGTTTACATGTTTAAAGTACGTGTAAATAAGATGTCTGTTAGTGGTGTGTGGCAGATCATTTATAAGTTTACGGATGAGAATCGAGAACCGGTTCTAAATTGCAAAACAATGATGTCAAACTGTATGAATAAATTGGACAGTGACAACTATGTGAAGGCAACACTGTTTTATAAATGACCCCAAACATATTTCACATTTCAGTACTGCAATTTCCTGTGACTTATTGGCTATTTATAGGCTGACATTTCTACATCATTGTTTAATATTTTATTCCTTGTGTAGTCTCTAACATCTTTTATGTTTGTCTGGCCTGCAGATATTTGAGCTCTCTCATCCTGGTTGAAGGAATGGACATAGACTTCCTGCACAAGTGTGCCCTGGAAGACTGCACAGAGCAGCATCAGTTCTCCAGTGCTCCTGACGTCATCAAGGTTTGACCAGAGTCTATAAATGCAGCAGTCATTCATCCAAATACAGACGAATCATACAGACATCTCAACCTCGATATTTCCTCTGCTTCTTCCAGGAGATGGATCAGCTGCTGCTGACATTTGGTGACATCCCTCATCACGGGCCGGTGCTGCTGGCCTGGGTCCTGCTGAGACACACTCTGCGACCAGACGAGTCCAGCCCCGTGATCAGGAGGATAGGAAACACAGCCCTGCAGCTGGAGGTGTTCAAGTACATTTCAACCATGCTGAAGGGCCTCGGAGTCTCAGGGAATAATGTAAGCGAACACAGACACACACCTGGGTCATATCAAGTTCATAATAAGGTGGAAAAGTCTGACTTTTAAAGGAAAACAGTCTCTCTTTAATACTGTTGCTTTTTTGCTGCTCCCATTACCAAAGACTGCTTATCCTGTGGCTGTACACTTCTGAGTAGAAATACATCAAGATAAGTCCTTTCAAAAATTTAGACTGTAATCAAAGGCCATAGAGCCATGGATCTTATCCTTAAGGTTCAGAATGCTTCTGGGTTTCTCTACCAGGTAGTTAAAGTTAACCATGTGAGGCCTCAGACCTAAACCAGTCTCTAATGAGATGCTACAATGAAAACCACTTGGCAGTAGTGAAACATGCTGCACTCTTGGATTAGTTTTATTTTCAGATTCTGAGCTAAATCAGACTTTTTAGGTTTTATAATCATGCCCCTCATGCTGTGGTTTATGTCTGCAGACAATGCGCTGAAAAAAAAAATACAATATATCGTGAAAGTCAACAGCGTCTCCTAAATTGAACACTGAAAATAACTGTCAAACTGTCACATTTTGTGCATCAAAATCTCACAATGTGGCACAGCAACACAAACATACACATGCTCAGATATGTATTTGTATTGTTTTACTACACTAAATGTTGCCCCTCTTTGACTCTTTCTCTCCAGTGCACAGCAAGCACAGCGAAGATGTGCATCTACGGTCTGCTCTCATTTGTGATCACTTCTTTTGAAGAGGAAAGCTTACAGGTATACACATATACATATTTTACATGTACATATGTTAAAGGTTCCTTCCTCATATCCATATTTGTAACCTCTAAATGCCTTATCATGTGACAGACTGGTGGCGTGGCGACACAGTGCTCCCACCTGATCGATGCTGCCTGCGAGGTCCTCTCTGCTCCGAGTCTGGCTGAAGTCTTCTGGGAAATGGTGAGAAAAAACCAAAGAAGAGAAGGTTCTTAAGAGATCAAATTGGATAAAAACACAAGTGTCAGCTGTTGATAATTTATCCTGTTTGTCAAATTTTTAATCCAGAAGCCGAACATGGGATTGGGAATGATCCTGGACAGTGCAGTCGGGATGTTTCCTCATAAGATTGGACCTCTGTTACAGCTTCTAACTGCTCTTTTGTCAAACAAGTCGACCGTTAAAAAGGTAGATTACACACATGCACACACATATTTACACACTCTTCTCTTCCTTATGTAAATGGCTTAACATATTTTTTTATGTGACAGGTGTACAACTTTTTGGATAAGATGTCCTTCTATACACAAGTTTACAAACATAAGCCCAATGATATCATCTCCAAGGAGGATGAAACATTGTGGAGGAGACAAACACCAAAACTCCTCTACCCCCTCGGTTAGTCTCTTTAATTTGTGAGATTTTATTCTTTTTGTACACAAGCATGCATAATTACAGAGTATATAACTTTGTCATGATGTGCGTCCTCTGTAACGTTCCGTCTCAACCCTCAGGCACGGGGCAGACTAACCTGTGGATGCCACAGGGAGTGCTGGGCCAGGTGATGATCGGAGGCGAGCAGGGCTACGTGGTCCGCTGGGACTACTCCTACAGCTCCTGGACTCTCTTCACCTGCGAGGTGGAGATGCTGCTCCATGTGGTTTCAACTGCAGGTACACAACTAACTGTTCATACATTCTCACTAGCACAGTGTTAAATCCTTCAAAGGGTAAGAAGGTTGTCGATGGACGCCCATTAATCACCACAAGTTACCATTAGAGTCCAAAATAATGTCGTCATGCTTTCTTTTATTAACCAACAGTGAAACATGAGAAAAAAATAAGAAGTTAATTGATTATTATTCGAATCTTTGTTAACGTGTCTGTTTTTCTGCCTTTTCTTGTTCTAGACGTTCTCGCTCACTGTGCACGTGTGAAGCCGATCCTGGACCTGGTCCATAAAATCATAAGCACAGACTGGACTGTGTCAGATTGTCTGTTGCCCCTCACTTCACGCATCTACATGTTGCTGCAGAGGTCAGAGTCACTTATCAAGCTTAACAAAGTGTGTCTGTCATTTTGTACTTCCTGGGAGCCGAGAATGAATTTGTCTTATGTCATTTGTGTGTAGGTTAACATCAGTCATCAACCCTCCAGTGGACGTGATCGCCTCCTGTGTGAACTGCCTCTCCGTGCTGGCTGCAAGGATGCCTGGGAAGGTGGGTATGCTGGATACTTCCCATGTGAACAGGAAGTTAAACCCAGAATCTTCCTCACACACCTCATATATATATATATATAAATCTTGTTTTCTTACCTTCAGGTGTGGTCCAGTCTGCACCACACAGGTTTCCTCCCCTTTGCCTCCAACCCTTTGACCAGCATGGCTCAGTGTGTGAGGTAAAGGAAGAAGCTCAAAGTGTTTGACGCTTTATGTTTAATTTGCTTCAGAAATATGAGATTTTTATGTTTTTGTTTCTTTTTTTTCTAGCGCTGAAGGGATGAAAGCAGGTAACTATGGCAACCTGCTCGTCCAGATTGAGCAGCCGAGGGGCGAGTACGCTGTAACCATCGCCTTCCTTCGTCTCATTACAACCCTGGTCAAGGTAAAAACAGTTTTGTACCAAATGAGACGTACACAACTTTACAGGAAACAAATCTGTAAATGTGCTGTCTGCTGCTAATCTCTTCTTCTCTCCCTGATGGTTAATTTCAGGGTCAGCTTGGCAGCACTCAGAACAAAGGCCTGATCCCCTGTGTGCTGCTGGTGCTAAAAGAGATGCTGCCCACATACCATAAGTGGCGTTACAACACCTACGGGGTCAGGGAGAGGATCGGTAAGGGTTCACGTCTGACATGACGGTTCTTTCTTGCAGACTGGAAAGTAAAAAAACTGAATCAACACGCTCTGTCGCTGCAGGTTGTCTTATTTTGGAGCTGATTCATGCCATCCTTAATCTGAGCCCAGAGGGAGAGGATCAGGGCAGGTAAGGTTAATCTTGTGGGATTAAAGTTACCTGAGCATTTCTCTGTAAATTCAATCAGGTCATTTGGACAAATGTGCCTTTTTAAATCTATGAAAGGAAACTGAGTATAGTATTTCTGGACACTTGAATGTATCAACTTTTATATGAATAATCAATAATGAAAATAATTCTGCCCTGATTGAGTAATTCATTGACAGGCTCGGTTGTTTTTTGATTTGTTGTTGTTAATGTATTTTCTTCCTTGTTGCAGCACCCCCACCCTGCAGTCTCTGTGTATCTACAGCCTGGCAAACACTGAGGCTGGACAGGCAGTCGTCAATATCATGGGAGTTGGAGTGGACACCATAGATGTGGTCCTCGCTGCACAGCCCAGCAGGTAAACAGGACAAGTGTTCATGCTTAGTTTTGTATAATTAGCCCAGAACTTGTCATGGTTTTGTCATATTTGGTTATATTTTCTGTATTTTTTCATCCAGCTCTGGCTCTGAAGGTCCCGGTCAGATCCTGATCCAGACAGTCAAACTGGCCTTCTCCGTCACCAACAACGTCATCCGCCTGAAGCCGCCGTCTGACGTCGTGTCCCCTCTGGAGCAGGCCCTGACACAACACGGTGGCCATGGCAACAATCTCATAGTTGTCCTGGCCAAGTATATTTACCACAAACACGACCCCGCGCTGCCTCGCCTGGCAATCCAGCTGCTGAAAAGACTCGCTACAGTATGTAACTTTCATCATATACATACAGTAAATATACGTTGTTTTGTACATATAGCTAATATTGTTGTAAATGTGTGTGTGTGTTAGCCACCTGGCTAAATTTCAACTGCGGTCCTGAGGAGAGATGTTTGCACACGTTTTGACGTTCAGCTTGTGTTTCGTCTGTAGGTGGCTCCCATGTCCGTCTACGCTTGCCTCGGCAGCGACGCAGCAGCCATCCGTGACGCGTTCCTCACTCGACTGCAGAGCAAGACCGAAGACATGAGGATCAAGGTCATGATCCTTGAGTTCCTCACCGTTGCTGTGGAAACCCAGCCCGGCCTCATTGAGCTTTTCCTCAACCTGGAAGTCAAAGATGGAAGCGAGGGCTCAAAAGTACGAGTGATTTAAAAAGAAGTGTGTTTATTTTTATTTTTAGTCGTGCTGCATCTGGATTGAAAATCTCTCTTTTTTTTTTAATACAGGAGTTTCTGCTCGGTGAGTGGAGCTGTCTTCATGTGGTGTTGGACCTGATTGACTCCAAACAGCAGGGGAAATACTGGTGTCCCCCGCTGCTCCACCGTGCAGCTCTGGCCTTCCTGCTTGCCCTCTGGCAGGATCGCAGAGATAGCGCCATCTCTGTCTTACGTAAAAAGTAAGCACGTTATTTCTCACTTTGACCTGGAAAAATCTGTATAACCAGGTGTTATGAATGTAAATACTGGAGTGTAATGAATATGTTGCTGCTTTTTTACAGAGAAAGATTTTGGGAAAACTTGACAACGCCTCTCTTTGGGACCCTCACCCCACCTTCAGACACCACAGAGGTACTTTGTTACATTTTTGCCATTACACATTTTGTTATAAAGAGTAACTGGATGTCAAATCAACTCAATTATTGTGTTTTACCTTCAGCCTTGTGTTCTGGAGACGTGCGCTTTTGTCATGAAAATCATCGGCCTGGAGATCTACTACGTCGTCAGGTAATTTCACAATCCCTAATGTAATCAGAGTCCCGTATTTATCACTTTCACTCATCAGACGACAGCTTGAATCTCACATATCTGATGTTCATTGTGTCTGTGTTGTCGCAGCGGTTCCTTGGAGCAGTCTCTGAAGGACGGCCTTCAGAAGTTCTCCAATGCACGACGATATGAGTACTGGTCCCAGTACGTCAAGTCTCTGGTGTGCCACGTTGCGGAGATGGAGGAGGAGGGCATCTGTTACTTCCCTGAGACGCAGATGTTGATCTCCGCCTGGAGGATGCTGCTAATTCTCTCCACTAGCCATGTATGTCACAGCAAACACAAACATGGTTACATAGTACTGTATGTGTTGATGTAATGGACGCTGAGGTATACTCTATCAGAACCAGTTCTTAACATGAGTGATAGAGAAATAAAATCCGGCGATAATGCAAATTTTGTCTCTCCTGGAAGGTGTTGCCCTCGATTGTTCACATGAAAAAGAACAGACAGAAATGTCAAGAACAAACAAAGCCTGTCTCCTTTCTCATCCTAAATTCAACAAGCGGTTCTGACGGACTGTACTGAACCCTCAAGTCTGCCTTATTGGAATATCTAAACATTTTGGGAAATATGCTTATTTGTTTTCTTGCCAAGCCTTTGATTGATAGATTAAGTTCACTGGAGACGGTTGGAAACAGTTCGCCTGGCGCTGTCCAAGAGTAACAAAGTCATGTCACAACTTACTAAATCTGTTAAATGTTTTATGTTTTATCTGCACAAAAATCAGTAAAAACAACTCTGTGTTGATCTCTGCTAGTTGCCCGGCAACATCAGGAGAGTTTCTGGCCAAGAAATAGTCCTTCAAAAAGCACAGCTTATTTCTTTTACAGTTTTTGTATGAATTAAACTTCATATTTAACAAATATACGAGGGAGGCATCAACCATATGAAAATGTGATAATTGGTATATTTTCTGTTTTTTAGT
The DNA here is from genome assembly GCA_946959425.1 of Argyrosomus regius. Lineage (NCBI taxonomy): Eukaryota > Metazoa > Chordata > Actinopteri > Sciaenidae > Argyrosomus > Argyrosomus regius. The sequence goes on along the minus strand of OX336898.1, from coordinate 19,956,923 downwards.
CCGACGTGATGCAGCTAACGGAGGACTCGACCAAACTAAAGCTTTTCATGGACGTCCTGGATGGGACCAAAGCCACTGTAAGTCATCACAGCATGACATACTTTGTATTCCTCTTCCTTTTATTGATGTCTTAGGTTTTAACTCTCTCTGTCTCCATCAGCTGACTACACCCATGTCTGTGCCTTGTCTTCGTCTTGGATCCATGATGGCCACGCTACTGCTCATCCTCCTGAAACAGTGGAGAAGGTGTGAATTCATGCATAAGACAGAGTTTATAGTTCACATCCGAACTCCTTTATCTCTAATAAACTCTGTCACTGCTCTCTTTCTGTCTCTCCAGCGTGGTAGCGACAGCTCCTGACATCCTGTCTCCTCTCTCCCTGATCCTGGAGAGCGTCCTTCAAGCCGACCAGCAGATGATGGAGAGGACCAAAGCCAAAATCTTCTCTGCACTCATCTCTGTGCTGCAGATTCAGGGACTCAACGGTAACAAGAGTCTCGTTTGTCTTCCGTTGTCTGTGTTTGAATCTAGTGTTGCAGTCGTCTGGAGTTGAATCTTCTTATTGATTTATTTTCCAGGTGGAGATATTTCCCAGCTGCCCCAGCTTTTGCTGTCGGTGTGTGAGACGGTGAAAGACGAGGCCCTGGCGCTCATTGACAACACTCGTCACATGAGTCAGACGGCAGACGTAGTGGAGGACGAGGACAGCATGGAGACGGACTCTCCCCGCGGCCCACAGAAGGACCAGAGAGACGGGGTGAGTTGGTACATTTTTACACTTTTTTTTTTTTTTGCCAGGCTGCGTCCAACATAAAGTTAATTTTAAGCCGTTGTTCTTTCGATCAGGTGTGCGTGCTAGCGCTGCACTTAGCAAAGGAGCTGTGTCGCACCGACGAGGACGGCGAGCACTGGGTCTCTGTGATGAGGAAGGTTCCCGTTCTCCCCTCGGTGCTCAGCGCCGTTGAGCTCAGCCTGAGATCCAAACACAACCTGTACTTCACTGAGGCTGCACTCCACCTGCTGCTCACGCTGGCCCGCACGCCACAGGTTAACACAAAACCACTTTTCTACTGCAAAAATGAAAGGATAAGGCTGTAAGGATAAGGATGATATCACCAGATTTATGGTGAGGTTTTTCATGTTTTTAAATCAGTGCTTGGTGTCTTCATTTGTCCTCCAGGGGGCAGCAGCTGTTGCAGGAGCAGGAGTCATCCAGACGATCTGCCTCCCTCTTCTGAGCGTCTACGAGGGGTCTTCAAACGGAGCGTCACAGGTAATAGATCGCTTTACAGACACTTTTTTTTCTTCACATAGCATTGCTTAGTGACGCAGACTAAATGGTGCGTTAAGGTGACATAATAACACTGCATGTCTGTGTTTCTGTGCAGAGTTTCTCCAGAAAGTCGCAGGACTCCGCCTGCTGGCCCGGCGTGTACCGCCTCTGCATGTCTTTAATGGAAAGTCTGCTGAAGACTCTGCGTTACAACTTCATCAACGAAGCCCTGGACTTTGTTGGAGTACATCAAGAACGCATACTGCAGGTATGAGTTATCTTAAGTTAAATATTTAAATCATTCAAACAGCTCGTTTTATGTGGCTGTTCTTCTCATTTCTCATGTCTTGCCACCTTATCTCTGCCGCTCAGTGTCTGAACGCAGTGCGGACAGTGCAGAGCCTGGCGTGTTTGGACGAGGCGGATCACACGGTCGGTTTCCTGCTGCAGCTCTCGAGCTTCTGTAAGGAGTGGCAGTTTCACCTGCCCAAACTGCTCCGAGACGTTCAGGTAAGTCCAGAGGAAAGCTCCGCGCCTGCAGAGACGACGCCACAGCTCCACCGGCGCTTCGGCTTCCTGACGTTCAGCATTGTTTACTCTGTCTCCTCCGTTGCAGGTGAACCTGTGTTATCTGTGCCAGACCTGCACGTATCTGCTCCACAGCAAGAAGATGCTTCATCACTACCTCCAGGTCAGAAACAAGGACGTTTTTCATGTCGTTTTATGATGACAGACAAAAGTTTACTGCCACAAACATTAAGTAAAAACGATTTATGATGTTCATTCTTGTTAGGCTAAAAACGGTGAGGCGTTGCCCCCTGGTCCTCTTCCCAGGACTCAGAAGGCCCCACAAACCCCGTCTAAAGAGACAGTAGGCGGAGGAGAGCGAGAGGAAGCCGAGCAGAAGGCCCTGCTGGCTGTGCAGTGCAGTCTTCTGAAGATCCTCAGCAAAACCCTGGCAACTCTGCAGCACTTCACTCCAGACTGCTGCCAGATACTCCTGGACCAGGTCTGCCTGCTCTAATAAGCACTTTTGTCTTCAGAATTAGTCCAATTATCAGTTTTTATGCCGAAACAGGATCAAATACTGACTTGTGTCCCTGCCTGTGTGTCAGAGTATGGACCTGGCCGAGTATCGAACCCTCTTTGTGCTCAGCTTCACGACGCCGGCGTTTGACCCCGATGTGGCTCCTTCATTCGGAACTCTGCTGGCCACCATCAACGTGGCCCTCAGCATGTTGAGCGAGGTAAGTGTTTAATGTCACAATAAATAACTTCAGCTGCAGTCCGCCCACAGTAGATTCGCTGAGTGTTTTTGTGCCGCTTGTTCACAGATGGAGAAGAAGAAAGAACCGGTTTCATTGAGCATCGCCTCGCTGGCCTCATCAGAGGAGATCCAAGCGCTGAAGTGAGTAAATCTTTTATCAGGCCGTCAAATATGAAGCTGCAGCTCACAGCCAGTTAACACATCATATCATCTATTTTTTTTCCTTCAGGTCATTGCTGATGTTCACCATGGAGAACTGTTTCTACGTGCTGATCTCTCAGGCTGTCCGGTGTCTCAAAGATTCCTCCATCCTACCTCGAGACAAACAGAGGCTCAAACAGGAGCTGAGCTCTGAACTGGTGAGACGTCACGTCACTCTTAACTGCTCATTTCAAGTCTTCTGTTTGCTTTTGAAGGATGTTTCTGGTGGTATTTTATCAACACATCACATGAAAAGAACAAAATTTGTGTCCTGTTAGTAGGAACTAGTAGTTTTGGGGCATTAAAGCCGCAGAAAGAGGAGGGAAGCTGTGAAGTACTGACAGACTGAACAGTTTTTTTTCATTGGATTTATAAATAGAAAACATCACCCTTACCCTTTATAATAGACTAAATATAAAATATTCGTCTTGCAGAGCACTCTCCTCTCGAGCCTGTCCCGCCACTTCCGCAGGGGCTCTCCATCGTCTCCGGCCAGCGGCATCCTCCCCTCCACCCAGTCCAAACCACCCACGCCGGGCTCCAAGGCAAGCCACGAAGGTCAGGAGCCGTTCATCCAGCTCGTTCAGGCTTTTGTCAGACTCGTGCAGAGATAGACGTACAGATCCCAAACTCCGTTTTTTTTTTTTTTTACGAAGCCAACAATGTTTTTGTACCTCCAGTAGTGCAATCGGAAGAAAAACATCTTTCTGGTGTTACGCCTCATTTTTATGTACAGTTATTGCAGTAGTTAAAAATAGCACAAGTCTGTGAGCTGGAGTGAGTGTGTGTGTTTATTCTAATATGATGTTTGGAGCCATAATTTTGTTGAACATTTCATTTTGCCAAAAACTGCTGTTCTAACTAAAATCTGACATGACCACAACCAAAGTGTTGAAGCCGACGAGAAGCCGCCCGATCGTCCACGCGAACATGTATTATGAAGCAGATCTTGGTGCTATTTAAACATCAGTCACTGACTGTGGTTTATCTTTCCAAGACCTAGTTTTATAGGTCAACTTTGATGATACTGAACGACCAGACACGTTTCAAGTGCCACTTCAGAAATTAGACCTTTTCGAATATGATAATCTCCTCGTGTATCATTTTGGCTGAACGTAGAAAAGCGACGCTATACTTTTTCTAATTCTTTTCATTTTCACTAAATCTCGATCTGAACTTTGCTATTTTCTTATATCTGCTTATCCGTGTACACACTTTGAAGTGGCTGCCAAGATTTGTACTTAAAAAAAAACAAAAAAAAAACTATGTATATGCTAATAAAGGGACTTTTGTACCACAGTTGAGTTTCATCGTTAAACTTTTCTTTACTGCATTTGCACATAATTCCTTGAACACCCTATACATACACCGACGGATGAAAACAAAACAAATCAGTAATAAAATACATTTTCATGTTCTTATATGCATCATAAAAAAGAATAAAAGGAACAATATTTAAAATGCAGGAATTACTATTTACAAAGGCATTATCTTTTTTAAAAAAAAACTTTTACAACTTCAGTACCTAAATCAAATTACAGGCAGGTCATGTGCAATCGTAGTACAAAAGGCTTCGATATGAGAATAAGGTGACGGTTTTACAGCAGGATAAGGCCCGATGAATATTAATTAATTAGGTAGCTACATTATCAAAAGCAGTGCAGCAGCAGGTTTTTAGTAGCTGCAGTGTAAAGAGGCGTCGCTGTTGCGATCCTCTGAGGATTCAGAGTGTCTGCTGCCTGCGGTCTGCTCAGGCTCTGCAGTGCCCCCTACTGGCCATTGACTGGGACCTCCTGAAACAGAAAAGATGACATGCATGAAACATCAGCCTGCGAACGCCAACGATCACTTTACATCTTTGGGCTTAAACATGCAGCACGGAAAACAGGTTTGTGCTGAAGGCATAAAAAACACTGACATCTTCCAAGCATTTACAGCTGCCTGCAGACACATGCATGTGACATCTTGTTTAAAAGGAATAGCTCAACATTTTGGGAAACAAGCTTCATTGCTTTCTTACCAAGAGTAGGAGGAGAAGGTTAGCTTAGCATAAAAACTTAATACAAGGGGAGACAGCTAGTCTGTCTAAGTGTAAAAAGGGAGTTAGGGTTTGCTTTCATGGAGTCTTGTCACCATGAGGTTGCCAGGAAACCAGCGAAGAATCCCCATAAACCTTTTTACTTTTGGACAGAGCCAGGCTAGCCGTTTCCCCTTATTTCCAGTCTTTATGTGGGTCAATAAGCATATTTCCCTAAACATTCCTTTAAAGATGCCTCATATAGGTAGAAAAGGCTTCTCATGCTTCATGAATGCAGATCACTCAAACACAATATGATACATTTCCAGTTTTATCAGGTTATGGTCAGCGAAATTTTGCTAAACAAACCCAATAAACTGGCAGCTCTGAGTATCTCATGAGACATTCATATTTGCTTCATGCATTAGATAAAAAACCAGCACGGTCTCGTGAATCTCATGCATCAGATTTCAAGTCTCAAAGCCCGCACGTCGACCGCACTGACCTTCGTCTGGAGCTCCAGACAGACCTTTCAGGCCAAACAGGGTACAGTAATTTGTCTATCGTTATTTCACAGAGAGGACGAGAAGGAAAAGAAGAGTGACTGACTGAGGACACGGACGTTAGTTTGACATTTTATAACGTGTCTTTTTTTGTGGTAAACTCACCTCTAAATTCCCCCTGGCTTTCTTCAACACTCCGTGGGTAAGATACACTAGATATGGGGCAAAAAAAAGAAGTTAAGTTAAATTTATTTATCATATCAGAGAAGCTTCTTTCAATATAAACTGTAAGTAACACTGGATAATCTTACGCTGATCGATGATGACTCTTTCCATCCCCTCTTTGAGCTGGTTGGTCGTTCGCAGGCGTTTAACGGCTCCGTTCAGCATCCTCTCCTGCTGTGACAGTCTGCTCTTCAGTCTGGCTATCTCGTTTTTCAGCAGCTCGTCCTGAAACTGACGATAAAAAAAAAGGATTAAAGTTTGGTGTCCGTAGATATTTAATTGGATTAATTAGACACAGTTAAGTTTGTGGACGTCTACCTGCTGGTTGCTGCCGCCGTCCCCTGCTGTGCTACCAGCCGGCAAAGAGACTCTCCACACCAGTTTGAGCAGTCGACCGGCCTCCTCCAACACGTGCTGCATGTTGTTCACGTTGCCGGACAAACTCTTCAGATGCTGCTGCTCCACCGCCTGTAAAGACCGATATTGAAACCTCAGTTCGACGTTCACGTTATCAATCAGTGCACCACACAACGTGATAGTTCATCGGTACCTTGTTGTCGGAGCCCTGCTGTCTGAACGTGTGCTGACACTCCTGCAGTTGCGCGTCCATGCTGCGCGACAGCTTCCGGCCCTCCGAGATCTGCTTGCGCAGGGCGTTGTAGTCCTCGATCAGACCCAAAATGTGGCGACCGTTGCGGTTGGCCCACATCCGGTGGCCCGGCACCAGGCGGGAGGGAGCGCCGGAGACGCTGTCGCCGGAGCTGCTGCTGATCGACCCTCCGTCCACCTCCGAGTGAACGCGACGCTTCTCTTCTGAAAGATTTAAAACATGTCCAGATGTTTAAATGCACAAAGCTGGATGACAACTAGCGAGTGAGTCAAGTTAATAAACTACATTTATTAGAGAATACGAGCTGCTGATGCTGTTTTCTTACCGTGGAGGACACTGGTGTATTCATTGTGACTCTGAAACGAGTGCCTGACAGCATCACAGCCTTCACGTCCCGGTGACCTGCCTCCTTCATCTAAAGACATAAAACAAACACTTACATGACCTGGCAGATTCCTGTGTGTGTGTTTACACACCTCTGTGTATCTGTCACAGGTTATTAGCATGTGTGATTAGCGTGTGTTTACCCGGTGAGGACAGCAGGTAGTTGATGTTGATGGTTTCAGAGCGGTTGGGTCCTCTGAGCAGCTGCTCCTCGAGTCTCTGCCGCAGTGCCGTGTTGGTCTGGATGCTCCTCTCCAGCTGCAGCCTCAGGTGTCTGATCTCCAACAGCAGCTCGCTCAGGTCCACCGAGCCGGAGGACGGGGCGGGGACGGGCCCCTGGGTCGCTTCACTGGATTCTGCTAAGAGGAACAACGAAGGAGAGGGAAAATACTTTAATGGAGGTGAAAGGTGAATATTTTCTGTCCAGCACACACTCTCATCTCGCTCTATTATTTTTTAAACTACGTAACACAATAAAAAAAGTTGTCGTACCGTTGTGTTTCTGAGTTTCGGTCTTCATCTTTTCGTAAACTTGCAGCTCCACCCGCAGCGACTGCAGAACATGCTGAGAGTCCAACAGCTGCTGACGCTGCAGCTTCACCTCACACTGCAGCCTGGAAACAAACAAACACACACGCACACACGCACGCACACACACACACACACACACACACACACACACACACACACACACACACACACACACACACACACACACACACACACACACACACACACACGCCAAGTTTAATTATCAAAATGATTTACAACACAAAAAAAAAAACACTTGTTGTGGTATCCTGGTGTCAGTGAAGCTCAGAGTGTTAAGCACGGTCGACACGGGAACAAAATTCCGCTGTGGCATTTCTCCGCTCCTGATTTCATTTGATTATTTCCTGCTTGACCTCTGACATTACGTGGACAGATCCACTTGATGGAGCTGGGAGACAGTGATGACCTGCCTAAGTGGTCTATTGAAATTTGATCAAACAGTAAGCGGTCTGCAGTCAGCAGGTCAGTTTTGTTTTTTATCCCACACTGCTGCTGCTGCTGGCCGCCCTGTGGCCCATTTGACATTTTCCAGAGTTGCCAGATTTCACAGTCTGAGCCCGGTGTTAGTGTAACCATCACTGCATAAAAAATGAATTTAAATTAATCATAATCATAATCAGCAGCTCACTTGTGCTTTGCCCCATTTTTTCCTTTTGTGTAACTTTTTATAATCTGAAGAGTTTAACGCAGACAGACTAAATATTAAGAACATATCACAGTGCAATGCAACAATCAGCAGCACCACAAACTACAGCCAAACTCTCATGATGTTTAATTAAAAAATATAAATATATGTTTTATATACATACACAACACATTATCAGAGATGACAGGAAGAAGTCCATCGTGGTCCTTGATTTTCCTGATCCCTGATGACTTTATTATCATTATCATTAGTAATGCTTGTGTATCAATTGGTGTACTTAATAAACTGAAAATAAAGTTTAAAATCAATCTGCTCCTCCTTTTAAACAGTGCACACACACACACACACACACACACACACAACACACTCAGGAGACGAGGTAAGGAAAGGGAGAGGAGAAGTGATCTGACACTAAACTAGACTCCGGGTTTCAAGTGTCGGCCTCATTCAGCTGTGTCAGTAGGATCCGAGGCAAGAGGTCAGGTACCATCATTATGGTACGTATGCATGCGTGTGTATGCGTGTGTGTGTGTGTGTGTGTGCCATGGATGCGCCTACAAATGATCGACTATCATGTTCCTGAGTTGTACAAATAGTATGGAATAATGATAATAGTAATGACTGTTTAGAAAAGTCATTAGCAGCGTTGTGTAGTTTCAGGTTGCATGCAGTGTGTGTGTGTGTGTGTGTGTGTGTGCAGCTCCTCCTTGCTGTAGTGCAGTGTATCCTGCAGCTGGGAGTTTTCCTGGCTGCTGTGCTCCAGCCTCTCCTGCAGTCGGCTGTTTTCTTGCCTCAGAGCTTCGCACTCCTTCCTGCTCTGCTCCAGTTTGGCTGTCCGCCTGGCCAGAGTCTCTCGGAGCTTCTCGTTCTCTTTCTGCTTGTCTGGAGGCGATAAAAATGTCTGTGAGTTATCTGGATATCTGGAAAGATATCATCTGAAAAGTTGTGTGTGTGTGTGTTTCTGATTATAGAAGCTTGTAGCTTATGCGCTTTACCTCTGGAGCCCATGTTGAGCTGCTCCTTCAGGGTTTGGTTCTGTCCCCAGAGGAAGCGCACCTCGTTGGCCAGCTGACCCTGCTCCTCGTTGCCGTGGATGAAGATGTTGGTGGCTGCTGAACACAGACGGGCGCACACAGAATCGTCAGATCAACAAGTAACAGTGTGAGACATGCTGGCATTGAGAGAGAGGGATGATTTCAGGTGTGTACCTGGATCTTTCTCCACCTCGGCTAGTCTCTTCTCCAGCTGCTCCCTGAGACGGTCGTTGGTGCTGATGCTCTCCTCCAGGCGCTGCCGCAAAGCTCGGATCTCCTGGAGATGTTCTCCCAGCAAGTCTGACGAAACACACACGCAAAAAGCTGAGTTAAAGGAGGATTTAGTGCTGCACTTCTACAAAAACAAGCCTTACAAGAGACAGATTACATAGGAATCGCTCAAATCTAAGCAGCAGAGGCCTCAATGCAGCATCGGAGTCTTCTTCAGAGCTACATTGTTGCTACAGCAGAGCACAAACCACAGTTTGCTAGTGTGACTGACTAACATGATAATAAACCTTCCTATGCCACACATTTACCTGAATTCATCATCCGTGGCTGCTCGCCAGCGTTCGTCTGTGAGCCAGCGTCTCCGTCCGGTTTACTCGTGTCCGCCTGAGGTCCTGATCCGTCCTGGTCGTGTCCGTGATCCTGTTCTTGATGGTGGGAGCTGGTCTGGGCCATGATCGAGCGATGCAGGTCCAGTTCGCTGCGCAGGGTGGTGTTGAGCTCCTCGCTGCACCTCAGCTGCTCCTGCAGTCGCCCGTTCTCCCTCTGCAGGCCGTGCAGTCTGCCGGCGCTGGACACACCTTCCTCCTGAGCTCCTCCCACGGGAGGGACTGCTGCTCCCGTCCAATCAGCGGGGTGTCGCTGGCCTAACGGGGAGGCAACAACAGGTAAATAGATCAATGTGAGAAGTCGATATTAAACATAATTTCTTATGAACTAAAGCACATTTTTACATCATTTCTGTGTGAAAGGTGTTCAATCCCTCGTAGTAACAGTATCCTCTCTGCTAACACAACAAGATGAACCGCTGCAGTGTAAAAGAGTCAAACAGGTGCACAGTGATGTATCGGTGAGTTCGGGTCCTCGGGCCCCTCTGCAGGACCTCTCACGTATCCACACGCTTCACTTGTCTCCATAAAAGCCTTCACTGTCTCTTTTCCCCGGGGAAACACAATTTGAAGATCGAACCGGATAGGTGCCACTGAATAATGCAACTTTAAGTGGAGGTGGATTGAAACAGGACACCTGCTCTGCCCTTGGCCGGCGTGCTTTGTCCCGCGGGACGCCTCGCTGCAACAGAATGGATCTGAGTGGAAAATAAGTGCCATTACAGGCAGCGACGAGTCCGGCCGGGGGCCCCACGTGGACAAGGACTCGATGATATAGCACCGAAATATGAATTTTTAATGGAGGAAACTGTGTTAATCTTAGTACCTGGCTGAGGCAAACGTCGGTGACACTCAAGACTATAATTTGACTTGGCTTTCGCACCCAATCACTAATAAATTCCATCATTAAGACTAATTTTAAATCTGCGTGTCCTATGAGCGTCTTTGTGCTTACCGCGGGCTCGACTCACGCCCGGCGTGGTCGGGCTGCTGTAGCAGGAGGAGGAGGTCCTGTCGGAGTGGCACAGATCAGAGTGAGAGCTGTGGTGGCTGCTGGGACTTTGGCCTCTTAGCTGGCTCTGCAGGCTCTGGATCACACGGTTCTTCTCCTGTAGCTCTTTAGCCAACCTTGAAGAGGAAGAGGAGGAAGTTAATACGTGAACACTTGGCCTCCCAGAGGTGCCGACAGATGGATTTTATCCATCGCATCGTCTCGCTGGGTGTTTGGCGGGCAACACAAAGTCAAACGGGAAAGATAAGTCGAGGAAACGGCACCCAAAAAAGGAGACACGACTGTAGATGTCAAGAAAAATCTGTTCCCGACCAGATGATTTGCAGCAGAAACACACACAAGCTGGAAAATATGAAAGAGTTCACGGCAAACGTCATGCTGTCTGTCTGGATCGAAACCCACTCACAGGTCCAGCTGCTCCCTGGTGCATTCGGCCAGGTTGAGGTTTTGCTGGACGAGGAGGCTGACGTGCTGCTGCAGCAGCTCTCTCTCGGCCTCCAGCTCCAGACGCAGATTATCTAACTCCTGCTGGATTACAGCCGTGCTGTCGGGAGGATCTCGCATGCTCTCCTCATAGGACAGAGGCGATTCCTGCTGAAGCTCCCCAAAGCTGCCCACATCAGCGATAATACTGTGAGCAACTGTTCAATAAATCTGATTAAAACTATTTTTAGTATCACAGATGCTCAGATTTTACTACTATTGGCAATCAAACGAGGGAAAACTTCTCTGATCATTAATTTCCTGCGAATGATGTGAAATAAAAATGTTCAAAACATTCCAGATTTTCTTTGTGTTTTATGCTAAACTCACTAATTTAATAATGACTTGGATAATCTGGATGGATGAACATGTGACATGACATGTGGTGCCTCTGTGTGTCCCCCCTCTCATTTCTCAGACACAAAGGTGACCCAGTTAAAGGGGCAACGTAACCTCAATGTTTTGGTTGTCATGGTAATAATTAGGTCAACAGCATGACGCTGTTCGAAAAGCAACAAAACATGAAGCGCCCGGGGTCAGAAGGCAATTGTCTGGGTGGGAGGTGGTGGGGGGGGGGTCTTTAAAGGGGTCATGAGACAAACATGAGACAAACATGAGGAGAGCTCAGCTAACGACCCTCAAATCTCAAACAAGAACACGTACGATATGATCTTAAAACATGGCACAGGACGCCTCAGAAACTAGTGAAATGTTCACAGCGTTGATAAAAACATCTTAGGGACACGCGCAGGAATCATAACTGATGACGAGGTCATCATACAGTGCAGTGTTACATAAATATGAACGGCTTAGGACCAATACAAGCATCTGACTCTGAGCAACATGTCATAAAGAAATAGTTTACTCATGAGACGACTGATGCAGCTCTCATGTCTGTATGCTAAATACAAAGCTGCAGCCGGTTAGCTTAGCTTAGCACAAAGACTGGGAACAGATGAAAACAGCTAGCCTGGCTCCGTCTAAAGATGACAGTTCCCAGTTTAAAAAGATGATTACGTGCTGGAGCCGGGCTAACTGTTTCCCTCTGTGGCTGCTGGCTGCAGTGTTATTACAGGACAGACATGACAGTGGTATCAATCTTCTCATCAAACTCTCCGCCAGAAAGCAAATAAGCATATTGCCCAAAATTGCCCAAACTATTCCTTTAACCGTGTCATTACAGTATCGGGACGAGTAACCTAATATTAAAACGGATTGGATGATTCGGAGTATTACAGACGCTCCGTGAATTAACTGGCGACAAATTGAACCGTTTAAGACATTTGACGATAACCAAGTGCGGTGAGCGGAGTTTGAGACGTACCTGCGAGACAGTTCCAGAGCCGCCACATCCTCATTATCCGGATGAGACTCTCCTGGCAGACAGAAAGAAAAGATGCTGTCAAGGACATGTCGGTAAAAATCAGTCACGAATGACTGCTCTCTGTTGTGTTCGTCTCTCTCTGCTGGTGGCTTTCTCTTTGTTAAAACACAGAGACAGTTCTGTTTTCATATGACTCAAACACAGCTGCTTTTTAAAACTAAGTTTGTAGTGTTGACGCATTAAATCAGACTTCATTCTTTGTGTGTTTTGGCATCATGAATCAAATTATATAAAATAACGAACTGTGTTTGTGCCGGGTGGTTCTGATTAGCACTGTTTCTCAATGTTTATCGAGGCAGCGAGCGGCTACCTTTGTCCAGCCGTCCCTCCAGCCTGTCCAGAATGCCCAGGCTCTTGTCCAGCTGCTCTTTCACCACCTCCCCCATGTAGTAGTCGACTTCGCTGGCCTGCAGCAGCTCCTTGAAGGCTTTGCTCAGCTCCTCCAGCTGCCGACGCTGCAGGGCTCCCAGCCTGCGGCTCTCCTTGATCTGCTGCCTCAGTTGTGACAGCTCCCTGGCTTGTGACTGCACCAGAGAGTCCAGTCTGAGGAGAGGACAGAATGAGGGCAAGCAAAGGGGGGGGAATAAACATGAGTCAGGATTTAATTGTAAAAATGACTCAGTGTAAAGAACAGCGTAATATCGATAACGCTCTGAAAAAGGCTGTTGACCTTGCAGGTGATGTAGACTGGCTGCGTGTCTGCTGCAGCTGATCGCTCATGCTTCTGTTCAGTGACCTCTCTCTTTCCAGTTCCATGTTCAGACGGCTGGTTTTATCCTTCGTCGCCTCCTTTTTCTCCCTCAGCTGTCCACTTCTGTAGCTCCTATCCTGGCTATGGTCATCTCTCTGCGCCCCCTCTTGATCCCTGCCGGCTGACGGATCAGAGATGCTGGCAACTAATTCGCTGGAGAGAGAGTTCCTGCGCAGAAGACTTTGCATTTGGAGGATGAGCTTGGTCTGGTTTTCCAGCTGGACCTTCAGCTCTCTGACTTGTCCCTGAAGCTGAAGGGGGTCCTCGGAAACGCCGTACTCGTCGTAGGCCTGCAGGCTTTTCAGACTGACCTGAAAACAGACAGGAGACGGTTAATAACATTCAAATATCGCTTTCTACTGATATTCTAGGGTTGCATAAGTCGGCAAATTGACGAAACCGAACTGAATTCTGAAAAATGGTTCATTGATTTCACACAGGTAGACAAAAACCTCCCATTTCTAGCCAGTGACTGAGATTTTTGGCAAATTTGAACGGCTGAAGCTCGCCAATTAAGCTAAACTTAAGGTCCTTGAGTTGGTTTAAACTCTCCAGGGCTGATTTTTTTTAATGTTTCTAGTTGAATAGTTTTAAAATGAGAACCATTAAAGGGAGATATAACTAAACAGCACTGTTCTTAGAACATTATTGCAGTGTAGAGCTTATTAGCCGCAGAATAACAAGTATGATAAGAAAAATGTTGTTTACAACTGATATTCTGATCCAACACAACCTCATCTGGCTGCTTAGCTTACATTTTTTTTCACTTTAACGTAGCAAATGGAAAAGACGAGGACTAACCAGTGTCTCTGGCAAAATGTAATCCAATTTGAAGTTCAAGAAATTTAATTCTGGGCCAACTGGATCCGTGAAGACGTATCGCCTCTTGTCCAAGAAGCTTCTTCAGTTCTGAGAGGCTAAACGTCTTCCCGGATCTACGACAAAGTCCAGTTGCTCCAGAATAAGGGTCTCAAAGAAAGATTACCTGAAGGACTGAGAACCTTCACAGACAATTTTAAGCAACGTCTGCTGGAATTTAAACTTCCTCAGATACAATAAAGAGCAGAGCTGTACACATTACCTCAAATTCAAATTCTCACATACTCGTGGCATCCAGGGCAGTGGGGAAATACTACACAGTGGATGTGCTCATCCCGAACTACAAACTAATGTTAATTAATGATGTGTTCCTTGGCTTTGGAAGTAACACTCAGTAGGCAGTATGCTCGTTAGCTGGACATGTTAGAGCAGACAACGTGGTTTAATGTATTTCTTACTCTGTGTTTTTGATTTTGGAAAGGCTAAAAAAGAAAAAGTCGACACCTCCCTCCAAACTCTTTAAATAGAGCATCTCTCTTTCTTACTGCAGCACCATGCACACATGCAGATTTGTTGTGCCTAGTTACGGTTTGTTGACGGGAGGAGTTTGGAGAGCGAGTCGCATACCTTGGCCGAGCTGAGCGCCGGGGAACTAGGGTACGGGGTGCTGGAGGTTGAGTCCAGGTTTTCGGTGGAGGAGAATGTGGCCTGCTCGTGTTTCAGCAGGGAAGGCAAGCTAGAGGCGCTGCAGCTTGGTTTCACACCGACCTCTAGATCTGGCAACAGAAGGGACACGGACACGATCAGGCAGGGAACGGGAAGACGTCACAACAAATAGTGAGGAAATAAATCAGCTGAGATACAGCTGGACTGTGAAATAAGACGAGAAATAAAAGTGAAAGGTTAATGAGTGCTCGAAAAAGACATTCCCAAACTTCAGAGCGGAAACATGCAAGAATTTCGTCAATGTAAAAATATTGACAGCCCATTCGAATTTGGGAATAGTGCAGAGAAGTACCAAATTAAAAATCAGTAGACAGTGTGAAGTTATGAGACCCAAAGAGAAAACATTTCTGGAGGTGAGAGACAGTGTGTTACAGTTGCCCTTGCTCACTCCTCATGCAGACATATAGAGAGAATCTATCCACATGTGAGATTAGTGTCCACTCAGCAGACAGACATGCAGTGTCCGTCTCAAAAGCCGTCTACCTGTGCTACTGCTCTCTTCCCTATCGTTCTCACTCTTGCCACTGGTTTCGTAACCCAGGTCCTGCAAATCCACCTGCACGCCTTTGTCATCCTGCTCCAGAGCTGGCATTGGAGGCAATATATGTTTGGTTAGGAAGGAATCATTTCACAGAATCTTGTCTCTCTCTCTCCTTAACGGTGATCCTGATCAATTACAATCAATTCGTGCACACAGCAGCACAAACAGCTCAGCATCTTACCTTTCCGTGCAGTTTCAGGGGATGTGTTGGTGAGAGCAGTGGCCAGTTGCTCCTCCAGGCTCTTGCATGCTTTCTTCTTCTCCCTCAGCGCCTTATGGAGAGTCTCCAGTTGGACCTGAACGCTCGGTGGTAATCCCTTGACATCCTGCATCGTCCTGTGGTCCTTGCTCTCCTCTCTACGGCCCTTATCTTCATGTACGGAAGCCTGGAGTTCGGATATTCTCTGACAGTGATCGCTGAAGGCCTTGTAGAGGCGGCAGAGGTTGTTATGGAGCTCTTGGCGTAGTTGTCCCTTTGTTCCAGATGAAGCGGCGGATTGATTTCCGCTGGATTTGTTGGTGTGCTCTGTAGGTTCTTCCAGGTCCTTCCTCTCCTGCAGAGCTCTCTGAAGTTTGTCTAGATTCATCTGCAGGTCAGGGTTGGTTTGTGATGATCTAGCAGAGGCGAAGGAGCTTGTATTTGTACAGTGTTCTGCCAGAGAGGCAACAGCAGACTCCGCTGCACTAAGACAGTTCAGCAGAACTTTGGACATCTCCTGATTTAAGCTGACATCTTCAGAACTTTGGTGTTCCTTTGACTCTTTTTCCTTCAGTGATTCTGCTGATGTCCCCCTCGAAAGTTCACCATTCTGCTCTGCACGGTTACTGCTATGGTCATGTTCAGCAGCTGCATCTACGGCTCTCAGTTTTTCCTGCAGCTCAGCATTAATCCTGTTCTGCTCCCATAATGCCTCCTGCAAAGAGTCTGCGTGTCGTTGCAACTCCTGCATCGCGTCCTCTGTGCTTCCATCTCTTGGGCTTTGACTATCAGAAGACGCGTTCACCTGCTGCTGCAAGGCCGTCTCTATCTTCAAACACAGATCACTGGTTTGTGGATTCTTTGCTTCGCTGTCAGAGGAGGTGATTGCTTTCTCCTCCATGTTCAGAAGCTCTATGAGCTGGTTGTTGAGCTCCTCCTTCTCCTGTAGAGCTTTTTGAAGCTCCATGCATCTGCTGTGGAGGACAGCATCTGAACCCCCGGAGCCTGGACCTGCGCTCAAACTGGTGTGCGACCCAAAGCCGCCCTGGCTGTCCAGGCTGCAGGCAGTCAGGTAAGCAATGGTGGATTCCGCAGCCTGTAAGGCCTCCACGTACTGGCTATTGAGCCGATCCTTCTCCTGGAGCTGAGCGTGGAGCTCTTCCCAGTCGGCTAGCTGCTCGCTTAGCTTGTTGATCAGGCCCTCTTTCTCCTGACACTCCTGGTGGAGAAGCTCCAGCTGGGTGAAAAGAGCAGAGTCGGCCTGGGTGTGATCCAGTGTTCTGGCTTCAGAGTCCTTGTCCGACCCGACTGGACTCCTGCTACGATGTGCATATCTGAGTGTGGAAGACGGGGAAGTGCTGTGCTGGGGTGACATGGGGGAGTCGGAGTCTGTGTGCAGTTGCTGGTCGGACCCGTGGACATCATCCGAGTACGGGTTCTGAAGTGCATCAGTGTTCAGATGATCGGAGCTCACAGACTGCCTGCTGCTGCTGCTGCTAGCCTCCACCCTCAGCCTCACGGGGACCGGGAGGCGAGATTTGACACCAGCCTTTAAATGAAACAAATGGAACATATTAAAAACTCTTGACTTGATGCAGAAAGCTATGTGATGTTTCTTTACCCTAAAACTCACCCCATGCCTTGAGACATGCCATGTTGCACTCTTGCTGTGTGACTGTGGACTCTCCCTCTCCCCTGTGGTGCTGATAATTAGCTCAGCGGTGACAGGGTTCTCCCCATCCAACGCCTCCTTCGACGGACTGATGACCTTAGAGTGATCTTCTGACTCAGCCTGCAGCGTCTCCACACTCCTTCTCAATTCAGCCTGTCCATCACTGCTGTTCCCTGAGGCGTCCGTGCTCTCTTTCTCTTTATACTCAGTAGATTTTTGTTCTTTCAGGAGACCCCGCAGCTCTGCATTTTCTGATCTAAGTCTGAGCAGCGCCTCTCTGCAATAAAGGACGTTTTATTAGTTCAGTGTTGTGGCAACGTTAGAGTAAAAATAAAGAGTAGGATCCAGACACTGTTGAAGAAAATACCCACCTAAGGTGCGAGAATGACGTGGCCCCAAACTCAGTCAGCAGAGATTTAAGTGCCGTTATATCCGGGTTCCTCTCCCTAGAATCTTTTTCTACAGTGTCCAAGCTGTTGTTGCCAGACTGAGCATGCTCTCTACTAATGGAAAGGCCACTGTCCATGCTCGTATCAACCAACAGCTTTCCAGACAACATCTAAAAATGGATAGTTTAGAGGTGAAGTTACATGAAAAACTAAGCTCTCCAAAATATAATAAATAATCATTTATTTCATACCTCTCCTATTTTGATGTCTGTCTGACTTTCTTTGTCCTGACCGGAGTGATGCGCCCTCTTACCGTGAAGCAAAGGCTGCATCTCCTGCGTCTTCTCGAGCTGCTAGAGTAATGGTATGGGAGGCGAGTATGACACACATGGCTCAGTAAAAGAAAACTTAATGAGGGAACAGAATCCATAAAACACTGCACAGCAACAGCAGAATGGTATGACGTGTCTAATGTGGCGTGGCGGAGAGAGAGACCATTTCGTGGGACACAGAGATAAGAAGGAAAAAACAAAAAACACAGGGACTGATTAGGAAAAGGTGAAGGAGAGTAAGGTAAATTCTACTACTAGACAGGAAACACACTTGTTAGAGAAATAAGACATACAGAGTAAAGAGACATTAGTAACAGGCTGGACGGAGCAAAGGTTAAAGGTGTAGGTTCAAAAGGTCAGAAAGGAGCTAATACAGGTGGATGTTAGACAATGACTCAGACATGACTCGTCAAGTATTTGCTAAATGTGGACAAACATGTACTGATTAAGGACAGAGAGGTTTAGGAACTCTGACGCCTCAACTTCTAGTACAACTTCCTCCATTTGCAGCGGCATTTTTGGGCTTCTAACCTGTTTCCAGGGGCTACCGCTGGTCACGTCTTTGTCCTCCTTGTCGTCAGCGTCCTGGTCTGATTTCCCCAACAGTGACAGCCGGTTCTGTAGCTCATTGTTTAAAGTCTGCAGTCTGCTGACGCAATCCTGCAGCTCCAGCACCTGAGACCCAGAAGCACTTATTTTTATCCGTTTGCATGATTTTCTACCCCACATATGGCGACATTTAAAGTTAAAATAGAGGCAATACTTTTATCCAAACATATTCACCTTCTGCTTGAGCTCTTGTGTTGAGAGCAGAGACAAGCTGTCATCCTGCCCCTCTCCCACACAGATGCTCATGTAGGAAGTCTGATCTCCGATGAAACTCAAAGTGTCACCTGAAAAACATTAAAGTCACATGTAACAAACACTCCCGTCTACCAAAACTCTGGAATAAGACATCAATTATCAATAATCAATTGTAATTTTTCTCCTCTTACCGCCATCATTTGCCCCGCCAACGCCGCCGCCACGGTTCTGTATGGCTCCTAAGCGAGCCTGCAGAGAGGTGTTCCAGCGCTGCGCGTCTTCCAGCTGATGTCTCATGCTCTCCAGTTCTTTAGGATCAATCAGGTCCATCCCTGAACAGACACAGAGGGCACATTTCTGCGTAAGTAAATGTTTTACCGTGCGAATGAGTCTTAACATCGACTCACACGCTGCATCATTAGAAGTCAAGTCTTTGTGTGACTTTATGTGAAATAGGTCATAAAGATCAGTGGTTATATTTCTATAAACTATAAAAACACTGATGTCACGTATGTATAGATCAGCCACGAGAGTTCACAAAGAATGACATGCAGCTCTGAAAAGAGATCTTTTGATAACTCAGCTTTGATAACAAAGTAATAACTGGCACAGATAACAATGCATAATTGTACTGTGCATTTTTGCTTTATGAATTTAAACCAGTAAATATTCTTTTTTGAGAAAGACATTTTTTAAAATAATGCATTTGATGCATGTTTGCATGCTTGTTCAACACATACAAATGCTGAATGAGGTCAATTAAAGGTGTCATTTAAAAAACAGCTAGTGTGTAAAGAGAAGTTTGGCATCTGTAGCCACACATTCAAAAAAAAAATCTAATTATATAAAAAGGAAATACTTCACTTTACCTCGTTATTTAGCTTTAATACACAGTATATAACCGTTTAATAAACAGTTTATAAGACACTGCAGCAGTCATAAGCAGATACAAGTGTTTTTAAAGTCCTCCAGTGTAAGTGGAGTGTGCTGTATAAACAGACAGTGAATAACAATACAGTAAAACACACTTGTATTATATGAAATGTCTTCATAGAAGAAGTTATACTTGTGTCAAATATTGTACATTAACACTTGTCCTTATAGCTGCACACATTTTGATTATAGATTTATCAAATATGTGTATACTGCTTATGAATGCTAATGTGTTACCATAAATGTGTGCCTGTCTGCATCTATAATGCAGACATCGTACGTGCTGTATATTAGAATAATTATATAACCAAAACATAAAAATGAGCAAACTGAAGCAGTGGTAATTACTGCACACTACATCTCTCTTGGATTTCAATGTGTGCCATGGGCCTGTTACTTACAGCTGACCTATTTATACACCTGGCTCTCTTTAGACAGGGGCAGGGGATGAGCATGCACACACAGGCGAAGTCATTTGGCTTAGACGACTGCCTGAGCGTACAGTGACACTTTTAATCAGTCTCAAGGCTGCGCCCGGATGTCACACTACATCTGAGCCATTAACCACGCTAAATTACATTAACTACGTGATGTCATAAGATAATACATTTTATTAGGATCTATTTCAGGGGAGCTCCTCTACAGTAGAGTTTCATAACAATATAACAACCATTAATATCTTTAAAGTTGTTATATAATGAGATGCTTGTGCAGTGAAATTTAGCTCATGTGACAGATGGTTGGATTAATAACCAGAGGGGGTGATGCAATCAACAAACAGCCAAACGTTTTAATGGGACATTCAAAAAAAGCAGACAGCATGTTAAAAGTGACAGACAGGCCAACAGCAGCCTTTATTCACTTTGTTTTTATATAAAGGACAGACAGACACACAGACAGACAGAGTGGATTAGCGTGAAGCTGTTACATTTAAAGAGTGACAGAGAAAACATGCAGCAACTTCATGGACAAAACATGCAGATGAGGAGGCGATGACGTAGTGAACAATGAACATAAAGTGCACAGAGATGAGGAGTGCAGGGACCAGGTGTGTGCATGCTGAACAAAGTGACAGATGAAGAGGGGATGTGAGCTTGTCAGCAGCAGATATTCATGGAGTAAACACAGAGAACAAAAGACGACAGGTGTGTACGTGTGTGTTTTCCCTGGGAGCTTGAGCTATACTGTCCTAACTCTAACAACTTATTTGGTGTTTTTTTCCCTTTCACTCAGTTCCCACCATCATTTACCACCCCGTGTGTTTGCACTGCACCTTCTCGGAGCCTGGCTCTGTGTATCTCTCTCTCCAAGTCGTCTCGTAGCTCCTCGTTCGTTTTTATGCTCTCCTCGAGCTGCTGCCTGAGGAGCTGCACTGCTGCCAGCTCCAGCTGCAGAGCATGGAGGCGCTGAGCACTGCAAAAACACACGTGCATCAAATATGTTTACCTAAACAAATTTATCTTTTCTGTCTCACCAATTGTTTTTGGTTCGTTCTCCCTACCTGTCCTGCTCCTTTACAGTCCTGACCAGGCTGGAGTAGAGGTGTTGTTCGGCTCTCAGGGCTTTGTTCAGAGCATCATGCTCCTGTTGCAAGGCTACAAGATTGGGCAAAGCCTTAAAGGAGACAGAAATGAAAGAGCAGTGGTGTTAATGTCAAAGAATGTGGTGTAAAATGTTATTTTTTGGTTTCATTCTATTTGTCAAGTTTACTTCTTGCTGGCTGTCTCCACCAATCATGGTTCTCTCTCTCTGAGGGAGTCCGGGGAGTGATCTGTCTACGCCAGAGCCAATGACCTGATCCTGGGTATGATCAGCCCGACTGTCCCCTCTTTGACCGAGGCGCTGGTGGAGAACCTGCTCAGGGACAGACACAATCAGAAGAAAAGCTGCTTATTCAAAGCTGCTGTGTGTTTCGCTGAGTGACAAGAGTTTGACTCTGTGAATGGATGAATCCTTACATTGATAATCTCATCCTTGGTTTTCAGAGTGGCAGTCAGGGACTCAATATTAGCAGCCTGACCTTCGTTGCGACCCTTCAGCTCTGAGAGCAATGACTGTAGCTCTGCCAAAGAAATCTGGATAACAAGAAAATAAAGTATAGATTACATAAAAAGACACAGAAGAGCTCTGATTATAGATATATTAAAATGCTTATAACCAGCTGACCTTCAGTTCATTCTCCCTCTTCAGTGCTTTATTCAGTGCCTCGGTTTTCTCTGCGAGCTCCTTCTTCAGGACGACGACTGTCTTCTTGGAGAGAGGAATGTTCTCCACATTTTCCTCGCTGTTCCTCCTGGACAGTTCAGCTTCAGCGCAGACAAAATAGAATCAAATGTAGGACCGACATGTACTCACACACTTATAAATATCCAGTTGAGACGGTTTAAAGGTCTAAAAGGCCTCACCTTCCCTCTCGTCCAACGTGTCCTGCATGATCGGGATAGTTTGTCTGAGCTCCAGCACATGATCCGTCTCCCCCTTCTGCCTAATCTCTGTCAGAAACTGGTCCCTCTCCTGACCACGCTGCAGGAGCTTCTGCAAAATTACAAAGATAAGAAGTTTTAATCAAGTAGGCAACCAAGTCATTTGACATTTGAAGAGTGAATGAGAAGAGTATTATTAGTGTAATTCTCCTTGGGACATTTCATTTCCTCTCCTTGTTAAGCTTATAAGTCAAGCACATTTTACAGCTGAGTAGCTGCGTTGTATCCCAGAGGAACTTACGTTGATGATGCTTTCTTTTTCGGCGAGCAGAGCTCGGAGCTGTGCGGTCTCTAAATAACCCTCCTGGGCTGTCGTGGAGCTTTGCTTCTCAGCAGTGGCAAGTTGCTGCTGCCTTTCAGACAGCTGCTTCCTCAGCTCCTGAATCTCTTGAGAGCGCTCAGACAGCATGCGGTTGTAGTGCTCTGCAGACTCCTGGGGAAAACGAAAGAACAGATTAAAGTCATGAGAGTTAATGATGTTTGCCAACGTTCTGTATGTACGAAGGCTTTTTGCAGATTTGTTGCACAAATGCTATTATGTTTTTACTTCTAGAAAAACTGAAGTTTTCCTGAGAAACCCTCAGAAATGTTTTCATAATTAAATGTTGCATTGACTCGGCCATTTCCTACAAACAAAGGTCGACATGTTGTATGTAAGTATTTGTATGTGTGTAAACTTCCTGGGTCAGAATGAACATGGCTGAACAGTGAGCAGTGTGTGTGGAGGGGTCTCTTTGTTAACTAACATCCATATCCTTCGCCTTGCCCTCCAGGGAGAGCTGTAGCTGGCTGATGATGGAGTCCTTCTCCCTCAGTGATCTGTTCAAGTTGTCTTCTACATCTTGCTTGGCTCTCTGCAGGTTTTTCAGGGTGTTTGTAAGATGCTGCAGCTCCACATCCTTCTCCTTGATCAGACTGTCGAAACTCTGGAATGAGCAGACAGATGCAGAACAGTTTCATTACAGAGTTCTGCAAAAGGCAAATTTGTGGCCATTCAAACGCAGTCATCGGCGCTTACATTGATGGTCTCCTCGTTGTGAGAGAGTAAGTTGTTGAGCCTATCGAGGTCTCTTTCCTTCTCCCTTAGAAACAGCTGCAGCTGGTGGATCTCATTGTCTTTCTCCTCAATGGCAGCAAACTTTTCATCCAGCGCTTGCTGTGAGAGAGCAAACAGAAGAATGTCAGAATCAAATTATAGTGGCTGTGGTGAGAAAATTACACAGAAGGAATGGGCACCTCAAGAGCCTTCTCTTTTTCTTTCAGCCTCTGCCGCAGCTTGGAAAGCACATTATCGTTCCCTCCTGGGCTTTTGCTTTGCTCAAAATCTCTGACCATGTTTATGTACTCCTGATGAACACAAGAGGAAAACAGAAATTCAACTCTCTGAAGATATTAATACACACAAAAATATTTTAGCTTTTAGCTCACAATCTGTCAATGTCTCACCTTTAGCTGCTGCTCTTTATCGGCCAGAGTGGATGTGAGCCGCTGGATGGTGACCTCATGGGCCTGCAGTTTTCTTTTGTTTTGATCCAGCAGCTCTTGGTACTGCTGCTCCAGAGCACTCTCCCTGTCCCTGATCTCACCACTCAGCTTTTTGAGCTGATTGTTTAGATCCTGGAGGGGGGGGGGGGATGATAATACTGTCACACAAAAGCCACTATTTGAATGGTGACAGATGCTTGATGGCTTTGTTCTTGGAGCCAATAATAAAATTTTATTTGAAAACATGTGCTGTCCTGCAGCTGCCTTACATTCAGGGCCTTGTCACCCTTCTTCTTCTGCTGTTGCAGGTCCTCCAGTTCCACCTCTAGCTGGTCTTTCGCCTGCTGCATGTCACCCAGCTCTTGCTCCTTCCTGTCCAGAGCACGCTGTAGCTTTTGGGCTTCCAGCACCTTGGCGTGGTGTTCCCCCTGGAGTTGGGCCAGCTCTGTTTGCTTTTCCATTAATAAATTTTGATGCTCCTCTACTCCCTGAGGGATATATGCAAGAAATGTTTATCTTTACAGAGCCTGCAGTGTGTATTTGTCAGTAAGATGGAAATAAAAATGTTTGGCTCCCTATAAAAAGGTGCAGGACTTGCCTGGTATTTCTGCAGTTGGGCTTTATGTGCTGCCTCTCTAGCCTTGGCCAAAGCGTCGTCCCTGTCCTCAATCTCATGACACAGCTCTGCAATCTGTGCAAAACAGGTTGGTGTTAGAGGATTTGGTGTTGGAGATTTCATAACACAGCACAGTAGGAGTACCAACCACTGTTTTTATTTGTTAATAACATCATGACCCTGACCTCTTTTTCCTTTTCTTTGAGGACCTGAGTAAGCCCCTGGATTGTTTTGTCTCGCTTCAGAGCGTTTTTCTTCTCAGAGTTGAGTTCATTCTCCTTCTCCTCCAGCTTCCCTAACAGGTTCTGTTTACATAAAGAAGTCAACTTACACAAAGAAGCCTCTCAAACTAATTCACAAATATTTAATAGAGTAAAATGTCATCTCTGTGTACCTTGTTTTGACTCTGGCTGTCCTCCAGTGTTCTGGTCAGGTTCTCGCTGGTTCCTTTTGCCTGGGTGAGCTCTTCAGTCAGCAGCTTATTGTAGGACTCCAATCGGCTAACCTCACTCTGCTTCGAAGCAAATCCAGACAACACACAAAAAATATAAAAAATATATTAATACCAGCAATGATGAACAGCACAGCTCATAACCGGCAATTCAGCGTTTTGCCCAGCTGGCATGACTGAAAAAAAAAACTACCTTCACTCTGACAGGAGTGTATTCATCATCAAATTCCTCTGCAAGGTCATGCAAAGACTTCCATTTTTCCAGCCGGTGTCTGCGCTTGGCTCGACTGTTGTGAGAGCCAGTATTTAACCTCTTCAAGACAGGGATGTGGCTCCCTGCTGGGGCAGACACTTGCTGCATGGAGATGCAGCGCAGGAGCTGGATCAGATCACAGATCACGGAGGGCTGATCTGAGGAGGTGTGGAACAGCGCTCTGGCTTGAACTTCTCCTCCTGGGTCATCTGCAGCACCATATCTTGTGACAAACACCTTGGGCTCTCTCAGTTTACATTTGGGTGGAGGTTCTGGAGGGGTGTCTGAAGATAATTCTCTATTGAGGGACTGCAGGGATCTGGAGCGATCTTTGAATCCAGGTCTAGGCAGCATGCCTTTACGCTGAACCAGGTCAAAGTATACATTCTGCGTGTGGTGACGACTGCCACGGAGACCAAAGCTCTTCATAGAGCCATCGAGCCCCATCGCTGATCCCAGCCTGCTGCTTCTGAGCCCTAAGCGCCATGGGGATGCTTCTTTACTAACAATTTGATCCAAACTCACACACCTTTTCATTCGATTCTCCACCTGACCACTTTCCCTCAGCTGCTGTCCTTCAGAGGCTGGCTGAGATGTAGCCTCATCATCAGGACTGCGCACCCCAGAGGACCCGAGCGGAGTCTTCGAGCTGGTGCTCTCCCCGTCACTCTTGTCCAGACTTGGGTTGTTTTTGTTGTAGATGTGGACGATGCACTGGATCAGGTGGTCTTTCTCCGCCTGCAGCTTCTGAATCTCACTGTTGTGTTCTTCCTGCAGCTGGCTGATGTTCACGTCGCACTCTACCACCTTCTCCAACTGGAACACGCATTTCCCGCAGAGGAACTCTCCACGACCATCGCGAGTCACCTCCCAGCCCAGCACGTGGGACAAGATGATTTGTAGCTTTCCCTTTGCTGCCGGGCTGAAGATCCAACGACACTGGTCTCCCACCACACGAACGGCACATATACGGCACGGGTCCCTCATGGTATCTTAGATCTTTAGATTCCAGACTTGCCAACTTAAATCAAGCTCAAAAAACCTCTCGATGACACAGAGTCATGTAGCCTAACGGTCATCGGGCTGCCAACTGTAGAATAGCCATCTATCATTTTCTCTCACTGCATCAGCAAGAGAAGCACAGAGGAGAATGACTGAGTGCAGAGCACTATAAGCCCTAAGCCTTTGATAATCCCTGCTCCCGCCTCTATTCCACTCTCCCCCACATATTCAATCAGATCAAATCCTCTAGGACTGCTGCAGTGATCTGTGTTATGGGCCGTTGCCAGACCGTCTCTATAGAAAACCTCCTCCCTGACAGGGACATCAGGTATGAAGGTCGGCCCCGCGTAGGTGCTTCTTCACGGAACTGGTGAAGATGGCAGCAGCCAATCACTCATATAGTCCATCCTGCTTGGCAGTACATCGAAAGATCCGCTTTAAGATTTGTTTTTGGCAATCACTGCTGTCACACGCTCCATTACAGCTCTATCCTGGAGAGGCCTCTTGAAGACTTGTCATGTCCCCATGAGAGACACATTGTTCCCAAATTTTCAAAGTCCTTCGGAATACATGCAGCACATTTATTTGTCTACCCAGATATGACAAATACTCCCATGTTACTCTGTTATTCCCCTTTAAAAAAGAAGGATAAACATACTGTCTCCAGACAGCATGGTAATCCAGTCTTAACACCGTGACCCGAGTCTAGACGTCAAGACTTGATGAGGAAACCATGGACACCACCCAACAAAGAGCTTTCTACTCTAAACGTCAACAACACAGTGCTTTCACTAATAGCCTGCGTCAGTTTTGATGACTAGTTTGCGCTGCCTCTACACGATAGACATTAAAAAAGCTTTTTAAGGTGACAAACTACTATCTATCAGACATTAAAATACATCATATTGGCATGATCAACGGTCAACATCAATCTAACAACGTATGATAAAGGTGCACAAAAAGTGACCGCTTCAAAGTCCCTTAGTGAAAGCCTTGTACTGTGAATCACCGACCTTTGAGGCAATCCCTTAAAGACAAAGATAACCACAACAAACAAAAGTATTCTCAGTCTCCGTAGTGATGCAGGGGACAAAAATAAAACAGCACCAGGAGGCACACGGAGGAAAAAAGCAAGTCATAAAATCCCAAAGTACATTTCCTGTGGTTCAACAGAACAACACAGACAATCCTCTGAAGTTAGCCGCACCTGCTTTGTGCTCACAGAAAAAAAACATAGCGCATCTGTTGGTCTGTGAGTGTTGAGTGACTTGACACATTAACACCAACCTGATGGTCCGGCGTCGTTCTGTCTTTCTGTCGATGTAGCTCGTCCCTCAGTGCCTGGTAAACAGACAGTCAAAGGTCACTCGAATGTCTTTTTATATACACTAAGTACTGATGAAGTGGTTGGTGTACTGTATGTGCATTCAAATCATGAATATCTTTAGGAATATATAAAAATCTCACATCAAGTTCCTGATCTTTCTTGGCGATGAGATCAGACAGCTGTTTAACACCGTCAGCTGATGGTGCATCTGTCTGTTGGTCTGCACTTCTCTTCTGATGGATCTCAGCCTCCTGGTTCTTTAAGGTGATCTTGAGTTGCTCGATGATACTGGTGTGAGCACACACAAAAAAGTTACATACGGAATACAGGAATAAAAACACTCCAACTTATCAATGCTCATCTCTCGTGTCCTTACTTGTCTTTCTCCTGCAGAGCCTGCTGCAGGTCTTGGACTGGGCTGGGGACAGGGGGGAAGGTGCTGGATGGGCCGAGGTCTTGGAGCTGCTTCTCCATGTTAATATTCTTGAGCTTCTCCTGCTCAGCGATGGCTGCCATCTTCTCAACCTCTTCCTCTGCCGTTCGCAGAGACTGACATGAAGCAAAAAGATCAAGTGAGACAACTACCAAAGCAGTAATAACCAAAACGGATTGTTCCGACTGAAATCATTTTTTGACTCACCTGTTCTAGGTCAGCTATCCTCCTGTTGAATGCATCCCGAAGTGAATCCATCTCTCTCTGAGCTTGCTCTCTCAAACGATGGGGTTCTCCTGACTCTCGACCAGCCAGGCTCTCCAACGCTTTCCTAGAAAATATTCACAGGGGAGATCAAGTCTGCGCTCATATCCATTTTCACCACTGGGATTCTATGACATCTATCTGCTAACTAAGATCTTGTTTTGGTCCGTATAGTTTGACTGTACAGGGAACGTTACTCACGATGCAGACACGAGTAGCTCCTGTTTCTCTGCCAGCTCTCTCTTCATAGACTCCAACTCCACCTTCAGCTCAATGTTCTATAAACAGACAACATCAGTCCATTATAGCACAAACTGCACATCTGGATATTGGCACAAACAGTTGAAAAATATTCTTAGAGATCATTCTCCCTGACAACTGCATTGTTTGTATGACCAAATTAATAAAACTCATAGTTTATCTTGGAGATTGTGTGTGTAAAGATAAAATTCTTACATGACACTTCTCAGAATGAATACAGAGAAACACAAGCGGCTCTAATGAGACCGGGAGATTCCAATGTGCTTACATCTCATTCAAACAACAATGAAAAAGGCAAGACGGCTGTTTCTAAGACCATAAATGTGGGATTTTGGTTGAACAAAATCCAGCTGTTGTGGCTCAAGTTGTGATCTCAATTAGTCCCGGTAGGAAACGCTGAGTCATGCGCAAAATCAAGGCACTGGGGGGACCACATAGATGCGCGACAAAGACATTGGAGGGCGATGCACATTTGCATTTAAGTAAATACAATACCGTTTTGAATATGTCCTCAGTGGAGTCGTCACATTTCTGCTGCATGCGCTCCTCCATGAAGTAAATGCGCAGCTTCAGGTTGAAGTTCTCTTTCTTCAGAGCTGTGATTTGCTGCAGTGATTGACAAAAATATTTGACTATGCTGGAAAACAATTTAACAACACATAACATTTTATTGAAACAGCTGTATTTAAATATTTCAGTCTGTTCAGCCCTAAATTAACTTTACTTTGCTCATATTAAATAAGAAAACAAGGTCAGGACAAATAATCTGGGTCAAACACAAACAGCGGTTGAGCACTTTATCTCAGTTCATGTTTACATGTCAGGAAAGGACCATATGCATGGTTACTGTTAAACTAAAGGCTTGTGTGAAGTGGACTGTGGCATCATTGTGCTGCAGGCTCAGAACATCCTACATCTGGTAATGGGGGTTGGGTAGACTGTCGAAGGGAGGAGGATGGGGAGGAGGAGGAGGTAGAAGTCTGGACCCCCTCTGTTAACCTCTGATCATGCAGCACAAGCCAAAAAACTCTGAGCATGCATTCCACACAAATGCTGAAATATAGGCTTCAGCTTACCTCAGTCCAACTCCTACACACACACACACACTCCATCACTAAATGTCCATAAATGGTCAGTGTGGCTGACTGAGGATCAGGTTTTAATAAATCATAATAGCCCTGTTTGTTGTGGTGGGGTAAAGTTGACTGCATAACTTCATACCGATGAGCTCAGTGTCTCAATCCATTAACAATTAATGGCACTAATAAACCAAATTAAAATATGAGTCGTTATCATAGGTTACATTGCACATTGGCACAAATCACTCACGTTCTCATAGTCCTTCATGGTGAGAGCTTTGATTGGGGACATCTTGTCAGGGAAGGATGGAGCTGTGAAACAACAGAGTGACACACTTTTACACTTTCTGTGGTCTCTATAACATGATATCATAAATCATCATAAATCTGTTTGTTTCAGAGAGAAAAAGAGAAAGAGAAAGCAGATATGCTTTTCACTTCGCGGAGGCATCAGAGGTGAGGCAGCTTCTGGCCAGCCGCCCTGTTTAAACCAGTTGAAAGCAGCCCACAGCTGATCATGTAACACTAGTCAGCAACACATTTCACAACACTAACTCCTGATTCACAGTTTGACTGCATGACAGGAAGAGATTCCTCTCCCCTCTCGCTTGAATCGGTTGCATGTATTTCTAAATCAGAGCGATGTTGCTTTTGTCCTTGTTGCCTTCAACATATGATCGCGTCTTCGGTGTAAATATAAATCTAGATCAACACAGATGGTTTTCATTTCCCTTAATCCATTACTCGCTTAATTCCTGGACCTAGTATCAGGCAGAACTACTAAGGCCGTCACTGAGGAGAAACCGTGAGCAAGTAAAAGTCAGAGACAGGTAGCGAGGCAGCAGCAGGAGACAAAAGGTTGCCTCCTGTCATGGATGGAAATTAAACCTTAGAGTTTGATCAACTTTGAATGATGAAAGTATAATTCAGGTTATTTTCAGCGTGGGGCTCTACAAACCCTATCATTTTTTCATCACTGGTTTCATTGAGGTATGTGGTGGAAGAAGCACAAAGAGCGATCCGTTCAGATGAGGTTATTGAGTGCAACTTTCTTATCCTGAACTCAGAGCCGAGGTAGTGTCAGTACAACTCAGTTAGCTCTCGGAGTCAAGAAAAAACACTTTTTTCAGAAACACAACAGGTCTTCCACTTTAAATATTATTATTAAAGATGGGAATCGTTCGATTTTTGTTTTGATACTAGTGTCAGGACAAGACCAGCATGAGTTTTGGCTAAAATAATTATTATTAGAAGAAGAATTGGCAACTATCGTCCGGTTGATAATCAATAATTTCTGTCATTTTTCAGTCAAAAACATTCCACAGTTTCTCCAATGTCAAGATTTTTTCACAATTTCTGTCGTTTTACAGACTAAACTAATAAATCGACGGAGAAAATTAGATTAATCGATAATGAAAATGATCATTCATTGCAGCACTAGTTTACACGCACATGCAAGAACTTTGCCTGGATAGAAAATTATTAAATTAACAGAATATTATTTTTATCCAGTAAAGAACCTGATCCTCAAATCTGAGACAAATGACAGACTGGCTGTGGGCAACATGGATAAAATCCTCTTCCACATACTGAAAAAGTTTAATACAGAATATTATCTGGAAAATCGGCTGATTGATATTGACTCTCTAGCAAATCAAACACCTGATAAATCAAAGCACATTATCACATGAGTCCAACAATTATACATACAGAATGAAATCTTGCTAACTGGTTTGCAGCATCTATATACGGATGATGAACTTTCATTTTCATATTCGAGTTGCAGCGTCAGTGTTTTTCTGGATGTCTTGTTTATTTGTCCGCACGAGCAACTTGACAGAAAGCCACAGATGCTGACCTACATCTATAAATCACTTGTTCACTGGCTTTCATACATTATTTTAGCCTAGAATATATTGTTGTCACACTACAAGAGCTTGACAATAAATCAGAGGACAGGATTCGCTCATTAACATCATCCAGCTACTCCCTTATCACAGCTTTGGAGACACAACTGTGGGAGGTCACGGCAACGATTCAACAGCGGTATTAATTAATACACAGGGGGGAGAAGCAACCTGAGTGAGGAGAAGGAGGAGAACAAAAGGAGGTCCGACTGTACCTGTCATGCTGTCTGTGGAATAGTCTCCAGCATCTAGGGAGTCTGGAAGTCCGCAGCTGGGGACAGAAACATTTTGTTAGCGATGCAGCCAAGTCACCCTGAATATATGGAAAAGGAACAACATGCTGGAACATTTTCAAAACAGTCAACAAACATTTTGGAAAGAACAGGAAGTAAAGCAAGCTCTTTTCTGTGTCCCTGCCTATAGTACACATATACATTTACCAACATAGATGAGCTGTGTTTATGTATTACTCACGCTGGCCAGTTCCACTGAGCCTGAAGAACGCTCCATAAATAGCTTAAGAATGACTCTCTGCCTCATTTACATCCACTCTGGCAGAAACCCCTTCAGCCTGTGTGTGTGTGTGTGTGTGTGTGTGTGTGTGTGTGTGTGTGTGTGTGTGTGTGTGTGCGTGTGTGACCATGTGCCAGTGGCAGCCTAGCTCTCATGTTCAGGCAGACAGAAAGGAGAGCAAACACAGAGAATCCAGTTGACGGAGAAGGCTTTCTTTGATAGACAACTAGACTACTGTGACTCTGATCAGCTAAGCATCACAGTGATGGGACAGTGGTGGCACTCACAGACACGGCACAATGCGCCAAACATCAGCGACAAACGCGCACATCTGGATCACGATGATACAAAAGGAGGCGGGGTTGCACTGCCACAACACAAATGTGTCACTTGCGCGCGTTTGTTAAAGATTAGTGTGCGAAATCCTCCTGATGAATCTGGTTTAAAGAGAGATACTTCACTTGCACAAACAAAAAAACATGAACTATTTGGATCCAAGCTCATGTTCCTCGACCCTGACCTTTGTGTCTAATTATATAATGTTCAGCATTGAATGACTTCCTCTCATACCTCCCCTGGCACCGAAAGCAGCTCTGCAGATTCTCTGATATACTTCTCAGCAAAGATGAAAGATTCCAGCACGATTTGCTCTCATTTTATTGACATTTTTTATGTTCTTTGTATCAGCAGATTCTACTTTAGCTAAGCAACATAAGAAAACACAAGTTTCTAACTATAAAATTATATAAAAAGATAATAATACTGGAGTATGTACCTGAGACAAGAACATTGCTATTTGATGTTTTGTATTACTATAGAAAATGAGATGAATCAGACAAATATGACTCCTCATTTTGTCCAGTTTCATCCCTTTTTCAGGCTGTCAGTGACTCCGGGAACTATATGAATACCTGTGTTAGAAAGACAATTTGATTCAGGCCTCCCCCGTGTCAGGCTACAATAAAAAAACCACAATGACATTGCTCTTCCCCATATTTGTTTTGCTTTGACACCCAACACTACACTAAGTTAACCAAGATGAAGGAACCTACATAACACATAATATGACAGTGGAAAAAAAGAACAATACAATGCTAACCCTTGAACTTCCACCATAATGAATCACAGTGAATGTAATCGGGACTTTTTTTTGACAGTGCTCAACAACACAATAATGTCACAGTGGTCCTACGTTACCTGTGACAAAATGTGACAACTAAAACATGAAGAATATGAGCTGCAGATGCACAATAATCCTCCACAAAAGTCAATAAAAATGCATTGGCAATGGTTGCATCACGGTTTTCACATGCCAAACAACCCCTTCCTGTGTTAATGGAGAGGAAGCACTCTACAGCAAGAGCTCAGATAAGACTAAAAGCACCAAACATGAACGTGCCAAACAACTCGGACAGAAATGAAACGTCCTCATAAAGAATAGATGACATTAAAACACGTCTGTGCAAGTGTTACTGACACAGTTTTGTCAGTGGTGCACTTCGTAGTAACCCCTACAGCAGCCAGTGGAAACAATGTAAGAGCCTGTAAACAGTGACTTCCTCTTTTCTTCTCATTTTGTTCAAAAGGCAACTCGGCTCACAAGAATCACCTACAGTAAGTTGTGTCAAAAACAACAATAAGTGAAGCGTCTGACAGCACCCGAAGCCATATTTAATAAACTGAAACAGTAAAGTGAATCAGGTTTCAGAAGAAGTAATACACACCACACATATCGGCTAACGTCTTGGATTACTGAGGCACGCTTGCCACCTGGATGACTGCCTGTACCACAGGACACAGCTGGGCTAGGTCATTTAAAAAAAGGATACGAAACAAGGACACTACAAACTTTAAACACAGACATGCTAAAACTAGCTTTTCAGTGAAGCAGACTACACTAGCCATACTCAGCAGAAGCTACCCAGAAGAACAGAGCTAAATAATGCACAGATCACCTACCACAATCACACCCTTCTCTCATGCCCTGGAGAGGACGCATGGGGGTTAAAAAAAACAAACAAACAAAAGCAAACATGACATGTTAAGTCCACATTTTGTGCACAGAGCACAGGGAGAAGTCGCTGCTTCAGTCTGAACCCCCGCTGAAAGAGAAAAAAAAAAAAAAAACTGGCTCTGATAATTTCCGCTTTCTTTCACTCTCTCTCTCACAGTGACAGGTCAAACAAACCGTCATACCAATCGCAGTAATATCACAGCAACAACATCCAATGAGCTGGATATCATTTATAACGGTAACAGGCAGCAGTATGAAGCATGAAAAGGCTTTCTGCACCAATGTTTTGGTGTTTTAGTTTTGGTCCTGCACATTTTTCCTTAATTAGATGTCTGTTTTTCGACTCAGAGAAACCGTTTTTGCTCATTTTGCTAGGTGAATTGATAAGAATAATTATTTAAATTTTATTTTTTTTTAGCCAATAAAATGTTGCTGTACACACAAAAGCAACCTAAACTTGAGATTATTATGTTATGTAGCTACTAACTTATTACTAGCTGACATTCCCAAATCAATTAACTCTATCGAAACCGATCATACAGATAGCTAGCTGTTATTTCAACAATATGTTACATGTAAAAAGAAAATTATTGATTGATATATGTCAGAATTCAAATGTCAGATGACCTACTAAGTCACCACCGGAGAAATAAACAAAACAAACTAAAGCTAGCGTTATAACGTCTCTTATAAGATGTAGCGGTGTTAAAACAGCAGCTAACTGACGTAGCTAACTCAGTATAGCTTTAAAGTTTCATCAAAACTATGACAGCTGAAGTGTTTCATGTGTTGTTCCAGTTTATAGTCAGGCCCCATGTAGCGGTAACTAGTCACTTTCGTATTAAGTGCGTTAGCTGTAACGTACGAGCAATGCTCTTTACAAGCTAGCGTTAGCTCGCTAAGCTACCGTTGTTGGGTTTTTTTTTTTTACCTTCCGTTGATGTCAACGGGCAGCGTCAAATCGTCCCCCACGACGGAGTCCATAATAGCGGTTGAGTTATTTAGTGTTATCCAGGTGGTAATAAGACATTTTACAGACTGGACGTAACGTAAACTTCGAAAAGCGGGACGGAATTCAAAACAGTCCAGGCTACCGCCATCATGATATGGTAAACGTCACCATTGTGCACGTTGGAAACTGGTGGTGCCTTCAAGGTGTGTGGGAAATGTTTGACTCGACGGCTAAAACCAGCGCAGTGAATGCCTTCAAAAAGATGATTACTACGATGGTTAAGTACGTCAAAAGACGCTGTGCGCTATGATTATTATAGATTATATATCAGCGTTTGTTCACAGTTGTGCTTGAGTGCAGGTGTATTGTTTATGACTTTAAAATAAAGAATTTACGAGCAGTGGAAAGGCAACATGAAACTGGGTGGATACTGGGACAAAGCGATTGGCCAAAACAAACAGTTTGGGGAGGGACACGAAGCTCAAAAATACAGACACTGTCGAGTGAGGAATTTGTTCCTTTGGTATCCAGCCATACATGTTACCGCCTGTGACAG
The DNA here is from genome assembly GCA_946959425.1 of Argyrosomus regius. NCBI lineage: Eukaryota > Metazoa > Chordata > Actinopteri > Sciaenidae > Argyrosomus > Argyrosomus regius. The sequence continues at coordinate 19,921,952 of OX336898.1, read as the reverse complement.
CATATTATTGAGAAAAAGTGACGTATTTTGATTTAACAGGCACATGAATCCACATCATATCATGATTCATGTCACTGTCCACCCATAAGAAGAGATTGGTGGTGTTACAGCTGCAGTTGCATGTGTTGCAACACAAAACAGGCATGTGACATATTATGCAAAAGGGAGGTAGACAGGTTTAAAGTGGCTACAATATAAATGAATAAGTATAAAAGTCTCAAAGGAGGAAGAAGATAAAATAATGATCCTACCCCAGGGAAATCACAGCAGCTCGTATACACAAGTTTGATAAGAAATTACTCATAAATAAGAAATATGAAGTCATGCAGGTGTTAAAGAGTCTGACAGCTGTTGGAACTGCAGTAGTGGTGGGAGTAACAGTCTGTGGCACAGTCTCATGCAGGAGGTGAGAGGAGTTGTTCATGATGGATGTCAGCTTTGCTTACATCCTCCTCTCACCCGACTTCCTCTATGGAGTTTAGAGGGGCAGTCCAGGACAGAGCTGGCCCCTTGACAAGTTTGTTGAGTCTTTTTCAGTCCCTGCATGACTGCATACAATAACGCACATGCCACCACTGTGTCATGGGACGTTTTTATGTGTCATGGGAGTCCTGCACACTCCAAAGGACCCCTGTCTCCTCCATAAGTGGAGACAACTTTGACCATTCTTGTACAGGACATCTGTGCCGCCTGACTAGTCCAGTTTATTGTTGAGGTGAACACCCAGGTTTTTGAATGCTCCCAACATCTCGACATCATCCCTGGATGTTCATCGTGTGGTCTGGCCCCCTGTACTCCTGCTTATTTCCTTGTGATACATGTCCAACCATGGCTGTATCATCAGAAAACTTCTGGAGGTGACAGCTGTCAGTATCTAGAGTCTGATGTTTTTGATGGTAACCCTATCTGTGTAAAATATACAAAAGAAAAATATACATATAACTCAATAACTTCTGAGAATGAGTCAATGCAGATTATCTATTTTATGTCTATTATCCAATATCTACCCTTCAGAGAAGTGAGTGGCATAGATTTGTGTGTGTTTGGCATGCAATGTAAGTAAATAAACAGGACTTGTCTCTGACTTGGATAATTTTATGACTGAAACTGACGTAGTGTCCAAGCTAAACTTGTGTGTTTGCGACAAATTCATCAAAGAGTATGCTTAAACATAATTTGCATGTGTGTGGTGAGTGTGTTGGGTGTGTAGCAAATTAACATTTGCCCTCAGTGAGCTAATTATAACATTCAGTAGAAATACAGTCTAAAATAACAACTACTGTCTGAGTGTTTTATCACCCATTAAAAAATCAGGAAACGGCTGAAACATCTGTAACTTCTTTGGTTAATAGCTGGTTCGACAGCCGCACATGAAATCTATTCAGACAACAATGGCGACATCAAGTGGTGTAACTCTTAATTTCAGGAGCTAGAGTGCAGTTTCCCCAACCACTAGGGAGTAAAATGTTCATTGTTTTATTGTAAAGACATGCAACTGTAGTGTGATGCCAGTAATTAAATTTAATCTAGCGGATTAAACATGTTATATTTGTTCTTCCCTCAGATGCAACATGTGAGTTTTGCATACACCAATCTGATGTGCCTTTAATATTGTCACTGCTTAAATACTGTTCATACTGTACATACTGTCATACCCACATAGCTCACTTACATAAAACAACCTGCTGCTTAAATCATATATTTTTTAGCATCATTTGCACTATTGCCTTATACTGTCTACAAATGTTATTGTTTATATATAGATCTACTTGTTTATATATTTTTTTATATATTTCTACCTGTATACACTAGTTCAATGTTTATGTTTTCCTGTGGAGCTTGTTATAGCTGTATTTATGTCTATATCTGCATACGTGTATTGTGAGCAAAGTGAAACTGGAGTCAAATTCTTTGTCCGTGCACACATACCTGGCCAATAAAAGTGATTGTGATTAAACCAGATGTTGTACTTAACTGTCCATCAAACCTTTCTGTGTGTTTGTTATACGCACATTGACACACACTTGTCCAGTAATGGTGTCCAAGGCAAGCACACCCTGATGACCATCATTTTAAGTTTCTGTGAAACACCCACCACTCCCTTTTCTTCTAGAACTGGCTCTCTCAACACATCCTCAACCCACTCACAAGGCCTCCTCTTAACTCCTCCACTGTTTACAAAGTGTCCTGGGACATGGCCTCTCTGAAGGATGTTGGCTGTCTTTGCTTCTGTTGTGACATCTATGAATCAACTAGAGCTGGCGTTGCCATGTTAAAATAATATAAAAAGCACTTGTTCCATAGTTGTGTTGCACAACCAACGGCCATCATCATAACTCTTTGCATCTGATAGCAAGTATTGACTATGTGGGAAACACACCATAACCATTAAGTTCTTGAGTGAGCAAGAACGTTAAATCACGTTATGGGGATGCAATTGTTAATTGTACCTTTAGAAACTTAATTAGGTCATAAAGTTAAGAGGTAGATCCTTTCATCTGTCTTTAAATACTTGTGTAAGTGATAAAAAACGTCTTTCTTATTAGATTTTTTTGTATTCCGGCCTTCCATATAGTTGAAAAGTAACAATCCGCACACAAATTGAAAGTATTTATTGAACAAATGGACACTGAACAATGAATAAACAGTAGACAGATAAAGAATGTTGGTACCAGACATGGTCTTGTTCAGAGTTTGATGACTTACTGTATTTGGCTGATGATGTTTCCAAACAGGCTTTAATTATAAAGGCAACAGGAAATCTTTGCTCCAAGTCATGTGTACAAATGTGAGGTATTCTTAGCTCGTTTTAATGTCTACAACAGATTTACAAAAAAAAAAAAAAAAAAAAAAAAAAAAGAAGAAACAATTTTTTCACATATTTGCATAATTCTTTAAAACACAAGTTATAGTATAGCACAGAGTTCTGGTACAGTACATGGTTGGTTATCATAGAGGAAAAAAAAAACAACATAAAGCAAAATAACAAAAAAATAAAAAAATAAAAGATAATTAACATTGCAATAAATTTGTTCTCTGGAGCCCCAAATTTACACATAAAAAAAAATCTATAAACTCCAAGACCAGTTGGGAAAACTGATAGATAAAGTTGTCAGAAAGAGTAGCATTGCTTCAACCAAAAGAAATTTGCTCAGTCTGCAACCACGTTAACAACATTAAATAACATTAAATTAGCAAGAGGGGATCCACTGTATACAGCAAGGTTTGCACAATTATACACACTTGTGTCCAGCTACAACAAAGAAACTTTTATTTAATTAAAACTATCTCCACTAGTTGTGTCTCTAAAAAATATTACATACAGCTGTGGGGGGCTTTGTACAGAAAAAAAAAGAAAACTTTATTCTTAAAAAATACTTCAAACCCTGTGATTTATACTGGATCCTAAGGAGCGATCTGTTTTTTTATAGTTATCTCTAAAATATTTTCAATCTGAATAAGCGTCTGTAAAAATGCAGCATTGAACAAAGAACAGATGGTTTACTATGTCGCTTTTGGATGGGATATTACCATTATAGTGCATTATGGAAGCTATGGCAATATATTATATGGACTTTTTTAATTCATCTAAGCAAGCATGCACTATAAACATCAGAATATTTTAGCAAAGTGGTGTAATTACAGCACTATGGTTAGCACCTTAGATAATTTACTTAGCACCATGCATTAGAGAGCGATGGGATAGAAGATAGGGGGGTCTTATTTTAAATTCATGGACACCCCTCTCCCCTCTCTTGTGGCTCAGTTCTCCTCTAAGAAATGCCTGTACCTGTAGTCTGTCTACTGAAAGTGGGGTTAGAAGAAGAGACTCCTGGTCCCGTGTGGTGCTGAGTAAATAATAACTATTACCCTCCTATCTTTTATCATAAGTAAGGAAGCAAGGAACTGATACGCTTGATTTCACACTCCACAGTTGTAGAGAACTTAATAAAACACTATTGAGAACTAGAGCTCCATACTCTTTTACTTATTCACTCTGACCTCTAATCTCCACACCTGCAGATATTCTCCCTAATCATCAGTGGCATCCGGTTCAATAATGTAAGAGTAATAAGTATAGAAATGAGTATTTAATGCACTGACTCTCCATGTGGACGGCTTGCGTGCATCAGTGTGTGGCTCCAGACGTTATTACTTGAGAGCTGACCTGGTGCCACTGGTTTTTCCCGCATTAGGGAGGAAACTGAACGTCATGATTTCCCATTCGGAGCGCCAGTAAATACAGATGTGATTTCTGCTCGATGAGCCTGCCTCTGGATTAATTCACACGGACAAGATCACAAGGAGATGAGCACCAAAAAGCAAAAGTAAAATGGCACCCCTGAAAAATCCTTCCATATAAAGTTTAAAATATCAAATTATCTTCTCATTTTCTATTGCACTTGAAGATTATTTCTTTACATAAGATATACATGTATAAAAGTTAATAATAAGCATACATATATATGTACATTTAAGTGATCCCAATTACTTTAATTCTTGTCTTTTAACAGAATTGAATTCCTGGTATTTCCAAAAAAAGTACACACAGTATACAGACTGTATACAGTTAAAAAAATAAGTTACTCTAATGTCCGCTGATTAACTTGGCCTTGGTCTCCCTTCACTTAGCAATGTTCCAGAGAGATTTGGTGGCATAGAGCCTTTTTTTACTCCCAGCGGGCATACATAGGAGATCCTTCTTGAAGAGCTTGAAGAAGCTTTTGCCAAATGGAGAAGCTATTAGTGCAAGAACTCCCCTGCTCCTCCTCAGCTCTTCGGTGCCCCCCCCCACCCCAGCTCCCTGTGCTTCCTCCCTCTGTGTCTGCAGTCCAATGGGAGTTTGGCAGGGAGAAACAGGATCTGTTTGGAGGGAGTCTTGTACTCGCTTGGATTGCTTTGCCTTGGATTGGAGGAGACTGCTCTGATCTCCACGCCTGCACGAGGGTGACACCTAAAGGGTGATGATCCATCCCTCCATGGTCAGACAACTTAAACTGCGGCCCTCACAGGAAGCAAACAGGACCTACTTCTAGGTGGTAATGTGAGCCAGGGGTAGTACCAGGGAGATTGTAGATGTCAACCACAGGGAGCAGGGTTGGGTCCAGGGAGTGGAACACAAAATGGGTCTGGTGCCAGCGGCCATCTTTTATCTGAAACCCAGGAGACATTTTTGTTAGTCCACAACATGAACATCACAAGTAGGGCAACAAGTTTGAAAGTCTGAAAGGCAAGAATGATGTCAACTAAAAGGCACAAAGCCAGGTGACATCATGTTGTTACCCAGCAGGAGTCTTCCAGGACTTCTGGCTCGAGCTCTCCTCCCACCTCGAACACTTCACCACTCCAGGCTTTGAATTTCACAGACCCCTGGGCTGCAGGCCGATCCTCAGCTGACCTCCAAACCGAAATGTTCAGGCAGTGGATGACGATGTGCTGCACCGCCTCTGAGCTCAGCAGATGCAGGAAGTTCAACTGGACACGACCGACGTTGATTGTTGGCTGCTCAAACAGGCAGAACAGGCACTGGTTAACAAGTTTGCTGTGCGCTCGTGTGTGTAATATTTGTCATTCTTTAAATTTTATCTCATAGAATTTGCGGTCTTAAATACCTTGGATGCTGTTATTGGTTTTAGGCAAGTCTGTCCACCTCCAGTAAAATTGCAGGAGACTTCTATTGTATCTGACGAGCAGCCCAGGTTGGGGTCAATCCAATAAGTGCCTGAAAATAACATTTGGGATAGTTAGTTTTATTTAATCTAAACATAAAAATGTTCTCCATCTCCAACACAACACACACACACAAACTCACCATCATTTAACTTCTGTTCACAGCTGTGCAGGTCCCTGCAGATGCGGGCGGGGTTGTCCCGAGTGCCCAGTGGGTTCTTCAGGCTCTGGATCAGGTTACTGAGGTAGTGGAGGGTCTTAAAGATCTCTGCACCCTGGTCCAGCATCGGCAGGTCCATCACTGGCTTATTCTGGAGGACGGACAAAAATTTAAGTTTTTTTGTCTTTTGACAATGTAACAATACAGAGAAATGTTCATCACTCCACTAACCTCAGTCCTGAGTGGGGTGTGTGAATCCATAAACAAAAGTCCATCTTCTTTCTGCAGCAAAAAAACAAAATCTTATTTAATCACTACCACTGGACACATTACAGTATATTCAAACTACTTTGAGCCTTATTGGATGTCATGAAAACATCAAATATAACATGACTTACAAATGATAGAGGGATACCCGGGCGGCCCTACGAAGAAAAAGAGTTATTTAGACCATGAATCATGCAACTCGAATCTGACATTATGTTTGTTTGACCTATAAAACCGCTGAAGGGTTTTGCCAGAAACTTACTGGAAGTCCAGGAGGTCCACGAGGTCCAGGAGATCCCTAATTAAAAGAAAAAATATACATGCTGCATGAGCTTATAAGTCGTCGATCAAGTGTCCACATTAAAACAAATGACTTGTAAGAACAGAAAATAAGACAATGCTGTGCAAACATACCCTTGGTCCTTGCAATCCCTGTTGAGAAAAGAGAGAGAGAAGACACATTTAGAGCCTGAATATTGTCATGAAATCTGTTTTTATCACAAAGCAAACAAAGTGTAAAAAAACTGAAAAGAATAGATAAGAACTCACAGTCTCTCCGCGATTGCCCTTCTCTCCTCTGGGACCCTGTAAAGAGATGCACACAGTCAGTCGTCTGTAGAATAACAGCAAAGAGAAAATGTCAAAGCTGATGTCAGACACTACAATACATACTGCGCTTCCATTGGGGCCGATAATTCCTATAGGGCCAACAGGTCCTCCTCTGCCCTGATGGAGAGAAACAGATAGGAGAAAATGAATTACACAAAAGTTTAAGCACATTTTCATCTGTGTATGAATCTAGATCACTGGTCTACTTACCATCGTACCCTGCGGCCCCTTTGGTCCCCGTATGCCCTTTGGCCCAAAGTCTCCCGGAGGCCCCTGAAAACAGCAGCGATACATGCTTATACACACTCTGTACACCTGTATCACCTACTGTATCTCTAACTATATCTGCATCACATCATCCGCTAACATTTTCCAGCTGTCCTAACAGACATTGGCTTTGGGTTCTGAGTAGTGATTTCAATACAATACAATATATATTTTTACTGACACTTAACCAGACAGAGATAGTGTTTATGGTCCATGATGGACACTTTGCTTAACACTAGCAGTTGTGTTATTGTTTTAAAACCATACGAAATTACATACAAGTGTACATCTCTGTCTTAAAACTGGTGCTTGTGGGATTGTACCAGAAAGGAGCAACATAAACAAGTCACGGGCAGGAAGTGAGGGGGAAAATCCGTGCTTCAAAGTGTGCTGTTTGTAAATGGGATGGGAGAGAACTTGAAGAATGCACACACATGTGCAAGCAAACTTGTAATTATTGCCACCGTGATGAGCTCTGCCTTGACAAGGCCAGGTGTTGCAACGTCCAGACTACACCTGAATCTTAAAATAAGCCATATTCGGATAAGTTCACTACTGAGAGGATAATCCACTTCCAGGAAAGACGCCCAGCGGGATAAAAGCAGATAAACTGTTCAGAAATTAATCCAACTGCTCATCCAAAAGGGGGTTATTCCAACAAAGCCATTTCTAAAGATAAACCAACAGATTTCAGTGTCTTATTTAATTACTAGCAGCCCCTTAGTCACAGATATGAATAAATAGATTTCATTGTGTGTGTCTGAGTCATGTTTATCATCACAAAGTTGATTTAATGCGTGATATGTGGGGCTGGGTAACGTACAGTAGACTGGGCAGTAAAACAGCTGTATATGTCTTTATACTTTAGTGTTGTATGAGGTGAGTTTAACATTTTAAAGGTGAAAATTTCAGCTCAAAACACAGATCTGAAATGTGTGATTGTGGAAGATGTGTTTCTGTTTGGTGCTGAACATACCCTTGGTCCAAAAACTCCCAGAATTCCTGGAAATCCTGATTCCCCAGGATCACCCTGAACAACAATTAAGTCAACAATCAGAAACATGACATGAAATCCATATCAAGTCCTGATGAGTCATTGCCTTATTTTATATATGTTTAACTCTATCTGTGGCTGATACTCACAGGTTGTCCTTTAGGTCCTTGGTCTCCCTGTGTCCCTGGTAGTCCCATTCCACCTTTGAAGCCTCTTTTCCCTTGAGGTCCACTCTGGCCTCGAAGACCCTGCTCACCCTGGATGGACGAATAAATGATCAAATGATGTTCTACATTTCATCTTGCACATTTAGTTCTACTTTGTCATGCATTGTTAACCTGAATGCATTATAAAACACTTTACACTTCCCCCCCTTACCTTTGGTCCAATGCTCCCTTGATCTCCTGGGAGTCCTGGAACGCCAGTTTTACCACGTGAGCCAGCTTTGCCAGGAAGACCAAACGCCCCGTCGTCACCATGTTCTCCCTGAATAGATATCATAAGAAGCAAGTTGAATGAGAATGGTCTGCCCGTCACTTCATGCATTCATGCTCTCCAGAGGATGAGACCTTTCAACTTCGGACACCCTTTAAGCACTGTTCTGACACCACTCAAAATGTTTAACACAATATATCTAATTATCTAATGGAGAGCTCATTACATTCATGGTTCCATGGGGATAAACCATTTTAGACCTTCATGACTTTTCTCTAGCACCACCCTTAGGATAGACCTGGTATTTCTTCACTACAGGTAAGTCTCTAAACATAGAAATAGTTGTAGCTTCAAGGGCCTGTTAGACTCATATAAATAGGACAAATAAAATGAATGAACATGAAATTTCTTTGTTTGTCTCACCGGCATGCCTTTACTGCCATCCTTTCCTGGGACTCCATCCACCCCGGGCACACCCTCCTGTCCCTCTCGGCCCACCACACCTCTGGGACCAGGAAGACCAATCCCACCCTGAGGAGAAGAGAAGACTTATCAAGTTGCTGGCATTTTCTTTTTCGTCTGACTTTACTGAGCGAATTAGCACAAGCTAGCTTTATCAATTTTCATCATTTCCAAGTATTCTAGTCATGAATACATATTTAAAGGCTGAGAGTCTGTAGGCTGAAAGTCACTGAAGCAGGTGTGGATATGTGGAGAATCGTAGACTTACCTCTAATCCTCTGGTTCCTTTTTGTCCAGACTGACCCTTTTTGCCTTTCTGACCCTGAAATGAGAGAGAGAGGAAATGTTTTAAAGGTGAAACAAGATTATTAGTTATTACTGTCTCACATCTGCTGGTCATCGTTTGTCACGACCAATGACCTACAGCAACATTTAACCAGGTACTAGAGACCAACATTCTTCCTCAAGCCAAAAGAAGAACTTCCTATCAAACTATAACTCTTCAAACATACACTCAGAGACACAGTCACTCTTTACCACACACAACAAACGCACAAAATGTTGATTTGACATCCTTACTTGATCTCCTTTGGCCCCTTTGGGTCCTTGTTGCCCACGAGGTCCAGGTTGTCCCTGAAATTGCCAATTATGTTAATGAAAGCATATAAAGACAAACTGTGTGAGCGTGCCTGCTGGCTGTTTATGCAGACTTAATGACAGAACTGTGTACAAATCACAAGTTTTGACACTCACAGGTTGTCCAGGAGCTCCAGATCTGCCTCTCTCTCCATCCACACCAACTTGACCCTGAGAAAAAGTTGCAGGATATTGACCTCATGATCCCAAATACCTAAAAAAAATCACTTTAAAATCACCTGGAGAGATGGTACGTACTTTGTAACCTGGATCTCCTGATTCCCCTCTCTCTCCTCTGTCACCTAGAGGACCCTGATAAAACAAGAAATATATGAGCAAAGTGCAAATGATTTGATTTCCGTGACCTTATAGCAGACAAAGAGTAGAAGGACGGAGAAAAGTAAGTCAGGTGCGACTTACTATGTCACCTGGAGGACCAGGAGGACCCTCTACTTTCCCATCATCTCCCTGCTCGCCCTGCAGATGGAAATCAGAAGTGACGTTAGATGTTATATATAAGACACGCATCCACGATATTTCATTACACTCAATTTAGCTTTTAAAACGTCTCCTAAAATGTTACATATGTTGGAACGTTTCGTTTGTGTTCGCTTTCTTCTTTTTGATGCACTCTCTGTGTTTCAAAAACAATCTTTTCATGTGAATAGAATCAGTTCTCTGTGCCTTTGTGAGAAATGAAATCCTTGATTGAGGTATCAAAACAAGGTTGATCAGTGCAAGCTGCTCACAGAGAGAGGTGCATTTTGGGATGCTTGTTTGATAGCTCAATGAAAAACATTTGGCGTTTATTGATCCGTGCTTGGAGGGAGTCAATCCAAAGTGGTAATGGGATATAAACTGGGAACAGACATTAAGAGCTCAGTGTTACACGTAAGGTAAACGAGGTGTACCTTTTCACCTTTTGGTCCTGGAGCCCCCATGGGGCCCTGTGATCCCTGATGACCCTGCAAACACAGACACAAGAAATTATGCAATGGGAAATTATAATCTCAAATGCAGATAACCATAACAGGCTTGTTTAATGTTTAATGTCTTACAATAAGGTAATCTTACCTCGTAACCTGCAATACCAGGTTCCCCCTGTTGACCCATTCGACCAGGAGCTCCCTAAAGAGAACCACGTTATGTCTTTAGCCACACTATGTGTGATTCAGAACATCAGATGGCATTCAAACTTATGATGAAAATGAATAATATCTGTATCATTACTGTTCCACTTTACCACGTGTCCGATTGTTCCTCTGGACCCCTTCTGTCCAACAAAACCTGGTGGTCCAGTCTTCCCCACCGGCCCAGTCTCCCCGAGGTGACCTTGATGACCTTTGGCACCCTGAACATACACAAATGTTATGTTACAGCATATAATAGCAGCCCACACAGCATTTTTATGTCACTGTGTGTGAATTCATTTGGTTTCTAAAGATCATAAGAGGTGATTTGATGTCAATACCTTTGAACCTATTTTGCCTCTTTCCCCAATTTTGCCAGGTTTCCCTTCAGGACCCTTCAGAGAAAACAAAAAGTGTGTGAAAGTCAGAAAGTTTGCACAAAAAATGTGCATGAATTTGACCAGAAAGATAGATCACTTACTCTGACGCCAGTGAGTCCAGGACTTCCAGGTGGGCCCTCCTTTCCCTTTAGCCCAGTTTCACCTTTTTCTCCTGTTTCACCCTCCTGACCCATGTCGCCTTTTTCACCCTGCAAACATGCACATTATAACATGTTAGTTTCATTACCTGAAGCATGCAAAAAAAAAAAAGCAACTTGAGATTACTTAAGTGCACTGTGTTTTTGTTGAGGACATTTTGGAAGAAAATTGTCACCTTGGTTCCATCTGGACCAGCTGGACCAGCTTCTCCCTCTAAGCCTGGCTCTCCCTGTTATCACACACATACAAAAGTTAAAGAGATGAACACTTCCACCTGTTAGAGATGCAAAATATTTGATATTTTAATGCTGATAAACGTACCCGCTGTCCTATTAGTCCTTGCTCTCCGATGTTCCCAAGAGGTCCAATGGCTCCCTGACACACACAGACACATAAGCGCTCATTCTTTCTGCCTTTTTTGTGTATTTGTTTGGTGTTAATCAATGTAGTTTGCTCAAATTAGGCATGCAATAGTTTATATTAAACTTTAAGGTGAAAGCAAAGTCTCACCTTCTCCCCTGGCTCGCCCGGCAATCCTGGTTCTCCCACCTTGCCTGGAGGACCCTTTATAAACACGTAGAGGGTGGAAAAAGGAAAATGTTGAATGATTTTGCACAAAACTGAAGAGATAATGACTCTTTGGCATCAAGAGCAACGTGTCAGGGGTGAGTTCCATTGCGTATTGTCATGAAAGAGGGAGAAAAAGAGAAAGAGGACACCTTTGTAATGTGGGTTAATTAGTTTAATTGGACAGATTACTGCAATCAGAGAGCATTATTGATTCACTGGTGTCAGGTGAACAACAGATGTCACATATTTAATCATTTAGTCTTCACAATACCCTTTGTGTGTGTGCAGATGTACACAAGTGACCCTATCCATGTGGAATATGCATGCACGCAGTGTGTGTGTGCAGGAGTGTGTGTAGGAGTGAGCTTGCAAGAAACTCTCACCTTTTGACCAATTTCACCCAACAGTCCCACAGTCCCTGGTGGCCCAGGTGGTCCCTAGAGATGTAAACAGAAATATTTGAATGATAATCACACTACAAACAAAGAAAAGCGGGACTATTCACATTAATCAACATCAGATCGCACAAAAAATAGAAAAATCTCTGGCTAATGTTGATTGTGGATGAGCCAACAGCAGATACATCAGTAAACCATCTGTACACAGTTTGGCTTTGAACGCGATGACATAACTGTGCAAACAATTATGCTTATGACGCTTTGCCATGAACACTTCTTAATCTGAATGATGTGAATAATGTTTGCTCCCTGGGTGACTTACATCTTGTCCAAACAATAGTGATGGCGTAACTGAAGTCACCTGTGTGAACTTTGATTAATACTTCTGGTTACGAGCCCAAAGAAAGAGTTAACAGCAGGGCTGAGAAGTGTAAAATTGGTGTATCTTTGAGCGAAAGCAGCTGTGCAGCATGAGAGGTGAGACAACGGAGAATGATTGGAAGGGGAAAAGGTGATTTTGTACAATGAGGACTGTGATTGAATCTTTTTTTAGCCACAATAGCTTGTCTAGATCCAAAAAAAGTTAGTTAATAACTCACAAAACTGTGCAGAAAATAACACATATATACACAACATATTCTAAAGCTTGTAGTCAACACGAGCATGTGTTTGTTTACTACTTATTAAAATGTGAATTACAGCACTACAAACCACATAATACATAATATTTGTCTTTACAGCTGTAGGTATAAACAATCTGCTGTTTGAAGTACACTGCATTGAGCTGCCTGAGTGTTCCCTTGAGATACTGATGGCTACAGATCCAAGTTTTGTTTAATAAATAACAGGAGAACATGTGATTTATTCATACCACTGAAAACAAAGACGGATGGGTGTCTGTCTCTAATATTGGAGAGTTAAATTCAGCGTGCACGCTCTGCCACAGAAGATAAAACGAAGAAGAAGGACAGCAAATCTTGTACAGAAAAGATTTTATCCATCATGGCAACGATGACATATATTTTCCCAGTAAGTTCAGCAAGTGTCAAAAAAAAAAATCTATTCAGTCAGTCACCTAGCAGGCGCGCGAGTTCACTCTCCTGCCGCTACAGAACAGATGGATGAAGGATGAGGCAATTATCTGGCTGCTCTGGAGGAAACATTTAATACAGGCGAATATATTCTTAATAAGTACTAAAATATGTCTCATAAACTGCCCTCCTGGCTGCGATATTTTGGAGCTAATAGGGCTGTGAGGAGAAGACCAAGGGTGGGTGTTTGTTGCCAAAGAGAATCTAATAAAACAAGTAAATATGGTGTTGAAAAATGGAGAGGAACAGTTTGATGAGCTAAAATAAGACTACTGCAAAAAGATTTTCAACAAAGAAAATACAAGGAGAGAGAGAGAGAGAGTGAGGGGATATCAAAATACATCAGGAGAAGTGTAAAGATGCAGAGAAGATGAGAGGAACTAGAGAGAAATATATGAAAGGATGGGGAGACTGTTGGAGGGTCGTACCGGCTCGCCTGCTATTCCCTTGTCCCCTGGAGGTCCTGAGGGTCCTTGTATACCCTGGAGAGAGAAGGGTAAGTGAGTTCAGAGTGCAGCTACGCACCCATTATGCATTCACAATTAAACAATATAACACTGTTATACAGTATGTAGATTATAAAGCTTCTTGTTTGGGGGTTAATCTGTGCACCTAAATCATGTATGTACATTATTTGTAGTGAACTCACAGGAAAACCTTTAGGCCCAGTTTCTCCCGGCTCGCCGATCTTCCCCTGTAGAGACAATAAAAGAAGGGCAAGATAAATTAGATCAGGCTCATTAGCTGGTGATCTATGATGCTCACAAATCTGAGATCAATACTGTAGTTGACACAGAAAGTATATCAACACATAGGGCCACATTTACTGAGGGTTTGTACCTCCCTTCAGACATAGACATGGCAATTATGTAAGAATAATACCTATTTACAATACCTGACCATTAGCCTAATTCCCAATGAACAGTTAAGTGCACTTGTGGGATAAGATACCATAAAAACTTTGTTTTTGTCATTCAGTGTCTTCCATCTCTTTCTATTTGTCTCAATGTGTTGACCCCTGCTGCATTGCACGTACAGACCTCTATATATGTAAAGTGGAGTTTAATTGCAGGGCCGAGTAATATTCTTAAATCCCACCAATAAACACGTACGTAAATCTGGCTCGCAGTCTGCAGAAAAACCTCCCAAGGACATTTCTCCCGTCCAAACTAAAATCCACGCTGCTGGTATCATACAGGTCTTCTAAATCATTCTGATGCCTCGTCTCTCCAGAGGAACATCAGCACCGAAAAAATAAATGAGAGGAAGGAGTGGAAAAGTAGAAAAGTTCCCCTGTGCTTTACCTGTGGTCCAGGGAAACCTATTTTTCCTGGAGGACCTTCAGAACCCTGTGGAGAGAGGCATGGATGAGAGATAGTTACTGTCTATTCCCTGCATCCAGAGTGGATGGAGAACATGTGCAGCCTGCTATTTCTGGTACACAAGATCCATTTTCCCTCTTAAGAATCCATTATGTATGCATGTGGATATAATTTCTACACTATTGAAAGCTTATTTATGGTCATTACTTGTGTGCCTGCACAATTTTGGCTTTGTGAATGTTTCCAGCTTTATAGATAAATATATCAACTTCTAATAAATGCATTGAATCAAAGCAGATTTCTTACCGGCTTGCCCTCTAACCCCATCTCTCCTGTTGGACCGTCAGGCCCTATCGCTCCCTGAAACACAAGACAGCTGTCACTTCACCAATAGAGGTCACTGTAACACAGCCAGAAAGCCAAAAACATACTGTAAATAAACAACTCTGTATAGTGCAGTGATGCCTCTAATACCCCAAAGTCAGAGGCAGTGTACCTGTGCTGTTACACCTTTCAGAGTGAATGAACACTGCAGTAAAAGTTACTTGTATTATTCTAATACTAGATTCAAGGCACAAAGTCTGGATGCAGTTCACACTTTAAACACACGCATACTGTCAGAGCAGTCTGACTGTTTAGATTACATGGGTGCAACTGTCAAACATAATCAATCTAAAATGCTTAAAGAGCTGCTTGTCCAGTGAGCAGTGATAATAAATGGGAGTCAGGCAATGGACCAATACGGTCCATCTGCTCTGCACCTGCTCTACTTTTCCCATCTATACCGTGAAAGATGCTGGCTCACTGTGTCCTCACATACTCAGCAGGCTGATAATGTGATACTCGACGGGTCAGTCTTAGCTAAGAGTGATTAGAAATAACAAGCGACAAACAGTGATTTTCTCAGGATGATTAATTACTTGAAAGGAGGAAGCAAATATAACGTGACACAGCCACACGGGAGTGTGAGTGGTTGATGAGTGAGCACAGTGGGAGTTTGGCCCGTGGAGAACGTCACTAGCTGAAGTGCTATAAGCCTATTATACATAGAGCTGGATAAGAAACGCTCATTAACATTCCTGTCTGGGGTACCTGCTACCCACTGCTTGCGTTTACATAGCCGGATTGGTCGATGTGTAGGGGGAAATATTCCTACCCTCTGAGGCCCCCCGGAAAAAATGGGTTCAGTCAAATATTATGCTTCAAACTTAATTCATTACACGGAGTTGACGTTAATGTGTGACACAAGTGTCTGACCCCTTTCAAACAAAAGGCAGAAAAGGAACAACAGGAGCACGATTTCATAACAATCAAAAACATCTATTTAATCTATAACCATCGACCGCCAAGAGCGAGGGTTGATGAGATTAATGTGCTCTTCAATATGGAAAGCATTAGCCGAGGATTTGTAGGTCAGACCTCATGAGGAGTTATTAGATACAAAGCATGATTAGACGGACTAGTGATTTCTCGTGGCTCAAATAGGCTTCATACACAGAGATGCTGGTACTAGCTTGCTAGCTTCTCTGATACCAACATGCAGTTTTATCTCTTGTCTCTGATTTCACAATATTTCCATGTTGGAAAAGAGTCTGAGAGCAAGGCCAGATGTTACACTGCTGTCAACACTGAGGCCTTGTGCCTCGAGCCAAATAGCTAACATCCAAAAGACATATGGTGTTAAAGGCTGTGTAAAAGGTTTATACAGTCTGATTTAGCATTAATGTTTCTTTCAGGGTTGAAATCACCTAAATATATAGAGTCAAAATGTCCTTCGTCTTAGCTTTGGCTTCATAGTGTTTTGCTTTTTACAGTGGATTAGCCCTCTTAGCAGCTCTTAAATGATGAACAGAGACACACGAAGCCTTAAATTCTAAAAGTTGTTGTATTTCCTGTGTAATGGGAGGTGAGACATGAGTGAGTGTCTGTGGCTGCACACATTTACTGTCTGTAAGAGAACCACCTCTGCGTCTTCTGGCTTGCAACACTCTAGGTTTCTAAGATTCGACTACCCCAACATAAGTCATGAAGCAGCAGGCAGATTTACTGGCAGTGGAAGCTGCTGACATTAGTATTAATTGAAAACACAGCTTGAGACATGAGAGTGTGTCCAGGCCAACCACAGCGAGGCCCGTCTCCCATGGACGCTTCAGATAGAGAAGCTTATAAGCTATTTCATCCCACTTTCCAGCTGGCTCAGCAGACCGCATAAAAGATATCTCTTAAAAAGCTTTGAAAAAGGTCGGCGACGGCTTCTGAAATCCGCAGGAGAGCATATAAGGGGCAGAGGATGTCATCGTCAAGCAAAACTGACCCTAAAAACATAAATTTGCCGTCTTCTGCACCATTACCATAGTTACAGCCATCATCGTCACTCTCTCCCTTGGAGTCCACTTGAATAGTCTCGCTGAACAAGAATTTACTTGCTGTATGTTTTTCCAGACACCAAATTTTACAACGTTATTTATGTGGTCTAAAGAAATTTCTGTTGGTGGCACTTAGCGAGGTAAAATTCCAGTTGTTATCCCCCTTGTTTTCATCTCTCCTAAAATACTCTAGAGTTGTATGCGATTTCATTTTTATTGAGACCGCAGAGCCGTAATTTGCCAAATCTCAGGTTGTTACTGGCGTCTGTATCTACAGTGTATTCATTTTGTTTTTGTTGAACGTCAGTTAAATTTTAAATTTACGTCAATACACTTTTTTCCGCGCAGTAAACTGTTTAACAGGTGTAACTATGTAATAACACTATCTGCTTCGGTCACTTTGAGCAGTGCGAGCGAATCAACTAAATGGAAAACAGCCATAAATGATGTTACTAGTTGGAACCGTGATTGACAATCACATTAAGTTCATTTAATTATCACATTATTGATCATATTAGCACGGAAACTGCAACATACAGTGATGTACAGTGCAGCCACGACGTTTAGTTTAGTGCTTCCAGTGTGATTCTAATGTGAAAGACTGGACACCTGGAGGCGTTCAGACAGTGAATGTCTAAACATCGACTGTGATGTGATGAAAAATTACAACAAAAATAAAATAACTGTCATACAAATTCCACCATTATCTAATCGTCCCTTCAAAACTTTAGCACAATTAGGGAAAGCCAAGTAGTTTTTCCACAGCTGATTCTAAAAAGGTTACAGATCTGAAAAGCTGCTATTGAGGTTTTCATGAATGATCTTTTGAGCTGAACTGGGAATGATTGAAAAACTTGGAAACAAAGCTGGCAAGCTGGTAATCCCTCCATAAATCATGCTTCCCCAGTTCACTAAATTTATCTGCAAAGGAACCTCCAGAATAGCTGCAAAGGTCAGGTCACATTTTCCATGACAAATGTCATGTAGCTGGATTGATGGCGTGTCTTTCCTACAAATGGAAGCCTGTGTTCCTTTTATATGAAATAAAAACTGAGCTTTTTGTTTTACATCACTGAAGCTCTTCCAGCAGTTATAATGAGCACTGACTTCTGAAAAGGATGAAACAGACTCACGCTTCGACTCTGAGCCCGAGATTGGGTTATGCAAGCGGCCATGTCCGTTAAATACACATGACCTCAGTTCAGAGGCAGTTCCATATCACTTCATTATGCTCACCCACTAAAGTTTTTCCAACAACAACATTTGGCATTTGGCTCCAAACACATTACAGCATGCGCAATAACAGCTAAGTGATGTGTATCTGCACTCTTGTGCAGAGTTTAAGATCTGTTATTAAGGCTGGTAAGTATAATCCAGTGACTACAGGACAGCAATCAACAGCTAAGCTGCAAAAACAACAGGTGTGAAACTTCGAAATTACCCGTAAGCCCTTGGGTCCTCTGGTACCGGCTGGTCCAGTCGCTCCAGCAGGGCCCTGATGAACAAAGGAAAAGGGGGATGAAGAGAGGGGGAAAAGGAAAAGGGGAAGGAGAGATAAAACAAAGGTTTACACTGACAGAGCACAGAGCCCCCTGGTTGTTGACCCTGGGGGGGCGGCCTGACCTCAGGAACACACTATGGGGTTTGTTGTTAGATCTGTCACTCACACCAATTAAAGGGCCTGCTCTGGAATCCTGTCCCGCTGCACCCCAGAGCCCCATATTTATGTTTGTTTTGGTGGCTCAGTGGCCCCTGCCTTCAAACCTGGCCATGGCAAGGACACAGCAAGGGGAAACGAAGTGCAGGGGCAGCTTCTAATTAGTTATAGGTGTTGGGCTTTTGACTGACAGGAGGGTAATGCAGGTTCAGCGGGAGGCTGCCAGCTCTCATCATGCTCAGAGAAAACTTTGCTACACACTGTGGGTTATGAACATCACTATCATCTACAACTTCTTTGTGCACACAGAAATGTTGCTCAAAGACATCTTTGTTCATCCGTTAGCCTTTTAGCTATCATCGTTTGTCAGTTTTCTGTGACACAGCCCAACCATACAGCTCACTGACAATACACCATCATCTGCAAACATTATCAAGTAAAAAATGTAAATGAGCAAAAGAGTGGTGACTTACTGGTCTTCCTGGTGGTCCTGTAGGCCCGGTTTCACCTGGTGTCCCTGGGTGACCCTATCATATGTACAAAGACACAAACACACACTTACAACAGGGTATAATACACATGATTAACTCCAATATAATACGTGATATTAGAGTATTTTTTGGTTGCGATATAAAACTATGATTCGACATGACTGGAGTCAAGTATTGAAAAATGACTTCATGAGACCGGTGTCTCATTTTCCTGTTCTAAATCTGACTTCTACATACATACAGTTTGAATTTCTTTGAGGTAACAAATTGGTTTTCAGTGACACACACACACGCTAGCATAAGTGCAAACATACATCTGTAAAAATGCTCTGCACACTGGAAACCACATCTACTGCAACAATAAGAGACGACGGGGAAAAGAGAAAAACAGAAAGCCAGAGGAGATGATTTTATATCTGAAAACATACTGCTTTTGGCTACCTCCTTTATTGGACCACACTTTTTGGCCGTACCTTTTGTAAAGGCAAAACTATGTAATGGGGAGTATTTTCAGTCCGGCCACTCAGATCAGCTGAGAGTAATAAAATCTATCCAATACACAAACCTATAGTGCAGTAGGCAGCTCTGATCTCATGCATCCAAGGGGAATAAATCATAAATGCCTGCAGTATGAGCTCTCTGTTAGTGGCTATAGATGTCTGCTGGTCAGCTCCCTTCACTTTGTATGATGCAGTCTTTTCCAGAGGGTCTGTTTCTGTTTTGCAGCTGAGAGAGCGGGACAACAGAGAACTTCCTTATAAGTGTGTGTGTGTGGTTAAGTCCTGAGAGAAATCCAGCTGGCCGCCAGCCAGCAGGAAACTTCTTTCTGTTTCAGCAAGAATGATGACTAAATTCTTATGCGCTCACACAGTATACATTAGATGTTCCATATGAGATAAAGACACTACATGACAGAGCAGCCACTTGCTCTGTTTGAAAGAGGAAAGTAAGGTGTGTGACAGCAGTAGAGTCAGGCCAATGAAACATAAGAGCTTTGGAGGTTCTCAGGCATCCTGCAGACTAAAGACAGGATATAAATGTATGAAAGTGGATCCATCTTTCTGCAGTTCTTGAGCAAATCTGTTGCCATTAAACACAGTCAAGGAGGTAAATCATTGGAAGCGATCCACTGGAACTACTTCCACCTTTGTTTAAACCAATGTTACAACTTCTTCCAGCTAAAGGCATCCTGCCAAGTGCCAGACCACTGCTTAGAAAACATGGTCCTAAAGTCATCCACGTGGGGTGATGTTCCTCCTTCCCCCTTTGGCGTATTCTTGTGGTATTGATCTAATCCCACACATCAGTATATTCCCATGGGAATAGCACACACAGTTTAGTTTAAGTTGACCGTTTCTTAGGACTTTCTTAACGACACCGCACCCAGAAAGCTCATATCAAAGCATTCTCAAATGTCACTCTTGATCAAACTTAAATTCTTCCACTCCTTCTTGCTAATTGTGTCTTACCGTCGATCCCTTTTCTCCAGGTGGTCCGGGAAGGCCCATCTCCCCTCGATCACCCTAAATATACATGAGCACAACATTCAGCCTTCAAAGTTTGGAGAACTGTAACATCTAATAATGAATTTACAAGGAAATTATGAGTTCTTTTACCTTCTCCCCCGCCAGTCCTGCCTCTCCCACAGGTCCGATGAAACCCACCAAGCCCTGAAATTCACAGATTCAGTGTTGGATGGATGAATGGATAGACATTGTGAAAAAATGGAGGTGGTAATGTCTGTGGGTTTCTTACTCTTTCTCCCATGGGTCCAACAATTCCTGCAATACCGAGCTCTCCCTGCAAGAGACAAACAGTCATTTGTTTACAATAATTTAATCAATATCTTTATAGAGATAGAAAAGAAAATCACATGTGGGTATTCACCTTAACTCCCTCTGGCCCAACCTTCCCAGGAAATCCTTTTCTGCCCATTCTACCCTGAAAAAGGACAGAATAAAGACAAGTGAATCACAGACATACTCTTGCCCGTTAATACATCATTAACATTCATCAAATTCTTGATAAATATCAAGGATCTGCTCTGACGCCGGTGAGATGACAGTTTGAAGAGGGAGCGGGAAAGTAGCTGTTGCAGTTCACTGTACGTCCTGCTGAAATATGCAATGGCGTGTACAGGTAATGCTGACAGTACATTTTGGCAGGCTGCGAAAGTGTTCAACGACTGTAATGTTCCCTCTTGCACAGACAGTAATTCCCGGGGTTAAGAGGGGGGCTAAGTGCTTTTTTTACCAGCAATAACTACAGGTCACAAATGTCTAAGCCAAACTCCTAAAGACTGAGTGACTCAACAATTCCAAAGTTTGACTCCAGAAAGGTTTGGCAGCTTTCATAAGACAGTACAACCTTTGCTCAGAAACGCACAGTAAAAGCAGATTCTTGTAATAACATGAGAATTAATATGAGCCTTCCAGGATTTGTGACTTCTTAACACCTGATTTAGATTTACGTCCGGGACTGACCGCATTAACCAAAGAAAGAAAGAAATACAGAAAATTGCACTGAGAGAGAGGGATGAAGAGCAACTGAGAAGGTGTGGGAGAAGGTAAAAAAAAAAAGTAGAAGAAGAAGATGGAGGTAAAGAGAGCACTGAAGCTAAAAGACAGCTGGCTGACGAGACGGACGAGGTGGAGCAGTAGGAGGACCTGTGGCACCTGGCCAGAGATCAATCACAGCTCCTGAAGGAGTCATACACCACTTCCCCTCGGATGGGGGAGAGAGAGGGGGGGAGAATGAGACGAGCGAGTGGGTGGGAGCCAGGAGGGGGAGAGTGCGGAGGGGTCAGAGTCAGAGAAAGTACAGGACGGCTGGGAGGTGGAAGAAGAAGAAGATAAATGAAGAAAAACAGGTAGCATAATAATGAGAAATTTCTTTTTTTAAAGTTAGAAGAGTGATGTTCATTGTTCTTTGCCATTCATTAAAGCTTTTGAGAAATAAAGTCAACAAATCTTATATTTCTGCAGTGGTCCAATAACATCTTATAGCACTTTATAGCAGCTATAAATCTTGCTACCTATAAACATGGTGATGGCAGTTATCACCCCCTGGTGGCCAAGTATATAAATTGCATGCATCCCTTCATTGTGACAGGACTATCGCCCAGAGACAAGTCATAACAACTCTCGAATGCAAACCATGAAAAATCCATAATGATGGCCTACTTTATTGCCTCAGATATATTTCAGATTAACTCTCACTGCGGCGCAACAAACCTTGGGATGCATAATTAAAATTGAGCGATTAAATTATACTGCATGCTACTAAAAAGCGAGCTATGCATGATTTAAAGTAGAGGATGTATTGATCATGGTGGGCTGATATGATGAGACTGTGAATCAGTTTGTTGTGCTTGTACTGCAAAGTATGCAAACAGAATTAGCTTCACATTGCAGCTGAGTTTCCATACACTCTGTGGTAGTTCCATCCCTTTGTTTACCACAGGCATACAAAGCATAGGGAAGGAAACCACAACGATGCATAACAAACATGCAAACTTACATGAGTGCGCACGCACAGACTTAATGTTTCTCCATGGCTAAACACACGTGAATGTTATTTTTTCACATGCTATATTCGGTAACAGTGCTCCCTCTAATCAGTGCTTTCTCCTTCCTTCCCACCAGCCAGGCAACGCCAGGTGTTTATCTAATAACTCACCTCGAGTCCTGTTGGGCCTGGTGGTCCGATCGGGCCCTCATCTCCCTGGAAACAGATGATATTGATCTTAGCATGAATTATGTTTGGGGACAAAAAGCAGCCCTCGGCAAAGAGAAGTCTTGTGTCATAAAACTTTTAATGCCTTTTGGTGCTTTGGGGGTCGTTCTGATGTGGGCGGCGCCTTGACAGACTTACCTCCAAGCCAGGCACCCCTCGTGGCCCCGGTAAACCTCTGGCCCCTAGCTTTCCCTGGATGGATAAAAAAAAAAAAACAGTCAAATGAATGTTAATGTGTAAATGTTGTATTTACAAATATGTTTTTAGCCACTAGTGGTGTGGCTCTAGGATGGCAATGTCGGTCTGTTGGTCCACCACTTTGGTCCAGACTGAAATAACTCAACAACCACTGGATGGATTACCATGAAGTAGCATGTACAGACATTCACAGTGACCAGAGGATAAATCAGTCAGACTTTGCCTGACTTTTCCTCTGATGTTAACATAAGGTCAAATCTTTAGTTTGGTTTATGCCCAAATACCTACAAAACATTGCCTTCAGCCTTCGCTGTACTTTGCTTTTTTGTGCTAATTTGCAAATGTTTGCATGCTTACACATAAAACCAAGATGGTGTACACGGTGTTTATTATACCTGCTAATGTCATTGTGAGCATGTTGGCATGCAAACATTTAGAGAACCTAAGAAAAACCTCACAGAGCTGCTCGCATGACTGTAGACTCTTTGACATGATAGACTACTCAGCCAAGATGACGGTTTTACCCACCTTTGGTCCTTCAAGGCCGTTCTCTCCCGGTGGTCCCATGTCACCAGGGAAACCCTGTCGTGATCAGTTAAAAAAAATGTTTTTCCATTGTCTGACTGAAGTAAACAAACTCACTCCTTCAATGCAGTCATGTAAATACAAACCTCAGGGCCTGGTGGTCCAGGTGCGCCATCAGGGCCTCTCTCGCCGATCTTGCCCTGTAACAAAGACAGACAAGTTAGATGAGAAGAGCATTCCTTCTTTTTATATGTGTCCATTCAATATAAGGCTACAGCTTATAGAGCTTTTGAAGTGCTGGTGGGCGGATTTTGTGACCTCCAGACAGAGCGAAGCTAACCGTTTCCCCTTGTTTCAAGTCTTTATGCTAAGCTAAGCTCATTGGCTTCTAGTCGTCGACAGAAATGTGAGTGTTGTCTATCTTCTGCTCTAACTCTCGTCAACTAAGCTGAAGATCACATTTCTCATGTCAATCCAATCCGCAAGATATGAACATTCACATTTTAGCATTTTCACGTATTTCTGGTCATTAAAGTCTGAGCTAACCTGTGGTCCTGGTTTCCCACGGATGCCTGGTAACCCTGGAGCACCTTGGATGCCCTGTCCAATACAAACACAACACATAAAAACTAAGACAGACAGTCGGACAGTGTTCAGAAGCAAAAAACAGAACCCAGGTCTTTTGTCGAAGGAAACAGACATTAGACATGCATGACTCTGCTCAGTATTTCTGTTATCTCCTGAGGCCACTCTGTTCTATGATGCTAAAAAGGGTTCGATTTTGCTTACACACACACAAATGAGCAGGGTTTACATAAGAATTTCCACAAGCTGGACAGCACACATCTGGCTAAGTCATTTTTGCAAAGGCACAGTTCTGTAACAAAGGCTGCGTAACATTGGATGTGTGTGTTGGAGACAGCATGCAGGGCGGGGGCCAATGAGGGGATAGAATGATCATTTATAAGATGTACATATGCGTTACAGCGGTGATCTACCTTGTCTCCTTTGAACCCGAGCTCCCCTTGCTCTCCGGGAATCCCAACTTCACCCTGACGCAGGAAGATGGAAGGTATGGACAGAAAGAAAGAGAAATGAAAAACATTAGGGGGAATGGTAACTTTCTCCTTCGTCAGTCACATTCAGCTTTTTCAACAGACAATATCAATTACAGGTCTGTACATTATTCACATAATGAATCTATTTCATTGCATTAGCCAAGATCTTCATGTGGCGTCAATCTGTCATATGAAAGGCATTGAAACCGTAACAATTACGCCATTCTGTACACACATGTCTTAGAGAATAAGCCAGTGTTCAACAGATTAGCAATTAAAGACAAACAATTATTCGACCTCTGGTCCTCACAAATGTAAAGCAAGAAGTGCATAATGGTGGTCTAATCTTTCATTCAGACCAGTCATTAGAAGCTCAAGTAACCTAAATGGTGCGATCGTTTCAACTATGGCTACATCACTAAGATCTTTTCTGTCACTGTAACTTTATTTTTCTGGTCTTGCTGATTGATGATTTGAAGATTTTAATGTTGGCTTTTGCTTAAATATGATAATGTCTCGAGATTCTGTTTCAAGGCTTTTCAAGCAGTTCCCGATACTTATTAAGGTTTCCTGTTCAGGCCCCAAAGTTGTAAATATCCTCACACAAAATCTACTGTTTCTATCTTCAGGTATTGTTCCAATCATTTGAAATTCTTTTCAATTATCATTTTAATGTTTTACTGTTTTATTTATTTTAGTTTTTTAGTTTAGATGAGAAGATTGATACCACTCTCATGACTGTACTGTCAATATGGTGCTTGAGCCAGCAGCCAGTTAGCTTAGCTTAGCTTATCTTAGCTTAAAGACTGGAAACAGGAGGAGACAGCTCGTCTGGTTCTATCCTAACTTTGCTTGATTTGTACAAAAAAAAAGAAGAAGAAATGTGTTGGACTATCTCCTAGCCAGGTGTAGTGACTTCCTAGAT
Organism: Argyrosomus regius; assembly: GCA_946959425.1. Classification (NCBI taxonomy): domain Eukaryota; kingdom Metazoa; phylum Chordata; class Actinopteri; family Sciaenidae; genus Argyrosomus; species Argyrosomus regius. Next base: position 19,896,447 of record OX336898.1, on the reverse strand, counting down.
TTTTGTTGTCACTGTGAGGTTGCCAGGCATCCAGCGGAGGCACCAGTCAAGTCACTGTACTCAGCCAAGAAATAGTTCCCACATAACCCCACCACTACAAATAGTTACTTTTATATTTCTTCTTTTTTCTTTTTTTACAGATTAAACAAATAAGACAGAGCGTTTTAATTAGTGAGTTTTAGAGGTGCTGGTAGATGGATTTTGTTACTTGGCTTTGTTTCCTCCTGTTTCCAGGCTTTATGTGAAGCTAAACTAATCATCTCGTAGCTCCAGCTTCATCCTGAACAGACGATTATGAGGGTGGTGTCGATCTTTTCATCTAACTCTTGGCAATAAATCAAATAAGCCCACATTGTCTCTCTATTCCTTTGAGTTTATTCAACATTTGGCCTCCCTGCTGACTGCCTAAAAATGAAATTGGGGTAGGTGAAGGTTCCTTTAACATACTGTATAACACACACACACACAAACACAATAGGTTTCATAGAAATGATGAAGGAAAGTGGAAATGAGATAAAGCATGATATTGGACAGGTTTCTATGAGTAAGTAATAATCCTAAGTAGTTTATAGTGTGGTTTGAAGGTGGAACCAAATGTCAGCATGCTCTACGTATAAAGGTTTGACAGAGATGACTACAGTAGGATGCAAAGAAGTACATATCCATCACATGCCACTCAAACACAGGCCAATAACAGGAATATTCAGATCACCTTATCACCTTTCAGTCCTGGTTCTCCTGGATTTCCGGGCACCCCCTGGAACAAGCACCAACAGATGAGTTACAAAGGGACCAAACATTTCCTGAAATCAACCCTCGGAGGCTTAAACCAAAAGGAGGAGGAGGACAGTCATATTTGTCCCTCATAAGCTTTTTCAGACGTCTTCATACTCTGGCTCTCTCTTGCATTATATAACACATAATTTAACTAAAAGGCAGTCCAAACAAGACAATTCAAGATAAGACAGTGAAGGTAACCGTTTCCATCTGAACGTGTGTGTGTGTCTGATTACCTTCAGTCCAATAGGTCCTGGAAGGCCCATCTCTCCCACTGGTCCCATATCACCCTGAAGCCAGAAGAAGGGGACAAATAAGAAACATATTCATGTTCAGTGATATCATATGCATAAAATACAGATAAACGCATGGCTCAGGCCTCTGACTTTCATTCAACAAACACACGCACAACGAGTGCACTTCAGTTCACTTTGGCATTCATTAAGTGTAAAAATAAGCCTCATTGTCTAGCTTCCAGATTATCCACGCAGCCATCGCACTGCACACAACACAAAACAATGGACGAATAATAGACAACCAAATTAAAGAGATAAGGAATAGATCCTGCAGTCTGACGCCAGTCTGTGTTTCATCTGAACCCTGAAGGAAATTATTTAAATGCAACAAATAAATGCTTGGGGTAACATCTGTTTCATCACTGGAAAAGGAGCGAAGACTCTGATTCACGCTCCAGGGCAGAAGAAAGACAGAGCAAGATTACAGTCTTACGGCAAAGGAGAACTGGCTTTCATTTCATTCAGTGAGGATCAGTTATGCAGAAGAATTGAAGACTTTATTGGATTATCTGCTTTCTTGTCAGCGTTTGAAAGGGACTGCAGCTATGTTCATGAAATCGTGAAACGCGTCCTCTCTCCAGACAGAACTATCACAGGCTGCTAGTAGTTATCTTATTTTCATTCTCCGCTGCTCTGCTTGTAACAACCTCCAGGGTGGCCTTGGCTCAGTGTATTAAATATTTGTCTCTCTGTGAATACTGTACTATCTGCATGTGTGACAGAGGATGTTATTGAATTACGTAATGCAAAAAAATCTTGCAGAAAAAGTCACTTCATTTTATGCTGAGAGTTCAAAGGTTATAAAGTTTCTTCATCCTGATATGTGAGAATAAAACGTTTTATTCAACTGGAGTGATTTTCAACTGCAGCTGTTTCTATCAACCACATATTATCTGTCCAAATTTTAGAAATGCATGAATAAATACAATATATTATAGTGTCAAATGTTTTTAATTGAGTTCAGATTTCTAGGTTTATTATCAAGATGTGCCACAGGGGGCGCCCAGGCTCAATTCCTGTGCAGTACAACAACCTTTTTAACCTCCATCATTTCAAAGCAGGTTGAAAAGAGAGGTGGTGTGTGTGGCTGACAAAAACAACAACAAAAACTGTCACTCCAGTTACAAAACTCCCAAAATCTAGAGAGAAAGACATTTAGAAAGATAGAAATAACAAAGAAATAAAAATTTAAGTCTGTCTACTTCTTCTTGATAAACCGTCTACATGCCAGCACTTTCCCTTCTTCAACAGTGGCCTGCCTTCACCCTGAGCCTGCAGTCCCCTGAGAAGGGTGTTTGTATATTTATATCTTTGATGTGCGGCTCAGTGCTGCACTGTACAGTATGCTGTCGGGTCAGATGGATGCAGAGGACGCAGCGCTCAGAGCAGAGCTGTAATCAGAGAGTCCTACAATTACAGGCCTACTACCACCACCGGTGGCCTAGAATAGACCGGGAGGAGCAGCAGCGACGGGTGAAGACAGGACACGACAAGAGAAACCAGGGAGACATTATAATCAGACACAATTATGTGGCTGTCGGGCTGGGCAGGCGTGGAGGGCAAGGTGATGGGTGGGCAAGGGAGGAGGGGTTCCTGTTCAAAAATAGTTAATAAGAGAGAGATTCAAGTGGAGAACAATGTGCTTTGTTAAGATCTGTCTGATTGATCAGACAGCGGATCATGTTATGTCTGTCACGACAGGAAGTGGGAGGTGTAAACTGCATAATTCAGGCTCTACAGTCAAAATAACTAAATAACTGTCTTCCGTCTTGGCTTCCAACAAACCTTCCACTTTCACTATTTTAAATATGTTTACAGTGGTGAAGAACCTACGGAGAGCGGTTAGTTTCCCACAAAAGTGGCTGGCAGTGTAAATGATGATGAGAGCTAATTGAGAGCACTTTTTCAATTAAGCAGGCATATTCTGTTTCATTTAAATACAGTCCTTCACAGCTATGTATTTACGGAATAAGTGTCTGGGAAAATGGGATGTTTAAACTGAGGAGGAGCACACAGAAAAACACACAAAATACTACTCACAATAAGTCCAAGGACTCCGTTTGGACCGGGGGCTCCCATGTCACCCTAGTCAGAGAGGAGGAGAGAGAGAGTAAAGTGAGATGAAGGGAGAGGGAGAAGGAGCAAGTTTCTGGGGTTATTGGCTCTTTTTTAAACAAACATGCTCAGAAGAGTGGCTCAGTGTTCATCACAGCTTATGAGAGGGGGCTGTGTGCATGTATGTGTGTGTGTGTGTGTGTGTGTGTGTCTGTCTGAGGTAAAGGTGGAGGGGGGTTGTGAGCCCATCGTCCCACTGAGGCTTTTTAAAATCTGCAGGTTCGTTCTCCCTCCAAGAATGAAAGAGATCAATAGATTGATTTTTGCATTTTGACGTTTGACTTTTCCTGTAGCGCCCCCAACAGAGCAAAATTTGTCATTTATCCTGTGACATATCTCGACATCTCCCAGATGAATTTGTGCAAACATTCATGGTTTCAAGACGAGCTATCGTAGTGACACCTGATTTTTTTTAGTGTCACCATGAGGTTGTTTTAGTGGAATGTCTCGACAAGTATTGGATAGTTTGCCATGAATTTTTGTATGAATTGTTTGGTGATCCCCTCATACATCATCATTTGTTTAGGATAACATGTGAGGATGCTGATGTTGAGCATTTAGCTCACAGCGAGTCGGTGCCTCACGGAGCAGCTAGCGTGGCTGTGGCGATCCATTTGTAAATTCAAGACAAATCAGGGAAGCTTCCTAGTTTTTTATTTCCAAAGAAATTAGATTAGATAAGACGGTGACGGAGGAACCTGCTCCCTCTCAGACAACTTCACCCAGATGTTTTGCAGGAAGCACCAAACATTCTTTCCCCAAATGTCGTAGACAAAAAAAGAGTGGCTCACCTGGGGTGGAAATGTTTAAAGTATCTCTCCCTCAAGCTTATTCAGAATATGCGTTCTGATGCATGATTCACACTCCTTACTTAAGAGAAAAAAGAAAAGCAGCAGCGCTAAGAAAGGATTTACTAGGCGTTTAGTTGCTTGATCAACAAAGCTGAATCATTGGCAAACTCAGGGATATGTCACACATGAATGTGCTTCATGTTTATTATGTATTTCAAAGTTTGTTAAAGAACAACTTAGTGATGTGTTTATGTTTTTATAATTTTAGAGTTTTCCACTCTAACTGATGAAGTGCTACATTTGTCAGGATGACAGTGAATATGCAGAAATGCACATATCAAGTGATGATGCCTTCCATATGGACGCAGGCATGCAACAAGGCTGAAAAACAGTCTTTGCTGACCAAACCGTTACTTAATTCAGAACAATTACTCAAAACGACACCCTATTACATCATTTACTATTCTTGGATATCGCCTCCTAATAATACTGTATGTGTGTGTTGGTGGCCCGGTTTACATTGGTGAATGGAAAAGCCAGGCCAGTTAAGCGGACCCCCACCCTCTTCCCCCTTTTATTACTGCAGGTTTTTGAAAACGAGTGCCAAGTAAAATTATCTAGAACAGAGGAAAGCACGGGATGAAATTAAGTACAGCAGTAAAGCTTGTCCGGAGCAAAAAAAAAACTAACTTCAAAATAAAACAGAACAACAGAGGCAAACTGCTGGACTGTCAGATGATTTACTCACCGACGCTGCCAAAATGTCAGTACTAAAACACCAGGGGGGTTAGGGGGAGGTTGGTGGGGGGGTTGGTGGTGGTGAGTGGAACCACTGCTCTCAGTTTGTGCGAGTGTATGTGGGAGGCCTGTGTGTGTTTGTGTGCGCGAGCGCATGGATTGGTTATGTATTTAAGTGTGTGACTGTTTGTAAAGTGACTGAGACAGTGTGACTTACTGGCTCTCCATCTGGTCCAGGTGGTCCTCTCTCCCCAAAGTCCCCTGGAAACCCCTGAGGACACAGAGAGAAAAGCTTTTATGTTCTGCTGCACACAAACTCTGACAATCAAACGCAGATATCCAATAAATTTTAAGAGTCTCGTCCTGCTTTATTAAACTCATAATAACATTTTTTTGGCCTCTTTGGGACAGCGGATGCAGGTTCTCCATATGAAAGTGATATATTATCTTTTTAGCAAACAGTTAGTTATATTTCTGTGCTGTGTCTCAATTCGCGTACTTCCATACTTATTAACACTTTCTACTTTGAGTACATAAGTGCACTGACACTGTCAATTATGGCAAAATGCAGTGTACTGTGCTTAAGTGGATGGTGCACTCATGGTGCACTCAATGGTCAAAAGGTTGAGTGTGGAGCGCTGGACACAACCCTCAGAGGACGTCATTTTGGCTCGGTAGCAGAAATGGAGGGACCAGAGGAAGAAGGAAGCTGCTGGAGCTGAAGCGGTTGCAGTTTATACCGCAATATGCAAATGTAAGCTGTACATATGTTTTATATTTATGTTTTTGCAGTCAAAAGTTGGTGCTAACGCTCTGTCCAGTTGCAATTCAGTGATGGCGAGGCGGTCAAATGTGTACAACGGATGTACTCAAATTAAGACAACACTACCAGACTGTGTGCTACATAGAAGTGCACCAGTGGAAGTATCCGAATTGAGACACAGCTCTGGTCATCTGGTGAATGTATAATATTTATTCTATTCTCCTTTTCTATTTGGTCTCCATCTCCTGAGGGAATTATCTGTCTTTTAAGCTGCTAGAAGCTCTACTAGGTTCACCTAACTGTCTGTCTGCTGTCTGCTGGTGCTAAGCAGGTAGCGCACAGTTGATTCTAAAAGTATTTTTGGCTGAAAACAGCTGTCTGCACTGAGAGTGAAACAAAATAGCAAAGTTATGAACCAGAACATCAAAAATAATGAGTTGAAGGATACTATAAAACTAGAGCTGATGGGAGCTGCAGAAGTGGGTCATAACACTTTGTGGTTTCATCACTATGAGCCAATCAGATAGGCACTTCAGTGTACAGTAAACATAGCTAAGTGCGACGCTAATTGCGTTGATTGTGCAAAAACTGCTGCAATAATACAAAATCACAGGCCTCAATTACAGCATTAAAGAAACTCGTAAAATATGACAATAAAATGCTTTTCATTGGAGGAGGGTGTGTAAATTATGCCTTTAACCACGGAGTCAAATTTACAGGGTACCACAAATACCACTGAGTGTTACAAAACCAAGAATGCTACTACTGTAATTGAACAGCAATTATAGGAATTCTAGGAGTCAAACATAACATCAGAGCAGAAATCTGAAATATGTACAAAATAAGAGCATAATGGCTCCATTATATGCATTAAAATCTATCAGCTGTAGGGCGTGGACAGCAAACTGTTCTACTTAGGCTGAGTACACTTTCTAAATGCTACAAGAAAGAAAACAGCAGCCAAGCAATTACCCTGTCCATTTAGCAGTAATCGGGATGCTAATCTGAGCTATGCTAACAGTTGGTGGTGCTGCAAAAGAGCAAAAACCACATCTGCACAAAGCACGAACGCCAATGTATCATAATGGCTACGTTCTGCCATTGGTGGCCTCCGCACATTGTCTTAAAATGCTAATTACCGTAGGTACCTACCATAGAGAGTCAGTTATTTTTGTAACAGAAGAGATGTTTTAGATATAGGTCTACAGCATGTCTATTTATTTTAATCGCTGACTCACCCCTTAGAAATAGAATCTGCTGACTAAATGTAAGTCTTTGTATTTGAGTTTGAAGTTTATTTTTTTTGGAAGAAAACCAGTCTGGGATAATTTTGACATCTAGACTTCATATTTAAACAATAATAAATCTTTGTGACTGATGGTATGTAAATGTTCATCTTAACCTTCAATCTACCGACATGTCTCATCAGGTCAACGACGCGACTAGAACTGCACTGAATGCTGAAATTGTGAGAAAAAAAGCTCTTTTCTGTTCCTAATAGGCTGTTGGAGGACTGCATGAGACTGTTTTATGGTACTAAAATATCGTGCGCACGGGGGGAAGCACAAGTGCAACAGAAATCTATGAAGCATGACAGTGACCCGAAGGATGAATCACACAGGCTGTCACCGCTGCCACACAAATTCAGGACAAATGTGGGAAATGTAGCTTTGCCAAGAACAGCACTTCAAAAAAAACAAGCCTTTGAGGACGGTCACATGAGCCTTTGGTGTGGCTTCGCTTTTATGTCAGAGAAGTCTGTTCTTCAACTTTGAGATGAAATACTAACACACAGTAGCTCCACTCACTAACAGATAGTGGGTTGATGTGAAAGAATTGCCTTCTGATGAGCCTGAGAACTTCAAGAAAACAAACAAACCCTACACAGCAAAGTTGAAATGCAAAACTGTTGGCGATGCACTTTGGAAAACTTTTTTATGCGCTCCACCGTTTTAGATATATCTGTTCCTTCATCTGTCTCTGGTAGATGGCGGACTGTGCATCTGTGTGTGTGTGTGTTTCCTCGACAGAGTACGAGCGCTGTGGTTATGGCCGTTAAAATGTCTGGCTCCGGTTCAGGTGCTTCTTCTGTTCTTTCTCCTCCGGCAAAGAGAAGAGAGGGATGATCTCTCCGGGATCATCTTGTAAGTGTCCTTAGCTTTCCTTTCTTTTCCACGCAGGAGCACTGAAACGATGATGATATGTGTGTTTTCCAGTTACATTTACAGGTCAGTTCTAAGGGGGTTGTGGGAGCTAGAATAGCCTTTTACAGAATTTCAAATGATCCAAATTACAGGATCCCTCTGCTACTCTTCTCAGGATCGCTCCTGTTTGGTATGAAAATGCATAAACTATGTTATGGACTGTGACACATTGTCATCTTTTTCTTTTCAGCCTTGAAAAGCAGCGCTCATCCAGGATGTGCTTTGAGCAGGAAGAGACCAAGATGCGGTGACAGCTCTTCCATATGAATACTTTTAGCTTTGCATGACCTGTGCCAAAACTGTGACATGGCCTTAATCTTAAAAAACTAAATCAGCTCATGACTCTAACAATGCGGGAGACACACACACACACACACACAACACTAAATCAAAAAGCCTCACGCGTGGTGAATTTGCATCCACAGCTACTTCCTAAAAATTTGTCTAATTACAGAATAAACTAGAAACCTCACACTAAGCGGACGCCGGCTTGCGTGTGCTCAGTCGTTTTAGGTCTATAAATGCCTTATTTACTGAAAAAGCCAATAAGCAACAGCTGCAGAATGATCTCAGCAGTGAGTTTCAGGGTTACACACTCTTTCTAAAACACTCTGTCAAACTGACTTTGAACACTATCTGACACACACAAGAGAACCCGATGGCTTCCTCCAAATGGCTTGGCTCCATGCTGTGGAGCCCTTTACTGCAACAAAAGCCTTTTTCTTGTTGCATCCAAGACCCCGACGTGCGACTGCTGGGACTCCATAGCATTCAGGCTGCAGTTAACCCCTCCAACAGCCATGGAAATACTGAGCAGACTCAAACAATGACGTAAATGCAGACCTTATAAATTTTCACATGTGTAGGTGCTGGAGTCTTTGCAGCGAAGGCTCTCAATATGACCCAAATCATTGTAAAGCTAATTTGCCTCATCTGAGTGGGGATTGTGAGCATGCTGGAGATCTATGATTAAATGAAATATCGATTTGAATGTTTGATATCGTCACCAACTCCCAAGCATTTAAAATAGATGATACACAGCACAATTCATCACACTTTGGAAAGATTATCTGTAAAGTATGTTGAGACAAAACTTTACCGGCCTACCCATCTTGCCCCTCTTCCCTGGTTCGCCGGGAATGCCCTGAAAAAATCAAAACAAGAGAGAGCGGAGGAGGTGGAATGGAAAACAAAGCAGAAGGGAGAAAGGAAAGGGTTCAAGGAAGACAGGAAGGAAAAAAAAGGAGAAGAAAGATAAAGACATTATGTAAAACGCATATCAAAACCAAAACATGACACACTTGGGCATAACTGATTGAAGCCCAAAACACACAATTAAAAAGCCATAACCGTGAACTTCTCTCAACTCCTGCTTCAACAGATGTGAGGAACAGCTGACTGCAGCCTTTGCAACATTTTCCCAGCCTATTATGAGAGATTTAGGTCTCCATCTCATGCATATATATGTTAAATAAACAGCGGTTTCTCAGGGGAGAAGACAGGCAGACAGCGTCCGCTGTGTGCAGTTAAGGTGTGAACCATCTCACTGGCTGGCTGGCTGGCTGTCTGGCTGGCTGGCTGGCTGGCTGGAGAGAGGTCCTGATTACAGCCTGACCCGTGCGCTGACGCAACCCCTCTGGAACATGTCATAAGTGGGCTAATCGCTTCATGTTTTAGAGGCTGTACAGAAGGAGGAGGCCTTGATGAGTTCAGGCAGTTCAAAAGCTCTAAGAGGGGGGCTTTTATCATGTGAGTCATCAACACTCCCACGCAGCCTTATACAGCAGCAGCATCTCGGACAGCTGGGGACTGTTTACCGCGTTATAACAACAACAAGACAGCTGAATGAAAAGAGGTGCACTGTTGTCATCCCATAGGGCCATTCGATGGGTTCAGTTAGTCACTGTGCTTTTTTTTTGTTGTTGTTGCAATTATGAAGTGTGCTTGAGAGAGAATACACATTTGACAAGAACTCACTCTTTCGCCATCAGGCCCAGGAAGGCCAAAAAGTCCCGGGATTCCAATGAAACCCTGCAGGAGAGGAGAGGAGAGAGGACAACAAGGAAGAAAGAGGAGAGAAGGAGGAATACGGGATGTGAGTGTCTGGATGACATAAAAGAAGTAGCAGGAGGAACAGCAACTCCCCTTGGCTTTAGGGCTGCATTTCAGGGGGCCGACGGGTCCAGCATGGATAGGGATGGGATTCCATGAAGAACCAAGCCATGAGGCAAGTGTATATGCCCATGGACTGCATGGTGCTGGCTTCCACGATGTAGTCCAAGGGCACATACCCTCACGCCAGGGATCTCTGTAGATAGCCAGGACATCAGACTGAGCTGTCAGGGGTTGAGGGTGAGACACACACACACACACACACATACAGAGAGGAAAAAACAAGCACAAACACCACAACAAGTTGAACACCGGAGCAACAGTTAGATGCTAGCTTCAGGCGAGTTGGAGTACGCTGCAAAAGAGAGTGCAGAATATTTGGAAAGGTGTCTCAGAGAGAGAGAGAGAGAGAGAGAGAGAGAGAGAGAGAAGACTAGAATGCCTCTTTAAGACAGCAGGGCCTCATACGGAGCTTAAACAGGAAATTCCAGCCAGTGGGGGCAGGGGAGGCTTTGGAGGAGCCAAGGGGAGCTGATAAAGAACCTTTATTAGAACGCAACATAAAAATCACTGTTTGTGTCAGCGAGAGTGTGTTTCTTTGTTTGTGTACTCAAAGGGTGTGTGTTTGTGTGCGGAGGCTTATCAACAGCCAGTCTTTCAGTGCGTGTCTGTATACAGTAATACAATGTTTACATTACAAGTAAAGGCTCCTAAGTTTAGCACACTATTAATAGTGGTTGTGCAAGTGTGTATGAATGTGTTTAGGTGTGCAGAGGTGGATGCTGGTTGCACGCACGCATGCATGCATGCATGCACTTGGATGTTGTTGCTCCTAGGTGCACATACCTGTTCTCGTGCAACGACATGTTTACAGTACAAAATAGTTTGCAGCCTTTAATTTTAACCGAGATTTACAGTCTCCTTCTATAAATACTGCAGAATAGAAAGTGTCAGAGAGCTGTCAGGCTGACTGCCTGTCAAAAGCAGCAATATTTAGTCTGATAAACTCAAACTTGAGCAGTTCAGTTGAAGGGTAGAAGTTGAGTTAACTTACCCGAACGCCTTTAGGCCCTATTGGTCCGATAGGCCCTGGTAAACCCTGAAAAACAAAGAAAGGAATTTTATTTCAGCGGTCCAACACTTTAACTGGTTTACACCTGAATTTCCAAAATACACTGTGAATGTGTTTGTCATTGTGCATCATGATTATTGAGGAGTGGCAGGCCAAAGACTGCAATGTACAGCCATTAAAATAAGGTATTACAAGACATCTACAAGGCCAGATTGTTGTTTATGAATCATCAGTACACATACTGTAAAGAGGTTGGACACAATAACAATGTATTATATAGTGCTGTGTTGAAATATAATATAGCTTTACATTCCAGCACAGTAGCTATGCAATAAATGTACCAATTCAGCTGTTCAGATGTCGTTCTTTATCTTTTATTGTTTCTAATATTCCAACTCCTCTGTACAGTATTTATCCAAATATTTTCCTCTTTCCAAGTCAGCTGTTCAACACATAACCCAATTCCACTTGGCCCTCTGCCCTTACTATGGCCCTGACTACAACTGTACCAGTCACAGCAGAGGATTTACTGCACCTGCCTGCCAGGATAACCTTTGGCACCTGGGCTTCCGACTGGACCTTGCTCTCCCTGCAGGGAAGAGAGAGAGAGAGAGGGAGAGAGACGGGGGGGGAGAGAGAAGGGGGGAGAGATGGAGAGTGAGGGTGGGGTGAGTGATCAAACTTACAGTAACACAAACACACACAGGCAGCTCATTCTGCACAGGAGCAGAGAGGGAGACAGAGCACAGGAGATGGACTACAGACTATAGTTAGAACTGTACACTACTCTATTGTATAGTGAGGAGATCAATGTGTGCTTTACATAAAAGCTTCTTCTTTTTTGTGTTTGTATTAAAGTTGAGCAAAAAATGCTCCTGTGAATATAATTATACATTATATTATTATTACTGCCAGATGTGTATGCCTTTATTATGTCCAGTTATATTAGATCAGTGAAGAAGATGTTACAAATCAATATGCAGGACTGTTTATTAAACTGGTACTTAGTGTGTACATTGACAATAAAGCTAAATCTATTGTGATATCATATTGCATACACCATGATAAAGTATTTTATCCATATTTAAGTAAAGGTCCTGCATCTGAAATGTTACTTAAGTAAATGTATGAAGCATTAAAAGCAAAAAATGCTCCTGTGAATATAATATACATTATATTATTATTACTGGCACATATTTGTGTACTGTAAGTTGCTTTTTAATGCTGTATTTTGTCAAATTGGAGTTAGAAAATCATAATTTAACAATATTTGCCACCTCTTGTAGTGGAGTTGCCGTAAAAACGGCATGAAATGAAAGTACTGAAGTACATGTACCTCAAATTAGTATTTGAGTACTTGCGTGCATTTTCCTTCTACTTTCCAGCACTGCATATTGCCCAAACCCTACCAAGGATGTTGGATACCAGTTACTGCTTCAGTTTTCAGATGTGGTCTGCGTATAGACCATAGGAGCTAATTAGGAATTTGGTTTGAGTGTGTGTATGTGTGTGTATGAGTGTGAGAAAGCATAACACACACACACACACACACACACACACACACACACACACACACACACACACACACAAGCAGGTTGTGTCCAAAATTCGCAGAGCACAAGTGTTCATGTATAACTTCCTTTGACACACTCCGGACGTGCAGCCATGTGCACTGCTTGCCATTCCCTCTCTTGGATAAATATAGTGCATAATGCAGCCAGTTAAAACCAGACAAGAATTTGGCCGAGTGAGGTTTGGATCTTTAACTGGCCAGCAGCGAGGGGTGGCTCTGAGAAAGACCCCACGATGTATTACAAAGAGTCATCAACACTTTATGCACACCAGCTGGCCTTTGCTCTCGATAGCCAGAGAATCCGCCATGCCAAACAGTTGTGCTTATTACTCTGTCACTGGTGCTACGGTGATTCAGACTCAGGGCCAGAGCCGTGAACATCAGCAGCTCTGTGGGAAAGAGGGGGGCGTTCGAGGATGGACATAGTGGAAGGACATGATGTTAGGAGAGAAAAAGTACTCTTCCGTGATGAGTAGTACGGGAACTCCCTGCGCTTGTGACCTCAACCCGAGAACGGGGACTTACTTTGTGTGACAATGAGGAGAATGTTCCACTCTGCTTTCCATGACTAAGGCCTTTTCCTTAATACCAACAGTTAGTATGACCCAGCCTGACTGAAAATAGCTCTGGACACTAGGCTGGATGCTCCATACTTAAAATAGTCTCTTTTGGGTTGGACTTAACAGCGAGAGTCACGTCTCCTCCCACTGGTAGCAGCGAAATAAAAGAGTTCATTGAACTGATTTCCACAGTTTCCAGAAAGAGGGACAGATAGAGGAAGTGGCTGTGAGATAAATGAAGATAAATGCTGTAGTAGAGAGGACGAACTTTGACAAGCGGCAAGGAACAGTCCAGAGAAAGAAAGTCAGACAAAGGAAAAATTTCTCCAAAGCTGCAGTGTAATAGCCGCGAATGTGTCACTGTTGGCCTAGTTGGCTTGTTCCTGTTTCTCTTCTCTCTGTTTTCTCTCTCCTTGGCATCGTTTTCTGATATCCTGGAGAGCATCTCTGCAGCACAACACTTTGGCCAGATGTCTGTCCTCACCAGTGCTTCATAACAGGCTAATCTAATCTGGCAACCCTGCAGGCATGCTTGGTGCGTGCACACAAACACACAATCACACACAGGCTGAGTGGATGATGACTGAGCTTTTAAAGAATGAGGTGACATGTGAGAATATGAGGAGATTAGTCATCGATAAAGGACTTGATGGTGGACACCATCAAAGCAAAGCGTTATTAAGACATTCAGGAAGGGAAACGCATGAAGAAGAGATAAAGGAGTGTGTGTCAGGTAGAAGAATCTCTCTATTTCTGCATATCTGGTTAAAAATGATGAATCTTTAGGCGAGGGATTAAGATTTTGGCATCAGAAGCGTTCAGGTTCACGTTTGATTAAGCTTTGGTTGCAACAGTCTATGTAGAGCAAAAGAGGTGGAAAACATTGGTCATAATGCAATCTTGGAACCCAACGGCTGTCGTCTGATGATGATTTAGCTTTTTTCTAATTTATTAAGTTCTCTACATTCACATATAGATATGCAGAAATGCGTCTTTCTTGTCATTCTCGTGTATGAAGTTGTCAATCGGACAGCAGAGGAAGTCTTGGCCCAGATATCAGTTACGCGTGTGCCGGATATCTGCGACTAAACTGGAAACCCAGAAACATTGGCCGTTGGCCAAAGAGGCTAAACTGTTGCTGATATTCATTGGGTTTCGAGATTGATAAGCAAGAAACACGGAGCTGACAGGAATTTCAAAATGTACTGTATAATATTACAGACAACATTACATAATTTTGGCTCGACTGGAAGGATATAGGAATGTTTTTTCAAGTGTGGGATTAACAGAAGTGTGAAGAGCAGCAGAAGCACGAGAGGATGACATCTATGAAAGATACTTACAGGCTCTCCAGGGAGTCCAGGTGGACCAGGGTAACCTCTCTGTCCCTAAAGAGACAAACATGAGACATGGGAAGTGAGTTTAGGCGTAAAAATATTGGAAGTGAAAGAAAACACACATTCTGAAACAGTTCACAGACGAGGAAAAAAAACTGCCAAGCACGGGAGAATTTCTCGCTCTGTATGGGAACGACAAGTGGAGTTTTGTGAAAAGTAAAATATGCATGTTAACAATAACATCAACGACAGACGAGTTCAGTGCCATATGCAAGGAATCAATCTGCCCTTCTGTCAAGGGATCAGACTTTCCACTGGCTGTTTTCACAGAGAAATAGTGCCGGGGAGGCTGTGCCAGGATCATGGCATGTTGAGGATATAAATGCCTTCCTGTTTGAGTCAGATAGCAGGTCCCTCCCTCCGCCTGCAGAGCAAACTACAACACTGTAGACAGCCTGACATAGTGCTTCTTTACAGTTCTGCTGACTCCAGCGGCACAGACCCCCAACAAAGAGCGAGAGGAGAAAAACTAAATCAAAGGTGGGAAGACATGCCTGTCCAGACCACAGTTTGATAGAGTGAGAGAGCAAGAGAGAAAGGAAAGGAAAGAGGGGTGGGGGGGAAACAAAATAAAAACAGAGGGGTAAAGAAAGGAAAGACTCCTGATGTCCCGTTTTCCTAAACCACAGCTCCAGAGTACCAAGCCAAGACTCCCTGAGTTCCAGTAAACCATCCTTTAGTCCCGTCATCTGACTGCAGCAGGGGAACAGGACGCAGCATCCCTCTTCTCATTGTGGTTACATGATCACTCTCACTGGCATACACCTTCATACCAGCACTTTAAAACTGCCTCTGTCAGCATTATACAGCGCTTAGAGCAACGGTGTCAATAATACATTTGTTAAAAATAAACCTTTATTCTAACTCTATTATACAGTCAAGTTCTTTTGGAGAGCTTCTCTATCTCCCTATCATCTTACATCATCTGTTGCACATCATCAAAAAACCACTAGGAGGAGACGCTTGGATCTCTGGGATGAAAACACACGAGTAATGCACATTAAATAAACAGAGATGTCACCAGGTGATGACAGCCCGCCGCCGTAACGCAGCAACACGAGCAGAAAACGTGCGTGTGCTTTCCATATTTTTGTCAAAGCTCTATTGGTAAGCACTGTTGTGGAGAGAATTGGGATGGATGCACTTGCAGACACATGGCGCCTGTGTGTGTGTGTGTGTGTGACCTTTTCGAAAATTTCCATTAATACATCAACAGTTATAACCGCGTTGATGAATTTGTGTTTGTCATGTGTCGGAATCGGAACGTCCACCTGTTGTTATTAGCCTGATTTTCTTTTCTGGGTTCTCCTTTCCATCCACATGTGGTGCACGTAAGGAAAGACAGGCGGGAAAAACACACACAAGATACATGTACACCGTCTTATTATATGGCTTACTTATAGTACAAACATGTGTAGCGGCTTATGTTCCCAAGCTGTGCTCTGAGGTCCCCGAGCCACACACATACACGTACATACACATGCTGTGGGTTCTGGGTATTAATCATGGCCTCCCAACCCCCGGCTAGACCATCTCAGATCCTTATCTCACTCATTATGAGCCTGCTAATGAGAGCAGGCCATTCCCACCAGCCCGCCTGCGTTTACAATGCCACTTGCTTAACAAGCATGTGTGTTCAATCAGATAAACCTACCAGAATGCTTTTCATTTGCAACAGCTCCCCGGTAGCACCCTGTAAGTAGTCCCCCCCCCCCCCCCTCCTCCATCCTACCCCTCTAAGCCGAGGAATGCCTCTGGGAACTTTAAGCGCATTTTGGCAGAAATAAAATAAAAGACACATTGTGTCTGACGATGACATTTCATTCCTTTGGTTACCAACCTACTCTGCATGCGCTTAGCTCTGCGGTGTTTTCAAATGAGCACAGGCCTCATGTCTGTTAACAGTCGTACACCGCAAGTAATGGATGTGCGTCTTCTGCAGACTGCCTCTACTGGACAGCGCCCTGGTAGCAGAAATGTACCACTCACCTCATTAATCTCTGCTTTCATCTTTCCACCTCTCTCTCTCTCTCTCTCTCTCTCCTCTCTCCCCAAATTCCCTCTACAGCATGGAGCCAGATGATTGCTCAGGGCAATCGTCTGGCTCCATGCATGTGCTGCATGTACAGCAGAACATAAACCCTACCATGCGGATGTCTGGCAGGGACACATGTAACAAACAACAGCGTGAACCTACCCCGGACAATTTGGTTGAAATCTAACCGGCGGAAAAACATCCCTCATCTCATCCCTGTCTAAACCGCAATTTCAGCAGGCTGTTTGCTTGCATGCTGTATCACTATTAAACTACGAGCATGGTGGAAGACAGAGCAATGATTTGTTGTTCTTCTTGTGAGACATGCAAAGAAAATGATGGTTGATTTGAATTCGCCCCTAATTACAATGATGATGAGCATGTGGATTTGTTAGTTTGAACTGTGAGCAGGAGCTAAACGGAGAGAGTTTGGTTTGGAGCAGGTCTTGGGGAGCTTCAGACAGATTAATGTTGTACAATAAACTGTCTTGCATAAATGAAGGAAATGAGTATGATTAACACACTGCAGGGGGATTATGGTATATCGTTCTACTTTGTGTTCATAGGATAGTCTTGTTAGGAGAACTTTGGTTTGGACTTAGTTTGAAAGGAAAATCATCCGGTGAAGAAAGACAATCCACTATGAGGATGAGGACCTTTATGAAACATAAGTGAAAAGCACATGTAGGCACTTCTTATATATATAAACAAGGACTTAGCATAATGTGTCTCAAGACAGTCATAGTTTCCCAGATTGGAGCATAACAGAAACTGAGTCAACATGTGTGTTTATGGCATGACTTATGGCATGACCCAAAGCATCTATAGCAATTGCAACAGCGAGTGAACTACAGCCAGAACAAGTCTAAAACAAATATCAATATTATGATCTTTCAAAAAAGGACAAATACACCAGTTCAATGCCAGAGGCAAAGCTATAAAGGAATATTGATGCTTTAAAGGAAATGCTTTCTTGTCAAGAATTTGACGAGAAGATCAATACGACTTTTTTTACAAGTTTGCTTGAGGCGGGAGGTGATTAACTTAGCTTAGCATAAAGACTGGAAGCAAGGGGAAACAGTTAGCCTGACTCTCTCCGAAGTTACCACCACCCCTAAAACTAACTAGCTAACGTGCGATATCTCATTTGTTTATGCACAAACAGAAAAAATGTCAAATGTTTTACGGGTTGTAACTTGCTGTTTTTTGGCAAACAACAGTTGGGTGCAGTGACTTCATTCTAAGGTATGCTAACTGGCTCTAGTTCTGTACTTAGACATAAGATGCATTGATTTTCCCATCTAACTTCTGGCAAGAAAGTGAATAAGCGTGTTTTCCGAAATGTCAAACTATTACCAAAATGTAAAAACATGCAGGAAAACATCTACCGAAGCACGTAATAAGATTAAATACCCATTGAGTACTTACAAGTTTTAATGCTACTGTGCAGTATGACTTGGCTTCAAGGGAGAAAAAGCAGCCGTAGTGTGAAAGACAGATGTAGAAAAGACTGACAAGAAGAAGAGAAAAGACAGATCAACAGTGGGAAACGACGTAGAAGAAAGCGGGATGGAGGCAGTAAGGTGAGATGTGCGACTTGTAATGTGGCCTTGTAGTTGAGGTTTGGCTCTGTCTGTGTGTCCCCTCTCCCTGACCCTGCCTGCCATACTGAAAAGCCATTCAGAATCAGCTTGGTAGAACAAATGTTGTACAGAGCGGAACATGCTTGGCTTGTCTGACGGTGTAAAATCACACTCTCCCATCACACGTTCAAAGCACCACTGCTTTCTCCATTAAAGTTTTCCATGGAAAAACAGCAGCCAAATTCCAGAATTCCCGGCTGAAGTGTCAAGCTAAGGCTGATAAAGAGCCTGTGTGTGTGTGTGTGTGTGTGTGTGTGTGTGTGTGTGTGTGTGATTTAGGGGTGTGTGTGTGAGAGAGAGAGAGACAGAGAAGGTAGAAGGGAAAATTTCAGAGTAGAACAGAGGAAAAGCTGCTGTTGTCCCGTTTTCCTAAACCACAACTTCAGTGTAATGAGCCAAGCAAGTGAGACAGAGCAAGTCAAACAGCTAGAGAGGTATGAAGAGGAAGAAACAGCACATGGGTGTTTCAGGGTGGCCCGCCACTGAGATGAAATTGCAATGAAAGTCCTCATTGCTTTTTCACTATTGTATTGACCTTACAGCAGGCCTCAGAGTCTGAGTGGAGAGACCTGCATCAGGACAGGAGGACACGCCTGGGACTTTCCACCTGAGCTTGACCGTAAAGGAACAGAACAAAACAAAGAGCCTGTTTCTAGACAGTCTGCGCTTCCACAGAACAATTTGGGCATTGACTCACGTCCCTGTCATAGGAGTGTGATGTGTAGGCATGTCGGATTACTGGTGGGAGGCATAGCGGAGACCTGTGAGAAGCTGTTATACATTGAGTTACAGTTACAGTTAAGCGTGGTAAGGAAACTGGTTAATCAGCTGTTCTGTGTTCGCAAAAAGCAGCTGACTCCTTGTGGTTAATTTAACGAGTTTCCTTTACAGTCATCATGTCTGTGGTTCATTGACCAATACCTGAGGCATGTTGTGATGATGTCAGAGTGTGTGTTGATGGAGTCCCCATGGTAACCCAGACATGAGGGTGATTATGATACACTTCTAAGTAGCTATAACGTAGCCTCAGGCTTCATTTATCAGCGCTGCTCACCTGAGTGTAGACAGGTAGGGAGTGTACGTGTGTACTATTTCTTTCTGTGCCTGCCAGGTGATCTCACCTTTAGGCTAAACAATAGTTTGAGGTCAGTCAGCTGTCTGTATTGGACCGGTACACTCTGATTCACATGTCACTGTCTAACTTTCAGATAGCCTGTCAAATCACTGCCAAGAATCATTTAGTTTGAAAGAACTGCGTGAATGTTTTCCACCAGCTTTACGTTTTCCATTCTGACTGAGTGTGAAAGAGAGAGACAGAGACATACAACTTGGACACGGAGAGAAAAGCAGGCTCCTAACCAAAGCCATATGTTAAGCTTGAGGCAGTCATCCAACTGGCGTCCCACACTCTGTTACAAAGCACTGCGGCTCTGGGAAGACCGTGAATACATACAGAGGCACTTTACACCTCTGCTGAAATGCATACAGTCTACCTGCTTTATTCAATTACTCAACAAATTCTTCTACTTTTGTTTGAAATGTGTGCATGGCTCAGTTCTATTTCATACATAATGTGACTAAAAGCAGTTTATGAGATCTTCTTCTGCCACAATGAGACATGTGTTTATATCAGATTGTTTAAGAAAAGGTGAACCTGATTATTTTAGTTTATACCTGAGGAGCATACAAGACTCACCAAGCCCCAAGATGTAGTGATCGTGTCCTATACCACCTTTTTTGTCTTACATAGCCCTTTCAACACGATGTTCCAAATGTGATCATTTTATTTATTTTAGTCTGGGTGTTATTAAGCAATATGAACATAACATATTTTATTATTAAAATGACTCCCACCACCAGAGAACCTGGACGTTTCAACCATTTATCCATGACTTGCCCTTGGACTTAAAGGTGCAGTGTGTAAGATTAGGGGCCTCTATTTTCAGAATAAGGCAGACATGGAATATAATATTCATAACTATGATTTCATGCATGTATAATCACCTGAAAATAAAAATCTTTTTGTTTTTTGTTGCTTATAAAATGAGCCTTTCATATCTACAGTGGTAGGGGGTCCTCTTCCATGGAGGCTGCCGCGTTGACAGTAGCTTCCTTTACACTACGAAGGTGAGGGTGATGTGAGGAGATTGCAATGCAGCAATTACACCACTAGATGCAACTGAATCCTTCACACTAGACCTTTAATCTTGGTCTGTGCTTGTTCCACTTCTTTCTACCAGAAGCCTTGTCCCACTTTTTTCTTCCCCACACTCGTGAAAATCACTCAAGTTGTGACTAAAGCAACATCTAAGACGCTGGTTATTTTGTGTTTTTGAGTGCAAGATCCCCCTTCTTGTTTCTCTGATGACAAAAAAACAAAAACCTCCCCCTTTGTCCCTCGTGACATCCTTCCTGCCAACATTAAGACCCCTCTGTACTGGATCCAGCGATCACAGATGGAAGAAATGGAAAGCACAGCATAAAAGGAGAAAGATGGAGGGGGGTTAAACACACACACACACACACACACACACACATACACAGATGCATAAAAACATCACAACAGACACATTGCAACAACAAAAAAAAACAAAAAAACACAAGGGTTATGAAATGGTGACAATGACTCATGCAAGCTTTCTTTTCTGGGCTTTCCCCAAACATTTTAAGGGCCTCACTGTTCAAACTTTGCAGACGTAAGCACTATGCTCACTCACATCATCAACTGGTAAATGGGAGCTGTTATGGCTATTTAAGAGCATTGAATTTCATTTCATTGGAAGGAAATCAGTCCAAGGATATTGAGAGGCTCTGTGGGGGGACATACTCTGTTCATTCGGTCTTACCTTCCGACCTTCTTGGCCAGTCAGTCCAACCGGGCCAATAATCCCTGAGTCTCCCTAGAACAAAAAGCGAGAATGTCAAATGGTAAAGCAATAACAATGACTGGTTGCACAAAAAGCAGTTATAAATATGCTAGGAGCTTGCCAAACAGTACAATGTTATAAATTAATGTAGCGTGTAGATGGAAAAAGAGGGAGACAATACCTTCTCTCCTTTAGGTGCTGGCCCAGGTGACATGCCAGGGTCTCCTTTTTTCCCCTGATAAAAAGAAAAACACAAAGGAGGACTTTGTATGGGTGAAAATTACCCAACTGAACTTGAACTAACAGTCACATTAACAAAATAATTTCACCTTTCATTTGGAGTAGGCAAACGGTTAAGGCTACAAAAGCAGACAGAGAAATTCACGAAGAAAGATCGGTCTAGCAGCGCATTATGTGGGCCCCTCCAGTCACCAAGCCTCATTGTCAGCAGGTAACAATAACGGGGCTTCAGCACATCAAAGCTATGGATCGGAAATTAGGCTGAGTGCTGACTCCTTCTCTCCCCATGGACCCCTGCTATTTACAACTTTGTTTCATTTATTAACGATGAAAGAGCAATGAACCCCGAGACATCAAACACTTCAGAGTCATTCTCTCAACACACCTGCCAGGTAGAAGAAGCCTGCTCTGCACCACTCTGTCTAGAATTTTCTGAAGTGTTCATTCACTGAGGCGAGGTTTCAAATATCTGCCTTGTAGAGTGCGGCTTCTCCACTCTTTTTCCTACAGGAATCAACCAGGGACTTTTTTATGGTTATATGATGTGCAGCTTAAAGAATTAGTTCAACCTTTTGGGGAAATACTAACAAAATTTAATATAATATCCACTTATTAGCACCAATAAAGCTCACTAATTACTGTGCTGGCCAGGTGTAGTGACTTCCTAAAGACTACAGGAGGTCACTGCTCCCAGCCAAGAAATAGTCCCACAGAAAACCACAAACGGTCATTGTTAAACAGTTTTTGCTGTTAGGGATTAAACAACTGCAATCTTATGTATTAATTAGCGAGCTTTAGAGGTTTAGAGACAATTTTGTTACTTTTGGACAATGTTAGGCTAGTCATTTTCGATGTATCCATTGTATACTGTAGCTTCAGATTTACCATAAAGGCATGCAACTGCTATCAATTATTTCACCTAATTCTCAGTGAGAAAGCCAATACATGTGTCAAGCTATTCATTTAACCAGTAGGCCACTGGGTGCCCAATTAAATATCTTATTAATATCAAATTGTTTATGGTGTACCTGCATTCAACATGGGGCTTGTTGGCCAAAATGCAGTGGCTAGGATCACAGATAATCTTTGTTTAACGTGTTATTGCCTTCACATTTATTGTCAGAATAAGACTATACAAGATGCACTGAAGAATTTTGACTGAGCAAATTTCCCCAAACTTAAACTATTTCTTTAATTCAATAAAATATGAGCAGATAGTAGATAAATGAGTGAGAATAAGGCACAGAATGATGGGAAGAAGACTGTAAAATTTGAAGAATGCAACCAGGAATAATATAATTTGTCTCAGGGAGACAAGGACAAACACAGTCCCTTTGGGTGACCTGTGGAGGTCAGGGCTCTGGTGATGGGGGTGGGCAATGCGACCACATGCAGCTGCACAGTCGTCATTTGTGCAAGGCATTTTTATAATGCACTTTAAATATAGGTAGCGCTCCTTACTATGTACTCCGAACACACAGTGCCAGAGGTCAAGGGTGTTTGCTAAGACATACATCAGTCCAAGACAATCAGATGAGGGACGCAGAGAATTTGTCTTGGGCAGGGTCATCTCGTGTTCACACGTTAAAATTAGACAGATTTATTTGAAGTTCTCACTTTCTGACTCGTAATGTCTTTCCCTGGAGCTCTGATAAATCACTTCAACTACCCCGGTTGTCCAAACTTTCTGTCGTCTTTCCGCTCGAGCTGCAGCACATAGCCGCACATCCATTTTACACGGAAAGAGCATATAAATGCATAAAATTACACACATCAGGGCGTATTTGGAGGTGAAATCGAGCAGATCTCCAAGAAAGTATAAATGGCGCTCCCTGACATTCACCTCTACAGCACACATGTTAAAGTGATACAGTGATACAGCTCTTAGGTATTAAGTGCTTTTAGTGTCTCGAACTGCCAGGTGTTGCCGCGCTGCCATGAACTTAGGTGGCCCTGATTCTTCAGCCACAAAGCTCCATTACCTTGTTGTTCTTTATGGATTCCAGCTGATATAGAAAAACTGAAAAAAATAACACATCCTCATCCTCATGGGATCGTCATTCTCTTCGAGGCAAGAGAAGATCAGAAACTCACGCAGGTACATAATCATATAATGGTTTCATGTGGAAATATCAACATGGCCGCCGGGGCTCTTGGCAAAAACAAAACAAAGAAAGGCTTCACTTGTGATCATGAGTTAGACCAAGAGTGCGTACGATACCTTGAGCCCGGGTGGACCAGGTCGGCCAGGGTTTCCATGGGGACCAGGGGCGCCCTGTGGAGAGAGAGGAAAACGTAATCAAACCGTGATCGAGATCTCAATCAATCTTCATATTGTGATGGAGCTGATGCAGACTGTGGTTTTGCGACTGAGAAGAGGGGGTTGGGAGACTGTCTGGAGAACTTCAGCCTTCATGCTACTTTAACCTATTTTCCTATACATCAGCTGTGCGTGTGTGAGTTAGGTGCTGAGGTATTTGGGGTTGGTGTTGGGGGTAGAAGTTTATGGAAAATGGGCTCTGTGGAGCTCCTCCACCATATGGATGTGGTTTTCCTGCCCCCTGTTGCCTCACACTCAACAGCCCCCACGCTCCCTCCACACACACACACACACACACGCACAAACACACATTTGCCAAGCATCTTAATGAGTAACGCAGATCATCTCGTATCATAACATTTTGAATACCTCGGCTGGTGTCTGTTTCTGTCCGCATCGGCTGTTGCTGAGGAAATGAACACAACTGTGTCTGAAAGCAAACAAAGCGAGATCTACAGTAGCAGCATATTGGTAATGTGAACCATCTCGCCCCTTCCAGCAGACCCCATGGGAAGGTTTAGCAGAAAACCTTCGGAAGCCAGAGAATGAATCTACATCATTTTTTTGGGGGGGCTTAAGAGCAGCCGTCAGACAGAAGCACAGGAGTTGATGTTATGTCTCCGCCATCCATCCATCCATTCGTCTGTCTGTCTACCTCCTCTTCCTCTGAGGGGACTTTTTTCCTGTGGATGTCTGACCTCACTCTTGCCCTCCACGTGGTGGTGGCACCCTTGGGCCCCTAACCTACCCCCGTAGCGGGTCAAGGGTCGCGCGAGTCAGAGAGGGCGGAAAAAAGAGCCACAACTGCTTTATGAGTCGGGTCAGCAAGTTTCACTGAGGTGAGTCAAAACAAATCAGGAAGCCATTATGTTAGCGATCTGGCCTGCAGCATCAAAAAACAACATCTAGGGACATGCAGACAGGCTGCTCTCTGTAATCCCAAAGAGAAGAAAAAAGTAATCTGGGGTTTGGGCTGGGTTATACAGCTCAACAAAAAGCCCTTTGAGCAAAGTTCAAAAACAGACATACTGGTCGGGTGCAGACATGACAACATAAATGCCTTCTGCTGTAACTGCTCTTCTTGTCAAAGGGCGCTTTGATGACTGTCATGTCTGATTCACCAGAGACAGAGCCTCTCATGAATGAACAGGACATCACACACAGTGTGTGTAAAGCTTTTGTTATCTCTGATGTGAAACACACATGTGTTTAAAAATGCAGCTTTGATAAGTTCTGAACAAATGCTAAGCTTGATCTGTTTTTAACTTGTTATGTTTTACAAATGAGATATTTTCATTCCAAGGATTCTGAAGATCTTCCCTCTTTTCCTCACGCAGCTGCTTCCCCTTTCATTTTCGGTTCGTCCCCTCGAGAGTCAGCGCATCCAGACAGTGTTAACGGACGTTGTTGTGCCCTAAATAAACTTAAACAAACTAGACATGTTTGAATTACATGCTTCAAAATTAACCCTGCGGTTCACCACACTTTGGGCAGTACGCTGGTAGGCACGGGCTGGCACCGACATTTTAGTGCTGTGTTCTTGCTTCCATGTCATGTCCCCTTCTCGCACAACAGGTGTCTAATTAGAGAAGACCAGGGTGGGGCACACACAAGCCGAGGGCTATCAAATGAAAAACCACCGACCTCTGAACAGCGATGCAGGGCGTTACTGTGGTTCCTGTGGTAATAATGCTGCTTGCTCTGTGCAACTCGTTCTAAGTTGAGACCAAATGGTCAAAATCTAAACAAATGATAGCTCATAATGTTTCATGTTAGGGTAACATGCAGGCTGCCTGCTCTGAGGTATATAAATATCTGTCATTGAATCTGCAAAATTCAACATCAACACCATATGTGCAACTTATAACCAATAGTGTATATCTTAAATCTGGATGCATGACATCACTCCCAAGGTTACATTCCCACAGAGAATATTTTAGACAAGCCCTTTTAATGGGCTATGCTGTAAACATGGTCTGTCTTTCAACACAAGCTTGTAAAAGACAGTTTTAAATGTATATACAGTCACCATATTAAAGATAAAAGAGCATTTCTGTATGATGTTGTGCCAAATGAGAGCCGAGGAGGCAATGTCTGATAAACTAACATTAGATCAAGAGCATGTGAAACCACTCTTTGTAATTAAAGATCGCAGTCAGCAACACACGTAGCAGAAACCTCTGAAACCTCTGAGGAGTCGGGAGAATATTTCAACTGTTTGTTAAAGTTGCAAAGTGAAAATTTGCCACATAAATTACAGTAAAACTTTGTTAGAAAAGAAGCAGACACGGCTGCACTGGTAGAAGTCCAACCATATGAATTTATTTGGCTCCGAGAGCCAAAGTTTTTAGGGGTAAATACATCATGCAGTGAGCTGAGCATATGAAAAAGGAAATAGTAAGTAATCCAAAGTATTTTTTCGGCATTTACAACAATAACAAGTAATAGCTCATGATGGCTGTGACGAGTTTGAAAATTATGATGGAAACCTAGAGCTACCTTACGCCAAACATCTAAAACCTGGTATTAAAAAATGCAGTTAAGTGCCCAAAGGGGGATTGCAAAAATAATGAAGTGAAGCATGGTCTGTGAGTTTTACTGTCCTGGAGCTTATTACAGTAATGTTCCAGAGTAGAGATCCATATATACAGTTTACACCTGGTATTATTCCGACCCCTAAAAAGCTGATGTGTTGCATGATGTTACCAAAACAGCCAAACACACTACCCTAAGCGGAGATAAACACCTTTATTCATTCAAATGTCAAATGTTTCTGTATGAAATGTCCATCTGGGATGTGAATTAGCTTTACTTGCAGGTGAAGCAAGGTAGAGTTTCATTTAGTGGCAGAGGAGTGGTTCGAAGGGGAAGTATGAGGAAAGATGGGCGACAGAGATTTTTTTTTTCTTCCCCCCCACTCAGACAAAGACCCTTTTGACCCAGCAGGCTCCAGACGACTACCTGCAGCCAGTCTTCAGAGAGATACAGGCCTGTGTACCCTCGATGCATCCACCGCACGTTTCCTCTCACACCCTTCTACCACCGTCGTCATTATACACGTACAAACAGACCGGGAAGAGAGCTCACCCTGACTATACACCGAAAACACCTAGCGAAGTTCTTCTGTACTGACAGCGGTCGCCATAGTGACGGCGTCTCACACTCACATGTGTGGGATCAGAGGTCAAGGTTCATGGGTGGTGCTCGGTGGGCTCAATGGTAGCTCTGTGTGTCATCATACAGACTTCCAGTAATCCAAGTCTACGGAAGGTCATGCAAAAAAAAAAAAAAAAAACTGCAGCAGCTCTCTCTGTGCAGAAAAAAAAAAAAGGCTGAGTGGAGTTTAATATTTCACATAAAGGAAGATATTTATGATCAAGTTATGCTATTCCACCTGTGAGCCTGCAGCATATAAGCAAGTTAATTATCCCAGTGATCAACAAGTGAATTTCTTTTTTCCTAAATTGAAACCACACTCTTATCTGGCCAAGAAGGGAGAATTTGTACAACATGTGTTTGTGAGTGCCTGTTTGAGAGCGTGTAAGTATGTGTATATGCGTCTCAATGTTTGCACATACACATGGCAGCAGCAATTAAACTTGATAAATGCTTTTGTTTACAGGAAAGCTCCATAATCTGTCTCGCTCTTTATATAGGCAGGTCGTAAACACGGCCACATATGTCTGTGCTACACGGCGTGGGATTAGCGCCGTGTAGCGTGTATACAGTTCTGTGTGAGCGCCGATGTGTACTTGTGTGTGCGTTAAACAAAATGACTGTGAGGTCAGAGTCAGACACTGGCGGCGTGTTTGCGAGTGACCCCCCGTTAAAGTGGCATCAAAACCAAAGGCCTTTACAAGTGCTTTTTTATTGAAGAGGCTTGTTTTCATTGTTTGAGCTTCGCAAACCAACCACTTCCACTGACAATGCCACAGGCAGTTCAACAGCTGGTTTGTTGTGGTTGACAAAGGCCACGTCTAAGCCACCAGGATGTAAATCAGTATGAGGTGATCGCTCGATACATACTGCTGATGAATGTGGTTTGAAGGGGTAGGGGCTTTAACAAGGACAAGTACAAATTGCATGTCCAATGCCAACCAGGCTCCGACCTAAAATGGAAGAAATGTGTCGCAGTGCATATTTGTAACTATTTTATCAGTTGACATTTGAAAAAAATTGATTCTCGAGTCAAATATGGCGCATATTTCGAGAAAAGCTGCTGCATGGTTGTATAAAAATAGTTCCACTCAGAGTCATATTTATATTATACTTGGCATGACCAACTTCATGCAGCTCTGCGCTTAGAATTTTATGCCCAATTAAAATTTTATTCCAGGTAAGTTTGATCTGAATCATAAGAAATCCACCAAAGTGGGGCTGATGGTGTGGAACTGCGACTAAAGACGGGATGGGCGGTGCTGTTGGGGCTTAAATAGCTTTAATTAGAGCCAGACAAAGACCTCCTTATACATCTATAGCAGTGGGGGATCACAGAGACTTTAGCCTAAGAGTCTCTCAGACACAAACAGTAAGTAATAATTAAAAAAAACAACAACACGCACATAAAAAGACACAAGCGCGTGCATCCAAATACATTTGCATGTGCACATAAAGACAAAATGCATCAATCATTGGCTGTTTAATTCATGCATTTAGATAATTATACTGTCTGGACTGACAGTAGCTTGTTTACAGTGTTTGTCCATTAATTAAACTTTAAAACAAGGAGACAGAGGCTTCTGTAGTCTATATAAAAACAGTCTCCAACAATGCTAGCAACCCTGTGAGGCTGTACTTGCTTTAAGCTATATGCTAATGTCAGCATGCTAACGTGCACAATGATAACACTAACATGCTCAGATTTAGTATGTAATTATCACCATGTTTGCTATCCTACTTAGACAACAACGTTTAGCTCAGGCTGATGGGAAAGTCATTAGTTTTGCAGGTACTCGGTCTGTTTTTGAGCAAATGTTGACCTGATGATGGCACTTAGAGAGCACAAAAGTTATTACTATTCATCCTAAGGGAGACATGAATCTGTGGTCTAAATCATTGTAGAAGCTGTTGGCACATTTCACTCAAAACTCAAAAACTAAACGTAAACCTGCTGGTGATGATAGACGGAACGTCAGGGAATCACTAAAATTATGAAGATTCATCCTCTGGGGCTCATGAATGTCAGTATAAAATTTCAGTGCAATGCATCCAAAAGTTGTTGAAATATTTCAGTTTGGATCAAAAGTGGTCAAGCCGTGGCCAAAACCCTGTCAGTCTGCATCTATACATCAGAGAGAAACAGAGGAAGTAAAAGAGAATTCCTCCAAAGAAGACCCACGGATGAGGCTATATCTATTTAACTGCCTTGGAGAAAGAGGCCTTTCATTAGTCCAGAATGGGATTCCTATGAAGTGTCGGCGGAGTCTGCTGCAACAGCTCAGCGAGGAGAAGAAA
Organism: Argyrosomus regius; assembly: GCA_946959425.1. Classification (NCBI taxonomy): domain Eukaryota; kingdom Metazoa; phylum Chordata; class Actinopteri; family Sciaenidae; genus Argyrosomus; species Argyrosomus regius. The sequence continues at coordinate 19,867,490 of OX336898.1, read as the reverse complement.
GTCCAGTGGAGCCATGTGTTCTCTGTCTGTTTACAGTGCTTTTATTAGGCATCCTGTGGCACAGGCAGCCTTTTGAAAGGCCGTCTTTATAGGAGCTTTCCTGTTTATGCTTAGGGGTGGGAGGTCAGCACTCGCAGCCCCGTGCTGAATATGGTCAATCTGCCTGCATAGGAAAACTTTGTGTGTGAGTATGTGTGTGTGTGTGTGTGTCAGCTGGGTGATGGGAGGGATTTAAGGAGATGTGGAAGCCTGGTTTGGCAGGTTATTATTGTAACTGCAGAAAATGGTCAAGTACTTTGCATTCTAAGCTGGAGGACACACAGATACACTCCGCTCTGTCCTTGTTTGCCTGTCTGTCTTTCTGCGTCACCTCCCGCCAAGAGGGTTATTTACTGACTGTTTGTGTTTGAGCTTTCAGTCAACATGTACGTCAGCAGCAGTAGCAAAAACACAAACAAACACACATGCAGAAAGAGATGCCCACAATAAACCTAAATAAAGACACGCTGATTAACATGTTTCCATAAAAACAAATCTTGGGGTCGAACACCAGATATAAATCTTTATAGAAATGGAAGTGTGTTTAACGTGGCTGGAGGTGTTTGAGGCCAACTAAGGAGACTTACCCGAGGACCCCTCTTGCCTGGCAGGCCTGGCTTCCCTGGAGGTCCTGGCAGTCCCTGGAGGGAGGGAGAGAGCGTTCAGTCAGTGTTGCATACTTGACATATATCATACAGATGATCTTAACCAATGCATAATCAATACTCTATCAGAACAATAAGGTCATTAAGACACATTTATGTTACCACAGTGAAAAAGTGACACCTTTCCTCTCAGAGGTAATTCCATCTCAAGGTGATGAGAGTTCAACCTTATCCATCAGGAAGTTCTGAGCCTGTGCGGCAGGAAACCATAGAAACACTAGAAATAACAGGTCATTTCCTGCGCCACTCAATGCCCCTGTGTGGCTTTATCAGCCGTGTGTGCTCATTCGTTTTCTTTTAATCAAAAAAGAGGAAAAAGGGGAGGTGAGGAAAAACAGGAATTCCTGCGGTTGCTGTGGCTGAAAGCTACCTGGAGCGCTCTGGAACGAGATGCAAACGTGTGCCGAAGTATTTTTAAAACTGCAAAATATATTACAATATTTTGTAGGCTCTTATCAGATAACTTAGATGTGAAGATCCAGTAAAAACGCAGCAGCATCTCCAATAAAATGCAATTATTCAAGTGAGAAAGTTCTACCCTTTTCAGGGCTATGTGTGACTTTCAACTTTAATGCAACATTTAAAGGTTAAAGGTGTGATCATAGCTGCTACCTGCATGGAGTGTGTCTGTCTGCGATCGTTTATATCGCTCTGAAGATTATAATTGGCCCCCTACTACCTTTTCCAGGACGACCTCCATGGTTGAGACCACCCCCATTGTTACAGGTGGTGTGCTCTGTGGTGGCCTAAGGACCTGTCAACATCAACACACACTCCTGTCCATCTTCACACCTCTGCCTCCTGCTTTGTCCCTCCCTTCCTTACACTTGTTTGTTTATTCCTATACTGTCTTTTCCTCTTTGCACCTGTCCATCTTTAACGTGTTTCCTTTTCTTTGAAAAGTTTGTCGACTGCTGTCTAGCCAGGAAGGTAGCAGTCACACGAAATGCCCTCATCATAAGCATTTTCCAATCACCGCATTTCAAACCTAGTCTGGTGGCTGACGCTGTTTTCAGTTATGAGATTTTAGACTTGCTGACTGTGCCTTAGAGGAAATCAGGGCATGATTTGTACCACCTGACAACTGTATCTGAATTATTCATGCAGAGTTGTTCTGCGAAAGCGATTGTTTCAAAGTTTGAAAAGTTGAATTTACTTGTTTGACTTTCATTAAAATGATTCAGACAACCATTCAAAAATTTGAATTTTTGCCATAAATTCAAATTAAACAGCTTAAAAACTTTCTAATTGTGGCTACATTTATCGACTCAAGCAGCTTGCAGTTACGATTTAACCTAATATGGAAACAGTTCAGTTTAAATTGAATTTGCACTCACAGTCAGTACAACTCCAATTAAAAAATAAGCAGATTAAAACTCTCACATAAAAATTTAGAACGTATAAATCAAATTCAGGTCTGCAGTGGAGCACATCTCACAGGAAGTCATTTTTAAAGCAGCAGCGAGGAGCCAAAGGTGCTTCAGATGGGGAACTGTTGCAATATCTGTGCCTGTACTGGATGTTTCTCCTGGCGGCCAGAGCGCACGGTGGAAACAGTATAAGAGAAAGAAGAAGAAGAGGAGAGGTAAAAGAGGCTTAACGCTTTAGACAGCAGAGGTGATGAATGACACAGCTATTGGCTGGAAACTCAGTGGATGCAATGCTTTTCACTGACTTCTGACTTTTATATCTATCAAAATTTGAGTGTGTGTGTGTGTGTGTACAAGACTCTGCTGTGAGAAAGAAAGTGAGACAGTACATAGCATGTGTATTTATGAAATCCAAACTATGTTGAAGAGGAAGCGTGACAGGATTCATCTGGGATTTCCCAAGGAACTACATGGCAACACAGAGACAAAGGCAGACACACACATATGGAACACATACCCACACATGCATGCATACACACACACACACACACACACACACACACACACACACACACACAAGAAGCACCAGTTTTTGTTGGCCTAAGCGTCACATCAACACTTGTGTCAGACAGTCCTCCAGTAAATGACCTCATAATTTCCCTTAATCATCCTTCTACAATCTCTTTTCTGTGGCAGATTACAGCACTCCATATTGAGATTGCAGGTAGCGCTTTCTAAATAGCAGTAATTTAGTTCACTGTAATGACAGCCGAGCGCGGTGCGGACATCAGTACAGAGGTAAATTAGCCAACCCTTGACACGCCGTACTCTGCAATCTACAGCAGTAAATTACAGCCCACTACAAAGAATAAGCAAGACGCATGTATCAAAACGCACAGGACCTGCTCACACTTTGCACTAAAATGACTCAATCACAAAGGCAGCTTTAAATACAAACACGCCCAGAAACATGCTGACGAGACACTGAGGTTTGATTACTCAGGCCACTGGAGGTGAAGAAGACAATTATGCATAGCTTGTTTTGCACAGTTGATTTGTTGATGCCAAACTACTTGGAGTAAATTCTGAACTTTATATATCCAATCAAGTAGTTGACAAATTAATTTTCTCTGCAGTCTGAGTTTACCCTCCTATGTTTACCCTAAATTTGATCTCAAGTGGTCAGTCAAGATGCAACAGAGGATCCGCCTGCTAACACAGCCTGTCACAGTGTTCCCCCTCCTAGTGATATACTATAGGCCTGAATGATGATGTTTACTGACTGCTTTGACCCTTGACCTAGCTTTGAAAGAGAGCCATGAGACCTCCACTAGCCCTCTATGACAGAGGAATCTGGTGCAGAGACGGCAAGGCGTCAGACCTGACACGTCACACCCAGCCTGGAGGGTTCTGTGCACAGTGGAGGAAGGAGGAAAGACGGGAAGAAAAGTAGGATTTCTAACCTGTGTGGGAAAGTAGATAGTGCCGCATTAACCTAAATATCTCTGTGGTGTCTTATTTCCAACCCCAGAGCACTGGAATCAAACATGCTCTTTCACTGGTGACAAAGACTAGCACGGACTGGGATGTCCCTACAGGAGCGTACCTCACTCACTCTCACCACTTTCCTAACATAAACCATCAAACTCACCAAGCACAACTGCCAACACAAACAGTTGAGACATAGACTGCACGTCTCTTCATCTTGGTTTTGCAGAACCCCCAGTGCTGCTCTCTCTATCGATGTCAACTCTCTTTTGCCTTCAGCTAGTACAAATTGCTACAGCCAGGATAATGATGAAAGCCAAGGCTACACTAGCACCTTGTCAGCTTCAAAAATGATTTTAAAAATCATCTGTAGCATAGTCTGTGTTCCCCAACTGTCCATTAGGCACTTTTCACACTTGAACATGTAGTGTTAGCCAGCCCTAGATCCAAGTAATAAAAGTGTACACAGGCATATATATGCATGTGTTGGAAATGTACTTTGTTTGTCTTTTTTGTGGCACACACACTCACAAACACACCTACAAACCAACCAAACAGACCATAAGTGCTTACCGATGGGCCTGCTTCTCCTTTCTGTCCTATAGGTCCATCCAGCAGGGAGAACAGAGTCGGTGGCACGTCCCAGCTCTGGAAGCCATCAGTAGCAGGTGGTGTTACTGGGTTGTACGAAAGCCTGGTTGGTCGTGGAGTGACTGGAGCCTTGGTGGTTTTGGTTTGCTTTGTTGGTTTTGTGACCTGTTTGGAGACTGGCTTGGTGGTTTTAGCAGTTGTAGTTTTGGAAATTGTTGGTTTTGATGGGTTGACTTTGGATATCGTTGGTTTAGAGGGGACAACTTTGACAGAATTTGTTTTGGCTTTGGACGGAGTGGCTTTGGATGGTGTGGCTTTAGGCTTAGGAGATGTTTTTTGTTTTGTGGTGGGTTGTGGTTTCTTTGGGACTACACCTTGGTCTGATAAAGCAGAGTCAGACTTTGTCTTGGTGGGCTTGATGGGTTTGGTGCTTGTAGTGGCTGGAATAGTAGGTTTCTTCTTGTCTGTTCCTGTGATCATCTTTTTGGAAGTGTTATTTGGAGTGGGCTTTGTGGGAGTGGGTTTGGAGGTTTTCTGATTTGAAGCTTTAGAGGTGGAGGGTCTTGAGCTTGGTGCTTTTGTCGGGGCTACTCTTGTCCTGAGTGGTGCTGTGACAGTTTCAGTCCTGGCCTTGGGAGGCGGCGAGGCCAAACCAAGCTGGACTGTGACTGGCATCACAGTTCCCAGCAGGGGTGTAGGAATGGTCCCATGGCTGGGCTTTATTGTTTGGGTGGAGGCCACATATCTGACAGCCGAGGCAGCAGCGGCAACACTCTTGGCAAGGCTCAGCCGCGTGGTCTTCTTGACTGTCTCAGGGCCACCACGTTTAGGGGTAGCAGCGGTAGCTGTGATGTTCGTTTCTCGTGGTAGGATAGGCAACAAGGGAGAAAGGTTAGGCCTGTATGTGTCAGCTTCCCTGCACTGTTTCTTAATGTACCTGCAGTAGTTGTGAGCTGCCTGTGCAGAAGGGACCAGGTCAAACTGACAGATTGCTCCTTCAAAGTGTGCTGAGGCTTGCTGCTGGTTTGTCCGCCCCAGCAGGAAGGAGCCCTGGAGCTCTGGAGCCAGTCCCTCCTCACTGTCCCACCCAAAGTCTGCATGAACACTCTGCTCTCCGCAGGAGGCATATAGAGTCACTCTCTGTCCATTAATTCCCAACGCCAGCTGGTGCCATTGACCATCATGGGGCTCATAGGGCAATGCCACCGAGGTGTTTGGTCCTGTGTGAAGGACCAGGTTGCCCGGTGTAAGCTGCAGACCAAGAAGGAGCTTCTTGCGGCCTGAGAGCAGGGAGAAGAGGAAAGCACTGTTGACACGGTGTGAGCGCACACTCAGGACCAGTGCCAGGTTGGGCCAGATGGCCGCTGGGAAGACTGAGCGCAATGGAGTTTCGATGTGCGCCCGCTGGTTGAGGATGATCCCTGATCTAAATGGAATAACCCCTGCTGGCACCGAGCGTGACGGTTTCTCTCCCTTGAGCCCCAACTTTTGGAGGATGTCCACATCTGGAGAGAAGCGAGAGTGGTGTTAGACGTGCAAATCATTTTGACAGGTTTGTTTATGAACAAGTATATTTGCATTCCTTTCATATTTCAAGTTTGTCTAGATCCTGTAACCTCACTAAACAGAGATGACCATAGTTCTTGCCATAATCAAAACTGTAAATATATAATCAGGAACATGGTGCATCTTTTTACAATTCCCCCCAAAAAAGGAACAGAGGAAGAACAAAAAATAACCAAGAAGGACAAAACTCTGACTAATAAGAAACTTTTTGAACTATTACTGTGTTTTCCCTGAACAAAACACTCATCACACTTCTGTGGAAGTCATCAGTGCAACCTGGGAGTGAGACAGACAATGGCCAGAATCCATTCGTCCCACTCGTTTTGTTGATGTAGTAACATTCAGAAACCACTTGAGCACCAATTACACACAAATCTACAGTTAGCAAATATGTATGAGAGGGAAACTATTAAAATGTCTTCAAATTATTAATAGGACATTTTGGATTCATTGTGAGAATTTGCTCTTCCTGAAACAAGTGAGGCTCAGCAAAATATTTTAGCTGTCTTTGCCAGTGGCAGTTGGACTGACTACACTGGCTTTTGAGCCAATTTTCCAATAACTTCCTGGTCCATCAGCCAACACAGAACAGCAGTTCACAAAGTAATGGAGCTAAAAACACCCGAGGGCAAAGAGATGGGAAAAAGATGGTTGAAGCAAAAAAAAAAAGAGAGAGAAAAGAAAAACAAAAAATAATAAACTCACTGGATTTTGAGGCCACCAAACTGCTTCTGTAAGCTGACTTATGCAACTTAAGGTCAAAACAAATGACTATGTATAAGTCCAGACAGATATAAAACCAGGCTGATGATAGGGGAGGATGGAGCGACCTTGGCTGGTCAGTTCATGCTCACTGTGTGGGTAGATGCTGCACAGTGGTGCTGTGGTGGCATCTGTTTCAAATGTCAGTGGTTTGCAGCCTCACGCTTTTCTCCAACATGGCAAGTTGTGGCATTGTTTTGACCGTATGACTGTTGTGAAGCATAAAACAGCTTTAAGTAAAGCCACAACAAATGGCCTGAGAATATGGCTTGTTTATTGCTATTCAGGCCCACAAATTCTTAAAGGAACTGCTCGGCCCAAAATGTAAGCCTAATGTGGCCATATTTTAACAGCTCCGTAGGGTAACAAAAATCATTTGAGGTTTCAAAGCCAAACCAAAGGCACTGTGGTTCCAAATGTATGATCTTTGCCTAATTTTGCCTTCCTGTCTTTGGTCGTTGAACTGGTTTTTCTTCTAGAAAATGCCATAAATGAATGTCCTATGAACTTTAAATGATTTTTTGGTTTGATGGAGCAGGAAATAAATTAAATATGAACTTTTTTTAATGGATCTGACTTGCTCTTGCACTTTAAACATACAAAGCAAATGCTCTTTATATTTTTTTCGACTGATAATCAAGTTGCACAAATTCACAAATATTCACAAATTTACCATATTCATTTTTAAGGACTCCTTACCAAGTAACTTCATCCCTATGGTCATGTGTTGCAAGGAGCAAAACAAGACTCTGGTGTTCACCCTGTGCCGGTGGAAACATGACGGCTGGTGGAGGTAATTGTGGAGGGAGTTCAGTCCAGGCCAATGCAGCCAGTACCAGGAACGCACAATCAGGCTAAAGTACCTAATCCTCTCTCAGTAACCATCTGGCCAACACACTACCCTCCAAGGAAATGTGAGACTGTTGGATAAAGCTAACAGTATGTGTTTGTGAATTTTGAAGCACAAACGGACAGAATTCAAGTTTTAAATGTACATTTGGCTGCAAAATTATATAACTTCCACACCAATTAGTACATGTGAGTTCTTGCTGTACTGTATGTTGTTGAAATATGTGCTGGAAATGTTGGCTTGACTGATGTCAAGGCATGGCCTCTTTGTTTTAAGGCTATTGGGAATTAATGAGCCAAATGACATCGGCATAATCAGACAACCTCCCTTTCTCTCGTCTCGTCTCGTCCCGTCTCATCAATAGAGTCAGTTTGGAAATTCACAACATGACCACAGTGACCATAAGTGAGTACAGCATCTCCATGCCTGGAGGCAGAAAACTGTTTCCACCCTTTCAGCCAGCTTTGACTCTCTGTTCAGCGTTTCGGTCTCAGAGGTCCCGTCGCTCATTTTCTGTATGACCTGTGATCTCAGACCCGGGCCCATCAACATCTTTATTGTCTCTGGGCTCACTCTGACCTGTGGCCACTGGGCCTTGTCTAATGGGGGGGACATGCGTATAGAAGCACTGCATGTGAAACGATAGAAAATATGGCAAGCAATGTTGATGAGATGACAGAAAGTGGGAAAGATGAGGGGAAAGACAGATGGGATGTCCTAACAGTTGCTGTACTGGTAAGCCATAGAAAGCAGGACTTCAATGAGATGCTTGTCTTTCTATAACACAAGGCTTGCTTCATTAGACCACTGACGGGGGGCTCAGCCTTTGGAAATATATAATTGCATGGAAAGTTTAAAAAAAGAAAAGTTAAGAGCAGGAATTTGATCCCTGCTAATGCTGGTGGTCATCAAGGAATTAGACTTGAAGGAGGAAGCAGCTTAGTTTTCACATGTATGATGTCAAACAAAAACTTTACAAACTAATCTGTCTAGTCTGGGTTATTAAGTGCTGTTGATGCATACCAGACTTTAACACATTTTGAATCTTTTGCACAATGAAAGTAGACGTGCTTCTCCAATACAGCCATTTTTATGATCTTTCCACGTACGTATGGGGCTGTAAGACTTTCCCTTTCCCTAAAAACATTAGGGCTTTATAAAATAGCCAGAAGAAACAAGACCTACATGGGGTATAGTGTATACCCATCCACACAGTGAGCTCTCCTCTCTGTGTGGTCTCTTCTGCAGTAAAGGACAAGAGGACTTGGCGAGTGAGGCCGGGGGTACATTACATGTATCTGTCCTGTAGACTCCTGTCTCCAGACTTCTTTATTTAAATACCACTTGTACAACTACTGGTGCATACATTAACCATGTGGTTTAGATGCGTACTGTATATATGTGAACACACACAGAGAGACAGACTTGTGTTTAACACATGGCTGGAGTTCATAGCCTCGCTCTGTGCCAAGTCACTCAAGTAGGACACAGAGAAAATCCAAGGCTCTTCAGTGTGTAATGTTATCCCTTGTAGAGGATGAAGTCACCGATTCATTCGAACACACTCAAAAGATCTCTCTTTGGCCGGTCTGCGCTATAGTCTACAGTGAGCCATTTATGATATCTTTGAAGGGGAAAAATCATCCCCACAGCAATACATCACACGTATTCCCACAATATCAGAGTCAAAATGTAAGATTCATGAATCAATAAGGGGAAACAAGGTGAAATTTAGTTTCCAACATTTGGTAATTCTGCCTGCAGTTGGTGGCAATAGAAATAGAAACAGGAAGGCAGGGAGAGATGTAGAAGGGTATGACATGCAACTTAAACTCTCATATTCCCGCATTTTAATTTTCAGGGGGCAGTTTTGCCTTTTATTTGAGAGTTGGCAGTGAAGAGAAAGACAGGAAATGAGGTGAGATGGAGGTATGACATGCAGCAAAGGTCCCAAGCTGGAACTCATGTTGTGGTTTTGTGGTGCAAACCCCCCACACCCTAAATTTATGCCATTGCAGTACCCAAACACTGACCATTTCCCCAAAGAAAATGATTGTGACATACAAATTGCATCTCATTGGTTTTGTGCTCCAAAGGCGAGTAAAGACCCTGAGAAGAGTGATCCTGTGTCATCCACTGCTTCTTAACAGGGTAATCTGAGGGAGTTTTGGCCTTTTGATTCTCCCTGATACCCACTTTGCACGGTAATGGCAGTCAAACACAGCTACTGTTTCAGTAACTGGCACAGGAATAATCTTTAAAAGGCTCCACCGATTTTCACAAGTGTGCTACTTACAGCTTTGTTGGACAGTTTTTGAAAAAAGGTTCCAAATCGATACAGCAGAGCCAGATATATTGTGTTTTTTTTACACGTATCTTCTTCTTTGTCAAAACCTGGTGCCTACGTTACACACAATGCAACTCGATCACCAAAAGTTTGGTTGGTGATTCGGGTGTAGCAGCTAAAGTAGCCTCAAGCAGAGGTTAGAGGTCTGGTAAGATTCGATAACTTCTTTCTAACTCAACAATCCCAGATTCTTTTTTATTTTCAAACTTGGAGTCATAAAAAGGATTTATACAAAGTTTTTCACATCATTTTGTGTAAAAATAGGCAACAACCACAGCTCTTAGGAGGATGCATCATGGCTGAAGGGGAAAAGGATAAAAAAAGATTCTTATTCGATTCTTATCATGAATGTCAGAGAGTCTCTAAGAGCAGAGAAACTATAGTCAGTCCAGTTTTGACTGAAGAAGTGCCTGTTGCATCTATTTGAGGTATGAAAACTTTGAGATCTACAGTCTTTGAAGAAAGAGCTAAAGCGATGATCTTCATCAGTATTTTCCAGCACAGATTACAGTGAGAATTTCGACATTTCTACAGAGACGGCATCTCATCGTTCATCATCGCTGACGTTGGCTTATAGCCATGCGGACTGAGTCCACTGCTGTGGATTCAAAGATGCATTTCTTTATTCACATGGCTCTCCTCTTATAACGAGAGCACAGGAGTGAGTTCAGCCACTCTGCAACAGCGATGTTGCTCAAAGACAGTGTTGCCAGACTTGACTGACGCCAAGTAGCCCAATCAGAGCCTAAAACCAGCTCCACTGCCAATTTCCACTTAGGAAATTAAGATTTTTTTTGCTTGTCTGACATACTTGGTGTTTTAAAGTCTGAAACGACGAGGCTGGATGATGATGTTTTCTTGAAATAACACACACACACAGCTTGGTCGCAATAATACCTATAACTAAATGAATCTACATCCAAAACCATGATTAGAGCTATGAAAAATTATCTCTACCATGTCTTTTGATAATTTTATATTAGATATAATTATAATCATTTCACCTTTTGTGCAATCAAAAGACGGGGTTTCAGCCTTGTTGGAACAAACTGAGATGACATTTGGTTTCAGTGACTGCGTGTCCGACCTATTGAACTCTGCGCCTGGTCAGTCTCAATTATAATAAGTGGACAAGAGAAGGGGCCGATTCACTGGACTGTATCAATAACTTTTCATCAAGGATAACCGCCAAATAGTACAAACTCCTGAGGGAGATATCTAGCTCTTGAGCTGCTATGTACGCCAGCTACTGTGTCTGTCTGCTGTTTGATGCTGAGCAGTTAGTGCACAGAAGGTTTTTTAGAGCTTTATGGCTGAAAACAGCAACAACAGTTGCAGCTAACTGCTAAACACTGAGCTGAAACCCATTATAAAGCTCCGTAAAGTGGAGGGAAGCTGCAGCTTCAGGTGAGAATTGGGTTCATCACACCCAGTGACCCCTTTCACGTTGTCTTCAGTTGTGTTTTGAAAGTACATTTCCTCTCTAACGGTCAGCTTTAAATCTACAATCTGATCACTCCCTTGCTCACTCAGCTTACTCAACACCGGCCGCCATGGCAACCGTTTGTCCAATTCTCATAGCAATGCGTTTACGTACTTGGTCATCGACCAAACAGGAAAAAAAAAAAAGAATAACTCCAAAAATCCCCCCTTACCCCCAGTGCTCCAATAACTTTCACAGTTTTTTTCCACTGGTTAAAATTTCAGCAAAGGTTGAAAGAGGTAAGAAAGTGAAATGTGAGAGGGAAGTGGAGATGACGTTAAGTCACATCTTACCTTCAGAGTGTACTTGTGTAAGTCCCAGGTAACAAGTACAATATAAAACTGTACAGAGCAATAGGGCTCTCCTGGAGGAAGAGAAGAGAGGATGTTAGAAAGATCCACACAGCACTGAATCATACAGATGTTGAACTTTAAATCCTTTATTAAGCTTTTTATGAGTTATAACTAATGGCTTTAATATATACATCAACAAATTTTGGGTTGCCGTATTGCTAGAAATCGTATTGGCTGGTGTTTAGGCTTTCTATTTGGTAATAATACAGTTAAGTTCATGTGCTAACAATGCATAAACTATGTTGGTATAGTGTTAATAAGTCATTATTTAAGGGTTTTTATCAAGTCCAACAAATTGGTTCAAATAGTCAAACAATCCAGCAGGTTGGAGGGATTTTTTTTACAGTCTAGCCACGTAAAAGAAGCATTAGGAAATGATTTATTGATAAAACAATTCATTTCATAAAGGCTGCCTTGTTAGAAAGAGGCACCAACAGTCGGAAATGGCTGTCATTGTGTTTTAACTATGATGAAAAGATAGGATTATAATATGTGTCCATTGTTTGTACATCACAAAATAAAACACAGATTCAAAACACACACACATGCTTCACATTTGAGTTAGTGATACCACCTGAACAACAAATGGGAACTGGATTCTGCAAAAGCACTTACAACTCACGAGCACCTCTCTCCAACACACACACACACACACACACACACACACAGCTTCAAGTTGTGGTTTGTAAGACAGAAATACTATAGTAGACTTCACCTCACCACCATCACCTCTCCTCCCAAAACCAACACATGTATGCACACACACACACACACACACATGCGCGCACACACACACACGCGAACACACACAGAGAAAAAAGGTCTCTCTCAACACCCTCACCACATCCAGGTGTGCTGCAGAGCAGAGCTGAGGAGACTGATTGGCAATTGGACTGAGAGCTCAGCGGGGGACTGAGATCTGGTGACAGGCAGGGGAGCCACTGTTTACAGCTGGAGGTCATCCAGACACACATGGTCACACACACACACACACACATCGGAGGAGGAAATGTGTATAGCAGCTGTGACAGGAGGGCTAGAGCGGAGCAGGCGGACAGATATCCAAATATATAAATGTGGGAAAAGACGGTCACTGTTACATAAATATATTTACATGCATCATCACAGGCAGGAACATGTGCCTGTCCCTGAAATATTTCTACTTCGCAACCTCCGCTCTTACCAGTGGCTGCTTCCCCGGCTGGCCTGAATGATTATAATCAAGGTGTGTACATATCTAAGTGTACGTGTGTGTGTGATGGTGTGTTTATGTCTGCCTCTCCTCCAGTTCCTAGTTGCTAATAAAGCTTCATCAAAATCAACCCCACACACAGCTGGTTGTGGTTACTCTTTTAGTTTGTGTGAGTGAGTGAGTGAGTGAGTGAGTGAGTGTGTGCGTCAGTGTGTATCTCCTAGACTTCCAGCTGGTTACAGTCTCATTCAGTGTCTTATCAGCTGAGGAATGATTAGATTTCTATCAAAAACTCCAACTCATTCTGTCCCTCAGGCTGTTTACATCTGTGCAAACTGGACCAAGTTTCCTGGGAAATCCTGTGCTGTTTTCCTTGGCTTTACATATTAAAAGTTCTCAGTAGCTTGTTTAGATTTTCATTAGGTTGCTTTTGAAGTATACGTGACAGGTTGAGGTTGGGATTTTTTCTTCTACCGAGCGGTTAAAGGCGGTTGCGCTGGGGTGGATTTGTGCACAGTGGACGTTTAAATCCGAGGGACTGATTTGTACGCTGACCCCTGTCTGGTGTGGTTTTCATACTGCAACAGTGAGCTGTGACTCGGCTGCCTGAGGGAATTCTGGGCTAAGCTGAGTGGACGAAATACAGGCCAGAAGAACAATACCTCCTCCTAAGTCATCCAGTTAACCAGGCTAACTTATATATCGTGCTGTAAACCACTGAACTCACATTTCAAAGAGAGGAGGGGGATGAACGCTGCCCTGCCCTGTGGATAACATCTCTAGTTGTGCTATCAAAAAGATATTGTGGACAGACAGTGACCAGCAAAGTGTGTCAGAGGATTTCCATGTTGTTTAGTCACTCTTCTCTCTTCACTCTCTGGATTTTCTGGCACCGCAGTCTCTTTTTCTGATGTCTAAACTCTGATTCTAACCTCTCGACCCCCCAAAACCACCACCACCACCACCACCACCACCCCTCCCTCTCCCTCTCTCTCTTTCCCCACACACTCTCAAACAGCAGCCAGTCTGTAGGCCAACAACCAGTCAGAGGTTGAGAGGGGGGGAATACACTGAGGAGCCTGTATAGTTTCCGCTTCTCTTCATGAGCTCGGACTACTCAATGATTCCCTGAAAGGATTTCCCAAAAGGCTACCCTGTCCCCCTGAGCATGCACACACATACACACTCACAGAAGTACTCACACCTACACACACACACAGTGGAAAATTCCTATGGATGAGCAGGGATGATGAGGAAGAGAGGGTGACTGACATCTCATGAGATCAGTAGTAGGCTTGTACATCCATCTGTTCTCTCTGCACTTAAGAAACCTCTCACTTCAGACTGTTCACTTCCTGACTAATTTCTGCTTATCGCATGAGTCTTGCTCTAACTATTGGAACAGATGAAACATGAAACAACATATGACTCATTGTGACTTCTCTGCTTGGATTTGGAGTTAGAACAGGAGTAACTGACCCAGAGTGCCTCTGTGTGGTTAAATATTACATTTTAAAATGTTTATCTCTCTGGTTGTTGTTGTTTTTTAAATGTCAAAATAAATCAACACATCGCAAAATAATAATTGCACGTGAAAAGCCAGAAGCGAGACATAAAGAGCGACACCATGTGGACGTGTGATGCTGCGCGCAGCTAACACCTCTCAGGTAGACCATCAGGAGGTACTAACCGTATCTCAATGCATGCACAATGAAGCAGTGACTGTTGGGATAAATTAGTGAAGATGGAAATCTCCAAGAGCCATTTTTTTTTTTTTTTAAACGAATGACTTCTGTAAAACATCCAGACAATTGTGATAAATAAAATTAATTTGGCTGAATTTGTTTTCAATTAAAAAACTAAGGAATGGTGGGTCAAATCTCAAGAATTTCCAACTCCCTAGACTGACTAAATCCTCACTATCTCAGCACGGATCATTTACTAAACCAGATGTTCACTGTGCAATAAAACCAAATATCAATCTAAGGTAAGAATGGCGCATGTATGTGCAAATTAATGAATGAAAGCATGCTTTGTGTGCAGCAGCTGGCTGCTGCATGTAACTAAGAGCAAATATTTTTACAAATAGCCCCGCTGTTGATAGCACATACTTTCACTGTCTGTGAAAATATGTGCTGTAAACACATTTTATGTCACAGAGTCGTAAAACTCACGTCAGCTGCAGATGTTTTCTGGTATAAACTGATAAGTGAATGTGACTGCGTAGCTGGACTAACTGTAACAGCGTTTTCTCTAACGCTGAGTGTCTCCTTTTTCGTTTAACTACCGTGCGTAAATGTGCCTGCGGATTCTGAATGCGTAAAGGGGAAAACATGGAAAGCATCCTAACAAAATACACGCTCCAGTGGATGCTCATGAACCACTCGTGAAACTTTATAGGTCTGAATAATTGCCTGTTTTTCTTTCCACTATCAAATGAGTCAGATTAGCACAAACACTATATGACAAAGATCCCGCATGCACCCTTTGTGTGTGTGCCACAAAACCGTTCAAACACTTAAATATAATATATATTTGTTTGAGGAATCTTTGCGCACAAGTACACAGATATTAAATGAGAGCTTCCAAATAAATCTGCTGTTCCTTCTTGGTGTTAAATGAAATAGATGAGTCAAGCATTTGGACACATTTTGGCAAAGTTATTATGTAAATGTCACGCATGACACTATGGTCCAAACAGACCCCATACAGAGCCTGAGCAGTCCCCAGCGGACTCTACTCCTGCATGGTGAGCTGGATCACAGCCAGCCGGTACATCCCAGGTACGCACATGGAAGGCAAACAGTTCCCAAGCCAGTGATCAGTCTCACCTCAGCTCTTTCCAAAAAAACATCCTCTCATCCCTCTCACAGCACGCAGACACAGTGAAGTCAAATCAAACAAACGGTTACTTACTTTGTGTCTAGATGAGAGGTTCTGCAATCTCTCCTTCGGGTGCCTAAATTCATTTGTATTCATTTGTCCTGGCAGTCAAAAACCTGACCGTTAATCACAGCGTGACTCCTTTGCAAGGGGGGCAGAAGACACCGGTCGCCGTTTTACACATTTGACAAGCTTGAGATGAAGTTCCAGAGGAAAAAACTCATGTTGATTTGCCTGTCAAGCCCGACATAAATTCCTTCTGGCAGGCTGGTTTGACAGAGAGTTTTCCTGTGCGATTGTCTGTCGATATTCCCCTGTGTTTCATTCATTTATGCCGATCCAGATTGAGGGACGCGCAGCCGGAGAGAAAGCTGGGTTCTTTTTGGATGGGGGGTTACGGAGTCAGGAGCGTTGGACTCATCCCTTTCCTTTTTAAATAGGCTTTCTGTGGGTAAAGCGATGGCAAATGCACCGCACAGCCAGGTGTCAAGTTACAAACCAAGCGGCTGCATCGAGCAACTACACGCCTTCTCCAGGGGTTGGCCACATGGATCTTACCCAAAGCCCCATGCACCGGTAAACCATATGAATGACCCACGGTGACACAGGGTGGGCAGCGCCTCACAGGCTGAAAGTGGCCTAATTCTAACCCTACAGCTCCACCAGAGACTCTCCTTTATGCATCCACCTTATCATCCTTCAATGTGTGGACATATTTGGCTAATGAGTCTTTCAGTTCAGCTCTTTGGAAAAGGTGTGGTGTGTCCAGACTTACCAGCAAAAGAGAGTTTCAGTTTCAGTTATCTTGGCAAGTGTAAATTATTTCCCCTTGGAGTTAAAATGATAATAAATAAGCCCAATGCAAGGAACAATAATGTTTAAGTCATTTTCTGGGATCTTGCTCTGATTTAGTCACACATGGAGTCATGATGTGTGCAAAATCTTGCCATAGATATTTTTTGCAACATTTACCAGTGTGACACATCACCAGCGCCGCCGTCAGTCTTGCCCATTGTGTTGGAGAAGTGTTAATGGGGAGGGAGCAGCACCTGGATCAGCTCCCATTACCTTAAGAGGGGTCATGGCCTGGTTTCAGGATCAGGCCATCATACCAAAGACCTCCACACAGGCAGGCGCAAGAGCCAGTAATTATCACCTGACATCTGTTTGAGATGTTTAATGAATGCGATGAGATATTTACTGTGCTGAGTTACAAAAGTTTTTCTCAACTTTAATGTGGTTCAGATGAAAACTGCTCACAGCAAGTAACACAAACACTGTTTCTCCCCAGAGATGTTGCTGTTGAAGTCTTAAAAGTAATTTTTCAAAGCTGTGAGCACCAGAAACAAATTTCTATTCACCTCCCATCAGATTGAGGTGGCGGCATAAATCCCAAAAACCTGGGTAAATAAAACCAAAACTGGCATGGCTGGATGACACTAGTGGCAAGTGCTGTGTTTGTGTTATGTGTTTTTTTTTTTTATTTCTTTTGAGGGCGAATAAAATTGGCAGAGCAAATGAACAAACAGTGCTAACATTTCCCTCACAAAAAAACTAACTTTGCTTTGGGCATTTCTGGGAAAAGAGAAAAAAAAACACACACCTGTTTGGGCCTCAGCCCATCATCTTTTAGATCATTTTCCAAATTTATACACACTTATGATATCTGCTTTGATTGTAATTAAATTAATTTGAAGTGAATAATTAGATTCTATTCCCTAAACAGCACTTTAAAGTCACTGAATCTGAATGAATGTAGCCAAACACTCCATGAATTGGCATCACAGCAAACTGCTTGTTCATGAGTGGGCAAACAACTAGCCGAGGAGGACTTAGATCCATTAGCGCTTGCTCTTTTAGCTGACCAGCCTTAAGCACTGAAAGGTCGCCTTGAATGACACTCTATTAGGGCGGGGCCCACTGCGTGTGTCAGCCATGGCGATCTCTTCGCATTTCAGCCTAAAGGCCGTTGGTCATCCAGCCTCAGGGGTGGGTGCTAATGGATGCAAGTCATTAACATCCTTTTTTACAATCCCCTTCACACACTCTGTCCCTTGTGTTTCAGCGCTTGGTGCCACCCGACCCTCCCATGTACTTCCAATGAGCCACAGCGACTCTGCCCCCTTCTTCCAAATTACAAACTCTGCGCTCGCTAGCGCGCTCACTGCCACCCCTTAAAGCTGCTTAATTATGGTCATTGGCACCAAGTCTGAAAGCTCCCTTTATCCCCCCCCACGCTCCAGAAATAGGCCCTGCTGAAGCACACAGGCAGCCCAGATCAAACGTTCCCCATAGGGAAGGGGTCATTACTGGTACGCAGGGCGGACACAGCCCAATGGGTGCTGGGCCACGCCTTGAGCCCAAATTGCAGCCTGGGCCTAGTGAGGACACAAGACTGTTCTTTGATGCACGGCAAGAGTAACAGCAACACAGGCTGTTTGGATATCAGTGTTTACAGTGAGCTATGTACTGTACATACACATAAACAACCAATACAGTGTTTTGCAGACTAAAAGCTAAGAAAATTGGGTGCTGGGGCTTGGTCGGGTGTTCACATGTTTCTCCTGGTTTATGTTTATCTGGATGTCACTGCTGTTTTAAATAAGTAGCATGTTTAGAATTGTTTCCAGGTGACAAAGACCTTTAAATTATGCAGGATTATATTAAATTAATCACAATATCTGTGTAATTTTGACCATTTAAAACACCTACGGAAAGATGCTAACTAAGTAATGTAAACAGTCGTGTTTTTTAGAGCACGTGCGGACGTAAAATAACCTCATGTCACCCAACAAATAAATAGGTTGTAAAGACAGTCACCTCTGTGTAGGTGTGTTTTCACGCCGGGCAGTGGCAGAGGTTATGGAGGTGGTGGCGGTGAACCAGACAGTGCTGTCTCTCTCAGCTCCGCTGCACACAAGAAGACTGTTCATACAAGGAATGTGTGTGTGTATGCCAGTGTGTGTGAATGCACATGTGCATGAGTGTATATGTGGAGAGACTGTGTGGTTTGTGTTTTTCCCTTACAGGTGGTTCTGTCCACTTGTTTGTGTTCCTGGTTCTGTCTCCTTCCTGTGTAGGAATGGTTTGGTGATGCACATTGAGGTGGAAAGTGGTCAAACAAGCTCCTGTCTGCCGTGCTTTCTGTCACACTCAGTCCCACGTTGTGGTCTTTCTATTTCTGTATCTATTTCTCTTTGTCTTTTTATCTGTCTGACTCTACTCCACACCGACTCCTTTATCTTCTTCACTTTTGTCCGCTAAATCCTTTCCATCTCTCCCCATTTCTCTCTCTTTCTCTCTCTCCCTGTCATTCTCCCTTCACCACAAGCATTTCCAGTGCTGGCACACCAGAGTAGACAGCCACCCCGAAAGCAGTGCCACAACCATAATGAGCATGCTGAGTTCTCATAATAACACCAGAATAACCTGCTGGGGGAGACAAGCTCTTTTGGGGGCAGGCTCTCAGACCTGGCTACCCTGGATTGAAAGTGTCAACACCTCACAGACCTGCACTTGTTGAAGTGTGAAATATGGAGTTGAGTTTACCCACTATGTGCTGTTTTTAGATTTTATTTCTGCAGTGTTTGCGATTTTTCGTGCTGTGTTTCTGTGTTTGGGTTGTGAATGTTGTTGTAAGGTGCTAAAATGATGCACGTTTACTGTAATCATACCACAATGCCTTTCACACCTTGCTCTCTGTTTAAGGGACTGTGCAAAAAAATATTAGCAGGGGAAGGGGGGAGGCTGTGTATTTTTTTCTTTTTCCTGAAGGGAGGGAGAGGAAGAGAGGGAGTTTTTTTTTAATCTCTCCACAGAGCATATCATTTTTTTTAATACTCAAGGTGTAATATTCAGATTTAGGGAGCAGGACGCATTATTTATGTCTTCATTTTTGCTAAGTCCACTTCTTTCTTGTTTTGTGCAGTTTGGTAGGTGTTAAAATGTTAACAATTAAATTGGAGCACACCAACATAAACCTGCGATAGCAATTTTTTTGGCCATGTGGGGGCAGTGAAAACACATTACAAGATTGTTTTGACATATCACCACCCTTTAATTTGATATGCAAACTCGTTAGCGAACGTTTGAGTAGGTAGCAAGTCCCAGGACAACTCCAGACAGGCCTGTTATAACTGTTGAAGCTCTCCTGCTCCCTCCGCTGCCGGGTCGTGGTGCTTCTTCCACGGGGGCAGCGACCCTTCAGAGTCTGAGGAGGAGGAAGCGGAGGCCAGAGTTTCCTCGCCGAAAGAGGCTGTGGTTAGAAGCCAACGGAGCGCCTGGTGGGAAATGAATGTTTAAGCCTCCCAGGGTTTGAGGCCTCATTGTCAGGCTCAGAGCAGAAGTTGCGTCAGTTAGCTTGTTTTTGTTGGTGTTACTCTCAAATTAGCCACTCTAATGGAGTCCTGACGCCCTGCATTTATGGAGCAACATTAGCATTACTTTGGAGTCTTGGCTAACGTAACTCCAATTTTTCACCCTCTTTTAGCTCTGTTTTTGGTCTTTAACAACTTCTGAGGGAAATATCAGGCTCTTTAGCTGTTAAATGCACAATTATGTTCACCAGCTAGTTGCTCACTTTGTATGGCTTGCCATTTGGGGGCTGAACAGGTAGTAGTTCAGTGGACTTTTAGGGCTTTTTTTCAGTGAAAACAGCTGTCTGCTGCAGCCAAAAACAACATTATGAGAGCGGTGAGAGTGAAGCAAACAGTAAAAGCTTAACAATGAGCTGAAAGTCACTATGAAGCTCCGTAAAGCGAGAGTGGAGCTGCAGATTCAGGTGGTCATTCTCTGTAGGTTCATCACTGTGAGTTCCCTTTCCTTGCTTTTTTTTTTTTAAACCAACCTGATTTATTTATACTTTCCCTTATAGTTTCCTTTCAGGAAATACACACGAGTGGCAGGTAAGGCTAGTTAACCTGAAAATATCTTGCAATATGTAAAAGTGGAGCAGAGGGGTCCTGGGCAGTATAGCTTTAGCCTCTTTTCATTCCTGACACATTTTTTGGCAGTCAGAGAGAATATTGACACAGGACCAACTTGGCACCATCAGAAAGGCGCAACACACTATGAAGTTAGTCCGCACCTGTGTGAGTATAAGCATAGAAGATGTACTGTACATACATACTGTAAGTGTGTGCACAGGTATGCAGGGTCTTAGATGTGTATGTGTGAGAGAAATTGGCTGGATTCGGTGCTGTGAAATTCCACCTTTCATGCTCCTCCCTCCATAAACAGTGGACCCTGACAGCATGTACAGTAGGAGAAACCCTTATTTTAAATTCCAGGCAAGTTTTTTTTATATAATTCACAGTATAATGAAATCCCACCTCAGTGTGCAATTCATCTCCTGATTAAATCCAACTGCAATTTCCGATTCACCACTTATCATCTGTCAAACAGAGCCACAATTCATTCTTATTCTGGACACAAGGCTCTGTATTGAATTTGGATTGGGCCACCAGAGACCTGGGTAGCCTAAGTGGAAACAGCAGGGCCTAGTGAAACCTGCTCTCTCTGGCATAAAATCAGTGTCCAGATTCCAATGATGCCCTCTGTAAAAGGACTTCATTATGCTCTCAGAATATGGACTAGACAAATATTTGGCTTGGTCATTATGATGCTGTATCCACTCCCCCCTGACAGAACCAGGTCCCTACACCAGGCCCAGTGTTTCTGCATCCTAGAGATGGCTCGTGCTAACCCCCCATCAGCCACACTTTGTCTCCTCCTGACACGAGCCAAGTGGAAAGAAAGGGAAGATAAATGCAAGAAAAACAATATACCTTTTTCCACATTACTTGCGTATTAAAGACCACCAGGGAATCATAAAATATTCGGAGTAGAACATCTATGTTTTTGATAATTAGAGAAGACTGGTACTGAACGGGGAAAAGGCTTCCTTAAACTTTTGAATTGGGCTGTAGCTCCTCTGTCTCCATCATTCTGACATAATTCAGAAGTGGTCAGGAAGTGTCACTCCCTCAGCCCCCCAGATCCCTTTCAAACAGATGGTCTTTCACTCAGATTTCTCTACCGCTCCACTACTCCCCTCTTTACCCTCACTCCCACTTTCCTCTCTCCACACACACACACACACACACACATATCCCAGATTCCACCAATGACCAGCTACAGCCATCTTTTTTCCTACCTGAACTGTTTCCCCCCCTTTCACAAGGAGGGAGGTTTGTTGTACATATCTTTGATGTGTAGCCTCTATAGGCGCTACTGTAGATTTTATAGGTAGAGTTATGAGCTTTTTTTTTTTTTTTTAGTGGCTGACAATTTCTGTAACTTCCCAAAACCCATCAAACATTCACATCCAAGTGTGTGGAGTTGAGAAAGTAAGCAGGGTTTGCTTGTCTCTCTGCCCTCTTTTTTCATTCTTTACACAACTAGGGCTGTTATATCACAAGTTGAACTACAAGTGATCATTCACCTGCCTCAACAAGACGTCTCTGGACCGTCCAGAACGCTGCTGCAAAGATTGTTGACCAGGTCCAGAGGAACATCTCACATCACAGCCATCTTATCTGCTTTACACTGGCTTCCCATCAAGTTTAGGATTCATTTTAAGGTTCTTCTTTTCACATATAGAGCCCTGCAGGGTCAGGCACCAGCATACATGAGTGATCTGCTCCAACTTTATATCACAAGTGGGTCACTTAGGTCTTCTGAACAGGGCTTTGTGGTTGTTCTGTGTCTCTGTTGAACCCTTTAAAAAGCAGCTGAAGCAGCTATTGCCAGCTGTTTAGTGTTTTCATGTTCTGTTGTTGATTATTTTTTATTGCTTGCATCTTTTTTAACATTGATCTGTGAAAGGTGCTACACTAAAAAAAACTTGCCAGACTGCTCAGCGAATCTTCTTGTCATCAAGAAAGCGAAGCATTTCCCAAAATGTTGAACTATTCCTTTAAATTAAAGTGACCAGCTGAGCTTCTCTTCAAGTTTTTTAGGTGTTTTCACCTCTATTTGACAGTTGAAAAACAGGAAAGGAGGCTGACATGCAGCCCCGCAGCTTGCAATTGAACTGCAGCCACTGCGGCATGGACTTTTAACCTTGCTACATGGGGCACACGCTCTACCAGGTGAGCTCCTGAGACTGATCTTTTCATAAATATTTAACTGAGCAAAAGGATTGGACACCAGTTTGGTTAATACAGGTAAATGCTGCTTGCTACACCGGCATGTGCGTGTTTGTGTGTAACCACGTTGTACACAAAAAGCAGACTTGTTCCATGCAGGCCAGCGACTGTGCCTGGAATCACTTTCAGATGGTTCTGATAGTGGGATATTATCCAACTCACTGTGGCCGCAGTGACTGCAGGAAATTGGAGAATTTTCCTATAGACACAAGTCATGGGGCCATATGACCCCGTGTCCTGTCCACACCAGCGAGATAACTTCCTCTTCCGGATGGTGACACAAGCCATCACCATTAGTATGGCCAAGATGAATGTTTCTTCTTATTAAAGAGACGGAGTCTGGAGTCCTTACGCAGCAAAATGTGGCTTACTGTACCTCTCTTAGCCTGAAGCAAAGGGCTTTCCATTAATGACATCTCAAGTGTATCTCATAGGTTTACAGATAAAAAGACTATAATTTTTTCAAATCTGGTATTGAGAAAAATAAATTGGGTTTCCTGTAGCAAAACAAGCCCTAAGGTAAACTTTCCTCATTCACTCCCTTTAAATGCATTTATTTCTAAATCTTATCAGCTTGGCCTCGATTTATCAAAACTTCTGTTGGATAAGGGAGAGATTGAACAGATTTACAATCCATCCATCCAAATGAAAGCCTCCTAGCGGGGACGTCATAAGTCTAGGTGAGTGGAAGGGTGCGTTTTGGCCAGATGTCCTAGCTTTATTTCATCCAGTAGGTTGAAGCCCACGCAGGAGATTGGCAAGGCTCTGACTTTGCTGCCAATCTTAACTCCTCTACCGCCTTCTTCCTTGCTCTTTCATTCCTCATGCTGGTTCTCCTTTACTATTTCTGTGACCCTACCTCTACCTCCTGCCTCTCATATGCCACGAGAGGAAGCCAAGTTTGGAGGGGAGAGAGGAAAAGCTTATCCTTTGTTTAAGTCCACCAAAACTCTCTCTGCAAAAGCCCTCAGGGCTATATAATAAACATTTCATTTCCTCTGGCAAGCAATAGGAAGGCTTATATGATGTAAAAGAGCAGAAATAGCGACTGAAAAATGCTTGTCATTCTGTGTTTCTCATGCCAGGTTCATTCCTCCAGTTGAAGGCCTGGATCAGCGTATGAAGAGGCTTTTCATACTGAAGGACATTTAGTTATCTTATTGCAGGGGGATAGAACTGATTTATGTTAGTAAATAAAAAAGCACATGTTTTATTCAAAGAGACAGGCTCAAGAATCATAAAAGGAATGGGTGGGTGACAGAACGGACTGTTAGTATACAATTAAATAAAAGCAGTAAAAAATGAAAAGCTCTTGCCATAAAATTTGTGTCACAAATCCAGTCATAAAAAAAACTTTCTTACCCAACTGCAATTATTTATGTAATATTTAAAACAAATTTGACATGTTGAAAATTAATCTTTTGATATTTGTTCCTAAAAACTGGCTTTTTACAAACCTTCTAAACATTATTAAATGTTATTACAGAGCTTGGTTGGCAGATGGGGTTTTTTGGATACTGTAAGTTTTTGAATTTGTACTTCTGTACAGAGCCAAGCCAAGCCACACGACCCATAGTGGTGGGAATAAATAAATCTATCCTTTTAGAAGGAGACCTTGGTGAACTTTGAAGTACTTGGTGAGAGAAACCTTGCTCTGTGCTTTTTTCCCATTCGTCTTCCATCATCTTGACACAAAGATCCTCCCTTCATGTAGTTCGAAAAAATATTAAGGAACCCACCCCATCCCATGAAGATGCCTCTAGTTGAACTTAACCTAAATTGTAACTTTGGAGCATGTATTAAAAAAATGAAAACTTTCCCATCGAAATCAAGGCTATGTGACGAGCAGCGATCCAATTTAAAAGCCAGAATAACATGGGAAAATGTAGAACAAAGCCACCTTTATAGTGATTTTTTATGACGGTGCAAAGATGTTCCTGCAATTCTGTGATAAACTTTTCCTGACTGTCAGATGTTTTTCCAGTGCTGCCAATTAATGACATCTGTAGTGACATCTCTAGTGTAGAGAAACCTTGCTCTACACTTTGTCTGATACAAAATACTCAAAGATCCATCCTTCTGTGTAGTTAGAAAAATATCAAGGCCCTCACCCCATGCCATAAACATGCCTCTAGCTGAACTTAGAGATCCTAAACTGTAAAATTTGGAGCATACAAAAGATTCAAATGCGAAGATACTCCTGCAGTTCTGTGACAAATGTGTATTTTTCCTGACTGTCAGATGTTTTTCCACTGCTGGTACAGAGCTTTCCATTAATGACATCTGTAGTGACATCTCTAGTGTAGTCTCTGTGCTTTTTCCCATTCGTCTTCCATCTTCACACAAAAATCCTCTCTCCGTGTAGTTTGAATAATATTAAGGAAGCCACCCCATCTCATAAACATGCCTCTAGCTGAACTTAACTAGATTATACTACCCTAAATTGTAACTTTGACGCATATATAAAAAAAAAACAAGGTATCTCTCATCCAAATTAAAGCTATGCGGGGAGCAGTGATTGAATCAAAAGCCAGTGAAACATGGGAAAAAGCAGAACAAAGCTACCTTTGTCTGCTTTAGTGATTTTTCATGACGGTGCACAGATGCTCCTGCAATTCTGTGACAAACTGGTATTTTCCTGACTGTCAGATGTTCACTTGGCAACCTTTGCCTGCTCATTTTGTATTTTTGTGCCTTCTGAAGTGGGCATGACGTAGGAGTGGGTGGGGCATGAGATGAACCAAAGTGGGAGTTCCAAGTAAATGTGTGTAGCCCAAGGTGAGGTGTCAGTATGGTGGAAATTGACTTTGACACTGGACATCATATGAAGACCACGTGTGCTCAAGTCAACATCATTCACTCATTCACATAATTTAATGGTGCTTTAATGAAGCGTAGCAGGTACTGTGTAAATGTGCCGCCTCCTCTCTGGCTAGACCAACACACAGGGACCCTTCACGTTCTTCTTCTACTGCCAGACTGACGATTATGTTGTTGTTATACCTCCCTAGCCAAAATAAATACTAGTAATGATAATACTTAGGTTTCCTGCTTATACCTGCAGTGTATTTAGGTACGAAAGACAGACATCTTCCAGCGCTGCTGCTAAAACATCACACAGCATGTGGGATGGGTGGAGGATGAAGCGAATATAATGTTTCCATCAGACTGTATGCTTATTTTCTCTTTGGACAAATAAGCACCCGTTGCTGCTCCCACCCCTTAATTCTTATAGTTTCTAATCTGAGAGCTGCACTTTGCCCTTAGCTGCTTTCTGCTCCCATCTCTAAGGTATTATTGTTGCATTACTTCCCTGGATTACATTGTCTTTCTTTTTTCCACCATGTTGGTCCATACTGAAATATCTCAAAAACTATTGGGCTGACTTCCATCAGATTTCATGCAAACCAATTCATGGTCCCCAGAGAATGTATCCTACCAATTCTGGGGATCTTCTGACTTTTACTGTAATGCCAGCAGAAGGTTAACATTTGTGGTGCAGAGTGAAATATCTTGTCAACTACAGGATGGATGAAATTTGTTCCAGATATTCAGTGTCCTTGAAGATGAACCCTCATGACTTTGGTGATCCTCTTACTGTTTCCGTAATGGCAACGTTAGTTTTCACTGATTCAGTGAAGTGAAATAGTTTGACATCTACAAAAAAAAGATTGGCACAAAACATTTATGGTTCCCAGATGATGTACCCTGGTGAACCCCTGATCTTTTCTCCACCAGTGCCACCAGCAGGTTATCTTTGTTTCAAGGTGAAATGCCTCCACAACTATATGACAGATTTCCATGCAGTTAAGCATTGAAAATCATGTTCCCTACAAGATAAATCCCACTTTGTGACCTCTGAGGGTTGAGCCATCATCAAAGGGATTTCTAAATTGCCAAATGCTTTGGTTACCAGCAAAACTAGTGGTATTCCAATTGGCCTCAGCCATTTAGACCTAATTAATGTTAACAACAACCTAACTAAGTTGGTGAACCTTGTAAATATTACCTGCTAAACATCTGCATGTAAGTATTGTCACTGTGAGAACGTTTGCATGCAGATGTTAGCATTTAGCTCAAAGCATTGCTACATCTGGCTCCGGCCTTACACAGCCGCTAGCTTGGCTGTTAAGTCTTGGTCTTATTATAGTGCTATTCCTGAGAATCTACAATACATTCCTGGACAGCACTAAACGGCTTAAATGTTTCTTTCTTTCTTCTTTTTAGACCTATCATTCCTCCATCCTAAAACCCTGTTTTTCTGTGCTTTTGTTGTAAAATAAGAGAAGAATGTTCATGTTGCCAGTGTAATTCAAGGAGGCATGTCCCTGTGAGAGCATATAAACGATAATGATACAGCAGAATACAACCTTTAGGATGTAGAGGCTTTGTGAGAACGAAGGGAGAATTGCTGGGTGTGGAGGGTAAGCCCAGCGTGATGTGCCCACAAAGACGTCTGTGAAAAGGACAGAGGCTGTTAATTCGGAGAATGATAAAATATTTTAGTTGATTGAATCCAGCTTGTAGGATTTAGTGACATCTAGCAGTGAGGTTGCAGACGGCAACCGACTGAATACCACTTGACTCACCCTCCCCTCCCATGCATGTAGGGGGAACTACAGCGGCTGTGAAACTTGCTGTGAAAGCAAAACGCTGTATAAAGGCTGTATCTAAAGCCAGTCGTCAGTCCCTCTTTAGATATAGAGGACTCATTCTAAGGCAATGAAAACATAATTGCTATTTTCAGGTGATCAGATATATTCAATTTCTGCCATATTCTGTCAATAAATCCCCCTAAATCTTACACACCGGACCTTTAAAAGCACCATAATTGCAACAATTTGTAATTGCAATAGCATCTATTCCAAATATTTCATCATCCCATGCCTGATAACCAAATAGGTAATGTTAGCAGTCAGATCATTTTTGTTCCAGCTGAAAACATTTTGATATAAAAGACACAAAGACTGTTTGTGTATGCCTCCAGTCAGCAAATTAAATCTGCATAATTTCCTTCTTGTAAAACATTGTTGAATGGTTTTATGACTCAATAAGTGTTGTGAATCTGGAAGTGATCATTTTTAAAACTCAGCATTAAAACAGATGCAAGCTTGGAGGCAAGTAGTACATCACCAAAAAGATTTAGGAAATAATTACAACACAGTATGAATAACTGCCTCTCTTGGACAGAAAAAAGGCAGCTTGTTCCATAACATCACTGTAACTGTAACTGCTTTTATTGCACATTTCCACCGTCTTGCCTCACATTGTCTTTATTGTAAGGTTTTTGTTGGTTTCCACTTTCTCATCCAGTGAATGACATATGAGAAGATTTATGTCGGCCCTCATAAGGAGCAGGGTTAATCTGAATTTGATGCATGATGACCTTTAAGGACAACATTCTATCCCCAGAAGTACTGTATGTTATGCACTCTGACTTAAGGCATACTGAACATACCACATTGCAGCCGTATAGGAGGTTTGTATAGCTGTTTAGTCTGAGTTGTATATGCTGTGGTCACGTTATGGTCAAGTCAAACTGGGACATACCAGGATAAAGCATACATATCCTTAGTGACAGACACGTGCTTCAAGTAATTCCAGTTTCTGGAATGAAAAACTTTCACCTGAACGTATAAGTTTACTCTATACTCCTTGCTGGAATAACTTCTCCAGTTTTAAATCAAGTTGACACTTTTGGCTTGTAGTGAAATGTCTTACTGGATGCATTGCCATTCAAAGACACTCGTGGTTACCAGATGATGTATCCTAGTGACTTTGGTGATCCCCTGACTTTTTCTTTTTCCATTTTGACATTTGAATGTGTCTAATACTTTGGTCCAAATATCTGCAGAAATAATGACATTCACAGCCACAGAACATTTAGAGTCACCAATTAACCTGCATGTCTTTGGACTGTGGGAGGAAGCCGGCAAACCACAGCCACACTTTCCCAACCCCAGAAAGGCCCCAGCTAGCTGCTTCAAACCCTGAACCTTCTTGCTGTGAGGCAACAGTGTAACCAGTACATCACCACACCACTTTAGAACAATCACAAAACAGTTGTAACAAAAGGACTATCTACAAATAGCATTGGGGGATTAGCCTATTAAGTCAGTATGGTATTATACCTGTTAAGCATTGTCATTGTGAACATGTTAGCATTTAACTGCAGCACCGCTGTGTCAACGTACAACCACACAGAGCCTCGATTACATATTGTTAATGTAATTTAATACTGTTCACATGTAGCAACAAACGAACACAGTGTAGCATTTGGCAGCTAAAGAGACAGTCATTTCCCTCATGATTCGGTAGAAACCAAAAACCAAAGCTAAAGCAGGGTGAAAATTTAATTCACCAGGTGGCCAAAAAAACACGACTCCCAAATGAATGATAATGTTGCTCTGTGACTGCTGGATGTGCAAATAAGCAACAAGTTTGCTAACAAGTTTGCCATATCAAATCAAGAGGTGATGATATGTCAATGTTGTGCTTACAACTTGTTTTCCGCAGCTCTGAAGTGGCCAAAAAAATCAGTTATTGCAGTTTTAAGATGGTGTACTAACATTTGAACCAATGTTAATGTAAATAAGTTTGGAAGTGGAATTAATGATTGCTAACATGAATGCTTTATTTAGAGCTTAATTGCTTTATTAACTCTTTAAGAGGGACAAATGAATGATAATGTTGCTCTGCATCTGCTGGATGCTTAAGCATCATAAGCTACATTGCCGTAGCACCATCAGCAGCTTTCTTGTCAGAATATATTACTTGTTTAACAGTTGAGAATTTTGCTCCAAAGAATAAAAAAATATTATTTTATGAAAGTTTCTTTTTATTCTACATTTCATCACCCGGTTTTCGCAGCCTGTCTGGGGATGTTTAACCTCCTGATCCCAGGCAGACTTGTCTATTTCAAGACATGACATCAGCTGCCACTGTGATCCTTTATTGGATGTGGTGATGATACAGTATCTACAGTCAAAGAGTGTATTGCTCTTTATGGAAAAGCAGTGTCCATGCTAATGACAGACAGTATGATTCTCTTCCAAACAAACAATCCCTCAGAGCTCATGACTTGCTTTGTGTTGGACTGGACTCCCACTGTACACGGAGCCATGTTAATCTGCGGCTCTGGCACATGTGACTGACTGTAGCTGGAGTGACTTATACTTACATTGAATACAGTCTCTATGTGCCTCTGTTATTTCTGTGGGAGGGAGGGAGCCAAAGAGACGGGCCATTCCAATGCCATTTCCAGTGGCAGTCAACGAACGCTGGCCCTTTTGCAGAACAGGAGGCTGTGAAACACTTAGAGCTCCTTGCGTGTTCGAGTAAACACCCTCTTTTGGTCTGGGGCCCCTCCAAGGGTCAATACACTGTTACATCACAAAAGCTGGATTCATGGTTAGTTGCTCCAAGGTCTAGAGGAGGAGAAGAAGGGCACAGTGCTGCCTCTCATGTGCTCTTTGTCACTTTTATATGACTATCTTATGTAGCTATCTCCTCTCGCATCGTTATTCTCGCCCCTCTAATCTCCCACTCACTTCCTTTCTAATTAAGCCAATGTCTTATCTTTCATTTTATAACGTGCCCCCCTTTCATTCATACCAATTTTGCCGATGCTATTGCGCTCCTCCTTTCCTGTCTTTTCATTTTTAGCACAACACACACCCTTTCTTTCTGTCTCTCCAATTTTTTCCTGGATCCAGGTAAATGAAGGCTCTGAGAGTGGCTTTTGGTGACTGTGGCCACTGGCCTTGCCACACCACGAAGTAAAAATGCACAAACCCTTAGGTAGAGGTGGAAGTGTAGGAGGAATAAGATGTGTGTCTTTTTGTTGACCGACAAACCCACAGCATCACAACCGGGGTTTCAAACTTAGAAACCGACCTTGGACATGTCTGAATCTTCTCTGAATGTTTTTACCCAGGAAAACTTTGTGAGTAAATGAGTAACACATTGAAGTAGAAGGCTTTTTTTTTTTTTTTTTATAAATTATGCAAAGTGTTTTTTGATATGCCTAAAGTCAGACCACACTGCAAATGTTCATGTAATGCTTGAGAGTGATGAGCCCACAGAGGAACAATGCTACCTCTGGTGGTTGCATGTGCACAATGCATGCTGCAGAATCAGTTATTTAAGGGTTAGATGGAAGAAAAAAAAAACAAAGTTAAATATTATTTTGATCTACAGAAACATGATCATCATTCACTTGTACAGAATGCATATGATCTTAAACACAGAGGGACTAAAAATGGGAATATTTCCACAACAAGAATCGACTACATGAATACAATCACATAATCCCCCTTGTACATGGAGAGGGCTTGTTACAGAAAGTCTAATAGTCAAGAGACAGAGAGAAAATTAGTAGCTAGCTACAGTCTACTATATTTTTCTTTGAGCATATACAATAATTAACTTTATATATACGTTCCCAAACCCAATGCTTAGCCATCCCCAGCTGTGTATTTTTGGTGCCTGCAACCAGGCGGAGGCCACTGTCATTTCCCAACAAGAACTCAGTCTTATGCAGCCTTGTCTCATAAGAAGCCTCCTGGCTTAAACCGCCACACTTGTCCCAGTAAACCAAACCTTAATGACAGGCTTGTCTAAAGCTGGAGTCTGTAAAAATGCCTCTGGGCACTTCTATTTGTCTATGTCTATTTCCTATATCTTGTGTTCTGAGTTTATGTGCGCTTTTTCTTTCTATATTCCTGGATTTCTGCTTCCGGTTATGGGAGATGTTATTTAAGCCATAAAAAAACTGGCTCTCTGACATTTGTCCTGTGCTGTTTCTGGTTCCAGCAACTGAAATAGAAGATAAGTGTGCAATTTATAAAATTTGATTTCACTCCTTCCTTCTCTCAGAGGCAGGCAGGATGCGAGCTCAACTGAAATCCCGGTGGGGCCCTGTTTTTTTCCTCTTTTTTTCAGGGCCTATTTTGAATGGGGCCTTTCTACAAAACTCATTAATATCATAGTACAGTCACACCTATATTCGCTAGCTGAACTTCCTGCAGAAATCCAAACAGGTCAGAAAGAGACAGATGGACTTTTGAGAATTCCCCGTGTTTGCCTCTCACTAGAACAGCAGGCCTGTGTAGGGCCAGGGCTCTGCCTTATGAAGGGCACTCACTAAGGCATCACTGAGACTCGTTTCACAGAAAACATCCATCAAAAGGCTTCATTTAACTAGAGATGAAAGATGAGCTTTTTAACTCCTTCCTCTACCCTAAGCCTGGCCTGTTGACTCTCTCATCTGTTTACGTTCCGACACATAAACATCGAAAGCACCTTCTGTGTAAAAGGCTCCTTCCCCTCACATGATTAGTGAGAGTCTGCATGAAGTCCTTGCTACATACATGATGAAGAAATATGGCGCCCGCGCCGGATCAAATGCACGCTCTGTTCTGCGCGGGGTACGTGAACATGTATGCTTATACACGCTCCAACAGCAGCATCACGCTTGGTCATATGCACAGCACGGATTCGCTTGTGGATATTTCTGCACGTGCACGGTATCATATCAGCAAAAGAAAAAAAAAAGAAAAAGTGTGTGAGTAAAGTTTTTACGATGACGCAAAACAAAACACGTCTCAATTTTTATGCATTTACTCTCATATTCAATGTGGTCACTATACATGTCGCACACCTGCAGAGGGGATTCAGATAATAGGATGACAGCCTATACTAGCTCTATTCTCATGCATACGTGACATGAAAATAGAAGTAGAAAAAAGGTTGTCATCCAATTATCTAAATCCCCTGTGGTAACCTGTGGTAATTTCGTGGCACACCATAATATTCTTTATGATAATTTGGGTGCACAAGGTGTCAATCAGTCGTGGATATATGGGGTTAGGATAATCCAGTGACTTTTCATTAATCTCACAACAGTCTTGTGCTATGTATAGTCTATATAAAGATCTAAATATGGTCTACCTGTCATGTGTATATCTGTTTCTAAATGTATTTTATGGGTTGTTTTTTTAAATTTATTATAATTTTTTGTTTGTCCTTCTTGTGGGGTTACACTGTTGTGTCATCACTGTTGTGTGTGCTACATGTATTATCGTCACAGTGACCATTTTGTAGTGCTAGAAACTCCGTTTTCAAGATTTTTGTGTTTTCCTCTATAAAATGTTGCAGTTAACAAGTTGCCATGTGGAAATATTTTGGCACAGCAAGATCCTAGCCTTTAAGGGGAAAAGGATATGACTTGGACAATCATCGACCAATGTCATAAGGTTGACACTTGTGACACGAAATCAAGGCTCTTAAACGAAAACGAGTACATACAGTATCCAACATATTCATAAAATCTAGAACTTTGTACTTAAAAGGGTGGAGCTCTTCCTGCCATTAAAAGACTATATTCAGGCTGCCGCAGGGTACGGAGGAATGCATGCGGCTGCGTCTGGTGCGTCCACACTGTATGTATAACATAAACTGCAAACAAGCATCAAAGGAAGTGGCACCCCCGAAGCAAAATATTGCAACCCCTGCCGTAGAAGACACAACACTGCTCACACACGCGCAGCCAGCGCTGAGCTGACATAACTGGACTTTTATATTCATTAAAATATTTCGAAAGATGGAGTCATTTCTACAATCGGAGAAAAATATAGTGGGAGGCGATGCAGGAAATAAGCAGGTTGAAACACAAAACACCTTTTCACACAGTGCACTCTTAACCCTGGATAATCTTCAACTCTGAGATTACTGTTAATTTATTGAGAAATAAGTGTAATTATACTCATTTCACTTGCACGGTTGTTAGAAACAGCACAAAAATAGTTTATATAATAGCACTTCTCTCTAACTCAAATTCATATATTTATTTATATAATAAGAGACATCTCAGCTCGATCTTGAGTACAAAAACTAGACTGTTATTCTCTATACATTAAACTACTGGAAATATTACAGTCGCATAAAATGAGGTGAAACCGGAGAATAGTAAAACTGTTGGCAGGAATATCAAATGTCTAAGCTCGGTTGATAGCTGAAGGAATAAAAGCTCTTTTGTTTACATGAGAGTTGTTGGATGCCGGCTACCTTAACAAGACTAAGAGCAGCCATGCAACATGCTCACAAGGACAATGCTTAGATGTTTAGCAGGTGAAATGTTGACCATCTAATGGCCCTTTTAGACAGCACTGCACTCTGACACCCATTCTTTTCAATGGCTTGTGCCGCACCACTACTTGAGCAAAGTAAAGCACACCGCCAGTTCAAGCAGGCTGAACAGAGTACGCTGAACTGCAAATCGTATTGTGTCTAAAGGTGCCATTAGTGTAGCGTGTTTGCATGCTAATGTGAAATTAGCACTAAACACAAAGTGGGCCTACAGCTGAGGCTGATGGAAATGTCATTAGGGTTGGGGTGGAGTTGGGGGGTCATGAATGTTTATACAAAAGTTCACCACCTAATAGTTTCACTCAGAACCACAAATGTCAACCAAATGGGGATTCCTCATGGTGAAAGGAAAAGCCAGATGATCACCAAATTTATTAGGATTCATCACCTGGGAACCATGAATGTTTGTATAAATGCTGATAGGAATCCATCCAATAGTTATTTAGATATTTAGATACTTAAATATTTTTGAAAATAGTTGAATAACCGACCAAATGACAGAGCTATTCTGCTAGGGTGGCAAAAAAATGACATTGCATGTGTTGTTGAGGGACTGTCAAATCACTTGTCCATGAAAGACAGTTAGTCCCAGTCAAAGAAATATTAATTTCATACACAGAATATTCATTTCTGAACAATCATGGGAGAATGCATGCTACAAAATTAAAAATATAAGATAATAAACAGTATAAAACAGATGATGGACCAGGAAAATAAAAGGATTTTGAGTCAGAATGTACTCTACACGACCCTAAGAAACATACATTACACTTTAATGTCAGATTTCTCTGACGGTTGCAGAGCATTTACATTTCACTGTTTATTGAATCATGCAATGTGACCATGCAGTGGAGCAGCCGTGTGAGATGTTGACTCTGAGCCTCAGAAATCAACGTTTGTGGTTCTCTACGTCTACCTATCCGAGGTGCCGCACTCCAGTGTTCAACCTGTGCTGACCGCTCCCGACTTTCAGGTCTCGGCGGGAAATGATTGACAGAGACAAATATATCAATATGGTGGCTTTTCTGCAACTGAATAACACACACAAAGTACCTGCTTTCAGTTGTATTCCCCCAAACAGAGCTAACAGTTTGTGGATGAAACATCCACATCCACATTGAACATTCTTAGCCATCTTCATGGTTAGTCTAAAGACAGATTTAGGATGTGAAAGAATTTCCTTGCTGACTAAAGCAGGGACCTTTAGTCAGCAAAGAAAATATGCTCACTGCACTGCACTGTCAACACTTACTGTGGAATAAATAACCTTTATGATGAAGGAAAAAATGGTGCATTGGTGAATTTGCAAATTCCCCCAAGAATAGTGCATTTTCTGGAGGTGTCTAGTGTGGCAACATTTTATTTAAAAATCATGTTTGTAGGATTTGTTTTTGCATTTATTGGGCAGCCGCTTGTAAAGAAACGACAGGAAACGAGGAACAATGTTGTGGTCCATGGTCAGCATCCGCACCACCAGGCCAGCAGGGTTCCTCATTTCTGTTTAACATTGATCATGCACATGTTCAGCCTGTTCCCGATATAACGAAATACCAAATGAGTCCCCTTTAACTACTGGCTGAAACATCATAACCACAACAATCAGAGTTACTCGGGGAGCTATTTTAACATTTAGAAATTAAGAAACAAAATTAACTAGATTTAAAGTGGTACTGAGGCAATTTTTGAAGCAACTTTCATGAAGTTGGGGAATAAAAAGTCCCTAGAATGGGTCCAAAAACACTGGATCCTACATTTCCCATAATACCAATAAACAATTTGTATGTTACATCCGTTTTCCAACTTCAAATGTTCACAGCCAGTTTAACTGATAAGATTAGTGGAACTGGATCTATAAGGCTCAAAAAATTTCTGTGGATCGAAGATTTACCTTAAGTGTCTGTAACTCATTCTTGGGTTGTTTTCTAGCGACTGCGGTCGTCTAGAAGAAAGCGCATCTCAAGCTGAGGGTCAGTGAAGCAATCTTCTCTATTTCTGCTGGCCCCAGATCAGTGGTCCCATTGTCCTCCCTCAGAATGTGATCTTAATCTGACCTGAATAGAGTTTTGTTTCAGAAAGGACTTTCAACCAGCCAGACGTGAGACACACTGCAGCAGTAAGCTGCTTTTCCACTGCGAGGGCTGCAGGCAGAGGTTTCACAGCACTGAGATTTGCAGCTTCTGCTGGTCAGCGGGTTTTACTGGTGTCTTTTATCTGTGCATTATATCATGGGGCATCTTATAATACTTTTTATTGGTCTTCCTGCCAGAACTTTATCTTGTGTTTGTAATTTTCTTTTACTGAGATTCCTTTTCAGCTTCCAGTGGATGCTAACAGCTTGAGAAAAAACATGTCTGTGCTAAAATGGAACCAGTCCATTGTCTCTTATTGGGAAAGAGAAGCAACTATTCTGTAATGATAGCTCTGACTTGGTGTGCTCAGCTACGCGAGCTCTATACTTGTACCAAATTATTCTGTCTGTTGGATCAGGTGCCAGTAAACTGGTTTTTGGGATTATTGTATCTTGCTAACCCTCTTATTTTGTTTTCTTCCTCTTTTAATCCGAGAAGATGCTTCCTCACTTTCACTGCTGTCTTTCTCATATCCACACACCCAGACATGCAATGAATGAAACAGAAACAGATCAATGGACAGACCAGTTTGCAAGTATCACTGTGACGCCGGCACTATGAGAAGAGTCCTGTGGCTCCAGGACATTTAGGGCACATTTTGATGTTGCAGCCTGGTCCACTCCTCGCTGGTCAGCTGCTATGTAAAGAATGCTGGATGTGCATCTCTATTGTCTGCTCAAAGGGTTTTCCCTCATCTCATCTGGCTCTCATCCATAACATCCACTGTTGGGAGAGCAGTTAGTTTCTCTAAGAGGCATGCCACATATTTTACACATGAAATCATTTGTAATGAGGACCATTACTCAGTCTATAAAAACAGTATTATGATGTCTTCTGTGGCTCCAGATGGAGCTTTCCAATGTCTGAGATAATAATCCTGATAAAGCAGTCATCATCAACCCCTGATGATGTCACCAGTGTTGTGGAGAAATTGCTGGAATCAATGGTCAATGGTGAGGTCAGGAATGAAGAAGTGTTCAGAAGCCTTTGATGTCTTATGCTGTAGTATTTATTGTCGCTTGATCAAGGAGAATTAGAGACACTCTCATAGAGCATCAGAAGTGCCTGAGTCGGTCTCACCTTCTGCCCAACTCGTGCTGGTGGGTAGACTTTAAACCTCGAGATAACACCACAAATACTATACGCCCCAAATGAGACAAAGAGAATGTTTTTACCAAGAGTGGTGTTATCATCAACATATTCTAGTCTGGAGACACAGATGTCTGTTTACGTCAACGGCCAGCTATCTATTATGTCTAAGCAGGCAGCAAGAGTCTCTTCGACCCTGGCCACCACAGTGTTGAGATAGACTGACACCTACTGCTCCCGGTCAAAGCCAAACAATTAGTACCAACGAGGACCTCAAGGCCCACACGTGACCTCGTGTAACCTAAGGATAGAAAATTCCATAACAACCAGGGTTATCATGGCTCAGGTTTGGAGACTTTACAAACTTGGGGCACAAAGTTTGAACTATGTGGGCATTTACCAGTCAGTAATGGTCTAGCTGCTAGAGTAGATCAATATTCTTACAGCATTTTTGCGGGTTGTTTGTTCTCTGCAGAGCACCCAAGAGGAAAAGATCTCCACAGACCACAGCTAAGACTGCTCTGCAAGAATAGTTTGATATTCTTGGAAATACGCTTATTCACTTTCTGACAAGTTTTTTTTTAGCCTTTTCAAGCTTTATTTTGATAGAGACAGCTGAAGAGTGACAGGAATGTGGGGAGAGAGAGACGGGGAATGACATGCAGGAAAGCGCCACAAGTCAGATTCAAACCCTGGGCTTCCGCAGCAAGGACCGAGCCTTCGCACATGGGGCAGCTGCTCTACCAACTGAGCTAAACGCCGCCCCGTCACTTTCTGACAAGTTTGATGAGAATATTAATACTACGCTCATATCTGTCAGTTATATATAAAGCTACAGCCAACAGTTAGCTCAGCACAACTTCTGGCTCTGTCTAAAGGTTACAAAATCTGTCTACCAGCTTCTCTAAAGCTCACTAATTAACATGTTGTTTTTTTTTTAAAGTGTAAAAATAATAATTCTGCGTTTTAAAGGGCATTATGTTCCAGACTACTTCTTGACTCTGAACAGTCGCCAGGCAACCACCAGAAGAGGCTATAGAGAGGCCAAAAAGTGTCCAGCACATAACCATCTAAAAACACTGTTGACTGTCGTTTTCACACCAGTTTTTGTACAGATTAAACAAACAAGATATAACGCCTTCCTTTAGCATGGGCGCCTTCCTTCACAGAGGTGTTCTGGGCACATCCAACCGGCAGGCGACCCCAGGGCAAACCCAGAACTCGCTGGAGGGACTATATAGCCCATGTAGCCTGGGAACGGTATGTCAATTGCTGGAAGGAAATGGATGGATGGATGGATCAGTTGGATGGATGATGGATGGATTGATATAACGTATTAATTTCCTCCTGTTTACAGTCTTTCTGCTAGACTAAGCTAAGATATAAGAATGTCACAAAGTGCTTGGCGAAATATGATTTCAATATGATAAAATAGGAAAAAGAAAATCAAAATTAGATGCCATGCTGAGGGAAGTAACATCGTCCTGACTGGCAGTGGGGTGGGATGGCAACTCTTCATTTTATGTGTGGTTTTGGCCACACTTGTCACTTATCATGATATAAATTATTGAGGCAGCATCCACACAAACTGCTGAGAATTACAAAACAATGTAATAGAAGGATATGGTTGTAGGATGTATTTAGTTCTTATAGGCATACAAAAATAGTAGTATAAATCTGTGGTCGGTGTGTGCTCTATTGGATCTCTAAACCTCAACCATAACCATAAAAGTTAGGTTAGGTTTGATATTCTGATCCTGTACGTGCTTAAAGACAGCTATCCTTGGCACTGTCATGAAGTTTGGACACTGATAACCCGTCAGTTCCTGCTGAGCTGCTGAGGAGGAAGCTGTAATGAGATATGTGGCATGATGAGGTGGTTTTATTGGGAAACCCAGCTTTATAATTACTATTATTACAAGTCAAGCCTCCCTGTAAAACACTTACACACACGTATGTTCTCTCTCTCTCACTCTTTGACTGTTTCCTATCCAGCCTGTTATAAAACAGCAGCTATTTGACTTTTGTTCTATTAGAAACATATTATATATATATATATATATATATATATATATATATATAATACAGTATATAATCCAACAGATTGTAAAGCCATTTTAAGTGTTTATTAATGTGTAAATATATACCCAATCCATTATCTAAGCAATATTACATGAGAGGATGTGCTTTACTGTCATTATTGGCACGACAGTGCCAACAGACCGTTGCTATGGACGCAGTTCTGATTATAGACTCTAGATAACCACAATAAAGTCATTTTTAAATTTTTAAATCAATATTTTGTGTCAAATTATTGGATTATTGGATTATTGTTGTTGAAATAAACCACTTCAGAGTAACAATGACCGGCTTGCTGTCTATTATCCTTAATACGTCATATAAATGTGTCAAATATCTTTATTTATTAAGTTATTCATCATTAAATGTATTTATATGCCATTTGTTTATACAAGTTTTGGACACATTTTTATCTTAAATATCTTAAATGCACTGTATATTTCAATTTGGACCCCAAGAAGAGTAATTGTTGCCGCGGTAACAAGTAATGGATCTAAATAAACAATAAACAGTGTTATCTTGATCATCTGGCAGTGAGACTACGAGACAAAGTAGAGGGGAAGATACCACATAACCACACCAGAGCCAATCAACATATACTGTACAAGCCCTCTAATAACATGTGATCTGATATGCTCTATTACAGACTGAGTCTCCACCCATGCAGCACTGATCCTGACAGCAGTGACTGAGGATCCCTTTGATAAATGACTCAGTACACTGACAGGCCCAACCCATCGGAGTACAACTAGTAGTAGAAGAGGCGATGACCAAAGGATTTCATAATTTTGAGTGGACTGCCAACACAACATGTCCAAACCTTGGCACGACTCAGAAAAAGAGGCAAACAAAGAGAAAGGTCAGAGAGGACAGGGTCACAGCTAACAACTGCAATTCCATTTGTATTATGTATTTCATGTTTGTTTATGTTTTGTTTTTGTTTGTGGCTCTGGGAATGGTAATGTTGGTCTGCCAGTTGGTTCAGACTGAAATATCTAAACAACTACTGGATGGATTGCCATGAAATTTTATACAGACATGAATTCTATTTATTTTTTGGGCCTTTTTGAGCTTTATTTGACAGAGACAGCTTGAAGAGTGACAGGAATGTGGAGAGAGAGATGGGGAATGACATGCGGGAAAGAGCCACAGGTTGGATTCAAACCCTGGGCCGCCGCGGCAAGGACTGAGCCTTTCTACATGGGGCGGATGCTCTACCAACTGAGCTAAATGACACCCCATACAGACGTGACTTTGGTGATCCTTTAACTTTTCCTCTAGCGCCATCATCAGGTTGAATTTTTAATTTGTGACCAATCACCTGCAAAACTAATAAAATTCCAATCAGCTTCAGCTGTACTTAGTATTTAGTAATTAGCAAATGTTAGCATGCTAATAAGCTACACTAAGATATGGTGGACATGGTAAAACATTATACCTGCTTAGCATCAGTATGTCACGTGGTCATTGTGCCAAAGTACAGCCTCACAGAGCTGTTAGCATGGCTGCATAGGTTACTGTTAGTCTTGTTTATGCTTAAGCTTAAATTGTGTTTAAGCAAAACTTAATGCATGAAACGATAATGAAATATATGTTGTATTCTCCACCAGAATTATATATTTGGCACCAGGCAATATTGCATGGAGAAAACAAAGTTTAGATGATGGTGGGTCGGGTTTTGTTGGGGGGAATTTGGACTAACAAGCTCAGTTGTTTCTAAAATCCTGCCTGCTGCCCTGGGACTTGGCTATATTTTTGCTGTATGGCTTTATATGACCTCAGGATAACTCCTGTACAGTCAGAGTTTATGAATAATCTCCTAGCAAGACGGCAGATTTAGCCTAATAAATGTTCTTTCCACCTAAAATAAGAAGTTTGGTAATTCTTGACAAAGGGAGAGAGAGAGAGATGTTAAAGGCTATGGGAAATGTTTAGCTGTAACCCTCAAACCTGTTACACAGAGAACTGTACTAAAATAGTTTATGTTTAATGCACTTAATTTCATCCAGATGGAGTAGTTTAAAAAAAACTTTCTGTACGAACAGCCAAAAGCTATAGAATGTATAATTAAAACACAAGAAGTCAAAAGAAACTGTACGAGAGGCAAAAAAACCCAAAAAACTACTGGCTTGGCAAAGTTAGTAAAACCTCAAAGGAAAGATTATGGAGTTTACAAAAAGGGAAAGGAGAAGAAACCACAGATGTCGTCAAAAAAGAGGGTTTATCCTTGAGGTTACTGCTTCTACGTAAATGAACGTGGGCTGTAGGGCCACATGAACACTGAGCCTCTGATCTGAACAGAAAACTCACGAGAATCTTGAGGGATTGTACGCTCACGAGGAAAAGACGCACACTGTATGTTCTCATGAATGACACATGTGCACAAACATACTAAATTCAATTGACCGACAATTATTTCTTTCATCAGCTGACACGTTAACTCCCGCTGACCCTCGCCTCAAATCAGTGGCCGCGGCTGTGGAGCCCCCGACTTGTTTCATCCAAATAAAACAGCGTTTCTCTGGTTTGATGAGTCCCTCTGTGCAGAGATGCGTCTCTCTGAGGGGAGGCATTCATTAGAGCACTGCACCACCCACATGCAGTTTACCGACCCCTCGACCTCACATTAACAATCTCTGCAGGCTGTGTTATGAGTGTGTGTATGTGTGTGAGTGCATACGTTGGAGTGTACATGTGGTTTGGTTGGTCTGATGGCTTTCCCGCTCTGCGGACCCTGTTTCCATTTTCTCCTGGAAAATCATTCCAGACCTCGACAGAGTTTTTGAGCCCGTAGGTTATGTTGATGACTGTACAAAGAATAACTGCACTCACAAATACTTTTTGCCAACTTTTTAAATTCCACAGTAGCAAGAAAACAAACATGTTTGAGATTCTGGTTTTGAAGTAAAGTATGTGGACACAAGGCCACGAGTTAGACCCCCGCTCTGGACCATATCTTAAAAATCTACTTTCTTCTTCAGATATGTTTGACAAACATATCTAACCATTAAATGTGAGGCTGGAGCCAGGATATGGTTAGCTTAGCTTAACATAAACACTGGAAGCAAGAGGGAAACAGCTAGCCTGGCTCTGTTGAAGGAAACCATTGGAGACTCCAGGAAGTCACTGGGCCCAGCCAAGGAATCGTCCTCCAGCACTTAACTCAATTTGTCATTTTTACAATTCAGTTTTTATGCGGATTAAATAAGGGATATAACATCAGTCAGGCTAGCTTTTACCTCCTGCTGCCAGCTTCCACATGTTAAGCAAAGCTAACCATGCTTTCTTAATGGTTTCTATCCACCATTAGCAGTCCCAACCCAGTATAAAAGCCTGAAAATAGATGAATAAGAGGATCTAATCTCCCTAACAGAGAAAGAACTGTTGCTGTTTGGGTGCTGCATAGAAATACTTGGCACAAGTAGGATGGTAGCAACCATAAAATCACAACAGTCATCGGTAAATCATCATGGGCCCATTTATTTAGACAAAGAGACCAGGTGATAGATGAGAGTTTAGGGATCATGTGGTACTGAGGCCATGGATGGAAGGTGCTGACGCTAATTAATTCTGATTAATCCTGGAGAGCGATCCGGGTACACACCGATGGTACGTCAGTCAAGTTGATGACTGGTCACCAGCCAGAATGATTATAGACATGCTGAGATGTTATTCTTTGAATACCTTGGCCTGATGTGGTGAGACAAGCCGCCAGGGAAAGCTTTGCAGACACAATGGAACCTGGCCAAGGTGGAGTAGAGACTTACAGTGTGAACCACTGGCAGTAAAACAGAAGAGAAAAGGTTTGTAAGAACACCCAAACATTTTGTTTGGTCAGCTCGCGGTGCCGGGATGAAGGCCAAACCTTCCTTTTTGTGGAATTCAGGACGAGACGGGTTGTTTGAGCAGCATTTAAAAGATGTAAAAACGCTGGAAATTTTAAATAAAAGTGAGACAAACTCATTTCCTGCACTACCAATGCTGGCATGCTAAAACATCCACGATTATTCTAGTAATTGATCCCTGTTTATTGATCATTGAATGATTCCTGTAATCTTTTTTATTACAACTTAAAGTTAGAGTTAATAAGAGATCATGAGATTTGGAATAAAAGATTTCAAATGAAAACCCAGTGACACACAGTGCAAAACATTTCTGTGAGTTTTCCCCACAGGCTTAACACTAAACTATAATGACATACACGTGTGATGTGTGACTTGGTTGCATTACCTCATGTTCGACACTAGATGTCCTCCTTGATAATGGTGTCTTCTGTGATCTGTATCTTGTCCTGGAATTGATGTGTCAAAAAATATAATTTCTTTGACGTCCATAACTGCCATAATCTATGAAACTACTACTAAAATATATAAAAATTATCCCAAAAACAGGAAATACTGCTTAACAATAGAGGCAGATAAAAGAAATGGGACCATATTGTCAGAAAAAAATGATTTTGTTATATTTTATTAATCATTCTTATGTTAAATACTTTTACTTTTATAATATGCAACTTCTATGCTTTTATAATTTATTTAAAAAAGGAT
Organism: Argyrosomus regius; assembly: GCA_946959425.1. Taxonomy (NCBI): domain Eukaryota; kingdom Metazoa; phylum Chordata; class Actinopteri; family Sciaenidae; genus Argyrosomus; species Argyrosomus regius. The sequence goes on along the minus strand of OX336898.1, from coordinate 19,823,761 downwards.
CTAACTGTATCTGATTCATATAGTTCTTGTTGTTTTTGTCCTTGTTTTAAAGGGTCTTCACACCAACTGTACACCCACACATTTGTTCTCCATTATTTTGCCTGATTAGACCTCCTCTCAGGACTGTGTGGGTATGTGCAGACTGTGCTTCACTGACATCTCCCTGACTCACCTGGTTATTATGTTGCATGGGAAATAAATGCAAGACAACCAGACCCTTTTTTGTTTTTGTTTGGAGAAGCACATGTTACTAATAAATTAACAAAGGCTCTGTTCTATTGAAGTAAGCCACAACAGTGTGACATGGATAATGTGTATTCAGCTCGAGTTTCACTTCATATTTTTATCTCTCTGGTCAAATTCGTCCTCTTTGCATTAACTCTGCGCCCCACAATTTGATATCAACCAGTTCAGACATTAGATATCCACATGGAAATGAACAACAACTGGATTTTATTTAATATGATGCAAAATTCACTCAAGAGAAAAATAATCAACGCCTCCCTGTTGGAGTTTCTGTCCTATTTGAAATCCAATTTGCACTGCACTTTTATTTACATAAGTCTGGCAACGTGGATATATCAGAAAGATTTCTAGGTTGGACTTTTCCTTACTCGTTATAATGATCCTGTCATACAAAGAAATGAACACATTTTAACTATCAATCATACTGACCAATGCAAACACTAGCACACGTATGTGCACAAGGACATCAAACGTATTTACATGCTCTTCTTCTTTTTTCTTTCAGCCCCACCTCCTGTCAGTCTCTTGCTCTCTTTTCAATTCCCTTTGTGATTCATCTTCATTCTGGGATTTGAAGAAGGACAGTTTATCCAGATATGTGAGGGCCTTGCAGGTCACCAGCCCATAGTAGGTCTTTAAGAGTGAGCATCTTTCCCCCTTCTTTTCCAGGTCTGCCCACACTGTCTCTAGTTCATGGCTTCCCATTCCTGCTGAGCTGAACAGATAATGGTAACAGCAGGCGTTGTAGCGGACGTGCTTCTCTCCTGCGAACCTGGCACTGTGTGTTGGTGCCACACCACCCTTCTGAGCGCAAAGTCCCACAAACACATCAGCTGGCACCGGGGCACGGACTGCTGCAGACGCTACGTACACTTTCCGGACCACATCCTGGGATAGAACATAAGCCGTCCTGTCACAGTATTCAGGCAGGTACTTGTCAGGGTACAGAGCTGGGGGGAGGTAGCCAGGACTGTTGGGGTTCCTATCAGGGGGGTCTCTTTGGATCACCCTACCTAGGTAAAGGTCCTCGGGGTGTCTGTGCAGCCCAAGTAGGTAGGCTCCAATGGCAGGGAGGTTGAGAAACACAGAGTCCTTGGTCAGCAGAACAAAGCGTGCCACGGGACAGAAGGTGATTACCCAGCGGAGTGCCAGCACTGTCCTTTCTGTTGGGCCACGGAGCAATGATTCAGTCACCGCATGACCCTGGACCATGTCCCCATGGAGGTCAGACTCTGTCATGAGGGCATTTTGTGCATCAGAAGTCTGAGTTGATCCTAAGAAGAATAATATCCGTACTGGGAAGCCTTGGATGAGTGTTTGATTTGCCCATGTCCTCCTGACTGCATTTCTTTGGTTGATATCAGCTGGGGAGCTGAAGACTAGAGTGAGGAGGAAGAGGTCAGAGTTTCTGCAGGCATCAGGGTTAGGAATGGGGTAGGCCTGGGACACGTTCTCCCTTGCATTGCTCAGATCTAATTTCCTTGCTTTCTCTCTTACATCAACAACCATGCCATCGGTGTAGACCCCAGGAGTTGGCTGCAGGAGGTACTCCTCAACAAAGTCTGCCCCAAACAACAGGGCGTGAAAGAGTAGCACGTTGAAGAGGAGGAAACACCATTGGTGGGTACGCAGTTTGCACAGAGAGCACTAGAGCATGACACAGAAATAGAGACCATAAGGACAACCAATCAAGCTTAAATTAGTATCTAGAAACTGCAAAGAATTAACACGGTACCTGCATGACACCCGCCTTGTTGTTTCTCTGTGTTTATTAGCTGGATGTGACCAGAGGACCTCCCGCTGAAGTGAGTCCCACAACAATACTTGCTGACAAACAAGGGTTTCCACTTTCATGAAACTCTAGCAGCATGTAACCCTGCACCCCAACCCCAAGTCACATGCTTCATCAAGAAGAGTGTATCCTGCATCATGCATACATCATTAATGATACAATGAGGGAATAGATGGATCATACCACAAGGACATTGGGGTTCCCTTCCAGAAATGTTTGAAGACATCTAAAAATACTCAGCTTTGATTAAGAATTTGCATCTGGTACGGTTTTAACACAAAGGGTTTAATTACCTTAAAGTCACATCTACTCCTCCTCTCACTGAAAAATCAAGAGTCTATAAAGATACATGAAATTAAATTATTAATGACAAGACTGTGATTGTATTCACAAAATAATGCTTGCTTTAAGTCGATACGTACAGTATTGTTCTGCACAGTGAGGGTCAAACATCCAAGTTACAATGAGCAAAACACATTTTTGACAGGAGGTGGACTACTACTGATCTCCTAAATTTGCAGGACCTTTAGTTGTGACTTGAATGTTTTTATCCAACAGATAAGCAGAAACTCTAGATCTATTAGCAAAATAGGACATAGAAGAATCTGTGTGTATTAACTGTGTATTTTTATTTATGTGCGTGTGTATATATATTAATATCTGCACTGTAACTTAAATGAATTTTGAATTAAAGTGAAACGACTGTAGAATGAAGTCTACAAGGGAGAAAACAGTAGACAGCTTCCACTGAAATATGAAGTATCAGTACTTCAAAGCTCCGCTTTGGTTCTGCTTCATGCACCTTAAAAAAATCCACTCAGTCCATGAAGTTTGAAGCTCTGCCTATACCTCCAGCTTTTTTCTTCTCACCTTGCTGTAGGGATGTAGAAGTGTACTGCATGGTGTCAGTACGTTAGCCGGCACGTAAACCCAAACTACCAAACCTAAACATATAATGTCGAGCAGTATTGTAGTGACGCTGTATCATTACAGAAGCTGTTTGTTGCATGTTGCAAAAAGCAGGAATACAGTATGTAGGGAGGGAGGTGGAAGGCCAGGGATGATGTAGTTCTGAGGCCAAAGGTGGAGGGTGTTGATCGAGATTAAACCTGAGCAGTGATCCAGATGCAATAGTTTGCCAAATTTAGATTGGTCACCAGCCAAAATGTGTTCAGCCTTTACTGTCTCAGCTCTGGCCTAATGTGGAGAGACAGACAGACAGAAAGCTTTGCAGACACAGTGGAAATCAGCCAAGATGCAGAGTGTTTTAGTCTGTGAGTCACTGTGAATCAGAGAAGCAGGGAAGGTCTTTAAAACCTACTTTCTTACAGGCTACAGCCCACGCAAATGAATGCAAATTTAATGCTGATTACAGTGGGACATCGTGAGCCCGTAATGTGCAGATTTGATTGCTATTAGGAAATCTACTGTATGTTTCAGGATTATTAATTTATAAGTTTGAATTTGGCAGTAGTGCTTACATTCATCAAGCAGTTCTAAAAAAGAATTATACAATAAAAAGGACTCTGGCTATTTCTTGTGTTAATGTGTTTCTTCTCCAAGGCAAAACTGAGTGGATGCCATCGTTATGTGACTCCTCATTCTGTGAGCTGGCAAGAGGTTTATAACTCATCAAAAAAAAATGCTAGGCAGGAGACAAAAAAAGGAACACAGGGACAACAAACACATGAATAAACAAGCAATAAAAGACTTCTGTAATCCTTCGTGGACATAAAATTGCTGAAAACATGGAGCGTAATGTTGAAATACCTTAAACAGAACTGTTGTTTTTCTGAGTAAATGCACGTTTCTTCACAAATAATAATACACTCTTAGTGTGTTTTTATTCCTATTACAGTACATGCATGTTCCCATGAATGAACAGAGCATTTGCTGGAGTCACTGCAGAACCCAAACTACATGTTGTAAAATTATAGGTCTTCCACTCTTTACTCGTCGGGAGCTGATTTTGCACCGGTGATGTGTCATTTGGTAAAATTGGTCTGGGAAAAGTATATATAAAGAAGAAATATGATACTTAAAACAACATTTTCTGTACTCTTTCTGTATATTGTTATTCTTGCCTTAATTTATTTTATTAATTCTTAGTTATTTATCTAAACTTCTTTATATTGCCAAGTTTTTAAGTTCTTAAATCTTATTTTTATCCTGCTTTGTTTGAGTATCCTGTATGTGCTTTTCTGTCAAAGCACTTTGTAAACTAAACTTTGTAAATAAAGTTATTATTATTACTCTGACACTGATACTCCAACTCCACCTGTGTGTTTTTGTATGTTTAATTTTTATTAACAAGTAACTGTAACAAGTGAATTTCCCCAGTGTGGGATCATTAAAGTCTATCTTATCTTATTCATGTTATTTTTTAATTTGTTTGCTTGTATTATTATTTTGTTTATTGCTTTTTTTAACTCTACTGCATTTGTTTACTGTGTGTTTGTTTGTTTCGAACATCTATGGATGGATGTAGGATGTGAAGAAACTGTAAAATATAATATGTTTCACTATAATTTGTATATATAAGACTCAAGCGTGGACAAATGACACTTCCCACTCAGACCAGCAGGTGGCGGTAAATGCACCATAAGGTTAAAAGTTAACCTAGTAAGTTACGAAGAAGAAGGAACTGAAGAAGTAGCAGTAGTAGTAGTAAAAGAAGAAGCAGGAATAGCAGAAGAACTAAAAATACAGCAAATAGAATTCAGCCCAACAGTTATGTGGACAATTATACCAGAATGGATGCTACAAGAGGCAAGTGTAGATCTAGAAATATGGGACATCAAGAAAAGAAATAAAACAGCAGACCTGGTACAGGAATTGTATAATTACACAGAGGGAAAGTATGGGGAGTATATGAATATATATACAGATGGTTCAAAAGATCCAGAAACAGGAGCAACAGGTGCAGCAGTAGTGGTTCCCAGTCTTCATATTACAATTTCAAAAAGAACAGCAGATCACTTAAGTACATGCGGTGGAACTATGTGCAATACTATTAGCAATAGAATGGGTGGAGGACAGGACGGACAGGGAAATAGCCATATGTACTGATTCAGTTTCAGCATTATTAAGCATTAAAAACAGGGCAGGGAAAACACGTCAGGAAATAATATATGAAATACTGTTAAAAGATTCAAGATTAAAACAACAGGGGAGGGAAATAACGTTCATGTGGGTTCCAGCGCATTTAGGTATACAGGGAAATGAAAAAGCAGATAAGATTGCTAAGGAGGCAGTAAAGAAAGAGGAGGTAAAGTTATCAAAAGCAGAGGGGAAAAGTATAATATGGAAGGGAATAATCAATTAATGGAACCAATATTGGAAGAGCCAGGAAAAAGGAGGACATTTACATAAATTGCAAAGTGTAGTAGGAAAGGCAGGGTGTTGTGGAGACAATAGAACGGAACAAGTAATCATGAGCAGAATTAGAATAGGGCACAGTAAACTGATTAACACACTTAAAATAATAGGGAAACATCCAACTGGTCAGTGTAGCTGTGGAAAAAGAGAGACAGTGGAGCATGTGATGGTAGATTGTGCTAGATATGAAAGGGAGAGGGAAGAGATGAGAGCAGGGCTGCGAAAGTAAGGAATTAGGGAAATTAATTTAAAGGGTCTAGTAGATTGGGGAAAATTTAAGGAAGGAAGGAGAGCAATTATGAGATTTCTTGCTGTGACTGGTTTAATTAAAAGAATATAGGAGGAGATAAAATAAGAAAGAAGTAAAGTCCAGCAGATGGCGGTATATGCAACATTAAGGATGCCAACTGCCGTTAAACACCAAAGAAGAAGAAGCAGAAGCAGGCGGACTGTCCTGTCTGTTGTGTCCACAAACATTGACAGTCATGGCTGCCTCCATAGAGAGTCTGCTGGAGGAAATCTCCGGAGTGGAGGACCCAACAGAAGAGCTGCAGAGTTTAAAACTAGCCTTATTATCGATACCTGTGAGCGCGTTGAGGGACTCAGTGAGCGGGCAGAGGTTCAATGTGATCTTCTCTCTGTTAAACTCAAATCAGAGGTTGGTGTGGCTCCAGTGTGACTTATTCATGTCTGCTGTGTGTGTTTACTGCTGCGTCACTGTTTAATTACTCGTTAACATACCGGGAGAATAAGTTATAGCTGTTATAGTAGTTGTTATAGCGAGCTAAACATACTGAATGTTATCTGTGCTAGTTTGCGAGCTAACTGGCTGCAATGCTAACCTAAACACAGTGCACGTGCAGGCAGGTAGTGACACGTTTAGCCCTCTTTAGCCCTCTTTAGCCCTCTTTAGCCCTCTGATACTGGATTTAAATAAGAGTTACACTTCTGTATCTCACATTTACACTGTGTGGGAGGTGTTAACAGTTCCTCTTTTTATATAAACAGTCCTTTAAATTAATATATGGACAGTGCAGGTGCAGAAAGGCTACACTTTTTGTGCACACCCTCAATTTAGACTACATGGGCATTGTTTGATTTAAAGTTTAAAGACACCCAATGAACCTAAAACATCATTTAATTGTCTAAATACTCACATATAACTCACAAACACTCACTTTTATAAAGCATTTTTATTTCTACGGTCACTTTCTACTTTTTATATATTTTTTGTATAGATGTTTCGCACGGGTTAACTTAATCTATGCAAATGTTTAACTTCTCTGCACATTTTTAATTCCTCTGTACATATTTAAATCCAATGCAAATGTTTAATTTCTCTGCAAATGTTTTAATTTCTCTGTACATATTCAAATTTAGATCTACCTCAGGTCAATTTTAACGTATGGCTCCTGTGTTATAGGTTAATTTTAATGTATGTTTGCATGCTGCTACTGGATGCTTGAATTTCCATAAAGTATCTATCTATCTATCTATCTATCCTCCTTTTCACAAGAAATTAACAGCAATTTCGCTAACTGATACATTTTTTTAATGCAAGTTTTAAGCCAAAAATGTAAACAACTCAGCAGTTTTAACCCATAAATATGAATATTTCCTGTTTGCTGTAGTCTTATATGATGGGAAAGAGAACAACTTTGAGTTTTAGTGGACCCAACAAGCTATTTGAATGTGTCAACTTCAGGTTTGAGCAATTGTGATTGTATTTTCTATTAGTTTCTACCGTTTTATACATCAAATGATTAAGTGATTAACTAAAAAAAGAACGGCTCTATTAATAATAATGAAAATGATCATTAGTCGCAGCCATAAAACAAATGTGTAGTAGGTTTGAAGTTGCTAATATAAGCTGTGTTCACAGGGAGCAGGTGGAGCTGTGTGTGGACATCCTTGAACGCATCTTAAAGGCCCTCAGTCCGGTGTCGCTGGCCCAGAACTACAGAGCGGAGCTGCAAGGAGGTCTGACCCATCCTAATGAAACAGTTAAGATACTGGCTTTGACACAGGTGGGCTGCTCGCACACACCGTACACACACACACACACACACACACACACACACACACACACACACACACACATACAGCTGCCTTTAAATCACTGACTTTGTCGTTGTTCTTCAGATTGGTAGAATACTGGAGCACCCCGACGCTGCCACTGAAATCCTCAACAACCATGACATTCTCCGAGCGGTGATTCAGTGCATCAGAGAAGAGAAGATGGCTGTGGCCAAACAGGTGAAGACTGAAGCACTGAAATATCCTGCATGATGTTTTTAATGAATCCGCAGTGGGTGCTGTAACTGTTTTTTGTTCCTCAGGCCATCCAGTCTTTGTCCAAACTGAGTCATTCCAAGCCCGGGTTAGACAAATTGTTCCAGAGCGACCTGCTGAAAGTTATGAAGGATGTGATGGCCACAAGTGACATCATCAGATACAGGATATATGAGGTGCGTTCAACTGTGTAACATGCTGGGTTTTCATCAGTTTCATAACACTTATTTAGATTAAATCGGTGGAGAAGATGACTAATCATAACACATAATCATGCCAGAAAGTGGGCACAAAGTTTTAATTTGTTACTGATGAGCTTGAAACACATTAAGGCAGGGGAATGACTGCTGAACATTAAGTTTGTTTAAGAGTATTGTTTCCTCTTGCCGTCATCTAGCAGACGCTTTAATCAGCTGGAAAATTGCAAACACTGAATCACTCATTCCTGGCTAATCTTAATTTGTTGCCATGGGAGCACCAAGATCGCCTGAGGGGAAAGACGTGGTGCACACCAAACACAGATTTTCTCCATCGTTGCTGATGGTTTTTGCTCTGACATAAAATATATGCATGTGTCTGTCATGAATATACATCAGCACACATACAACAGCTCTCATATTGATTCCCCGATACAAACTTTTCTTGCTGTTTGCAGCTGGTGGTGGAAATCTCGTCCGTATCTCCCATTTCCCTCGGTTACTGCGCCAACAGCAGCTTCATTTCTCAGCTGATTGGAGAACTGACAGGAGACGATGTGTTGATCAGGTAATACAATGAATCATATCAGAATTACTGAGAAGATGTGTGGAATATTCTAATGTAGTTACTGCGACTAACTAAGTTTGCCTAACTGCTTTCACGTGTCTTTACTCTTCTATCGTTCTGTAAAATTTACATTATCTGTTGTCTTTTTTTTTCCTCCAGAGCCACAGCCATCGAGATGGTGACCACTCTGGCCCACAGTCAGCATGGCCGGCAGTATTTGGCTCAGCAGGGTATAATGGACAAGATCTCCAACATGATCAGGGGAGCAGATACTGACCCCTTCTCCTCCCTCTACCTTCCTGGTAAGTCTCTTTAGAAAACTATACTCTGTCTAGAATCAACAGGGATTAATGTTTCTCCTGTAGGTTTAGTGAAGTTCTTTGGAAACCTGGCCATCATGGACAGCCCACAGCAGGTTTGTGAAACCTACCCGGCCTTCCAGAACAAAGTGTTTGAGATGGCCCTGGACCCGGATCCTGTGATGATCGGTGTGGCTCTGGACACTTTGGGATTACTCGGCTCCACCGTGGAGGGGAAGCAGGTCCTTCAGAAAACAGGTTAGCTTGTTACTTTTACAAAATGGCACCCTCTCAGATTGTTTATATAGCTTGTAATTATTGTCTTGTGATCTTTGTGACCGATTCTCTTCTTCGTCTTCAGGAGAAAAGTTCAAGGCGGTGTTATTAAGAATGAGTCAGCTCGCCAGCTCCGGAGCTACAGAGCTCAGAGTGCGCAGCTTAGACGCCATTTCCCAACTTCTCACTCTACAGGTGTGTGTGTATGTGCACACATAAGAAATATTCATTATTATAAATGTAAATCAGTTTACTAATGTTTCATTAATGTTTCATTGCAGCCAGAGCAGCAGACAGAAGACCTGTTGGCGCTGACAGAGTCCTGGTTTCACCTTTTGTCTAACCAGCCCATGGACATGATTCAGAACATCAGCACTCAGCCGTTTCCAGAGCTGCATTGTGGAGCTATGAGGATATTCACTGTGAGTGCTCAGCCGTTTCTAACTAGCAACATTTTTCTTCTGTGTGTACTGACCTTTAATAACCTGTAAAAAATACAGTAGAATTGTAGATATTGAAATGTTTGTGTGATTATCTTCATCAGTGGATATCTGTGTGTGTTTTCCAGGCCATCGGCACTCAGCCGTGGGGTCAGAAGTTAATGATCAGCACTCCCAGCTTCATGGAGTTCGTTTTGGATCGTTCAGCGGGTCAGACGAAGGAGGCCAAAGACGCCAAGTTTGAACTGGTCGGGTCCCTCGTGTGTTCATCAACGGCAGCAGAGATACTGGGCAGCCAGCATTACATCCGCCTGAAGACTTATCTCAGAGAGGGACCTTACTATGTTTCAGCTGTGGCCTCAGTCAGCACAGAGGGAGCTGACTGATTCAGACACACTCAGATACACTTTATGGGCTTTTTCTAATTAATGCTTAAGTAATGGGTAAGTGCCTTTAATAATATAAACAGTGGGTTAACATATTCTACTCCTCCTCTGATACAGAAAAGGTTATGAGTGTTCAACAGTACAAAACTACAACGTTGACTTGTAAACAGATACTTTAAGTACTTTGAAAGTATTTAGAAACCAATGAGTAATTCATAACTTAATAATTTGTTTTGCTGGATCTCTCAGCTGCTCTTCATCTAGATTTTCTACACTAATTTGCATATTTATCAGGCTTTTCTGATAGGAAATGAACATTAATATCTTTACTTGACTTTATGAGTTAATCTAGTAGTGAGTATGCTGTAACTAATGAAAGTTTTCAAACATAATTCCACTTTTTTTTGTGGCTTTATAAACAGAAGGATTTATCTTTTGAACACAAAAGCATAAAACGTGGTGCTATAATCGCTTATTATAAGATGATGGATAATGGTGCACATCACTATATCTCCACGTAATCTCACAACAAGTCAGCATGACTCACATGATATATACTTACTGACTCTTTACCAATTACTTAAGCAATAATTCAAGAGACTTACAAGATTTCCTCAAATGTTTACCATCCAGGCACATAAAAACTCACTTCATCTTCTACAATATTTTTCACATGGAACTGGACTCCTCTGTCACACCACAGCTCTCCAAATCTTTCAGACGTTGATTTCCTTTGTGTCGAAAATATTTTTGTTTATTAAATAAGTTTGTTTTCTAAGTAAAGAGACTTCTGTCTGACACTGGATGTACAAAATATTACACATATAATATAATTATAATTTTGTAATGTCTTGTCACAACGACATTGAACCTGAGCGGTTCATTGAAAACTAACGAGGTCAAATAAATCTTGAGTTTGTTGAATAGTTTTTGATTTTTCTAATACTACTGTACCGCTGCGTGTAAAGCTAGTGATTCAAAGTTGAGAGCTGAATTGGAGATTCAACTGTTGTCCTTTGTCATCTCCACTAGAGGTCGACAGATCAGCTCTGCCTCCCTAAGACTCAACCAATCAGCTGTTTGTCTCAAAATCCAGTTTTTAGATTTTTGAGTGGAGGGATTGAGCTCATGGGGGCGCTGCACAGTGGCTCCCCAGACAACAGATTGAGACAGTCATGGCACAAGGTCTGACTTCTAACTGAATATAGCTACAAAGCTTATGTAAGCTTTTGTACAAGCAAGCTAAAGCCTTTACAAAAACACTGATGATGGTAAAGAGAGACAGTAATCCTCCCTGTCGCATCACAACAGCTGCACACATTCACAGCTACAATGTGGTGTATTTCTGTTTTTAAATGACAGTGTGTCACACACATTTACCCCTGACTGGACTGTGTGGATGCTGTCACCTGGAGTTAAGCCTGTGCACAGCTACTGCTGCGCTTATCTCCAACAAGAGAGTGTGTTTGTTCAAATTAGAGTGAAACAAAGCATGCTAACGAGCTAATGTTTATCATGTGGGCTAATATTCACCATGTTTACCATCTTAAGTTAGCGTGTTAGAATGCAAACATTTGCCAATTAGCACAAAACACCCAAGTACAGTTGAGGCTGATGGGAATGTCATTAGTTTACTCGAATAATGTGCTTGAGTACACTTTTGAGGTATCTGGCACCAAGACGTTAGCAGCAGATCTTTTAAGTCATAAAAGTTTGGAGGTGTGCATGATTGGACTGAGATTTGACGTATTTGGAGGCCAAGTCAACACCTTGAACTCGTCGTTGTATTCCTCATAACATTCCTGAGCCATTGTTACTTTGTGGCAGGGCGCGTTATCCTGCTGAAAGAGGGAATAACGTTTCCATGACAGGGTGTACATGGTGTGTAACAATGCTTAGGTTGGTGGTACAGCTTGCCTTTTTCCCCATAGCCCTTTGTGTTCCCCAGGTTAGTGATGCACAAGCACCTGGCCATCCACATGATGTAAAAGAAAACGTGATTCATCAGAGCAGACCACCTTCTTCCATTGCTCCTTGGTCCAGTTCTGATTTTCACATGCCCATCAGCGTGGACATCCTGACTGATCTGTAGCTCTGCAGCCCCAAACACAACAAACTGCGATGCACTGTGTGTCCTGACACCTTTATGTCAGAACAAGCATTACCTTTTTCAGCAGTTTGAGCTGCTACAGTAGCTTGTGTGCTGGATCGGACCACAGCCTTCGCTTGCCATGCGCATCCTTGGACCACTTCTGGACCACTGCAGACTGGGGACACCCCACAAGAGCTGCAGGTTTGGAGATCCTACATTTACTAGTTACTTGGCAGATTAAGATTGATAACAGAATATAATCAACAAATAAATTAGAATGTATTATTATAGCATACAATAAAACTTTATTGATCACCGGGGGGGTAATTCACAAGCTACCCCGGAGTATAAAGTAATTAAAATGAGCCCAGCTGCAACATTAAAGTGATTAACAATAATACAACAATAATATATTACACATTAGTCTGCAGTTGGTTTATTTTTGGTACTCTAAGTTTATCTTGATGCTAATAAATCTTTACTTTTACTCAATGCAGATCATTTGCTTGAGTTTTATTGCAATTTTTACTTCATTTAAAGATTTCAGCTCTTCTTCCATCACTGGTTTGTTGTGTTTTTAATCATATTCAAACTTTTGTATTATGACGATTTTGACATTTTTTAAATCACTTATAAAAATTGTGTAAAAGTGACGTAGTTGTATATGAACATTTAACGTTTTTCCTTTGATCTGCTGACAGAACACAACTTTCTCTCACAGCTCATCGAATCATGGCGGGATAATCTCACAGATGTGACTTCTTTCTTCTTCTCCAGCAGTAAAAAAAAAACATTTACATCCCACTTCAGTCAGAGTGACTGGCTCAAACAGAATCCATCAGAAGCATAAAACTCACGCACCCCAGTGAATCATATCACCTCTCCCACGTCTCCTCCATAGCTGCTTCAGTCTGCGTCATCAAATAAACAGAGAAATAAATAATAAATGAAAAAAAAAAAAACACATCCAGTCAGTCAGTCAGTCAATTTCACATTTTATTTATTTCTTCTGGCAGCATCATAGAAGTTATATGGTCTTCCTTCTTATATCTTTCATGCAGTGGTGGAAAGTACTTTTACTTAAGTACAACTTTTAGGTACTTGTACTTGAGTATTTCCATTTTCTGGTACTTTATACAGAAGCCCTAAGCAGTCATGTAATCATATATTTTATTTCCTCTGTTTTCTTGTGATAAGTTCATTTTGTTTTCTCAAGATCTCAAGTTATTTGTGTCGTTTTCCCAAGATAACGACATAGATAACTCGAGATCTAACAGCTTTAGTTACTAGTTGCTGTCCAGATTTAACATTTAAACATTTAAAAATGATATACATGTGTATATACATATATGGTGTGATGTATTTGAAGCAGCCTGAAGCCCAGGTTGGGAACAACTGAGCTATACTGAACCGACCTGTAAAATATGAAGTTATATAATTCACAGAATAAGTACTTTTCTTCATACTTTTAGGCACATTTTTATAACAATACCTCTGTACTTTCTTCCACTGCCGCTTTTATGATTCTCATCACTTTACCAGTGTTAGTGACCTTCTTCTGAAGGAGAAAATTACTTTGCACTTTGCAAAACATTTTTTTAAACCCAGTTTGTCTGAAAGCTTCATATTCAACTGTTATGAGATTCTTCTTTGTGCAGCTTTAATATTTACCAATCTCTACCTGAGCTGCCGTCATCCTCTTTGGTACAGCGCGCTGAAATATTAACCGTGAGCATCACCTCTTGTCCCAAGACAGGCCTGTTAATCCCAGCGATGCTGCTGGCCTGTCTGTCAGAGAGTTATCCGAGTCCTCCTGGGATTCCTCTGTGTGGAAGGTGATGATGATCTGCTGCTTGAGCTCCTTGAACACCTGAGAAATACCGACAGCTGGCACAAAGTGGAAGAAGAATGTGGGATTTTTAAATTTTACTTGAACGATGAGTCATCCTATCATCACCGGGCCATTGTGTTTCTTATCATCCTGCTGTCCTGATACACACTTATTGTGTAACTGTGACGTCTGGGATTGATTTGAGGTAGACATTCCTGAACGGTACAGTGACCTCTATTTGAAGAAGTTCACTTTAAGACTCCTGATGTCTTTTGGTTGTCTGGAGTTACAAAACACAAATGAGACAGTACACCCTGAATCCTCCATAAGAGGACATTTCTGTTATGTAAATTCAATCTTTTGAAACGTTTATTTTTGAATATGTGGCTCTGGACATTTTCATTTGATCCTCTTGTTGTCTTGTAATCCTATAAATTCCGGATACCATGTAGTACAGGAACAAAACAACATCCCACCAATGTAATAGCGACTGTTCAGGTCCACACAAATCACACATCATGTGTGAGTTGTACGCAATTCAAATAATTTTTCTTTGAGTGTGTATTAATTACATTGCTGCATTAAGCTGAAATAAGAACAATTGGGTTTAGAGAAGGAGAGAGACAAAGATGGATAATAATATCATTAGTATTATTAGTGCGAGGCACAACCACGATCCCCGATCTCGGCGTAGCCACGATCCATGAGAACCTTAAGTTAGTAAGATGCATCAATGGGACATGAATGTGTCCAGATGGAGAGGGAGAGAAAAGGTGAAGAGCTCAGTGCATCATGGGAAATCCTCTGACAATTTAAGCCTTAAGCAGCACAACTAAAGGATGGTTCAGGACTCACCTGAGCCAGCTCTATCAGAATGAATCACTTCATGGACACGTCCACCTCATCACACATTAATACAAAAGTATCACCAACATAATGATGATTATAGCAGTCACAGGGGCAAATGAGTACTTTTACCTTTGATACTGGAGTATTTTCACAGTATTATTATGTTACTTTCACTTAAATAAAAGATGTGAGAACTTCCTCCACTATTGTTGATTTAAAAACGACAAAGGATAACAAATAATATACAGAGCAGGGAGAGAGAACACAAAAGTAACACACGGAGAATAATATGAGCACATAAAGTGGTGTTTTAAACATATTTTTTGTAACATTAGGGGGGTTTTACAATGTGGGACAATCTATTCTATAATTTGGTAGCCCTAAAATTTATAGAAATGATTGAACTCTGTAAATGATAAATCCAGGAGGATGAAGATCTAAAGATTGACGACTTGAATAAGAACCTGTGAATTTGCTCCAAAGTGAGTCTTCCCTATCACTTGAATGTATCTTATGAATAAAAACACATATTTTAGAAACATGGATGTCAAAAATCTGGAGTTGCAGATGAGATGTGTGACTCTGCAAGTGTTGATTCAGCTCTGCGGTGTTTCTTATGTGTATGGTTGCATATTTTTCTTGTGCGCACAGTCTCAATGTTAGATATTTTCACTGTAGAGAAGTGCAAGGGACCCCGAGCCTCCAACAGATGGTGCTAATCTCTCTCTTGTCAACAGGAGTTGGGTGATAATTCAACAGTTATGTCATTAGGTGTACCAATACCTCAGAAAGGAAAGCTGTCATCAGCGTTATGTTCACTGCTGCAGACCTGTCCTCTGCATCTCACACAAGATTTCCCCCCTCACACCAGGCTGTTTTTTTTTTCTTTTCATTTGCGTCTCTCAGTTTGTCTATTTCAAGAGTTCATTAGCCAGTTGTCACTTTTTTTGCTTGCAGCTTCTTATCTGCGTCAAAAAGAAAAAACTCTTTCCAAAATGCACCTGAATATGTGAGGTGGTCCTTCCACACAGGGAGATATCACCCCTTTTTTTTTTTTTTTTTTTGTAAAGGAGCGCATCTTTCTCTCCGGGTGTCTTCACTCCTTTTTGGGCAGATCACCCTCCGATGCAATTAACCCAGGAAGACGACTGTGTCAAGGGGGACTCAACGCCGACCACCGCAGCTCTCCAATCCGACGGCAGCGCCGGATCTCCGGCCAAAATGTGCAGTGAATGTTACGTGAATCAGACATTTGTGAACGACGATGGGACCGTGAACGACCACAAGCCACGGTAAGAGGCACAAGCCCGACAGCAGGTGTGTGAGTGAGGGAGGCAAACTTTAAGGTGTCATATGTGGAGATGACACCTGCATGCTTTCAACATGTATTTGGATACAAACTGTTGGCAAGTGGCAAATATATTTATGATTCGTGAATTTTTTTGTAGTTAGTTGTGCTGCTGTGGGCAAACGTGTGTTTTCCATCCATGCACTGTCCACCTGTCACCACTGTTCATTGTGTGTTCAGCTGTTCATTGGTTTTCTCTCTGTCTCTGCCTCAGCTTTCACTATCACAGCCTGGAAATAATCCACTGACTGTAAATATGTTTGCATTACTACAACTAATATGAAACATGTTCATTAATGTTAGAATATGTTGCATCTATGAGTTAAAAATGCACATTTAAAGTCCCAGAAGAAGAAACATAAATGTGCTGATACATGAGCTCAACAGTCTAACCACAAAACTTCTCACTCAACATGTTTTGTTCTGCGGTGCTCTTTGCCTTTGGCTTTTGTTTGGTTAAGTTAGATGGATGGATTTCATATAACCCACATGGGAAATATACCCTTCATCTATTATGCAATAAGTTTGAAAAGCCTAATAGCAAACGGACAGACACAGCGATGGAGAGAACAGGCAGGCAGAGAGATGGAGGGAAGAGAGATTCAAGGCTTTTCTTGCTCTCCTCCTCGCTGCAGATTGTTCTGAGATTTGTTAGGAAGAGACTAAAAAGCAGCATCCATCTTCAATCAAGAGGATATCACATCACACCACTTACACTTCATTTGATGCACATCTTTGCGTGTTCGAAAACACATCTCTTACCCGGCGATGAGTAATATTTAATGGAAGGATGATGTTTTAGGGAGGGAGTTAATGTGCAAAAACTTCCAGCAAGTCTAATCTCTCAAAAATATCCTATCATGCAGTTCCATCTGTAATATCAAGCCTTTACTCGACTCTTGGGTTTCTAATTCATCTCATTCCTTCAAGTGATCGACATCAGGTCATCTTCATCTTCTTATCATGGCCCGAAGGTAACATCCGACTGCACTGTACTCTTCCTTTGCATGTTACTCAGGCTCTCTGGGCTGTGATTGAATAAGGCGTCAACTAAAAGAACTGACTCAACATCTGCAGGTATTAATGTGAGAGGAGAAATTGTGCTTTCCATCCAGCTAACCAGCTTTTTTTTCTGGTGATTGGAATTTATTGTATACCTCAAGATGAGTGATAGTGTCGATATATCGATACAACAAAGTAAAAATACTCTTTTAAAATCCTACTTAGTTTTATCAGAGAAATGTACTTAAAGTATAAATAGTATAGTAGCACACATCCTGCAAAAAGCGGTATTTTAGTCTCGTGGTTCTCAATGTACGGGTCGGGCTCCTCCAAAAGGCTCACAAGATAAATCTGAGGGGCTGTGAGATGATTGATGTGGCAGCAAAGATCGTTCTGCTCCACGAATTTGTATTTTTTTTGGACATTTCTCTGAGCTCTGTTTAGAGTTTAAATGAAAATTCGCAAACAACTCCAAAAAAATGTTACAAGTGTCCAACCTCATGCTGCTTTTTTGTCAGGGATGATGAGCCAAAAATGTTGAAAAGCACTACTTTAACAATGGATAAGTGTATTGTTTAATATTTACTTGTAATTATAGCTACCAGCTGAATCTAGTGGAGTAAAATATACAATATTTCCCCCTGAAATGTAGTGGAGTAGAGGTACCTTAAAATACTCAAGCTAAGCACAAGTACCTTGAAATTCTACTTAAATACAGCACTGTACTTGAGTAAATGAAACTACCTGAAACCTTTTCACACCAAAATAAATGGTAGACGTGGTTGCCACTGACTCTAAACTCTTTATTTCTGGCACCTGATTAATACCTTTATACATACAGTGTTACTAAATTCTAATTTTTATGCTTCTGTTAATGAAGTTAACGCCATAAAATCAAGCTGTGGACTGTTTTGTTTGAATAAACTTCTGCTTCTTCTCACAAATGGCCATAAATTTACAGATTACAGCCACAGCTGCTGTAATGCATTAGTGCATAATGGTTTAGATGAGCAAATGTTGGCTAGTTCTGCTTTTTTGACTTCAGTTTTTACAGCTCATGTTACAGAACAGGCTGCAAATAAACGGAGAAAGAAGCTACATGCAACCACCAAGGCTCAGGTTAGAGAATAAGGATTGGGAAGGCTAAAATACTTTCCATCATTTGTGACAGTATCTTTTTTCTCTTTCTTTTTTTTTTACTTTTCTGTCTCAATCCACCACCTGCAAATTTCCATCCCTTGTTTCCTTTGCTTGCTTCCTCTCCTCTCCTTGTCTCCTTGTTTGTTTTCAACAACCTTCCAGTTCCCTTTTGGACTTCTCTCCTTCATTTCCCTTCTGCTTCTTTATTCTTCTCGTCTCCCTCCTCCAGCTCCTCTCCAGCGCCACTCCCAACCAACATCAGCAGTAGCGGGGTTATCTTAGACATCTCCACTCTTAAGATGGAGCAGCAGGAGAGCGAGGTGCCTCCGCTGCCGCCCCGCTTCCGCTTCAGAGACCTGTTGCTCGGGGACCAGAGCTTCCAGAATGATGACAGGTAGGCAGCAGCATGGACATGAAGAGAAAAGAGGACATAGAAGCAGAAAGCAGGTTTTGATTGTTTGTTTATTGGTGATATTGGTGAAAAGTGAAAGAAAAGGTAAACTTTGAGCACACTTTATTGTGTATTTAATCATTTAAAGGTGTCATATGAAAGATTCTGAAGCATTTTAGGCATTCATTTTATGTATTAATCACCTTTTATTGTCAATTTGTGAACAGGCTGTAAGTCTACACCATACTGGTTTTACTTGGCTGTTATCTTGGTTGCTTACATGGACAAATTGCTAACCAGCTCATGTAGCAAAATACTGCCTTGAGTGGACATCAACTAATTCATCTGGACTCCTGGGGCCCATCCAGCTGTTAAATTGGCTGGCTTGCTGTTTGCAGGTTACCTGAGGGGCGGCCAGCACCCCATACATGCACCGTGGCTTGCTAATGGTGTGCACTAACATCTACAGACAACTGGTCCCATGACAACACAGTCCAACACAATGTTAG
Organism: Argyrosomus regius; assembly: GCA_946959425.1. NCBI lineage: Eukaryota > Metazoa > Chordata > Actinopteri > Sciaenidae > Argyrosomus > Argyrosomus regius. The sequence continues at coordinate 19,804,725 of OX336898.1, read as the reverse complement.
AGCTAACATTAATGCAAAGCATGTGAAATATATTGCGATATTGTGGTTTTAGCTGGCTAGCATGAATTGCCAGTAATTCATCCAGACTCCTGGGGCCAGTTTGGCTGTCTTTCTCTTTTCGGATGGATAACTTATGTGCTGGCACAAAGGTCTAACTAACAAGTGATTTCTATTAGCCAAGGGTGGTGCAAGGTAGGGGCCAACTAGCTAGCTGTAACCAAAGCCAAACTGTGGTTGGCTGGCAAATGCAGTTTGCTTTCATCATTAACGATGGTTTCCTGATAGTTACATATCGAACCTTTTAAAGCTGAAATAATTAGTTGATGAATACTTTAGTGATTAGTGATGTGGCCTTTTTGTCAGATACAGTCCCTGTTGTCGAGAATTCTGTTCATTAATGGTCAGTTCAGTCAGTGGAGAGAAAGTGCACAGTCCAAGATGTTTTATGCTGAAAGTTTTATTGAAGCTTGTCCAAGAAGAATCTGAACAGTCTGCACAAGCTGTCCTCAGGACAAGCTATTCTCTGTCCCTAAGTGGACATTAATCTAAAAAAAGGAAATATGTTTACACTTTAGTGTAGTGTAGTTTAGTGTATCTGTTGTGTCTAGAGAATGAGACAGCCCTATCCTCTGACCTCGGTTACCATACTTAATAAACACAAATATACAGCACAAATATATAGTGCAATGAATATACAGTGCAATGATTTATTCCAATAATTTTCCCATTTCTATTTCATGTACAGTGCATGTAACTATTTCAACAGTATTCATTAAATGTAGCATGTTGGGGATTATCCATTACTTTAAGCTAGCTGTTAGCTAACTCCTCTGCTTGCTTACTAACTAGTTGTCATGCACTCTCAACATGGTGGTGTTCAGGTGTTACTGCAAACTCAATTGGTGCATATATTTGTTTTATTTCCATTATAGTTGGTCACAATTTTCCAATGTTTCCCCAAGTAATGGCAAAAATCCCCCCTGGGCTACAGGATGGAAAATTATTTGGCAGTTACTCGAATAATCTATTAATTATTGAAGTATTTTTTTTTTTTTATGAAAATGCAAAACTTTTACTACTTATACTATTTGAAAATTGGAGGTTAATCAAGATATTTATAGACATCACCTCAGGATGTTGGACATTATGATTGACTTGATTTTTTCCACTATTTTCTGACATGTATAGGCCAAAACAATTAATCGAGGTAAAGAATTGGCAGATTAATCAATAATAAAAAACATTGTATGTTGCAGATTAAAACACTAGTCTTATAGTATTTATCAAACAAACCTCTTGATAGTCTTTTTGTTCATCATATTCATCCTGCTGGATTTCAAGTTGCAGTTGCTCTTGATGCCATTTGTCTACATTTACCGTAGCCGGTCAAGATTTTTCAGACTAGTTCCTCTTTTATATGAAAAAAACATTTATATTTTGTCCAGTTCTGCGGATTATTTGGCCTCATTACAGCTCTGTTAATCATCTCATGTTGCTTTCACCTTTCAAAAGTGCTGATTGCCAGACTTCTAGCTGACAAATACTCCTAATTACCATTGAAACCCCACTTGACCCACCTCTGTGCCAGTGTTTTAAAGTTACATCAGAGTCATTGTGCGTGGAGTGTTTACCTTGTCTACCCCTTGCAGTCTTAGCATACACAACACCACACACAAGCGCAGTTTGAAGTGTTCCCTAACGCTGTTGGTTTGTCTAAGTGGTGTTTGAGTTTTGGATTTTGTCAGAGGAAACGTGGCAGAGTTTGTGGTGCTATCCGTGGTGCTGAGAATGCAAAACTTTCTGAATCACTTGAGACGACACTGAGAAGAAGTAGGCTAAGTGTGTGTGCGTGTATGTGTGTGATGCATTCTCCCAAGAGTTTGACTTGAAACATGTTTTTCAGCAACAACTCTGTGACCTAATTCACAATAAGAATTTAAAATGAGATGTCTCCATCATCTATCTTCATCCTCATCCACACGTCCTCCTCTTTTACCTTCGGTTCTGTACTCTGCTGCAGCATCTGAGCTCAGATCAGTGGCAGGCTTCTGTTTTGAGATCATTCGTTTGTTTGTCCTGGGATTACTACAGCAAGTATTTCAATAACTTCTAAAGCCTAAAAAACAAAGAGACAAAATATAACTTGGAAAATGTGTCCCTCTTTGTTGCAGTGCTTAGTTCAGCTGTCTAGAACAGCCCATAGGGACACCAGAGGGTGGCAGGTTCAAGTTCAGTATGGACTGGCAGCTGGAGATGTGCCCGTTTGCCTCCTGTAGAACTGCTAAGGTGCCTTTGAGCAAGGCACTGAACCTCTAATTGCACCCAGAGTGCCGCTACGTGTCTGCCCATCACTCCAACATATCTCCATAATCTCAGAGAAGAATTTCCCCATTGAGGGATCAATAAAGTTCTTCTTCTTCTCATCATCCTTCTCCTCATTCTCCTTCTTTTATTCTTCTCATCCTTCCTCTCCTTCTTCTCCAACTCCTCCTCCTCCTTCTCATTCTCTTTCCCCATTATCTCCTCCTCCTTCCTCCCCCTCTCGTTCTCCTTCTCCTCCTTCTCCATCTCCTTCTGTTAGTTTGCCTTTCCTTCAGATATGTATTCAGCATACATTCAGTATGAATATATATGTATGTATATGGCAGTGTTCTTGCAGTTCTCCAACTCCTTCTTCTCCTCATCTTCCTCCTCCTTTTCATTCTTCTTGTAGTTCTCCTTCCTCTCCTCCTCCTCCTCCTCCTCCTCCTCCTGTTACTTGCCTTTCCTTCAGATTCAGTATTCAGTATAAACATATATATGTGTATGTATGTATACGGCAGTGTTCTTGCAGATGGACCTCAGCAGAGTGCTGATGAAATGTAATTTTAGATGTGATTACAGCCGCAGCAAACCTTTGAGACCGCACTGCTGTTTGTAATATTTCACAAATCTATTTGACAAGGAAAAACAAACAAGCTCTGCCGATGCTTTCTGTCAAATGTGACCTTTCCCCAGCTGTCCTTGCAACAACCACTCTCTTCTCTTCCATAAACCTGTCTTACATTTTCTGCTCTTATTGAAACAGTTATCACTTTTTTTTTTTTTTTTTCCTGTTCTTTCCATTAAAATGAACCCGTCTTCTGTTCCCGGCAGATAGTGTTGTTGGAGGTGAGCGATGCCACAGGTTAAATTCTCAGTGGTCGGCCGTCAGGCTTGTGTTTCAGCAGCTGTTTGTGAACTCCCAAATGTCACTGGTCACATCTGCTCAGGGATCATCCATCACTCAAAAGGTTGCCTTCGCAAAGGCGAGTAACACACCAACAACACGCAGTATTGTCAAACTATCAGCCTTATTTGTGCTGGCTGGAGTCGTTCCCTCGGGTCCACCTCTCTCATTTGTTCTCCTTTCATCTGTTCAATCTGTTCTGTTCCCCACTTTTAAATGTCATCATTATTCCCACCTAAGTGATGTCTTTTTCTGAGCTAAACTTAGCGATATATATAAATTTGAAACACATTAATGGAAATGTCACAAATTTAACAGGCAGAACTTGTGCTGTAAGGGTCTTCTCGTGCAACTTGGAAAGCCCACAATGAGTGGCTGTTGGCAGTAGTGGCGTGGGTTCAAGTGGAGTGGCCTCTTGTGGTATTTTCAAAAGCACTGACTCACAAGGGGAGGTCATCTATAAATTACTACTTCAGACTCTTCAAATTAAGAGAAGACAAAAAGGTGGGAGGTTCACTGAAGAGCGAGACAGACAAAGAGAGAGAGAGAGAGAGAGAGAGAGAGAGAGAGCTGAGCCTCCTACATTGTTCTTGATTTTCTCCGTCTGCATTTTCAAATCCGAGAAGGGGGGAAAAAAAGAGCATTCATCATTTTGTTGATGTTGCTGTCGTCTGCCACTTATGATGCAAAAACCTTCACATCAGCAGAGCGGAGAGACCGCCTTCCCCTCCGCTCATCTCCTTTCCTCTTCCCCTCACTCGCCTCATGTTGCTTTCTCTTGACGGGAAATGGAAAATGAGTCAGTGCATGCCTTTGGGCTCTAAAGTCTTTGGGTAACACTGAGATGCTGCAAGCCGTTGATGCCACCTGCAAATATTGGTGTTTGACCATTCATCCCAGTGTGTCACAGCAAGTGTTTACAGGTTTGTCATGAGCTGCAGTGTTGAGGAACATGCTGCAGCAGCATCAGTTAGGGTTATTCCAGTCATAGCAACGTTGCTGTGGCAACAGGCCCGCACACAAGAGAAAGAGAGAGAGAGATTATATACATTTCTAAAAATATTCCAATAAGCACTTCATCCCTCAAAATAAATGACTAATCAAACACTGATTTGTCTTTGGTTCTTCTTTTTTAAAAATAGATTATTTATGTAATAGGCGTGTTTTTAGTGTTTTTTCTCCCCTCAAAGCTAAAAAAATTATTCATTTCCCGACAAACACAGTTAGTGCTGTGTTGTTTTAGAGCTGCGGGGAGGCGCGCTGGTCAACTGTAGGAATTTTTTTTTTTAAGACTTGACTGCACGACGCACGCAGCTACAGGTGTCAATGGATCCGAACATCATCATCCCAACGTGGGTCAATTCGTCCGTGGACACTTGGAGGTCGGACCCTTTTGGTAGTGATGCCGGGCAGAGGTAGGGGGGCCACACAGTGATGTTCTGTGCATGTCATGAGGAGGGGAGATGGATGCACTGCGTTGTAGGTTTTTACTGTGATTGTTGCAGTTATGCAACATTTTTGCAGATGGAGGAATCAAACAACGTGAGCTCGCTCTGCACGGTTTGATATGCGCGCCCAAAAAACTGCTGAGATGGACAGAAATGTCTGCGTGTTTATTAATTTATAACAACCTGAGAGTCAGTCATTTATTTGTATTCATGGACGCAGCTGTTGTAATATGAAGTTAGAGCTGCAACTATCGATTAATTATTGTTTTATCGTGTCAGAGAATTATGAAAAATGCGAAGTCAATGAAATTTCCGTGCAACATTTCAAAATCTGAAACCACAACCAGCGATTTTTATTTGGTGCGTTTTGCTTCAGAAATGACTTGACATAGTTGCCAAGAACTTTTCTGTCAGTCAACTAATCGACTAATTGTTTCAGCTTTTGATATCAGGGCTGCAACTAATAATTTATTTATCATTTTATTATTATTTGTCAGTTTTACTGGCAGTTTTCTCTATAAATGTTCTTAAAGCTGAAGCTTTTCTTTTTGTTTGACAGTCAATCACCAAAATATATTCAGTTTACACGAAGAAAACCAGAAACATTTCATAATTTAGAATCATAACCAGTGAGTTTCTGGTACATTTTGCTTGAGAAATTACTTAAAATAATTGCCAATAACTTTTCTGTCACTAAATGTTTCAGATCTTATGTAAACTGTTTGATATCAGGGCTGCAACTAATGATTGATTTATGATTTATTATCAGTTAAGCTGTCAGTTTTACTGGCAGTTTGATTTATAAAATGTCAGAGAATGGTGAAAAATGTTGATCACTATTTCTTAAAGCTGATCGCTTATTTTGTCTGACTAACACACTTACACCAAAAGATATTAAATTTACACAAAGAAAAACAGAAAAATATTCAGATTTTAGACCCATAACCAGTGGAATCAATTTTGAAATAGTCGCCAATAACTTTTCTGTCTGTCAACTAATCAACTAATTGTTTCAGCTCTTATGTAAAGTGTTTGTATTAGTGCTGCAACTAAGGATTATTTATCATTTGCTATCAATTAATCTGCCAATTTAAAAAAGATTAAGAGTTTGATCTATAAATTGTAAGAAAATTGTGAAAAATGTCCAAAAACCAAAAGATATTCCGTTTACACAAATAAAATCAGAAAAATATTCAGATTTTTTAATAATTTTTGCTTGAGAAATGACTTTAAGACAATTGACTAATCAATTAATCGAGGCGCTTCTATATAGTTTCATATTTGATCAGCATCATATTTTTATCTCTCAATCCAAAACCCCAAATATATTTCTGTTACAAAAGACAAAGAAAGCCAATCCTCACAACTGAGTACCTCAAACTCGTCATGTTGTGTCATTATTTCTTGAAAAAGTACATAAATTATTAATTGATTAATTTTCCTGTTTGGCTTATTGATTAATCGACTAATTGTTTCATCTCTATTTGAGATGGTGGGTGCATATATTTTCTTCCTGTTGCTGATGACCACCTCAGGGAGAATTGGTTTGATCAAAGTCAGCCTGTTTCAGAGCTCATTGTACTCCAGAACTTGCTCAGCCGCAATTAGTTGTTTTAAAAGATCTGATTACTCCCTGAGCTGCGCGTCTTATTGCCTGAAACTCTGACGTGACACCGCAGTATGACTAATGTCAGACCACTTCAGCTAGTAATTGTGTGCTCAACAGGAGCTGATTATGGGTCATTACTTGCACCATTATATGTGTGTGTGTGTGTGTGTGTGTGTGTGTGTGTGTGTGTGTGTTGTGTGTGGGTGTAGGGGTGAAACAGAGACAGACAGAGAGCAATCTGTAGGACCCTCATGTGTGACAGCAAGCTCTCAGTTGAAGTGTCTTTGCTTCCAGAGCCCATCTCTGCCCTGCTGCTGGCCAGATGTGACAGCTGTTTTCGTATCTCATCCCATTTCTTTTCCATTGTTTCACCTCTGAGGTGTTTTATCATTGCACAGACACGACATAGCTGTTGCAGTGCACCCCGAAGGGGTGTTGGTGTATCCAACAACCCACACTGCCTTTTTCTTCCCCAGCTTGTGAACGTTTCAGCCACAAGGCAAAATCTGGGATTAATGCAACAGCAGCAGCACCGCCACACAGGCTACAGCTATCCTCAAATTCTTCTAATCTCTTATGTCTGCGCTCTGTCTTTTCCTTTTTCCCTCTCTGCGCTGTCTTCTGAAGGCAGCACAGTGAAGATTATACATTAATAGCGTCAAGATTTTCTGTGTTGCCAAGCTACCTGCTGTACGAGTTGTGTTTATTCTCTCAGACTGACTCCACTCCTTTTGTGCTCTGTATTACAGCAATATGTACTATTGTTTAACAGTTAATTGCACATTGCAAGAGGAGAATTTATTTTTATCAACAAGAAAGTTACGGATAGTCTGAGGGGCAGGGGCAAAAAATAAGGAGGGCGTTGGCTGCAGGTGGAGGTGTATCAGCACAGTGAAAATCACGATGCATTTATACGGAAACAGTTTCAAACCCTGCATGAGATTACAGTTGTTTACTAAATATCTAAAGGTATGTAGAGGCTTTAGTATCTTTCCATTTGTGTACCTGAATATAAGAATCACTGTGTTTTTGAAATGAGCCCTTTATATCTACAGTGAGAGCGGGTCCTCTTCCACGGAGTCCGCCATGTTGACACACCATTTTTCTAGAGTAGCCCAGAACAGACAAACCAAACACTGATCTAGATATGAACTTTTGCTTTTAATGTGAATTTGGCAGCCAGAGTTTTTCTTACATGCTTGGAAGTTGAGGGTGAGGCATAGGAGAGTATTTGTTTGGTTCCAGTCTGCAACTTCACCGCTAGGTGCCACTAAATCCTACACACTGGACCTTTAAGGACACCCATTATTCTCACATTTTTATCAACCATAGGGGCATTTTTGCTGTCTTATGCCCCAACATGTGGGCACTATAGGGGTAGTGATCACCCCTGTCCCCCAGAAGCATATAGGTATAAAGCCTTTGGGATGATCTGACTTTTTAAACATAAATAAACTTCATTTGCGAAAATAATTAGATCATAGTTGCCCCTTTAATACGGAGGATAACGATAAATTCAAAAGGGAAAGTAGAAGCAAATAAACTATTATATACTGTATATATTTTAGTGCTTATGATAATAAGACCAGTATTAAATGTTTAAAAAGAAAAGAGGTAAAAAGACATTGGATACTGAAGTGATTAATTTATATTGTGAAGTAGCAAATTAAAAATGAAAAGTAATATTTTAAACTCTAAAAATAAAAAAGCTTAAATTGCCCCTTTCCTTTTATTACTGAACACTTATAATTTGTCTTTTCAAGCTGTATGTAAATGAGAGGGTTGTTCTGAAGGAAAGCAGAGAAGACCTGCTGTTTCATTGTAAATTATATTCTATTTCCTTGATATACATATTTCCTTTTTTTCCATTTATTGTCTGATTATCCTGAAATAACAATCAGGTATCATTATTTTTATTTTAATTCTGGGTGAAGTAATCCTCCATACTGCGACAGCTCCTCTTTGGTCCTCCTTTGGTTCGAGCTGCATCTCCTACAGTAATCCTGTCTTGTAATTGGAAACAAAATCAGAGACATAATTACCAAACCCTCCTCGGGCAGATGATTAGAACAACAGTACGATGAATATTCATGCTGTGTAAAATTTCATACTTTAAAAAACTGCCTTGGAAAACAATCTGCGTGCAGTCCTTCGCGTTTGTGCTTGTGACACTTCCTCTCCTTTTCTTCCCTGTCAGGGTTCAGGTCGAGTTTTATGTGAATGAAAACACCTTCAAGGAGCGTCTGAAACTGTTCTTCATCAAAAACCAAAGATCAAGTAAGTGGATGATGCATCTTCTCACTAACAGTTGCCTAAATGAAAGGGTCCATTAAAGGACAACACAATAAAAGCCAATAGCCACAAATGCATGCCTAATGAGACCCTGATGCATATTAAAAAAAGCTTTGAAGAGAGTTACCACTGTGCTGCTGCACTCATGTATGAGCACACGCACACGCATAATGAATAGAATGGTGTTGTTGTTAGTGAGCATTTTCCCTTCTTCGTCTTCAGGTCTGAGGATTCGTGTGTTCAACTTCTCCTTGAAGCTGCTCACCTGTCTGCTGTACATCATCCGAGTGGCAACAGAAAACCACGTTCAGTGCGCCAGCGCCAATCACAGCACGGGACAGCAAAACGCTCCCAATGGCAACAACAAATGGTTTGTTCACAATGAGAGAGTCGTGTCTAAGTCAAGATTTGTTGTAACACATTATCACATGGAAGTGTCTCAACACCAGCGGTGGACTAAGAGTTCAAATCTAGAAGTACTAAAATTAAAACGTTTTCAGAAAACTGTACTTATATTAATAGTAAAAGTACTTAATGGAGATAACTGGCCCTTGTGACTGCTATATTTTTAATATATTATTAGATTATTATTTCTCATGTATAAATATAAAAGCAGGACTTTACTGTTCTGATCTTGTGTTGTCTGGTTTGTAAAAGAAATAGTGAGAAATATAATAATAATATAGTTTGAATGACACATTGAAATGCATGTTTTGTCCAACCAATAGTACAAAACTCAAAATTATTAAACTGATTATTACAATAATTAAAAAAGGCAAATACTCACATTTGAGAAGCTGGAACCACAATGTGTTTTTGCATGAAAAAATGATTTTGATAAATATCAAACTGGTTGCAAATTAATTTTCTGTTAATTGACTGATTGTTTGAGCTGTACTTTTTATGCAGAAATATGAATATGTATAGTAACTAAAGCTGTAAAATAATTATAGTGAAGGAAATAGTACAATATTTCCCTCTGGCATGCAGAGATCTAATGTAGCATGAAATGGAAATACTGCATACTGCTCTACATACAAACAACAGTGAAAGCAACAGAACAACAACTACTACTACTAAAACAAAAACTATAGTACAAATGATAGATATTAAGAAAAAGAAATATAGATAAACAATAAGAAGTAGAGATTAAAGTGCAAAGAGATTATGTTAAACGAATGAAGGTGTTTTAATTGAAATTATATAACCTTCCAGGAACTAAACATCTTTAAATGTATGTTTTTGGCTGGACCAATAATAAGTATTTCTGTTTTTTTAAGAAGACAATTTTCATACTCGTCTGTCTGAAATTTAAAAAACAATTTCAGACAAGTGAGCGTGAAGATTTTAAAGATTGCTGCGTTCACTACTACCAAATGAAAAAAACATGTTTAAAATGCAACTTTACCGCATTAACCTCTCATCCTGTATCTTTTGTTCTCTTTTCGTCACCATCATGTCTGTTCTGCAGTGCCGACTGTCAGTGGAACGGAACCGTGCAGGAAATTGACTGGTAAGCAACAGAAGGTGTGATACCTGTTTATACGATCAAATTAGTACAAAGTTATTATGTCGCCTCTAGTAAGAGCAATATCCTGTGAGCACTCTTTCAACTCATTTCCTGCATTTCCTTAATGACCTGGCATGAGAGCAGCGTTTTTATGTTAAGGTCAATGTTGGGCACTGTTAAATGGACATATTGATTATCTGTTACTCTGTTAATACCCATCGAATGATATAATAACTGACAGCCTGATGTAAAGAATATTTATTGTTCATTGTAAATAAATCAGTTGCTGTTGTACGCTCTGTTTCACAGGGCGTTGATCTTCTGGGTGGATAGAAAGGTTCCTGTTTGGGCCATTCAAGTGAGTCACAACTAAATATATATAAAAAACAGAGAAAAATAATATTTGATTTAAAATCAGCGTATAGTATAAGAACTGGGGCGATCAAATATTTGCTCACTTAATCTAAACCACAGATGCTTTACAATCTAAACCAAATGGTTCCCAACCTTCTGCCTTGAGGGACGCCTTTTCTATCACTGACGATCCCTGACTAAGTGACATATTTTATGGATATTTCATATTATATTCATTGCATATAATATGACAGTATAAAACAACTCATAAACTAAACAATTAACCCAAATATTGAACACAAGAACTGCAGGAAGTTTGTGTAAAATGAGCAATTTGGATGAATTTAGAGCCGATTATTTCCTCTGAATATTCAGAGATTAGTTTTCCTGATGGTTTTAGCATCTTTTTATACAATTATCTGGCTGTATTATGTATTTTATTAACAATCATTCATAGTTAATATAGTTATTTTCCTAAATCCATTGTTTACTTGTTCCTGATGCCATTCTGGTTGTTTTAATTGCATATTTTTCTAAAACATGACAAGGCTGTTTAGCAGAGAATGAAGCCTTTAATCTAAAATAATCATCTAGTTTTTCTAAGTTTTCTTACTCCCCTTGAAATCAAGAATTCCCCCAAAGTAGGCCTCATGACCCCTTGATAAACCCCTACCTTGGAAAACCAGCGTTCAAAATGAATATGAAAACGCTGAACTGAGTTTGTGTTCATCATTTCCTGTTTTGGTTTGCGCAGGTGATTGTAGCCATCATTAGTTTCCTGGAGACTATGTTACTGATGTATCTGAGCTACAAGGTAAGACACACACACACACACTCACAAAAAATGAATACACACAGACTTCAAGCACATCCGTGTGATTACAGAATACAATCTGTACAATTAGTCACTTACAGTCTGTGAGATTGACAGTACATAAGTGGCGTAATTAGCCCAAGTCATTTGTCACGGCTACATTAAGGATAGACGGTAATTACAGGATCTGCTTGAGGTGAAGGATTAAGTGGTCGTGGAAAGTGACAGACTACAATTAAGGAATGTATCTGCCCAGTGACTCAACTCACTGTCTATTGTGTGCTTACAGGTAGAACTGTTAAAAAGTCTGTGCATGTTTTTTTTATTTTTTTATTTTAGGGGAACATTTGGGAGCAGATATTCCAGGTTTCTTTTCTTCTGGAGATGATCAACACAGTTCCCTTCATCATTACGGTAAAGCTTTTATTGAAATACTCATTATCTTAACACTCCCATTAGTAAACTACGTACATAATTGAGACAAGATAATTATAAGAGTTATTGTGAGTCAGGCTCAGGTTAATGGGCACAGAAAAGTGAATAATACACATTCAGATAGCTAGAAACTAGAGTCTAATACTTACTTGCTTATATTATAGACAGTATAAAACATGGACGTGGTATATGTGATGTCACCCATGTAAGCCATTATGAAGCGGTTGTGGCTCTGGCTTCCCCCATCTTGGCAGTCCTGCCTCTGCCACCTCCCAGCTAATCCAAAAAATGGGCAAAGACATGGATTGTGGGTGGAGCTGAGGCGGGCTAAATGAAGCCTGGGTGCACAAACAAGCCACCTGTAACGGCACCCACCTGTCAATCAAAGCTGCCACGCTGTTACTTATGTGTAACTTTAAGCCTTAATATAATTTGAACAGGTGAGTTCTATAAAAATTCACCCTCAGTACAGTTGTCATGAACGGGAAAATTAGCTATAGAGACCAAAACTGTTTTTTGTACCAGGCTGTAAACATGTTTATTTCTGCTGTGAAGTTGTGACATTTTAACATGGAGACTGACTCACTTCTGTAGCCAGCCTCAAGTAGCTGTTCAAGGAACTGCAGTTTTTGGCACTCGTGCGTTGGCTTCACTTCACAAACATGAAGGTTACCGCTTGGTTTATTTAACTACCTGCGAAACTATGTGACATTCCAGTCATTCCCAGTCGCAGCAAAAGTCCAACCTGGTTGAACTTTGGGGCGCAAGCACATGCCATTGAAAATATGGGTTTTAGATTGCAGTGCTGTCATTGCTGCGTTGAATGAATTTTCATAAAATTTAGTAAATGTTTGATTTGTCCAATTATTTGATTTATGACCAAATATCTGCAAAACTACAGCCTCAGCAGTACTCTACACACGTTAAGCATTTACATGCGCACATTTACATGCACACCAATGCATTTACAATGATGCATTGACATTGACATGAAGAAACTGTGAAATGTTATCCATTAGTGAGTTTAAATGTCTCACTTTTTCATCAGATCTTCTGGCCTTCAATAAGGAACATCTTCATTCCTGTGTTTCTGAACTGCTGGCTGGCCAAGTGTGCTTTGGAGAACATGATCGTGAGTCAACAAGAGAATTAACTTAATTGTTTCGGTTAATGACTTGTTTTCAATCAACATTTTAATGACTTTGTTAAGGCCAGACGCTCCGAGCGACATCTCACACTATGCACTATACAGGTCTTCATGTTCATGTCATTTGTACTGCGACTGCAACAACATACCCTTCTCTAGTTTTGGTTCTGCTCTGATTGTGTGCACCCTGGAGGGCTTCCACTGCGAGATGATTTGCAAGCCTGTATTTTATCATGTTGTTCTATATTTCAGTCTGTTTATCTGTATTGCTGCAGCATGAGGCATCTAACAGTATAACCATAATGCCATCTATGTTTGCAATGAATAGCTAAACTAATGGTGTGTGATCTCTGACAGAACTGACATGAAGAAACCATTTGATAGATGCAAGTTGTTGAGTAGATTTGAGTTTATCAGATTCAAATGTTAAAGTATGCTGTTGTTTTTGGGTAGAACGATGTCCACAGAGCAATCCAGAGGACCAACTCAGCCATGTTCAACCAGGTCCTCATCCTCATCTGCACCCTGCTCTGTCTGGTCTTCACTGGGTGAGGCAGCTTCTTCAATTACACTATTATTTCATTATTCAGTTCAACTCTGCACTGGTGTATTGTCTTGTATTAAATCATAGCGTCTAATGTTTTATCTATATCACCTCTCTGAGTCAAAGAAGTTTAGTTTCATAGTGTTGTTGCATATGGGACCCAAATGCAGAACATAGACAGAGATGACGTGAAGTTATGAACATTTATTCTAGGGTAACAGGGAACGGAGGTGCAGAGCTGGCGAGGAGATGTTGGCAGGCAGGATAAGAGAGCAATGGGCAGTGGTAGATGGCAGTGCAAGGCCAAGCTGGACAGACAAGAGTGATTAGTGTGGGTAGGCTGGAGTTCTCTCAGGGATTAGCAGAAAGGCAGGCAGGCAGGCATGAGATGAGGGATGATCTTGAAGCATGCGGGAATCCATAATTAGCAACAGGCTAGGAGTAAACACGAACAATAAATCATAAAAACTGGCCACAAGACAGAGCAGGACCACTGCTTAAGCTGAGGCAATGATCTGGCACTGGTTGTGAGCAGAGACAGGGTTGAAACATTGCAGAGGTGACAAGGTGATGAGAGCCAGGTGTGCAGACAGGTGGAGGAGTGGTGATGAGCTGATTGCAGACAAGTGTGCAGTAAGGTCAGATAGGTGCAGATAGGCCTGCAGAAGTTTTGTATTATATTGCATTACACTGGAGACATGTCTATGATGGTGTACATATCTATCTATATAGGCCAAATGAGCAAATGTTGCAAGGAAAATATAAAGTGTTGGTCCATAAATTCCTAAAAATTTTAGGAAGTTTCCTTCAATGAAAGAATCATGTAATTTAGTGATCAAAAAGAAAACAGAGCATGATCAGTCCCAATTAATTCCATGCAGCAAGCCAACCTGACCTTTCTGGTTGATTCACTGCAGGTCTGTTGAACATGAAAGATTTTTCTTCAGGCGAACAGATAATTTTAAAATAAATCACAGAGTGCAAATTAAATTAAATTAAACTAATATAAAAGTTTCAGAACTTAAGTGACCTGTAAATTAAAATAAATGGAATACATAAACCATTTGTGCAAACCAAGTTCGTAATGTGAGTGTATGGTAGTCATACCTGACCTGTTCTACACAGCACATGTGGAATCCAGCACCTGGAGCGAGCAGGGAAAAACCTCTCCCTCTTCAATTCCTTCTACTTCTGCATCGTCACCTTTTCCACCGTTGGCTTTGGAGACGTCACTCCCCGCATATGGCCCTCTCAGCTTCTGGTGGTCATCATGATCTGTGTGGCTCTGGTGGTGCTGCCTCTGCAGGTAGGAAGATGTTGAAAATAATCTTCTGAATGTTCCTCTGTGAGTCTAAGTTTCATTCAGCTTGTTGTTGTGTGTCAGTTTGAGGAGCTGATGTACCTGTGGATGGAGAGACAGAAGTCTGGAGGGAATTACAGCCGCCACAGAGCGCAGACGGAGAAACATGTAGTGCTTTGTGTCAGCGCACTAAAGATAGACCTGCTCATGGATTTTCTCAATGAATTCTACGCCCATCCAAGACTGCAGGTACCAAACAACACAATATAAACATTGTTATACTCTGGAGAACACATACTGGATGTGATAAACTTTGCATGGTGTGTTTCTAATTATATTTAAAGGGAAAATACATTCAGGTAACATAGTAACTGGGGCACTAAAGTGGTTCTTGTGTAATCCTAAAGGACTACTACGTGGTGATCCTGTGCCCAAGTGAAATGGACCTCCAGGTGCGCAGAGTGCTGCAGATCCCTCTGTGGTCTCAAAGGGTGATCTATCTGCAAGGATCTGTTCTCAAAGACCAGGACCTGCTAAGAGCAAAGTAAGTGACAGATCCTAAAACGTCTCGGCTCAGAGTGGGACAACTTTTTTGCAGTACCATTATGGTATTTAAACATCAAAGTGATTAGCTTAACAGGGGTGCTATGAGTAAAACTCATCATCATGTCTCCAAGGGGTATCAATGTAGGTCTGTCGTAGTCCACCACTTTGGTCCAGGCTAAAATATCTCAGCAGCTGTTGGATTAACATGAAATTTGTACAGACATTTATGATCCCCAGAGGATGAAGCCCACCACTAAGGCAAAGGTTACACTTATCCAGTCAAATATATGTCAGTATCTACTGGATGACCACAAAACTGATATGAGACCCCAAAATGCAAATTCATACCCATGCATGTACATATGTATGCATACACTGGTATGTACAATTTAAAAAAGGGAAAATAAGATAATAACGAGAAAAGAAATATTAATTTAACTGGGGTCATGTCTTCGAAGTACATTTTACTCTTAATGTATAGTTCAATTAAAGTGATACATTTTCCTGGACAGGGAGCCAAATGTGATCAAATTCAGCAACTGTTCCTCTCAGATAATACTTCTTTGCTAACCTCATAAGATATAATACATCCTGAATCCAGAGAGTGTTAGAGTGGGGATCAGATTTCTTTCAATAAGGTGATATCATGTCTTGCAATAAAGGTCAGGAAACCAATAAGATCTAATTTGTATCTGGGTAGAACTGTTGCCTCAGGGAGGACCCTAAAGAGAACAGTGATGTATGATATATGAATTGGGAATGTTACCATCTCAAGTGTTTCAAAAGCAAGTTTGACTGTAGAGTTATGGAAGGACAGAACCAGAACCGCATTGCACCGTGTGTACTATTTTGCATTGAATCCAGTAATGTCTACACCAAGCAAACCAGGTCTGGGCAAGATCATTTTTTAACCTTGGAGCAAAAATTAGCTGCCAAGTACTTTAGCTGAACATCAGACATTGCCAGACCTTGATGAGTTTTTGGTTTTGAGTTAGTCTAGGAGATGTTTTGTCTCAGATAAACTGAAATCTTTTCAAAAGAAATACCTGACAAAAAAAAGAATTCACTGAAAAAATATTAGAATTTATGTAACTGTAATATGTAAATTTACATTTAAGTCAGGCAAAGTCAAAGGAAGCACTAGCCCTCATAACACATTTCTATGTAAGTAACAAGAGGGATGTTCTTTTCAAATAGCTTAAAAACGGACGCAAATTATTTAATCTCATGCAAAGAGATCTTGAATGTATGTATGTATGAGTGGGAAGGCTCAACACTGGCAGAAGTTCACTCTTGCTCAAATCAATCTGGATATTCAGAACATAGGGCATGAACTTTGTGGGGAATGTGAAATGTAGAAAAGGATGTCATCTGCATATAATGAGATTTTCTGTTCAGTTCCACATCTAGTAATGCCTGTAATATTCAGATTAAATCCTTAACCACTGGCCAGTGGTTTAATAGCTACTATAAACAGTAATGGAAAGATGGATGGAGCATATGAAATACATTTTTAAGGCCTCCCAAGGAGGAACTGGCATTTATAGATCAATTTGATCATTCTTGACATCAATGTCTGCTAGTATTGTGGTGTTAAAGCGCCACAAGGGGAGCATGACAGTAAACGGCCTGGCAGGGAAATGTCCATTGAGCTCACAGCATGGTCAGAGATTACAAAGAGTCCAGAGGAGCAGGGAAGTAATAGAGGAGGAAGTGTAACTGGAAGAAATCAATATGAAAGAAGCTGTAGTGAACTAGGGAGAAGGAGTACTGCTCGCCATCTGGGTTTGAGAAATGTCACGGTCGGATCTATGAGCAGTTGGCACCTTGCTTGGCAGCCTCGGCCCTCAGTGTATGAGTGTGTGTGAATGGGTGAATGTGACAAGTGTCGCAAAAGTGCTTTGGGAAAGCAAACATAATCTGTCTCAGGCAATTTTACATCATGAAAGTGAATGAAAAGGACTGAAAAACCTACTGTCAATCTACATGTCAAGTCTGGTTTATTTTCATCGCCTTAATCACATACATGCTGTCATGGTTTAGTTCAAAAAAGTGAACCCAAATGCAGATATGAAGGTAGAGTGAACAAAAGAAGACTTTAATGATTTAAGGAACAGGCAGGCAACACAAAGGGAGCAGGAACATGGGAAGAAGCACAAAATACGGAACAACGGACTGGGGAATGGACAAAGACTAACTGACATTGATACAGAGGAACACGGAGACTAAATACACAAGTCAAGTCAAGACAACAAGACACAGATAAAACTAATCGGGCTGGAAGAGATTATTAAAACTGAAGTAAGTAAAGTTACGGACACGAAGAGAGGGGAGAATTGCAAAATAAAATGGTAAACACTAAAGAAACCCAAAATCATGACACTAACTGACAAGTAACTAACAGCGATACAGTCAAGGTTAAAGGGCATTTTTATACATACAGGTCAGTCAGTCAGTGGTACAAACCTTGTGAAAACAGTTAAATACTGTATGTGGCTCTGTAGGATTCTGTAGGCACTCTGTCAATCTCATCAAAAACCTTGCATGACTCACAAGGGGGAACATAAAGTCAGGATATCTCTCTCTCTCCTGCTTTAATTTGATCATTCATTTTTTTCTTATTTTAAAAAGACGCAAATGTCACGTAAAAAACACATAATCTGTGCAACAGTTGTAAGATAACAACATAAGTAAAATCTCATACCAAACACGAAAGTATTACTTTGATGACATCGTTATATAACTTCACTGTATACATTTGGCAGGGTTCTGATAGAGCAATTAGAAGTAGAGGACTGGGTGTGTGTCGAGCTTACATCCAGCATCTGGCACTGTTTCAAATCCTCCCACACTTGTTTTGCAATTCTGCACTCTCCTGGCTGTGTTAATCATATGCAAAAACAGTTCCACATTCACAGCACATGTACAGTGCAGAGGATTTCAGGTTAATCTTTGTGTGTTTATCTGTATGTACTGTTAAACTACATAATGAATCAAAGGATGTTATCACTTCTGACTTGATGGTTATGTCAGTTGAGCTTTGATCAGTGTGTTTGTGATTTTCTGTTTTTTTTTTCTTTTTACATGAATTTTGACTTTGCTCTATTATTTGTCAATTTGTCTTGATGCTGCAGGATGGATGACGCAGAGGCTTGTTTCATTTTAAGCAGCCGCAACGAGGTGGATCGCATGGCTGCGGTAAGAAAAACAACAATGTATGAACTATCTGCCATTACTGTTTATGTCAATTATGAGCTGTCATTCATTTGTTTACAATTCCTAATGAATTAAAGGAGATTATTTAGAAAATGCATGAGTGAAAATGTATCGACTGTTTACTTTCAGGACCATCAGACCATCCTGAGAGCCTGGGCGGTGAAGGACTTTGCTCCAAATTGCCCCCTTTATGTCCAGATACTCAAACCTGAAAATAAGTTCCATGTCAAATTTGCAGGTGAGAGTTTCTAAACTGTCATTTAAATGTTTATTTGCTTTTTTGCCGAGAGTTAGATGTCCAGTAAATCAACTAACCATGAATCACATGACTCAACTAATAGTTGTATAGCGTCTTTCAGCATTTTGTTTTGGTTTTTCAGAATCACTCTCATCACTCTTGTAGTGTCATTTTCGGCTGCTAACAACCTGTCCAGCACTTTAAGGCAGACTAACAAAGCTAGTGACTAGCGGGTGAACTTAGTTTAGCACCTAGCGGGTAAAGTAACAAATATTTATGAGACAACAGAGTTAAGTTAATGTTAGCTCCATATTTGCTTGTTTAAATAGATAACTGCTCATAGGTTTGCTATAGCAAGAGCTTGAAAGGTGACAATATGTTGTGTTTATAGCGTGTTCTACTGCCGCCAAATGGCCCAAAAATCTGGATTAAATATGAGACTAGAACTGGAAGTCAGTTAGCTTAGCTTAGCATTCAACAGCTAGCCTGGCTCTGTCCAAAGGTAACAAAATATGGCTACCAGCACCTCAAATGGTCACTGCTTTACTTGTTTATATATCTTATTTTAAAAGAAGAAATGTTGAAACAAGTTGTGGTTTTTCAGGTAGTTGGTTGCTGTAACTTTCTCTGGGTACGGTGACTTTCTTGTTGCGAGGCAACCAGTGAAGACTCCAGGAAATCACTTTGGCAGGCCGCTGTCACCAAAAAATCGTTAGGCTAAAGCACACAACTTCTAATTTTTTCTAAGGATTAAACAAACAGGATATAATGTGTTAATTAGCATGCTTAGCAGATGTATTGAATTTATTGAACTTTGGAGAGAGCTAGTCTAGCTTAAGATAACAGAAGATAAACTTTATTGATCTCATGCTAAGCTAATTGATTCTCAGCCCTCGCCAACTTCATACTTAACAAAGAGAGATAGCGGTCATCTAACTCTAGGCCGGAAAGTATTAATAAGCATATTTTTCTTTGTAACACATGATATTATAACTTCTATTTCTTGATCATTTGTTCCTTTGCAGATCATGTTGTGTGCGAGGAGGAGTTCAAGTACGCCATGTTGGCTCTTAACTGTGTGTGTCCAGCCACCTCCACTTTGGTCACACTCCTTGTGCACACCTCCCGTGGACGGTCAGTCATCTTGCATAACCACAGGCCTCCTCTGGCTTTTTTGATTTCTCCTTAGTGTGTTCGCAAAGTTCAAATTTCTTCACATGTTCATGTCTGCTGATGTGTATATCTTCCATGGAAGTGGCACAGAGAGATGAATAAGCCGAAGCAAAGACAAAAGTCTTAGTTTGTTGTGGAAAACGGCGGGAAGTAAAGAGAGTGCATTAAACCAAAAAAGAGAACAGGCGGCACCTAAATGGATTTTTAGGATGTGTTCTTTGTAAAGCATGTGAAAAGCTCTCTGGTGGGAAATGATTTTTCACAGCATGCATACGGATCACTTTTAAAAGCTGTCAATGGTTGAAGGAAACTGCACCGGAGGGGAATCAATGGGCTGTAGCACTTACTGCGTTCCTGACAATTCTTTGCAAAGTGAAGCTTTGTGTGTTTTTATTAGACAAAGGCGTACGGACTGTGAGACCGCACACGATAACCACAAAGATGTATAGGTGTCTGATTGTGTATGAGGGAGTACGTTTATGCAAAGGTACATTTTATGTGTATATTTGCATGTGTGGGCGTCTTTGAGAGCACAAAATGAATTTAGAGACATGAAGCTCATCAAGGATGATCATCAGGAAATAAGTTTAAGACAAATTGATAATGATGAGCATTTCATTGTGTCTTTTATAACGAGTTACGTACAATATGGAAGCCATAGAGTGTGAAATATGATTTATAAGTCATCTCATATAAATATTTATAGGTATTAAGAAACAAGTATGTAAACTGCTACCTTGGGATTGTTCTGAGCATCTCTTGTAGCCCATTAAGCTCCATCAGAGTGCTTGAGCAATTACTGTAATTACCGGAAGTCATTACAAAGGGCATTTTAGAGACAGGCTGACTGACAGATGGATCAAGCTGTCTGCTTTCACCAGAGAACCCAGGAGACCCAGCGTGACCCTGAGGGTTTGGTGGGATGTGGGGAGAGAAGATGGAGAAGATGACTTTATATTCTCGAAAAAGCTTTGACTGTTTAGTGTTTGTAAAGACTGCGTGTATACCAGCCTGGTAAAAAGGTATCAGGTTTACTAATCCATCATATGTTTGACTGTATTTTCCCTGACTGAATGCAGAGAAGGACAACAGTCTCCAGAGCAGTGGCAGAGGATGTACGGATGTTGCTCCGGCAACGAGGTCTACCACATCCGACTGTGTGACAGCAAGTTCTTTGGAGAGTATAATGGCAAAAGCTTCACATATGCTTCCTTTCATGCTCACAAGAAGTGAGTTGACATGTAAGCTAAAGCATCTCCTTCAGATGCTGACAAGATGTAGATGTACCAGAACGTTTACAGAGGTCGTTCCATGTACTGTTCGTTGAATTTATACAGATAAATAAATGCCAAAAGAAGATCAAATTTTTTAGGTATCCTGCTAAAACGTAATGTAAGATTTGTTGCAGACTACAAAAAACATTTTTAAGCTCATCCCTGCAAAAGTTGTGCTTATTCACTTTGGTGAAAGATCAGCTCAGTGAAAGAAACATTAGCTTGGCTCCATCCTTGTAACAAAATGGGCAAAGATGTGGATCGTGGGTAGGACCTGAGGTGGACTAAATGAAGCCTTGGTGCTATAACAAGCCACCTGTAACGGTACCTACCAGTCAATCAAAATGGCCATGCTGTTCATTATGCATAACTTTAAGCCTAATATAATCTGAAGAGGTGAATCATATAGAAATTCACCCTCAGTACAGTTGTCACGAACAGAGAAATAAGCTATAGAAACCACAGTCGTTTTTTTTGGAAACATGTTTATTTCTGCTGTGAAGTTGGACATTTAAATATGGGTGCCTATGGAGATTGACCTGTTCTGTAGCCAGCCTCAAGTGGCTGTTCGAGGAACTGCAATTTTTGGCACTTTCATGTTGGCATCATTTCACAATCAGGGAGATTGCCACTTGGTCCGAAGGTGACAAAATACACCTAGCAGCACCTCTAAGCCTCACTAAATAAACAAGCCATATCTCATTTGTTAAATCCATACAAAAGTGTGTAAAAACAACAATATATGATTGTACATGAGTATGAGTGACTTCCTTGAGTCTTGTCAGCCATTTGAGGTTGCCAGGCATGTTAATTAATGATATTTAGGCTGTGGACAGAGCCAGGCGAGTAGTTTCCCCATGTCTTCAGTCTTTATGCTAAGCTAAACTAAGCTAACTCTTTGCAAGAAAGTGAATACTGATAAGGGAATCTCCCAAAATGCTGTACAATTCCTTTAAGCCTCAGTGAAGTCCCAGGTTTTTATGGCTTTAAATGTAATGATAAGACATATGCTAACAGCCAGTATGTGACGTGCAGGTACGGCGTGTGTCTGATTGGTATAAAGAGGGAAGACAACAAGAGCATTCTGCTGAACCCTGGTCCACGTCACATCATGGCTGCCTCAGACACCTGCTACTACATCAACATCACCAAGGAGGAGAACTCAGCCTTCATCTTCAACCAGGAGGAGAGGAAGGGTCGCACTGTCGGGGGAATCTATGACGGACCCTCACAGCTTCCTGTGCACAGCATCATTGCTAGCATGGGTGAGACAGGATGTGGAATGAGATAAACCGCTGCTGTTGATGAATTTGGATTGACTGTGAAGACACTGGCTCTATATGTGTGATAATTTACAGGCACCGTCGCCATGGATCTTCAGAACACGAGTCCACCTGACCCCTCAGGTGGTAAACTGGTCCCACCTACAGTGAATGGAACAGGGGGCCGCCGGCCGAGCATCGCTCCAGTTCAGGAGATCGCCGACTCCTCCTCGATCCTGCCATGTGACCTCCTCAGTGACCAATCAGAAGACGACTCCGTCTTCCCGGATGAGAAAGGCCACCCATCGACTGAGTAAGGTTACTCATATCTTAAAAACCTAACCACGAGGAGGCAAAGCAAATAACACAGGCTATGAAATAATAAAAAAAGAGTATGAATGTCATACTCAAGCATAAATACTAAACAGGTAGAGGTCAGATTTCTTGTGTTGAAAACTACAAATGTAGTTTTTTAAGACTACATAAGTTAATTCTCCTAGTATTAATGACCCTTAACCCATAGATAGGTTGTCAGTATCTTCTAGCGATTGAAACCAAGTACAAATTTGACATACCATATGTTCCTTTACATTCTTACTTCACTACAGTTCAGAGAAAATACTGTGTAGTTGTAACCCACTACTTTTACACACAACATAAGGTCAGTTTTTAAAATATGGTGCACATAGATCCAGCATTGTAAAGTTGCTCAAATTAGCTCCATCTCAAGCTGCAACCATAACCGCATTCTTATTAATGTGTATTAATTTAACATATAATCATATAACCTTCACAGGGGGCCATTTTCTACTTACTGAAGTAAATTAAAAGTACTTTTACTTTTGTACTTGATGATATATGTGTATTTTTACTTAATAAAAAGCTTTGAATGCCGGATTGTTGCATATATTACGTTATATATTGACATTGTGCTGTTGCTGCTTTTACTTACTTATAAAGAAAGTAAAAAATCTGAACACTTTGTGCACCATCTCTTTAACGTGAATGTGCCACTTTTGTATAAACTGGTATTTTAGTTTTTAGCTTTCGGTTCTGCAGCCAGTTTTAATCAATTAAGGCTGTTTCATTTCAGCTTGAGCATAAAATAATTAAAAACCCCAGTCATTAAAGGGTTAGTGCGTAGGTGTGTGTAGGATTTAGTGTTTAGTGTTGCTGATTGTAACACACGGCACCATTGATACACACGAAAAAACACAAGGTCCTATTTAGAGCCAGTGTTTAGTTTGTTTATCCAGGGCTGCGGTAGAAACATGGTTGAACGTGGTGGACTCCATGCAAGACACACAGCGTCTATAGACATAAATGGCTCATACCAAGGTAACAAAAATATAATGATTCTTATTTTCAGGTGATCGTACACTAATGAAAACATGCCATAAAAAATAAAAAAGTCTGACACACTGGACCTTTAATATATACAAAATCTAAGATACAAATAAACAATCATAAACAATACATTCAATCCCTGTTGAGTCTAGTTTCTTTACCATAATGCAACCTCACAAAATATCTAACGAAAGCAAAACAAAATATTCTTACCTTTTAGCTATAGTTGAACCTGAATGCTAATTTCCAAGGTGACATGCATAAATTCTCTGCACATTCAGAAAATTGCCTCTGAATGTTCTTTTAACTTCCAACAAGTACAACAAGAAAACCCGACAAATGTTTTTGAAATGCAGTGTGTCTCCGTGAAATGTGTCATTCATGCTTTCTGGATTGGTTGGCAGGTATGTGAAAGGTTATCCCCCTAACTCTCCGTACATTGGGAGCTCGCCCACCTTGTGCCATCTGTTGGCTGAAAAAGCCCCGTTTTGCTGCCTACGACTCGACCAGGTGGGCAGTCGCTGTTCCTCCAACTTAGTCACTCAATTTCTTACTGCCTCCATCATTCCTTGAATCTCTGTCCTTCACTTCATAAAAGCAGAAACCTAAAATACCTGTCTGTGTTTTCTGTGTGTGTGTGTGTGTGTGTGTGTGTGTGTGTGTGTGTGTGTGTGTGTGTGTGTGTGTGTGTGTGTGTGTGTGTGTTTTCTACGCAGGGTTGCAGGCACAACAGTTTTGAGGATGCGAAGGCTTACGGCTTTAAAAACAAACTCATCATTGTGTCTGCTGAAACGGCAGGGAATGGTCTCTATAACTTCATTGTGCCTCTCAGAGCTTATTACAGACCCAGGAAAGAACTCAACCCCATTGTTTTACTGCTGGATAACCCGTGAGTTCACTTTAACACACACACACACACACACACACACACACACACACACACACACAAGTCGTTCTTTTCTCTCCCCTTCACTCTTGCTTTTCACCGTGTCTCACGCTGGGAAACATTATGCATGCTAAAAGCTCACGTCAGCCCTGCACTTTGGACAAGTCTGTGGAGGTGGAACGCCATTGTCGGTCCTGACGTTAGGTTACTGCTGCTGCTGCTGCTGCTCACAGTGACGCTGTGTTTTGAGCGACAAAGAAAATAAAAACGCAGCACTCAGTAGCTCTAGACAGTAACCATAGCAACTTGCTTTGCCTTGAACCTGAATGATATATATTGCTAGAAAAGATGAAGAAAGCGATTTTTCTTTCTTTTTCTTTTGGAGAACACCAAGCGGGCTTTCATTGACAACCCTGATGTGTCCCTTTTACAGCCCCCACATGCGAGCTCTCAGGACTCTCATAGAAACGAGCACACAACAATAAACTCTCTCCCTGCATGCAGCTCTCTCTGCCTCCCTACCTATCGCTGTTGCACACACATAAATACAAACACCCACACACTTGGATACGCAATTCAAGCACTTACGACAGCCTTGGGTCTCTCGTCAGCAGGACTGGGCAGATGCATAAAGTAATGTTCTGTCAGGGGTGGTGGCGGCGGCGGTGTTGGTGTTGGTTGAGGACAGGCAGTAATAAAGAGACTGAATCCCTCTGAGCAACGAACTCATCCCTCAGCATAAAGACACACTAAGCAGAGACATCAAACATCACATTATGTTTACATTTACTGCACACTGAAAGCGACGTGTTTGTTAGCAAATAGCAGAATAAAGAAAAGAAACACCACAAGGCGACATTTTATCTTGATTAACAGCTCCTCTATTCATATTCAAGGATTTCTCCAAGTAAGTGACGAACTTGAACGTTTCTTATGTGAATACCTGACTCACATTTTCATTCATTAAAAAAAAAAAAATTTATTTCTTTATCTCACCAAGCAATGTTTGTGTGTTTTTGTGTAACAGAAAACTAAATTATCTTTCCTACAGGCCGGATAATCACTTTCTGGAGGCCATCTGCTGTTTCCCTATGGTCTACTACATGGCTGGGTCCATAGACAAGTATGATCTTATTATATATTACATCTGTTTTAACTGGATGAGCAGTGTGTTCCAGGTATATTGGTGTCTACATTACATCATTATATTGTGTCTCAGTCTGGACAGTCTGCTGCAGTGTGGTATCATCTACGCCGATAATTTGGTTGTTGTGGATAAAGAGAGTACAATGAGTGCCGAGGAGGACTACATGGCCGATGCCAAAACGATTGTCAATGTACAGACGATGTTCAGGTAATTAAAACAATTTCACCGTGATGTTTGTCATTTATAATTCACGGCATGCTCTTTAATGTTTGAACATCACTTCATCATTAAACTGTTGTGTGTGTACATGAGCCTGCATTGGAAGCCATGTTTGGACGACAGCAGTGTTTTAAAAGTTTTGTAATAAATTGCTGTTTTTATGTCTTCTTTCTTTTTTAAAATCACTTTCTTTTAAGTAGCACCCTTCTCTCTTGTTCCAGGTTGTTTCCCAGTCTCAGTATTATCACGGAGCTTACTCATCCATCCAACATGAGATTCATGCAGTTCAGAGCAAAGGACTGCTATTCACTGGCCCTCTCCAAACTGGAGAAGGTAAGCCATAAGAAGTCATAGTATGAATTATGAACATGAATTGCAACAGAAACGATGTAAAATATGAAGTATTTTCTTCTTTGCCATTTTCATTCAACTTTCCTCAGAAAAGTGACAGAGCTTTAAATGCTGATCCTGGCTCTCCTCCACAGAAAGAGCGTGATAAAGGCTCCAACTTGGCCTTCATGTTTCGCCTCCCTTTCGCTGCAGGCAGAGTGTTCAGTATTAGCATGCTGGACACCCTGCTGTATCAGGTTGGTACACTCCTACAGCTAAGCACCTCAGATGACTCTTTTTTTCCTTTTAAATATCAGGTGAAAGAAATGAATGTCTCTTGTGTGTCAGCGGAGAAACAGAATCACCTGAAGAAACAGAGCGGCGTTACCATAAAACAAAAGTGCCCTCTTGTGTTCAGTCATTAATAGAAAACTCATTCCAGTTTCTTTCATATCTTACTGTTTTTAAGCTGCAATAAATTTATAAAGTTATTTTTCTGTCTAAGTCTTTCGTGAAGGACTACATGATTCTTATTGCGAGACTCCTGCTGGGGCTGGACACCACTCCAGGATCAGGATACCTCTGTGCTGTGAGTTAGAAAACAATCTGATACAATGCCATACTCCTAGTTTATCTAACTAATAGTACACCCATGTGTCTCTTGTTCCAGATGAAAGTAACCGAGGGAGATCTGTGGATTAGTACTTACGGCAGACTGTTCCAGAAACTCTGCTCCTCTAGTGCTGAAATTCCTATCGGGATCTATCGGACAGAATCCCACATTTTCTCGACCTCTGAGGTGAGATCTGGTTTGTAGCAGGATCCTGACACATTATTATAGTATATAACAAGACGAAGAGTCTTACTAGTATGGTAACGTGTTCACAATGACTAATGCTAATGTGTTGATGTTTAGCCAGTAATGTTGACTGTGTGCATCATCTTAGTGTGGCACGTCCTCATGCTAATATTTGCCAATTAACACTAATCACAGAGTACAGATGAGGTTTAGTATTTCATAACATAAATCAAAGTATACTGATCTGCTGATGTAACGCTTAATCCTCTGGGGAACATGAATGTTTTCACCAAATTTCCTGGCAGTCCATCCAGTAGTTGTTGAGACATTTTACTCAGAACCATTAATGTGAACCTCAGTGTGGTCACCGAAGTCATCAGGATACATTCTCTGGAAACCATGAATGTCTTGAAGTATTCTGTTTCACGTATTATTATGTGAAATAATTCACAGAATAAGTGAAGACTTTGACCTGCTCATAGATACAAAGTCAGGGGATGACCAATAGGCTTTAGCCATAAATGTCACTAGGTTGCTAGGATACACTTATAGCCTAAACAATACATGAAACACTGCATATGTGTGCATATGTATGTTTATGCACGTATGTGCAAATATGTATGTATATGGTATATATATGTACATGTATACTTATGTTCTTTATCATGTGTTTGCTGGGCAAGTATTCTCTCTGTTGCCATCTAGTGGTTGTGTTTATGATTTTCTCATCCTTATGATGTTTTGTGTTGACTGTCTTAGTTGAGTTGTATGATTGTTGTTTTGTTTTGTCTTTTCTGTACCTTTAATGATGTATAGTTTCAGTTTATCTTTCTGAATAATAATAATAATACATTTTCTTGGCAATCTATCCAATAGTTGTTCAAATATTTCCGGATCAAAGAGGTTGACCAGCCATGGTTAAACAGAAAATGTACAAGAAGACTTAATTTATTATTTCCTCTTCGTGGATTTATTTTTTTCACCCCACTATTATTATACACAAAGAGACGCTCAAAATATGCACATGCACATCCATGTAGTTATTGGGAGAGATGTTGAGATGAGACGAGTGATGGACTACCACATACTTAGGTGCCCTGAGCAATTAGGGGTTTGGCTTCTTGCTCAAGGGGACCTCAGCAGTGTCCAAAAGGTGAACTGGCACCTTTCTAGCTACCAGTCCACACTCCGTTCTGTGGACCTCGAACCGCCCACCCTCCAGTTCCCAAGCCAACTTCCTACAGACTGATCTACTGCCATCTATTAAAGATAACTTCCTGTTTCCCTGCTCCCCAGTCACAGGTGTCAGTCAGTGTTGACGATTGCGAGGACACCAAGGATAGGGGTGATGACTCTCGGAGCAATGACCAATCAGATCACCCCCTGCTGAGGAAGAAGAGCATGCAGTGGGCACGGCGTCTGAGTAAGAAAAGCGTGAGGTGGCAGGGAGTGACCCGGGACTCGAGCAAGGACCACGCCCAGCGCATCGCTCAGCAGCGCCTCAACCTCTACCGACGCTCTGAGAGGGAGGAGCTGTCCGAGCTGGTCCGCAACCGCATGAGGCATCTGGGCCTCCCCACCTCTGGATATGGTGAGGATGGACACATCTTTATCTGAGAAGGCTGCTCAAAGGTTTCCTTACTCGTCTTCATCTGCTTTAAAGCTTGTTTCTTTTCTAACTTCTGCTTGTAGAAGATCTAACCAATCTGACAGCCAGTGACGTCATGAACAGAGTCAATCTGGGATACCTACAAGGTAAGCATTTATGTGGCAGGTAGAAATGATACCATGATACAAATGTGGATATTCCAATTTGCTGACTGAGATGATGTTTGTGTTTCAGATGAGCAGAACGATCACCAAAACACTCTGTCCTACGTCCTGATAAACCCCTCTCCTGACACCAGGCTGGAACTCAATGATATCGTGTAAGCATTATGTTGTTTCCTTTTTTTTTTTTACTTATCTTATACTTTATACTTCAGTTCAATAGTAATAATCAATATCTCTATATTATCAATGGATGATATGACACCAGATGACCTGACACTTTTTTGACCAGCAGGCAGATGTTTTCAGCAAAAGAGCTCTAAACCCACTGTACATGAGACAAACAATGTTAGCGATTAGCCTATCTCAGAAGTCATCGGCTATCTTCTGACAACTCCAATGCCAATGTTTTGGAGCTTCTAGTGTAGCCAGCAGACTTCCTCTGCAGTCCGATTAGCTACTTGATATACAAGAATGAATGCTAATAAAAAGCTAAATCGTCATCGGAAGATAGAGTGAAATCCAAGATTGCATTCGGCCTCTTTTGTTCTCCATGTGGATGGTTTACCAAACAACCAAATGTGATTGCTCAAATGTGATTGGTCAGTGCTACTCGGACTAAACAGGAAACAGAACATCATATGATGCCAAAACATTCTGCATTCATATGCAAATATCTATTTACAGAGATTAGCGACTAGCTGTTGAATATATAGTGGAGTGTTGAGTAAATATTTATCTCAGGAGCTGGTGGAGACCAAATACAGAGCTAAAAGGTTACATGCGTCAGGTGTCAATAAACAACTTGATGATAAAAAATGCACAGTAATGTTTCTCTGAGTCTACTGAATGTGTCATAATTTGATAACAAATTCAGCACAAAGAACTTTATAAAGTGACAAAACGTCAATGTTACCCCCCAAAATCACACAATACTGCTGAAGAACAGAAGAACGGATGCTACCAATTTTGTAACCTATTATTTTAGAAATAATATGCAATTATAGAGAAACGTGAATTATAAAACAACAGCTGAGTGAGCATGGCACCTATCAGTATCCATGGCAACAGCTGTTTCCTGTTGGAGATGTAGGGTGACGAGTGCACCACACGGTTTACTTGTTTATTTAGCTCCTGCCTTTCGGATCGGTTTAGGAAAGTGCCCGACTGCTGAGCTCCCATTACAAGTAATGTCTATCTTAGTTGTTTATCTGCCCACTTCTCCCTCATCTCTCTCTCTCTCTCAGGTACTTGATTCGTTCAGACCCTCTGGCTCACGTCCCAGAGGAGCCTCCAGTCAGCAGCAGCAGCCTGAAAGAGAGACGCGAGTCCAGCATAGACATCAAAGAGGACACCCAGCTCTGATACCGCGCTGACCTCCGCTGGTACACTCCTTCATAATCACCTCCTTCAGCTGTCAGAGAGGAGGAGGGAGGGGGGTCTGGATGCAGGTCCAGTTTGAAAGAGGACAATTTGTGCGACTATGTTCCAGCACTGCAGTGTACAACTGTATTATATGAGTGCCTACAGTTTGGCAGATGACATTTGACGTGCCATCTGTGACATTTTCATCCATTTGCCACAGACGTGTGTGTGAGAACAGTCTGTCTTCATGTCTGTGACAGCTCTCTCAGATGAGAAGTCATGGAGAAGCATGGTCAATTAATTTAGCTAACTGAAGGGATTTTAATCAGGTCAATCACACGTGCGGTGTCGAGAATTAGGATCACAGGACCACTCATGAGTTTCATTGTCATTGACTTTTGGGTTGTGGCTCCCTCAGGAAAAATGCAAGTTCACATATTTTGCGATGCAGAGTTTGGTGACTCCGTCTTTTGACCTTCTGTGCACATATTCTAAATTTGCCTGAACTGTACACTTACTTCATATACCTGCAAATACTATACAAATCACATACAATCAAACATAACATTCAACACTACGTGACTTATATAAAATACGTGCATTAAAGCTTTCCTTTAAAGCTTATTTTTTGTAGCTGAACCATAGAAGTAGTTATTCAGTGGCGTAGAGGTCTTAAGTTAGTAAGTTATGTACAAACAATGATGGTTACTTATATGTTCGCTGTCGTACATTTCTTAGTTTGGATGGAGGATTTATTTGATATGTACTATATTAGTAAGGAATTTGCTTATTAGTTCATTTACATTTGTGGCTGTTTGGTCAAAGTATGTATTTCTAAAATGCTACATCATTTCACAACAGAATTTTCGACTTCATACATTAAATGTTGGAAATATTTGTACTTTCATTTTATTTTAATTTGCACATTAAAGTGCTATAATATGAAAAAGTACATTGAGTTGCCTGATAATTTAGCTTTGTGTGTTTAACACAGGAATGCCAATTTAAATAAAGTCTTTTTTTGCTGAGAATGAGATAAGATCAATATCTGTACGCTAAATATGAAGCTACAGCCAGGAGAACGTTAGCTCAGTCACAATAAAGATGGAACAGGGGGAAACAGTCTAAAAATCAAATATCCACCTACTAACACCTCAAAAACTCATTAATTAACAACATTTGTTAGTCCGTAATTAAACCAAGGTGTGACATCAGAGTTGTGGTTTTACTGGAGGTTAACTGAACTGTTCAGGTGACAAACCTCCAGGAGGAATAAGCGTATTTCCCAAAATGTCGAGCTATGTTGAGTATTTTAAGGTGAACTATCCCGGATCAACTCGCACTGACATTATCCAGACTTGATTTGCTATATATGTTCAAAGTTTATCACAATCTAAATTCTTAAGTATAAAGAACTCACTTGTATTATGTAGTAGGAGTCCAAAGCACACAACCAATCTAAGGTCACATATTGTCTGAAGGTTTTCACCCATACCCGTCATCTTGACTGTCTCCCTGCTGCTCTCTTCACCAACTAACAATTCACTGCAGTGAAGGTTATTATTAGGTAATAATATCCTTTTCTCCAGGTACACCACTTGGCAGTCAAGTCAGAGAGTTCAATTTTTGTCTTGATGGTTCATAATATCTTTTACTCATGCTCTCACTTTCTTTAAGTGTCGTTTGGGAAATTCGATTCAGGCTGTAATGTGCCTTTTACTCAAGAGCACTGATTGATGGAGCTCTGCAGAGATGTTTTTTTTTTTTTCTTTTTTCTTTCTGGCTGCAGGTTTTAATTGTAGAGTAAAGTAAACAGTGTTATCAACAAAAGACCTAGCAGCAATACTACTTATTAGTCTGGCAGCAAGAAGCCCAGCTCGGCGTCTGTCTTTCAGCCTTTTATTTCACCAAACTCTCGCCAACGACTAAAAGCTAGTTCAAGATTATTCCTCCGTCAACAAACATCCTCTTGGGTTTCTGAGGCTGCCGGGCCAGGTTACATTGCCTGCTTACCTGGCTCTGGTATCGGCCTTGTAGAGTCACACAACTTTAACTCAGAGGTGTACAGGTCATTCCTTTTTGCTTAAAGGTGGTTGGCCTAACTGAGTCGTGACTATACAGGGCATTCGTGATCGGTCAGTTTAATTTGGCACACAACAAGCTAGTTGTACCAAGTCTGAGCTCAGGGCAGATGTGTCATAGTTAAAGGCTTGAATGGAAAGCAGATGATGACTTGGGTTTGTAGGAAAAAACAGTTGTGTACTGAAATATACTGTATTAAAAAAATAACAAAATAAAATGTGAAATAATTGGTCAAAGGAAAAGTTGATGTGAAAGTGGAAAACGTGGGAGAAACAAAGAGAGAGTGCAAAGAAATTATATGAAACAAGGAGCTGTGACTAAAGTAACATGTGAATCAGACAACTGGCAGTCAAGACCGGAGATGAGGTCCAATCAGACAACTCAAGTGAAAACACCAGTGTGGTTTCAGTGTGGCTGAGAGAGAAGAGATGACACAATATGACCTGTAAGAGAAGGGCTGTGTCTGAAATCACCACCTATATATAGTGCGCTATTTAGGCTACTGTCTGCCACTTTATTTGAGTGTTATATTGATGCTCTACATTGGAAGGAAAATACTGTGCA
This sequence comes from Argyrosomus regius, assembly GCA_946959425.1. NCBI lineage: Eukaryota > Metazoa > Chordata > Actinopteri > Sciaenidae > Argyrosomus > Argyrosomus regius. Next base: position 19,771,846 of record OX336898.1, on the reverse strand, counting down.
TGGCATGTACTTTCTGCTAACAAGTATGCCATGGGTGAAGCGGCTTAGCTTTACCAATTTGAGCTCATTGTTTAGCTGCAACTTCACTGTTTTGGCTCATTTTCACCAGGTTTCCAGCCACAGCAGGTAGGTGTTGTTAGTTTAAAAAAAAAGCTCTAGAAACCCACTGTATACCACCAAACAGGACGCAGACACAGTTAGAGACTAGCTTGTGAACATATAGCAGCTATATTTAGCAGCTACAGAGGCAGATATTTCCCTCATGAGCTGGCAGGGCCCAAAAAGTAGAGCTAAAAGACTGAATACTGGAGTTGTGGCAAAGAAAAGACACTGCGAATGAATAATAATGTTGCTGCATAAGCAACTGTATCAACTAAAAGGTGACAATATGTCAATGTTGTGTTCACAACTTGTTTCTTCTGCCCCCTAGTGGCCAAAAACACTTCTTCAATCACTTCATGAGGTACACAAAATTTGCCTTCTTGCAATTTTTCTCATACTTTATATGTCTTACCTGGTCAAGAATCAAAGTATTAAAGCACCAAGTTGTGTTTTTAAGGGGGTTGGGGGGGGTTATGTGCAGGACTGTTTACAGGTTAAACAAACATGTAACATGTAAATTAATGAGCTTGATGAGGTGATGGAAGTTACACCTGTGCTTTTCCTGAGAAAGGCCTCAACTGGAAGAACAGAGTTGTTCTGCTTTAACAGTGTAGTAGAAATTATATGTCCCAAACTGAAGTGTGAGCGTATGATAATATATAATTTATATTTAAGATGGTTAATGACCTAAACAGCCTTGCGGGCCTTTCATAAACACACTCTTTACCTCTACCACAGAGAGAGGGAGCAGAGAGCAGCAGAGAAACAGATCAAACACACACATTTCATCAGAAAACATACCTAGTTGCATTTTATTATATCTCTTCAAAATAAATAAACATACAGTGTAACGCAATGAAATAAGACTCATAACATCTCCGAAAGCCTGTAACAGAATAAACTTCAAAATAGTGCCTGCTTTTTAGTAAACATAACTTGTACGTAACGTACAAAAAATACTACTCAAAAATGTACAAAATGCAGCAAACAAATATCAAGTATTGTGCAGTTTCCCCTCCCCCACATTACACCAGCTGCTGACAGTCAGTCATTACAGTGAAATTACTAGTGTTTAGCGCCAGAAGCTACATTAAAATCGTACATCTCACCAGAATCCTGTGAGCAGATAATGAGCAGCAAAACAGCTCGGTGGCATAGCTCGGTTCATTTTGGTACAGCGATATGAGCCTGTGAGGGATCTCAGATGGCTCATGTACGTGGTGGGATATAAGTATGAAGTTAATACAATATAATGCACTACTGAAAAGGTAATAATGTACTCAAGAGTCTCAAAAGCGCTTCCTGTTTGGAATAAATACTAGTATAATCTCCCCCACTGTAAAAACATGAATTCTCTTCCACTGTAGCAGCAGCACACGGCTCCCAAACTAAAAAACAAAACAGTTTGCTTTGCTCCATTGTTCTGTTGCATGACAAACGTTTTAAAGCATAATCAAGAGAGTGAGAAAACACATTCAGAGCAGGACGCACAAGCATACAGCTCTCCCCCTTCCCTGACACAAAGACTCACACACTTCCCCAAACACACTAGATAGAAAACAAGACTGGACGTTACCACTCACTAACATCCATTCCATACTTACATAAAAAAGTTTGTTCAAAGCTCCCTCCTCATAAAAGCACTGACCAGTAGTAGTTACTGGTGAATAATAGGGGCTCTGTACGTGGAGCCTGGATTAATCACAGCAGTAGGTTATTTTTTTTGCCAAGCTGAAGTAGCTTTAACTTTACAAGACATCATCGTGTGAATGTTCACCGCTGCCCCGTCAGTAGTTGCTCTTCGTATCAGTAGTGTGCTTGCTACTTACTGTGAGTAAATTCAGTAGTATTCTTGAAGGTCCAATCTCGTCACTGCTACATGAAAATCAGTGCCTTAATCATGTCGGACGTAGCCACAAGTTAAAACGTAAGAGTGTGACATGCAGAGTAAAAAGCTAACGAGACAAAAGAAAACAAAAAATAACGTTAGAGCATTCAGCTGGCAGGTGTTTCATAATCTCGCTCTGCCTCAGACTGACATCTCCGTTAATAAGAACATCTAATCCGTCCTGTCACATGATCACATGTCAATCATCTCAGAGATTATTGGGTCCGGCCCAACAGTAGAACACAAACTATAACGAGTGTTTTCTCCATCTCACTTCCTCCGTGCACTCCCCGGTCTCTTGACCTGCCAGAGTTGATTGTGGATGGTCAGGGCGTCCACACTGACCGACACAGACTTGGCAGGGATGACGGTGAACTGCTTGCGGTCCGAGCTGTATTTGTAGAGCTTGTCGATCATCTTCCGGGTGATGGTGCGCGGCCCTGTGCCCGTGAACTTGACGATCTCCTCCGTGTCCGGCGAGTATGAGTAAATGGCGCGGAATTGGCACCCGCCGTCGCGGAAGAGGATGATCAGGTGATTGGACTCGCACTTTTCTAGCTCCTGCGATGAAACACACACAAAAAAAATGTCTGAATATGACAAAACACAAGCTAAAGAAATAAATAATCATCTTTAGTAAAGTCATTTCAGAAGATCACCTCCAGGACAGCATTCTTCTGGCTCTCATTAACCCTTCCAGCCAGACAGCAGTGAGCGATGGCATTGATGATGATTGGCTTGTTGGACTTGGAGCTCGGCTCCTTGAAGAGTTTAGGACCTTTGACAGACAAAACATAACAAAATAATTACTAAGATAAGTCTGTGAGTGTTTAAAAGGAACAGTTTTGGGAAATACAAATCTAAGTTAGAGGAGAAGATCGATATCAATCTCATTTCTGTGCATTAAGTATGAAACTGGAGCCAGGAGTTGATTAGCTTAGCTAAGCACAAAGACTGGAAGTTGGAAAACTGCTTGGCAACGTCAGTCCAGGAAGTCATGACCAAGAAATAACTCCAGGATATATAACCTCGCTTTTTTCCTATGGATTCAACAAACATGATAAATGCTAAGCTAGAAAATAAACAAAAATGTTCAACTATTTCTTTAAAGCACATGACAAAATCAGAAATCTTTTTTATCTTTATGTTTCTGCACAAATGATGCTTTGTGATGGTGTTTTTCTGCTCACCGTTGTACTCCATCGAAGTGATGGAAGAGGCTATAGAACCGTTCTCCCAGTCCCTCTCAAAGTTCCTGCTGGACGCTCTGCTCAGCATGGGGAAGGACTCCATAGAGCACACAGATCCAGCCCTGGAAGACACACTTATAGGTCAATAAAATGACCACACGTGGTGGGAAGAGATTATTTCCAACACGGGGAAGTCTCACCTCTGTGACTCTGCCCCTCCGGAGATGACGCTGTCCGCCTCAGTCGCCAAAGAGAGCGTCGATCCTCGATGACTGCAGCTCAGTTCAGCTGAAAATGAGAGACGGAAGGATTTAGTTACTTTACTCAACAAAATATCAGTGTTGTTTACCCTTTTCACACATGTCGTACTGTATTTTCATATGACAAGCAGTGACCCATATTGATATTGTAATGTTACTCTAAATACTAACAAGACAAGACAACAAAATTGATCATAAATAAGTCAGAATCTGATAAAAAGACATATCTTCCTCTCTGTGAATCATAGCTGACTCCCCAAGTGTTTGAGACAAACTTTTAATGGGCTGTGTATGTTTGATATCACATCATGCAGAGCAGGTTAGAAGGTTCACCTCCCCTGCAGCCTGCTGCTGAGCCCTTCGCTTTGATCAACATGGACACCTTCAGAGAATTACCTGCGTAACACACATGTACACACTCAGAGGATGACGACGAAGACACACAACTAAAGTGAAAATACACGTGCACACACACACAGCGTATCAGATGGTACACAAACAACAAATGGAGCACTAGACAAACAGAGACGCTGTTTAAGTTATTAAAGGTGTTCATACGTGTGGTGGATCCTTTGGAGAGGCTGTTGGACTCTTCACGGTGCAGTGATTTAGGCCTGCTCCTGCGGGATTTAGTCCGTGGGCGAGGCTTGACTAGACCCTGCTCCTCCATCAACGCTTGCTGCTTCCTCCGCAGGTATTCCTGCTTAATAAGCTCTCGTCGCGCCTTCTCCTCCTCCTTACGAACACGATCCTCTTCTGCCTTACGCCTTGAGGAAAATTGACAGACAGTTAAGACAGGCAGAATTTATCTCCACCCCTGCAGATTTAGACAACCCCCGTGTCCTGGTGATCGATTCGTGAGTGTGTGAAATGAAAACGTACCTGGCCTCATCACGCTTGAGCTCGCTCTCGGCTTCTTGCTGCTGTTTGCGTAGTCTCGTCTCTTCAGCTTTGCGTTGTTGTTTGAGGAGGAAGGCGGCACGACGCTTCGCCATTTCATCCTCTGCTTTCTCATCATCCTGGAAGATAGAAAATAGTAATCATAACGAAATTAGTAATCATGCTTCCAAGTTATGCACACATTAAAATGAAGAAAACCTGGAATTTTACCTTAAAGAAGAAGCCTATGACATTCTTCTGCTCGCTCTCTACTATAACATCTGCGCTTCCATCCTCCAGCGCGACCTCAATCAGCTGACCCTTGACCCTGGTATTCTCATCTACGCCCGTGGCCTCTTTCCCTGAGTTGGCAACATTGTTCTCCTCTTCTTCTGCAGCCTGTGAAGGAGACGTCGATGTACTGGAGATGCCTTGTAGGTCCTGTGGTTGTGTTTTGTCCAAGCACCCAGCTTCCTCTCCGCTGCTGTGTTGATTGCCGTCATCATGAACTCTGAAGGTGGTGTTTCTCTGAATGTTTCTCTCTACCCTGGTGCTCTCAACAATACTCTCTATCTTCTGGTCTCCACCAGAGTTTTCTCTGGGGGACTTGATGGAAACCATCTTGCTGTTTTCTCTACTCTGTTTCTGCTCCGAGGCTTTGCTGCGTTGGCTGGAGCTAAGCTTTGGAGGACGTCGAGCAGGAGCAGAGTTGCCGCCGCTGATGTCTACAAAGTGAACTGCAAAGGATCTGGAGTCTGAGGTAGAGGACGGTGATTGTGTTTTGATGGGGGTTGTGCTCGGGCTTGATTCGACACGTTCTGGGGGCGACACCACACGCTTCATCAGCAGGTCTTGCTGTAAAGAGAGCTGCATCATCTGGTGCTGAATGGAACTAATAGCTTCGTTGAGTAGGTCTATGGAGTGGGAGCACTCGTTCAAATCAGGTTCAGCCACATTATCCTGGGACTGGGAGTTCAACCTGTTCTGCCTTTTTGCCTGGCCTCCTTCTGTTTGACCTGCCGTTGCCTGGACCTTCAGAGCATCGAGACAGGAGTCGTCCTTGCAGGACTGGGTCTTCACTCTACTCCTTTCAGCTAGTTCTGCGGATTCTGAGTGTTTCAGGGGCAGAGGAAGTGTGTCACTCTTCCCTCCGCCCTTCTTTACAATGTTCAAGAAAGCAGCTTTACCTAGCTTTAGTCGCTGCCGTGCTGATAGGGTCTCCATCTTCTTTTTCTGATACTCAATAGCACGTCTTTGCTCTTCTAGCTGCATGTGAAGTTGCAGCAGCTCTGAAGGCACAACTGATGGACTGACCACCATATTCTTCCCCAACACAGAAATAGGCTCTTTCCCTATCCAGCCGGGGGTGCTGTCACTCCTCAGTTGCCAGGGAGGGCAGGGGGCGACCTCAGAGCCATCTGGCGTGGTCTTCTGAGAGCTGCTGGTACTCGAGAATCCATCACGGAGGCCAAGTTTAAGCAGCTTTCTCTCTGCAAAGCTGGTCATCTTGACACTGGTGCTGCCTGATGCGCTGCAGCTGCTCGCCCAGGATACGGTACTGAGGCAAGGGCTCGAGCGTCCACTGCAGTCTTCCTTATCATCCCGCTCACTAACCTTCAAGTCTTCTCTCAGTTTGGCTGACTCACCCTCTCCCTCTCCAAATTCACAAAGCTCTCCCTCCTCTGAGTATTTTCCCTTTCCTCTCTTTACCACCTCTTTAGTCAGCTCCATCTGATCGTCGTCCTCCTCGTCTTCCTCAAGGTCTGCGATGTCTGAGTCTGAGTCATGCCCTACCTCCAGCAAAGTGGTGTAAGTACTGTGGTGCTCTGGCTCTCCTGACAAATGGAGGAAAAACCCATGTGGTTGTTTCTTCCCAGACTGAGAGACGCCTATTGAGCCCTCTGTGGGTGGCCTGAGAGAGCTAGGGGCTGATTCTGCGACAGGTATGGGCATAAAGGTGCTTCTGTTTGACTCAACCACAGGGGCTTTCCTCTGTGAGGTGCTTGGGACATTGGCGGATGCTTTTCTAGCAGCTGCTGCTCCTCTACAACGACTCTCGCCACTCTCCTCCTCCTTGTTGAAGCTGATGCTCTTCTCTTTGGCTGGCTTGGGGATGGCAGGCATCAGAGGTTCCAGATAGTAGCCGTCTGCCTGGTGATCGGGACTAAAGGGACCCATGTCAAGGCGGGGAGAGCAACGGGTATTAGAAACCCTCGAGGTGGGGGCTGCACTCTGGATTTCCAGCTCATCCTGCTCCATGTCACTCCCGAGTCGATGTCGAGAAAAAGCAGAAGGATGGATGACCGCAACCAGCTCCTCCTCTTCTATTTCCTCCTCCTCGTCCTCGATGCGCATGTGACTGAGCAGGCTTTGACCACTGAGTCTGTGCTGAGCCAGCGGAGGGCCTGACCCCAGCATGTGTTTGGGGGTGATGCTCGTTATGTTGGAGGCCAAGCTGTCTTTGCTGATGGAGCGAGCGAGGCTGATACTGTCTGCATCATCCTCCAGGAGACCATGCAGGGCGTAGGGCACCGGCTGGGATAAAGGCCTGGACAAGGGACAGAGGGAGGGATACAATTAATGTGAGTCGGGGTTAACTATCAGCAATTGTATGTTATAGCTGCATCTTCTCAAATTGAATAACTGTAGTCAGTACAGCGATTTTAAAGGTTGTAATCACGCTGCTCACCTCTGCCTCCTCTCTGGCCAGGCCAGTATTGAGCCCTGATGCTGTCCATCTGTACGTGTTATAGAGTTGGACCTATTTCTGAGCTCTGTACAAAGAAAATATGATCTATATTACAAAAAGGACTTCTCAAACATGCATTATTAATCGTGGATGATTTAAATAATCCACACTTATTAACTCGAATATAAATATTCCAGTGAAATGCTGTGATTAACAACTCATCGAGTACCTTGAGCACAACTTAAGTACATTTCACCTTCAAAGGAGAATCAGAGGGTTCATCCTGGTCTCTATCATCCCTCTATCTTTTCAGTGTTGGAAGAACTTTGTGACTAGAGGAGGCTGAGTAATTCTTTTTTTTTTGTATTACCTGAAGTGCTCTCGTCAGCCACTTTCTGATGTCTCTGTCTCAGGGGCAGTAAAGAGTGAGATGGGCTTAATGAACGTGGTTTAGTGCTGAAAGGGAACGACAGAGAGGTTTTAAAGTTACATTTGGTTTGATTTTAGCTTCTGAGATGTTTAAAAATGTCGAGCAGAGAAAGGTTTTCTCATAAAACTCTGATAGTTTGCATTCAAAATAAGGCAAAGTGCCACGGTGATGTTCTGTGGAAATGGCCAAAAAGTACTAAATTGCAGATTTAAATGTACATCACACTTTACCATACTTCCTAATAGTATACAAGTTGTAAGAATCTCTCCTATAATTCCCTTAAGTGGTGTGTTCTAGAGTAAGTTTTATGTTACAAGCATACTAATGTGTAAACATCACTTTCTCAGAACTCTGATGTGAAAGAAAAACAGGGCACAACATATTTATCAGTAAACCTGTAACTTAAAAACACAGTTACTGTTTATTACCTGAGGTCAGGGCTCGGGGGTGTGGTCAAGGTGTCAGCGGAGTTCGATGATGTCAGGAAACTACGCTTGGTGACGCTGGAGATGGGAGCATGGGGTCGTGAACTCTTCGGTTGCAGCAGCAATCTCACTACAAACATGGTAGAAGGGGATATTAACCATTAGAGGAGATCCTATAACACAACCCACCACTGTTTTAAAAGAGCCGTCAGCAATGCAGTAAACCAGAGAGCGCGTTATACCATCTCTGATTTCCTGGAGGTCCCTGGGCTGCACAAACTCTGGCTTCACGGTCTCAAACCACCAGAAGAGCTCCGCGATGAAGACCATCACATTATTCTGCAAGACACAATGATGGAGTTCAAGGTCAAGAGGAAGACATTACCATGTTAATGGAGCCTGCTTTTACTGTCGAGGTTTTTGGGCTCACCTTTAGTACCGGTGGAGAATACAACATGTCTTCAGGCTTCAGATAGAAGCACTTGTTCAGGTATTCGTTAGAAAACTCATGTAGTAGCTGGATGTTGTACACACTGTCTGCTATGGAGGGAACCTCCTTCAGACAGATATCTGCACAGAACAGGACGACAATGGTCAATACGATCAGGCTAGGACTGTATACTGTAATAGACATCAATACCACTCTTATATCTGCACACTAAACATGAGGCTAGAGTCAGCAGGCGGTTATCTTAGCTTGAAGCAAGGCAAAACAGCTAATCTGGCTCTATCTGTGAGGAGGTATAAAAAATGGAACTATAATGTCCATAAGTGATCTTTAGAGGTACGACTAGATTGATTTGTTTTCGGCTAGCTGTTCCCCTTGCTTCCAGTCTTAAAGCTAAGCTAAGCTAACAGCCTCCTGACTCTAGCTTCATATTTAGCATTCAGACATTATAGTGGTATCAGTCAAACGTTACCGTACCGTCCAGTCTAATGAGTTCTGGGCAATAGAAGTGGATCACAGCCAGCAGAGCCGTGCCATCGCACACATCCTTCACCAGGTCGTCCAGCAGAGGGAAGTGCTGAAGCGCCCGACCTGACAGGTGATCTCTGCGGTAACGCACCTGCACAGCAAGAGAGGTTTAAGTAAAGTACACACATTTATCGAATCAACACTGAGGCGCATGCTCACTTGTCGCACACAAACACAACATTTCTCACTTTGTACTTAATCTCTGGCTCTCTTTAACACATATAGTTTAGAGTAAGTATCTGTAAGTGGCTTGCAGTGCTTGGTGGCCTTTATGTATCAGATTAGGTCAGGTGGAGCTTTGCAAAGTCTTTTAGAGGACCTGTCATGTGGGACGATAATATGTGCTTTCAGGCAAGTTTAGTAGTTGGTGCGTGTGATAAATGATAACAATAAAGGTCAGTATTAAATCAAATAAAGAAAAAGGTCAATGGTAAAGTACATTACCACGCGAGAGAACTCCACAGGCTCCAATATGCAGTGTGCCAGAGCATGCATTATATCAGGCTGGTGATGGAGGGAAGAAAGAAATGATTGGGAGGAAGTTAATGAAATGAGGCAAGCCATGGCTGGATGAGTGGACTTCAGCACTTTAAACACTGGACTCCCGACAGGTTGCTTTATTGTGTGGTGATGTGTTGATGTTTTGGGGCGGGAGGAAGGTGATGAATGTGAAAACTCTGCTGGGAACTGCTAAAAGGGGTTTCATGCAAAGCGAAAGCAAATAAGCAAAGCTGCTGTTTGAGTTTCTTCCTTTGCCACAAAGGGGCACTGTGCCATCTTCACTCTACACATCATGTTGGGTTTTTCTGCTGTGTATCTCGTTAGCTATTATTTCTGATTTTTTTTGTGATGTCTGATCTGACACACATGCACACACACACACCTCAAACAGTCATACATACGCTCACACCGAGGAGATGGCTAGCGGTTGCACTTACAGGTACAAGCTTCCAGTACCATTTGGAGGGAGACTAGTATCCAAGAGGCAGGAATGGAGAGGAAAGTTTGGGAAGACACAAAGAGGAAAAGCAGCAGACAAGTCAAGGGTCATACACAGTGACAAGGAATCAGATTATCCCCTGTTACCATGGAGATAGATCTGATCTTATAGACAGCTGGAAAGGGTTAGGCAGAGAGAGTCTAGAAGAGGAAAAAGGTTAAAGGCGTTTGAGCATATCGTGATTGAAAGTTCAATGATTTCACATTGTGTCGTCATCCTGTTACCCTCCAAGAAGCAGCACATTGCGCTTACACTTCTTTTAGCTCTACGTCTTTTTCTGATTGGTTGATAGGAACCAAGGCGAGTCAGCACAGTGCAGGGGTTTTCAAACTGTGAGGCGTGGCTCCCCAGGGAGGAGTGGGAGAGTTGAGGGAGGAGTGCGGAGTCGTAACTCAGTTAAATATGAATGCACAGACATGACACAGACGTTTTAGAGGATATCATTATCTCTGATCACAAATAAACGTCCATAAATCAGTTATAATGAACTATAAACCATTGAGATGGTCCTTATAATGCCAGAATGTGCCTGAGAATCAGTGTTTTTAACTTTTCCTACTTGTCTGTGCATCCATGTCCATCGCACATGCAAATTCTGCATAAATATATATAAATAAAGGTTAAAATACTGATTCCATGGCAACATTATACTTCCTGTTTACACCCCACAAGGCCTCCCAAAGATTATAGTGACTGCAGCTCAAAAACTACAGTCACTGATATGAAGTGCTCATCAGATCACAAAGCAAGCAAGATCCAATGACAACACCTGACAGTTAATGCATCCAGTGAAGTAGTGACACACGCGTTTAAAATGCCAAACAGGAGGACAATGAACAAAGGCAACAACATCACTAAAGAAAGACGCTATTCAACAGACAGGACGCTTTCTTTCTAAAGCAGTGAGACACAAAGTGACAGGCAAAGAGAGTGTGACACAAAGGGAATAAAACAAAGAGACACGCGGGGTGTTACCTTCTGGTGACTGGGTGACTCCAGCAGTTGTTGCTTCATTTTCAGCTCCTTTTCCACGATCTCCCTCATCTTTATGTTCACCTGTAGCGACAAAGACACTGCAGGTCAACAGAGACGGACGAACGCACAGATGCAAACATTAACACCCGTGTCCGGTTCTTACCTTGTTGATCCAAAAGACCATCGCGTCTTCCAGGTCAAAAGGCAGCTCCTTGGAGGCACTGAAGTTGGAGAAGCGCTTGACACTGGACACCACTTTCTCTATGCTGATCATCTCCACTATGTAAGCCATCATCAGGGCGTCAATGAGGTGGATGTGGGCGCTCTGGAACAACACAGATGTTACATCAGAAACATAATTATGGATGTGTGCGGGCATTAAAGGTGTTAAAATGACATTTCCTGCCCTGTTTTATGTATTAGAAATAGTATATGTATAGTTCTACATTGATAACAGCAGGACACAAAGATTATTTTACAATGCTCCATCGCTGAGTTGCCATGGAAACAAGACAGAACTTCCTGACTGAAAGCAGAGTTATCAAAATGCTTATCAGCCTACACGTGAGACGAACACTGTGTCATTAGTGTCTGACTCACACGCTGTTTTTTTCATTGGTACAAAAAGGCCCGGGGTAAGCTAAAGCCGTCCAAAATCAAAGTGTGTGTTTTGCTTGGCACTCGGATTTCTTTTCACTCTCCGTGATTTCATTATGATGGATATGATAGACGACGCCAGAACACTTTGTAAGATGACAGTTGGGTAGAGAGTCGATTAATGGTTGTCAAAGAATCTGTTACATGTAATGATGGTCTCAGAGTCTCTCCGCTTGAGCTTAATATGAATCAATGTAGCCAAAAGCAAGGATTACATTCATCTACTGGCACCTAAATGCAGCATAAACTGCTGCTCCTGAGCCAGCCTGTTGTTGCCTTTTGTCTTTCCACACCTGTGGGATATGACTAATACCTCCAGAGAGAGCAGGTTCATATTAAATGACAAATGCTGAAACCTTTGGTTCATTTTGCTTCATGAATATTTTAGTTAGACACTCTAAAACCTGAAAAAACACTCCACATCTACCGGTGCATTATTTATTCCAATACTCTTGGCTCATATTTGGCTCTGGAAACCAAAGTCACATTAGCTTGTTAGCAGATGGCAAGTGTGGGTTGCCAGTTCGCTGGGTTATACTACCACAGAAAAAATGTAGCCTCATTTACATAAAAGTAATAATTTCCTGACTAACAAATTATCTAATGATTCTGACAGCAGTATTAATTGATTTTCTTTGCCACTTGGAGCCTTTTGTGGAACACGCATCCAGCAGAGACAGAGCAACATTAGCATTTATAGAAAGTTGTGTGTCCGATCACATCATCTGATGAATGTAAGTCCAATGTTCTCTCTCACGACCAAAGACAGTATAAAAACATGTATGGATAGTAGCAATGTATTGCCCTCTTGATGCACCCAAATCAGTGTGCACACAGGTCAAACATGGCTAAATACCAGATCTTAGAATACATTATGCTAGACTACAGCAAAAGTCTATAATATCTGTGAATATCTGGTCTGCAACTACACATATGGGCAAGCTACCCACCATCTTGATGGGAGCCGAGCTGAGGTCCAGGTCCAAGACAGGCGAATTGTCTGCCTGCAGGACGTAGATGCCTTTCCTGGACAGGGCCTGGATGACAGACTGGTGGCTTTGGAGTGAGGCGGCCTGCTCAGCGTGCAGGATGAGTCCACACACCCGGCAGTAGAGCTCTCCAGACAGCAGCAGGCGGATGATGGGGGGCTTGATGTGTTCCTGCTCATACTGGTCGGTGTAGAAGGGGTCCCGCAGGTCTGCAGGGATGTGATCTGGAAAGAAAGACACAGAAACATACATGTGTACTCGACATTCAGGGTTAGCTCGTGAGGTTTTTTTTTTTTGCCGATTTAAGTTGTACTAAGTCACTAATCGCACCATGCATCCACGCTCAAACTATTTTTGTACAGACACGTGTCCATCAATGCCTCGCCATGTTACGTAACAGAGAAGCTCCCAGGTCACAGACTTTCAAGGTATTAGACTGTCTAAGAAGAAACCAATGCAAGAGAGAGAGAGCACTGAGACAAAGTCAATGGTTAAACAGCACACCAGGTAGCAACTCTGACGGCCTGTAGGTGGACCAGAGGCTTTAAGCCAATGAGGGACTTAGCAGTGATACTTAAGCTGATGGTCTTGTCCCAGCCAGCCTGGTGTTTTTTTCTGTTCAGGGACACAGACATAGGGCAGCTATTTTTATATGCCTTGGACGTGTTAATCCAGAGTTAAGGCCCGAAGCACTCACGAAATTTAGCTTCCAGGGCTTTCTGGGTAGATTTAGGCAGGAATAAATGGGGAGACTGTTGTCTGATACAGTTTGCATCTAGTATTTATATTGATAGGAAAAAAACAGGCGAGAAATTGGAATTAAAATCAGGTTCAGGATCATTTCTTAAATTATTGATATTATCAAACCAGATCCAGATCATGTGGAAAAATAGTGAAATGCCCACTCCAGTCAACACAGCTTAAAGAAAGAGTTTGAGTTCATACAATGACACAAACATATAACACGTTAAATAACAAGCTTTAAAGATGCTTTCAGGTGGATCTTTATTCTAAGTTAGGCAAGCATCTTGCTCTAGCTTTAAAGATAATGCACAGGCATGAAAGTGGTATCAATGTTCTCATCTAACTCTCTGCAAGAAAGCGAACAGAGCAAGCTACGCAGGCAGACAGCCATTAGACTGTGCTGCTTTCTGGTGCTACTTTGAGCATAAAAACTCTGGCTGTGCACACACACACAGTTTTATGATGCATAATGATCATTTAGTATACATTTGTTATCAGTTTCACTATCACAATAAGTGCTTTTAAAAAATCGAGGTCATTAATGGCATGATTACACACCCACTGACCGTCTTACTGCTTGTTCAGCTGAGTCACAAGTCTCAAGATCTCTGCAGTGACACGCATTAATAAAATTGTGTCTTAAATGATCAGATCATAACTAAGAAATAAGCTTTAAGATAGCCACATTTAAACAGAGGATCAGTGAAGATCCTTGCATCGATATTCAGCTGCTTAACAATAGCATCTTCTCTCATTTTGTTTCACATTAGATGCCAGCTGACTGAGATGAACTGGCAAAATAAGACCTCCATTAGTGGAAAACACACACACACACACACACACACACACACAACAGGCTGAGATAAGAGCTACAGCACACTGTGAAAACCTTCGCTGTGTCTTTCACAACAGACTGCTTGCTTGGCACAGACTACCTACAGTATCTATCTCACTCTCTGCTGTTGTGTGGCGCTGCCATATGGGCTCAAGGATCCCAGATCATGTGAGAAAACGCTCGTTATAAATCCTTCCAGGTTTCGATCTGCCTCGTTTGTGGGGTTTTTTTCTCCTCCCAACAAAAGCAAATCTTGCACGTCTTCCTCTGGCAGATTTTCTAAACACATCTCTCTTTTTTTTACCCTGCCACTTCCTCTGCCTCAGCTGTCCAAGAATGCCCCCTCGTCCTCCATGGTTGCCGTGGAGATGGTGATGGAGGATGCCAGCGTGGCCGGAGGTGGGGGCTGGGTTGCCGTCCCATCTCCTCACCGAGACCTGCTCGTTGGACCGTTTTACGGCCCCTGACATCAGGAGGTGTGTGTGTGTGTGTGTGTGTGTATGTGTGAAGATTTGGAGGGTGAGGCTCTCTAATCCTAGTTGCTAATACTCGTTAGATATTTATCATCCACCTGATCCACGCATTGAAACCCACCCTGGAGTGTGTGTGTGTGTGTGTGTGTGTGTGTGTGGTGTGTGTGTGTGTGTGTGTGTGTGTGTGAAATCAAGAGGAGGGGGTGCACGGAAAGCCTTTGTTCCTATTCTTTCAGACACAAGGTCAGATTGATGAGCAGAGATCTTGCTGACAGTCAGGGCAGGGCTGTCAGACTCTGCAGGGTCTGCAGGGGAAAGGCACAACTATTCTCTCCAATAAGAAGGCTTAATAGCGAATCCTCCACTAGACAGTACATTGAGAAAACATAGCCTTTAAGCCGATGCACCCTGTGGGCACTCTTGGAAGTCTGACCCTTGCAGAGAGAGCGAAAGCTGGTGTATGCAGCCAGTATGTCAGGGATCATGTGTAGCTCTTGAACAAGCACTCACTACTTTCATCTAGTCTCATTACCCACTGGAAAGAAACATTTTCATACATTTTCTATATATTTTTGGTCTCATCCTGTCGTCACATTCATTAAAAGTTAAGTTTGCAGAGGAAACTAGAAGATGTGCTGTATGTTGCATAAAATATATGTCAAATTTCGTCAGCACTAAGCAAAACTAGGTCATGATTCAGGTGCACTACCCACTCTCTTAGTGGGCTACGTGTATATTTCATCCTCTAAAATTGTTGCTTTTTAAGCCGACATTAAATAATAATCCTAAAACATAATTTGGGAGAGAGAAAAGTTTGCTAAAAGCTA
Source organism: Argyrosomus regius (assembly GCA_946959425.1). Lineage (NCBI taxonomy): Eukaryota > Metazoa > Chordata > Actinopteri > Sciaenidae > Argyrosomus > Argyrosomus regius. Next base: position 19,756,507 of record OX336898.1, on the reverse strand, counting down.
ATGAAGCTCATCAGAAATCAAGCAAATAAAGCTCGAATTGTTTCCAGTAATAAGATTTAGAAAAGATTTGGAGGTTTCTCCAAAGGCCAACAGTGAAACTGTCATGAGTCCAAACAAACACGCTGTGTTGAACAAAGACTCGAGCCTTCAGGTCCAATCCCATTAACCACTTAAACATGTGACTGTGGCTGTGCTGACTTTCACACCGGCACACAGACAACAAAGTCCTCTCAGCGCTGCCGTGCTGCTCGCTTTGCACTCTAATCTAATAAGAGTGTTTTGGTCCTTCTGACCTCCACACTGACTATCAGTGACCAGGGATTGTATCACAGAAAGCAGACGTAATATAAAAGGACATATTGTATTTCAACATGAGATGAGCAGGAACACCTGACTGATACGGTCTGGGCTGTTTATTGCAGATGTCATAGGATTAATGGGAATACAGCCTCAATGCTGCACGGAGTTATACTTAATACACTGTTGGAATATTTGAATAAGATATATTATATATAATAGGGCTGAAGATATGCAAAAAAATCATGATGAGGTTATTTTGACAGATATTGATTGCAGTATGCGTCACAATTTTAGTTAGAATGGTAATTCCTGCAGTTAATTTACCCTTTAAAAATATAAAAATGATGATGGTGTGTTCCCTTACATCAGGAGAATATGATTCGCAGGCCTGAGGCTTCTCTGTAGCACCACAATGCTTCACTTGTGATGACACATTTTACCTTTATCAAAGAAATGCAGCTCCTGCGAGTGGCATATTGAACTTGACTATATTTTGTCTTGAAGTATCCCAGCCTGTTATCCAGAATATCTAATTCAATATCTGCTTTGGCACTGCATCATTGCCATGACAGCACAGGATAAGCAAGCATTAGTCTGTCAGACGTGAGAGAGCAAAACAACAAAACAAAAAGCTGGGGGGAATCTCAAAGGTACCAGGGTGAGTAGGACGCATACACCGATACACGGGATTGGTAACAGCGTCGATACTGACCTTATTAAGTGGAACGGGTATTGACCGTGACATATATCCACAGAAAATGCAGTTTATTTGTCACTGTCACTATAAAATTCAGTGTATCCAGTTAAATTAATTCAATCATGGTTGGCTGCCAAGTTTTTTTGACATACCATAGTAATCTCTGGCCTATCGTGATCATCTCTGGAGTGAGGTCGGACATTGGACCGGTACTCGCATCACTAGATATCCTGAGTTGAGGTTTTGGAACATGTATTGGGAGAGAAAAATTTGGATCTATATTCTTAATTTATTCTTAACAGCTGTAAAATCAATCAAGCAGCAACTATTTTGATAATCAATTAATCGTATTGGTCGTTTTTCCAGCAACATTTCCGAGTTAAGTCTTTTTTTCGTCTTATGTGATCGTAATCTAAATATCTTTTGGTTTTGGTCACACAATCTAAAGGCGCCATCTTAGAGAAACCTTCAAGAAACTGAAGTGAATCAATAAAAAAAACAATGGTTGGTTGCAGCCCCGCACAACATTAACCAGAGTAGGAAAAAGGTAATTCAAAGTGACTCTCATCACTGGCACCGCCGAAGGAAATCAGGGTGAATGTGATAAATGGGACGAGTATGAAGCATGAAGGGCTGCACGGCTGATGAGTTTACTCTGTACGGAGGAGCCTGGTGGAATAAAAATTGGGCTAAGCTACAGTTGAAATGCACAAAACTACATCTCTACTGTATGAACTTGTTAAGTTCTGATAATTATCAAATCACATAACACTAGTACTGTCCACTCTGTGTTAAAAAAGGAGTTTAGATAGTGCAGTTAGTGCAAAATCTCTTGCTGTAAAGGGCTCCTAAGTGTCCCTGGCGTGCTGATGCCAGGACGAGCCAATCAGATTATGAGAAGCAGGAAGCTTGGCGAGGGAAAGGATGTGGTGAAAGGTTTGGTGATTATTATGGGCATCTGAGCTGTGCCCTGGAACAACACGGCGTTGGGTAACCGAGAGGTGAAGCTTAATTGCAAGACGGAGCTCGGGATATTTCCAACATTGGCGCTAAGCATAAAAATGCTCCAGCTGTTGTGAGATTAATGTGATGAATCATGCTGATGCGGTGCAATACTGGTTGGTGCTTTCACATTACCTCACCGCGCATTACAAGCTTTAAATTTTAGGGTTTTGTTCCCCCTATCAGAGTCCATTTACTGAGTCATCCGCTGAAACACAGGAGACATCACGGCAGGGCAGGAAACACTTAAACTACAGTATGTCTGCCTCCTAAAATGGATATGATGACAAAGAGTTTTCCTTTACTCAATGACTGTCTCTGTGTCTCCTTTCGAATGCCTCATTGTCATACTGATAATAAAATCACGGAGACTGGCAGGCTCGCATTGAACAGCACAGCTGACCTCCTGCTCACACTCTCCAGAGAGCAATGAGCGAATGACACAAAAACCCACATTCAGGGTTCCCAGACATTTACTTACAGCCTAGTGATGTGGAGCACACATTTTTAATGTTTTAATAGAGCTGGCAATGCTAGTGACCTGTGTATAAAAGACTTTGGCTGATCACGAAACGTCAGCAGGAGTCTTCACTTACAAGGACGAAGGTCTGGGCTGCTGCTGTGCTGTCGTAGTATGAAAATCTTTTACTCGGGAGGTTTGTTTGACAGTGAAACTGCAAACAACAAGCTGACTGATAACTCTGTGACAGCTATGTCTATCACTGTCCTACAGGACAGAAAGGAAGTCAGCACATGTATATTTGGGAACAGGAGATGCAGATACGATGTATTCTTATTGGCTTTAACCATAGAACGAAGCTAAAACACATCTCTAAATGTTCTGTAGTGCACAGTTCATGTATGTGACTACATTATCAGGTGAAATATTTCACTGATATCATACAGATGTTAATAACAGGGTTTCCTGCAGTGTTTTGTAGCAGAGGTGGACCCCCTCACCTTAAAACAAAGACCACTACATACACTTACTTATGCAAACGTTAATTTTTATAAGAGAAGAGCAAATGCACAATTTCATTTCAATTTTGTCTTTCTCAGTTAATTGATTGTCGACATGATTTTGGTCTATAAAAATCCAAATTTAGACAACAAAAAGCAGCGAATCGTCAAATTTGAGAAGATAGCCATGTCTGCTTGGATCCAATGGGGCCTTCCCAGTGAGCCGACGTGCACCACAGCTGCACCCTGACTGTGTTTGACCTGAACCTTAATTAGCATCATTGGTAACACCTGGGTTTACCTACTGTTTCACGTCAAAATTGCTGCTGTGAAACAAGGTCTATTAATTTTCTACTACAACTAATCATGAACTGACAGATCCTTTGTCTGAGCTCTAACGAGGAGCCTATCCCAGCCTATCCTGGATGGAGGCGGGGTACACTCCGGACAAGTTGCCGGTTCGTAAACTCTCCTACAAAAGCAAAATGCTAAAACCTAAATGCTCTCATGCACAGCTCTTTGTGCATTGTGTACTGTCATTTTTGCCATTTGTACCTAACTACTTGACCTATATTATGTCCTACATGTTTGCTTGTTTGTGTTTTAATTTGACTATTGTTTCATAGTGGGGAGAGGAAAACGTTTGCAGGATATTGAGGACCTTGAGTAACGTTTCCATTTGGCCGCTTTCAGACAAAAATAGACCTTAATGTCTACAATTAGATTCAGCTAATGATACAAGAAGTCCTATAAGCTTGCCAGGCTCTTTGACAAAGACATAGATTGTTAAAAATTCAGTTGGTATTCTGTCCTTGGCAGCAAAGTGGTGTGATTGTTCAGGGCCAATTAAGAGGATCTGCATCTATCAAACTGTTCACGCAACTACAGTACAGAGTCTATATTGAACAAATAGACTATGACATCCATCCATCCATCTTCTGTAACCGCTTATCCTTATCAGGGTCGCGGGGGCTGAAGCCTGTCCCAGCTGGCATTGGATGAGAGGTGGAGTACACCACAGGGCTGACACATAGAAGACGTGTGCAGCTGCTAATATTTCATCAGGATATACTCCCATTTAGATGTTTGCACCAATAAATACATAAATATCATTACTATAAGAAAACATGATTCTCAGTGGTGAGAGGAAAACATAGCCTTCACTATACCGTAAGCTTTGGCAAACAGCCAGCGGAGATTTGCGTCTATTTTGGCTCTTGCAGAGTCGTACAGCTCCAGTGGTATGACCTGAGCCTCGATGCCTCCTCCTCCTCCTCCTCCGGCATCATCTCCTCCTGCTGCTGCTGCTGCTGCCCTCCTCCAGGTGCTGTCCCTGCCAGCACTCACCTCCACATCCATCCTGCACGGACAGAGAGAGAGAGAGAGAGAGAGACATTTAATGCATTACATCATCGATATGAAGGGAAAAACAATAACCAGGGCCTGGAGGTGGTTCACAGTGATGATATGAAACACTACACACAGGCTCACCTTGTTTAACCTGCCTGTACTGCAGGTGTATCTGCTGTCAAGCCCCCCCCCCCCTATGATTGATGCCTTTAACAAGTATGCATGCACGTTTGAATCCCAACAAAACATCATTTATTTGCGTGTTATTCCAGCTGATAATCAGCTGATGGCAGTGAATAACAAAAGCTGCACTTGTGGACATGAATGGGAGCTGCTCGAGATTTATTAGCTACATAAAATTACAGCAGCTGCTTGCCCAGCTAGGTCCAGTCTTGGCCGGCCAAAGAGAGAGGGGTGTGGGGGTGGGGGGGGGGGGGGGGGGTACCAATGAATGGACCCTACACCATCCTCAGCACCGTTAGGTTCATAGTATTATAACGCTAGCTAAGGTTAGCTAGCTTCAACTGCGTACACACCCCTGAAGCTGTGAAAACGTGAACAAAGCCTCACCTCTAAGAGTGCATTTGGTCCTCTCCGCACAGCTGTTATGTTTGAAGAGATGGAGGTGTTGTTAAAACGCCGACATGTTGGCCTGGTTGTCTTCGGCTAACGGTGAAATAACAGACGGACTCCTCCCCGCCCCAGCGACACAAATCTCCGGCCTCTTCAGGATAAACGGCCGGCTGGCGTCTGTCTTGATGGTCGTTAATCCAATAATGGGAGAAAAAAATGCGAACCAAAAGGAAGTTTGTTTGTTTTTTCGAGGGAATTATTATCATCCACAAGCCTTGTGTTTCATATCGAGGCTGTCATCGCTTCAGAGGGGTCTAACGGTGTCCGGGTAGTCCTGTTGTCGGAGCCTGTCTCTATGGGGACGACTGTTATCTTCGGTCAGCTCCGCTGCAACACCGCCGCCCACCTCCGGGGGGCGCTGCTGGTCTGCACAGTGATGTGACATGTATAATACTGCAACATGGTCGCTGTTATAATGTATTAAGTGTTTAATATTAAATAAATAAAGTGTCCTGTGCAGTTATATTTATTTATCTACACTGTACTATTACCCCCTGCTTGTACTCTTTATTATATATTATTGTGGCAACACCTCCTGTTGTGTTTTGGAGCTAAATATATAAATATAAATAAGTGTGACTTGTGCAATACTGATTTTAGTGACTACTACTAATATTTCTATTCATGCTATCCTTGCATTTTATTCATTTATTGATAGGTTTCTCAGCAGTATTATTTTAAGTCAAGTCAAGTTAAGTGGATTTTATTGTAATTTCAACGACAGGACTACATTAGTGCAGCACGTTCAGACAAAATAATGGTAAGAAACAAGAGGCAGACAGGGTGTAACTGACTTGCAAGTGTATGTACATAATGCTACAAATGGATATATATAATATGACTATAGTGGGTGTATACAGAGAGGTAGATATTGACTAAAATTAAGTAGCAGCAGAGGTAAAAGGTTCAAAGTGTGCATGGATCTAGGTGCAATGTGCATATTGTTTAGTGTTTGCAGTCCAAATGCTATTTTTTGTTTTTCATATATTTAATTACACTGTTGTGATGTATTGTAGAATACATATTTTACTGTACTTGTGCAGAGTTCAATCAACCTTGAACTCTGCACAAGTACAAGTGTACCTAATGAAGTGGCCGGTCTGTGCATTTCTACTCCAGAATGTGAACTGTAATGTAACCCAATTTCATAGTTCTAGTCTGATTCAGTATGGAACGATGCATCAGAATTTATAAGATGATCATAGTTTATATCTTATCTTGTGAAGTAGAGCTGTCACACAAATGTAGCAGAGTGAAAAGGTGCAGTAGCTACCTGTGTAAAGTGTAAAGTCCATGCCATCAGTTTGTAACACAATCTTTCTCTAATACCTCTCTTGACTGGTAAAGTGACTATAGTGTTTCACTGCAGCATAGTACTGATATGTCTCCGTACGCAATTTTGGGAGGTCCTTCACTGCATACAATAAAGCTGAGAGCAGTGTCCTTAAAATCTGAGTCCTTTGGCCAGCACCACGGACAGCAGTCCACTTTTACACAGCCTACAGCTTTAATGCTGATCAATCAATAACTAATACAAATATTATGAATGATGAGGATGTTATAGAATATAAACAGATTGTGAGGATACTGTATTATCTATATTGGAGGATTATGGAGGCCATCCAGAAAATCTGTGATGGTTGATGGGATATTTTGAGCTTCAAGTAAGCTATATAAACCACCAACAACAACAACACCTGAAGCCCTCTTTCCTATTGTGAATTTCATGCTATTCTTCCTGCTATTGATCCCATTGTTATTTCTTCCAATTAAACATCTAGCACATATAGCACAGATTCCTGTGATGTGCTCACAGCTAGAAGTCTATACAGACTGAGGTCTAGTATTTCCTAGTATCTAATTTCAGCTGACACAAATAGATTTTTCATACACTGTGACTTTAATCCATAGATAACAATGCAACTCCAGACAAATATGAAATGCAGTATACAGAAGCCATTCCAGATAGAGCAATGACATTTAACGTGGTAAAATGAGCGTGCATGCATATGAAGTAGGTCTTTGGGGCTCTGTGTATAAACTGAATCCAATGCTAGTATTTATTCTTTTCCAGATCAGTCCGAAATAACCATTTCTGTCTCCTTCAAAGGATCCAGCACACATCTCTAGATCACTCTGGATGCCTCTTTGAACAGGTAGTTCATCTAGGCAACTTAAAGAGCCTGTTTCTGGTATACTGGCTGTGTTTAATGGTGGTGTCCAGACTTTTATAAGTCTAAAATCTTTCCTCAAAAGCAGTGGCGTTATCTTCACTGTAGTACTATCAGGCTTTCTCCACTAGAGGGCATCAGACACCCACAACAGTGGTGATAATGCAAGGAGGCTACACTGTCAGCCACATAATATTTCAGAAGATGAAGTTAAAACAGGGAAGGAAGGGACATTTCTTAACGCTTAACAGCAGCTTTTATTGAATCAAGACAATTTTTACAAAACATTTTTAAAATCAGGAAATACTTCTTTGCAAACTACAACTTTGCATGAACATTGATTTTGAATTTCATCTTTTTCTTTAAAAACATCTTCTTCTTTTTTTTTTTTATCTCTGAATTAGTTTATAAAACATGACATTTAGACACCTTAAAACCACACTCCTGTACAAAGTGCAGGTGATGTCGTTAAACACACAAAGGTCCCAATTTCTTTCACAAACAATGCTCTCCACCCTTGAAGACATTTTTACAAGAAATCTCACAAATACATTGCTTTTCTTAAGAAAAACAACAACAACAAAAATCACACTGGCACTATTTTAAACCGTGGTGAATGTAACATTTCAACTTTCTACAACAGGTCTGCAATTTAACACTTAACAGGTTAAACATGGTAACCATAATCATTGATTTGGGATACAATATGAAAGAAAGAAACAGTCTTTGCATCATAAATGTTCACAAATCGATTACTCATCACAAGCCCAGGTCGTTATTCAATAGGCTCAGGTGTATTTCGATGCTGTTCAAGCATCTCTCAGCTGATAAAGGATATTTGTTCTGTGCTTAAAAGGTCCCAAATCTCCAAAGTAAATGACATGATCTATGTTGGACAGAGTAGCAAGCAACATTATGAAAAGGTGACACTTTATATATATATTTGATCATCATCTAACACAGACACAGTGATAAGACTTAGTGAAATGTAGTTCAGTAACAAAACCTGTGTCACTTTAAAAGACAAAGGAGGTTAAAATATAATTAATTAATACTGAAAATTTTAAAATAATCTATAAAAGTTGGGGGAAAAAAAATCTGTACAAACATAATGCAAATCCCCAAAAAATAAAAATTTATGAAGGCCGATGCATCAAAAGATTAAAATAAATCCAGTGAATATAGCAACACGAGACACAAATAAATAGCCAGTGTACACATCTAGGAGTCTTTTTTTAATATACACTCCTTTTAAACGGTTTCTAATCTTCCCATAGATAACAGAACAAAAAAAAAATTAAAAAAGCATAAATATAAAAGCATCTTCTTTATATTTCAGGTCAAAAAAGGACATAAATAAATACAAAATTACTAAAACTGTTCTTATCGTTAGTATAAAAACTGATAATAAAAAAGGAGCATGTTCAGTCTTGAGACAGGTTTGTCACTCTCTTTCTGTGTGAGCTTTGTTTGTTTATATATTTTTTTACACTAAAGAGTTCCGTCCATTTTACAAGTCTCTACTTAAACTGGTCTGGGATCAGATTCATCTGTGAATGGATACTTGTAGGCGGGCTGGAGATGCCTTCTGACCAATCGGACATGTTGGAATGTGGGGACGAGCTGGACCATTGGTCAGGGGAGCCGGGGGAGGGTGTTAGAAACGGATGGTCAGGCACCTGTAGCTGGTGGTTAGGTGTGTTGTCCATGGGGCCAGAGTAGCTGTGCTGGGAGGGAGGGGTGAGGAATTGTGTGCCGAGGATTTGCGTCTCCTGGGGCATTACGGTGTGGATAGGCATAGAGCGGCCCGAGCCATTATTTTGCTGCATGTCGGAGCCGTTAAGCTCGATGTTTGGGAAGCTCTGGTTGAGGGTCTGACCGGCTGTGGTGGAGTTGGAGTTCTGATGCTGGAGCTGCCGCGAGTGAGCCTGCATCATGTGTGCGGATGAGCCTAAGTGGCTGGTCTGCAGATTCTGGTAGCCCATTATCTGAGACAAGGTGGCAGTGCTGACACCATGCAAAGCGCCCATCATGTTGTGGGACATGGGTGGCGCCTGGGTGAAGCCTCCTTGCTGGCCTACACCTGGGTGCATCCTGGTGATCCAATCACACTGGCCTCCTCTGCTGCCACCTATGGATGTTGTACCTTGACTGTTGGGGCTGGAAACAGGTAGGTGGGACAGGCGGGGTGGGTTAGGGTCAAAAGACATACATCCCATATCCTTACCCATGCTCATCTGACCCATATGGTCTCCATTGCCTTGTAGGTGATTTAAAGACATAGGTGGAGACTGCTGGAAGGGTGATGTCATGGGAGGAGAGGCCACATCAGATAGATAGCCATGAGGTGACTCAAGGGAATCAACCGGGGAGAGAACAGCTGAGGTGTCTAGCAAGTTACCCTTCCCATCCAGCGACTTTTTCTTCTTCATCCGATTATCTTTGCCTCCATCCTTCCCTCCTTTCCCACCAGAGCTAAGTTTGCGAACCTTCTTGACAGACAAGTTAGGCTTGAGGTTGCTAAGGTAGTCATTGGGGGAGCAAAGAGGTGGTGAGAGGCTGGAGGTGCTCAGGGGGGCGCTGTGAAGCCCGGGACTCCTAACCACGTTGTACTCATCCAGAAGGCGGACGATGTCATGGTGCATGCGTTCCTGGGCGATGTCTCTGGGCAGCTGGTCGAGATGGTCGGTGATCTCACGATTGGCAAAATGCTCAAGAAGAACTTTGGCTGTCTCGAAGCTGCCTTCGCGGGCTGCGAGGAAGAGCGGCGTCTCTTCCTGAGAAACAATAAGAAAAAAAACAGTTTTAACACTCGACACACTACTGTGAATGTAACAGTGTAAATACTTCTGAATACTATCATTTCACATACCTTGTTGTCTTGCATGTCCTTGTTGGCACCATTTTTAAGCAGCACCATGGCAGCCTCAACATTGTTTACAGCCGCGGCCCAGTGAAGAGCAGATTTACCTGCAGAGAAAGTGAAATGAAAGAGGTACGGTTATCATGACAGCCCGACACACCAAAGGATCTTTGTGGAGATAGGTTGATAAAACGTTAGCTACCAGAATCGTCTGTGGCGTTGGCATCGGCGTGGCAGTTGATAAGCTCTTCCACCATGCCATCAACTGCCAATCGGGCAGCCAGAATCAGGGGCGTTGTTCCGTCATGCATGCGGGCGTCAAGATCAGTGGCACGGTTTCGGATTAAAATCTGCAAAAACAAAGACTTGTTTAGTGAAGTTCTTTTAAGCTTCAGGACAAACTTTATCAGAAATTTAAGTCTGGAGAGATATGACAGTATTGTAGAGGAAGCATTTACCTGGAACACTCCCTGCGCATCTGCAGCAACGGCAGCGTGAAGCGGAGTGCGTCCCATGTTGTCCTGAACGTTGGCATCGGCGCTGGACTCCAGGAGGCGTTTGGCAGCATCAGAGCGGGCGTACCGAGCAGCCAGGTGGAGGGCCGTCTCGCCTGTGCGGTCAGTCTGGTTGTGGAGGTTGGCGCCCTGGTAAATGAAGTCGGAGATAATTTCCGCTGAGGGATCCTCTTCCTCTTCACTGTTACCGGTCTCCAGTCCTCCACCGCTGCAGGAGGCAATCATGAGGGGAGTGAAACCATCTGAAAGAGGAAGAGAGAGTATCATGAGTTTATTGTCATGTGTCAGTTCCCAGTCATGTGTCTGTAACGGTTCACAAAATTCAGGAAGCTTTCATAAATTTTACCTGGTCCTCTGACATTGACATCCATGCAGTCATTCTCTATCTCTCCCTGAGGAGGGGTAGGAGCAATGGATGCGATACGCAGGTCAGCTGCATCCAGATGCTGCTGTGTCCATTTCCTGTGGTCAGTATGGTCACTCAAATCCAGCATGGCCTGCTCCTCAAACTGGAAGACACAGCAATCATCACAATGTCAGCATCAAGAGCACGTATGACAACTATTTGGTAAAACATAGTTTAGTTAGACCCATATTGAATTGTTTGTCTTACCCTGAAGCGCCTGCAGTCTGGATCTTCGTCATCCCATTCATTTTGATTGTCATCCATAAGATTTATGTCAGAGTTCTTCATAGGCCTGTTGAAAAGAGGAAGCAGGTTAGACTAGACGTCAAACACAAAAGAGACACAATAGAATACACTGCTGATAGATGAGGCTTAAAAAGCTGCCTTCATATTCCACTTACTTCAGCCCGACAGAATCTTCTCCCAACGGCTCTCTGCGCTTCTTTTTGCTCGGCTCCGACACTTTGAATCCCTCAGGAAACCAGAGCTGGCCGTGCTCTCGTCGCCGCTTACGGGACACCAGGACACCGAGGCAGATGAAGCCCAAAGCAGCCAAGCCCAGGAAGACGACATACATGGGGTAGAGCTCTGAACTGGAGGGAGTAGGTCTCACACCTGGAAAGATTGTCACCATGTGTTACTTGGGATATCAACTTGAAGTCGTTTTTATGCTAATACATTGAATATATAGGTATATAAAGGGTTAAAGATGAGGTACGTACTAGTGACAGCTTCAATGTAAGGAACGTTGAGATTCCCGCTGGAGGCCAGTGCTCCAAGGAAGGCAGCTACATCTGTGGCGCTCTGGAAGCATTCAGTAGACTGCTGGTAACACTGACGGTTGTCAATCTCCAGGTAAACCACGGACCTACAGGCAGAAATGGGTAAAAATATTATAATACATATTATTTAACTGCCAATAAATATTATACATATATTTTTCAAGTGAAAATACACAAGAAGAACTGTGATTTCTTTGTGGTGCCTACCCTTTGACTTGCACAGGTTCCAGCTCTCTGCGTTTGCGTGGGCTGACCATGGCGGACACGCTCTCCTTCACTTGACCCAAAACGTTGGCCGGCATCGAAGCCCACTCAGGCCAACCATCTGCGGAGCGCTTCAGCACGTTATGTTTAACGAGGTCCTGTTCGTTGCCATAGTACGGGAAGATCATCGGTTCTCCTTTGGCGTCACGGCGGAACACCACGTTGGTGTGGAGAACGCTGCTGAGGTCTCGGAGGAAAGACGAAGAATGATTTTTAAGCTGTTCTGGAGAAATGTGGACCACCAGGACCAAGTGACCGTCTGCCAGCTTTTCTGGCATGTTGTTGGCACAGTCCAGGCCGTCCCATTCACATTCTGCATTATTGCAGCCCTGGTCGCAGTGACCGTCAGCATAGTGGTCTTTACAGTACTGGTCATACAGCGGGCTGGAAGAAAGGAAGGAGACTGGGTTAGTACTCTGATAGAAATGTGTGCAATATATGAGAAATAGCAAAATGTTTGTTGTGTTTTCTAGACTTACTTGCACTGTCCTTCCTGTCCCTGACAATCAAAGCCATCATAGAGACACCCAGGACTGTTGCACTGGCCGTCACACTTCCCATCGTTGAAGTAGCGCCAGCACTGCAGGGCCGCGGAGCAGTTTTGCCAAGGATCATCGAAATTAAGCGAGCAGTCTCCTCCGTCCCAGCCGCAGGCATGGTTGTTGCACAGCGAGTCGCAGATATGGTTCCCTGCCCACTCGTCACACTGAGGAATCTCGCAGCTCACCTCCACTTCCGGAGGTGGGGTGATGTCCCGGCCAAAACCTCCTACGAAGGAGTAATCCAGAATGTGGCACAGTAGGCCGTTGAAATTGCTGGGACAGCTGCACTGGAAGAAAGGCGCATCTGGGGTGATCTGGCAAGTGCCACCGTTGTAGCAGGGGTTGGAGATGCAGAGGCTGTCGGTGGGGGTCTGGCACTCAGGCCCAGTGAAGGTTGGTGGACACAGGCAGCGTGGGCCTAGATGGCCTGACACACATGTACCTCCATTCCTGCAGTTCAGACTCCCGCAGGAGCGAGAATCGTATTCGCAAGAAGAGCCGGTGAAGCCCTACGGGAACAGAAATGGACAGAGGTTATGATCACTGTGTTATACTTGAGAAAAAAAGTATCTTTAAGGAGGCAACAGAGTGTGGATCACACAGCTGTACTCACAGGTGGACATTTGCAGATGAAACCATGAGGCGTGTTACTGGCAACAGCGCATGTTCCTCCATTCCTGCAGGGCCTTCCTTTACAGCCATCAAACACCTTGTCACAACGCTGACCTGGAGAACAGAAGCAAAGTGTACATGTCACCATTTGTCTGCAATTTAAACACCGCACACAGGCATGTTGCAGTCTTGTTACGTGCTCCTGGATGCACATCAGTACCTGTATATCCAGTGCGGCATTCACAGCGGTAGCTGTTGGTGAGCTGAATGCAGTTGTAGGAGCCTCTGGGGTCGCAGGGGTCTGACAAACACTCGTTGACGTCGCCTTCGCAGCGCTCGCCTACGTAGCCAGCCGGGCACAGACAGTGGTAACCTCCGATGCGGTCCACGCACTTGCCATTGTTGAAGCACTTGGGCTCGTTGGTCAGTGGGTCGGTGGAGGGGGTGCAGTCATCCAGATTAATCTCACAGTGGACACCTACAGGACACAGAAAACTTTAGGTTATACATCCAACTCCTCATTTTGTGGGGTGTCAAATTAATTTTTTCTAATGTATGAACGTGAAATGAGTTTTAAAGGTATATACCTTGCGTTCCTCTGGGACAGGAGCACTTGTATGTGTTGATGAGGTCGATGCAGGTGCCTCCATTTTGACAGGGCTGTGACTGACATTCATTGATCTCTTTGGAGCAGTTTACACCGTGATATCCGGGGACACACTGAGAGAGAAAAACAGAAATCATTATAGAAATTTGTCTTTTTTTTTTTATGATCACATTTTGAACAATTTCATTCCAATGCAAAAATAAACCTACCTCACAACTGTAGCCCCCCAGATAGTCAGTACAGACGGCTCCATTCTGGCAAGGATTGGGTGAGCATTCGTCCACTTGCTCCTGGCAGTAACTCCCGGTGTAGCCGGCCTGGCAGCGGCAGTAATGTGTGTTTCCAGCGTCCAGACACTGGCCTGAGTTTCTGCACAGGTGAGCCACCTCCACCCCTGAAATCCAAGAAGGAGAAGTTACATAATGCACCACTTGTAGATGCAACAAAAATATATCCTAACTTTTGGCTGGGGTGCCGTACCTTGTTGTTTGGCTGCGACCTCGCAAGACACACTGGGGATATCACAGTAAAGACCGGTCCATCCAGTCTGACACTGGCAGGTGTAAGAAGCTCCCTGCTGCCAGCAAGTGCCTCCATTTTTACAGGGGGATGAATCGCACCAGCGCACAAGATTCTAACAGGGAAACAAGGAAGGAAAACACTTAATAAACTGTATGAATGGAGGCAAAGCATGAAACCACAACAGAGCACTGCACAATAAGCCTGATGAGATGATTTCACCCTACCTGACAATTGACTCCTGTGTAGCCGTGAGGACAGGTGCACTTGTACGTCCCATAACTGTCCTGACAAGTGCCTCCATTGAGGCACGGTTTGGAGTCACACTCGTTGATATCATATTGGCAGTAGCTGCCAGTGAATCCAGGTAGACACAGGCAGGTGAATGCATTAATCCCGTCCACACAGGTGCCACCGTTGAAGCAAGAGCTGAAGAAACAAGAGAAAATAAAATGTTAAAACATTATTAGACTTGCTATGGGTTGATTATTCAGCCAAGCTTGATGGTTAAATAAGCACAGACAATATTTTAACAAGGTGAGTTACCTGTCGGTGCAGTCGTTGGTGTTGATCTCACAGTTTATGCCACTGAAGCCAGGCGGGCAGGTGCAGGTGTAGCTGTTGACGCAATCGGTGCAGTTGGCGCCATTCCTACAGGGGTTACTCTCACACTCATTTATGTCCTGCTCACATCTACCACCACGAAACCCGGGCAGACAGGTACACGTGAAACTGTTGATGCCATCGCGGCACAGGCCACCGTTACTGCAGGGATCTGAAACACAGAACAGAGGAAATGAAATCACTCGTTGGTCAAGATTGGACGAGATGAGGACTTGCGCTGGTGAAAATCTGTTCCTTACTTGGTTTGCAGTCATCGTTGTCTGTCTCACACTTCTGACCGGTGTAGCCTGGTTGGCATTTGCACTGGTAGCCACCCATAGTGTTATGGCAAATGGCACCATTGCGGCACGGACTCTTCACACACTCATTGATGTCAATCTCGCATGTTTGACCTTGAGGGAAGAGAAGGATATGTGAAGAAAAGTTAATCACATAGTCCACTGAATGGATAGATTTTAATGGTACGCATGAACAGGTGGCGGATGGATACCTTGCCATCCTTCAGGGCAGATGCAGGAGAAGCTCTGGTAGTCCTCAGCCTCCTTACATACTCCACCGTTTTTACAGGGTCTGGGGCTGCAGGGAGCCAGCAGGATCTCACAGTTGTCACCTGTCGGCAGAGGAGAGAAAACATCAGTATTTGCATTGCACTGGCAATATGACGCAACTATATGTTTTGCAAACTCTAAAAGATTTTAAAAAACTGACATAAATCCCAGTTTACATCCCACTTCCTTATCCATTTCCATGACGACTTAGCCAAACAGGAAGGGCTTTCCTGTTTCCTGCTATTGTGTGATCACAGACAGGAAACAGGAAGTGGGAATAGGGCTTGGAGCAGGCTCCAGTTCTCCCCCTATATTAGCTGTTGTGGCATGTTATTCCAAAACACACACACACACACACACAGACATACTGTTATCCCTGCACAGCAGACAGGCAGATCTTTCCACACAGAGATGCCAAAAACAGACATCCCCCGTTAGTGGGCCACTGGCTCATGTTTTCTTAAACAACATGGAGATAGGGCTCGATAAGCCTTCAGTGTGGAAAGTGGAAGATAAGCTTTACGTTTTCGGAACTTTGCAAACAGCTGAGTCAGCAGCTAACTACATTAAAACATCGCTGGTAGTAGTCTTTGCGTGAAAAATAAGCAGCTACGTGTCGTACCAGTGTAAGGCAGCAAACAGTTGCACTTGTATCCAGCCACATCGTCGATGCAGGTGCCCTGGTTGAGGCAGGGGTTGGAGGCACATTCGTTGATGTTAGTTTGGCAGTTAGGTCCTACAGTGGTGGGATTAGAGAGCACACTTGGGTTAGATATGCGCTAATATAGGGCACACACTCACTCTTGATGAGCAAGAGAAAAGCATAGGAGTGGCAAAAAAGGAGTTATAACTGACCAGTGAAGCCGGCTCTGCATGTGCAGTGGTATCCGCTGGTCATGTCCTTGCAGGTTCCTCCGTTCATGCACGGGTTGGACTCACACTCGTTGTTATTGATGTCACAGTTCGGGCCGCTCCAGCCAGAGTCGCAGGTACATTTGTAGCTTCAATGCAAAGCAAACATCAGGTCAGTGAATTTTATTCGTGACACTTTTTCCCGCTCGTTCATCGTAAAAATTTGATCTGGCGCTCACCCATTGATGAGGTCCTGGCATCGGCCATGGATGCAGGGGTTGCTGCCACACTCATCCACCTGGGACAAACAGGTGGCGTCGTTGTAGCCCTCTGGGCACAGGCAGGTGAAGCTGTTGATGCCATCGACACATGTTCCCCCGTTGTGGCAGGGGTTGATGGCACACTCGTCGATGTTGATGTTGCACATCGATCCTGAAAGATAATTAGAGATGATTTTAGGACAATGTGTGATGGGAATTGATAAATAACTACACTAGCCATTATGAATGCACCACAGCTGGACACTTTGCTCTGCGGTGTAGTATTTTCTGAGCCTTTATAAGCTGTTTCCTGAGGTGCACTTTGTGGCTTTTGGACAATAGACGGCTAACACCAAAGACTCCCTAAACATTCAACAGGCAGAAGCTGTAGCGGTTCCAATGTGTGCCTAGCTTGGTGGCCTCTAGAGGCCCCTTTGCTTCTCCTCCATTGATTGAATGGGGCCCTGTTGAATAGGCAGAAGGAGGGTTTCAGCTGGATCTGAGCGGGGGAGGTGCTGCCAGGAGAGAGGGGGGGGTGAAGCTACTCTGCCTATTCACACACACAACCCCCCCCCCCCATCCAGGGAGAACTAACCTCACCCAGGGCTGTTTACAGGGACAGAAGGCCAGACCCATTTCACACACAGCCAAGTAACAATTAAACCCCCCCTCTGATCCCCTACCCGGCTCCCTCCTCCTCTGCTCTTCATCAATCAGGAGGGGAGGGCCTAACTGCCTGATCTTCAGATACAATAGTCCTCTGTCCCTCTGTGTCTCAGTCCCGCCGTGCCCTCCACACTCACCCCGTCAGCACAAAAAGATGGAGGGGAGGAAGAGGGAGGAGGGATGCACTGAAGCCACACACACTTGTTCCTCCCTGCCCCCTTTCTAGGCATAATCACACAGCCGCTACCGGTCAGAACCGGCTCTGTCGGGAGTGAGGAGTGGTCCACATATTGTTTTATATAGTAGTACATTAAAGGTGGACTTGAAGTAAATGAGGTGACACTTTCAATCTGGGATTTGTCGCGCAGTTACACACTAATAAACATCAGCTATGCGATTAAAGGCCAGGCTCTTTTTCCTTTTAAAGTATCACATTACGGACTCTTTCCAGGCTCAACGTCACAGCCTTTTCAAATAGCAAACAAAGTTAGCGCATTGTGTGTGTGTATCAGGTTGGGGACTGTGTTCCTTTCTCTACCCCCACCCCACCCCATCCCACGCAGGCAATCTGACACCATTGTACTGCAGGAGTGGACCCGCCAGCCACCTGTCCTACCTACCCCTCCCAAAGCCCAGGGGACCATCCCCCTGCACCTGTAAACTCCACCCAGCTCACCTGTATAGCCCGGCTCGCATGCACACTCGTAGCCGTTGATTTTGTCAATGCACCTCCCGTAGTCGCAGGGTTTGCTCTTACAGTCGTCCAGGTTGACCTCGCAATTGAAACCTGCGCACATTTAAGCAAAGGATGTCAGGAAAATCTCAAGATTTGAACTGCAGGAATCTGACAGAGTTGTTCAAATGTCTCACCTGCAGTGCCTTTGGGGCAGGCACAAATATACGTGTTCTCCCTGTCCTGACAAGTGCCTCCATTCTTGCAGGGCTGGCTCAGACACTCGTTGATGTTTGTTTCGCACAGGCGTCCAGTGTAGCCAGGGCGGCAGTAGCAGGTGAAGGAGGCCAGGCCGTCCTTACAGGTGCCATAGTGGCAGGGGTCGGAGTAGCACTCATTGATGTCAGTTTCGCAGTGCTGCCCCGTGTAACCTGGACAATAATGGACATTTTGATTTAGAAACTAGAAAAAAAATGGAAGAAATTTGCAATAGAATTCAGAAAAAACTGTTTACCTTCAGCACATTCGCAGGTATACTTGTTGGGACCGTCCGTGCACTTAGCTCCATTCTTGCAGGGGGTGCTGGCACACTCATCAATGTCCACCTGACACAGATTCCCGGAAAAACCTGCATATGAATGGAACAAAACACAGAATTAAGATTTTCTTCAGATTATTTTTAATTGTGTGAAATTTCCCATAGATGATGTAGCTCTATATATTCTATACATCATGGCTACAGTGTGCTAAATAATGCAAAAATGGAGAAGAGAAACGCTCATTTGCATCTCAAGTAGGTCTGCAGGACACTAAAAGGTCCTAACGAACCATTCCACAACACTCCTCCTTCCACCCCCTCTCCTTGCCTCTTACTGTGCAGTGAAATCTTTCTTTCAAACCACAACACAATGGCTCTCCAGCTTACCGGCCATAAACCAATCCCTGCCCCCCAAATTTTGCCGCTAAAGCTCTTACACAAACTCTCATGCCCGCCAAATATGCTAATGTTTCTGCAACCCGATCTGCACTGTCCCGTTCACCCGTAAACGCTTCAATGATACTATTAGAAGAAGTGAATCATTTACATTCAATCTGTGAACCAAATATGGTGCGTGATACTCATTGATAGCCAAGTTAATGATCCACTCTTTTATAGCCTCCTCTCTGCTCCCATTGTTGACCGAAAAAAGGGTTAAAAGAGACTTGAGGGATCCTGTTCCTTTCGCTCCATTACCTCTATCATCTTTCACACGCCCTGATATTTTCTCACCTTTGGGGCACTCGCAGTGGAAGGAGTTGATCTTGTCGACACACTTGCCGTTGTTGAGGCAAGGTTGGCTGGCGCATTCATCTGTGTTGATGTTGCAGAACACGCCTTCGTATCCTGAAATTCCAGAGACACATTAGGACAATAGAGTAATTACAAACTTACATGCTTACTCATGGAGTTCCTTCTTCCTCGTGCAATATAAACCAATGCTCTTACCTGGCATACAGATGCAGTGGAAACCTCCAATCTGGTCCAGGCAGGTGGCATCATTATGGCAAGGATTAGACATGCATTCATTGACGTCCATCTCACAACGAGGTCCTTCGTATCCTTGGAGACACCTACACTGGAAAGAGCCTTTGGTGTTGAGGCAGCGGCCACCATGCTCACAAGGGTTGGCACCTGAAACATTTATGATACAAGTTGTCATACACATGTGGTCGTTTGCTCGTAAGAGAAAAGAACAAAACAGTGGACGTTATAACTTACCGAGGGAGCACTCGTCAATGTCCAGGTTGCAGGCTGACCCAGTGTAACCTGGTGGACAGGTGCAGATTGCCTTGCCATTGACTGGATTGGTGTCACAGTTGGATCCCTTTTGACATGGGTTGCTGATGCAGGCGTCATCGAGGTGGCACAGCAAACCTGCAAGCGGCGAGCACAAATTGTCATGAAACTGTATCGCCACATTTAATCACTTCAGTAGGATCAGTGCGTGAGAGTCGTACCTGTGCGCCCGTGAGGACACTCGCAGAAGAAAGAGGCTACGCGGTCGTGGCAGGTAGCACCGTGGTAACAAGCGGCGCTGGCGCAGTCGTCGATGTTCTCGCTGCAGTCGTCACCCGTCCACCCGTTGACGCAGACGCAGTGATAGCTGCCGTGAGTGTCATGGCACGTTCCTCCATTCTGGCATGCGTTGGGCATCAACTCACACTCGTCGACATTTTCAGTGCAGTATTGACCTGAAAGAGTTAATAGAAGGAAAAAAAGGTAAGTAAGAACAAATGTTTTCTGATTTCATTTTAAGGTTAGACAGAGAAAACATCTTTATTCTCTTGGTAAAAGGTCACCTGTGTAATGAGGCGGGCACTGGCAGTTGTAGGTGTTCACACCATCCACACACACTCCACCGTTCTGGCAGCTGTGACCCGGGCAGTCGTCGATGTTATGCTCACAGTGCTGACCAGTGAAGCCTGACAAACAGGAAGAAAACGAGACACGAAACAAGATGTGAAAATGTGAGGAGTAATAAAGAGATCACAACTTTTTCTTTTAGTTAATAATCAGACTCTTTCTTCCTCTTGTTATCACTGTGCACTTAAGGGACAGATAAGGCCTCTACATCCTCGTGGCAGATTGTTTTAATAACCCGTAAGGTGACAATGCAACTTGTCTCCTCCTCGAACATCAAAGGTTTGAGTGGGAGTTTTACAGCCACGATAGTCTGATTAACTATCAACCCGCAGCTCTGCAGGTGCCCGTGCAGCCTCGCTATCTAGTCGCATTCCAGCACGGACACCCACGAGAGACACACAGCGTGGGTTAAACTTTAACACACAACCCTGTAATATCCCTCATTCATCTGCATATCCAAACTCTCTCTCTCTCTCTCTGCTGGTCATAAGCACTCAATCGGACAATAACGCAGCTTAAATAATCAACAAATATGTGCATAGTACGATGTGGTTTTGGGGAGGAATCGTCTCTTCGCAGCTGCACGTCTTGCCTCTAACAGCCCTAACCACAATTGCCCAAGTTTTACACAACACTCCAACGGCTTTCGGTGCCAACGCAATAAAGATGCCAAGCAGACTGACTGTATTTAGCAGAAAAAAACAAGATATTTGTGGGTCTGTGTGTGTGTGACCTCATGAATGGGAAGTGTATATCTATACATTTATGTGTATGTGCGTATCCCTGGTGTTGTGGCGGCGGGGGGGGGGCGCTCGCTGGTGGTTATCAGAAGGAAACGTCTGTGTGCCTGCATCCTGCCAGTGGAGGCTGGCAGGGAGAGATGGGAGCGTGGAGGGGGCAACCACAGATCACTCATTCCACTCAATTAGGTTTCACTACAGCGAACTGGCTTTAAGGTCAACTGATGTAATGGGAAAACAAGTGTGTGTGTGTTCAGAAAAACTATGATTGCACTGCTTAATTAAGTGTTACCTGGCAGGCAGCTACAGTCATAGATGGTGTCTCCCTTCTGGACGCAGGTGCCTCCGTTCTGGCACGGTGAGGGGCTGCATGGCATATAGGGGGTCTCGCAATGTTGGCCGGTGTACTCTTGAGGGCAGCGGCAGTGGTACGAGCCCACCTCGTTCACACAAACGCCGCCGTTAAGACAGGGAGAGGGCGTCTGGGCGCATTCGTTGACGTCTTGCTTGCAGGTCTGGCCGTGGAAGGTGGGCGGGCAGGTGCAGATGTAGGTAGAATCGAAGGCCGAGCACTGGCCACCGTTTGCACATGGATTGGAAGCACATGGGTTGGCAATTTGGCAGGATTTACCTTGAAACAAAACAAGAGAGTGATTAATCAGTTAGTTCAGGATTTAAATGGAGAGCAGAGATGAAGTATGTGATTTAAGTGTTATCTACATACCTGACCACCCAGGTGGGCAACGGCAGTGGTAGGCGGCGAGGGTAATCAGATCACACGTTCCTCCATTGCGACAGGGGGAGCTCATGCAGGCGTGGTTGGTGGGGGTCAGGCATAGGCGGTCGGTGAAACCCAGGCGGCACACGCAGCGGAAATCAAACGTGTTGCCATGGGAGACAGCTCGGCATTCTCCGCCGTTGCGGCACGGCGAAGGGCTGCATGGGCTTGGAAACTGGCACCGATTGCCTACATAGTCACTGGGACACCTGGGAGTAGACAGAGATGGGAGGAAGTAGAGGTGGTTAGAAAACAGAGGTTTTTTGGGGGGGTTTAAATCATGGGAACAATTATCCAAACAAAAGAGGAATAAAGGGAGGAGTGAAGGGAAGGGGGGACCGAAAGTTTCCCGCCCAGGAAAGTCCCACTGCAGCGGGGCAGGGGACGGCATGTTGTTCTAGTGTGTCTCTCTGGATTAGACTCCCTCAGAACCTTGAAAACACATTCTGCCGGGGACAACAGACGCCACAAAACAGTCTAGCCGTAACAGCCCGTTCCCATCTACCTTCACCCCCACGCTGTCCACACTCATCCTCAATGACCGTAGAGATCAAGGGGGACTGTGCCGGCTCTGGATGTCCTGTATGAAGCACTGCATTCAGGCCCTTAAGCCCCCATCCAGACTAAAGATGGGATGCTGCTACAGTCGCATAGCTCAAACTGGGTGATCATGAGGAGTGAAGAAACGTAAAACTGTGATAAAAGCTCCACAAAGATGCAGTGTTGGTAGTTTTTCCACCCAAAAAACTCTGCAAGGCATTACTTGATATGCAGCTTGGTGAAGTCTTATCTGTCACGTGGAGGTCAGCAAAAAAAAAAAAAAAAAAAAAGTGTGTTTATGTTTGAATCGGGGCTTGTGTGAGAGTGTGTAGATGTGCATCTGTGAGTGTTTATGCGTAAGGGACGGCATCTGTTGGCCTCCGACTATCTCCACAGGGAGCAGGTGCGCATGTTAATGAAGGCAGCTGTTGGACAGGACTCCTCCTTCTCCTCCTCCTCCTCCTCCTGCCTTATCCCTCCTCCCTCCCTCCCTCCCTCCCTCCCCCTCTGTCCCCTTGTCAGATGGGGGGTGCTGACAAGCCAACCTCTCCTCTGGGGACATAAAGAACCCATGTGAAGTCAGCTGTTGCAACTTCTGTCTCTTGAACACCCCCCACCTCCCTTCCTTTTGCTTTAACCACCACACTAATCTTAATTCCTCTCTTCCCTACCTGTTCCCCTTTTGATTCCCCTTTTAAAAAAAAATAAATAAATCTGAGATCACTGACTCTTCTTTCCCTTCCAGTCTTATTTCTCTCCCATGTGGATTTTTTACAACTCCCAGCAGTTTGCTTTTTACAGCGTTTCCCCTTATGTCGCACAGGACTGCTGAAAACTCCCTTGTTGACTTAGTTTGCTGAGACCAATCAGGGAAGTTTTTTAACAGTCCCGTGTGCCCCACAGGGAGCCCAGACAGTCGCAATTGGCAGATGATTGTAAAAACATTTGGGATGGCTTTGAAGTCTCTCTCTGCTTCCCATTTCACTTCACCGTAAAAACACACTGAATAATCTCTGATTACTGTTTTGGTATAAAAATCCTCACTCCACACAGATGCCATTAATGCTGTGTGTGTGTGTGTGTGTGTGTGCACTCGTGTGTGTCATCCCACGCTAACTAACTGTAATAGATCCTCTTTGTCCCAAAAGTCAGCCCCAGTCTGAGATAAAGATCCACCCACATGCTGAAAAGCTAAGCAGCACACACCACGGCAACAGGTCTCTCCCAGCGATGCAATGTCCCCTCAGGCCGGAGCAGATGCTTCCCCGACCTCTGACCCCCAAAACACTTTTGTGACTGTGGGACGGCCCTCTTTGCCTTCTCTTCCCCTCTCTCTCTCTTTTTTTTTTCTCTCCCTGCTGGGCCCGATCTACCATCTGCCACTCTGGGGGTGACTTTATCGTCCAACACACAAAACCAGCCCCTACTGTGAGCTGGAAATGCCACCGCTGTGGAAAATGTTATGTAAATGGCTGAGGGCGGCAGTACAGTAATTATATGTGTCAGTATGAGTTTTTATAGTCTTTGGTTTTTCCTTCATGTTGTTTATGAAAGCATTACACAACGATCTCTCATCTCATACGTCTTCAACACTCATTTCCCCCCCCCCCTCATTCATTTTGCCTCGTTAGCTGATGTTTCTTAAGATATATCTAATCATTAGCCAAGATCTGACCCCCGGGGTCAACATCTGTTGGTAAGACCAAGAACAGAACAGTAAAGTAAAGTAAAGAGTTATTATCTCCTCGCTCGAGGAGTACTTTTAGAATGAAATACAAATATTTTGTTGACATTCTTCAAGCTTCCTCAAGTAACAAGTGTCATCGTAAAAAAAGGGGCCCATAAAGAGATTATTTTGATAGTGATTAAGCTATTTCCTGTCTCACGCTCAAAGGGAGTGAAGTGGGAAGATTTATGAGGGTAAGCCACTGTTACAAGGACTGAGCACCTGCTTGACTAATGACTGCAAGATCACTTTCACGCACACGGTGTGAGTGATACACTTTATTCTGCTGATGGCACCTCACCGTCGGACAGGAAAAATAAAAACACCTGCCTGCCACTCCACGTCTCATGATGGTTATCAGTGACAACACATCTGCTAAAGTACCTGTAGCCTGGAGTCCATTACACAGGTTAGCACAAATCAGTTTGACACTTGACATCTTTGTTGTAACTCCAAACTGTCACGACAGATAATATTTCATCTCGTGCTTTTGATTAAAAAAACACGTATGCATCTAACCCATTTACCACCAGCTAATGGGGTGCTGGTGCCTGTGAACTTTCAGCACCCACTAGAGCCAAATAGCCTCTTATCTCGGCGCTCTGACAGTACAGCTTTGATCGACCCTCTCTGAGGATCTCCAGACCCAGAGGACCCCGATCACTGTTCGGTCTGAGGCCCCCGTCAACATTGTTTTCTCCACGCTAGCTTTTAAAGGCTGTTCTAAAGTTTATAACTCAAAATAAAGTTTAAACACTGCACCTCACCAACCTCATCAGAGGGGCCCTGGCATCTAGGGAATGGGCCCAACCAGGGGAGTGGCAGCCTTACAGCTTTAAACCCCAATAAAAGCCCAACGCCAGCAGGAACACTTGACCCAGTCGTGCACTTGTATACTCCTGATTCGCTTAAGCCCACATGGAGCTGAGCTTTAACAGAGACCTGCTCGGTAATCCTATAGGAGGACAAATGAAGAGCGGCATTCCTTGAGGGGAGAGTGGAACATCTTTTTAGTGGCGCTCGGCTCGCTCTAGACGGCCTTTATGTGTGTGGACATTTTATCATCAATACGCAATACCAGACAGCTCCGTGCAAGGTCAGAGAGGTCCGATCACACCAGCCACTGCAGCCTTTCAGTCAATTTTCAGTCCCCTGTCTATTTCTGTCTTGCAGTATTTGAGACATGTAGCGAGACAGTTGAGATGTTTTCTGGGTTTATTATTAACAGTCACCTCAGACCAAAACAGTGTCTATTTCAGCAAAGCAGCATCGTCAGTCATGCAAAGGCAGGGGGGTTGAGGGCAACAACCTTTCAACCTCACTATGCCCTCATTACAAGTGGAAACTAAATTTGACTCACACAACGCTGTGCCCTTAGATGTTTTAAGGCTGCCTGCAGCACCATGAGAAACAGGAAGCCCCAGACCTTCAAATAACCCCTTACTTCACAGAACTATGACCGAGTACTTCCCCATTACGGAGACGTGTTGTTGTTTCCGCGTGTCTACTACTACCACAAACTGAAGTATACTTTTTTTTGTCTAGACAAAAATCTGATTTCCCCCAAACTGAAGCCTGTGATGATATAATCTGTGGATTTCATGTGAATTTAAGCATAAAAGTTCGTGTCTGGGACAATTTCTTTCCCCCATTCATATTTGAAAGATTAAAAATGCAATCAGAATTGTTAAATTTTAAAGTAAACTTGAGAGTAAAGTTGTGAAACCACACAGCCGACCCAAACTGAGGCTAACAGACGATGTACCCACTGCTATTTTTGTCTAAAGCTAAATTAACTCCACCTAGCTGTTTCCTGTAATCGAGATATCTAGTTTATATGAGCAACCATGTTGTTACTGTGGTTTATCTAAACATAAAGCATACGTTAGGCAGTAGCTAAATTCAATCACTGAGAGACAAAAAACGTTGAAAACAGTTGTGCTAAAAAGCTAACTAGCCTAGCTTAGCAGAGCAAGTTAACTGCTATGACAGCATATAAATCTAGTGAAATTCACAGTTTTGTGTGGTTATAATCACATATTTTGATGGTTTAAACAGCAAATAATTAATGTGTTTTGATTTCAAGGCTTTAATACATGTCGAAGACAGTAGCGAAAATGCTAGAAGATGTTTGTCAATGCTGGGTTTCCCCCTGATATGAACTGTTGTTTGTGCAAAGGTTTGAGGTCTCATCTGTTGTACGGTGTTTGCGAATGAGTTTTTGTTGTTCCTCTTGTAAAAATAATGCGCCTTAAATTCATATTCATAAAATGAAACCCGAACTAACTTTTTTATTCTTGTTACTACTCTTTGCCTTTGTAGGGTAGATACAGGTGACAAGAGCACCCCCCAGAACAAAGGCTGAATTGAATCAACTTCAGGGAGATAAATATACAGCAAGTAAATAAACAGGACACAAGGCAGTTCCTGTCTTCGGGATGATCTGTATTGAAAGGATTTAAATTACGGATGACTAATTTTAGAACCAGGAAGGACAGAAAACATCCTTTCAGCAGGACAGGAGCAACGTTGAAGCAATTTTGTCTCAACACAAGGCTTAATCCCACTAAACCCGTCCATAAGACATCTGATTTCCACAGTTTACACCAAGCCTAACCTTGTTCTCTCTGCCAACATGTGATTTCACTCTCTGTTCTCACACTCGTGGGAACTGCGCTGAAAGAGGATTTAAATCTACCTTACCACTCAAAATCTGTGTCACCGTACACACTGCTACACAAACCACAGAGCACGGTGGCATGACTCACTGGCAACGTTTAAACTTTTGACATTTCGTTTTAACATCGCGTGACGGGAAACATCTTAAACTCATTCTTAAATCTGCATTTGGGGAATTACTTTCCTCCCCAGTCGCCACAGTACAAGCTTCCAGAAAGAGGACTTTCCAGTTATGCCACCACACATTTCCAAACTGAACTTTAACCAGTTAATTCAGCACAAAATTAAAACACACACAGCACAGATAAACAGATAGATCATTATTGGAAGCCCCCTCCCTGTAGGCATAGACGCCACACTCTGACCCCTGTCCACTGATGCTGAATCTCCCTGTGACTGATGGCTGCTTGGCCTGGCAGGGATGAATGATTAATGGGACGAAAACCAAAGAGGAAGAGCGAGTGTGGGTGGGTGAAGTGATGCTCTTATCCTGTCTGTTTTTAATTGGGCCGAGCAGAGATGGCGACCACAATAACAGCTTTGTGGAGGCGGAGGGTGGAGGAAGAGTTTCAGCGTGCACACGTGCAGCGATCCGTGTGTGTGTGTGTGTGTGTGTGTGTGTGTGTGTGGAGTGTGCAGATTAGATATTGTGAATTGGTGGCCCTAGGCTAGCAGCATGGGCTCCTTCAATAGCTCCCCCTTGTCCCTGCAGACCAGAGAAGCGCCTGCCATGACCACATACCCTGAGGGTAAACCAGGCCACCCCTGAGCTTTATTACAGATGGATAAAAATGATACCACAACTGGAAACACTTTCTGTCACTCCTCAAACCAAAAAACTAGCATCCTCTTTTCACCTCATCTTTTATCTTCCTGCACACGAACTTTCAAGGTGAATCAGCAAAGCTCACAGACGTACATGCAAGCCACATTAAAGGAATATGTTAGCATATTAAATGTCCCACCCACAAAACTATTAACATCAATCCACAGGCTAAACAAATAGCCTACAATCTGCCTCTCTGTCTGTTCCCACTTGTTTGCCTTCAAATTTCTGCACTTTATTCCAATTAATCTCACTCTCTTGACATCCAATCCAATTACATTTCACAGCCATCTGGCTTTCTAATGGAGATCATAAGCGGGTAAGGTGGGGGGGTGGAGTGGAGGTTTCCATTCAAAAAGCAGGAGACAAGCCTTTTTTTGTGGGAGGCTGTTAGGGTTTGGGGGGGGGGGGTTGTGGCAGGGGTTTGGTGTGTGTTGTGGTGTTTGGGGTGGCTGTGGCATGATGGGAAGCCCCACTCAGATTAGTCACACAGCATTATTCTGACTGCGGGACAATGGGTGACGGGCGGCGGGCGAGCCCCAGCTGTCGCCCATGAAAGGGCAGAAAAACAAGATTTAGGACTGGACGCGTCCTCTCACTTTGCTGCTGAAGGGGTCTTGCATTCATTAACGGGGCCTGCTGATGAGGAGGAGGAGGGGAAGGCAGGCTTTTGTCCAGCTACCCCTCACTCACCTCTCTGGAGCGGCACTCTCTTTATTATTTCTTCACTCCTTAAACTCTTTTTTCTTTTTTCTTTTTAAGGGATTTTGTGCAGCCTCACGAAGCAATGTGGCTCATGGAGGGGTACAGGAGGAACAACACCAGTTCAGAAGAAGCTCAAGGGCCTCTGCCTCTCTCTCTCTCTGTCTCTCTCTCTCTCTCTGGTTGCTGGGCACAGGGCCCGCTCAAAGGCTGGAATGAAAAAAAGGGGGTAATATGTGGCCCCCTTTTTTCTTTCCAAACCCCAAAAAAGCCACTTTCAAGTACCAAAATTACACTACACTGCACAGATTCCAAAACACAGAGACAAATGACACAAAAAAGATTGCAGGAAATGCTAATTCTTTTGTGGTGGTCTGCAGTGCAACATCTGGTGCATCACACGTTGCATTCTTTCTTGTTACTTACTTGCACTCTCCATTTCCATTGGAGGTGGCTTCACACCTTCCTCCATTCAGGCATGATTCAGTGGGTAGGGAGCATTTTAGACCTGTTGAGCACATGAAGAATATTAAGACAAATCTTTGACCCCACACAGTACATGTGAAATCCCATACAGTTAAACAAGCTGTTAGGATTAACAAGGATTAGACAGAAATTATTCATCAGTGAATCTTAAATCATAGGAATTATATATTGTTTTTAAAAGCACACACGCCTTCACATGCCAGATCTTTAATTGATTTGTTACACACTTGTCTGTTGGGGATATTAGAAAGCCTGTTGTGGACACCGGTGAGGCCAGAGCGCGTGGTGCGTGGCTTTTTTTTTTTTTTTTTTTGGGGGGGGGGCGCACGCTTTTGCGGGGAAAGCGCAGCAGCTGCGGGGCTCAGATGCGGAACAAAAGAAATCAGAGTCCAGCACGAGCCATAAAACACTCTCCTCGGGCATTGTTTACCGGCAGACGGGGATAACAGCTACCTCCTCCACCCCCCCTCACACACACACACACACACACCCTCCACCCGGCACTCACAACACTCTCCCACACATGCAGACAAAAGGTGCCCTCCCTCCCCCCCTCTCCTCCACCGTGCGTCCCCCTGCCCCAACACACACGTACCAAACTTCCATTATCTCCCATGTTATTTAAAACCGGTCCTCAGGACAATTTAAAAACTTTATCAAAGGCCTACATGCAAAGATTTGTGAAAACAGACAATACATTTGCGATTTTGGCTCCACAAACTTCCTGATAACTTCCCTTTTTCCTGCTTCTAAACTATTAAACTGATTGCACCACTATGAGTGATCATGCATGTGCAGACAAAGTAAACAGTTAACTTGTGTGAAATAGCACTTTGGAGGGGAAGTCAGCAGCCAAAACGCACCGCAGCGTTTTTGGCTCCTGCACTTAGTAGTGAATTTATTCCCACGACCGAAAACAACCCAATAAAAAGTTTCAAATAGATTTACAAGAACTTATCAGCTTCTAATCTTCAGCTCTTATTTATAAACTGTTAAAATTCAGCCTCAGCACAGCTAATGAACCATCCACTAATTAAACTTTTTCTTCATTTGAATTGCTAGAGTTTCCTCGCCGACCCTCACTCAGTCATGCTCTGCAGCCTGCCTGATTCTCTGCAGCAAATTTTTGAGATGTTTCACTTTTTACCTTGTGAGATGACGATTGCAGGAATCAGAAATGTTAGTTTCACAAAGAAACGATACATTCCTCTTCTTCAACTTCACAAATGTCGTTGACTCCCACGTAGGGTTCGCATAGATCCGCACTTTGGTATACTCCAGATGTTGTCTTAAAATAAATATCCTCTGGATGAAAAAAAAAATGTAAATCCAACACAGAGAGAGAGAGAAAGAGAGCAAAAATTAAAGTCTTCAAGAGGACTCAGTTCATAGATGTTAACCTGGTGCTTTCCGAGCTCTCAATGAAATCTGCAGCAACTCTACAAGTTCCTCCCCCTCTTCTGCCTGCCTGCCTCCCCCCTCTCTCCTCCTCCTCCTCCGTCCTCTCCTCCTCCTCCTCCCCCTCCTCTTTGGGTCAAATAAAAGCTGCGTTTCTCTCTCCACATGTTGCGGGAGGAACAAACACTCGTTCCCCCCTCCACTGTCCAGTAGTAAATTAAATTAAAAGTAATTAAGGTGGAAAAATAACTTTACTTACACCTACTTGTACTTTATTATTTCCATTTTCTACTTTTACATCAACATTTCAGAGGGATATATTGTCCTTTTTTACTTAATTAACACATTCATCTATAAACACTACTTTACAAATTAGGGTTTCACATAAGGTAAGCGTATAAAATATGATTGCATTGTTATAGATTTACCTTCCCAACATTGCAACTATTGGAAATACAGCAGAAAAATAATAATTTTGCTAATGATACTTTAATGGTAGTTTTCCTTTTAGCAAAAATTTCCATGCAGTAGAGTATTTTTACATTGTGTTAAGTAAGTAAGTACTTGAGTATCTCTATTTCTTCCGACACTACTATTACATTTATTTGACAGCTATTTACAAAATATGAAAAATGTTTTAGAGCTTAAACTTCCCAGTGGTATATAGTTAAAGTTCCAATGTGTAGCATTTAGGAGGATCTATTGACAGAAATGCAATATAATATTCATAACTATGTTGTCATTAGTGTATAATCACCTGAAAATAAGAATTGTTATGTTTATGTTGCCTTAAAAGGAGCCTTTTATATCTACAGAGGGAGCAGGCCCAACATGTTGAACCATTATGTTTCTAGTAGGGACAAACCACTAGAAATTTTTGCATTTGCACTTTTGCATTTTAAAGTTTCACGTCTGGTTTCTCCTTCATGCACGAAACAAGAGGGTATTCAGTCGGCTGCAATCTGCAACTTCACCACTAGATGCCACTAAATTCTACACACTGGACCTTTAAAATGAGCTCAGCCATAACTTTCTATCAGGAATGACTTATAAGAATATAAAGAAAAAGAAGACTTACTTTATTAATCCCTCCCTGGGGAAATTCTTGTTTCATTACATGCAAATGTGGAGAGGTGGTGAAGTGATGGAGCAGTTAGGAGTTCATTCAATGCCTTGCTCAAAGGCAGCTCGGCCCAGTGCCCAAGAGGTGAACTGGCAACTCCTGGACACTGCTACTAGTCCACGCGTCACACTGTGATCTGTTAGACTTGAACTGCTTTGCCAGGTCCCTGTGGACTGAGCTACTGCTGCCCCCATAACCCAAAATATAACAGTAACTAGTAACAAGTACTTTTAACTTTTGATACTTCAAGTATATTTTTTTACTTGTAGTCAAATTTTAAATGCAGTTACTGTATGTTTACATTGTTTTACTTGAGTAAAAGATTTAAATACTTCTTCCACAACTGAAAATTATATTCTGTCAGATAATAAAGGTACAACCGGAGAAGCCAGTCCATCAGGTTTTGGTCTCCAAACTACAAAATACACAATTGTGCGTTTGATGTGTGAATCCTTATCTTCATGTATCTGCGCGAACTTCAGTAGTCTCGATTCCAAACCACTAAATCTAAACTTCATGACATAGTGTTACATGTCAGTTCCTGTTACAGTTTCATTCGCACAACATAACTCTCTTGTTTGACAGAATCTTTAAACATGTGACTTCTTCTAATCTTTCCACAAGCATAGCATGACACAAGGTGTTTCTATAGTACTTCAGTAACAACACACAGTGCAACACTACTGAATGACACCGCGAGCACGCCTGTGCCAGATTCATATTTTTCTTCTTTTTTTTTCTTTCTCTCGGGGCGAGTGAAACTGTCAGGGAGTAGCTGCAGAGTTTCAGCACCCCAGGGCAAAGATTATTTTATTATGAAGCCCACGCACATGCTAGTCCTTCTGTTGGTGTGACTGCCAAATGGACAGACGCCAAAAGGGGCTAGGTCTCATGAGGTGCACGAAGTGTGGGAAACACCGGGAGCAGAGAGAAGGAAAGAGGGAGTGTGAGTGAAAAGCCACAATTTTTATTGCATAACACAAAAGTAAATGTGATGTGCTGGCGGAGGGTGTTGGATGTATGAAATAAAGGAGATTTGCACGGGCATGTAGTGTTATAGTAAGAAAACACCTGACCCACCGTGAGAAATGTCAAATCTACCAGGCACACACTCAGATCAAGTCATGCCTGCTGTTAATACATGCCCTGCATCCCCAATACACGTAGTAAGGTGTGGTTTGGGCTTTAAATCAGAAAGTGCTAATTTGTGAGAAGCGCTGGGAGAGTGTGCTGTCTTTTTTATCTGTCATGAAATCTGAACTCCTGTGTTTGCTTGTGAGATTCTCTCTGACTTGAGATATTTATTTGTTTTTTTAGAGGGGAAAATTTAAAGCCATGAGAAAATGCTCTGTAATGGATTCTCAAGGTTTGGAAAGGGGAAGACCCAAAGCTCGGAAAACAAACTCTATCAAAGCTTAATATAGAAACAAAACCCGGAGAGGTTGACACAAAGTGCAAGAAAACAGAGTAATTTCTTTGAGATTAAATATAAATGGGACTACCCTCTACAGTATGAACCCTGGCTGCTCAGAGCTGCAGAGTATGACCTGGAGCAGATAGCGAATCCTTTAGCTCTGATTCTTTTCCTTCCTTCTCTGGGAGCAGGAATGGAGCAAGGCCAGAGGTTATGATAAAAAAGTAGCTCACTTTGACAAGGACTACATGATGTCATCCTACTATCAGACCTCAAAGTTAGACCAGAGCCTGAGATATTATTCTTGGTCCACACCCAACCAGTTGTAACAAAGTCTCAAAAAAATAAAAAGCACTATGATATATGTGGCTTAGTTTCCACTATGTAGTGTCCACAAAATATTCTGTCTCATTCATGTCTCAGAATGATTTAACATGACATTCTTCAACTAAATCTTTGAGTTATATAAAGCAAAAAGTTGAATACAAGTGCAGTAATTTTTAAATGTTTTGCTCATGTTACAGTCTTATTCTGCTCTGTTAGACTCGACTACTGGCTAAAACAATTAAAAACTACATTAGAATGTGATAATTAGTTAATTATTCCTTTGATTATTAATGCAAAAACTAAAGAAAGACTTTTAAAGTGTCAGATTTTCCACTTATAGTAATACAGAATATTTGGCAACACAGATTTGATTTGATTTGATTTGATTTGATTTGATATGCGAATTTGGTCTGAAGTTATTTTTACAGTGCCCTATGTCCTCTCTCGCTCTCCCTGAGACCCTCACATGCGTCATTCCTGGCTGTTCCTCCATCCAGATTTATACACAAAGGTGACAGAGCCTTTGCCGTCAGGGCTCCAAGACTATGAATGACCTGCCTGAGGAGATCAGGGCTGCAAACTCTGTGTCAACCTTTAAAAACACACTTATACAAGTTGATCTTTAGCTCATGTTTTTATGTTCTATGTCATATTTTATTCATATATTTATTGATTTATTGCTTTTAACTCATTGTTATTGTTGTATTTGCTTTAGGGACTTTTAAGGTAACTGTGTTTTGAAAGTTGCTACGTTTATTTTTTATGTTATTGTATAATTTAGACAAAAGGGAAATCATATATCATATGAGAGGTATTAGGTATTATAAGTAGCATCATCAGTTAATCATGTATGAACACGTCTGACACTATTTTATTACTTCATATTTATAAAACTTTGCATTTGCATGTTAAACACTTCTTTATCTTCATCCATCCATCCAACATAAACGTGTTCAACTGGTGCTTTGGTTGCATGTTTTCTAAATTATTAAGATTATACAATTAACCAATAATTTTTAAGTATCGTATCAGTTTACAATAAAAAAAAAACAATGCCTCTTCTTCATCTTCCTCTTCTTCCGACCTGAGAACAGAAGTGTGCCTAATCTCCTGTTGCTTAAAGGCACCTCACACCTTTGTTTCTGCCAGTCTGATGGCTCAGTATTTACTAAAGGGCTTGGACTAAATCAGCTGCTGTTTGTTGGAAAACAACCCCTCTGTTGGTTGTGGAGATATGTGAGAACAAGTGATTGGAAAAACACATCGCTTTATCAAGAGGAGCATTGACCCCCGCTGTGGTGGTGGTGTGGAGCCTCTGTTTGTTTGTTTCTCTCTGAAGTATACGGCTCTGGATTAGAGAACAGAGGTCCTCAGGTGTCCAAATTATCACCCTCCGTTGATGGCCTTCACAATCAGTTTTTAGACGAGCCTCTCATATGTAAGTCATGCTAATGTCACAACATGCCCAGACACTTAGTAATGAGAAAAGAGTGTTAGAGATCAAGCGCTTTCCCACATGTGGATCATGTCTAATCCCCAGTGGCAGGGCAGCACAGAAGACAGACCCCACTTATCACTGCATATCTGAATATTGATTAAATGTGATGTATACGTACGCTTTGTACTCCTGTAATGTAGTGTGCAGTTAAAGGGTTAAAATCGATGCAGCAGAACCAGAAATATCGTCTTATTTATTCCACGCATTCTTCTGCTTTGTCAGACGTCGTTGCCTATATTTTCCCATCAATGCAACTCGGCCACCAACCAACCATTTCCTGTGTGCGATTATATCTGGGTACACACACTAAAGGTGTGGGAATAAATGCAGGGTCAGAAAATAAATACAGATCTACGTTAGCGTCTGTAACAGTACTGTAACAGGAGATGACACGTCTTGCTCACAATCGTGAGTATTGGTCACATGAAAATTTTTGACCTGGATGGCCAAAGTTATTTCACTCTGATGGGGGCGTTAATAATATCCGTCCCAACTGTCAGGGGGAGACAGGGGATCATGTGGCCATTAAAGACTCATTCACATCAGTAGTAGCTCAGCTGCAAACAGGGTTTGATTCCCGGTCAGGAAAGGGTGTGATGTTTGTCATGTTATCCTTGTGTTTTTGTGGGGTTCTTCCTGTTTCCCCCCACCACCCCCACCACCATGTTAGGTTAATTCATCTGTCAGTGCCCTTGAACTGGAGTTGGTCCCCAGGTGCTGCACAGTAGCTCAACACTGCTCCATGGGTTAAATGTCTGATAATGAATTTCACATTACATATGTGACAATAAACTTGATTTGATTTATTCGGGGACCATGAATGGCTGTATAAAATTTCATGTGATCCAGTAGTTGTTGAGAAACTTCAGTCTGTACCAACCAAGCAGCAAACTCCATGGGTGTGAAATGAGGTCAACACAGAAATGTCATAAACTGCAGTTCCTCAAACAACCACTTGAGACTGGTTCCAAACAAGTCTGTCTCCATAAGTCCCCATGTTAAAATATCCAACTTCACAGCAGAAATAAACATGTTTACAGCCTGGTACAAAAAACAGTTTTGGTCTCTATATCTAATTTCCCCGTTCATGACAACTGTACTGAGGGTGAATTTATATAGAACTCACCTGTTCAAATTATATTAAGGCTTAAAGTTATGCAGAATTAACAGCGTGGCCTCTTGATTGACAGGTAGGTGCCGTTACAGATGGCTTGATTGAGCAACCAGGCTTTATTCAGCCCTCCTCAGGTCCTCGTCTTTGCCCTTTTTTGGATTAGCTCTTCAGAAATCTATGGGTGACATCACGGATACGATGTCCATGTTTTATACTGTCTATGGTACCAATGTGGTTGCTGACCGACCGACCAACATTGCTGTGTACATTTTGATAATTTGGTGGGAGAGAGAAAAGCTCATTCTTCCATGTTGCTGCATGCTATGCTATAATTTAAGATGTTCACTGGCTACACGTGTTTGTTGTATTCATATGTTTGCTGAAAGACAATGGAAAGCAGGAAGAGCCAGGCTCCGTGCTGTCCTCGACAAGACAGACATACCTACACACACACACAGACACACAAGACAACACCGTTATTTTGGGTCCTTCCCCCACATATATAGCCCAGAGTGAGAACAGGGCAGGAAATGGGGCCTAATTCACAACCTTGTGGCAGAAAGGACAACTGAAGAAACACACACACACACACACACACACACACACACACACACACTGAATACAGAAATCAACTGTATCAGCAAATCACCAATAAGCATAAATTAGATTTGCTGCCCCACTAAGCAGTGTTCAAGGCCATCAGAAGGCGCCATTGCCTGGTTTTGGCTGAAGTCTGGAGCAGTGCAGCAGGCCATGCAGTTGGCCTTTACAGGCCCACTGATCCGATCCATAATAGCTGCACGAACGGGGTCATAGTTGCACAGTTGGGGGCTTGTGCTCCGCTCTTGTGGCTCACTAGCAGGCCATAACCATCCCTGTCAGTCTGCCTGTCTGTCTGTCCGTCCAGCCTTTCATATCCACCTCCCCTTTCCGCCCCAAGGTCTCTCTCTGGGCAGTGTGTCGGTGTGTGTCTCTCCTGCTAGCCAAATGCTTCAACACTGGAACAAAGATCCTCGTTATCCCACTGAACCCACAATACCCCCCGCCCACCCCCATACAACCCACTGGGCCAAACCCTGATACCCTCTAGCGCAGCCAGTCTGTAACTGGGTCTGACTCGTGTCCTTCGGTTGAGAGAAACAAGAAGAAAGAGTGAAACAAAAAAGGAAAATGAAAGCGAGAAGTTAGAACGTGACCTCCAAACTAATTTCCTGTTGACAGGCAAGTGAAGAGAAGACGTGAACCGAAGTCTCAATCTAGCAAACGGATCAAAGACAAGACACAGCCAAGACAACGAAGTGGAGAAGCTTTATCTGTGTGTGTGTGTGTGTGTGCACAATGTGTGTGTGTTTGAACACAAAGAGTGAGAATATTCACTATGAGAGGAGATATTTGTTCAGCCGGGGAATTTACTGATGAGATTAGCTCTGGTTAGGGGGTTTGGGGGTGTGGAATGTAAACAAAAGGCAAGTGGAGAGAAAGAAGGAGAAGATTCACCCCCCTCTCCCTCTTTCCCCCTCCACCCACCACCAACACCATTATTCTTCCTCCCCCTGCGGCTCCAAAAAGACAAGTGGGGTCCACAGACCAGCCCCTGTAAGCTTGTGTTAACTCCATAAAGTGTGTTTCTGGTATCGATGCTTTAGAAACGACACAGCTGGATCTCGAAAGAGTTTTGAGTGCAGTCTAGCTTTAGCTCTCTGTCATAACTGTCTTAATGTCGGTGTTCTTCCTACACTTTCGAGAACACTGGCGGTGAATAATGATCTGCCACTTTCGCGTACATCAACCATGTTGGTGCTAATGGACACTAATGGATGCCAGTGTGCTTTCTCCGTCTCTCTTTGAGAGCAGGCCAAGTTTTTGGGTACAAAGAAAGGGTTCATGCAGTGTCAGCCAAATGAGGATGGCAGATTCCATCATTAAAGAATAATTCTGGTTTGTTACAACTTGGGTTTGTGTTTTTGGAAGCCATTTTTATCACATGAGACTGAAATAAATACAAGACAACCTAAACAAGATGAGAGTTTACCCAAATTTGTGAAACTAGATACAATTTAAAGTGATAGGACCTGGATCGTGAGAAATATCCCTTATTACACAGGAAAAGGTGTGTGCATGCACACCTAAGTTAAGTACAGTAGGTCAAAACTGAACCAGGATATCCTGAATGATGATTTTCCCAAAGCCCAGTTTGGCCTACATGGGGATTTTTGTTTAAACCTTCCCTCCTCTAATTCTCCAAATCTTTCCCAAATCTCAGCAACTTGTTGAATACAGTTTTATTACTGTAATAGGATGATCAAAAGTAGATCAAGAGTCAGACTCTATAGCCACACTAACAGCCGATTCTGCAAATATTTTGCAAATAGAGCCACCCTTTTAGCCCTTTAAAACAGTACTCCACCAATTTAACATTGCCCTCCTGTAACACTGTTGGATAAAAGCTAAAAAAACAATTTAAAATGTATAAATAGATAGACAAACTAACTCAATAAATAAATAAAAGTAATATTAATATAACAAATCAAATGAAAAAATTAAAAAATAGATAAATACTGAGGGAGGCTTTTCCACAGACGTGGACCGTTGCAAGAAAAGGACGCCTCACTGTGGGTTTTCTTCTGACTTTAGAGGTGATTAAAATACCACTACCAGAAGACCTGAGGGCTCAACAGGGTTCATAGGTTAAAAGCAAGAGTGATAAATACGTGAGACCAAGACCATTAAGAGCTTTGTAAACCAATAAAAGGATCTTAAAATGGATTCTGAAGCAGACAGGTAGCCAGCCCAGAGACTTTAAAACTGATGTAATGTGTGGTCTCTTCCTGGTCCTCGTCAACAGGCGTGCAGCCGAGTGTTCAAGTAACTGTGATTGAGCTGTATTCTTCCTAGAAAGTGTAGCATTACAATAGTCAGCCACGGAGGTAATAAAAGCATGCATCAGTGTCTCGGTCGCACTCTAGCAATGTTCTCAAGTCGATAACCTCAAGCAAAGTTGAGGAGCGGGCTGTGGAGGTCAGGTGAGCACACTTGATATACAGAAGTGACTTGACTTGAGGCATTTCATCAGACCTTGTGTAAGTCTGCGTCTGGAGCCACAAAAGGCTTCACACATCAACATATACACTACAGGAGATCTGTAAACAGACTTTGACGTGTGACATGAGCGGAGTTCCCCCTTTTCAGAGAATAAAGCTCAACCTCATGGTGTTGCCAGAGGAAAAGTCACGGCATCGACGAAGTCATCTGGACGCCATCAAATTCGCACAAAATGTTGTGGCGATCCATCCGATAGTTGTTGTGACATATTTCGGTCTGAATCAAAGCGGTCAACCAACAGACAGAAAAACATTGGCATCGCTAGTCATGCCTCTATAGCCTGGCTAAGATCAACAACAAGGTTGTAAGTCTCTGACAAAGACATCACTGTACATCAACACAAACACACACATTTTTGTTTAGTCATTGACGCTGGAA
This sequence comes from Argyrosomus regius, assembly GCA_946959425.1. Classification (NCBI taxonomy): domain Eukaryota; kingdom Metazoa; phylum Chordata; class Actinopteri; family Sciaenidae; genus Argyrosomus; species Argyrosomus regius. The sequence goes on along the minus strand of OX336898.1, from coordinate 19,717,426 downwards.
CATGTGACCTTGTTTATCACAAAGAAAACATCTTATACTGGGAAACAGTATACACACTGTACACTGCGTATGATGATGTATACCTCCTCAAATCCAAACACTGAAGGCGTGTGTGGAACTTTTTGGTCCCATTGAAGATTGAATATCTGGTGTCCAGACGGCCTCATCCCGTTTCCCCCCGCTGTTTATTTTAAGGACCTCCTGATATGAAGCCGAAGGAGGGAAACATTCACCAGGGGTCTCTCATCATGATTCAGACCTCAGGGTGTGGCAGGACGTATGCTGGAGGGTGACAGGCCTTGCCACAGTGAATATAATTCAAAGAGTTATGGACACCGCATGACTCTGTGGTTACAAGACAACCTCAAGAATCTGTTTTGTGGCCTCGAGATGTTGATTGTAATTCATGGGTGCGTGTATATGTGTGAGAAAGAGAAGGAGGGAGTATAAGGAGACGCAGATGCTGAGATTTCCATTCACCCCTGAGTTCCACGTTCATTACTAATCTGTCCGGAGCAAAGTGAATGTTAAGACGCTCCAAATTAACCCTGAGAGTGACAGAAGCAGTGTCAGCTGTCTGTGGTATCACTTTCCATCCAAATGGTATGGATGGGGGTCTGACAACTGTCACCCTGACCTTGCTTCACTACACCACTCTCCTAAGACTCACTAGGCTCTCTCTGGGGTGGGTGGGATGAGATTACCAACATTCACAATCTCCCCTGTCTCTCCAAAAACACAGCCATCTGCCAATCATAAAGATATACTTATGATGGGACAGTTCAACAAACATGTTAGGATCTCGAAATATGTCCTCAACTGGGTTTATATTTAAAGATTGTTTGTGTGTGTTTGTGTGACTCTCTTCCATGTCACCTTGAATCACAGCAGAAGATGAGACACTAGTCCGCCAGAAATTGCTGACTGGTTCAGTGGCTAATTAGCGAGCCATGTCTTATTTGCAGAACTAAATGTCACAGTTAGGTCACATAGTTTCCTCTTCCACTCTACATCTTCATCTACTCTTGTCCTAGTTTTGATCTGAACTTCTTTTGTCTCTTTCTCTTTCTTCCTTATTCCTAAACAAGTAAGAGTCTACAGTCATGCTAACGGCTGTGTTTTGCTGCACTAAGGCACAGTGGTGGTAGGAACTAAGGCACAGTGGTGGTAGGAACTAAATGGTAACACATGTTAGTTTAACATATGTAACATTTGCTCATAGGCACAGGACATTACAAGAAAAGGTCAGAGGATCACCTGTGTCATTTGGACACTTTGCCCGGACATGCCATTAATGTCAGCCTACTGGTGGCACTACACGCAAAGTCAGGGTTCATCCTCTTGGGATCATGAATGTCTGCACAACATTTGATGGCAATCCATCTGTAACTGTCTTTAGGACAGGTTTCATTGGGTTGTTTTTATTGTGTTATTGTTATACAGTACGTGATTCTTTGGTCACTAAAAATGTAATAAATATGTTGATGTTAAACGGGAACAAGGACTGAAAATGTATCACCTTAAAATTATGTTTGGTTCAAAATTTAGAGCCTCTTTCTGTAAATATTATTTATGCAGAGAGAAACCAGTCACATGACCAGAGTTTAGTTAAGTGAGTAACTGTGGCATTATGGGTAAGAGAACCAACATGGATGCAGAGGAACAACCTACATCTCCAAAAATAACCCTAATTCTGCATGTGGTCCAAGAAGCACACAAGGTAGTTGTGTTTCATTTGTTTAAATTGTGCAAAATGTCTGTTGACGTGCTTTGATATAGACAGTGTGATGTGATTGGGTAATTTTATTTGACTCTTCTGTTGTGGTAACGTGTTTCGAGCCTGTTTATCGACACTTGATGTTTGAGAGACTTTAAAATCATTGAGAGATGTATGTCTGAAACTGTTTTTATAGTTCATTTTCACATAGTTTTCACAGTGGCTGATGACCAGAGAGAGGGAGATCAGTTAAAACATCAAAAGACATCTGGATGATGCATGGCCTTTTTTTTCATTGGAATTACACCATCCAATAGTTGTTGAGATATTTCAGTCTTTACCAATGTGGTGAACCCAACCGACCAGCCAAAACAACAAAACTGCCATCATCCCTCTAGCCACGCCGCTAACGTGTCTAAAAACAGAGGCAATAAATGTGCAATCGTGAAGCTGAAACTTCACATTGTGTTTCTCCTCGAGCCCTGGTGGTCTTTACAGTTGTCAGGCCAGTCACTGAGATAGGTGACATGGAAAATGCAGTGACAGGAGCGCGTAAGCCTGCTAATGACAGACGTGATATTAGTTGTCGTACTAGAATGGATAAAGTTTGTGCATATCAGATGAATACTGACTACTGGCTTGTTGACATGGAATTTACAATTTCAAGCTCGAGCTGCATTGGCTGCAGGCTGCGAACAGCATCCGGGAGCAATCAATTAAAAGCCAGAACCCTGTCTTCACATTAAAATGGTATTTGATATCCGATCAAGGCTACTGGTTTCAACCAAGGCCAAGTAAAGGGGGCGAGGGAGAGGGCAGCATCCTCAGGGGGATGCTGCAGGGTGTGTGTGAAGCAGTGGCCTGCGTGCCGTCGGCCAGCCGCCTGAGGGGGAGGCACATGGTGCCAACAGCTGCCATGGTGAAACGCTAACCCCTCTAAATGCTCAGTCCAGTAAACAACGCTGGGCTGAACACATGCCAACGGGGGAGCTTGGGTGAGGAAGGGGTGACCCAGCTGACGCCGTGGAGAAAGGAGAATTGACCCCTGTGAAATGGCTTATTAAAGTGTGGTGGTTGACATTCTGGGGGGCCAGCGCAGGACAAGACAGTGAGGGAAACTCAAAACCTTCTTTGGCAAACCGAGCGTTGCGCCGGCCACAAGCCACAGACAGGAAGCTCCAGATACTTTTATTGGATGTATTCACATAGACAGAACACACGGCATGCATGAAATGCTGATGACTGATGGTGCTTTTATTTTCCTTGCCGTACCCAAAGACGAAGCACGCAGAGTTTATTTAGTCTTCCAGCTGGATGATGGGTAGAACAGGATTTGAACTCTGCTCAGTATCCATCTTTTACACCCCCAAATACATAGCATTCACACACATGTATGGCTCCTTTTACCTTTTAAATTGATAAATGAAGTGAAGCCTGTTGCAACCCATTGGAGCTGCTGAGGGTTCCCATGCTCTAAGGCCTGCTAGGGAGTGGCAGGAACAGATGTGACATCTACACTCCCCCATTCTGCCTTGTCCCACCTACCCCCAGTCTCTCCCTCTGTTGCTGGTAAAACAATCCATCTTCCACTTGTAAAAACATTACTTTCCACCTCCATCGTCTCTTCCCATAACTCTCGCTTTAATCAACACCAAAACAAAATTATCCCTAATCTTGTAACGTGATAATTGCATCCAGCGCTCATTGATGGTTAAATGTGATACAGGACCGTTACACTAATCTAATAAACTCCCTTCAATCTGTCATTTCATTTCACTCTCACTTCTTCTTTTCACACACAAACACACAGAGGGACAGAACTCAACAAGATCGGCAAAATAAAAATAAAAACTCTTTAAAAAATTTGATTAAAAAGCTCATTGTGAAACTAATTCTGAATCAACACTTTTATTCCAGTGCTTTTGTTATGAGTCTTGTTGGTAAGTCAGCTGACTCTTACGGGAAATCATCTGAGCAACAACGCCCCCGTCTGGTGGTGTTTTCAGGAGCCTGAGGGCAACATAACCTGTTCACATGCAAGCGTCATTTATGTGGAATAACACACGTGTGTATAATTACCATAATAATGACTTCATTTGATCGAGCAGCGCCATTTTACAGCACTGGGACTGTACATGCTGATTCACTGGCTTCCTCAAATGTCATCAGTGAGTTATTGTGATTTTCTTTGTCAAAATGTGTACTGAAAAAAGATCAGTAGTCTTGAGGTATGAGTCAGTGATTTTTCTACTTTTATTATTAAGTTAGAATCAGAAGTGACCTGAGTTGTAATGGCACAAGAGTCCAAATAAGTTGAGACAAGATTTGATAGCATCAAACATCCTCATCATGTCACGGTGTCAACCAAAAGATCACCTTTTTACACTGTTGGTTGTTTTTACTTTACGTTGGTTGTTGTATTTTCATTTTATTCATTTATTATTGTTATTACACTTCTATTTCCTTTTATTTCAGAGGAAAATATTACACGTTTTTCTCCAGTTTAAGAATTTAAATCTTAAATTTGAAGGACTGTTACATATTAAACAGCCCAACATTATATAAAGGAGTTACAATTAGCTTAATCTTGCCCAGCTATAGCTTTAAATGTTAATACATCATAATATAGCTTATGTAACGCTACTTAAGCGTCATTTTGAATGCAGGACTTTTATTTTTAATATTTTATAGACTGGTTCCACAGCAGACATTTTGCCATGTCATAGCAGGAAACTTACAGGTGTATTAATGATGGCTGCATTCCACTTAGGACAGGTCCTGCTATTGTGCATGCCAGTTCACTGTCACTGGGACACTTAAATGGAACTGAGCCACTGTTACTGTGAAAATCCAGCTTTGACAGGTCCAAAATGTCTTTTGAATACTTCTTCACTCACTCAAAATGTGAATATGCAACATGTGTTAGGAAGACATTTCAGGCCTGTAACTGTGATACTTTAATAGCTCTGCTTCCCTCTAAAAGACTGAATCTCTGCAAACAATAATGTAGAACCCTGACAGGGGAGGTTTGTGGATTTCCGAGGCTAGCAACTTGAACGCTGGTTTATTATGAGTTGGGGTTTGAGAGATTCTCTGATAGGATATGTTCTAGCATCATCTTAATCTTTGCATCCTGTAGTGTTAAACCAGGCCCACACCTGCCCACACAATCTTTCCTATCACTCTATTAACCACAACTGTGCGTGTGTGAGAGAGAGAGAGATTAAGAAAGACAAAGAACAACACGGCTCTGTAAATACGTGTAGTTTCCTTCTTTGACTATGCTTCTATCGTAGTCATCACACACCTGCTGAACCTGACAGCTGATTACAGCATACGTGCCTCAGCAAGGCTGAACTCTCTCTGGGGGACTATTGTTCAGAGAGACCCTTGTGCCATTAACAAACTGTAGAGCTCAGGTTGATATCCAGGGGGCTTATCGGTTATTTAGACAGTGGTTAACCAAACATTAACCACTCTCCTGGCTTTCCTGTAAACACAACCTTAATGAGAGGTTGCGCAGAGTCTCTGAGGACAAATACTGTCAGTGGCGCGTACGCAGTGTGCCCACAAGAAGTCATTTAGGCCACAGATATCACTGATGACGCCATGGATAAGTGTGTTGGGGTGATGAGGTCTGCTGGGTGCCACTTCAATGGGAGGCACAACCACCACTTTTCAACAGGAGAGTTAACAAGGGTCCCTGAAGAATTCTCAGTTTAAAATAGCGTATTCCTTTCATACATTCAAACACGTTACTTGTGTATTTTAATTAAAACAACTCAATCTAATTGTCTGATCTTCTTTTTTGCAGTTGCCAGAAGCTGAAGTGTGAAAATGAAAGCAGTGAGGTGTGTGATTGTGGTGTGTGTCTCTAGGTGAAGGTGCAGATGTTGTTTATTCTGGGTGTGAGAAACAGAGTGTGTTCATAATGTACCTGCATGAGCAACTTCAGTCACAGCACTACATCCTAACTTATTTGGTTATGAATTCATAAGCACATATAAACACTTAATAATTACATTGTCAATATATTTACATATGAGTGCTCACTGGAAGACTTACTTGAAACACACATTATTAGGCACTTAAAATACCTTATATCTTCACAGAAATACATCTTAGTGTGTTATAAACTATTTATTAAAGATTATGTACACTGTTTATAAATGCTAAATAGTGTAATGGAAGTTAACAGTTATGTTTGTGTGTTTTTTTATTGTTATTATGTATTAAAAGGTGCTTTATAAAGTAAAAAAGTTTGATTCATTTAATGTTTTATGGTGCAAAACAGTTAAAAGTAGACAAGTAAGTGATTATGTCAGAACACCTGGAATAATTTAAAGCTGGATTATTGCAACTCCTTATTATCAAGTTGCCCCAGTAAATCACTTAAGACTCTCCAGTTAATCCTTAATGTTGTGCCAGGAGTACTGACAAGGATCAGAGATCATATTTCTCCCATTTTGGCTTCTATGCACTGACTACCTGTAAAATCCAGAAGAGAATGTAATGGCCAGGCACCATCAAGCTCCTCTCCTGAACCAGCTCACAGTTCTGGTTCTGGACACCGTCTCCACATTTAAGAGGCTTAAATTGTTCCTTTCTGGTAGTTTAGTTGTTGTTGTTAGTTGGGTCTGGCTCAGGTCAGTCCTGAACGGTCCCTTAGTTGTGTTGCTTTAGGCTTGGACTGCCGGGGTACTTCCCATGATGCACTGAGCTCTTCTCTTCTTCTTTCACTCTCCATGTGAACACATTCATGTCCCATTAATGCATGTTACTAACTCAGCTTCCTCCCTGGAGTTTTTGTGCTGTCTTGTCTTGCTGGTTCTCGTCAGCTGTGGGATTGTGGTTGCGCTGCACTGTGGTAATGCTTCACAATACACTACTAGTCATATTTCCATTAAAACTCATTATTGCTGCTGTGCATCTTTGTCTCTCTCCCTCTCTAACTCAGCCAGTTGTGGTAGATGTCCATCCACCCTGAGCCGGGTCCTTCTCTCAGAGGTTTCTGCCTCTTAAAGAAAGTTTTTCCTTGCTACTGTCACCAAGTGCGTGGACATGGTGGGAATTGATGGGTCTCTGTAAATAATATTATAAAGATACAATCTAGACCTGCTCTATATGGAAAGTGTTATGAGATAACTTCTGTTACAATTTGGCGCTATAAATTAATTGTACAAATATGTCAAAATGTAAAAAAAAAAATGACTCCAAATAGCTGAGAAAACTTTACCAGACTGGGTTATAATATCACTTTGTAACATCAAGTAACAAAGTTACTTAATATATATCACTTACATCATTATACTTGCATAATTCTTACAAGGGATGACTGTATTTCTTCTTATTATCAGTATATTGTCTGTTAAAATGCTGTTACATCAACTCTGAGGCAGCAATACTCAAACAATGTTGAAACAGTGGAACAAGGCTTCACACAGAGTGAGCTCAGGATTACTCAACACACTCACGCTGCACCAAGAGGACAAACCAGGGGGTTTTAGGCATACTCGTGAAGGTCTGTTCAAACCTGCCCCGTGGCCTGTAGTCTCCAGATACAGTCTGGTGGGAGGATTGGTTTCGGTTGACAAGTCTGAGCAAAAAGGGAAAAGGAGGTGTGTGAACAAGACATAAATCCCCGAGCCTGGTGGGTGTTTGAACTCTGCGCTGTGAGAGTTTCTCTCACTTGTTTTATTTGACCACAACTTTACAAGGTGTTTTTTTTTCCATTTCTTCTTCTAATGTAAATGACTACTTTTCAGATGTAGACCTCGGTATGTCCATGTTACTGTAAATTGTGCATAATGAGAGATAGTGGTTGAATGTGAAAGTTAGATAAAGCATCATTATTACTGTTATCACATTATACAGTGTTTACATAGTTTTTATTTAATGGCTCATTTAGATGCTTCTTTAAAAAGTCATTTAATTTTTTTAATAGGTATAAAGAAATATTATAATGTATCAGTGAGCTAAAGATATTTCATATATTTTACATCAGGGATGTCCAAAGTACAGCCCGGGGGCCAATCACAGTCAGATTTCATGTGGCCCGAGGCTTCATTTTTTTCATATATTATATATGGCCTGCTAGGATTGTCAGATACTGTATGGCTGGAAGATTTGGATTTTTTGGTTCATAATGAAGCATTTGAACCTCTAAGGACATAACTGCTGCTGTTATATATCTGTAGATGTGACACAAAATATTACTTTCTGAATGATTTTGTTAAAGAGAAGAGGAAGAGTGATATGTTTTAAACTTAAATGTTAACAGACTTTGCATTACTCATAATAAGTCATGTAAAATGAACATGAGGTTCAGATTTGTATCAACTTCATGCAAGTTTAACGTGTTGATACAATTTATTCTGTTATCTGACTTCAGATGTGAAAGAAAGAGGAACTGGTTTTTAGATTTGTTCACGCCTGATTGGCTTATAAAAAAAAAGAGATAATTGTGACAATGAAAACAAAATTGTTACAGAACAGTGCATTTGTATGTAACTTTTATTGGTATCTTTTCATGTTTAAAATGTTAGTATTGGCCCCCGGGCATCTTCACATCGTCAAATCTGGCCCTCTTTAAAAAAGTTTGGACACCGCTGTTTTACATAGTATTTTCATACACTGCTAGACTACATACTCGTATACAGCATGTGGTTGCATGACATAATCAGCAATGAACTGAACTAAAACGCAGATTTTTTCCCAGTGCGGTTAACATGGCCTATCTTCAGTGAGATAATATGTAAATAACACCATAGCGCCACCCAGTGGACAAATCTCATGCCCGCATTGCCACTCTTCTAATGTTGCTGTTTTTTTTACCTTTGGAACTAAAATGCGTTGCATAAGTACGATAATCTGTCACTTCTTATCTTATATCTTGAGTAGCTTGTCTTTCTAATGTGCAATGATGTGATTTATGTTGTGTTCTTATATAACATTTAGAAATGTTGTTTTCTTCTGTTCTGTTATCTAAAATTATTTATATAAACTTTAAAGAGATGGGGGATAAATTTAAGGAAAAAAGCTGAATAAAGAGTGGAGACACATATTAATGCAGATTCTTCAGTTCATCATGACTCATTGAATGGTTTAGTGAGTATTAAAATGATTTAAATAAAAATATAGTCAACAGATCTCAACCCAGTTGAACACTGATGGAAGAATTTGGACTAATTTGGACCACAATACTCTCCACCACCATCTCCATAAAACAAAATTCTATAATATAAACATATATCTTTACAAATGTTAAATAAGTGATAACTTTGACTGTCGTAAATAACTGTGACTGCAGTTATGTTTATATAATATTCATATATTTTCATGTTTATACACATCATTCTTAAATATAGTTATCTACACATTAATTTTACTTTATATATCAATTTAGATTTTACATATATTGTATCTACTATCACTTAATCTGGAATATAAGGAAACTGGTTTGCTCTATTTGGACTGATTTATGCGCACTGTTGTATAATAATGTACTGTACAGAGCTTTGTAACTTTTATTGTTATTGGTGTGTTTATTGTTTGTTTATTGTTTATTGTTATGTACCTGTGTTTTGAGCTACAGACAGGTGACAAATTAATGGAAAAAGCTGAATAAATGAGTAGAAACATAACTAATGCAGGTGCTTCTACACAGGCACATGGTACAGTTAAGCAATTAATGTCCAATCATGCACTGTGGCATGTATAAAAATGTTGGGCAGGCTCAGTTGCTTATGTTTTTGTATCAAGATGGCAACAGGAAAAGATCTTAACAAAAAAACGTTGAAAGAACGTTCATTGTTGGGGCACGAATGCCAGGAGTTTCAGTCACATGTCCTTCTCAGCTGGCTTCAATAGGAACAGTGATATCTGCATTTGGATCTATGTGAAAGACATCAGTAAATAGGCGCAATAAGCGCACGTTAGTGTGTTATGTAAGGAAAGACAGAAGAGCAACTCTTCCTCGAGTGTGTCACTAAGTCTGTCATGTGATCAGACTGTCAGCAAGAACGCAAGAATGAGGATATTATAGAAGGGCTGCAGTGCGAAGATGAATGCACATTTGAGAGCTCAGTGGTGCAGAAACCAGTGTCCAGTCTACAAAGATGTGGGAAAAAAGTGATATGATAGGCCTGAGTACTTGACGCCTACAGTGAGAGGGGATCTAGTGGCTCTGTTATGCTGTGAGGAACATTTTGCTGGCATGGTCTGGGTCTACTTGTCCAATTGTTAGAGGGAAGGGTCACTGCAAATCAGTCAGCAGACAGGAAACACCCCACAAGAGCTGCACGTTTGGAGATGCTCTGACTCTAGTCATCACAGTTTGGAGCGGCATTATCTCTGTAGGGATTTGGTCTAGCGTGGACCAAATTATGGAGAGGTGTCAGCTCACCTCCTGGGGACTGCTGAGGTGCCCTTGAAGAAGATACCAAACCCCCATCTGCTCCCAGGGCACCACTATGTGTGACTGCCCTGAACTCCACCAGCCTTTTGTGCATGTGTGGTTGTCTTTTGGGCAAAATGCATGTAAAAACTTGAGTGAAAAAATAATTTAGACTATCTATTCCATTCTTCTATACACCTTTTAAATATGTATATAGTTATTTTTTGTATGTCTATGTTTATGTTTATGTTTATTCTGATTTGGCCCTTGTCAAAGTTGCTCAAATCCTTATGCTTGCCCAACTTTGGGGACAAAATGTTCACTTGTATCTGGCCCACTGAGTGTTATTCACTTCACCTGTCAGTACTCATATTGTTATGGCTGATTGGTGTATATGTGTATATTTAAACCCATCAAACACCTGCTAGTCAATACAATTTGCAACCCTACTTTATTAAGACTCTAGTTTCCATTTGGATTTGAGTGTTTCCTGACTGAACTTAGACATTTCCCGTCTGCAGAAAGCTAATAAATGCACATGAATGCACATAAAAACGAATCAATTCACTGAATTAAATAAAGAATTTACCGGAATTTACACAGAAATGACCTTTAACAAGCCCCGCCCTGTCGTGACGCCATCGTTGTTTGGCCCGTGACGCTGCTTGTACACGTAGCCTAGTAGGATGTGTTCATTGAAGATGGTGGCGGTGTGTCAGACTCGCTGTCCTGGACATTTGTAAGAATTTATTTATACTTGTACACATTTCCAACATCGGGTAAGAGTGAATACATACCCTCGTTACTAATAGTTAACTCTGAATGTTTTAATTTGCTGTCTGCGGCGGGCGGGGAACTGTTACCCCTCTAGTTAGCATAGGCTAGTTAGCCCGCAGTGCTAACTGAGCAGCGATGCTAACGGCTAGCTGACCAGGCAGTGAACCTGTTAAATAATGCTCGACGAGCGGCCAGCGACCTGTAACTGCTCGCTGTGAGCCCTGTCAGTGTTTAATATGTACAAAGAGGATGTGTATTTTGTTTTCGGACGGTCTTTAAAAGTCAAAGCTCCGGACAAAATGAGCAGACTTTAAAGATATCAGTGTTTAAGACATGTAGAGCAAATGTAGCGTTACCGTTAGCTCTTGAGCCAAGCAGCACTCACTCTGGACCTTTCCCCCTTCGTTAGGCAGCTTAAAGTGTGTTAACGTTTATCTGCTGTCGTGTCACACCGAAAGGAGTCAAGCACCGATTAGAGTTCAACAAGTGTGGAGGGGTAAAGATCAGAAGTTATGAAGTTGTGTTGACTGGTTGGTGGGGTTAGTTACTTAGTTAGTTGGTGCGTCGCCCGGCGTTAGCCTTAACGTTAGCTCGCTGTGTTGCAACGGTTCCTGGTGAAATTATAACTCCGGAGGGGAGCTTGAAAGATCCGGGATCACGTCGGTGGTGATCACCTGGCCATGGCTAGCTCTTTTTTTGTTATTGATCTCCCTTTTTATCCACCTATAATGCCATAATGACTTGCCACTGACAGATGCACAGTATCTGATGTATGAAATGATCCCATCAGGACATAGTTAGTGGTCTTTATGTGTTATTTCTATTAAAATATCTCACCAGGACTTTCTTGACAGTTAATGCAGCAAGTTTCTGTTTTGAAAGTTGAATCGCAAGATCATCATTCCCTTTATTTTAACAGATTCGCTGTGTGCTATATTCAAAATCATCATCCCAAAAGCAGGTGGTTTTTTTAATAAGCAGTTAAGCTATTCAAGAATTTTTTTATTTTCCTCTGCTATAAAATTACCGTGCTGCAGCTGCACTTGTTTGGGTGATACGTTTGAATCCGTTATATGATCGTGTTTCTGTTAATTGAGTAAGATAAACCCCCGAGCTTTAAAAGTAAAAAACCATCTGTCGACATTCATTGCAACCACTTCTTCTTACGTGTTTATTTGTCACGGCATCTTAGTGCTCATGTAAAAGTTGCCACGTTGTACCGTTTGTTTAAAAAGGGTCACAAATAAAGGTGTGGTAAACTCCATCGGAGGCAGGTGTAGCTCCTGTTAAACACTCCCTCTTTCCCTTTCTTTGCACAGCTTCGCCTGACTCAAGTCTCTTCAGTGACATCTACTAGAGTAACCTGGTCCTCGGACCTGTTAACTCTGCAGCCATGCAGCCCCCTCCTCGAACTGGACCTCCAGGAGCCTCTGGCCCGCCTCCCTCCGGGCCCAATATGTTCCGCAGGACCAGGCCTCACAAGCATACAGCAGCGGCTGCCGCCGCAATGCCACCCACTGCTCAACCCATGACAGACCCCTTCGCTTTTGTTAGAGCTTCTCCACCCGTGGCTGCAGGTGGTCTCCCGACAATACCTAACAGCAACCCTCCACCAATGCAAGCCCCACCTAACTCCATGTATGCTCAAGCTGGCTCAGGGCTGCCTCCGCAACCACATACTATGGAGGATGTCCCAGCTGCTCCCCTTGGCCCCCCACCGTCGTCTCTGCCGGGGGTGACCCTGTTCAACCCTCACAGCGCAGCATCCCCGGGTGTTTTCCAAGCACCCAGCCCTGCAGGGTATGCATCCTCCTCACATAGTGAACAGGGCTATTTTAATTCAAGAGAACAGATGCCATCAATGGCCACAGAGCCACCACATGTGGCCTCAGCCCCTACACCTTTTAACCAGGAATTTCAAGGACAGCCTCCTCCTCAGCCGGTGCCCTTCCAGCCTGTGCCTCCCACCACCTCCTCTTCCCAGTGGGCCCCCGATCATGGAAGTCGTCCTCCATCAGTTCAGAACTATTTCCAGCCTACGAGTGACCCTCCACCACAGCCTTTTAATTTACCTCCGCAGGCCCAAATGTACCCCTCCCACACCCCGTCACCTCATCACGGCACCCCCACACCTCCAACACAACCTGGACATTCCCAGATCCAGGCTCCTCTCCCTCTCCCTCTCCAGAATCCTGCAAGGCCCCCTAGTTCTCAGTGGCCTGACCCGAATGCACCCCAACATCACAATTCCCACTTCCAAACTCAGAGCTACTTCAGTCAGAGCTCTGCGCCCCAGGACTCATGGTTCAACCAACCTCCACCGGACTCGGGCTACCACCAAATGGGGACAGGCCTGGGCCACCCTCAGCCTCGGCCTGAATCTGCTGGATCTCAACATGCGCCGAACACCGGGCCTGGGCCTAGTTCTGCCTCTGCCGCAGTCCCATACTCTCAGGAGTCTGGTACACTCTCAATGTTCTTTAAAGACAATGATGTGGAAAATGAAGAAACACTGGCTGGAGAGAGAAATAAGGCAGTGAACGGTAGTCCTGGATCCTTTCAGCATCACAGCAACCCGCAAGCCCACGTTGGCCATGCAGACGTTTCACTGGATTACCAAGGACCTCCTCCGCAAGATCATTCACACCTACCATACATGAATGATGGCAGCCATGCAGCACAGGCTATTGCCCAGAAGCCCCCAGATTCCCACTACGACCACGTGGAGAATTTGGAGTGTGTCCCGAACCAGGAAGTATTACCCCATGACACCCACGGCAGCCCTGCTGCCGCCGCAGCCCATGGAGTTGACCCATATGAAACCGGGCCTAACCTGGAGACTCCAGATTCTATTCCTAGGCCAATGAGATCCGCCAGCGTGTCATCCAACTATAGCAATATGAGCCACGGAAGCGCGACTGGCACTCGTCGGCATCAGGGAGTAGTAGGTACCTTTATTCAGCAGGAAAGTCCACGTCTCACTGACGAAGCCAACCTGTCTGCCGCCGCTGGAGGCTACTTTGAGCAGATTGACACTTCTCCAGCTGGAGACATGGGGAGCGCACAACAGAGCTCCCTGGAGCAGATGTGGCCTCCCACGCCTAGCCCTCCCAAACCAACCGGTATCTTTCAGGCCAGCGCTAACAGCTCGTTTGAACCGGTGCGCTCGCATGGGGTTGGGGTGCGTCCTCCTGAAGTCGATAGGGCTAAAATGGTAGCGGAAGGTGGTGCAGATTCTACACCTGGAAACCTGGAGCAGCCACCAGATAATATGGAAAATATTTATGGACCAGGTCACCCCCTGCCTGCTGGGGCTGGAGGCGGTGTACCCCATTTGATACACCCTGTGGTTCACTCTCACTCTCGACCTTCATCCCGTGCTTTTGGAGCCAGTCGGCCCTGTGAGAGCCCCGCTACCACTCTGTGGGCTCAGAACGATCCCGCAAGCTTGGCCGCTAACATCCTCCTAGCCCCCGCTGCCCCGACAGTTCTTGCCCCTTTACGTGAGCCCAGCACCGACGTCATCCAGCCTCCGGAGGACGGCCCGCTGGACCTGCAGCCCCCTCAGAGGATCCAGCCGACTTCACAGCAACACTTAGAGAACCTAGAGAACCCACCAAAGGTGAGTGAGGCAGAGCCAGCTGACTCTCAAGGCAACCTGGGCTATGCGTCTCTCCTTGTGGCCGACTCGCTTCACCAGCCTGTTTTGATTGCCCCGCCGGTGTCCAATTACAGTGTGATTCCCCCCAGCACCCCTGCTCAAGCTGCCGGTCAAAGTAGCCTTAGAGAATCTACCCCACCCGTGAGATCACTCTCACAGGGGCAGGGTGCCAGTATCTCCCAATCCCCTTCAGTAACCTCTAATCAGAATCCACTGTTTGCCCCTGGACCAATAAGCTTCAGTACTTCGGTGTCTAATCAGGGTCCGCTCAATCTGACCCGAGACAACGCTGAAGCGGCAACATCAGACGTCGCAGCTCCGCCACAGTCTCAGCCGGTCCGCCCTCCTCTTTCCAGGGGTCAATCAGTGGTTGGAGACAGCCACTCTGCTCTCCAAGTTAATCCTCAAGCTTCTCTTGTGACTGCTCCTGTCTCTAATCATAATCAGCCATCAAATTATGAACTGCTTGATTTTTCTATGCACCAATCACAAGCCCAAAACCAAGCCTCTGGCCATCCTTCCTCTCTACACGAGTCTCCGCAGTCTAGTAATGGATTTTACCTACAGGTCACCAAAGATGCTCAGCAGGGGTTAAGAGCGAAAGGTAATGCCCCTGTCCAGACCCCAGCCCCCTCGTCTACCCCGCAGGTACCACCAACACCCTCCCAACCAGCTGCAAACACCCAGCCACCGCCGCCAGCCGAGCCTCCTAAGACATCAGATTCTCAGGCTGCACTGCAGGAACAAAACGTTGCTCCTCCTCCTGGTTCGGTGAGTGGAGCGCAACTCTCCCACGGCCAGTATCTGCCTCCGGCACCGGGGTCTACTGCAGGAAGCGTTCCTCCTACTACTGCTGCTGCTGCATACCCTCCAGGACCTCGAGGACCAGTACCTCCTGGAGCTTCCCAGCAAGCTCCTACAGAGCCACCACGACCACCCTCCTCTGCAGGCAGCCAGCAAGGTTACGGGCCTCCTCCTCCTCCAGGGCCAGGGCAGATGTATGGTGGTTATTATGGTAATTACGGAGAATACCCTGATAGCAGAGCACCTTACCCTCCTGGCCAGTACCCACCTCCACCTGGGGATCCTAGAGCGCAGCAGTATTACCAAGTATGTGGAATGTTCTTTTACTTCTCTGCTAGCTTCTGACTGTATTCAGTCATCACTTTTTTTTGGAAAGGTGTGCCATGTGCTGCCATGAAATGTAAAAATCGATGCTTTTATCTCTCAGGATGGTTCATACAGGAGAGATCCTTGGTATGGCAGATACGAAGGGCAGAGCCAAGCTTATCGTGATCCAAACTACCAGTACAGAGAGCCTCAGCCAGAGCGACCCAGCTCCAGGACCAGTCAATACTCTGACAGGCCTTCATCCAGGTCAGTCATGGATGTCAATTCAGCTTTCAGTCAGTAATATACTCATGTAGTTTCTACTTAACTGAAAGAATACTGAGAAGGTAAGTTGGTCTCGAGATGGTTCTTGTACTTGACCTGCAACTCTCACCTTTTCGTTTGTTTTCTCCTTCAGGCAAGGCTATCCTGACGATTACCAGAGAGCAAACCGAAGTGCCTATAGTGATTATTATGCAGATTACGCCAAGCACTATGATTATGCAGGTATGAGTCACAGAGTTTAAAGCTGTCATTACTTACTCGTACAAATCAGAATGCATTTTCACTTTCCTGTTCGCTGAATTTGTTCCGTCTCCCTCTCTTCCTCTGAAGGATACTACGGACAGTATGACCCGCGATACAGAGGATACTATGATCAGTCCTACTGGGCTAATTACAATGACAGCTACAGAGGCAGAGACAACTACTATAATCAGATGTATCCTCCCAGGTACACACTGAAAACCATTTGCACACTTAATTAAATTGTTGCTATTACATTGATGCATATTAGATGCATAGATGTAGCCTTGTTTGTTGTTGTTTTCTTCTGCTGCATTTTCACTGACTACATGCTACTTTGCTTCACAAAGATGTGTTGCTGTTTGATTTACAAACACTTGTACGCTGTACTCACAGGAAAGAGGGCTATGAGGATCAGTGGCGGTACTATCCCGGCTACGACGCCAGTTTCGATGACGATTACCGCCGCCGCGGGGATGCGTATGGCGACGACTTCGACCGACGCAGCGTCCACAGCGAGCAGTCGGCGCACAGCGCGCACAGCTCCCACAGCCACCACAGCAGACGGAGCAGCTTCAGCTCACGGTCTCAGCAGGTAAACGTGCGGCTTGTTTTCACCTGTTGCTATTGTCTGACTCAACAACAACACAAGGACTCCAAGACTTTCGGATATTTGTGGGCAGATTTTAGATGCTGTACTCAAAACCGCTCTCAGACAAAGGATGGTGCTCGTGAATATTTAACAACAACACTTCTGGCTCTCTTTAGCACTTTAACTGGTTGCACCGCAGACATTTTGACTTGTCAAGGCCAAAAAAACACAGGAGGACGCATGCCTAATAGCAGGACCTCCCCTAAGTGGAATGCAGCTATCACTTGATACTGCAAGAGTGTCCTGCTATGACGTCCTAAACTGTCTCGAAAAGGCTTGAAAAGTTGTTTTGTTTAAGGAAGAACCTGCTGGTGACTCTCCACAACTCAGCCCCTCTCCGAGACCCTCCCTAACCAAAGGCAAATCCCCTCCATCTTATTAACTTGAGAGCCTGCTAAGACAGGTGATGCGGCGTCTCAGCTCCTGAATCTTTTATACGGCGTCTCTAAATGTTTCCAGTATTGATGCATCGGCATGCTTCCTGTTACATTTTGGTACTTCTTCTATTTAACTGGTTTTACTTTCGGTATAGCATACTACATCACTGTTAGGCTTCTCTTCTGCACAGTGATGCTCTTGTTGGCGCAGCCACAGTGCCCTTATACTGCTCAGTGGGTGGGCTGTGGATTTCTAAGAAAATATAGAGACAACATTGTTTACGCTGCTACAAAGCTCACTTTAACTTATTAAAACTTCAGTGTTTGATTTCAGATTATCATTTTGAAATGGGCTTTATTCAGATTCTAGGTACTTTCCTGTGAAACGCTGAGAGTAGGGCAGCGTGTTGTTTGGATCCATCTGAGAGTTGTTGTGTTTCTAAACATCAGAAATGATCTGGAAAGAAAACTGTATACAAGAGCATCTCAGGCACTTTGCCTACAGTACAAAGTTGAAGAGCGAGATCGAATTGCACAACACGAAGCTGCAGCCAGCAGCTAAGACAGCTTCACTTAGCGTAAGGACTGGAAACAGCAGGAAAGTGCTTTATATATTCATAGACATCAGAGTGGTATCGATCTTCTCATCTCGCTCTCAGCAAGAAAGCAAATAAGTGTATTTTCCAAAATGCGGAGCTATCGCTTTAAGGGATCTTCTTCTGTTATGTTTTATCACTTTTTAACGGTGCAGTTAACACGCAGCGAGCGCTCGCTTTCCCGTATTGTCCCCTTTAGCACACTCTTGAGTATTAGCTATGCTTTCAAGCAGTCTCATGATAACAGTAACAACAGTTCCTTCACAACTTTAGGGTGGTCACCTGTGTAGGAACATAGCTTATATGTCGAAAGTGGGAGAGCTGACAACTGCTAGTTTTTTATGAAATTATATACTATATGTTTGTTGGTCTTTATTTTTAATATTTTATAATTCTCTGTTTGTCTTCCCACCCTGCAGAGCCAGGTATACAGAAGCCAGCCTGACTTGGTGTCAGCAGTCTACGACACCACAGCGTCTACTTTGGCTGTGGACTACTCATATGGACAGTACCCAAACCAAACCGATGCTACCCAGAACTACAGCCAGTACCACTATCCCTCCGAGTACACAGCAGACAGCACCTGGATCACCCCAGAGCAGCGTAAGCACACAGTCGTTAGTTTTAGTGGTGCTTTTAAAGATGCCAACAAATTTCAGTACTAATTAAACCAATATTTGATTTTCCACATTCTACTCGGCCTATCCCACTCTTAGTCTGACTTGTCTTTTTCCCCTCCAGCTCCACCTCGTCCTGCAACCCCAGAGAAGTTCTCCATGCCCCACCGTTGTGCCCGCTTTGGCCCTGGTGGTCATCTGGTTCAAGTTCTGCCCAATCTCCCCTCAGCTGGACAGCCTGCTCTCGTTGATATCTACAACTTGGAGGTAGATTTTTAACAGACTCTTAGACTCTTACTTTGATGTCATGAGTTGTGAAGTATCATCAATGTTTCAGTGTCAGAATATAGTTCCCTTAAACTACAGGCCTGTTGTTATTGTTCAGCACAATGTAAACTAGTATTTTAAACCTTGTCTGTATTTGCAGACCATGCTGCAGGACACCCCGGATCAGACAGAACTACGAGCCTTCCCTGGACCTCTTGTTAAGTAAGTGTACTCTGTCCTTTCCATCTATCACAAATAGCCTTGAGTCACTTAAAGGACAAGGCTATTTGTTACTGTCAATAAACCCCACGAAAAGACAGAAACCAGCAGTGTGTTACCTACTGTATTTCTCTCGTCTGTCCATTGGTCCCTGCTGAAAACATAAATCTGTCAGATCAATAATATATAGCTTACTACTAACAGTTAGGAGTAAATAGTGTATTTGTCGGTTGACTCATCTTGTGTCCTGTCCATCAGGGAGGAGACCCATAAGGTGGATGTGATAAAGTTCTCTCAGAACAAAGCGCTCGAGTGTTCTCGTGACAACAACCTCTTGGACAGAGACTCTGCCCGTCTGCTCTGGGACTTCATTATGCTGCTCTGTAGACAGAACGGGGTAAGACCGCGCAGACATAACTGTGAATATGTCTGACATAGAAATAAAAGGCAGGGATGTGACATTGTATATTTGCCTGAAACAACTTTCTCACTGTCGTGCTCTCTTTCTGAAGACGGTGGTCGGCACGGACATTGCTGACCTCTTGCTGAAGGAGCACCGCTCCGTCTGGCTGCCGGGCAAAAGTCCCAACGAAGCCAACTTGATTGATTTTAACAACGAACCTCTGGCACGAGCTGAGGAAGAGCCGGGAGCCGGACCGCTGTCCCTCCTGTCTGACACCTTCATGACTGTGCCGGAGAACGTGGGCAAGGAAACAGAACGCTTCAGGGAGCTGCTGCTGTTTGGCCGTAAGAAGGTAAAAAAAAACTCTTGTTAACTGTGATTTAGCCGTTTAACTAATACCTTATGAAATCTGAAATTAATTTCTCTTTGTCTGTGGAATAGGATGCGCTAGAAGCAGCCATGAAAGGAGGTCTGTGGGGCCACGCCCTGCTGTTAGCCAGTAAAATGGACAATAGGACACATGCACGTGTCATGACAAGGTAATGTAGATAAAATAGTGGCTGCAGCTTTATTGTGATCGTTCTTACAGATTTATAGATGTAATACTTAATATGTCTGTCTTTGTTGTTTAGGTTTGCGAACAGTTTGCCCATCAATGACCCTCTGCAGACAGTGTACCAGCTCATGTCAGGGAGGATGCCTGCATCAGCCACTGTAAGCCAACTCTCTTTATAACCTCTGAAGGAACTGCATAGGTAGCGTTGTTCCACTTTGGTTGAGATATTATTCTTGTCTTTTATATAGTGCTGCGGAGAGGAGAAGTGGGGCGACTGGCGCCCTCATCTGGCCATGGTGCTGTCTAACCTCACGCACACTCTGGACCTGGATACTCGCACGATCACCACCATGGGTGACACTCTCGGTAGGATCGCGTTTAAAAGGCAGTGTTACTGTTTTTTATTCTTCATTACAACAAACTCATTGTCTTACATTGTGTCTGCGCCCTGTCTGTTTGTGTTGTTGCAGCTTCCAAGGGGCTGATTGACGCTGCGCACTTCTGCTACCTGATGGCCCAAGTTGGTCTGGGAGTTTTCACAAAGAAGAGCACCAAGATGGTTCTGCTTGGCTCCAACCATAGGTTAGAGACAGAGCAGCCACACTCATACTCATTATAAGGGACCATAATACAATAACATGTCACACGTATAACCAAATCTTTGTCTCCTCGCTTCAGTTTGCCCTTCTACCAATTTGCGACCAATGAAGCAATCCAGAGGACAGAGGCCTACGAGTATGCTCAGTCTCTGGGCTCCCAGCCGTGCTCACTACCAAATTTCCAGGTAGATGTTTTGATACAGTTTGTCTCTTGTAGAGGTGTCCTAAAAACCTAATAATTGATCGCACTGTTATTAAACAGGTTTGTGCAGACTAGTAAAATGATACTACTGTGGAATAACACTGTTCTGTGCTCTTCATCATCTCTTTTTAGGTGTTCAAGTTGATCTATGCATGCCGCTTGGCTGAAGCAGGCCTCAGTGCTCAGGCCTTCCACTACTGTGAAGTTATCTCTAGGACTGTCCTCATGCAGCCCGCCTACTACTCTCCTGTTTTCATAAGCCAAATCATCCAGGTACGCACTCACTCCACGTCTCGTCTTTCCCAATGTTTCTTAAACACGAGGTTGCCAGTTTCTAATATCTTTTTTTTTTTGTTGACAGATGTCTGAAAAGCTGCGATTCTTTGATCCACAACTGAAAGAGAAGCCGGAGCAGGAGTTGTTCAATGAGCCCGAATGGCTGCTCCACCTCAGACAGCTGGATGGACAGATCAGGGTGAGGAGGAAGAGGAGGAAAAGTGTTTGTGGTTGTGCTAGGTCGTGCTAAAATGCCCCTGGACGTAAACTGGATAGAACTACAACCAATCAGAGCAACAAAACATGTAACATACAGTAGCTGTCGGAAGTAGAGCGAACACATCTTCCTCATCAATAAAAGCTTTAGTGCAGTTTGTTTGTTCTTCTAATAGAGAAAATAAACCATCCAGTTTGCTTAATTCTGCTGAGCAACAGAACGTTACACATCAGTGACAGCCATCTTGGTGGTTTACAACAGCGTTTCTCTGTACGGTCATTATATCAGATCCATCCAACCTGATCACACCCAGGCAAGGTCGTCTGGAAACCTATCTAAACGTGATGGAGTGGATTGGACTTAATTGTAACTGTAGTTTGAGAATCACTTCTCAGAAATGGTTCTATCTGAAAATGAGACATAAAAAGACGTTATTTGATTTAGAGGTTGTGGAATTTGAATTTACGTTTATGGTTTTTGAATTATCCTCTAATTTGTTCCCACATAACAAATGTTTCGTGCTTGTTTTTTATTTCTTTAGACGGGCGTCATTACATACAACGAAAACAGAGCAACTCCCACACAGTACGACTGCAGCAGCCCCAGCTCTGACTTGGACCAGCCCAGTCCACCTGAACCTTACAACATGCCTGTGGAGTTGGACGGCCCCACGCCCGACAACCCACTAATGAGCTCGTTACTGCCCGGGCCTCCACCACAGGGAGTACAGCTGATGCCTCCAGGTTTGTGTGTAAATATATATTGGTGCTCTTTTACTATAAACCAGCTTCAAAATACACCAAATCTAATCTATTCTACTTCCTCTCAGCTCCCACCTCCATCCTCCAAGATGGCATGGCCCATCATCAGCCTCTACCCTCCAACGATGTGCCCCAGTTCTACCCAGTACCCCCCAGTGGACCACCAGGCCAGATCCCCCTCTCAGGCTACCCTCTGCAGGATCCTGGCTTCGCCCCTCCTCCGTTCCAGCCTCAACCCGAGCAGTCAGAAATGTATCCAGGAGCCAATCAGCAGCCGTGTCCTCCGCCTCACCAAGTGGGCCAAATGTCACCACACATGCCCCCACAGGTGCCGCATTCACCTGTACAGATGAATCCCCCGCCACCCCAGATGCAGCAGCAGCAGATGCAGCAACAGCAGCAGCAGCACCACCACCACCACCACATGCCTC
This sequence comes from Argyrosomus regius, assembly GCA_946959425.1. Classification (NCBI taxonomy): domain Eukaryota; kingdom Metazoa; phylum Chordata; class Actinopteri; family Sciaenidae; genus Argyrosomus; species Argyrosomus regius. The sequence goes on along the minus strand of OX336898.1, from coordinate 19,695,068 downwards.
CTTCTCCTGGGCATATGCCACATGTAGAGCAGCAACCCCACACCCCAACAGAGATGCACATTGCTCAACCAATATCATCCTCCCCACCCAGAAGCTCCTTCACGCCGGCGCAGATGGACTTCTATGACAAAATGGCTTACATGGTCAGTATTTAGCTGTCTGAATATCTAAAACAAAATGTCCTTTAACCTTCTTACTCACAATTCTCTGTTCACAGATGTCTACTTTCTTTTAAATTTCATAGAAAATGCTAACTACTTTGTCTTTTCTGGTACCGCAGGGTCCTGGGAGGAGATCGAGGACTACTTCACAATCTTCAATGCATATGGTGCGTTTGTGTCACACATTAACTGCTAAAATATGCTAGGAATGTCAAACTGCATCTGTAGTTTTCCTATTTTATTTGTATAAACTTGCACATAAAGACACCCCAAAAACAAGCTCTATTTTCTGGTCTACAGCCTTCAGGACGTCGCTCTCGCACCACCTCTGAATCTTCCACTCACTCCGGCGGAAGAGAGCGGAGCAACTCAGCCATCAAGCAGGCCTCTCCGCTTCCGCCGTCGATTCCTGAACAGCCGCGCAAAGAAGAGGCCAAGAAAGTCAAGAAAGACTCCCCGAAAAAGGTTCATACTCTCACATAAACAGTGATTCAGATGGTGCTCCTGCAGCGTTCATTAATAACTACTGCAATTCTTTCACACAGGGTGGTGGTGGTGGTGGTGGTGGCTGGCTAAACTGGCTCTATAGGAGGGGACAGAATGAGGCTCACTTGCCAGATGACAAAAACAAATCAGTAAGTTCTAGCTGTTATCTCTGCAGGCTTTATTTTGAGCATTTCTCTGTATTTAGTTTAACATTTTTGCAAAGGGTGTTATGTACTTATGTACTACAAATGAGCAGCACTGATAAGAGGGTTATGCTCTTTATTGTCAGATCGTGTGGGATGAACAGAAGCAGAAGTGGGTCGACTTGAACGAGCCAGAAGAGGAGGTCTGTAAATGTTTTAAAGCTGATTTACAAGACTTTTGTTGTCTAATCTGAGCTACTGAAACTGAAAACTTCACAGCTCAACCAGTCCTGATGTTCTTGTTTTCTTTATGATCTGTCAGAGTAAGCCCCCTCCACCACCTCCCTCTGGCTTTCCCATGATGCCTCAGATGCCTGGCCCTGGAGGGCCCGCCGCACCCCCGAGTACTGGTGGTCCTCCTGTCAACATGTTCTCCAGGAAAGCAGGTGAGATTCAGGGCTTATACGCTGTGGCTTTTGACCTTGAATTACAAGTTGTGGAAAAACTAATCACAGAGACATCACATAATATATTTGTCAGCTGTTTGCTTTGTTTCTTGCCACTCAGATGTGTTTTTATTTCTTCTCAGGCACGAGGAGCAGATATGTGGATGTTCTGAACCCCAGTAGAACTGCTAAACCAGGCGGATTAGCTCCCGCTCCTGCTGACATCTTTGCTCCTTTGGCACCAATGCCCATGCCTGCAAACCTATTTGTGCCTAGTTCAGGTGTGTGTCATGTGTCAAAACAAATTCCTGTAAATGATAAGTGTAAAATAAGATGGCTTAGTTTTGATTCTGGAAAGAAGAGCCACTGTACTAACTAAAGGTTTGAAATATTTTTTGTATCTCTGGTGTAGCGCCTGACGATCAACAACCTCTAGAGGGCAGTGAAGGAGGAAATCTGGAGCAGAATTCACCAAACACCAGCACTGCTCCACAGGTATATCTTCCTCTTTATCGATGAACCCTGGTGTGTTTATGTTTAAACTTCTCCAAATAAAGCACCTAAGATACAAAACCATACAAATAATAGCTGAAGCTCTACTCATCTGGATTCCCTTCTTCTTCTTCTTCAATTAATCTGTTTAGATGTTCAACCCAACGTTGTTACCACCTGCACCAGAGGGACCTCCCGTGCCTGATGGCTCACAGTCCGGAGAGGTAAGACGCATTGTTCCAAAAGCCACCATGGTACCATCATGCCACCACTGAATCATGATGCTCGACAGCCTAACAGCCAGTGCGTGCAGGTTGCTTATTTGTATGAAGTTAATGTAAGAGGGTGTGTGAAAGAACATGAGAATGCATGCATGTCAATTTAAATCTTTGCCCATAATCATGCTAAATGCGCAGCCTTGATGTAATGTTAAAATCTCTGTTCCATTTGTAATCTAATTCTCTCCATGTCTGTTTCTTCAAGAATCATAATTTTCTAACACTGATTTGTTTATTTTCATTCTGAACTGGTGGAAAGAGCTCTAATCTAATGCATGGGAGATTATTAATCTGGGTTTTGTGGTTTTGTGTTTTTGTTGTCTACTGTTTTATTTCCCTCCTGCTGTCTTTAGCTCTCACGTTCTAGCTCAATGAGTTCTTTATCACGCGAAGTGAGTCAGCATTTAAACCAGGTACCTCTGGCTGGGCCTCAAATGGTCCACTCTCACCCCTGCCTGCCACCCACCTAGCTTCCCCACATCACTAGCAGCACGCTTCACCTCCTATCCAACCCACAATGTCTGCCTGCTCACCTGCCTGCTGTCTTCAGCGTTACTGCTAAACTCTGCATCTGTCGTGAACAACCAAACCCGGAAAATGGTCAACAAATTTAAACTAAAGACTAGAATGTAGTTCTCTAGTTACTTTTAGCCGTGCTAGCAGTGTGACTCTGTAGATGGCACTTTGTTAGAGATATCCATGGTTCCCAGAGGATGAACCCTAATGACTGGTGATCACCTGATTATACCTGTAGTGCCACCAGCAAGTCCAAACTTGAATTTAATTTATTTGGTGAAATATCTTAACATTTACCTGAAGAAATGGCACAAAAAAATGCACAGACATTCATGGTGCCCAGAGGATGAACCCATGACTAATCCTGTGGTGCCACCAGTAAAAACTTGAAATTTTATTTGGTGAAATAGCTCATTTACTTAATGGAATTTGTGCAGACATTCAGAGTGCCCAGAGGTTGAACCCTAATGATTCTGGAGATCCCCTGACATTTCCTCTAGCACCACCATGAGGTAAACATAGTTTATGCTATGTTAGTGAACCATCCACTTAAAAGTTGCTGGGTAACTTTGAGCCATAGATCAGAGTGAAGCACGCTGGAGACGGTTGCAGGATGACCCCCTTGCTTGTCGTCATGGGAACACACAGCTTCAATAACCCGTCATAAAGCTTGCATGGTTACTAAAAATGAGTGAAACAGTGGTTTGTAATGCTGCCTCACTGTGGATCCTCTTTGCCATTACCTTTCCTTCCCTGTTTTTATAATGTTATCAAAGCATTGTTTGGCATTAGGACTGCATCTACCTCTCCGTCTCTACCCATAGAAATGATGGGACAGTCACACTGCACACACTGTACTAACTCTGTATGTCCTTTGCAGAGTCATCCCGCCCAGGGAACTGCACCCGCTGGGGGCGTCACCTTTTATAACCCTGCACAGTTTGCACAGGTGAGGCTTTAAAAAATGACAGTTTAAATAGTTTTTCCACACTCATTTGTCTTCCTTTACACGTCATAATGCTCTTCCCTGTGCTTCCCAGACAAGTGCACCATCAGGAGGGGGACACCGCTCCGGTCGTTTGGGCGGTCAGCGCCAGTACCCAGTGTTGAAGTAAACCATCTTGCAGAGAGATTGTGTGAACAGACTTGTTGGATCGAGTGATTATCCTACCTGGAAGTAGATGAAGCACATGGACATACTGCTCTCTGTCTAAAGGAACCCTTCTTTTTTTGCCTGCACCTAAGAAGAGCATAATCACAGTCTCCATGATGGCAAACAGCTTAACCACTCTTCTCATCTTTTTCTTTAGGTTCATTAACTTCTCACTGCTGTTATTTTGAACAGGCACGATGTTTTCTCGAAGGGCTTTTCCTCCTTGCATCCAAACAGAAAACAGACAGTTGGGTTTTAAAAGGTTTATCCATCGATGCATTCATACACAGACTTGTATGTTCATGAAGTCATAATTTAGTGTACAATAAACATGTTCCTCCTCCTCCTCCTGAGCTGTCCAGCATCCCCTCACATGTAATACTGTTAACAGAATGATCATGCCAGGTCTTGTTTTAGGCTTCCCTTTGTGTGTAAAGTCCAAATGTCCATGTTTGTTTGATTGATTGATTGATTGTATGTGTGATGGGTAGAAAGAAAGTGGCACCTTTTTAATTTCATATTGTTGAACTGTATGTGCGTTTGCAGCTCTTCATTGTCAACTGGAGATAGCAATTTGTTGTGAGAATGAATCGTGTCAATAGTGCATCGTCTGCTGTGTCGTTTTGCTTTTTCCTCAGTCGCCCTCCAGTAAAGGAAGGATGTTGGATTGACGCAGGAGAGGGACTGGCCTCACAAACCTGAGAGTTTGGAGAAAGTCTGCATTCTTAGGACGCTGCTCGTTTCAGATATTTATTTCAGTGTCCTCCCTGTCCATCAGCAACTCTTTGACTTTAAAGATGTGTCAGGGTGTTTTTCGTCCAAGTTTTAGGCTTCAGTTTCTCCTCTGAGGAATTTGACAATGTCACTGAAACGAGGGGTGATGTCCGGAAAACAGCAGGAATTGGGATTAAAAACTGCATTTTAAATGTCGCTAAAAATAAATCTATCCAAATATTTGTATATCAGATTGATTGTATTTATGAGCTGTGTAGGCATAAAGATGTGTGCGTGTGTGTGTGTGTGTGTGTGTGGAGAACAACTAATTTTTTTTTCTTTCTGATTAGCTTTGAAGAAATGCATTTATGATTCAACAGAGATGATGTGGATTCATATTCTTATCATTTGTATTGGCCCGCTTCTGCAGACAAATAAAACTTAAATCTAAATTGTGAAATGAGAGCTAACTGTATCCTAAAATTCCCTGTCTTTAATTTACTCATATGATTTTTAATTCAATCGTTTGTAAACCCAAATGTGATTTTTGTAGACTCCAGATTCTGATCCCAAAACAAAGGTCCCCTTTTGTTTCAGAGAAGCAATTGTTTTCCCCGCAAATGTTTTAGAATTCCTCATGTAAAATTCATAAAACAGTGAATACAAAAGGTGGAAAATGGTAATAAAGTTATTTTTTGCGCTCTGTAGCACTTTTAAAAGAAATGTCTATTGGTTTCATTCATTACAGAATTTTGTATTTTAATCAAGCGACTCATTAAAGGACCAGTGTGTAAGATTTAGTAGCATCTAGCCGTGTAGTCGCTGGTTCAAACCCCCTTGCCTCACCTTCGTGTCTTTCCTTGTGTTAAGAGAAACTACAGTGGCCACAAAAACAGTGAAAGGGCCAAGCTGATTTATAGGTAACAAAACATAATTCCTATTTTCAAGTGATTATACACTAATAAGAACATAGTAATGAATATTGTCATCAATTTCCGCCATAATTAGTAAATCGAGCCGCCTGAATATTACACACTGGACCTTTAAATGAAATGGAGGCTGAGGCTGATGGGAATACCATTAGTAGTTACGACCATGAAGCTCTGGACAAAATGATCACGGCCACCACTAGTTCCAAAGTGGTGGACCAACAGACCTATATTTCCATCAAACAGCAAACTCCGTGGCTGTGAAGTCAATGCAGAAGTGCCAAAAACTGCAGTTCCTCAAACGTCCACTTGAGGCTGGCTCCAGAAGTGAGTCAATCGCCATAAGTCCCCATGTTAAAATGTCCAACTTCACAGCAGAAATAAACATGTTTACAGCCTGGTACAAAAAACTGTTTTTGGTCTCTATAGCTAATTTCCCCGTTTGTGACAACTGTACTGAGGGTGAATTTTTATAGAACTCACCTGTTCAAATTATATTAAGGCTTAAAGTTATGCAGAATTAACAGTGTGGCAGCTTTGATTGACAGGTAGGTGCCGATCCAGACGACTAGTTTGAGCACCCAGGCATCATTCGGCACACCTCAGATCCACCGATGATCCGCGTCTTTGCCGATTTTTAGATTGGATTAGGAGGTGGAAGAAGCAGGACTACTAACATGGCGGCAGCCAGCGCCACATATTTTGAGCTTCAAAACGCACATGGCTTCCTTAGTTTATGTATAATCTGTTATATTTTCTGTTAGCAAAGACATTTCACCAACTTACAAGTTACATCATTATGATTACAGTACAAAAACAAAAATCATCACAGCAGGACTGTTGGCGACACTTCAATAAACTCTTCTTTTTATAGACTTACAGTCCTCTCTTACAGCCCGCTGTAAACAAGTTCATCAAGCAACAATTTGGATGTCCTCTTGTGGAGTTTTGGCTCTGAGGTGGAGCACGATGAATGGATAAATATTTTTAATGATAATGGCACTCATGTTCAGTCCATTTATCTGAGAGAGACGGTCATGTACTAGCAAAGTGAGCACCCGTATTAGAAAGGGACAATAGTAATGTCAGCTAAGAAGAGGCTTACTAGACTGTCCGCAGTTCACTCAGCAATCTAATCTAATAAAAATCTAATAACGTCATTAATTTATTACTGTGTTCTTCTGTGTGTAAAGTGTTGTTATCCTCTTCTGTTCAAGTAGAAAGAGTTCAACTCCGAGTGTCCAGAGCCGCTTGTGCTTTCCGAACAGCAACCTCCAGCATTGTGCGGTCACTGAGCAGCTGTTGGAGAGCGGCCCGGTCCATCTCCAGGAGCATACCTGCACAAACAGATGTTCATCATTAGCGTAATGCTTATGAGCCATACATGTGTTAAAGGACCAGTGTGTAGTGCCCTTTAAACTTTTAGTCACACCTTCCTGGAAGATGGATATCTACAGGGAGTGCCACTACAGACAGAGTATCCAGTCACCTGTAATATCATTTGCATGAAGTGGATCCAGTTTCTCCACCAGCGAGAAGAGCTTCTCTCCCAGCCTCTCCGTGTCATCAGCGTCCGACGAGTCACTAATGTCCGTCTCCTCCACGCTCTGCCTGATGGGAAACAGCACGGGCATCATTTAAAACAAGTGGGTTGACTGTAATTTATCGTATTTTGTACACTTGAATTGTATCTTCATATATTTCCAACACAAATGCAAATACATGTCTGTGGCCTTGTATGCAAATATGCCTACATTCTACAAACAGTGATAGGTCACATACTCTTTGAGTGTCTTCAGGGCACAGTTCACCTGCTCTTCCAGCAGTTTTGGATCTGAGAGGAGGTTTAAAACTGCGTCTTTGTGCTGCTCCAGAAGCATCCCTGTATGAAGAACAGAGAATCACATTTTAACGCTCGTTGCACATAAATTAATTTGCATACAAATAACAACACTATAGTCTAGAGGCATGCTACCAGCTCTGAGAGGCTACTGCTATATTTACCATGTTCATCATCCTAGTTTAATGTGTATTAGCTTACTAACATTTGCTAATTACTGTAGCACTAAACTGAAAGTAGACCTGAGGCTGATGGGAGTGGCGTTCGTTTTGCCGGTACTTGTGTTGGACACATTTTGACCTGATGGTGGCACTAGATGTTGAGTTAAGAGATCACCAAAGTGACAATTCATCCAGAGGGAAACATATACATGTGTGTGCCAAAGTTCATGGCCATAGTTGTTGAGCTAATTCATCCTGGATCAAACTGGTGGACCAACATAAACACTGACATCTCTAGTCGTGCTGCTTATTTGGCTAAAAATGGAAGATTAGCTGAAGTGCCTTTCTTCTTCAGCAGTTAAACTGAAAAATCTAATTGTTGGACTGATGGTGCCTCACCAAGCAGAAACGTGTACTTGGCATACACCCAAATAACTTTATAGTTAGTCCAAAACAGTCAACTTTAATTAACTTTGGACTGCTTATTTTAATATTATTATTGTTATTGTCTGTGAAATGTATGCAAAATTCAATATAAATGTTGATTCAAATTGGAAAATCAATTTACCAAATGAAATGAGAAAATTGTTTTAGAAAAACATGTGTAGAAAACATGTATATTCTAAAACACTAAGAGTGCACACATTACTCATTAGCAGCTTAACGTCTAAGTGGTATTTTGCTGCATAATATTCAGTGTTTGTTGAGTCATGTGACTGGTCTCTTACCTGTGATTTTCTGTGAGTGGCCGGTGTTGTAAACATCGACCAACTCAAACAGCTGCTCACCCAGAGAGTCTGAGGACGCCGACACATCATCCTCGTCCTTGCATGGTACCTTGCTGCAAAAGAGGTGCACTCACATGAGAAAACACAAATTGACACATTCAAATAAATCCCATGGAGTTCATTACACTAACCTAAACTTGGTTGCAAACAGCTATTGCTTCCTTCCTGTGCAAAACTACATGATTTTCCTTAGACTGTTGCATGCCTGTTACATAAAATACACTGGATTTAACTAAGCAAATCAGTAAGAGCCTTCCATTGGATAATTACTGCAGTGATTAATATGTTTTAGCTGGCGACAAGTTATTTAACCCTAGCTGATCCTGTGGGTAGCTTCTCCTTTCTTAAACAACCATGTCTGAAGACATGTCCTGTGGTCGTGGAAAGGATGTTAATCAGTTTCAGAAGAATTATTGGCCTGCATCAAGCAAAGAAAACAACTAAGGAGATTTCTGAAATACTCAAATCAGATTAAGAACTGTCCAACGCATTATTAAAACTGGAAGGATGGAGGTGAACCATCATCTTGGGCACATCAGGGTAAGAAGAGAGGTGGATGAAGTGATGCATCCATCATGCCTAGTGCCCACCGTACAAGCCTGTGGGGGTGGTTTTATGATCTGGGGTTGCTGCAGTTGGTCAGGTCTAGGTTCAGCAACGTTATGTCCCCAAAGAATGAGGTCAGCTGACTACCTGAATATACTGGATGACCAGGTCCATCAATGGAGTTTTTATTCCCAAGATGACAATGCCAGGATATAGGACATCTTTTTCACACATGGATTGGCCACCACAGAGTCCAGACCTCAGCCCCATTGATAATCTTTGGGACATGCTGGAGAAGACTTTGTGCAGTGGCGCGACTCTCCCATCATCAATATAAGATCTTGGCTGAAAATGAATGCAATTTTGGACGGGCAGTGTAGTGCCATTCTGCACCTAAATACTCCCTCACTCCTCTGTTCAGAATGCACCTGGCTCAGAAATGAGGACTTATGACAACCCATTGATCAGGTCCGGCAGCCCCTCACCCTTTGCTGTACCTTGGCCCCTGTGCCAGCTGCAGGGCTCTGAGGGCTTTCTCCACGGCTGCGGTCAGCGTGGCCTCATCCTGCAGCATCTGACTCAGGACAGGACCCGGTAGCTCCAGCAACATACCTGGAACACACACAGGTTGAGGGTTTAGGAGCTAAGCATCAAGTCATCTTAAATGTTGCATGCATGCAGGGTCACCTCACCTGTGAGTTTCCCAGCATTGTCTTTGTGTTTGGGGTGAATCAGACTGTACAGCTGTTCACCAAGTGAGTCCAGATCTTCTTCCTCATCCATGTTTGACCGCTCACATTAAGACACTGCTTGCAGATGCCATGTTGCAACAGCTTTAGAGCTGACTCTGACCTCTGACAACTTTTTTTTGGAGCTCACATCATCCAATCACATCAACATTTAGACCAAATATTTCACAAAACGGCTCCAAAAATACGGATTTTCTCCACGGTGATCGTCTTATTCACTCTATGCTTGCCCTCCACATTCACTCATATTAAAATATAAATGATGACTCCAGTTTTTCGGATATAAACAGCTGATTTTTTGGAAACTGGATTATTTTGACGGTTGTCTGTAAACACGAGGCGCGTGTTAATGACGCGAGGTAGTGATGTGTCGATCGTGAACGAGCCGGTTCAAAGAGCCGGATCTTTTAATCTTCTCCGCACCGGCAGTCTGCAACGCAGGGGTTGCCGCAAAAAAACGCGCTGGTGTGCGGGAGAGAAGTTGATCCAGATCCAACTTTTCGGAAAAACGGAAGCCAAACAGACACTCAGATCGGTCAAACCTCCAAAGACAGCCTGAACTGTGTCTGAAACTGAGACTATCCGGGTGGATTCACGGACTAAACTCTGATACTCTACCTGTGTGTGTTTTGACTTTGTTTATTTCATGTACCCAGCTTCTAAATCTAAGTCTGACTCGCAATTTACGCCGCAAAATTGTGACATGAAGAAGATTAATTTGCTTTATGTCCAATGGTTTGAGAGGGAGAGAGAAGGCATTCAAGAGACATAGACAGTGAATGAGAGTGAGGGAGCGCCGGCATTTGATTTGTGTTGAGAGAGAGAGAGCGCTTTTGTTGAGAGGCATAAGGTGCGGTCAAATAGTCAAATTTGCTTAGGAAGCTTCCTAACTGAGTGAAATGACCTGGAAGTATTAATGTAGCCGCCATGATAAGAGTTGTTCGAATTCTCAAACTGTTAAGGAAAGGAGCTTCAATGCTTCCTTTAGTATCTCCTTTAGCATAGGATACACCGGACCATCCTTCATGAAAGGAAAGGAGGTAATGCCATCCCACAATTCCCTGCGACAAAAAATCGACGCACCGTTCTGTCATTCACAACGAGACATAAGAAAGAAAACATAAATGTATTTAAACAATGTGATGCAGACTGCAGCAGAGAGTGTTTGAATATGAACATACGTGTTGACGTGACATAAAAACTTTGATCATGAAGTGTGTTCTGTTGTTGACTGTGGAGCTGCGTTCACACATAGAGTAAAAACTGTTTCTAACTGTGACATCCAGCGTCCTGCAGGTCATCATGAAGTTACCGTTGCTGATTAATCATATATCTTATAATAAATAATAAATATAAATCAAATATAAATCTTAGTCAAATGATCTGACTCCATAAAAAGAACCGAACTTCCCATCACTAGGCTTTTGTCGACAGCGGTGAAGACGTGTTCCTCCGCTAGGGTTTGAGAATAACTAGTCCTGCATATAATTACATAAAAAATATGTTATAGCGTTTTAACACTAATGAACCCGCTAATTTGACGATGATATGAAATTAGTATGTGCTTTATATGTGTTAAAGTGTGGAATAGATGTTAAACGTCTTACCTAAAAGTAGCCGTTGGTGCGGAATGATCTGTCACAGAGGTTCCGTAAAGCGGTTTCCGCTCTCTCCGGTCCTTTTCCTACGCTAAAAGGTAACGTGGTCACCTCGGCGGCTAGCCGCCGCTCACCAAAGTCTATTTTTTCTGTCACTTTATTCGTATTAAATCGCAAAAAGTGAGCTATTATTGTTGTGTTGAATATTGTGTACACCCCGGGTGACAGAAAACGTCCCTATATATGGTGTAGAGACGGAAATATATGTTTGTAAGCACGTCGCTCATGTTCAGGCCTCGCCGTGGCGCATCAGCCGCCTGTGCTTAGCGGTGGAGCTAACTTTAGCATCCTGTACTTAAGTGCTAACTTAAAACACACTCTGTATTGTGTGTAAGAGTACTTAGACGTTGGCTTATAGTTTTCTTCATTGAACCGGTAGCTAAACTAAAAAAAGTAGCCCGAGTGAACACGTTTCGCAAACAGGAATAGCGCCTGTCAATGGCAAGAAGTGTCTGTACATCTACATTACATTTAAGTCATTTAGCTGACGCTTTTATCCAAAATGACTTACAGGGAGCAATTTGGGGGTTCAGTGTCTTGACTGGAGGAGCCGGGGATCGAACCGCCGATCATCTGATTAGTGGACGACCCGCTCTGTCTCCTACCGCTACTTGAAAAGTTGCTTTCCTCGTTAGTTATCTCACTAACTTTGTGGTTCTGTGTCTGTTTTCTTTGTCCAGGTTCATCATGTCGTCCCATTTGCAGTGGATGGTCATCAGGAACTGCTCCAGCTTCCTCATCAAGAGGAACGGACAGACCTACAGCACTGTGAGTACACTTAACCCAAACCCACCTGGTCTACCAGACCTGATCCAACCTAACCAGGGTTGAGTGTGATCGCACTGGGGGAAAAAATCTAAATTTGGTGGTCTCAAAAAGTCAGTATGAATATTAAACAACCGCCTTTGAGTGTGCTGTTGATGAATATACCGTTAAATCTGTGTACACCAACAGATTATGGTTCCTTCAAGTGCTAAACTGCCTTCATGATTCTCTCATACTGTTTAATGGTGTAATGGTCTGTTACATTAAATATGCCATTATGCGGTTACATAGTTTGTGGAAAACTAGTTTTCTCTTGGGGCATGTAGCAGGAGCTCAGTCCATAGAGACTTGGCTTGGGAACCGGAGGGTGGCAGTTCAAGTCCAGTATGGACCAAAGTATGGAAGGTGGACTGGGTGCTAGTTCACCTCCTGGGTGGCTGCCCATCACTCCACCATCTCTCTGTGTGTGATTGTATTTCGGGGTTAAAATGCATGTTAAAAAACGTGAGTGAAAAAGTAATTTCCCCTCGTGGGATTAATAAAAAGTATCTCCAGTCCAAGGTTCCCTCTCCTCCCATCTGCAGTGTTGGTGAAGGACTGATTGTTCCTTGGTAAAGAAGTCTATCTGCCCTCCACTGTAGCTGGGTCCCTGTCCCTGACTCACAACTAATTGGCGGATTACACTCGAATTATGAAATGTTTTGAAAAAAAAAAAATAGTATCTCCTTCTTCTAATCGGTAGCAGCTGTCAAAAGTCACAACTTGATGTCTGTTGGCTTTCCTACTTTGTCCTACTAACAGCAAACACTATATACTACTGTGAACTGTGACCAAGCTGTCCGGTGCGAGTTATCTGATTTATCCCTCCATGTGACAGGAGCCCAACAACCTGAAGTCCAGGAACTCTTTCCGCTTCAACGGTTTGGTGCACAAGAAGACTGTAGGCGTGCAGCCAGCGGCTGATGGCAAGGGAGTCGTCGTCGTGCTGAAGAAGCGTGCAGGTAAATATTTGACACTGGAATAAAAACTTAACCTGATGTTCATGAGTTAAATGTTTGTTGTACAACCTGACAGCTGCTGGTAATCAGTTTTAGCAATAAGTCTGTGAAGGTTCTCAGTCAGGCAGGTTGTCTTTCTTCAAGAAGAGTTCAATCTGGGCCGAATGGACCCTCATCCAAGAGGCTACTTCAGTTCTTAGCATTGCACTTTTTTCTGAGATGATAAACTGACCTGTAAATGCACTTTTAGGGGACAGGAGCAACTTTTTGGTGCGTTGCTTCCTTGCTTCTTGCGCAAAAGTCAAGAAATCACATTGACAGTTTCAGTGTTGTGGTCATGTTCAAGAATTTAAATTGTCAGTCCAATAACTCACTGAACTCTAAGAACTGTGCTTCATGTTAGTCTTGGTACAGGTATAAACAGGTTTACAGAACCTCAGATTTTTTTCCAGTCTCAGATTATTTGTGGTTTGATCTTGCAGCTGATGTGGTTTCATCGGAATGTTTAATTTTGTTTCCTAATCACACAGGCCAGCACAAACCTGCCACCTCTTATGAGAAGATCACCATCAACAAGAACTCCCGCGCCACCCTGAACAGCCTGAGGCACATTATCAGCAAGAACAAGTACAGGAAGGATCTGCGCATGGTGAGCTTTAATCTCAAAAATCTGAAACATGCGTAACACATTGTTTATGATGTTCCTTTTTATCTGTAGTTTGTATTTCACACTTAATTTGTCTTAATTTGTTTTTCCAGGCTGCCCTGCGTCGTGCCAGCGCCATTCTGAAGAGCCAGAAGCCTGTCGTGGTGAAGAAGAAGCGCACCAGGGCTGCCAAGACAGCATAAATCATTAAACATGAGAAACAAATAAAAGCTTCTTATTTGGAAAAACACACCACATCGTCCTGAGTCTTAACTTGCTTTATGATCTTGTGTCATATCTGTTTTGTAACATGCAGCGTTTGCCAATCCTGGTTGGGTAATGATTCAAGTTGTACCCAATATTTGTTTGCCTAATTATTGTGGAGTTATTAATTCTTCCTGGTAAGATTAGTCACAGCCTGCTCGATGATGGATTTAGTAAGGGTAAAAAAAAAGAAAGAAGATACAGTACATAGACACAAAGAGACCTGGAGGAGTCTTTCCCTCCAGCTTCTTCTCACTAGTATAAAAAACGCATTTACAGTAAATGCCTGGAAAGCACAACTTAATATAAAAACATGAAACTTGTTTCAGTATATTAATATTGATGATTTTGTTGACTTGCATTCGAGGCCTGTGCACTAAACATTCCACAACCTAATGATGTTTTGCTGTCACACTCAGAAATAGGTCAGTAAGTGGACCCTTAGTTTTACTGACCTATTTCCTGTGAAGTTTGCTGGCCCTTCTCTTAAAAACCTCAGAAACAGAACTACCTCTGGAGGCTGCTGAAGTGAAGATGAAATCTACCTAGTTATTCAACGACTAACTTTTTTTTTTTTGTAGCTGTCAAAACTCTTAAAGGTTTTTTAAATATTTATACACAGATGGACTGGAAATACCTGGTTTCAGTCTGTAATCTTCACCTCGCTGTCCTCATGTGCACGCTGTGCTACGTGTGCCAGAAATGAACTGCAGCTAATTAAATACCAGCAGGACGTCTATCTGTATTGATTATCTGTTCACACTTGGCACATTGCTTCAATTTTTATCCATATTTATGGACTTTTTTTTGGTCATAAATCTCCCATAAAACTGAACACTTCAGTTTGTTTACACAGCGTATGTTTTAAGCATATTTACTTGGAAGTAGGTTATACTGAAGCAAACGGCGGGGCCTCTTGTGCTTTAGTCCCTCTGACCACTGATGTGGAAACATTGGATAGATTTTAAAGCAGCCCCACTGGCAGCTTTCCACTCATGGCTTTGGAAAGAAAGAACAAACTGTTGTCACCTCCCCTTAAGTTTAAGCTGATAAAAAAAAAAAAAAAATCCTGCAGTGAAGCGCGTCTCTTTCACACCGGATTTGAATGTACCTCTGAGAGAGATTTGTGTATGTGAAGATGTGATAGAGGCTGCGTGCTGTGGGTCGCTATGAGGGGACTGAGAGGACCGGTGCTGTTTTTTTTCATGCCCCTGGCTCTGCTGGTCCTGCAAAGTCGGAGCTTTGAACTACAGGACACAATTCACGCGCTGATAGAGGAGAATATCCACCTTCATGACCAGCTGGAGAACCTCACCCAGGCCCTCAGGGAACTCAAACGGATGCTCTGGCATCACTCAAATGGTATTTAACATTTTCAAATGAAATGTAAATACAGATATGAGAGGAACATGCAAGAAATAGCAAAGTAATCTTTCATTTGTGTTTTTCTTTGAATTTATATCATTTGCACTTCTTTTTCTTGTGCTTACGCAAATAAAACCAGTGACTTGACCATTATTTGATCAATTCCACTGGATTTAATCTCGATATTCTCGAGCATATTAGTTTTATGAAACGTTAGGCCCCCAAGGTTAAAACATCTGTCTGCTCTGTGCTTTGTTATCTTTGTCATTTCCCTCTCATTTCCTGTTTGTGTCTGTTTTATTAATCCTTTCCTTGCTGTCTTCTTTCCTTCATGTTCTCACGTGGCTTTCCATTTTAGTTTGACCTCACCCAGAGAACCAATATACTTTTATCATGATGACCTAACTGTGTATCTTGATTGTGATGTATTCTGTGTGTTTAATGCAGATCTAGATCATCATGAGCACCACGAACATCACGATGAAGACGCCCAGCATCTGTGGAACGAATGGTCAGAACACGGTGTGTGACATTTCAGTGTATTCTGAGAGGTCAGGGTGCAGATTGTTGTTGTGCAGAGCCTATACCATTAGCTCACATTGATTTCACGATCATGTATGCTGCAGTCAGATCAGGCGTACAGGTCATGTAAGCACCAGAGGGACATTGAAATGTTTTGTTAATCAACTCTGCCACAAATGAGCACGTACATAATAGGTTAAAGTTGCTAGATGTGCATGATGTGATGCGTATTTCTTCATTCCTGGCAGGCATCAGTGCAGAGACTCATCTGCTGTTGGAACATGTATTTTGTGGACATGGCTCAGCTGCTCCCCTCCATGAAGAAACAACCCTCCTGCTGCTGCTGCTGGTGTTACCCTGTCTCACTCTGTTGTTGACAAGCTATATGTAGGTTACAAGAAGCTTCAACATCCACTGAAGCTGAGCCACGTGTCCATGTCGCTCAGTTTTCCATACAGTGTGGGAAAAGTGCAAACTCTACTGTGTAGTTAAAAAAATAATTGAGTAGTGAGTTTTTCGACATGGTTACAGAGAGATTAGCTCCGGCCCTGCCTCGTCCTGTTCAGAGCGATTATTGAGCGGACAGGATTGGGCGAGTTGACCTCTCCGCAATCTGTGTTGGACGAATCACCTCTGGGGAATTTACTGAAGTGGAAAGGAGCCTGTTGATGCTGGTGTATCGTCACAGGGGAAGCTGTATTGACCTTTTTCACGGCAGCCATTTTGGCTAAATGGCTGCCCTGAAAAAGATCTTTTATAGCAGTTTGATACTACACATCCAAAGATCAAATATGTTAAAATAATAAACTCAAGATGTTGTATAAAACTGCTACTTTTTACTTTTTTAAATTAAGTAAGACTACTCATTTCATTGGTATAGAGCTAGAAGGCCAACATTTTTACTTGTTCCAGCAGGAAAATTACAAGTGGAACTAATAACAAGAATGATTTTACTTCTGCAATTAATAACATTAATTTCACCTGTGTTTGATAAGTCAAAATGTCTGCTGTAATGGAGGTTCATAATGTAAATACTAGTATTTGTTTTAGCTGACATGTGTGTGCAATGAATGGCTACAAATGGAATGAACTGTGCAGCCCAATGTGTTTAATCTCTGACTACTAGAATGCTGTTGTCTTAACTTTGACCAACTGAATGAAAAATGGACATTAAAGCTGCACTTGTTGACTTTTTTTTTTCCCCCAGATACAAGACTGACAATTATCGATCTATAAAGTTGTTACAGTGAATGTGTTGGCACATATGGAGCAACATTAGCATGAATTGCGTGTTGCTGTACTCCCATCAAATACGATTAACAATCCCGTTTTAGCTTAGCTTTGGTCTCCACCAACTCGTGAGGGAAATGAGGGAAAAAAGCAGCTAAATGCTCCACTATGTCCACCAGCTTGTCAATAACTGTGTCTGCTGTTTGGTGCTCATTAGTCAGTGTACGGCGGGTTCATCAGAGCTTTTTTTTGCTGAAAACTCAGCTGGAAACAAGGCTGATGAGCCAAAAACAAAACAAACCAAAACAATGAGCTTAAAGGTGATAGGTTTGTCCATTCTTAAGTCCCACCCCTTTTTGTTCTGTGCTCCAATAACAGTTGAGCAAGCCTCAATCAGTACCTTGGTCAACTTAACTGACTATATGTCACTTTTATCTTAACTATCTTCAAAATGTTTTTCTTTTCAGCATAGACCAACCTAGCACAAAGCTATAGCTAAGTACAGGAAAATAGAAAGTTGATCCGAGGCTTGCTTAACTGTTATTGGAGCACGGAGCTAAAGGAGCTAAAGGAACTAAAGGAACATTACTCTGAGTCAATCGAGGCACTGTTAGTATAAAAATATGAAGTAGAGCAGCTTTAAAATGTTTGTTTTATCTGTCATCCGTACCTTGGATAACTTAATATAATAAAAATACAACAGGCAGCAGTGAGTCCAAACATTTGTTTATTTTTCCCACTATTTGAAATGGTACAGCACATATAAAAGTTATAAAATTAACTAAAGGTCAGTCTGGGTTGAAGATTTCTACAGAGTGAAACACATAGAAGGAAAATTCACATGAAACAAAACAGGGAAAAGTGTTTTAACACAATAAATAGTGACAATCATAGCTCAAACAAAAACATTTAACCCAACACCTGCATCATTCTCACCGTGTATAATAACTCCATATTCATAATGGCTACTTCTTAAATCTAACTCATGTTTACCGTGGAATGATGATGAAACTCACTGATGTTTTGTGTGCATTTACTTTTGGTTTCAATGCTGGTTGCATCATTCTGTGTGAGTAGTACCATCCTGGCTCAGTCCGTCATCACTACGGGGGTCCACATACATAAAAATGATCTATAGTCCATGCAGAGTGTGTACGCATGTTTTTTCAAGCATATAATGCATGTTAGATATTATGGCTCTAGTCTATATCAAGGTCAGAGTCCTCATCGCTCACAGTGTTCTGTATGATAGCTCCGTTGCGAACCGTCTTCGGGACGATGGGGGGCTTGTCGGGCAGCAGGCCGTACTCCTGCAGCAGGGCCTCCACATCTACAGCAAAGAAGTCTTCCCCGAGCTGATCTGTGAGCCGCACGAAGTTACCGATCAGGTCCCCTCCTTTGTAAACGAGCAGAGCAGGGAGAGCACTGTCTCTGAACAGTGCGCTGGTGCTGATGGCCGAGCTGCGTACGCTACAGAACTTGACCAGCGGGTATTCCTGAGCCAGACAGAGCAGGCTGCCACTCATGGCCTCGCAGCCCGGGACATCCGACTCGTAGATGTGGATCATGACCAGCGTGCTTTTGTCCTCCTTGTCCAAAGCCTCCAGGAAGTCCTCGCCGCTGTTGAGCTCGTAGACCTGCGCAAAGCGCTTGCCGCGGCAGAGCTGGCGCCGCATCTCTTCAATGCGCTGCATGCGGTAATGCTGGAGGAAGTCTTCGTCGTCCTCTTCTTCTTGAAGCATGTTGTACTCTTGCATGGTCATCTGAGGGTCAGACAAAGAGAACAAACACGGGTAGTTAAAGGAATAGTTTGATGCTTTCTTGCAGAGTACAATAAACAACTAGCTTAGCTTTGCTTAGCCTGGAAATGGGGTGGAACAGCTAGCCTGGCTGTGTCCGAAGACAACATGACATCTAAAGCTCACTACTTAATACATTATATATTGTTTGTTTAATCTGTACAACAGCCTAAGTGTAAAAACATATCAATTAGCTGTTTACCAGTTATATTCAGAACTATTTTCTGGCCTGTAACCAGTTGCCAGGCAACCAGCAGAGATTTGAGGACGTTACTGGTCCCAGCCCAGAAATAGTCTGATGAAGTGTGTCATCAAGTTTACTAATCCATAATTAGATATCTTGCCTGTATTTAGCCTTTTCCCACAGCACATGTTTTATTAGTCACTGTGGCACACTTACAAGATGTCAAGCGTCACCCGTGCGCTGCCAGGACGGCGTGAGGAACAAGATTTTCAACAGCGTTTATTTCCTTCTTATGTACCGCATGCATTTTGCCCCCAGCCTACTCACTTTGCCTTTTATTTTGTCCTGCAGCTCTTTCTGTTTCTCCTTGTCTTTTTCCAGGTCGAGGTCAGAGCGGCACGTCATCGACAGCTTCTTAATCAGTCTTTCCATCTCCTTCTTCTGCTCCTGTTTCTGCTCCACCTCCAGCTGCTTGTACTTCCTCCAGTCATTGATGACTCCCTTTGGTCCTAAGAAAGAGCAATCATGTGAAGCACGATCAGCGCAGATCTTCTGATTGTTGATCACTATACAAAATGACGCATAGTGGTACTTTCATTGTAGTGTATGTGCTTGTGTTAAGTTACCTGTGTTGACAGCACTCCCGTCTGCGCTGTAGTCTATCTCCGGCTCTTCTGTGTTCGCGCCCCGGATGGTCTTGTTCTCCCCATCCTCGTCCTCGTTGTCGCTGCCTTCGTCCTCGCTGCTGCTGTAGTAGTACTGCAGCTTCTCTCCCAGGATCTTGTCATCCAAAGTCGTCATGACTACAGCTCACCTGTGGGCAGCAGTTATAATTGTGTTCAATTAGGGCACAGATACAGCGTCGTCACTTCTGTGAAAATCTGTGCACTGAGCAACAACAACATGAACTTACACTAACCAACCCATTTTGTTGGGTAATTTGCATATAATTTGCATGAGCACTGAAGTTGACAGTGGCTTCATCTTTAAAGCCTCTTTAGATTCACATTAGTTTTGTCCTGCACAGCACATAAATCAGTGGGGCGTAATAATCCAGATTTTCCACCCATCCAAGCTGTCATATCTCTGCTAGAATAGGCTTATTTAAAAAAATAGGACATCTACACTATACATAGCTTATAGATAAGTGTGTCAATTTACAAAATCTGGGCTGAGAGGCTCTTAAAGATGCATTGAACCGTGTGTAAGCTGAGCCAACCAGATGGAGAGACACCGCAGTAAACATGCACACAGCTCTTTTGTCTGATTTAGTTACAATTAGGTGACAAACAAAACAATATCTCTCCACTGTCTTTAAATATATTGTCTTTAATATATGTAAACAGTAGGAGCGAAGGCCTAAAGCCAACACCTAATGCTAAATAGTCCCTAAAGCATCCCTGCCGATGTGACAGCTACGACAATTATACTCAGCAAGCCGCTAACGGGTGTTGTTATTTATCTAAACTGTACTGGAAAGACGTTAAAGACAATCCAATTAGCTTGTTTATTAAGTAGGACACGGGCCGGACCAGCACTGCTAGTGTTTGTAACAGTGAGCTAGATTAGCGTTACCGTGCTAACCGTGCTAACTTCCTGTGACAGCCAGTAAACATTACCTACCGAGTGAGGGTTACATTTACATCGACTCCAACGTCAACTACAGCTATAAAAACAAACAAATATCCCTTAAATTACTTATAACTGCCCTTACCTTGATTATATGATCAGCTAACGGTAGTGAGATATAACCAGCTCCCTCTGCTCCCTCCAGCTAATCTGCTAGCTTCACTGCCGCAAGCCACCCTGCCAGAGTATGATGCGTTTAAGTATCACTAAAATATCGTAAATATGAAATACGCACCCAAACAGCAACCGACATTCACCGCTGAGTTGCGATTGGAGCCACATCCACGATGGGGACACACCAGAAGCAGCGTCAATAATTAGCACCGCTCATACTGTGATGATTTTTATAACTTTGTAAAGACAAATCCTCCCCAAAATACGCACATTTGCCCCTTTTTTTTTTAGTTGCTACCAAATAACTCAACCATATCACATCAGCCACTCAAAAATGCTGATCTGCATAGTTTATTCTGGCTTACAAATTAGTATTTTAAATATATGTGTTATAGTCATATTCTATCGTGAATTTACTGTGTATCTGGACTTTACTGAGTGTACTTAAAGGCAACACGATATATGGTTCATCCCGCTGACGTAGGAAATGTGGGAAGATGCTGGAAGTGACATTATGCAGCTCCCACCTTCACAACTAGAGGGCAGTATAACTATGAAATATATGAAATATGCTTTATACTGCCATTGTGAAATATGACTACTATTACTACTACTATTACTACTACTTTCCCACAGACAAACTCAGGAACTCCGGTCCCCCTGGTCATAATACTATACAACAGCTCTCAGTCAGGGCAGAGAGGACACACAGAACAATAAACTATTGACAGTCTGATCTGATTCTAACTATCTATCTACTAGTTCTACCACCACCACCACCACCACTACTAATACTACTACTAATACTATTACTACTACTACCACTGCTACTTTTACTACTCCTACTACCACAAATTTGGTTTATGGTGTTTCAGTCTACTACTACTAGCAGTAGTAGTACCACCAGTACTACTACTAGTACTATTACCGCTAGTACTACTACAACTATTACTATTATGACCACTACTACTACTACTACTACTACTACTACTACTTCTACCACTACTACTACTATGACCACTACTATCAATCAGTCAATCAATCAATCAAACTTTATTTGTATAGCACTTTTCATACAAAAAAAATGTAACACAAAGTGCTTCACATAAAAACAAGCAAACGCCCACAGCCCAACCCCAATTCTCCACCCCTGACCCTCCATCCCACCCATCCCATGATGAACAAAGCACAAACTGAGGAAGCGCCATCTCATCGTCGAGCAGTGACGATGAGTACTACTACTGCTACTACTACCACCTGGAGAAGGTAAGTGGTTTGCGGTGCATCCTTTCTATTGAAAAAACTCCAATTTAAATGAATGGACAATAATTTGCTTTGTGTCTATAGTTTTATTTCAGTTAATAGTTATATTGCATTGCAATCACCTCGTTTAAAATTAATCTACAGACAGCGCATATGTTTCATTACTGGACAGTGTGATAGTGTTTCAGTCTTCAGGCACAAAGCATTAAACAAAAATCAGATGTTTCTATCCTCACTGCTCAGACAGAGAGTGGACAAATGAATGAAGAGTTTTCACACTGAGCTCTGAGTCCTGTGTGATTCTTCAGTGCTGTTCAAACAAACATGTTTCAAACACCGTATGTTCTCCACTCAGACATCTTCAACACTTGCTTGTTTCTTTAGCAGCAGCCCCTTCTATCTTCACATAGGGATCTCTTAAAACCCTCTGGTGTCTTTGAGGGATCATAGCTCTCCCTTACCATCGCTCTTGTCTGGCTCCTTAGTTGGTACTCTAAATGCCACATAAGGACACGTCTTTGTGTTCAGACAGACCAGCTTCTTTAGCGTAGCCGAGTTCACTATGTCAAAGCCGACTTTGCCTCCAAAGGTGCTCGGCTTCCAGTATTCAGGAGAACATATAGGGTTTCCCAGCAGGCCTTTAAGGGAGAAGGGGGCACCCATCTCCACCATGCTCTCTCCAAATATGGCGCCCTCTCTGGTTTTCTCCAACATCAAACCGGGATAAAATTCAACAGAGTCGATGTCACCGTAGAACTCTTCAAGCTCGCGGGCTATTTCCTCGTTATCTGCAAATGGTAACCACAAGATTAGTATTTTAGTGAAATATTCCAACAATAATTGGATGGATTGCCATGACATTTGGTAAAAAAATCTCCATAGCAACAAGAGGATGAAGCCTTATGCCTTTGGTGATGCCATACTTTTTATCAACTGATGACCAAATACCTGCAAAGCTAATAGTAATCCCATTAGCCTCAGCTGTACTTTGTGTTTGTGTAATGACAAGTTAAAGGGAACTACATGCTGCAAACCAACATGAAGCTAAAATATGCCTAACTATCCAAGTTGTGAGAACAGTCCTTAGAAAATGCCTTCGAGCACATGCCATTTATTCCAAGAATGTAAGTTCAGCTGTTCTCATGGACTTGTTAAAGCTGGTAATCACATGCTTTGCAAGTTGCTCTACCTGCTGCGTGTTCAATACACACAGCTGATTCTCTTACCGGTGAATTCTCTGATCGACGTGTACGGCTTCAGGTTAAAGCGCTTCCTGTACTCATTAAAGGGCTGCATGCGGAGTTGGCGGGACTCCTTTATGGTTCCCACGGCCACTTTGGTCACCACAGGATTGATGTTATGACCACCACCAATCTGTAGCACAATGGAAAAACCACAAATTACTGGAAATAAAATGATTTTAGGGAAACATGAGCATGTTTTAAAGGTTTTCCCTGTTCCCTGTATTTCCCTGGAGTGCTGCTAAGCAGCTCATGTAGATGTGCCCTGATTTGTGTGGGTTGGCTGGTTGTATACGTGTACCTACATGTAGGGTAGTAAATGTAATTATCCATGTTAAGACTGCAATTAACAAACATTCATTTCTGTCTGTGGCAGGCAAGGGAATCCAAAAACAATGATAAAATTAGTGTGTGTTCAGTATATAAACTATCTGTGCATTTGAACATAGTAATACTGTAGGTTCTCCCCCTCAGTTATGACTAAGCGTTAGTGGATTTCCTCCATATTTACCTGGCCAGCAGATTGCCGGGAGAAGGCATCCACCAGTTTATCAATGCCGTAGTGTGTCAGAACCGAAGTGTTGAAGAGGAACTGCGTGTATGACACCTCATCTCCGTTGATAGAAAAGTGGTCCGGCATCAAAGGGTGCCAATGATAGAGCTGGCTGAACTCTAAAGCGATACGGTTCCCGTACTGGAAGTTGGTATTAAACAGAAGAGTGGGATCAAATTTCAGCTGCAGAAAGTATCCACTGAGGTGCTGCACGTACTCCTCTATCACTATCTTTATTGTTTCACCTGAGAGAAACATGCAGAGACACAAAGAGGGAGAGCACATAGATGAAATTTAAAGCAGCTAATTGATACTGAGTCATGAAAAAAAGCAGGTCCATACTCATGTTGACTCAAATAAAATGATCATTCGTGAGATTAAAGAGAGATGTGCTGACATATACTGCTATTTAAAAAAAAAAGTACACCAGCCCTGGGAAAATAAAGATTACAAATGCATTAAAGTAATGATATGTGTCAGTTAGGGTTAAGGCTGGCCGGATAGCTTAGCTTATCTGAAAAAAGACAGAGAAAATATGCAGACAGCTAACCTGGCTCTGTCCAAAGATAACAAAATACACTTACCAGCATCTCAAAACTTCACTATTAACTAATATATTATACCTTGTTTGTTTCTGTACGATAACCCAAGAGTAAAAACACCAATTTGTTGTTTTATGGGGGTTTTATCCTGGACTATTTCTTGGCCAGGGGTAGTGACTTCCTACCAGCAGAGAATCGGGGAAGTCCCTGCACCTGGCCACGAAAGTAGTTCCCCACATAATCTCCCTATTAATCACAAATGTTATTTTTGTCCTTAACAAGATGAGATGTGATCTGGTAGGTGTATTTTTTGTTACCTTTGGAGAGAGTCAGGCTAGCTGGCTGTGGTCTGATATAGCAAACAAATAAAAGAGCGGTATCAGTTTTCTCATGTAACTCTTATCAAGAAAAGTGACTTTGAAAACTGCGTCCTGCTCACCAATGATGATGAGGCGTGACGTCTGGAAAAGCTGATCATCATCCCAGGTGGGATGCTCCGCCTTCAGGATGTCACACACTCGGTTATGCTCCCTCAGCCACAGCGTGGCATACATTCCCAAACCGGGAAGGAGGCCAAACACCTCCTGACCGATAGCCCACTGTTTCTCAGGAGGGATCCCAGGTGGGTAGTTCATCCTAACGGGTGCATCAACTACAGAGGGAGGGTACATCTCGCCATCAATTAACTGATGGGAAAACAATAATTAATGATTATACATTACAACGCAATGCAAATGTGTCTTTCCAAAATGTGCAATCTGCAACACAAGCAGATTGTGACATTGGGGACACATACTGACACTATTGACAGTTAGTGAGTGACAAATTTGGCTGACAAACAAAATGATTTCACTCATTCCTCAGACTGGAATTTAATTTGTTCTAATCTCAATCAACATGTCTGTGCACGTCTTCTCTATTCCCGGTTCTGATGCCTTCACCTGATACTTGAGTTTCCCGTCTTTGTGAAGCCTGAGCTGCAGTTGACGTTCCAGGCTGTCTCCATAAACGTGCCCTGCATCCACCTATGTGTGTCATAGGACAAGACACAAAAATTAAATTAGAGAATGAGTTGGTGCAAAGCAATTTAATACTCTTCATGTTCTATTTCAATGATGCATAATGCACAAATTGAAGCGACTGGCTGCGATTGTACTTGATATAATGTGAAATGTAAACTTGATTGTTATTCAACTACAAAGCCAAAGCAACATTCTAGCCAAGTTTAGGGAGGCTTTTCCTACTCGGTTAACATTCTGACAACTTAAAGTCCAGAAAAAAAATATTGATATGCTAAATAATCACTGCAATAAACCAAAATAAAACCTAACCTTAAAGACTAATTAAATTATCTGATTCTGTTCTTAGTGGTCCATGCACAGACCTTGAACTTGATTAATGTGCTGCCTATTTTACTCTCAACCCTCTTAACATTAACCCTCAGATTCATGTTTCTCTCCATTAAATTGTGGTGTTCCCCAGGAGTCTATTCTCAGCCCACTGTTGTTTTTAATTTGCATGCTTCCCTTCAGTCAAATAATACAAAACCATGATGTCCTCTTCTATTGCTAAGTAGATGACATGCAATTATACGTCTCATTGTAATTTGATCTGATTATCAATTTTCATTTCTTGTTTTAATGTTAGATTTTTAGACTCAGTTTTTTTGTGTAACTCTTTAAATGCACTAACCCCGTGCGCTAGAGCCTTAGTGTAGCCAAGTCCCATGCGGTTGTAGGTCTTAAAGAACTGGTGGGTGAAGTGCTGGGCAAAGAAGGCGAACATGAGGTTGGTGCCCTGGGGGTCGCGTCTAAACGTTCTTCTCTTTAGGAGCCTCTCAACCAGCAGCTCAGGGTCAGGCAGCCCAGCTTTGCCTGAACAGAAAAAAAACAGCATGAAACACAGCACAGATACAGATACACCACGCCTCTAGTCATAACAGCGACGCAGTGCATCTGTGAAAACAGTACTGATACAGTTTATGCATCGCACTGCGCCTCTGAACCATCCAAGGTCAATAAACTGCATGTATGTCACTGGTGAAAAATGTAGCTTCAACTGAAACAACACTGAGGAAAAGATCTATTACTGATGCTGTCGCACATTTCCCAAGTAACTTTACTCAAGTACTGTGATGAAGTATATTCTTAAGGTACTTGTACTGATGCTACTTACGCTTTACTTTGGCTATAATATACTTCTACATCATAACATTTAAGAAGAAAATACTGTACTGACTCCACTGCTGTCTACGTCTTATCTTATAATATACCAAGTTAAACTATCCAATAATATACAAACATGTTGCAATCACAATGGTATTACTATTTGAGCATATTTGGCATACTACAACTGTCAATACAATGTTTGGGCTTCAGTAGAGATATCTAAACAATACTTATATCAACACATTCTGATGCAAAAGAAGCCAAAGTTATTACATGTTAAATTATGTTTAAACACAAGTTACCATACAAGAACCTTTGCATAAATAAATCTAACCGTAATCCCTAATCTAAAATCAGCAAAACTTGGATTTAAATCAGCGGGTATCTTATCAAAGAAAGGGTAAACATGATTACATATCTGACTAGACATTGGATACCAACTTTCTTTAGCTGACACTGTTTAATACTCAGTGCTATGGACACATGCCTATTCTGACAGCAGGTACAGATTAGCATTCATGTAGAGACGTGTTTCTGTCCACCTTTTAGCTTTGTTTGGTCCTCTGCCCCCCTCTGATGGAAAAATTCAGCTTGTTAGCCGCTAAACGTTCACCAACTAGCTGCTGACTTTGTCTTTTTGCCTTTGGGGCTAAGTATGAGGTGTACAGTGGATATGTGAGGGCTGAAAACATCTGCTTGCTGTTACTACAAACAGGATGGATGGATGAGACTGGTGAGAGTGAGCCAAAACAGTAAAGTTTCTGGCAAGAGAACCAAAACAATGAGCTAAAATGCTCCATAAAGATGAGTGTAGCAGAAGAGTTGGGTACTTAATCTCTGTGGATTTGTCTCTACAAGTGCCCCCTTTGACATTACATGTATTAATTTCATCCATTGGTAATATAAAAATATTGATTAATGCAGCATTGACTAACCTTTGACCCCCAGAGGTGTAGGACAGTCCTTTGGCACTGGGGGCAGAAGCCGAGTGTAGTAGGTCAGATTATAGTAGGACTCCCAGCTGAGGTAGCTATATTTTGAGTTGTAGGTTGGAGGGCTGGGTATTAAGCTGGATCTAGCTGTTTATAAAAGAACAATAAAAAGGTTAATAGATACATTCAACGTGTGAAAGCTCTGACTGAATTACTTTGGAAGGAACTGTTGACTCTGGACCTGTTAGAACCAGTCGCATGAGAACATCCCGTAGGTAGGTGTAGTTGATAATGTCCCAGAGCCAGCGGAAATGAGTGAGAATGTAATGCACCACATCTGGACTGGGCTTCAAGAACTGACGCACTCTGGTCCAAAACTCCGCTGTGGTGGGAGGACACATGTAAAAAAAAAAAAAAAGAGAACTTATCCTCTTATTACTGGAAGTCGGAGAGACATCATAATGGAAATTTACTCAGGATAAAAAAGTTATTTTCTCAAAGTCCAACAGGACACTACGTAAGCTTGGATTTGATTTCATAGACTTGTTCCAAAGCGGTGAATCGCCACCCACATCACTGAACGGCCAAGAGATTCTTTGGATCCTTGTGTTGGGTTTATATGTTTCTAGGAACTTTAACACGCTATAGTTTTTCCACTGAGTATCGTTACAATCAGGCCAGCCGGGGTGCTATTGGAAAGGTAGTGTGGAAGACTTTGGGATGAAGACAGTGAGTAGCTACTCATATCAGCTTCACCTCAGCCTATAGCATAAATTTAAGATATCAGGGTGTGGTAGTCAGGCTAATCTTTGCCACTTTAAAGTGAAGGCTCCTGTAGTGGAGTTCCTGGATAACAATACCCGCTAATTTCGTCTGCAATGCCTGTTGGGGCTAGCAATGAGAATAAATCAAAATTACAAAAACAAAATCAACTTACTAAATCCCATTTCCCCTATTCCTATGTGTCACTGTTTGTGTCTTTCCCATCCTTCTCCTCCCACAATGACTTATTGTTACTCTCCCTGATGAGTGTGATGTAACTGCATAACTGTCAAGCAAATGCATCACATCGGATTAAGGACTACAGTACGTGAGGGTTCCCTTGTTAATGAGAAGCAGACCAGCAGTTAGTAGATGGTTCAGGCCGCTGTGGTCCAGCTGGTCTCTGCTCTGGCTGATCTTTGAATTCTTCCAAATATTTGGGTCTAGACAATAAGTCTTAATGCTGTGAGCCAGGAGCTATGTTGCTCTATTTCCTGATTGAACAACAACAAGATGAAGCTTCTTTTTCCTTTTCATCCGCCTAACATTTAACCCTTTTCGTCATCTACAAAGGAATACTTAAAATTCCTTTAAAGTACAATAATAAAGGAAGGATATGAGAGCTAGTCTCATCATGATAACTGGACTCACGGACGGTGCAGTTTTCTCCGAAGTATCCGGTACGAGTGCAATCACACTCATATTTGTCTTCACCGTATCTCACACACACACCCCAGTGCTGACAGGGTAAATAGCAGCATGGGTTCACTGTGGAAGAAGGAGAAGAGCTCGTGTCAAAGACTGCGAGAAGTACTTACGTAAAGGAAAGCAGGTAAAAACTGTGTAAAAACTAGAAAAGAGATCTGTGCAGGAAGCAGGGTCAAGGCAATATTTGACTTGAAACTCTGCTTCCTGCTCAGTGATTGAGTTCCCATACAAAAACATCTGTCACAGCACAAAATTGGATCAGCACCTCAGTATTTCTATACTGCAGAAAACATGTGTCTTTTAGCCCAACATGAACTCCCAGACTGACCCTTCATGACCCAATTTTACTGACAAAGACATCTGCCATTAAGGCGGGAGTGATTAGAGTGAACTTGCCCACACTGCATGTCCTGTTTTTGTTAAAATTGGAAGCTTGTCAAAATGATAGTCTTTGTCTTTAAAAGAGACAAACAGCTGATATTGTTGCTGTGCTAGTTCAAAAATGAAAACAATTAAAAAAAATTAAGATTAATTGATTAAAATCCCAGACAGAACAGTCATTTGGTACAAATTCTGCACTCACTAAAGGGTCAAGGTTACTAATTACTAATTATCTGGTAGTTTTTGAACGTGCTCTGCTTCATAATTACAAAATTCTTATGGAAGTATGGACCTGTAAAATATAGTGTTGCCACATAATAAATCCACTTATCTTTCTCTTTCTAGGCAGAGAGTTAGCAAGACGAGATGACTGAAACCACCCATATTAGTCTGTTAACTAAGTTTACGAAGCCGGCAGCTAGTTAGCTTAGCTTAGCACAAAGACTGGAAACAGAGGCAACTGTTAGCCAGTCTCTGTACATTTGTTACAAAATCACCCTACCAGGACTTTTAAACTCACTAATTAACTCATTATATCTCATTTATTAAATGCATACAAAGAAATTATATGTGTATTTCTTGGTGCTGAGACAGTCCGCAACATAACCCCGCAATAAAGCAGCTAATCATTGTTTTTACACTTTAAACACGAAATAGTCACCATCTAACACTAGTTAACTAACATTATGTGTTAATTAGTGATCTTTAGAGGGGCTGGTAGTTGCATTAGGTTACTTTCAGACAGAGTCTGGCAAGCTATTATACTGTTTCCAGTCTTTATGCTAGGCTAGCTAAGCTAACCAGCTGCTAGCTGTAGCCTTAATATTTAACGGACAGATGTGAGCATGGTATCAATCTTCTCATCTAACCCTCAGCCAGAAAGATAGTAAGCAAAGCAATGTCAAACTATTTCTTAGAAAATAACATCTAAAGGACAAGTGTGTAGGATTTAGAGGCATCTAGCGGTATAGCTGCTGATTGCAATCCCCTAGCTTCACCCTCTACTTCCTAGAACGAAGGAGAAACTACGGTGGCCATAAAACACACGAGAAACACAGAGTCCTATCAAAAGTTTGTTCATTAATTACAAGTTTACAATATTATAGGGTGGAGCATTACAAAAATGCAGGTTACGTGAGCTGTGTAATAAACTATAAAACATCCACGTAGAGGGAAAATTCCTCTGACAACAAGCTGGAGAGGACTTATATACACTTCACTGCATGCAAAAATAAAAAATGCTTTCCCTGCCTCCCTACAGCACACTTCATTAGCACCCTCATCTGCTCGACTGCTATGTAATCTACACGGACGCTATCTGATCTGACAGGTCAGAAAGAGTTCACCTCTCCCCACAAGGCACCTTACATGCGTCATAACACTTTAAGGTTAGTTTTAGAAATGAATCACTGTCACTGAGTCAGCGGTTTTTGGAGAAAGTTTTTCCTCCTGTGACTCAATTTAGCTTAAATTCCTGTGGTCTTCCTGTGCGGGCCTTAACCTCAACAATGATGCAGCATGTCATTCTGGGAAGATTTGGCAGCGCATAAAAGCAAAAATCAGATGAAAAGAAGAAGGTGGTGAAACTTTTTTGTTCACGTCTGTGAGCTGATATTGTTAGCCAGAGTATGTGGTACATTGTGTAAATATGGGGTGAGGGAGGGTGGGTGGTTTTTTTAAGAGGTGGGTGGTGGCTTACAAGTCAGGCAGGAAAAGTCTGTTTGGGGCTTCGCTGCTGGAAACATGTACTTATTCAATTTCATGAATTTGTCAGTGCTGAGTCTTGTAATATTTTTTGGGAACTCAAAATCACCTCTTATTGGTTAAAACAAATGATCTTGCAGTGTTTTGCTTTAATTTAAGTTAAAAATGTCCGACAAACAGGCTGGGAAGATGCACAATTTGGTCTCCCAGTTCAAAATTTTCCAAATAAGGTGCCAAGCATGACTCTTAATTCCCTAAATCAAATTGCAGTGCCACACCAGCAGCAGGCCTGCTGGGACTTATCTTTGTTGTCAGGGAATGACAAAATCACCAGGCAGCTTAAACTTGTCATGTTCATGAGAAAGACAACTCAACATGTTTTCTGAATCTGACTAATTATGTTACAATTGCAGATGTAACACTCTGTTGAAACCCAGTGACCCTCCCCCTCCCTCTTCACATACCTGTATTGGAGGTAACCTCATCACCAAGGCACGCAGGCTCCTGCAAGAGCAGGAGGAGAGCCCAAACTGATCCTAGAACAGAGGCTTCAAGAACAGTTTTAAATCCATGAATGTTCAGGGACAGAAAGGACCAAAATGTAGCAGCCACACACAGAGAGAGAGAGACACACACACACACACACACACATGTACTTACATCTCATTACAGCAGCTTCGGTTCAGGAAAAATTCATTCCAACAAATAAAACTGTGAGAAGAGTGGAACAATCCAGACTTGGGGATGGTTCACAGAGTTGTGAGGAGGAGATCCAGCTGCAGACAGCATAAAAACAACAAAATGGGAGAGCCTCAGAGTGATATAGCAGCAGCCCAACAGGTTAAACTCCTGTGTCTGAGTGCTGCAGCCCCGTCGCACTGCGCCTTTACCTGCCGTCACACGAAAAGTGGGACGGAGAGACTTGTGCCAAGTGCGTGCTCTCTCTTCTTTATCGCCCCCTGCTGCTTGTGCACTCTCTCTCTCTCACGTTTGAACGCTGCACTTTTTTTTATACACTACCTGCTCTACATGAACGCATCACTGCAGCTGCATGCTTTTATCTCTCTCCAGGTTTCCGCCAATCACACGAGGACAGGTTGCTTTTGGTACAAACATGTTGCAGCCCGGAGGACTGCTGCGGGTTTTTTCCCTTTCTGGTTCACAGAATATAAAATACTACACAGGTTAAGACATTTTAACATGTCGTAGTAGGAAAAGCCCAGGTGTAGAAACTATAAAAATTAATGATGGCTGAATTTAATTTAACTGGTTCAGTCTCACCTGGCTCTGTTTACACCTGGCAACATAACAAGTGTGAGTGTGGATGCACCCAAGAACACTGAAGGACCCAAAATATATCTTATAAGTACAACTGAAACTCTCTTTTCAAATTCAAATTACATGTTTAGGCTCTCTTAAAAAATCTTTTTTGAGATTTGTAAGGAGAAACTTTATTGACATGTAGCGAAATGGCTACAGCAAGTTCTTAATCATTTATGCCTTCTAATGAATTCTGCATTAAATTCAATACATTAAACTGTGTCGGTTTGTTGTGACATTGCTGTAATGGTGAGACTATGTGTCTAAAGTGTGTCTTACCCATAGACTCTATAAACCATGGATGTAGTCTCTGTGACGTCACCCATAGTTCACTTCACAGCCATAGAGGTTGCTGCTTGGTCCTAACAGCACTTTTTCATTTGATTTCACCATTTACACTCAATTTATGAAAGAAGACAGTGTTAATCAATGGCTCTAGGTTTGCCTTGTGGAGAAAGTACACAGACTCCCTTGAAAAAAAATCATGTTGTTGAGTTAAGTTAACAAATTCTTAATTATTTGGGCCTTTGGCAAATGTCACACATTAAATCATTTATTTTTTTCTTTCTTTGAGTTTGTCCCAGCGTTGTACGTGTTTATTTGTCTTTAGAGCAGGGGAGTGACTTTCAACCACCAAGTGCAAGACACTCGTGGAGATGCATTCAAAGCGTGTAGCGAAGTAGCAGACTTAAAGCTGTGTTAACGGGGCCACTATGATGGTCAAAATGTCTGCTATGAAAACTGAATTTTAGTAGGAAAACGGCACCAGCACAGATCACAAGATGGGTGTCGGCACTGTGTGGATGTAATATCAACGCTGACTGATCCTGGAGTTTAAGAAGAGATGGTGTTGCACTTGACGGCACTGCTTTGTCCAGGACAGGAAGTATAGGGTGACTTGTTTTAGGTTTCCTGGATCAAATGAGATCACTATTCTCAGAAATTGTTGTGTAAATACCAGCATGAAACTTCCACAGAGGGGAGGTATTTTGGCAGGCAGAGGAGAAATGGCAATGCCAAGTTATATGTTGAGAAATACCGCTGCTTATCTGTGATTGATGCCATGCTTTACCCTCTAGTCTAGGCTATGCGTGCGGTTGCCGTTCATGCTTGGCTGGCCTGATCCTGAACAGATAACATATTTCCTGAAGGTGTACAGACAGGTACGGGGAATCAGAGGGAGAAAATCCAACTCACTGTTTTGGTTAAGTAATAAAGGCATTACTGTTCACTGCTATTTGGATGTTCCAAAGATGCAAATGTTTGACTGGAAAAAGACACAAACTCTTCCATGATGCACATTAGGGGTCAGTTTCCTGCTGGGATCAGGATATGTGAGAAAAATGAACCTTTTGTACAGAAGAAGTCTCGTGGAAAATGTGGAGAGCACCTCCGCTACGGTCGCCGGCTGGTTTTCTTCACTGTGGTTGGTCTTCTCAGACATTTTCCAGCTGTAGCCATAAAATTCAAACCTTTGACTCATTTGTAAACGGACCTCCTTCCAGTTGTCGCTGGAGATATTTCAGTATTGTTTGGCTCCTGGTAAATATTTAGACTTGTTTTGTTGTTGAAGATGTTTTGGAGTCTCTTCTTCTGGCATTAAAAACTCATCTTCCAGCTGCACTTACTCACAACCAACCAACTGCCAGAAGTTCTGGGCAGCTTGAAAACAACCAAGGTCTCTAAGTTGCACCTCCTGTGCAGCTTAGAGACCCCAGATTCAGACTCATCCCACCTCTTTCTGCAGCTGCAGGGGCAGGACAGCCCTCTGTGTGTTGATGCTGATACAATAGTATTTGGACGATCTTGCATTGGTCTGAACAGATCTCCGGGGTGTGAAAGAGGTGCATGAAATAGTTTTTACTCAGCTTCACTTGACTAAAGAATATACTTCTAAAAATGTATTTTCCCAGTGGCAGATTACAGATCAATACAGTATATTTACTGTAAAAAGAGAATATAAATGCTCTGCTCATTAGGAGCGCTTGTATTGAGGTTTATCTGTAATACATGGTGAGATATAATGAAAATAATGTATGTAAAGTCACTTTTCCTGAATAATGTATTTATGTATCAATAATTAGTTTTTGCTAGATGAGCTTGAGTTGGCATGACCCAGTTCTACCATGTGAACAGTTCACTTGTGCTCTATTTTTATTGGTGCTGATCTCATCAAGGCCCACTCTTTACCTTTTATTTAACATCCTCTACACTACTACGTTTTGTTAAATATCCTGCATACTGTGAACTCTTGCACATTCCTGCAGCTATTTTCATCTAAATAACACATGTACATATTTATATTGTTCATTTCTTCCTTACATTCTTATATTTTTACTTAGTTTGTTATGCACCAAAGCAAATTCCTTGTATGTGAAAGCCTGCTTGGCATTAAACCGAATTCTGATTCTAGATGCGTGTAATCAGATCCAAATACTCACATTCTTGATCTAGTGTAACCTGAAAACTATTTTACACACAGTCTCTAATTTGGCACATTTCCTACTCTTCAAACTGACTCTAGAATAAAGCGTTAGAACAGCTCTTTTATTTAAACTTTTCCTCCACAAGAATTTGGTGTTTATGAGTGTTAGGATTTCTAAATTGTGTGACTAGAAGAATATTTGTTTCACAGCATCAGGGGTGTATCTGAAGTGATATTGACACACTTCAATCCAACAATTTAGCAGTTTTGTTGCCATTTGTGTAGCAGAGATAGCTCCCACTGACCTGAGCCTACAAAAACCAACATTAAACAGTAGTTCACATTTCTGAAAACAGTTTATTTCTGGGAACCACGTGAGAATAAAGTCTTAACACCTGTCTGTCTTTAACCATCACTGGTCAGACATGAAGGCTTAAATATCAAAGAGACAAGACTGAAGCTTCTGTTTAACATCACATTTATTTAACCAAAAATGTGTCTTTTAGGATGAGCTGGAGGCGGCCACTGCAGCGCGTCTGGGTTTGGGGGTGGTGCCTTCCCTGAAACCATTCCTGAGGGGATAAAAAAAAAATGAAAAGGTGAGGCTGATGACTCAACAATTTAAGGCACTAAAAGCTTCACTTTATACCACGCTGTTTACCGTCTACTGCTGCCAGTGGTTACTGACTGAGCAGATGACCAAACTTGATAAGTGGATACTGAGAAAAGGTAGTGACTAAACCTTTTACCTCTTGTTTAGACAGAAGGATAAACAGATTCTGTGGCACTATAAAACCATGACGTTCACGCTAATGTGTTTTTCATTGCAGTCATCCAAGGTTGACAAATTTGGGAAATTTTTCATCTACTTTCAGTAAGAAAAACCAGAGCAGATATTTTGACCGGTCTTATCGGGGGAAGCACGACCTTAACATTAATGACGGCTCGGTTACACTCAAGTGTTCCAGTTAACCAGCGTACACAATACCAGGATCTTGGAACTGGCTGAATAGACTGCTGTCACAACTAATAATAATCTACATCGTTTTTACACAATGGGACAAAAAAAATATGGCAGCAACACCTACAGTGTGACTGCCAAAACTAAATTATGCTGATAAAACTGATTAACAAGAATTTAAGACCTCAGTGCTCCGCATTAAAAGACACACGGAGCTCAAGGGCGCTCCCAAGTGTTCATTTTCAATGTCACTGACTTACAGTGATGCTTACCTCAGAGAAAATACTGATATCACAATGAATTCATTTGTTCAGACATTTTTTTTCACCATCATCGGTAAGCAGCATTGACAAGTCTTAACAGGACCACAGACTGGTCGCTAACAATCTCTGCCAAATCTGTTATAACGCCTGATGGAAACACAGGCAGCAAATGAGAGACTGAGTGGCACATTACAAATATAAACAGTCTTTTTCGTCTGTGTAATTGTTTGAGTGGAAGCAAAATATTATCTAAGTGAGGCACAGTTGCACTGTGGACCAGTTAAAAGCTTCTTGATGTCTTGCACACTCAGTCACGACATTCATCTTGAGGTTTTTGTAAATATGTTTCTAACTGTTTACACGAATGTTTGTGGATGTGCCACAATTCTCCACCCTCAAACTACGATTTTCATGATTTTATGTCAACAGCAGTGACACTGATGACCATTTGCAATGCGATCTGGCATTTTTATAAACATTTCTCACTGCGACCATTACAGTCAATATAATTTACGATCTGTAAAATATGCTAATATTAGCTTCCTGCAGGAAGTAAAAAGTAACATGCAGGAATCTTTGTGTACATTCCCGCTGGGAGGAAGTCAACAACGCAACGTAGTGCAAGCTGATGAATTAAAATCATTAAATCGAATCAGGTTACCTGATATTTCATGTCTAACTATGGTCTTTCTCTTGACTGCACATTTAAATCTTTAGTCTGAGCGTCAAGACGACATTTCACAGTTAGTATTGCCGACGCCAAGACAAGAAAAACCTCATTTCACCTTTCTGACATCAACACACAGCCAGCAGCACGTCTACAAAACACCTGTATTTGTAAGATCTTACCTGAATCTGCGGTAGACGACCTTCAGGTGTCTCAGACGGCCAGTTCCAGTGGTGTTCCTCCTCTTGGCCTTAGCGCTCCAGTTGTCTGCAAATAGAAACATCTGTGTGAATCAAGGCAGTCTGGCCACTCACAACAATGTACTGTGTTCTTTATACTGGGCATTAAATGAGATTTATTGTTACACAATGTAAATGTAGACTTCTACTGGGCAAACGCTGCATTAAACATAGTTAAGTGGTACAACTACGGTACCATGTCACAACTGTTATGCTACACTATGGCAAGCACACTGACATGCACCATTTTAAACACATGGATGGATACAAGTCTTCATCATCAGGTCACTGGGGGTCACTTACACTTTCTCTTGCGCTTCTCGGGGTAGCCACACTTGCCACAGGAGGACTTCTGCAGGTGGTAGGCCTTGGACCCGCAACGACGGCACAGGGTGTGCGTCTTGTTCCGGCGCTTACCGAAAGATGAAGTTCCCTTCGTCTGTGTGAGAGAGTGACAACAAGAGATATCAGAGAGGGTAAGGAGACAAACTCTGGGAGACTTCACTACAGGTTAATTGAAGCTTTAAAGCCCGTCTTGTCTCAGCACAGAAGTATGAATCACAGTAAGTCATTTGTTCAGACATTTGTGTTTTAGGACATCACTGACAAGACTCGTGTGGCAGCAAACAACACTTGTTAGATGTGAGGGGTGCAATTATGTTTGTCAGGGTCTCTATGGTGGCACATCTTCTAATATAGGTCATTATAAGGAGCCCAAAAACGTCAAAAAAGGAGTCTACACGTCTGTATTTGCATGCTACCAAGTGTACACTTGAAGGAAGCACACTAGGTGCTACATGAAGTGGCTACCCGGCTGTGCTAACTGCTATGATAAGCCATTAGCCTCGCTAAAGTTACATTTACAAGACAAACAGTAACATTAACTCACTCGTGGTCACCTGTCAGGTATAACCGAAGATATTCAGACATATCTAAACCTTATTAGTCGTTTCCAGGGTAACCCGGGCCCCATTCCATACACTGAGCCTCAATGCTAAAGAGCGGCACGTAAATGCCGCACATAAACTACGTTAAACTACATCAAAATGAAGCTTCAGCTCGAAAATACTTCACACAAACGGTGACAGTGTTTATCCGACATCGAAACACCAACAGTTTGTTTCAGATGAAGGACGCATAACAAAGATGTTTAAAGATTTCTGTCTGCCAGCGTTGCTGCTCACCATTTTCGTCCGGCGGCTAAGGGAAAAGAGACCGGAAGGGGAGCGTGCGCTCCATCAAATCACATCCGTGCCGCTTCCTGTGTAACACAGAAATGCGACCCCCCCTCCACGTAGCGTGTTGTTATTTTTGCTATGTTTTTGCAAATGTATCGAAATATTCATCGAAGGGTGGCATTAGTTAGATTTCACCGCCTATGGCTGTATTGCATGTGTTTAAAGAGAAAAACACTCGGGAAAGCTCGCCTTTCATTTTAATATAAAGTGTCCTACCTGGTTTAATCAGTATCAGCGTTACTTACTAAATATATGCAGGACTACACACAATAAATGTGACTTTTTAAAGATAGAAATAGACATTCAGCTCAAAAACAAGGACAACAAGACTGAATAAAGATAGCTAAATCCAAACAGGGAACTAATCAATACAACTCAGAGCACCGAGGGAGTGTTAGTGTTTGTACCACAGGCGTTTTGGAGGTTTTCAGGCCACGAATATGGACGAATACTGACGGGGAGTGGAGACGGTGTCGTGCCAGAACCGGAGCTGGGCAAGTATAAGTGTATATATACATATATAAATTTAAATAAAGACCAACAACATAAGAAGTTAACGTAAGTCAGGTGTTCTGTAAATTATAAACAATACAAATAGTGCATGTACATAAATATTAAGATGACAAGATAGACTTTAATGATGCTACACCAGGGAAATTCACTTGTCACAGCAGCTCGTATACACAACTTTGATAAGAAATGACTCATAAATAAGAAATATGAAGTCATGCAGGTGTTGAAGAGTCTGACAGCTGTTGGAATGAAGGACGTGTGGTAGCACACCTTTTTACATGGTGGGAGTAGCAGTCTGTTGCTGAAGGAGCTGTTTAAGGCCCCCACAGTCTCATGCAGGAGGTGAGAGGAGTTGTTTATCCCCCATTTCCTCTATGGAGTCTAGGGGGCAGTCCAGGACAGAGTTGAGTCTTTTCATCTCCCTCTCTGTGCTTACCCCTCACCAGCAGATGCTATCACAGTGTCATAGAAAGTTTCCTGCACACTACAAAGGAGTGATGGATGTTGGACGTACACGTGTTAAAGCACAGTCTGTATTTCAAACTGTAAATGTATAATTTATTATTCATTGATAAGTGGATGTGTTTAGGGTTACAGGGTTATTGGCACTACATGACTGATTTAACTCTTCTGGAAAAAACTGTCCTTGTGTCTGGTTATTTTGGTGCTCTTTAGCACCTACCACAGGGGAGAAGTGGGAACAGGTTGTGACGGGTCTGCAGTGACGTTTCCTGCCTGTTTCCTGGCACTTGAGATGTAGAAGAACCTGAATGAAGGGCAGGTTAAGACCAGTCATATTGTGTGAAATCTTCTTTTAATTATGAAGACACAGACGGCCTGATGATGAGCCACAAAACCAACATTTTAACAATATAAACCAATGTCATCATAACACCAAGATGTTTGTTGTTTGTGAGGAAGAAATTAAAAAATAAAAAATAAAAACCAGATATGTGCGACCCGGTGTGAACATATTTTAAAAAGGTTATTTGTTCCCAGCATGCACTGTGGTGGTTTGCAGCTGAGAGTGGACTGTGCTTGTCGTTTTATCGAAGCTGTTGCTGCCTCAGCTGAATAGGTTCAAGGATGTTGGTCTTGTTCTTTGAGTATAAAATGGAGGTTGAAAGGTGGATTGGCGTTGTGTCCCACATTATCATCAAACTTAATCTGCTTTCCGGGGCTTTTAGATGTGTCTTCGATTTGCTTAGTTGTCATAGTGACAGCTCAGTTGTCAACATGCAATAGGTTTTTATAATACGTGAAGTGTACTTGATGGTACTTGAAACCACTTGAATTCACAGAGAGCGTGAGCAAGTGGGGATCAGTAGGGCCTAACAGCTCATTTATCACCCCAATGCTTAGCAGATTAATTCATGGATCTGTGCCAAGCCCATGATGACAAGCTCTGTAGTGATATAAAGATTAAGACTGCAGATACTGAGCTTCCTTTTCGCCTCCTTTTGGAGATATTATGTGTACATCCAACTGGGAGGAACCCTCGGGCAGACCCAGAACATATTGGAGAGACTACATATCCAATCTGGCCTGGGACTGCCTCAGGTCCTGAAGGCCAGAGCTCGAGAGAAGGATGTCTGGGCTACTTTGCTCAGCCTTCTGCCTCTACATACTGGACCCAAACCCGGAGGCTAAGTAGCAGAAATAATACTTATACTTATAGGAAGTCAAATTTCTGTGTTTTCATTTGACTCACTGATCATTTATATTCCCACAATTCAAATTTTGAGTCTGTTATGTCCACACGATGGTTCATCAGGTATTTCTTTTCACATCCACCCACGACTCTGCTGCTTTTAAAGGTGTTAACGCCACTGAGACTGCACCAGATGGACTTTGAAGATCAAACAGATGTCAAAGCAGACACTGGCAGAAATCAATGGCACTGATACAGTTATCAGCACCAGAGCCAGACAGACTTCTGTCAGGAGTGTTGCTCTAAAAAGATGCTGCTGTCATGGCATCAGGGTTTACCTCAACGTAGTTTGAAAGACTTTAAATAGGCTCTATAACTGAGATATTGATTATACAGCTGTTTGACAGAATATGGGCATCAGTAAAGCAACACTGTGTAACTTTTCTACCATAAAATAACTAATAAATAATCAACGTGATGGAGGTTGTTAGCCAGGCTGTCCGGACTGTGAGCTCAGAGCACCGAGGGAGTGTTAGGGTTGTTAGTGTACCACAGGCGTTTTGGAGGTTTTCAGGCCAGGGATGTGGACGAATACCGACGGGGAGTGGAGACGGTGTTGTGCCAGAACCGGAGCTGGGCAAGCAGGCAATGTAACCAGGCTCAGCAGCCCCTATGGACATAATGACAGAGGTGGAAAAGGCCTGACTTTAATCATCTGAAAGACAGATGCCAAGCTGGGCTTCTTGCTGTTGCACTATTGCTATGTCTTGTGTTGTTGACCTTCCTTGATATTTGGCTGTTAGCAAAGTTGTGGCTAGTTTTTAATCATAAGTAACAAATACACGTGTACAGCCGTTCATATTTGCCACAGTGGGATTACAATCTGAAACTGGGGGGCGCTAAATCACAAAAATATGAATTTCTATGCTTCTATGTTTATTTAGTAAAGGTCCGAAAATTTTGAATATATTTATAAAAAATAAAAATCCTATCATATATTTCACTTAAACATAAACTGCAGTAAGTAAAGGTAAACACTGAGACAGAAAACAATCTACAGCAGCCTGCAAAAAACTCACATGAAGCATCATCTCAGAAAAAAACTACAATACAAAATATCATTTCAGATGATGTAATTTACAGTTTAGTGGCAGCCCTAAGGAGGTCAGGT
Source organism: Argyrosomus regius (assembly GCA_946959425.1). NCBI lineage: Eukaryota > Metazoa > Chordata > Actinopteri > Sciaenidae > Argyrosomus > Argyrosomus regius. The sequence continues at coordinate 19,653,790 of OX336898.1, read as the reverse complement.
GCACCGGGCTGTTTAATATATTTGGAGTGCGCAGGTGCATCCTCGTAAAGGAGACCATGACCTTGGGTTTTGGCTGAGTAAGGAGCATCTGAATGAAACGCGGCGGCGCGCGCCCGGCAGCCAGGCTGAGAAAAGGCGCACCCCTCCTCCTTTTTTACATTTCAGTCACGCAGCTTTGCTCAGATTTGAGATGAAGCATGAAGGATGTGTGCGTGTGTGCGTGTGTGTGTTTTTCTGTCGCAACTCGCATCAGTAATTTGAGAGGAATCCAAAAATCGCGTTTGGCATCGATGCTTTTGTTCATCTGATTTGTAATTTCGCGATTAATCCTAGAGAAATAACGTCCTGTGCGCGTTATTATTTGGATGAATCTGCATCGCTTGCATCCGATCGAAGCGACTGCACCTCGTCGAGACGCACGATAGAAATCAAGAATCTCCTTCATGGTTTTGCAACCAAAATATCTAAAAATATAAGATTTATTATAACAGGACACGGTGCCACTAATGGTTTGCAATTGAGGTCACAATACATTGCGATGCTTATCATCCAAAACCAATGATGCTGCGGTATGAGAGCAGTAAAATAGCCTAAAAAACACAAAAACAGGTGATGGACAATGTCCTGTCCAGCGGGTACAAGACACCGGCGCTCCTGGTCCTGAATGCAGCGGAGAGAGACACCTAACCGGGTGTCACCGTCAGCCCTGGATGCTGCGCCGAAGAATGGCATACGCCGACCCGTCGTCGGGGAAAGATATACTCGGCAATAGATCGCTTTGTTTTATATTTATTTGCGCATTTGGACTCGTCACACTGTTGCAACAGATTCTCTATGGAAAAAACTACATTAAGAGGTAAGTGTCGGTTATTTGTGTTGATCCGTTTGCAGTAATAGGCAATTAGAGCGCAGGCCTGGCTGTTTATAACAGTTGTTAAGATAACATTCAGCCTTTAAATGCATGCCTTTTAATAGTTAAATGATGATTAAAATGTTAAGTATAAGTGATGATATGTGTCAGGACGCATGGGGGGGGGGGAGACAAGCATTAATGGCTGAAAAGAACAATAGCAATTAACCATCCATCTTTTTTTCCAGTGGCATAGAAACAATTTCCATTGGATTTATTTTGTTGATCTGAAAATGAAGCATCACATTCATACCATACACAGTGTTCCAGCTGTGTATGGTAATGTTTTCCCCTTTCTTTTTTTGTTTTTCTTCTTCCAAAGATCTTTTATTTTGAATTTTTCCGTTTCAGCCTTCTTGACTGGTCGTAGCCTACATCTTACAGAGGCATCAGATTATCATAAATGCAACTGAAAGCTATTGGAGCTGATGATGTTTACAAGATATCTACATGATAAAGATGATGTGTATTTCTTATTGGTCCCTGTTAAATAAATTATGTTTTTACCAGGCTGCACACACACACACACACACACACACACACTGACACAGCCACAGCCACTGCAGAGCCATGTTTTGTAATACCTCTGCAACAGTATTCATCTCCCTGATATGGATTCTTGAGCTGAACCCTGGTTGGAAGTCTCCTTTTTTATGCACCCATCTATCTACTAAATTGTCTAATCCGAGACAAATTTCAGTGTGAGACGAGCAGATGCTGAGAAGTCGGGATGTTTGATCTTAAGGTGGTTTAAAGAATCTCACAAATTCTCACTCCAAACCAAAGGAACAATCTGAAAAACTTTATCCCCACCTCCAGATATAAGACAGACAGCACATACATGTTTACGGCAAAGCAAACATATATGTGCTGCAATCTGAAAGCTACCCACAGCTAACCCCCCTCCCCCCTTTGCCACCCTGCTGGGCTGGTCTGACAGTACTCAATGTGGATTCATGGCATCCCAACCGCTGCGGTGAGATGCATGAATTCAGACCCCGACACACGCACCTTTCTTTCTTCGCCCCCCACCCCCGTGCCCTTACTAGAGAGGGAGGGGGGAGAACAAGTCGCACAACAGAAACCAGCGGGCTCAGCGGCAGCCATTTTGCTACAGTCTGTCTGCACACACACCTCAGTGCAAAGTGGGGTAGAGAGAGTGGAAGGAGACGGGCGAGAGTGAGAGGCCGCGAGGGAGTGATGAAATGTTTGCGTGTGTGTGTGTGTGGGTGATGCAGAGAGAAAGATGGAAGACGTCATCTTATGATATCTATCTAAGCATAAACAATCAGAAGTCGTTGTCCACATGGGTTCGACCACACCCAGTCCTCTTCCCCTACCAAAGCAATGAGAACATGCACGGTGTTTATCATGCGCTCGTGCACTTCAGAAAAAAACATCTCTGTATATTAACAGGCTAGAACGGCAGCAGAGGAGACATTTGGGTGCTTAAATTGGGAGAAACTGGGGGCAATAACGGTTTAGTTGTATCATCAATCTTAAACCAACTCGCTTTGTGTATACGTCCATCCCAGATCACCAAAGGCCAACGTGCTCTCCTCTAAATGTATGTGGACGGCCCATTAAAGTCAAACGGAGCCACGAACATTGTTGTACTTGATAAATCTGGCCGTTGAGTTTCCATGGAGTCACATTATGCTGTCACATAAATCAGCCTCCTGCCCGCCTTCACTCACATTAGGATGAAGTTGTGGGAGAATGTAGGATTGTAAAATGGCAGCACAGGATTCGAGAGGAAAGCTTATTACATGGTCAGAGTTGAGTGACACACTTCTGCAAAGGAAGACGTATTCAACTCTATTTGACTTGAAGAGGGCGACATCTAAAAATACTCACGGCTAGAGAGTGATTAGCGCCAAGGGCCTTCGAGCTGGAGTGAGCTGGTTAGTAATTCATCAGTCGATCTGTTGATCATTTTTTATCTATAAAACATCAGGAAAAGTTACAAATTATGTCTGATCAATTTGCAAAGATATGAAGAGGTTTTAGAAGCTGAAAGCAGCAAATGTTTAGCTTCCTTGCTTGATAAATGACACAATAATTAGCTAAATTGTTTAAATACATGACTAATAATTGATTACCAAACTAATCCTTAAAGCGCAACAAGGATGGCAAAGAATATTCTGGCTTATTACAACTTGAGCTCGTATTTTCTACAGTCATTTCTGTCATTTAAGATAGCTGACAGTTGCTCATGTGACTCTGCTTATGAGCCCTTCTTGATGCATTATGTATTCGGGTTGTACATGCCTTAATCTGAGCAGCTTTCTGTGTTGTTTTAGTTTCCAAATGCCATCAACGCAGCTGCGCCTGAATATATTGATCCCAGCACATATCAGCACATGGAGCCACTAGTTCATAATTTATAAGTCGGAGCACTTTACAGGAGCGATTCCCTGTCAAAAGTAAACGCAGAGAGGAAACGAGGAGGAGCTCGAGTGGAGATCACTTCTGTTTTCATAAGTAACGGTGTTAAATTTCTTGTTTTGAAGAGGACAATGAAGTATTTACCCATCTTAAAGGAGCCTTTAGTGGTTACAGGAAATACCCCTGGATAATACTAAGTGGACATCTGAGTCCATGGCCTGGCACTACCCTAAAAACCAAACTCATATAATCAAATAGTCTAAAAGTCCTTCCTGCTTCATAGTCCCATTAACGATGCTCAAGGGCAGAATCAGAGCACATTAGTGCTGCAGAGCGACTTTGTTCTTGTTGTTTGTCTGATCTAATGCGTAGATTACTGTCTGAATAGTTCTCATAATTGAGTCAATGGGAGGTAAATGGGCTTGTAATATGTGAAGTGAAGACACTGGATTGATCTATGAGTTAGAAGTAGTCAAGAGATTGAGTTTTGGTGTTGTATAATCTCAACCCACGGCATTTTATAGTTCAAAAGCAAGCGTTTTCAGTGTTTTGCTGATGATGAAGATTTAACCGTATGTATGATTTAAATTATGCTGCTTTGATAAGCAGACAGCTGCCCTCTTTTAGGCACAAACCGAGGCAGAAACCTCGCTCTGATTTAAGGCCGTTCTGTTCTGCAGCCGCTTGCAGAGCGTTATTGAGGTGTTGAAGTAGCACTCTGCAGATCAGTATTGACACGAGCCTCCCGATGATGAATGCTCTCTCACATAATGCACCCAGAAAAGCTCTTTGGGTTCAGTTTTCTTGCTGAATTTAGCAGAACACCCACAGAGCACTTACAGAAATGAGTCATGCATGAATATTTGCATAATAATCAGACAGTAATGGGAGAAATTCTTCACCCACTCTACTTCTACATCTTATTGTCAGCGAATCCCATGAAAAGACACAAAAAGCAACAATCAGTTGATCCCAGGTGGATCCAAAGCATGATAAAGCTCATTCCCCTGTTCCATAGACCTTCACTCTTGTCCAAAACAAGAAAAAATACATCAATGAGCCACACCGTTGCACTGGGGAGTGTTGTAGCCAAGAAAACCTAAACCGAGACCAAGTCAAGACCAAGACCAGACTTTATCGAGGCCGAGAAAGACTTGACAGTATGTGGCCTACTTAGGTAGCCAACATGTAGCTAATATTTGCCAAATCTCTTTGGGTGAGGCATGTCTCCAGCTGTCTCAGTAATATTGCATACAGCAGTATGTAGTCCAAGTAAAAATGGGGTAAAAAATGGACATAGACCTTCAAAACGTAGTCTCAAGACCGATCTTAAGACCAAGACCGATCTCGAGTACTACAAAACTGGCACTGGGTGACATGTTCCTTCGTTTTGCGACATTTATTTTGAGTCAAGCCCCACATACACCATCCTGGTGCTCTAAATACTAAACAATGCAAAAAATCTGTGGCTGAAAATAGTCCCAACAAATTCACAACGTACTCCCGTTTGAGTAATTGTTTGCAATAAACTAGTGTCTGGCTGTTTTAGGAAATTACTGAGCTTTTTGTTTACAATAAAGGATTAGAGATTCATGAGCCACAGTCACGCCAGAGAGCTGCTGGTTCTGGTCCTTTTAATGGGATTTGTTGACAATAACAAAAATGTTCTAAAAGCCATAATCCTGTTTGAGGCCTTGATATCGTGTTAATAAGTTGTTCTAAGCTCTAAAATGCCTCATCTGTCTAAAATGAGTCAGAATGCGCAACATCCTCCTGATGTGAGGGCTATGAATCACCTGCACCAAATGTGCTCCTCTGATGAATTCACTGTGATGGCTTCAGTAAAATCTTATGCAACAAAGAACACACTGGATCCTACATTTTTAGTAATATAGCCAGTGGTGTCTCATTAGACACAGACAAATTTGTAGTCCTTAGCTCCATGTTGACTGGACAAAGCTCCAAAGCTGTTTTCAGTCTGAGTAGTGCTAAACATAACCAGCAAACTCATTTTTAAATGTAAAACCCCTTTTTAACGGTAATATCTGGCTCTGAAACGACTTTTTAATAAGTGTAAATCACTTGGCAAATCTGTTGGCATCTCCTCCTCACAAGTAATTTGACATTCACAGAAAAATTGGCAACGATTATTATTCCTCCCTTAACTCACTCTGACTTTAATATATTGAACTACAAGTCCAACACTCCCGCGGGCCAACATTGTAAAGTGTGAACGTTTGAATCACACTCAAGGATAGTGGCAACGATCCAAACAGAGCATAAATTAACCATTCAGAACCATGATGTCATCAACGGAAAGTTCATTATAACCATGTTTGGGGTCATATTTTGAATGTTGCTGGTCCGCCTTCATGTGTATGTGCAAATTTGAGATTTGTGTGTGTGAACACATGGGCTTGGTTGTATGTGTTTGACATTTGCACAATTAAGGACAATAAATCCCAAATAAACTGACTCATTTTCTTACTAGTGCGCAACAGTTTAGCCGACTCAAAGGGGACGAAACAGGAAATTGGACCGGGCCCGTTAATTTCTCGGATGATGGATCTCTGAAGCCTGCCAGAAATGGAAGGAAAAGGTACCTTTCCAGCGTGACTGACTGCACAACACCTCTGAGAAAAGAGAGTGTGAGAGAGAATAAGAGAGAGAGAGAGAGAGATAGAGTGAAAGAGTACACAAGTTTCAAATCCATCATAGTGATGACCCAGCCCTGCATGTGTGACCTGGGCTTGCTGATACGCCCACCAAGTCTCCTCAGATGCTATAGAGAGAAAACACAAAGCTGCAGCATATTTGCAATTTTTTTTCCTCTCTACTTGTTTTTTGAAAATCTGCAGGTTTTTAAGGAAAGTTAGCAAAGGGGGTGGTGATGTCACAGGACTCCATCACACATTTAACTCTAACTTAACCTGTCTGCATGTTGACAGATGTTTCCGTCAGAATTTTCAGCCAGATTCACAGATCTCCGTAATAGTCACACCCTGCCTAGCCGATATTAAGAAGAAAAAAAAACGCCCTCAAAGGTAGGCCAGTTTGAAGGCATTTTAAGTATTTTCACAGAAACCCAAGAATGCCTCTTTCTTTTTCATTAGTTTGAAAGGTATAAACTCTCATATTTTTTCAGTGGTGGTTGCACTTCAGATTTGCTCTTGCATGTTGTCTGATTCCGTTCACCTTTCGACCCCAGATCTTCCAAACCCCATCCCCTTCCCCCTCTTCTCCTCCTACCCCTCTTCAGAAGCTGGTAGAACCACGGTCTCCTGTTGATGTACTGGCTTCTCCTCGTTCCTCTGTGTCCCATCCAGCACCCATTTCCAAATGCCTTGTCCTCCTCAATCTGTGTGTCATGTGTTCTGCACAGCTCTGTGTGTATGCCATGTACATAGTGTGGACACTTCTCTCTGCTCCTCCCCCCCTCCTCCCCTATCTCCCCTTCTCACATCTGCATTGTCTCTCTCTGCGACCTGGATTTATCCCCCTTTACTTTCCTTACAATAAGACAGGAACATGCCAGATTTCTCCCCTCCCCTCCCCTCAAAGCTCCAAAAATCCTAATTGCACTGAGCAGTAGATGTCAGTATCTGTGGTCAAATGCTGGTTAGTCTGGATTGGTTTTGAACCAGCATTGTACAGTTAAACTAAGATGAAATTCATCTCATCAAGTGAAGTCTTGCTTTTAGAACTGAACAGAGAACACTTGCAAAGGTTTCATCATCTTAGCTAAAACAAGCATGAGTAGCCCCATTCAGAGTGTCAAATATATATTATGTAAAACCTCAGAAATACACTGCATCATCAGGTGGATGTAGACAACCAGTTTCATCGTTCCTTATTTGTACGATTTCATCCCAGCATCTTATTCCTTTTTAATGCACCCCTCCATTGTATTGCTTGTTGTGTTCTTTGATTATTATTATGATTATTATTATTTTTTTCTCATTTACCTTCACAGCCACAGGTAATATGCCGCAATATTATCCATCTTCCAAAACACTTCCAAGCACTACATCCGATCTATCTGATGTGACCAAAATCAACATTCATTCTAACAAACACACATCACAGTTGCTGCCATGTTGGCATTAAGTCCTCTGACCTTCCATCAAACATTATATGTAAATTTAAAATTTTGATAATGGCATTTAGAGACGTAGCTTAGAAACTGTGATGTCTGTAGATATTTCTAAATTCCTGTAAAGGTTAAATAGAGAACATAAATTCGCTTTATGGATCAATATCTTTATTTATATAAAACAAAGCAGCCAGAGAGAGATGGCTGTCAGTTCTGTGGCACTCTGCCCAAACCCTGAAAGGAAAATTATAGATCAGGCTAAAGAGAGAAACCCTCTGGGGTTTAACTATCGACTATTTAAAACCCTAACTTACATTTTAGTGCCTGTTTATCCTCTATTCTACCACTTTTTGTGGTAATTTCACAGTTGAGTGTAATTTCCCTCAAAGTAAGCACTTAAATCAATTAAAGATACAAAAAAACATTCAACAGTTTAATCTGTGTTCAGAATTTGGAGGAAATAAAGTAACTTTTTGGTCTTTAGGATCCATTAAGAAAAAGAAAATGTTGAATTAAAACGATAAGCGCACCTTTAAAGTGAGACTGTGCAACTTTTTCTGAACAGCAGCCAAGTTGTAAGTTGCAGCTTTAAAGACGTCATCGTGTTTATCTATGACATGCTAAATTATTGTGTAACAGGAGCACAACACTCATTAACGTCACTCAGACACACTGACAGCATAAATAATGGACGGTCTATGGCGTAAGTCACCTGTAGGTGTCTGTTGGCAGTCCTTCCTCTTCCGCCTCCTGGCTAATCTAAAAATGGGCAAAGCCGGGGATCATTGGCAGACCTGAGGTGGGCTGAATGATGCTTGGTTAATCAAACAAGCCACATGTAACGGCGGCCACCTGTCAATCAATGCGACCACACTGTTAATTATACATAACTTTAAAACTTAATATAATTTGAACCAGTGATTATATCAAAATTCACACTCAGTACAGTTATCATGGATGGAAAAAATTAGCTATAGAGACCAAAACAGTTTTTTGTACCAGGCTGTAAACATGTTTATTTCTGCTGTGAAGTTGGACATTTTAACATGGGGGCTTATGGAAATTGACTCATGCTGGAGCCAGCCTCAAGTGGCCGTTCGAGGAACTGCAGCTTTTGGCACTTCTGCAATGACTTCACTCAGGTTGCCGCTTGCTTAGACAGCATCTACACAAAGTGTGCTAGCATTAGCTAACATAAAAACTGCTCACACCAGACAACTTTTTATTTGTAAGAGAACGAATGTGTTATATCTCTAAAAAGTTACAGTCTCACTTTAAAATACAATACTAAATAAATAAAGTTAAATAACTTACATGTCATATTCACATCCGTCTACTCCAGAAATCATTTGGCAAAGTTTAACTCTAAAAAATTTGATTTGTTTGTAGCCCAATTAAAAAAATAAGTTTCCTCTGTCCAGCATAATTATGCGACCCTGTAAACATAGAAACCTCCATCCTAACCACCCCCATCCCAGAAACACAAACTCACACACACACATTTTACTCAGACTGCACGCTGGTTGCATGTAAATACGATGTTTTGCTGCAAGAAATGAGGCATCAGTGCACAGATAAATGGCAACTTATTGGCACCGTGATATGAATTTTACAACAAGTATGAATCCTTTTTCGACCTTCTCTGCAGAACCATTTCCTCAAATCCACCACAACACAGTCACACCGCCATACTGAAGACATTATTTTTGTGTGCTTTTGGTTAATGTTGCCATTTCAGTGTAATGATTGTTTTATATATGTGTAAAATAAATCTGTTAGATTCTTTATCTCAAGTTTAAAATATTATATTTTAAAAGTATTATTGCCTTCATGTTTTCAGTACTTGTTTGCATGAACATCTGTGTATGTGTTTATGCGCATAATGTATCAGCATATTAAGAAATTAGTGCATATATATATATATATAATATATTGTACTGCCTCACACAAAAGCACCCTACACTGCTATAGTCATCTAATCCTCCCTTTTACAAGCTCTACACTGGATTCAACCCCTTTTTTCCTCCTTTCAGACTGTTTTATTTTTATATTTTTAAATTAATATACAGCATATATACACATTTTAATCACATAATACCAGTATTAAACCATGCAAATTCTCATCATAACCAATTAAATCAGTAAAAATATGAGAGGTATTTTTGGTTTAGCCTAAGATGTAACAGAATCTGGTGCAAGTGTCCAGTAAACTGTGTGTTATTATCCTGTCTGTGACGCCTAAAATCAGTTTCATCACTTCTGTCATTTGTCATCCCACAATGCTATACTGATATTCTATTATTTCATAATGTCAAGCCATAGACATTTTGTAGTAAATATAAGATATTTTTCTTTACGCACTGCTTTTTATATATTGTATTTTATCCACAGTTTGTTGTTAATTCTGTTGATCCTCTTGTGTGTGGAGAGGTCTATCTAGGCAGCGGATGACTGTGTCTATCCCTCCAGGTATCTGGAAAACTATGATGGCTCCTTTGAATACAACTCCACTGCATGCAGGGAGCTCAGACAGGAGATTATGGACGTCAAAGTCCTGACAATGTGAGTGATCATTATGACATGGTAGCAACACCTGTGGTGGAAAACCGTGTTTAGAATAACATCTTTTTTCCCCTTAAGGTGATTCTCGAGCACCTGTCAGGTACGTGGAGAGAAAACTCACCACCTGATTTATGATATATGAATTATTTCCCAAATAAAGCACATATTCTTCAGGTCTGAGGAAACAAATAGCCATGTTAGTGGCTCTGTGGGGCTTTGAGCTACATGCAACATGCAACAACTAGCGAGTCGACAACTTTGCTAACAGCCAAACATGAGGCAGGTGCAACAATACAAGACATAGCAGCCAGCTAATATTACTTACTAGTCCAACAGCAGTCAGCCCAGCTTGGCGTCTGTCTTTCAGCCTTTAATTTCACCAAGCTCTTGCCAGTGACTTAAAGTCAGTCCCAGATTTACTCTTGTCAGGCGGCGTCTTCCTCGCTCACTCTCTCCTTTTCTCTTCGGTCGGTTCCTTTGGTCTATTTGCCTCTGTCATTATGTCAATAGAGGCTGCTGAGCTGCAGAGCCTGCTTGCCTAGCTCAGGTTCTGGCACGACACAGGCTCTACTCTCCGTTTTCTCATGGATGTACCCGGAGCACAAAGTTACATAGTGTAGCATTAAAATGATTTTAAATCTGATATTTTATGGTATAAACGTTACACAATGATGCTTTAACTTCATGAAAAGTCACAGGATCACAAAAGTCCTTAGGATTGCTCCTCTGGGGACCATGAATGCCTGCACAAAATTTAATGTGACCAACAGACCCTAAAGCCGTGCTGCTAGTGTGTCTAAAAATACACCACCAGAGCCAATAACCACCATAATGCACCATCAGTTTACCAATAGTAAGCATGATAGTTTTGAGATTACAGGACAGGAAACGGCAAGTTGCCCTCTGCAAATCCTCACAATATACAAAAGAACAAGTGAGGGAGAGAGCAACACTGAAATCTTGCCACATGACATGCTTTTTATCGCTAATATTTACAGCCAGAAGTTAGTACTCTCATCTTTTGTTGCCAGTTGAACGGCAGCACACATTTTTAATATTATGTAGTATTGGCCAGATTCATTACATTCTTTGATGAGTCCGTTGTTGCTAATGGCAAGTTGAGCGGCACATTTCCTCTATGAATGTGAACATTGTCCGGTGACCTTTAATTCGTGTCCCCCAGGCTGCCAAACATTAATGTCGAACGCATTCTTTGAGCTTGATGAAGGGTCACGAGCCACTCTGGCTGAGGCAGTGAAAAGCTGCTGTCGCTCTGCCAGACAGACAGACAAGTAATGGTGCCATCCTTCCTCCCAAGAGCAAATCACATCTCCCAATCATCTCAAAGGAAATGTCAGTTCAAGGACAGCTATTTACAGACCTGCTTGATGAAGCCGCTGCCTTTGTATTAACAAAGCTTAGATCCAGTGGCATCAGTAGATCCATCACAGATTAATCACTGCAATTTTCTGTCCCGTTTGTTTTGTCTTTTGGTGTAATCTTTATGATGTTTCTTCAATTTACTACCCTTGTAGAAACATGGCTAGTCGGAAAATACATGGCCATGGGTATCCTTCCTCATTCCACAAGTCTCTCTGCCTGTCTGCCAGGGTGAAAACCTCAGATCTGTTTGAGAGATGGCGAAACCTGCAGGTGTGTAGATGGGAGCAGAACAAGGAGGAGACCAGCAACTTTAAGTAAGCACTTCTCAGGCTCAGCAGAAGAAATGTACGACTTCTTAACCCTGTTTTCACACTGCATGAAGCTCCTTTTTATTGACATAAAGCATATAAAATGACATATTACTTCTGTTTACTTCTGCTTCTGTTAGAAGTCTGGAGTCCAGCGGTAAAACATGGTTTAAATACAGTAGATATTCATACTCTCAGTGTCTGTGATTGGTGTTGGCAGACCTTTTTGTGCAGGACGGCTCCTAAATTTGTCTAATTCACCCTAAATATAAGAATCAGAACCACTTTATTGGCCAGGTGTGTGTACACACACACACGATTTGGCTCCGGTTACACGTTGCTCTCAGTATTCGTATAGATATAGACAGTTACAGTCACAAAAACAAGGAGCTACACAGATAAACAAACATAAAAAATGTACAGATAAAAAGTATATAAATATCTATATATATATGTGTAAAGATATATGTAAACTACAGTAACATTTGTAGACAGTCAAACAGTAGTGCAAAGGATGCTGAAATAAATATGGTTTATATAGGGAAGGTTTTTGTTTTTTTTATATTTACATATTGAATATAAGAAACGTCACTAATATTCTTCACATTTCTTTGTCTGTAAATGACTCACTGGCAAACAAAAGGAAGATACATTAGTTTATTTATAACATATTAAACATAAAATGATATAATAACATCTTTTATGATTAAATTTCTGCATTTTGTTGCCGTTATCGAACGTGAAAGCCCAGTTTGTGGCAAAGGGAAGTGTCTACATGACATATTGGGTTTAAATAAGATCAGATGAAAAGTGAAAAATGTGTCATTTACAAATAAACTAACCCCATCCTCTCCCTGTGTCCTCCTGAAGGATGTCTCTGTCTCGCTGCTGTAATGCTCCTTCCTTTCTGTTCACCACCAAGAGGAACACTCCTGCAGGGACCAAGCTGAGGTACGAGGTGGACACCAGTGGTATCCTTCCTATCACCACTGAGGTCTTCAAAATGTTCCCAGATGTAAGTTCATCACCTGTTCATGAGTTTAATATTACCTTTTTTTTTAATTCTACCATTGGTGTGATGCTACTAAACCACGGTGACAAGATGAATTTGGTTTCAGCCTGTGTGAATTTAACGAAATATGTCTGCTTCATCCAGGATATGCCGTATTCCAAATCACAGTACAAGAAATGTGCTGTCATTGGAAATGGCGGCATCATCAAGAACAGCAAATGTGGAAAGGAAATTGACTCAGCAGATTTTGTGTTTAGGTATACAGGATACAATCCTTCTGTGTTTGTTGTATGAGGGCTGCACAATGACAATTACACTTTGTTATGCTCACTATTAAGGTTGTCATTATTTATTACGACTGATCATTTCCTTTGGGAGGAATACAATTCTCTGTGTCACATTGAAAATATAAATGTAGCATTTCCAACAGAGCATGCAGTCACATAAGAAGAAAATCTTGTAACATTAGGCTACACTTACACACTTGTTGCTGGGCCTGTCAAGCTTCCTGTTCTCACACACAGCACAAAGTTTATTATGATAACTGTGGCAGATTTACCACTTGAAACTCTTCTTGAGTACAAATATGTGTAAACAAAAACAGGATGTTTATTTCTAGCTGACAGCTGTCGGTTCGCTGGCTGAAAGAAATCTGTAGCTGGGTTATCTTATCTGCCTGACTTTTTTAATGTTTCTCATAAAAAAAATGGGACTCCTGTAAAAGCTAAGATTTCTGCATAACTTCAAGCCTTAATATAATTTGAACAGGTGAGCTCTATAAAAATTCACCCCCAGTAGAGTTGTCATGAACGAGGAAAATTAGCTATAGAGACCAAAACTGTTTTTTGTACCAGGCTGTAAACATGTTTATTTCTGCTGTGAAGTTGGACATTTTAACATGGGGACTTATGGAGACTGACTCGTTCTGTAGCCAGCCTCAAGTGGACGTTTGAGGAACTGCAGTTTTTGGCACTTAGGTTGAGAAACTCAAAGCTTGACAGGCCTGCCTTACCAAGTAAAGTTAAGCTATGATTTGAGGCGGTTTATTAAAGTTTGATTTAGCCCAAATATTATGTGATTAATTGTGCAGCTCTACATTATGTTTGAAGTCCAATCAAATACAGTTGAACTCCTTCATCAGTGGACTTGTATTATCTTTTCCGTAGGTGCAACATACCACCCATTAATGAGAAGTACACGGCTGACGTTGGCACTAAAACAGATCTGGTGACAATAAATCCGAGCATTATTACTGAGAGGTACTGTAAATATTGGTGTGAGCGAGAAGTCAGATGTATATTTTCCTCTCTCTCAGTCTGCCTCCACGTTAAGCCTTCTTCTCTTTTGGTTTTTGTCATCTCATGTTTCATTTCTTCTGCAGATTTCAGAAGCTGGAGAAGTGGCGGCGACCGTTTTACGAAGTCCTGCAGAATTACGAGAACTCCTCGGTGGTGCTTCCCGCTTTCTACAACACCCGCAACACCGACGTATCGTTCAGAGTCAAGTACATGCTGGATGACTTCGACTCCCAGAGAGGCGTGTTCTTCTTCCACCCTCAGTATCTCCTCAACGTTCAGCGTTTCTGGGCCGTGCAGGGCGTCCGGGCCAAACGGCTCAGCAGCGGCCTGATGCTCGTTACCGCCGCCTTAGAGATGTGCGAGGAAGTCCACCTCTACGGCTTCTGGGCGTTTCCCATGAACCCCTCTGGCATCTTCATCACTCACCATTACTACGACAACGTCAAGCCACGGCCGGGCTTCCACGCGATGCCCCACGAGATCTTCAACTTCATCCACATGCATACTCGTGGCATCATCCACGTACACACGGGGCAGTGCACGTGATTCCCCTTAACTTCTTTCGCTTTAACGTGGAAGCTCAACACTTTTAGTTTGTTTACATTAAATCATGTCGGATTTTATTTCAGTCACTGAGACAGTTCACCATTTCCTCCCTATTTAAAAAGACAGTTGGCCCTCAGAGCTTCTTCGCTCTCACGACGAGGGTTGCTTGCTTTAATTGCCAACATACTTCTCTTTTTAACGTTAACCTTAAGTTGTTTATTTAGCCAATCGAATCACTATGGTTACCCCTGACTCTAACCATAGGATGCTTGTTTTTAATGTGAAAAGTGGTCTTCATAGTGATGTCGTTTCTGTGAAGTTTTCTAGTGGCTCTGCTGTACAGAGGTGTTGTTTTCTACTCAACGTTGCACAGGTATTTAACGCTGAAATGGGCCGCAGTGGGTGTCTTTTCGTGCCACCTCATCCTCCCCCTCTTCTATCTCTCTCTCTTCTCTCTTCTCTCTTTTTCTCGGACACTGTGGGTGTGGCAGCTTTTAATGTTTGTGTAAAACAGAAACCTTGAACCTTGATATTAAGCTAACAACACGATGATAAAAAAAAAAGAAAAAGATAAAAATGTAACATCCAGTTGTCTACTTTTTGTAATCTATTTCCTATTCACTGGGATTCACTGGGTGAATATTTTAAAAGAAAAAGCAGCGATGAAACGGCCTGTTTTTAGTGGCCTACCATGTCCCATTTAAAGAAAAGTTCCTCCGACATTTCTGGGTGCGCGAGACGACGTTAGAAGAGGAGGTTCTTGGACAAAAAGCCAGATAAATATTTTACACCACCTCAGCCAAAAAAAATAAAATAATTAGACTTTCAAGGCGAGTCCAATTTGTAAAGCGACAAACATACTGTAGCTCTGTTGAGCGACCCAGTCATCCATGTCTTAAGCCATGCTGCCTTATGAGATATCAAACCCCCTGAATAGGATATGCAATGCACCCCATGTGTTTTGCTTATGTACAAATACATCCACATTAACTAAATCTTAGTTTGTCTCTTGAATCAAAGGACGTTTAAGACTCTCTGAGGTGTAGAAATCACACAGCTTATACTCCCTGTAAACTCTCACTCATAATCATGTAATGCTCTGCATGACTTTGCTCTATAACTTGGCTTTGTGTGTGCCTGCTTCAATGATCACTGAGATATGTTTACACTTCTAAGCCTCTACTGACGTTCACAGTGCTTTTTGGAGACGTATACATACACGAAACCTTTTCACAGAAAGTGAATTGTATAATAGCCGATTCAGTCCTCGTTGATTAAAGATGCACGGATGAAGATGGTTGCTGCCCTTTTGTAAAGTGCTACAACACTTTTTATTACTACCGTATTATTTCACCTTCCCCTTTGAATTGTGAACATTCGGTTTGCATTCATGCACCGGAAAGCTACGTGAGCTGTTTATTTTTGTCGTAGACCGCGAAAGGTTTTAAGAGACTGTAAATGAATATTTTGGCACTCCTCTGTTCATGCTCGGCTGTTTCGAAGGACATCATCGCTATATAAGATTTAAACATTCTCTTTATTTCATCGTCTCTCTGCGCGTTTGTGCACAAGAGATGTGAGTTCAACAAATGTTAACACCAAAAATCTTCTCTAAATTGTTGTACAGATACAACTGACTCGAGAATGGAACATAAAGGGAACTGGTCTGTGTACTGAGTGGAGGTAATATCTATAACACAGTGCTTCTTAACTGACCCTGGATCATTCTTTATACTGGTATTGTGTTTGTAAATAAACTTGTTTGGATTTTCTCACTTTATGGATTCATTATTCTTGTGTGCGTCCATTAGTGTGAGTCGGGCAAGGACATTGCAGTACTTGAGCATACCTATTAATATATTAAAATAATAATAATAACTTGCAGTTTACAAAGTGCTTTACAGAGCAGCTGACCCAAAAGAAGGCCACATAGGTTAGATCAAAAGTAAAAAATGTCAAACATAACAATCTTATTGTGTGCTTTACATACTGACCACGGCATGCCGTGCTTGTTGACGGCCACAGACACACACGTGATGCTAATTTAACTGTCCCATTCCAGACCAGTTAACCTGTGGTTTGCCTGCAATTAGCCCGTTAAGCAAAGCTTCTGTCAACACCTCAATTATTAAAGCAGCAGCCGGTGTCAGTGTCCTCTCACTGACTGACTCAGCAAACGATGGCTGGGAGTATGGCAGATCATATCTGACTTGTGCTGCAACCGTTGAGGTCTTCAAATTCCACCTTGTCGGCAAGCCCAAGGATGATGAGTTAACATCAGTGAAGGAATTGAACGTTTATGATGACAGTTTTAGTTATTTTTAACTGTTCTCAACCAGGCACCTCACAGGGGTGCTTCTGCACTCAGGGGATGCTGATAGATTGTGGAGTAGCCTGAGTACTTTGAAAAATCATTTGTTTTTATTATGATTTGATTAGAAATATATAGAAATATATCCAAGTTGAGTCAGCTCAAAAGTTTAAAAAGTGATTGAAACATGAGAGGTTGCACTAAATCTTCATTTGTGTTCCTTGGGAAGAAATGAGACAAGCAAAAGCAAATTTATTAATTTATTTTAATTAAATCTGTAATTTTATGGGGATTTTACATTTTTTTCCACCTCATTCAAGTTAAATACCTGTCAGATAACATAATAATAAATCTATATAGAATAACAGAATATGTTTTTGTATTATTATTACCTGTAATTCTGTAATTTTACCACTTTTGGTCAATTATTTACTATGTGAATCTCTTACCATCTCTAAAAAAAGTAATAGTAGTAATCATGGCTGATCTTATACACTGAAATATTCCATAAATATATAAGAAATTTGTCATTTAGCAAACAAATCTATGTAAAATTACAGAACTTCTTTTACTGTTAATTGTTACCAACTGTATCTAATTTTAGAATTTTATTTAGAACATTGAACTTGAACTTAAATAAGTTTTTGTGTAAAAAGAACAAATTTTAAAAATAAAAAAAGACATTTTTTTATTATTATTAACAGTTACAGTTTTATCATGACTGTGAATTTACATGTTGAACATAAAATAACATTCAACATGTAAATTCGCGTCTATTCTTGTAATTTTATTGATATTTTCATGTACTTAAAAATACAGGAAAAATCTGTAAAAAATAAACATTTCCATTACATAATTTCTTTACAGTGAAGAAATGGATATAATATTATAATAATAATATATAACTAATGGATAAACAGCTGAAATTTCAACTGTATCCTCTTTTTTTACAACCTGTTCCTGTTGTATAAGATTACATTTTACAACATGAATACTCTAACTGTAATAAGTTTAGAATACTGTGTTCGTGTTTTTTACGGTCAGGGGAATGACTCCTGAGTGCACTGGGTCAAATGAGGTTTGACTCTCTGCTGTCATCCGTGCGTTGGGTAATCTGATGTTGAAAGATCAATATGACCAAACTCTACCCTTCCCCCTGATGCCGACATTATCAGGTGTCAGGTGGCAGCAATAAGGCTAATGGGATGATTTGGCTCGTGGTCAAGTGCAGATGTGTATGCCAGCAACCAAAAATTTGCATACGGTCATATGTGCTAAATTAAAACAGCCTTGATAAAGACTTAAGTCAAGTCGTTCAGACTTTTTAATGTTGCTATACAGGTGAAAATAGGAATATAATAGTCATTTTTAAAACTATATAAAACATTATTTGCTCATTTCAGTGAGCAATTTTTAAGCATTTTTACGTGTTACTAAACTACAGTGTTCTTCAGATTAATCTTGTCTATATGAAAGCATAATTGTGCAGACGAGTAAGGCCAGTACAACTCCAATCTCACACTTGAAACAGTTATAAAATACTTAAACTCATAGAGTGCAAATTTATCTAAATACAGTTACTTTTCCAGACAGTATTGCATCATCATTAGCTTTTTAAATGAAGTTATAAGGCACCTCAGCACCTTTTTCTTTAAGAGATCCCTTTGTAGTAAACTAGTAAATGACATATTTACTGGATAGTTCATATATTACTCAATGCATAACACTAACAGAACAGAACAACTGAGAAACTGTACAATAACTGCAGGATGTTTGTGTAATTGTGAATTAATTTCTAATATTGCATCAGCGCTGAGTTTTCCTGACATATTTATTTATTTTCAATCATACATATACTTACACGTTATAGGCTTTTTTTTTTGAAAAATTAATTGTTTCCTTCTCATTGTTTATTGAGCTCTTTGGCTGTTTCAACACTTTTCTAATGCAGAATGAGGATATTTATCAGCAGGTGAAAGCTCTGTGAATATAGCTTGTGTTTAGGTCTTATCCTGTGAGTTTTCACAAACAATGATCTAAACTTTAAAAATAACAACTTAATTCAGTCTTCTTCACAGAAAGAATTAAATATTGAGATATCATCCTACTGTAAAGAGAAATCGTCTCACACCCTTTACAATCGCTGCGGCACAGGTTTTTCCAAAATAGTGACACGAAGAAGTTTAATTTGCTTTATGTCCAATGGTTTGAGAGGGAGAGAGAAGGCATTCAAGAGACATAGACAGTGAATGAGAGTGAGGGAGCGCCGGCATCGATAAAGCCGCTTAATCAGCGAGATAAAAACCTATTTCCTGATTGTTTCAGAGCGGTTACGTTCAACACAAATAGACACACCCCCAGCAGCCCCTCTCACCTCCCCACACCGTTGGACAACCCTGCGGGGGGATTCACCGCAGCACCTGATCCTGGTCAGGTCAGGACCCCCAGGTTGGGAACCTAGTGATGTAAGGTTTCCCCTAGTTTCCCCCCTAGACTTTATGCTAAGCTAAGCTGGCTGTAGCTTCATATTAACCATACATATCTTCATCTATAAATAAACATATTTTCCAAAATGGTGGACTGCCCCTTTAAGCTGCCTGAAAACAGTTAGGAAACAAATAAATCATTGCTGCGTGGATATTTACGCATCCATAGTAAATCTTAAGATAGAGTCAATTATTCTCCATTTTTTTCCACTCAGGACTTGCAAATGTGATTTAAACACATTGCTACACAATGTTATATCAGAATAAACAAAGAGGAGTTGTAAGAGGGAGTTTGTGTGTGTGTGTGTGTGTGTGTTTATCTGTCTGTCTGTCTGTGTGTGTGTGACTGCAGGTAAAAGCGAGACGCCCCCGGCCCGTAAAGCGATCCTAACACCATGAATAATGGAGAGTGCCGTGGCAGAGAGGATAAGTTCTCTGTGCAAGGCTCCTTTTTCACAGGGCTTTCTCCCATGGGTCACGTGAGTGCTGAGGTGACAGTAATTTTTCATGAGTGGTGTGTGTTGGTTGTATGGCCATATATTGCCCAGGTGAGTTAGGAGATGTCCAGGCAGCCATTGCTCCCTTTTGCGTGTCCTGAGTTTGAGTATACCTGCAATCGCACGCACTCAGGCCGGCCCTGAACCTCCCGATCCCCGAACCTCCCTGCAGCCAAGGGTCAAATGAATTGTCTTACACGATTAGAAACTCAAGGCAGCACTTACGAAACTAAAAGCCAGGGAAGTGGATGAATAAAAGATGCCATCGAAACAGAAAAACTCCACAGCTTCAGAAGAAACCGAAGAGGTCGATGACGAAGTGGAGGAAAGGGAGCCAAAGTTAAAAGAGAGGAGCAATGGAGTGACCCGTGGGGACACCACAAAAGGAGAGAAGAGTCGGAAGAAAGACAAGAGCGCCGAGAGCTCCGAGAACCAGGAGGCCCCAGAGAAAGAGAAGAAGACAAAAGAGGGTGAAAAGGTAAAAGAGAAAAAGAAGAAAAAGAAACCGGATTATGATGTCGAAACTGATGCAGTGATTGAAAATGAAGCAGAGGAGGGCGAGCAGAACAATAATGACCCCAAGACCAATTCCAAAAAGGAGAAATCAGAGAAGCTCAAAGAGGAAGTGACTGAGGGAGCAAAGGAGGAGAAGAAGAAAAAGAAGAAGAAATCCTCCACAGAGAGTCCAGAGGGAGAGGAGGGGATGGGATCCAAGGATAAGAAGTCGAAAGATGGCAAGAAGAAGAAGAAGTCTCACAATGACGATGACGAGGAGCCCCTGATTGAGGAGCAGGAAGAGGAGGAGGACTCAAAGAAAAAGAAAAAGAAGAAGGCGAAGAAGGGATCGGCGGACAGCGATGAAGATAAGAAGAAAAAGGGGAAAAAATCCAAAAATAAACAGATCGACTACGCAGTGATCTACCAGAACGAGCTGCAGGAATACCACACGGACTCATCTGATGGATATGAGGACGAGTACTACAAAAAGAAAGGTAAGAACAGACAGAAAAGGCTCACCTGTTGTATTTTAGTCTTATCTATTGGAGTGTCCCCACCGGTCAAGTCTTGAATACGAGTTTTCATCCCGTTCCCTTCAGCTCTGAGCAGGAGCACCCCCGGGGGAATCCCTCTGTGATTGTTCTTGGGTGAAAGCTCAGTTATGTTCCACATGAATGGAGCCAAACAGAAGCTCTGGGGCAGACAGGTGCTGGGTGCCGTCCCAGTCTCAGGGGCTGGGAGAACCACCAGGGCCAGAGGCAGGGCCCCGAGCCAGAGGAACAGGGGAAGTTTCTTTTGTGGTTAGACGGATGAGTCTGACTGTCATCCAATAAACAGAAATTTGATTATATGAGTTGAATAAATGTTAGCTCAAAGGACCTTTGAATGGACACTGACGTCACTCGTAGCTTTCCGAAGAGCCATTTTGAAGCTCAAAATGTGTTGCCACCGCCATTTTGGCAGTCCTGCCTCTTCCCGGCTAATCTAAAAATCAGCAAAGACGTAGATCATTGGCGGACCTGAGGCAGGCCGAATGACGGCTGGGTGCTTAAGCAAGCCACCTGTAACGGCACTCTGAAAGCAGCCATGCTGTTAGTTTTGTGCAACTTTAAGCCTAAAATATAATTTAAACAAGCTGAGTGCTATAAAAATTCACCCTCAGTACAGTTGTCATGAGACCAAAACTGTTTTTAACATGTTTATTTCTGCTGTAAAGTTGGACATTTTAACATGGGGGCTTATGGAGATTGACTCATTCTGTAGCCAGCCTCAAGTGGACGTTTGAGGAACTGCAGTTTTTGGCACTTGTACATTGGCTTTATTTCACAGCCACAAAGGCTGCTGCTTTTTTGCAACCGAAAACCCTGGCTAAAAGCTAGTAAACAAACCTTTGAGTTAATGTTGTTTTGTTACACTACTGTCCCCAAGGTCAAGAACGAACCTCCATTCTCAAACCGTGCCCATTAACAAGCCTGTGTCTCCAAGAAATGATGCTTAGAAACTAATTTGATAGAAACATGACGCTACTTGAACTACATTCTCTGACGTATATGGAAAAAGTCACAAAATGTTCACTGTTAAATTGATTTTATTTAATTACATTTTATCTATTTTTCTGATGAAATCCACTCATAGCAACTAAGACATGATATTGGGTTTGTTTAATGGTTGTGTTTAGGCACTCACAGTCTTTTGTTACAGTTATGGGAGAGATCATGGTCTAATATTTAAAAAGTCAAGACTGGTTGGTTAGTTATTAGACCAAAAACCACAATCTTTCCTTTGTCTTAATCAAAGTGCTTTTGTTGTCTGCACCCAACCACACACTGGACTCTTAAGGAACACGTGAAAACATCTCAAAGTGCTGAAAATGTGACATGCCAACCATAAAGTAACTGATTACTTTTAGCTCCTGATATCTGTGAGTAAGTAAGCGTCATTATTCAGTATCATTAGCAGTGATACATGCCTGTGTACATGTCTTTTTACCTTTACCTCACCCTCTCTGACACTCCGAGGAGTTTATCATGGCTCAGTTTTACCAGGTCACTGTCTATCTGATTTTATCTGGCGTCTCTCTTTCTCTTTAATCCGGCTTTAATAGCTCTGCTCACTGTTAATTAGGTATCCATGTCCCTCTCGGATCGACTTTGGTCAAATTGCTCTTTACCAGGTCTCTGCCTCTTCTTTCCTCCTCCCCCTGGATGTTTTTAGGTTGTCTGTTTTCTGCCTCTGCTTCCTCTGCCCGTCACCTCCGTTGACTTCCTCTGCTCTCTGTTTCTTTATGCATTCATTGATGGCATTTAATACTATACACTGTATATTTACCCCTTCAGTTAACCCTAACTTTTTATAATATTCATCCAGAGTACCCTACAGAGAACCGAGCCTACCAGTCCAGCTCTCCTCAGACTGGACACCACTTTATCCTCCAGTCCAACCCAAAGTCCCACAGAGTGCCCCATACTGTACCCTCCAGTTGATGTTACATAACCGCAGGAGAGAGGAGTATACAGTAATACAGCAGGACTATAGAGTTACCACTGCATAAGCCAAGCTATTGAGTCACAGGCAACAGCCAATCGCTGACTAATCCCCTGCTGAAGATTTAATGTTGTTACTGTAACTCAAACTCAAACAGGTTTGCAGGTGTGACTTTTAAAGACCTCTCCAAAAAAAACAGAGCGGGTACAGATTCCTGTTTTTGTGTTTTACAAATCATTTGATGAGTCATTATCATCTTATTGGACTGTGACTCACACCTGTGACTCACACGTTAAATAGATGTTTAGAAGTAAAGAATAGCCTCAAACAAAGGTTATATCATCTTACAAGGGTCTACAGTCGTGCTAGCATCACTGAGGTCGTACCATCGATAGTATAAATATGGATGTCACGTCACCAACAGGTTTCTAAAGAGCTGTAGTGAAGCTCAGTGTGTGGTGGCTCTGGCCGCGGCCTCCAGGCTAATCTAAAAATGGGCAAAGACGTTGAGTGTGGGTATATGCTTAGGCGGGCTGGATGAACCTGGTTGCCCAAACAAGCCACCTCTAACCTGTCAATCAAAGCGGCCACGCTCTTAATTCTGCATAACTTTAAGCCTTCATATAACCTGAACAGGTGAGTTCTATAAAAATCCACCCTCAGTACAGCTATAGAGACCAAAACTGTTTTTTGTACCAGGCTGTAAACATGTTTATTTCATTTTAATATGAGGACTTACGGAGAAAGACATGTCCTGGAGCCAGCCTCAAGTGGACGTTTGAGGAAACTGCAGTTTTTGACACTTCTGCATTGGCATCACTTCACAGTGATGGAGTTTGTCGCTTGGGCTGTAATGAGCAAAATGCTAACTCTAATACTAGATGTTAAGCAAGTAACAAACTGAATGGAAAAAAGACGTTTATTGACTGATTGCATTGCACAGGTGTGTATGTGTGTAGGGCGGAGACACACAGCACGGGATGGCACGCGGGGCCGGTCGGCCTCGTGGTCCGCTCGTTATCCGCCTGCACACACAAAAAACACACAGTCACGGACAAAGCACATCGAGGGTGACGATTATTGAAAACAAACGGTAAAACTGTTGTGCTAATTGAGCAAAAGTAAGGAAGCAAACTTACCACAACCTGCCACAAGCAGGAAGCAGGAAGACACCAAATTTCACTGCAATCCATCCAATAGTTATTCAGATATTTCAGTTTGGACTAACAGACCAACATAGCGATCCCTAGAGTCATGCATGGCCCAAAATGTAAACAGACAGCGATCTGATGTCCACTCTTCTCTCCCCCTCCCCCATACAAACACCTTAAATGACACAAACCGAGGCAGATTTTAGAGTCTGCTGAGTCCTCATCCCGTTTACCTTCCCATCAGCTCAGTGGCTTTGTCAAACGAAGAGACACATTTGTGAAATGTGAGAGAGGCTTGGCTTGGTGTATCACACCAGACATGGATTCTCTGCAGATTCGCCGCATTGAATTCCCTGGCAACGGTGCATGGAAGGAAACATAATGCTGCCTAATGTTTATAGATTATTGGACACTGTCTGAGGATGTGACTTTGTGTTTGTCCTTTTACTCAAGTTTTTGCTTTTTAAATTATTAAGACTTCATGCTCTCATTATTTCAGCATTGTGATGTTAATTAAACCCGAGCAACGCTGCACACATCTTGCTCTCCTGTCTCCTCTCTCTTTCAGTGTATGAAGTGGTCACTATCACCGGTGACGTAAAGGGAGCCGGGACAGATGCTAATGTGTTTGTTACCCTTTTTGGAGAGTTTGGCGTCTCGCCTAAGATTCACCTGGCGAGCAAGTGAGTTTAAAAGAGTTTATGTTGATGTAACTGAATTATATTTGATAAATATGTTGTCTATAAATCTCTAAATCAAATCTCACTCTGCTCTCATTTGTTTGCACTTATTATATCAGGTTTAATTGTACCATAGAATCAGCTTCAATCAGTTTCACACTTTTTCATTGTCAGCTGTTAACTTTTAATCTGTTCTATTCCTCTCTGATCCTTCAGCACAGAAAAGAGGTATTTTCTAATCAGTCTCCTAAAGGATGGCTATGAATCTGTCCTTGTGTTGGGTTGTATTGTGCATATAACACTGTATGAGAGATCATTCCTGCTCAACATTAACCTGAAATCAATTTGCAAACTATTTTAACTTCAAAAAATCACTTGATGTCAGAGAGGCGGCACACGTTCATCACAAAGGTTTAGTTGTGGCGCAGGAATCTCTCTCCTATACAGTCGTATAAAGTTTCGGACACAGAATATCTGGAGTAAGGAGGAACTATGTGACATGGCCGGTCTTCTTTTCCATTCAGAGGCAAATGAAAGAAGACCACGATGTCATTTCTGTGGATGATCAAATGACTCTCAGGGGATCTTATCAGCAGCAGGCTTCCTTTATCTCTGCACACATTGATTGACAGATAGGATTACCTGTGCAGTGTATAGGATATACCAACTTATTGTAAGCCACACGAGACCATGTCACCCACACCTTGTGGTGGTCTCATTCATCCACCTCAGACGGCATCAACATGCTATGTATTCAGTATCTCCATGCTGTGTGGCTGTAGTGTTGCCCAGCTGATGAAATACTATACATGGCCGCTGATGAGTCGCTTTTGTTATATATAATAAACATAATGCATAGTAAGGAGTTTCACCTTACTCCAATATATAAGTAGGTCCTTCCTGTATTGTGTAATGATGAATTAAATCTTTAAAGCATGATACAGGTGAGGGAGGGCTGCTATGTCTCCAAGAATATTTGCCCGATTAAAAATCGAGGCAGATTGAAAAAATGTGCAACTTTTTGGAAATTCACTGTGATTGTAACAAATTCAAATTGCATGAATTCCAAAGTGTGCATTGGGTTTGCTTTGTCACATAATCAATGTCTCCCCCGTCATTCTCTTACAGGTGATTTTTTTTTTTTTACACTGAAACAGAGAACAAGCGCCCGTATTCATCTGTGCTGGAGCGCATTTCATTCTTGGCAGTTGTTTTACAGCATATGACACCGTGCACCTTAATTATGGGAGCCTTGGCATTGTCTGTGGATTGAATATTGTAGGGAGAGAGGAGAACAGATGGAGATGTGGGTCAGAGACAAAGGCGGGCATTCTCTGTTAATGAAAAAGAGGGTGTCTGATTCGCTGTGGTTGGCATGAGGGGCTCCTCTGAGCTCACAGGCCCGGTTTGTCATCTCCGTGAGGGGTAGAAGTGCTCGAAGAGGAGGAGGAGGAAGCGTTGAAGTGGCCGATCCTCAGGAGGTTTAAGATTATATCACTGCCACAAGACCACCAGGGTACCATAAGCCGGATCAGTCAAGAGATGCAATTTACTGTTCCAGAGTTCACTTCAGTTGTCTGTCTGCACTCCCTCTATCTGACAGAGAATCTTTCTCTCTCATACACACACACAAACACACACACAAACACAAACACACTCAATTTATCTTTTCTGACATTTTCCATGTTTCCTCAATTTGCAGAAGCCGAACTGCATTTGAGAAGAATAAAACTGATGTTTTCCGCATCAAAACGCACAACGTGGGGCCTCTGAAGAAGCTCAGGTACTGTGCCAACAAATCTAATGTGACAGCGCTGACTGTGTAATATCTTGCATATAAATATACATACTAAAATGGCCTCTTTGGTGTTTGCATGGCTGCAGCTACAGATCACTGACACCATCACAGTTCATAGTTAAGTATACCTCTCGCAGGATAACGGCCGCTTACAGAGGAGATCGCACAGGAACATTTCTCACTTATTCTCCAGCTGTGTCGCCATCAAAGGATTTCATCCAGTGACAGGAGGTTAAGCCCCATCTGTTGTTGGAGTTAGAGTCTTACTCCAGAGGAGGCTGAGTTACATCACAGCGACAGACGATGAACAGTAAATGGAGGCAGCAGGATACATTTAAAAGTCAGCGAGATGCTGCACTATTCTGCAGTAATCCTAAAACAAAATAAGTTTATAGGAACCTGTAGCACTTTATATGCTGATCTGTCCACATTTGACATGAAAGCTACTCAAAAACTGAGTGATAAAGCACCACAGGTGTCTGGGTTATTGTGTGAGAGCAGGCGAGCAGCTGTTGTGTTACAGTTTTGGAGCAAAGGTGACTGTTTTTACAGCTGTTTTGAGATTTCATCTGTGTGTCGCCTGATCAGCTAGTTTTTCTTCAAATTCAAACCAGAACTGATACACAGATTGTTCAGATTCTGGAGATGAAATGTGAATATTTATAGTTTGCACTGCATTTCTTCAAGTAGTCCTGGATCACAGGATGGTTTAAATCCTGCAGGGGACCCTGAATGTCAGTCTCCATCTCTTTCTCCTGATTAAGGCATTAAATTTCCCCCTAAAGGGATGCCAGTAGCTCACCTGGTAGACTGTTCACCCCATGTACCAAGGCTAAGTCCTTACTGCAGCAGCCCGGGTTTAATTCCAACCTGCAGCCCTTTGCTGCATGTCTCTCCTCTTTCCTGTCTACAGCTGTAGGTGCAAAAGCCCAAAAATATAACCTGATTGTGTATAGAAAGAGACAATATTTACTGTCTACTGATGTTCTGGTGGCCTATAAACAGGTTTGAATCTAGCCTGGGAGCCTTTGTGTGTGCATCCCTTTGTTTCCCCTCGACTGTCTGTAGTGACTCTTTAAAAGTTGTTTAATCCACACACATCTGAAGAATTTACTTGGACGCAGCTTGCAGCTATATTTCAGTGTTATTCTATCACGTCCTCTCTGAATAGTCTGAATCTTTCCATTGTTTTTTGGTATTTTTCCACAGTGGCATAGATACATGAGATGTGGCAAGCTGACTTGTGATTACCTGCAGGGTGAATTCATCTCACGCTATGACGGTTTGACTCTGCAGGATCGAGCACGACAACACAGGCATGAACGCCAGCTGGTTCTTGGACCGGGTTGTGGTGACCGACATGAACCGTCCCCATCTGCGCTTCTATTTCGCCTGCAACAACTGGCTGAGTCGGGAGGAGGCTGACAACCTGTTTGTCAGGGACCTGCTGGGCAGCAAGAGCCCCATGGATATCCCAAAATGTAGGTCACTCGAGGACAAAGCACAGAACACAAAACAGACACAAAGGTTCACAAAGGTTGAAAAGAAAATAACAATTGACAGCTCGAAACTATTCAGACAGTCAAAGAGCTCTGCAGATCACAGACAGTCTGGAGAGTTGTGCACAAAATGAATATTTATAGTTTCCACAGCATTAGCTCCAGTAGTCCTCTGCTGTTTCATAATTCAGCCTGTGAAAACAAAACATGCACTTTAGGAGAAACTCTAGTAGTCTAAAGGTTAAAGGTGCTGACTTTGGACCACAAGATCCCTGTTTGAATCCTGCAGGGGACCCTTGTTCCTGACCTTCCTGTCATTTATCTACAGTTGACTTGGTTGTAAAGACAGCTCACAACTAATCAGGCAGTTCAAGAGATCTAATAGATAGAGTTGCAGGAGTATCCGACTGAATATGCTCTGCTGCTTGGAGGGGACGTTAATTATTATTGTCCGTAACCCTGAATTAGTTTATGGAGAATCCTTTTCTCAACAACCAGCTCCAGGGCCTCCAGAGCAGTCCCCAGCACAGAGCCACCCTTCTTGATCAGTTTAAGTTTTTTTTAGTGTCGCTGGCTTTGATGCTGCCGCCCCAAAAGATAGCTGCAATTGCATTTGCACTTACCAACTGGTAGAACATGTGCAACATCCTGCTGCACACATTAAAGGACATGAGCTTTCTCAAGAAGTACAGTCTGCTCTGTCACTTCCTGTAGGCAGCCTCAGTGTTGCACCTCCAGTCCAGTCTGTTGTCCAGGCGCACACCCAAGTACTTGTAATCCTCCACCACCACCTCCACCCCTTCACCCTGGATGCAAATTGTAATATTTATGCTAATGTCACTGATCACTAATGTTACAGAGGTACTGAGTTGTTCCTAATTTAAATAATCCTCATTAAATAAGTTGAGCCAAGTAGTGAGCTATAATTTTTAAAAACTTTGACAGTGTTAGTACCATATGTCTGGAGAGTTGTACACAAAATGAATATTCATAGTTTCCACAGCATTAGCTTGAGTAGTCCTCTGCTGTTTCATAATTCAGCCTGTGAAAACAAAACACACACTTTAGGGGAAACTCTAGTAGTCTAAAGGTTAAAGGTGCTGACTTTGGACCACAAGATCTTGGTTTAAATCCTGCAGGGGACCCTTGCTCCTGACCTTTCTGTCATTTATCTACAGTTGACTTGGCAGACAGTCCAAGAGCTCTAATATTTATGTCACTGATCACTAAAATTAGCCAGGGTACAGTTTTGTTAATTGCTAATTTAAAAATGTATGTCCGCACAGAATAAGTTTAGTGGCTATAATTTTTTAGAAGCTTGACAGCGTTACTGCCATGTGTCTGGCTAGTTGTACACAAAGGTGTCTGATCGCCCACAGATCTTCCTACTGTGACAGCTTGTAACTGAATTCCATCAGAGTGTAATCCTCAGGTAAAGCAGCCCAGGTGTCATCTATTGCAATGTGATCTAACATCTTAATACCTGCAGTCAATCAAGCAGAGCAGAGCGGAGCTGCGAGGGAGTGGTCAGAGCAATATGGCCTCACACACACACACACACACACACACACACACACACACACACACACACACACACACGGTGTTATGAATATTTAACCTGGAAACCATCTCAGTGTGGAACCTCCATCTAATTCTGATTACACTAATTGCTGCTAATTGTAGATGTTCATCTAAGCAGAAATTTAGTCATAATTAATCAACATTTAATACACTGTTAATCGTTCTGCCGTATTGTTTATTGATTCTGTATTCTTGATTTTTTTGTTTTGCAGTAAATAAATACATCGTGAGCGTTTTCACCCCCGACATGAAGGGAAGTGGAACTGATGCTGACGTCTTCCTGAACATCTTTGGAGAGAATGGTGACACAGGTAGGGCCGCAGCTAGTTATAATTTTCATTATTGATTATTCTCTATCATTTGAATGAATGAATTGATTAACCACTTATTCTACAATATCTCAGATAATATTGAAAAATCTTCATTTATTTTGTCAGAGAAAGAGAAAAGTGGTCAGTCCTCACGTTTGTGAAGCTTCTGTTGATCAAATAATCCACTGTCAACTAATAATTTCAATGCTAGATATTGATGACTCTTATTTACCACCAATAGCCATGACAAACACTCCTGTATGTATAGTGCTACTGTAGTGACTGCAGCTATGTCCTCACTGTGATTTCAATGTGTCTGATTCCTTCCTTCACTGTTTCTTATGAAAGGAGAGAGACGACTGGATAGTGACAAAGACAACTTTGAACGCGGCTCAGAGGACAAGTTCACGATAGACGCTCCAAACCTGGGAAGATTGAAAAAAATCACCATCGGCCACAACAACAAAGGCTCATCAGCTGGATGGTTTCTAGACAAGGCATGTATGAGCTACACATGCATATATAATATCTACAGATGTGCACGCATGTAACATAGAAACACTCACTGTGTCTCTCCAGGTTACAATCGATGACATGGGAAATAAAGAAGTGTATGAGTTCCCAGTTAATCGCTGGTTTTCCATGGATGAAGCTGATGGGAAAATACAGAGAGATGTGTTGGTTGGATCGTTTCAGCCAATGGGTGAGAACAAAACAAACCACCATGTCATGATATTTTAATCTATGCTGTGAGGAAATATAATGTAAAATTAGTCTGCACATATTGTACAAATACTGTTGGTTATACTGTTAGAAGAGGTCTAAGATATCTTTACAAAATTCAGCATTTAGGAGGACACGTCATGTCACTCACTTTGTATTCATAGCTAGGCTAGCAGCCTAACATTAGCACTAATTTCCACTAGACTTTTGGCCCATGTTATGCTGTGTTTGTTACATTATACAACCCTATTTCCAAAAAATCATGTGCAAAACACTGAAACCTCATATGAATAAGAACCGCCACTGGATGGTCATGATGGCTCCAGGGGCTCAGACGGCACTCAAGTTGAAAGTCTACCATGCAGAGAGGAAACAATATTTAAACCAGGATCAGAAATGCTGCCGCCTTCTGCAGGCCCAAGCTCATTTAAGATGGACTGAGGCAAAGTAGAAAACTGTCCTGTAGTCTGATGTGTCAAAATTTGAAATTCTGTTTGGATATCATGGACACCACGTCCTCCAGGCTAAAGATGAGAGGGAACATCCGGCTTGTTATCAGTGCACAGTTCAAAAGCTAGCATCTGTGATGGTATGGGGGTGCATTAGTGCACATGGCACATTTGTGAAGGCACAATTAATACTGTATGATATCTATATTTGGAGCAACATATGCTGCCAAGTAGACAACATCTTTTCCAGAGACGGCCTTGCTTTTTTTCAGCAAGATGATGTCAAACCACATTCTGCGCGTATTCCAACAGCATGGCTCCGTAGTAAATGACCTGTCTGCAGTCCAGACTTGTTATCAATGTTTGGTGCATTACGAAAGGTAAAATATGACAAAGGAGACCTCAAACTGCTGAGCAGCCGAAATCCTACATCAAGCAAGAATAAGAAAACATTCCACTTTCAAGATAACAGCAAAGTCTCCTCAGAGTGTTGTTAAGAGAAGAGGTGATGCAGCAGAGTGATAAACATGACCCTGTCCCAACCTTTTTGAAACGTGTTGTGCTATTTTCAATTAATACTTTATACTTTACACAGTGCACCAACAAACAGGGTTGTGCAAAGAAGGGAGTCTAACTACCGTTAGCTGTCTCTGCTTCATGGTGCCAGTTGTGGTGATGATAAATAACAAGGAGTAATGTACAGAGTGCTCAAATCACAGCTAACATTGTCGAACCCCAGCTCGTGTACTGCCTCTGTGGCCACTGGAAGTTGTATGTTGTACAGTACAAACACAAACAGCCAATTTGGACAGGCAATAATCACTATTTCATTCATTTAATTAGCATTTTTTTGTGTATTTTCCTTCATCTACTTAGGAGTCGTATACAATGTACAAGTGATGACTGGAGATGTGAGGGGTGCAGGCACCGACTCTAAGATCCACCTGGTCATGCACGGCTCCAAGGGCATAAAGAACAGCGGCAAAATCTTCCTGGAGGGCGGCGCTTTCGAGCGTGCTCTCATCGACATTTTCAACGTGGAGATCTGTGAACTGATCAGCCCGCTCAGCAGGGTCACCATTGGGCACGACAACGCGGCCGTTGGCGCCGGATGGTACTGTGAGAAGGTACTACACTTGTGTTTGTAGTAGCAGAGTGATTCTCAAAGTGTCATTCACCCACCGAGCACTTATTTCCCTTCTAGGTGGTGATATACTGTCCGTTCACAGGCATTGAGCAGACATTTCCGTGCGGGAGGTGGCTGGATGAGGACGAAGGGGATGGACTGATTGAGAGGGAGCTGTACGAGATGGTGTCTCTCAGGCAGAAGAAACAGAAGAGTGGGTGGCTTTGTTCATCTCTGGTCAATGAAAGAAAAGCAAATGACATTTTAAACTCTTAAAAACTAGACTACTTTATCATCAAATCTACTCTTCTTCCACTCCAGAGTACCCATGGTCCCTGTGGGTTTGGACATCAGATGTGAAGGGAGCAGGGACAGATGCTCAGGTATTTGTGAAGGTCTACGGAGAGAAGGGCATGTCCGATCAGTTCAAATTGGAAAACAAGTCTGATAGTTTTGAACAGGCCCAGCTTGATAAATTCATGGTAAGCCTCTACCATCTGCTAAACTGAGCACATGACACCTTCTTCCATCGAGGTTCTCACACTGATCCATGCTGTTATTTTGCTTTTTTTTTGGTATCACTGTAGATTGAAATGCCAGACATAGGACGGCTGCTGAAACTACGCATCTGGCATGAGAAGAGAAATCCATTTTCTGGCTGGCATTTAGCAAGGGTGAGATCCATTGCTCTGTCCAGTGGGGTACATCTGGATTTTTTTATTTAGTTCTACGAAAAACATGCAACTTCAGTTTAATAATTTGCACCTTTTGAATAATAAATGCCAAGCATGAGGTGGTAGGTGCATGGAGTTTATGGCTATCTTCATGTGCACCTTTGATTTTGTGCAGCAGTGCAAAATGCAAAAGGCCCAGTGGAGGTGAATATAGATCAGTGGATGTAGTGACTGTTTTTTTTTCCTCTCCACCAGTCATGTCACTGGTCTCATAGCTCTGAAACAGCTGTGCCAATCACAGTTAAACGTGATAATGGCGGCTCAGCAAGCGGAAAACAGAACCTCAGGAAATGTCTGGATGGTTCAGAGCGTCCTGAACATACATCAACACAAAGCTGCACCAAATCTTGCACCTGATGAAGAGAGTCTATGTATAAATGAGGCTACAACCCAAAAAACAAACCTTTTATTATCAGCTTTCAGAAAAACCCTGGCATTTCCTTTGGTGCATACTAAACAAAGTAATAACTCAGTCTATCTGACTGTGAAATGTGTGTTAATGTCACTGCTGCAGTCTTCGTTTGTCTGAAGGTTAGATCATGAACCGGAGATGTAGATGAAGACGTGCATGTCATGACACATGAGGCATGAACTTTCTGCAGGTCACTTTGCTTAAGACCCTGACGATGGAGAAATATTCTTTCCAATGTGGCCGCTGGCTGGACGTCAATGAAGATGACAACGAGATCATCCGAGAGCTTCCAGCTACCGGAGCGCTCATCGATGAGCCACTGCCCTGTAAGAAACACACTGAAGACATGCAAATTTGCTCAGTTGTTCCTAAATACATCCATGTTTGCATGTAAAGTACCTTTACAATTATCATGACAGAATATGTGTTCCCTTTTTTTAGTGATAAAGTATCGTGTCACCATCTGCACCGGTGACGTCAGCGGCAGTGGCACCGACGCCACCGTCTTCCTCAATGTAATCGGTGACCTGGGTGACACAGGGGACCGTGAAATGATTATCTGCAAAACCAATGTCAACAAATTTGAAAAGGGCAACGTGAGTGCATCTTTAACACTCAATAAACACTGAAAATCAATAAATGTTGTTTGGGAAATGCACTGCGATCACCTTTAACCAGTTTTCTCTTTTGTCGTCCTTCAGCACGATGAGTTTCTCATCGAGGCCGTGACCGTCGGCCAGGTACGCAGAGTGCGTGTCGGTCATGATGGCAGCGGTGGAGGCTGCGGTTGGTTCCTTGACAAGGTGATGGTCAGGGAGGAGGGCCAGCCGGAGAGTATGGCCACCGTGTTCCCCTGTTACAGGCAAGGCAATAACACTGAACACGATCAAGATCGATACCATTCTATGATATCAATCTTTTCATCTAAATCTTTGCAAGAAGGCAAGCTTATGTATGTCCTAAAATGTCAAATTATTTAGTTAAAGGATAAAATGTTTGTTTGTTTTATGCTGTAATAGTTACATATCATTTTCTTCTTAATTCCTTAGCCTATAATCCACCAAAACACCAACCAGCTGGACAAAATTGTCCAAACAGCCCTAAAAGCCTTCTAAATTGGCCACGCTTAAATTCACTAGTTCTCCGGTGGCATGTGTTTAAGTAGTTAGGCAGCTGATAGATGAGTTTCCACTACAAATAGGCACTAAATGAGCAGAGGCCAGCCAACTCTCTCCTCCAGTAATTGGAGACAAACCGCAAGGCTGAGGTGCAAAGTTACGCCTGGAAAGAGGCTCTCCGTGTCCGTCTGCCTGCCTGTGAGAAAGGAAAGGTTTGGTTCAGTGCAGAATAATGTTGTTTTACTGTTTTTCATTGCTTGTACTGGTTGTGATCTGACTTATTATTATTATATTCTTTTTTTCAGATTAATCGCAATAATTTTGAGGCTAACGATGATCTAATTTCTGAAATATTATTTACAGAGACTCATTTATACACTGTATGAATAAATATGAATTTAATATATTAATTAAATCCTTAATTAAAGATACACTGCACTATATAAAGATATGAAAACTGAGGATTGTGTCTAAGAGTGAGTAAAATGTGTACAGATGTTTGCACAAAATATTCATCCTGGTGCTATACCAGCAGTCATGGTTGATAGCAGCAGTGCTATGAGATTATGAGTTGTGAGGTCTGATGGCCTGGTGGTAAAAAGTCTTGAGTCTGGTGGTGCGTGCAGCCATGTAATGTCTGCCAGAAGGTAACAAGAAGAACAGTGTGTGAGCTGGTGGCTGGGATGACGCTGTGTGCCTTCACAGGCACCGCTGTTGAAAGATGTCCGAGTTTGTTGCCAGTGATACGCTGCTACTTCAAATGTTTAGTGATTTCAAATATATTTTATAAAAACATGCCAAATGTACAGTAATTATTACAAATTCATACCTCCAGTTAATGTATTTTAATGTTTGGGTCTTACTTTTTCTCCCCTATTCCTCGTGTGACCCAAAGATTTTCCACGTTTTTACTTTTTTGTCGAACGTAGTTTCTTGAATTTGAGAGAGTGAGAACTTTCTATCTTATTTCCACGTGTTTTGGGAGGTTGATCTCTTTCAGTCTGTATGTGCTTTTCTTCAGGTGGTTGGATCGTAACGAGGACGATGGACAGATTTTCCGCGAGTTGGTTCCAGATGGAGACGGCCTGCGTCTCTTTAGTGAGTGCCTAAAGAACATTTGAAACTGAGCAAACTAAAAAAAAAGATGATACATCAAATGACATTAATGTACTGGCCATCCTCAGATGTCAGCTACCATATCACAATAAAGACGGGCAGCATTAATGGAGCCAGCTCGGACTCCAGGGTGTTTGTCAAGCTGTATGGGGAGAAGCGTGATACTAACAAGACGATACTGGCAGTGTCCGACAATGACCTCAGGAACTACTTTGAGACTGGACGCACGGACATCTTCATCTTAGACACCTATGACGTTGGAAAGGCAAGCTCTTCAGACACGTGTGCACGTCACAGATAGTTTATCTTTTAGACTTTATCTTCTTATTTCCTTTGTGCTTACAGATCAACCGCCTCCTGATCGGTCACCTTAACGAGGGCTTGCGGGCTGGATGGTTTCTGGACAGTGTGCAGATCTCTGTACCGGTTCATGGGCTGCAGTACATGTTCCCAAGCCACCGCTGGCTCAGCAAAGACGACGCTGATGGGAGGGTGGAGGTTGAGATCTATCCCAGTGAGATCTTGGAAATCGAAAAATGTAAATAGCAATAACATAAAAAAGTAGTGTGGAGTCATTTTAAACACAGTAACAGTGATTGGGATGCCTCTTCTCTAACAGTGATCAACTATGAAGTAACAGTGGAGACAGGGAACGTTCGTGCAGGTGGCACCAATGCAAATGTCTTCTGTCAGATGTACGGAGATGAAGGGAAAACCGAAGTCATCGCTCTCCTGAATCGTTCCAACAACTTTGAACGTGGCACCACTGAGATCTTCAGGGTCTGTATGAAGCCTTATGTAAGAGATTTAACTTCCTGACCACCTTTTGACCCCTTGTTTTATACCTGCAACCCAGATCGAGGCTCATGACGTTGGTAAGATCTACAAGATACGTATCTACCATGACGGGAAAGGTATCGGAGACGGCTGGTTCCTGGAGAAGGTGAACATCAAGCGGCTGGCGATGGTAATGGTGCAGGTTGAGGTGAAGAAGGAGGAGCCCAAGAAAGACAAGAAGAAGGACAAGAAAAAGAAGAAGAAAGAAGAGGAGGTGGAGATAATTGAAGAGCTGCAGGAAGTGGTGCAGACATTTACTTTTCCTTGTAACCGCTGGCTGGCCAAGGATGAGGAGGATGGAGAGATTGTGGTGGAGCTGCTGACTGAGGAGGAGGAAGAGCTGGAGAGTAAGCAGAGCATGAACGTAACATGTGTTTTAATTGTGACATTTTGAATGAAACGTCCTGTCTCATTCACTTCCTTCTCTGTGTTTTCCTCTCAGTAAACACCTATGAGGTTCATGTGTTCACCGGGACTATGTTCGGGGCGGGGACTGATGCCAACGTTTACGTCAACATCCATGGAGAGATCGGCGACACGGGGGAGCGAAAGCTCAGGAAGTCAAACAACCTGAACAAATTTGAGAAAGGCAATGTAAGCTTTGTTTTCTGTCACGTCTACTTGTGCTCATTTTTTCATGTGATAATCTCACTTGTGACATCAACATTTCTGTTTTAAGAGAACAGTCTGACATTTTTAGGAGGAAAAATCTTGCCTGCCTGTGTCCAAAAGTTGGACAATCCATTTAATTTTTGGTTTTCACACTTTCATTTTTTTGTACAAACCTAAACAGTGAGATTTAATGTGTCAATTAACAAGCTTTAAAGACTTATAGGTGCCATCTGTAGCATCGTCTGTAACAGCACTCACCGGTCAATCAAGGTCCGGTCAAACAAGTGGCCACACTGTTAATTCTGCATAATTTTAAGCCTTAATATAATCTGAACAGGTGAGTTCTACTAAAATTATGAAAATAGTACAGTTGTAATGAACGGGGAAAATAGCTATAGAGACCAAAACAGCTTTTTGTACCAGGCTGTAAACATGTTTATTTCTGCTGTGAAGTTGGACATTTTAACATGGGGACTTATGGAGACTGACTCACTTCTGGAGCCAGCCTCAAGTGGACGTTTGAGGAACTGCAGTTTTTGGCAATCCTGCATTGGCTTCACTTCACAGCCATGAGGGTTATGCTTGGTCCTCACCTGCTTTTGAAACAGTTTTGAGTAGTGACGTGGAGCCCAGATATTTAATATTTATTTATTCATGCAGCTCTCTTGTAGTGCTCCTGATTGTGCATTGAGTAAACTAGAGTCTAATTAAACTATGTAACACATTACAGCATCTTCTCATCAAAAGCCTCCACGAGAAGTGCGCTGTTGCCTCTGTTAACACTGTAATTAGGTTCCAGGTCTCTACAGAG
Source organism: Argyrosomus regius (assembly GCA_946959425.1). NCBI lineage: Eukaryota > Metazoa > Chordata > Actinopteri > Sciaenidae > Argyrosomus > Argyrosomus regius. The sequence continues at coordinate 19,616,056 of OX336898.1, read as the reverse complement.
GCTTCCTTCTTCCACTGGTCATAATGTATTGCAGATGTATTTGTTCGACCTGCTGTGTTGTACATGATCATGATTGTTATCGCTGATACCGTTTCCTTGATAAGCCTCTTTTGTCAAACAAATGTTTGATCTAAAGGGACTTGCAGGTTAAATACAGATCAAATGAATAAGTAATGAGGTTCTCATGGACTGCTAACCCTAGACCTGTGACATTTCTTGACCCTTTGTCGCTGGCTTGTTCACGCGTGACACAGGAGGACGTTTTCACCATCACCGCGGTCGACCTGGGGACCCTGAAGAAACTGAGGATCCGACACGACAACAGCCAGGCCAGCGCCGGCTGGTTTTTAGACAGAGTGGAAATTGTAGACAACAAAGATGACACCACGTAAGAGCAGAGTACAGTAACTGCATCTTGTACACAAATCATTTGAATAAATTGACTTATTTATATAGACACCAAGTCAATACAACAGGTTTCACACAACATCATCATCCTGCCTAGCAGACAGCACTCTTAGCACATAAAATGTTTGTAGAGCTCCACTGTGTGGTGTGAAATGGTACTCTGTCTGTGGAGATTTAGAAAGAAGCTAGACAAACATGGTCACATATCAGTACGCTGCACAAAATGTAAGATATATACATTATGTTTTAGGTACTTTTTCCCTTGTAAACGCTGGCTGGCTGTCGATGAGGATGATGGACAGCTTGCCAGGGAGCTGGTTCCTGTGGACGAGGCCTTCATGAGGAAAGGGGATGATGATGAGGAAGACTCTGAAACCACACTTGGACTGGAACAAAAAGGTTAGAACAACACAACACTGCCAAATAATCAAAGTGACCTCTGATTGACAATAATAATGTTCAATTTATTCTGTTTTCTCTGTATTACAGCCATGTCAACAACATACACCGTTAGGATAAAAACCGGTGACAAAAAGTACGCAGGAACTGATGCTAATGTCTTTATGGTCCTGTACGGCACCAAGGATAACACAGGTAACACTTCATACCTCACTTATATCTGCGTGCATGTGTGTTTAAATCATTAAACAACTCTGTGATGTTGCATATCTGCAGGGATAATTAACCTGAAGGCTTCAAAGACTCATAAGAATAAGTTTGAGCAGGGTATGACCGATGAGTTCACGGTGGAAGCTGTGGACATTGGACCACTGAAGAAACTGCGCATCGGTCACGACAACCGTGGTACAGTAGGACAGACTCCTTGCCTGTGGAGTGAATGATGCAAAATGAGTCAGAACACATGTGTGATCGCGACAATTTGTGTTAATGTTTCAGGTGGAGGATCAGCAGGTTGGTTCCTCGACTGGGTGGAGATTGATGCCCCGTCTCTTGGACAGAGGCTGCGCTTCCCCTGCGGTCGCTGGTTGGATAAAGGAGAGGATGATGGAGCCATCGTCCGAGACCTTTTCCATAATCCTCTTCAGACGGAGCTATACACGCCATGTAAATCACACTGCATGACAGTCAACACCACACTTATTTGTCATTTGTTCCTCATGATTTCTTTTATTTTTTTTGTTTTTCAGTTGTTCCTTATGAGATTAAAATCTTCACGAGTGACCTGTTTGGAGCTGGCACAGATGCAGATGTCTTCATTGCCCTGTACGGGCAGGATGCAGTGTGCACCCAGCAGAAGTCTCTGTGTTTCACTAAGAGGGAGAGGCGGATGTACTTTGAGAGAGGAGCTGAAGACATGTTTATCGTGGAGGTACAATAGCACATTTTTAACCATAAATAGATAAATAAGCAGAATAAATACATTGTGGTGAAGAGCAGCAGTGTATTTCTGCATACATTGTTAATTTAGTGATGCTTTCTGTGCAGCTAGAAGATGTGGGTGATGTAATTGAGAAGATCCGTATCGGCCATGACAACCGCGGGGTCAACCCAGGCTGGCATCTGGACAGAGTGGAGATCAGACGTCTGCTCAGGAAGGGAAAGGTACAGCCTGCAGGGGTGGAGGAATTACTCAGATAATTGACTCAAGTGGCAATACTGCAAAATAAAAACACTCAGTAAAAGTACTCACAATTCCCCCCAAGTAATGTTTTGTTTGTTTGATTGTAGTAGCGTTTTATTGTAGTAGATCAAGGTGGAATTAACTAACTTTATATACTGCTGGGTGCTTTAATCTATAACAATACATCATATTTTACAAGATATATATTTTGTATGCAGAAATCTTAATCTGTTAAGTAACTAGAAAATACAGCTCTGTCAAATAAATGCAGTGAAGTACACAGTAAAATATTCATCTCTGAGTTGTAGTGGGGTAGAAGTACAAGTACCTCAAAATTGTACTGGACAGGTGATTTGTTAAACCACCACTACTTTTACCTTAATGCTAAATAATCATCTCAAATATCTGATGTAGAGTACTTTCAGTGTATTTGTCTTACTCCTGGTAACACATGATGCACTATTTTTGGTCAGTAGGTGGAGATGTTCTCTTCATAGATAGATGAGGGCAATCCAGCACTGTCACACACTGAGCTGAGACTCAGACTCAGACAAGACACTGTGTTCACTGATTTTCCTCTAAGGCACACCTCTCTCTCTCTCTCTCTCTCTCTCTCTCTCTCTCTTTTTCTCTGTAGGGTTCAGAGACTACCATCTTCCCATGTGAGCGCTGGCTTGCCAAGTCGGAGGATGATGGAGAAACAGTGAGAGAGCTGGTACCCTCTGACATTATCACTGAGAAACTTTCACGAGACGGAACCCTGAAAGTGACTGAAATCGAAGTGGAAGATGCCCTGGAGAGTATGTTAGACACACAGACAAACAACACATTTATACTCACAAACATGCAGGATTTGTCTCTCCTAACCTTTCTGCAAATTAGTTTAGAAACTAGAGTCCCTGACTGAGTGTCTGTTATAAAAGAGGCATCAAACAGCGATGGAAAATTGCTTTCTTTTCACTCTATGTTCTGCCAATTGCCTCAAACCGATTCCCTGTGTGCTTGTCTGTGATCATCCTCCCCTCTACAGCTCACACATACAAAGTGTCAGTGATGACAGGTGATGTGTACGGAGCCGGCACCGACGCCAATGTCTTCCTCACGATTTACGGGGACCTGGGGGACACTGGAGAGAGGAAACTGAGCAAGTCTGAGATGAACAGCAACAAATTTGAACGGGGATCTGTAAGATCACCATCTGTATTTTTCACTTTGGCAAACCGAATCATACAAAAAAAAAAAGTACAAACTATATAATCAACGGTCACATTTTTATCTCCCCAGGTGGATAAATTCACTATAGAGGCGGTTGACCTCGGAGTAGTTTTCAAGATTAAAATTCGCCATGATAACAGTATGATCAGTCCTGACTGGTACTTGGACCAGGTGGAGGTGTTTGACGAGGATACAGAAGAGGTCTTTCTCTTCTTATGTGAACGTTGGATGTCCAGGAAGAAGGAGGACCAGCGCATTGAGAGAGTCTTCTATGTCAAGGTAGCATGAAAGACATCTGTCCATCTTCAAACTATAGTGTTTGTATCGATTGAAAGAGAGGAACACAGTAGTAGAAAGGAGAATAAAATATAAAATGCAACCACTTAAAGGGTCAGTTCACCCAAATAACATGGACCCCTTATGGGGTGTATATTGCATCCCAAAAACAGTGAAGGAGAATATAGAAATGTCACAGCCACACCAGCAGCTCTGTGACGATGCACTAAATGCTAACATCGCCACGCTAACATGCTCACAATAGCAACATGAACATGCTGAGGTTCAGCCGATAATGTTTATCATGTTACTTCAGTGTTCTAACATTTGTTAATTACAGCTAAAAACAAAGTATAGCTGTAGCTGAAAGAAAAGTCATTAGTTTTGCAGGTCACAAACCAGTGTGTTGGATAAATTGATAAAATTTGATGTGCTGGTGGCACAAGATGAAAAAATCAGAGGAGTCATTAAAATTCATCCTCTGGGCACCATGAGTATCTGTGCTAAATTTCATAGCAAATTAAACTATCTGCATCCGCTGTTCAATGAAAAACATGTCAGTCCAAAATTTTTTTTTTTTCAGGAGGATCTCAGAAGCTAGCTTAGAAAATAAACCTTAAACACAGTAATGAGACACACCAGAAATTAAAATCTGCATGTATATGTAGCCACAAGTTGCATACGTCAGTGTTTACACCAGAAAAAGAAGGGGACCAAGGATTGATCTCTGGGGAACACCAACCATGCTTCCATTTGGATCAGACCTTGGGGCACAGACATTCAACATATGAGGGCATTTCAGATCCATGTTGTAGTCATACCAACATCAGTGAACAATTTAAGTTCATATATCCAACATAGAGTTTGTGTGCTTCTTTAGATCTTAGCGTGTATCTGTGTTGGTGTTTTTCTACATGTGTGTGTGTTGTGTTCTTTCAGGGTTATGAAGGAGTTCGAGAGAGCCTAAACAGTAAGAAGAACTCAGCCCTGACGGTGAAGAGCGTCGACAGTAACATGAACAAGAAGAGCAAAAAGAAGGGGGAAGAAGAAATCGAGCTCCCGAGTAAGAAAAGTCAAGAATCTCTGTGCCTGATTCATCCTCCGCTCTGTGAATGTTTGTCATTAATATTCTAACACATACGTCTTTACATAATCTGGTGCTCTTGTGAATGAATAAGTGTTGTGCTCTTCCTGTGCAGTCATACCATACCATATCACCATCTGCACCGGACTGGAGCGCGATGCTAGCACTACCAGCAGGGCTTATGTGATCATAATCGGGGCCAATCAAACCCAGACAGAGAGGTTGTGGCTGGACCTGCCGGACGAGAAGCAGGGCTTTCAGGCCGGCTCTCTTGAGAGCTTTGAGTCCCACGGTGCAGACGTGGGGGAGATCAAAAAGGTCGAGGTGAGGGAGGGGAGAGGGAAGCTTTTTACAGTTTCACTGAGGATCGTGCACTCTCACACACGAACGCGCAGAAAAATACACCCACGTTGCTTGAAGTGATTGTTTCTCTCCCTCCCCTGCAGCTCGGCCATGATGGGGCCACTCCTGAGAGCTGCTGGCTGGTTGATGAGCTGGCTGTTGCTGTGCCAACCAAAGGGGTCAAATATACTTTCGCTTGCAAGTGCTGGCTGGCCAAAGATCGAGGAGATGGTTTGACTTCTAGATTTTTTAACGTGCTGGATGCAGAGGCCATTTCTATTTCCCAGAAGGTACGTAAACATGAACAGATTGACACAAAGCACAGTCATATGGCTGAGAACATACATCACAATTAAATGAAATTAGGGAACAGCCAATTTCTACTGTTACTGATTAAAGAAATGGAACAATTTATATTAAAGAAGGAAGGATAAAAAATGTATCCAATGATACCAGAGCTCATCCAAATCATGATTAAACATTAATTTTCCAATTAATACCTTAAAATCTGGTAATTATCCTGGTTTAAATGGGATTTGAGTTAATTAAAAAAAAAATCCTGCCACCTCTTAAAAACATTCAGGTAGATTTTAGATGGAAAACAGCACAAGCACCTCTAATTCCTCATCTGCTATCAGTGAAAACATGAAATTTACTTATTCTTATACTTATACTTATTTAGATGTGTTGCCACTAGAATTAAAACTATAATTCACAAGATTATGAACAAACGTGGATTTATTAAAGGTAGTTTTATTGATGAAGGTATTAAAGATCTGTAGAAAATTTGTGATTTTTATTACAATGAACATTTCCTCATGCCTATCCTTGAGGCTGAAGTTTTTGACACCATTAGACGAGACTATGTTTATAAATTCATACAATAATATATCAAGTAAGATGAAGAGTTAAGTAATCTTATTATCAAAGGGAGTCAAGCAGTGTCCCCTGCCACCATTATCTATTTCTGTCTCCAGTAGGAGAGTTACTACATTACAATCGCACTGATTTACAATTTTGGCAATGTTTGAATGGTCCCTCCATAATCAATTCAATTTTATTTATATAGCGCCAAATTATAACAGAAGTTATCACCTGACACTGTCCATATAGAGCAGCTCTAGACTGTACTCTTTATAATATTATTTGTGGAGACTCAAAAAATTCCCACCATGAGCAAGAACGTGGTAACAGGAAAAAAAAACTTCCTTTAAGCGTCAGAAACTTTGAGCAGAATCCGGCTCATGTTGGGCAGCACTGAGATCTAACGAGACAAGTGCAAAGACGAGTCTGACGAGATGAGTCTGATGCAACTAGAAGGTTGTTTGTAACTTTCACTAGTGCTGTCTCTGCACTCTAAGTCCTGACTGAAAATCCTCAGATAAACTGTTCTCATGGAAAAAGTCACGTAATGTTCTCAAGTATCTTAGAGAGAAAGGAAAGGTTGGATATCAGCCTGTTATTGGCTAAAACCTCTGGATCAAGAGTGAGATTTGTAAGTAGAGGTTTGATTACAGCTTCTTTAAAGGACTGTGGTACATATCATAATAATAATAAAGCCAGATTAAACATATCCAGTAAAGAAGTGCTAACTAAAGCTTCTTTGAGCAGCCTAAAAACACTTTCCAAAGACCATTCATGATACATTTATGGATGTTTACAGCATCATCAAGTCAAACTGTCTTTAAAAACATGACTGTAGGAATATTGTTCATTACCTGCAAGATAAACTTGCATGTCTTGTGATGTTTTAGAGGTAATACTGCTTGTGCGAGGTGGGTGCAGAATGTGAAGAAAGCATGTTGAGTAAAACGTCAAACATTTTCACGTCAGATTATTTACGAGGTGACCGTAGTGACAGGCGACGTGCAGAACGCGGGAACGGACACCCTGATCTACATGTCTGTGTTTGGAGCCAACGGCAGCACGGAGGAGATGCTGCTGCAGAAGAATGAGGACAGGTAGCCAAACATGAACACGAGACGCAACAATAAAAATAAACAGACTGTTTTATTATGCTTCAGATGATAAATTCTGTGTTGTTTGTTTGGTGGATAACAGGTTTGAGCGTGGTCAGGAGGACACTTTCAACATGGAGATTGATGACATTGCCCCACTGAGGAAAATGAGGCTTCGTGTTGATGGCTCGGGCAGTCGACCTGACTGGTTTGTGGATCAGGTCAGCTCACCTTTAAAGGGGAACTCCACAGATTTTACACATAAAAGTGTGTTTAGAGTTTATGGGGAGTACTACAGCTTATATAAAAAAGTTATGGCTCCAAATAAAAAAGAAGATCTGGAGGTGTGGAGTTAGAAAGACAACCCGACCTCTGTATCCTGCTCCTCATCTCTGCCTGAGGCTACATTAGCTGCTACTACCATAAGACACTGAGTTGTTTACTTGCATTGTAGGTATGCAGGGACAAGGAAGATATGTTATATCTCTGGTTCTGCTGTATCCATACTGTTTTTTAACCATCCATCGTGAGTCAAACAATTTTATATGCAACACTAGATCTGCAGAGGAGAACCGAGACAGATTCATAAGATGTTTACATGCAGGAACATTTAAAAAGATTACAACAAGAGGAAAGCTTTGAACATGGTTTAATTCTCCAGAATGAGCTGATCGTGCAAGATGCACAGGTTTACTTCTTCTTGTCTTGTCCAGAGCTAATTGGTTATCAAGAAGAAACTGCACGTCTAATCCATAAAACATAAAAACCAGAAGCATAAAAAGCAGAAACAAAATCAATAGTGCAAATCAGTCACAGGTTTATGTTTTTTTACCCTGACGCTGTATGATGTAGGTCACAGGATCATCAATCTATTATATCACACAGATAAATAAACACACACACACACACACACACACACACACACACATCTATCCCTGCCTGCAGGAGAATGGTCAATGATTCACCCACCCACAAAGACACAGACGCAGCAGGGCCCAGAGATCCTGGAGTGAGCATATTGACCCATTTTGTTCACCGTGCTTTTGTTTATGGCATCACAGACACACACTCGCACAAACACACATTAATGAGCGCTGTGTGTTTCTGTATTCAGTAGAGAGAGACGGCATTTCATTTTAAATTACCTCTGTGTGTGCACTGGTGTGTGTGTGTGTGTGTGTGTCCAAAATATCAAACATTTTTAATGCATAATCCAGAAATATAATCGACTGCATTAATATACATAGTTTCCCAAAATGGTTCAGTACTTTTTCTCTTTGACTGACCCCTGCGAGGACGGCATCACTGCTCACCTCCAAAATTCAGTCTGATGTCTCAGGCCAATTGCTTTGATGAAATAGAACACATTTCCTATGCAAATGTCTTCTCTGGTAAAGGCACCATGCCTGCAGAGCAGCAGAGCAGTCAGGAACAATACCAAGCCCTGTCCGTCCGTGCCTGGGACTCAGCGGCTGCGAACATCTCCTTGACTTGACCCTGCACAGAGCCTTGTGTGTTCAGCATCACAAGCAGATGTGCTGCCTTTATGGATTGCTGGGTCTGTGTATAGAAATGGGCACAACAGTGCGCCGGGCGAACTGCCAGCATAGTAATCTGACCAAATAAATATGCAGAGTGGAGAGCTAACACGAGTGTGGCTGACTGAGCTGAGTCTTTGCCTAGTAATGAAATGTTTCCCAGTACTACTGATCAGACATCTTGAAAGGAGCAGAGTACACAGCACACTAATGTCCATAATATGACAGTGAATGACACATCGCTTATTCATATATTCATCTTGTTTTTGTGCACGCTAACCTGTGGTTCAAACTTAAATATCTCGACAACTGTTTGCTGGATTGACATGAAACCATACATTCGTGGTCCCCAGAGGTTGAATCGTACTGACTTTGGTGATCCACTGACTTTCTCTAGTGACATCTGTGGATACAGACATTCATTCTCTCATCAGGATGAATTGTAATACCTTTGTTGATCTCTCAAGGGTCTTTAACTCTAGCATTGTCAGGTTGAATATTTTACTTGTGCATTACTTAATCGTAAAACGCAAAACTAATATTTTCATCTGTCCCAGGGGTACTTTAGTGCATGTGAACATTTGCAAATTGGCACTAAAGTACACCTAGAACAGATGAAAATATTAGTTTTCCAGGTGTTTGACGAAAATGTTCACATGCTAACACACTAAACACACTTACGCTGGCTGGGTATTGTTGACATGACTTAAATATCTCATAAAAAGTGTGCATTCATACACTTTATGTGTCATACTTTTTTATTACACTCTAATTCTCAGGGGATCTTTTGTGCTTTGACTGTGACACTGGATCACAAAAATCAATGTCAGGATTCTGAATGACATTTAAAATAGGCGTGATATTGTATTTGAACAACAAACTCTGTGCATCCAGGTTATCATGCGTAACCTGACCACAGAGGAGGTGTCTGTGTTCACCTACGAGGACTGGCTGTCCAAGACACGTGGACCCAAGAGAACCATGATCTGCGAGTCGGCTGCTATGGTGGACGAGGAGATGATGGTGGAGCCCACCACCTATATTGTCCAGGTCAAGACCAGTGATAATGCAGGTAAGTGATAATGCATGTATTTGTAGCTACAAGTTGCATATGTCACCAGAACAAGAAGGGGACCGAGGATTGATCTCTGGGGAACACCTAATGTGTTTCCATTTGGATCAGACCTTGAGGCACAGGCATTCAACAGATGAGGGCATTTCAGATCCATGTTGTAGTCATACCAACATTATCCATCCATCCTTTTCATCTCTGGGTCAGCATCAGGTCCAGGGACAGAGCTCAGACACCCTCTTTTATCAGTAACATCCTCCAGCTCTTCCTGGGGGATCCTGAAGAACTCAAAGGTCAAGATGAGAGACTTCATCTGTCAAGTGTGACCTGGGTTCACCTCGCCATCACCTCACTGTTGACTGTTGCCTGCACCTGAGGGTAACCTGTTCAAATAGCAAAGTTCAAAGTGGATGATGTCAGATCAGTGAACTCCTCACCCTGTGACGCCAAATTAATACTACAACCTTGCACCTCTCGAAGGATTTATAATAGATTTATATCTGTGATCTCATTCTTTCACATCACTATCCAAAGCTCAAGGCTGAGTTAGACAGATATGATATAAATGATATATCCTCATCCTCATTTGATGTGTCCTTGTGCAGAGATTTGTGTTTTTCCAGGAGGAGTGAAGATGGGAAAATTCATGTTCTGACTTGCACCTTCTTTGACTTTTTAATTTGGTAATATATTTCTTACAATGTTAAATTAAACAAATCTCTGAGGCTACTAGAGTGCCAATGCTGTTGATCAGTGCCAATGCTTTCCATAGACTGTATCCCACCTACAATACACACTCACAACACATAACTATGAGTTACACCAGAGGGACAGAAACAGCGTTCAAGATCTGAGCTCACAAACTATTAAAGGAGCAGTGTGTAGGATTTAGTGGCCTCTAGTGGTGTAGTTGCTTGTAGTTGTAACCCCTTCGTGTCGCGTGAAGGAGAGACTGTGGTGACCAGGAAACATTGCATCCATATGATGCCACTGACATTATGTCAATGTGATTATTGTTACTTTTAAAGTGCATTACGATGCACAGATTTATGCTACAGTCTCCGAAATTTTCTGAACCCCCTCTTGCCAGTCTCATGACCTCAGTATGTTTTTTTAATATCCTGGCTACAGCCCAGGTTTGACTCCGACATTATAATGAAAGAAATCCTCTTCTGCTCTCCTCTTTTTTTCTTCATGCAGTATTTTCTGTAGCTCAGTAGTGTTGCTGATCAATACGATAGCATGGTGAGAAGTCTGAGCCGACTTCAAAGGACCGTTCTCTGCCCTTGGCAGTTACTGGAAACTAAGATGTAGCCCTGCACCACCACTGAGGCTCTGGGAGGAATAATGAGCCTGGCTGATAGAGACACGCACACACACACGCACACATGCAGACAACATTGCATAGGCATTGCGGTGCATAAGGAAATTGTCTCCTTTGGGATTATTGTGGGGGTGATTTGGATGTATAGTGTGAAGAGGCACTGAATGTCAAGTATGTACGTGTGCATATAGGGCGGTATATGATGAGCAAAGAATCATTTAAAGGTAACAGCAGATGCAATTCTTAAAGCAGCTTCAAAAATATTGAAATTTCTAAAGCTGCAAACACTTTTATTGCTCATTAAAACTACAGAGCTGTTAATTAAAATATTGGATTTCCAGCATTGTGCACAGACGTGTAAACTAGGACACTGAAAACATTCTGCAGTGGACTGAGTGCTCACCATGAACTAATACACATTGTGTCTAACCCACTGTAATGAAATAATAAAAGACAGCGGGATTATAGATGAGCTGTCTGGGTCGGAGAACGTGTCTCATTTTATTCCAAGCATGGCAGGGTCGGTTGTTTGCCGATCAAGTTTCCTAGGGGCTTTGCGATCGCAGTATTTATTACAACAAATAATTCAACAAATCCCTGCAAAAGATGAGATGCACTGCAGTTTAAAAGCTCTGCAACAAAGTGAAAGCACTTTTAAATTTTTAATCACAAAACTCTTCACAGATGTCAGCTGTAGTTAACATTTGTATGAGCTTCGTTCTGTTGAGTCAGAACAGTTTACCAGATACGATTTGTCATTGAAATGATAGTTTGAATCAAACTAGACCTTCTTATACATTTAATTATAACTGATTTCTTTGGTGGTCATTGTACTCACTTAGATTTTGAAGGTGTAACTCTATAGACCTACGTTTAAGCACAGATAATAGATACATGGTTGACTCTCTCCTGTCTCCTCAGGGGCGGGCACTGATGCCAACGTGTGGATCATCATATTCGGAGAGAACGGAGACTCTGGTACGCTGGCGTTGAAAGAGTGCAACAAGTCCAACAAGTTTGAGCGCAAGCAGGTGGACACGTTCCGCTTCACGGATATCCTCAGCCTGGGAGATCTCTCCAAAGTACGAGTCTGGCACGACAACACAGGTCAGACACGCAGATACACAGTCACTCTGCATGATTAAATCTGCACCTTCTGTCTTGTTAACTTGCAAAACTTATGTTTAGTTCACACAACGTAAGATAAATCTGGCCATTGATCCGTTAGTCAGACATCACAGGAGATGTCTGAGTCATCACTTGTCTGATTTTGTTGAAACCTGGACAGCTGATGTCTTAATGGAGCTGCTGTCCAACACTAACAACCACTACATCACTGTCTGACTTTGAGGAAATCTGAAGAGCTGATGCAGTTTTTCTTTTATTCACCATCCTGAAAGATTGCTACATCACTCTCAGGTTTATCATTCTTGACAGCATTTTTACTCACTGTCTTGTTTGTTTCCTGATCCTGCATTGTACCCAGGTCCTGCTCCAGGATGGCATTTGGAGTATATTGATGTGAAGGATGAGCTCATGGCCAAAACATTTCGTTTCCCATGTGATCGCTGGCTTGCCAAGAACGATGAAGACGGACAAATAATGAGAGAACTGCCATGTGCTAACAACGACTACTTAGACCTCGACGAGAAGACGAGTAAGGCCAGAACATACAACGAGTTGAGATTTCAGTCCTGTTGGTTTAGCTACAGCTGTGGTTACTGTGGTAACCGCAAGTGTGGCTACATTGTTTTGAAAGAGAAGTCTGAATGAATGATCCTGGTCAGTGCTAACGTTGGTGTTTCCTGTGGTTTCTTCACTGTAAAAGCCACCCTGTTTTTTGTCATGCTTTTAATGTGAAGCAGCAACAGTCAGATGGTCTGTTTGCATTAGCTGTAACTTACTTCACGGGGTAAAGGCTGACATCATTGAGACAAAATTATGCTGGATTACATGCTGCAACGTCTCCAGAATGGCAGACCCTGCCACTCACTATATAAACTACCATGTGGAGAGATAGTTACTGAAAATTAGACAATAAATCTCATCAAAATGGGGATTGATTTCATGAAAATCTTTAAGATTAAAGCTTTAAATGATCTAATATATGTTCTTTATGTTGGTTGTACATTTTGAGGACAGCTGAGACAGTTTACTTACTTAACGTCCGTGTTTTCTCTCTTTAAAGAGTACGAAATTTGTATCACAACTGGAGATAAAGCTGAAACCAAAGAAAATGCCTGGATTGTACTTGAGGGGAGGAAGGGTCGATCAAAGGAATTTGTAATGGAGAACTCCTCAAAGAAGAAGAGGTTCTTGCGGTAGGTACTTGGTGCAAGATTAACTCAACGAGCTGCATCTTGTTTGCATGAAAAAGCTTAAAGAAATGTGCTCTCTCTCTCTCTCTTATTCTCCCTTTACACTTATTATGATAATCCTACCAGCACCAAGCACTTGAGACCAGACTAGCAATGCAGTCCACTATCATGACATTACACCATCCTGTAGAAAATTCATTCTGACACAGAACAAATTAGCAGTGGCATGAATTTAAAGTATGTGGGCCAATTAAAGAGAATAGCCACTCACTCCATCGTGCTTGTTTCTCTCGCTTTTTAGGGGAAATGTGGACAGGTTCGAGTATTCGTCCAAAAACCTCGGTGATATCGCTGGTATCTGCCTGGGCCACACACCCAAGGATGGAAAGAAAGTAAAGGGGGAGGTTTACTGGCATGTGGAGGAGGTCGTCGTCACTGAAAGGGAACTGGGAAACAAGTAAGATATTGGTTACTGCTCGGTGGATCTACACCCATCCATACTCCATCGTAACAAACTATATTGTTCTCTGTACCTCCACCTGCAGGTACGTCTTCATTTGCAACGCCCTCATCCCTCTCTCTCCAAAGAGGGATGATTACTTGACCTTCGAGTGCACAAAGACCATTGAGAGCTTCGCCAGTAAAGCTCGAAGCCTGGTGCCCGTCAAGTACGAGATCATCGTCATCACTGGAGATCAGAAGGGAGCAGGTACAGATGCCAATGTCTTCATCACTATCTACGGCACCAATGGAGAGTCAGGCCGTCGGCAGCTGCGGCAGAGGTTTCGTAACCTCTTTGAGCGCGAGCAGACGGACCGTTTCCTGCTGGAAATGCTGGACATGGGAGAGCTGCAGAAAGTCCGGGTGGAGCACGACAACTCCGGTCTGAACCCCGGCTGGCTGCTGGATCGCGTGGAAGTCACTAACACAGCCAATGGCGTCACCACCATCTTCATTTGTGGGAAGTGGCTGGACACTAAGAGGGCTGACGGGCAGATCGCCAGGGTCATCTACCCGAAATATTAGAAAAAGTATTATTCATAAAAACAGCAGTGTAATTACCAAAGAGATTCTGCTCTGGCAAGTTTTATATCTCAGGAACTGAGACAGATTTTTACATTCATAGTTGTTTTTTTTATGATATTATAGTTCAATATTTAATACTACCTGGGAATATGGCCTGCAATGAAATACTGTGACAATAATTTCTTAGGTCAGGAGACTGAATGTGCCATTCTTTATAAATTTCATATGTCAGGGATGGTATGCTCAGTTGCTTTGTTATAACGGAGGTTTTGTAAAAGATTAAACTCTTTTGTGATACTCAGAATCACAGCCATCAACCTGTCTGACTCACAAAGATTCATCAACTGCCTGTGGAGTTTATTGCAGCTCTACAAAGTGTCTGAGCATCATTTAACTCATTGTTCTGTTTATTTTACAGCCTGCAACTTTACTGGTTTAATTTCATCACTCTCAATCATCAATTCGTTTCCAGCAGCAGGTAGCAGTTTCAGTAAAAAAAACGCTCTGATGAGCCCATTCTACACTACCTGCTCAATGCCAAACAGCAAACAGACACAATTAGCAACTAGCTGGTGACAAAAAGTGGAGCACTTAGCAGCTAAAAAGCCTAATGTTCCCCTCAAAACAGTTAAATATATACTATAAAGTCTATAACACAACAGTTAGTTCCGGCCAAGTGATTTGAGTGAGTCGGTCACTGAATGCTGATATGGAGCACATCATCACTGGGACTTTTAACTTCATTTTAACGGCTGTTCATACATTTTATTTCCTCCAAGTTACTTTCATTTGTTTTCTCGAGATCCTGAGTTATTTATGTCATTATTCCAAAATAACAAATATTGTTATCCCGAGATAATGGGATCATTTTCAAGAGGTAACTCGAGAGACAATATCTTGAGTAAACAAATGAAAGTAACTTGTAATCACGAGAACGCTGAGGAGATACAGTGTATGAAAGCATGACCGCTTAGGGCTTCTATAGTTATCTATCTTAAATTATAGCTAACAATTTAAGATAGACAACAAAGACAATTTAAGAATTTTTCCACAAATAACATTCAACTGAATGGTCGTCAGAAGAAGATGAAGGGGAGGAAAGAAGCCTGGATACTTCAGCACAAACCTCCAGGTGAGCCCATATGAGATCAACACCGTGAGGCAAACAACACACGGGCTTTGAACTGCTTTCAAACTCGGCGAAATCTAAAAAATATTAACGTCCACTGGGCTGCGGTAACATGTAGACTTATAGATCTAAGCTACGTTGATGTGTTGCAGTCTCAGTCCAACTGGGGAACTATTTGAGTTGGTGGAGCCAAAAAAATCATAAAGATAAACCAAAAGTGAAGATTCAAGGTTCAAGTTGAGTTTGTGAATCTGTGAAGGGTCTCAGGTCATCTTTCTTTGAGAAGAATTAAGTCTGGGGCAACTGGATTTGGTTGTAGATCCATGGAAGTAGTTTTGACGCCCCAGATTTAACTCTTCTCAATGAATTGATACATAATGTATCTTCAATGGTATCAATGTTTCCACCTGATGTAAGCATAAAACATAAAGATGGCTGAATTTTCTGATTTTACCCAATAACAGCTTCTTTAAGAGTCAAATTGTAACAACATTTTATCATCTGGGGGAAAAGCTGAGATCATTTTATATTGGAATATAAGACACAAAAACACATGCTCGTCCATTTTACTCAATTTATTACAAAAAGAGCACATACAAAAGGATAATATACAAGCCATGAAATAAAATTAAAATTAAAAAAACTGAACAGTTTGGGTTTAGCAATGCAACTTTTGAAATCATTATCATTATTATTATTAGTAATAATAAATAAAGTACAAAATTCCACCACATGTGAATCTAACATTTACCCATAATATGCTCATCCATTTCTTCATCAACACACTCATCACCATTAATGCGCTATTGCTTTAATATTAATGATAAATAGTTCTATTTTCAGATAAAATATCCTATATTGAAAAACATTGCGCAGTCACAGCTAAACAGCAGATTTTCATACAAGGATGGCGGCAGCCCTTTCACTGGCACTTTTTGGGATATTTTCTCTTCAGCTTTGTTTTTCAGTTTCAAACAGCAACAAAATTCATAAGTTTTTTTTTTTTTCTGTTATATTCTTTGTATATATATCACCATATACTATTAAACCATCGAGACTATATTGAAACCTGAGAAAACATGCATTTTTAGAAAAGGTTGTGCTTTAAAATCCTTGCCTTCCTTTTTAGACTGTGAAAGGAAACAGAGGATAGAGTCTGAGAGGAGAGATGGACGGTAAAATCAAACAAAGAAAGCAGGAGATAGACGGTAAACAGAACGGAGAAATGAAATCAGGAAGAGTTTGTGGAGTATTTGCAAAGCCCACAGTGAAACATGCCTCTTTATAGAACTATTTCCACGACGTGCAATGCTCCAGCACGACAAACCGACAGCTATTTTTGGACCGTTTGACTTGAATTTTCGAGGATAAATGGCTTTTGTCGACACCCGTCAAATGTTGTCTCAGCTCCTTCATGACTCATTCTTTTAATTAATTATTATGCAACCAATAAGGCATGGTGGCTTCATGGACTTGATTGTTATTAATGGTTTCAGTTAGTATGGAAATATCTCCTAACACTTAAAGCGAGGCACTTGTTATGCTTAAAATCTACAAACTATATTCTGGAAAAACAACTGAAGAGAAACACCGGAGAGAAAGAGAAAGAGAGAGAGAGAGAAGATGAAAATTAAAGATAGATACAAAGAGTTAAAGAGAAGGAACATGCTTCACAGATGATCATTATTAAGACCCATAGTGCATTGTGAGAAGCAGAGCATACAAAATAAAAAGCCAGAGTTCTTACTGATAATATTAAATCATCTAAAACTAACTTTTTTTGCCAGTGAGAGGGTTCCCATATTTAAACAAGTGAGTGCAAAAAAAAAAAAAAAAATAAAAAAAAAAACACAAACTAAAACCAAATTCACTTCATTGCAGTTTGTCCACTACATCACAGCATGGGGGATCAGAGAAATTGCATTGAATGGAATGTAACCAAGATCCACAGCACCACATGAGAGAGAAAGAGACTGAGAAAGAGAAAGAGACAGACAGACAGACAGACAGAGAGAGACTGAGAAAGTAAGACAGAAAAAGACAGAGACAGAGAGAGACAGACAGACAGACGGAGAGCGGGCTCAGTAGCTCAGCCTTGGACAGTAAACATCGCACAGCCAGCTTGTGGAGATCAAACAGCAGGGCTCGTATTTTTTTTTTGTTTAACTTTAGTGTTCCAAAAAATACAACTGCATGCAAAGCATTCCCATTTAAAACAATGCAAAAATGAGGTAATAGTTTTTTTTTCATAGCATTTTTGTGTTATTTCTAAATAAATAAATTATGATTCAGTCACCCACCCCGCCCCCTCCAAAAAAAACAAAAAAAAAACAAAACAAAAAAACTATATAAAATTAAATACATACCCACAATATCTACAGTTAGTAATAAATTATGATTGTTAAATACTTAAGGCATCTCAACTGACAACACCCTGTGTAAACTATGAAAACTTCATCACAGATGACTCCACTACAGGAGGAGGCAGTGTCAACACTGGCAGTGCACAAGACGAGAGAGAGAGAGAAGTAATCCTTGTTAATTGATCCTCGGCCCCACTGAAAGACTAAAGAGTCTCCGGGCTTATCCTTTATTATCACAGTGCATAGGACAGTGAAGGTCCTAAAGGCTTCCTCTTTAACACGCGGCCCAGTGGAAACTGAAAGTTGACACAAACTGGTCATGTAGCAACTGAGGAGGAGGAGGACGAGGAGGACGAGGAGGAGGAGGAGGGTCGACTTGTTTTAACAGCCCGAACGTCTCTTCCTGCTGTGGTGCCATCTCACGTCTGTGTGCACTGCGAGAGGGAGGCTGCCTCCGTCGCATCACGTTCTACATGTTCTAGCAATACAGCATAGCAACCAGCATAGCAACCACGAGGGGAGGTCTGTCACACGAATACACAAGATCAATACGCAAGCTCCTCTCTTCTTCTCTGCTGAAACACTGCATGAATCTATACCTAAATATAAACCAACGCAAATGCAATACCGAGGAAAAAACCTTTTTGTTGCTATAACTATTGTCACATGTGCTTGTTCTTTAGGCAATAAGGTAAACATCAAAAAGAGGATCCCGTCGTTGCCGCCAAAAGGAGGACAGGGATGAACACACGCTACACGTCAGGGGGAGCAGCCGCTGACACCGTGCTCTTTTTTTTTTTTTGTTTGTTTGTTAGTGTTGAGAAGATAGTCACAGCTCAGATTAACTACGTCATGCAAAGCCATCCCTGTACCTCTTTAAAATTGAAGAAACGCTACCGAAGCTAACAGCCCAAGTCAACGATGAAACATGCATTTTTTTTAGTACACACTGTTCTGCCACTGGCCCACCGGTGCCAGATGTAGATACAGGTACAAGGGCAGCTAAATCTTCCTCCCACTTCTCACGCTCTGCAGCTAGTTTCCTTTTTTTCATCCCTTTTTTTTTTGTTGTTTTTGTTTTGGCTTTGTGTTGGATTAGCACTCCAATGGCCATGCTATTAACCTACAGCGAGTTAACATCTACGTGTGGCCTCGAAAAACCCTTGAAACACGCTCACATTTGCACTTTCTGAACAGATTTGTTAGACACATTCTTTAAGTCACACACAGCAGGGCAGAGCACACACACACACACTCACTCCCAAACACACACACACACACACACACACACACACACACACACACAATACATACATGTGAACCTGCACGTCAGGCTCAAGCTACACCGTGACAAAATGCATTTTGGTATAAACACTTTCTACCTATTTTGAAAAATTTAAACACACAACGACTCGATCGCTGGGCTCGGTTTCCGCTGCGGCGAAAGAGACCTACTCACGTAACACCATCTCACATGACACCAACCCAAAGGTAAATGTACAACTGTATTGCAAAATGTCAAAGCTGCATGATAGGATTAAAACACTCTAGCTAGCTGACGCTTGATCCCCCCTGCAAAAGAAGGCGACAGCACACCAGATATCACTTGGTTGGTTACTGCTACTCTACTACGACCACAAATGATCTTTAGGTAAACATGGCATCAGAGCATTTAGTTTCTGTTAAGTTTTCTTGTGTGGCAGAATATTCACTTTGATTGAAGTGTGTTTGAAAAGAGAGAAATATATATATATGTATTTATATATATAGAAAGAGAGAGAGAAAAAGAGAGAAAGTAGCCAGCTCAGTGTGGGGTTATGTGTTTTCCACTTTCAGGACATTAAGTCATGGCTTTGAGGACATGCTACACAGCCCGGGGCTACCTACAGTACAACACCACAACAGCAACAACACCCCACTTACGACCAGCAAGCTACAAGTAAACCCTGTGTACATGAGTATGTGTTTGTGTTTGCGTGTCTTTTGCCTCCAGAGGGATGTGCTTCTATATAAAGAGAGTCCCTTGCAGCCTCTCGTGCAGTTAGTTATCCTGGCTTGGCTCAGTAAAGCGTGAGTCAGAAGGGTGGTGATGTCACATGAAGTCTGGAGACATTTGGCAAAGCACCCAACAGTGGGGAGGGAGGGGAGAGAGTGCCGGCAAGCCGGGGGTGGAAGAAAGCAGGAACCACACGAGGGTGATTGACAAGGAGGGCGGAGGAGTGAGGGGGTTTTAAAATCTCATCAGCTGTCAGGGTTCAGCTGTGTTTCGATGTCAACTCGACAGATTGGACACTTCCTGCTGGTGGCCAGCCATTGGTCCACGCAGCCCTGGTGGAAGAGGTGCATGCAGGGCAATCTCCTGGAGGACAGAGAGACAAAGAGACACCGGGTCAGCGTTGATTCACACAGTTATGTGCACACGGAGAACTCCTGAAACCAGCGGGGAGTTAATTTTGTTCAGTCAGGCATGCAGAGACGACTTCTGTTGAGTCATCAGTCCCGCATGCCTCTCAGACAGCTGAGACTTCATACGCTGTAAGCCGACCCTCACCCCGGGGAACAGTTCTTCACCCCTGAATTTCTCCCCCCCGACTTAAATGCATGTGCATGTGAACACGTGCGAGTCATTGCTTAAAGGAAAGAGTTCAACATTTTGTGTGTTCTGGCAGAGAGCTCAATGAGAAGATGGATACCGCTCGCAGCTGTCTGTTCAATAGGAAGCCACAGCCACCCAGCTGGTTAGCCTAGCTTAGCACAGAGATTGCAAACAGGTGGAAACAGCTAGCCTGGCTCGTGTCAGACAGTAAGAAAATCTGCCTACTGATTGTCTTATCTATTGTTGTGTCAGCTGTTTCAGGATGAATCACACAGATTAAAGCTGGACTTGTTCTAATGTGGAGCGACACTCTATGTCTAATGTGAGCAAGAGGGAGAATTTGGCTATTAGTTAATGGTTTGTGATATATTTAGTGTTTGCTGACAAATTAAATTAACAGTAGATGGTTCCCTGGGTTAGCTTAGCTTAGCACAAACACTGGAAACAGAGGGAAACAGCTAGCCTGACTCTGTCCAAAACATGACAAAAATCAACCTACCAGCTCACACAATGATTTTCCCTATCTTTAACCCTGAACTGAATGAAACATGTCGGATCAGCATTTGTAATTTAAACCTCCAAAGCTAACCGGCAGTAGCTCTGTGGTTACCTCACAGACATGACAGTGGTGTTAATCTTCTCATTCATCCTCCCAAATAGTCAAACTTTTGTTTTAAGCTCATTTAAAGAAACGTGATGTTTTCTTAAAAAAAGTAAGATTTCTGGGGCTACGAATCATTTCTGACCTGACGTCCTCTCCGTCCTCCAGCATGGACAAACAGATGGTGCATTTCTCGTCCACATCTGTTTCCTCCTCCTCCCCAATCTTCAGCTGCAGGGGCTTTCTCTGTTTAGCAGATCAGATTACAGAGAGACAAAAGATAGGGTCAAAAAAAGGCTCAATGTGAATAGATTCAATACTCTGTGTGTGTGTGTGTGTGTGTGATTACGCCCTACCTTCTTGTATTTGTGTGGAAAGGTGAATCTCTCTATGGTTGTCTGAACAGCTCCTCTGCTGACACTCCCCAACCGGTCTTCCAGCTGTAACAGCTCCTGACGAAAAATTAGGCATACAATTGAGGATACTGCACAGTACAATAATAAAAAAAAAATAATAACAGTAATAGAACAGATACTAAATGGACCTTGAGGTGAGATTGTTTTGTTAAATTATGTTTCCAAGGCCATGAATGAATGTTAAAGCTCAAATTTTAAGCCCTTAAAGTGAGGCATGAGATTGAGCAGTGTAAACAAAGTTCAAGTTCTCTAATGCACTAAATAAAAATGCAGACAAGGCGACCCGGTGACACCAAGTTTAACACGTCTCACTGGCTTTGTTTGAAATGTATTTACCTCGTAACTTTCTCGCACAGCTGTGGCGTGCCGTGAAGGATTCAGACTTTGCAGTGCCAACAGGTGCAGCTGGGGGTACGGGTAGTTTCTGATTTCATGCACAACCTAGCAAAAGAGAAGTCCTCATTATATTACAGAAATGCTAATGCTAAAGTTTTTCTCGATTGTTAGAAACAAACAAAAAAAAAAGTGTGAATACTGAAGGTGGCACAGAGCACAAAAACTGTGTTTCCAGTTGCAAAATAGCAAAAAAACATGCTGCTGAGATGTGATAATAAAAATAACAGTGTCCCTGTGCAGTCTCCAACCAACTGTCAGTGGTTGTACTTGCATTGTGGGTAATATAGATGCCAAGTTTTTGTCCATAGAATAAAAAATCTCTCTGATATCTCTGATTCTGCTGCATCAATTTTCACCTTCAGTGGAGTGCAATATTCGATCTGTAGTACTCATTTGATGTTTTGATCATTTGCAGCTTTACGACACGACAAATCAATGGAGCAAAACTCATAGGCCTTGTTGTTCTGTGCTGTCTTTTGTTTTGCAATAATAATAATAAAAAAAGACAGAACAGATTATACTGTATGTCAGGAACACTTATTATGATCGACATACCACTTGTGCAGAAGATGTGTTCCTGGGGAAGTGGTGCATTCGAGGGGAGGCCAGGTAATGCTGATAGTGCTGCGGAAGCTGCTGGAGCTGATACTGGTGATGAGGGAGGCCGGCATCGACGCTGAGATCCCTGCAGGCAGACAGACAGGCGACTAAATCAACATCATCACACATGCTAGGCCAATGTGACAGACAGACAGATGGGTGCGGAGATGGAGATCGTTTCTCGACTCCATGGGACTCGCGTTTATCTCAAATAGTGACTCACCAGTCGGTGCCTTCGGCCAGGTACCGCTGCTGCTGCTGCTGTGTCATTGGCTGGGGAACATGGAGTGGAGGGGAGTACTCATAGCCTGAACGCAGTCGGTGAGGGTTCAGGGGAATACGCTCCTGGGTTCTTCTGCAAATAAGATAAAGATAAGATGTTTGACTCTGTTTGCAGATTGTGTGCGTCTGTATTTGCAGGCAGGCAGTAGTTCTACCTGGAGTGCGGGAGAATCCTGCGGTGCTGCGCTTCAAGAAGCTGCTGCTGGATGAGGTATTGCTGGTGTAAGGCCTGAGGTAGGAATGGAGGCCCCGGCACATCCTGGAACTGTGGGGGCGCAGGCAGGGCAGTGAGGGGCGGATGGTGTGCTGGGGGCAGGTGGGTGGCCAGGCCGGTCTGAGGCGGCTGGCTGGCGTGTCCTAGAGGGAACTCTGCTGAGATGGGCGCCTGGGGAGCGCCCAGGTGAAAGTGTCGGCAGGAGGTAGCATGGCTGTGTTGATGCCTGGTGAAGTGTGCTCCTACGGGGGATCAGAATGGAGCCAGATAAGTAATTACTTTCATTCAAACAGACACCACATAGAGACAAAACCAGTGAAGTGACACAAAGACAAGCACACAAAAACATTTAACCAATCACACAGAGAGAACATAAAAATAACAGAGACCTGACACAGGAAGAGACAAGACAGACAAAACAGCAGATGGAGGACATGGACATTTAGACCCTTTGAGGAACACCATCTCAACCCACACACAGATTGCACCCAATGGCCTGCCTCTCCACTTGCCATAGTATAGCCAGCAGGATGGATCTTCACTAACAGCCTGGTGTGTTTCCAAGACGGTCTACAGCACAGAGGGTTGTCTGTGGTCCACTGATGTCCACTGCTAGTCAATTTTAATAGATTCAGTCTCTAGATCATGTCTGCCGTTTGAAGGAACAAATGTTCGACTGTAGACTCCTGATTAAAACCCTCCGCACAGCGACGGACGAAAGATCATTCACCTCCGTTTCTACCGCCCCCCCCACCCTTAATAGCAGAGGTGGAGGAGACTTGAGATTGTGTGGTAGTCCCACTGAATCACCTCGGGATCAAGTTGCACAAAACAATCAATACAAATTACTCTGAGCTCAGGGAAAAGAGGGCTGGAAGGAGGGTGAGGTGGGGACAAACAGTTACTACTTCAGCTTCCCATTAAAGCTTTCTAGCTTTCTGGAATTGGGAGCAGACAGCAGAGTCTGGAGGATGGACTGTGCACTGTGTGTAATGAGTATTGTGCCTTTAAAATGGTCCCATCTTCTTGTTGTGCCAACTGTTTCAAGCTGAGCTAAACACCAACATGAAGTGACAATGTATGTCTCATATGAGGAGAAGAGAGGCTTGTGGTATATTTGGCATTTGCTGACAAATTTAATTAACAGTGGATAGTTCACTGAGTCGAGATCTAA
Organism: Argyrosomus regius; assembly: GCA_946959425.1. Lineage (NCBI taxonomy): Eukaryota > Metazoa > Chordata > Actinopteri > Sciaenidae > Argyrosomus > Argyrosomus regius. The sequence continues at coordinate 19,592,142 of OX336898.1, read as the reverse complement.
TTCACAAATTTTCAAGTCTTAACATCCCTTAAACACATGTGCATCTATTTATTTAAAGGAGTAGTTTGACATTTTGAAAATATGATTTCTCTTTCTGAGAGTTAGACGAGATGATTGATACCACTCTTCTATCTGTCCATTGTATGGCTACAGCCATCAGCCGGTTAGCTTAGCTCGCATCATAGCAACCATGAAAATGTGTCAAATTAGCAGTAATGAAAGGAATAGTTTGAGGAAATGTGTTTGCTTGCTTTCTGATCTCATATCTGTTCATTAAATATAGGGCAATATCCAGCAGCTGGTTAGTTTAGCTTAGCGCAAAGACTGGAAATAGGAGGAAACAGCTAGCGTGGCTATGTCCAACAACCAATAGGACTTCTAAAGCTCATTTATTAACATTAAACATGGTGTTGTATTGTAAAAACAATGTTTTATGGCGCTATGTGGTGCATTTCTTTGCTTTTGTATTGATTAAAACTTATAGATATAATGTTAATGTTAATTTGTGAGCTTTAGAGACACATTTTGTTACCTTTGGACAGAGCCATGATATACTGATAATCTTATATCTGTTCAATAAATATAAAGCTGCTTCCAGCAGCCGGTTAGCTTAGCTTAGCACAAAGACTGGAAACAGCTTGCATGGCTGTGTCCAAACATAACAACAAAACTGTTGCCTCAGCATTAAAGCTCAATAATTAACATGCTTATCTTGTATTTTAATTGATATAAAAACCTAATACTATTTGGCCTGACAAATACTCAAAGCCAAGAAATCTACCGCAAACCCAAATGTTCATTAGTGAGCTTTAGGGCTGTTTGTTGTTGCTGTTCCCAGTCTTTGTGCTAAGCTAGGCTAACTTAGCTGCTAGATGTCGCCTTATATTTAATGAACAGACATGAGATTAAAAAGCAAATAAACACATTTCCTCAAACTGTTCCTTTAATTATTGCTAATTCGACATGTTTCCATGGTCGTCGCTTTGCTACGTTGCACGTAGCCTCGGGACATTGGGAGTCAGTGAACCTTGAGAGCCGGCAGCAAACTGAAAAACAACATTTGGCTGAGGAAGTAGAGCAGAAATGTCAGCGTGGTGGTTTGGATTGGTTAAAGGTTGTTCATCACTTTTGTATAACGCCTGTGACCCGGTAAGACCGAACTCCATGCGAGGCTTCTTGTAAATATCAAATTATTTGTCTGTGGGCTCCTTCACAGCATGAACCGCTGACATTAATATTTGACATATTGCAGTGCTGCCAGCAGTAACAGCCCTGATGTTATTATTGTTACATCTCTGCTTCGACATTGACTTAGAGACATAAAATGCCTGATTGGTGCAGAACAGACCCCCACCCATCCACACCCACATACAAATCCACCTCTCCTCACCCCCCTCCCGGAGCTGCTGCACAGGCAGCCCCTCCCCCACGGTGTGGCTGCGGCATGGTGTCCCTGTGTGAGTGACAGCCCGTAAGCCCTGCCCAGCCGCGACTGCAGCAAGCAAGTCTGACATCGAACCTGTCTCACCCATCCTCCCCCTCCTGCTTCCATCACTGCAGCTTTACAATCACACCTCCTCTCTAACGTAATCCTGTCTGCCTGCCTAGTGCGGTGGTCTTCTATCATGTGACATTGTGAAGCCATGTGTGTGCACCAAAAACCATTCAACACACCAGCTGATATCGCTGATTAGCGCTCTCACAATCACAGCGAGGGACTAATGAGTGAAATCAGCCTCTATGTGGTACATTTTGGACTGAAAAGCCGCATATAAATGACTGTACATGGCACATGATTGCACACCCCTCGCTGACCTTGATGCGATACATCGGTCAAATCGGGACAGGGTGGGTGCTGGGTGGAATACAAAACATCTGATATTAAATGTGGTCTGTACCAGTGCACGTACTGTGTGAGAGAACATATGCATTACAGCTGCCGAGTTATTTAAAAGTCTGTTGCTGTAGTCGGTGGAGAGAAAGTTGCCGAGCGCACACGCTGTGTGTCTCAGACACACCTTGTGTCTGCACATAAATAACTCTCGACTATTTCAGACATTGTGAACAGATGTAAGGCTGGAATGTAACAGCAAAGAAGTGCCAGACCTTTAAATCTCATTAAATTGTTGAATTTATATTCAAAATAATAAATACCTGAACCAGAGTTGTGACCACTTTTAGCCACTCTACCACTTATTTTTGTGCTCATGCACGAGGTGTTATTGTTTAATGTGAGATCGACTCTTAAACCAAGATGCCACGAGATCTGATAAACATTTAGAACTCTTGTAAGACAACATAAAGTACAATATTACTATTATTTATTAACTCTAAGCCTTGTGTGAACTTGTAATGTGAGCTTAATCGGGTTTAGTTATGCTGCTGTCACAAGCTACAAAGGCACGACTGAGAATTAAGGAGTTTATCTGTATAAATATGTCAAGGTCTGTTCTGCTAATTAACAAGAAAAAAGACTAAATGAAAGAGGCCGATAGTTTGCATTGCACAGAGACATTGATATAACACTTCACAGATAAAAGTAGCTGCCATGTGGTGATTGAACTGAATTGATTTCTCATTATGCTACACAATTGGAGACTCTTAAAGGAATAGTAAGGCATCCTGGCGGAGTTAGATGAGAGGATTGATACCTCTGGTTAGCTTAGCTTAGCACAAACAGTGGAAACAAGGGGAAACAGCTAGCCTGGCTTTGTCTAAAGGGAACAAATTCCCCCTACAGCACCTCTAAAGCTCACTAATACACACTTTACTTGTCCTTTGTTGAATCCATTCAAAGGTTTTAGTGTTAAATTGACATACAGCCAACGAATATAACCCTACAAATTACGCACACAAGATATAAAATACTAATTAGAGAGCTTTAGAGGTGCTAGTAGGCAGGCTTTGTTATTGTTGGACGGATCGAGGCTAGCCAATCTTTGTGCCATAAAATACCATAAACATGAGTCGTATCGACTCATCGCATGCTCCACCAGAAAACAATGACCCGTGTTGTATATGTAATGATGTCGATTGTCTTTTTGTGTTTACATACTAAGAAGTTAACACCCCGAGGAAGAGTTATCGTATGCACCACTGGTTCTCAAACTGTGCTACAAGTACCACTCATGGTACGCGAGCTGCCTTGAGTGGTACTCTGAAATATATATTTTTTTGATGAAATAAATAAATCTAGAAATATTTAATACCATCAATACTACAAGAATTTGAATGAAAATACTTGATAACTGTTCATGCAGGTAGCGCGCATAGATCCACGAGCTAAAATGTGACGGGGAGACAGTAAGCAGAGGTAAAATGAACGCTTCCAACTCTGCAAACGTGGCTCCAAATGGGAACTAAAAGTGCAGATCAGCTAGAAGCAGCTCCATTCAGGATTCAATCATTTTATGTCTGTTACACTGGTTGTACTTGAAGAGCCAAATATTATCTGAGGTGGTACATGGTGTAAAAAGTTTGAGAAGCATTGGTAAACCACGAGACGATTCATTTGACATACCATTCATACCGTGTTTACAACAGTTTCATATCTCTGGCTTTGTTAGGACAAGCTGCAAATCAAGTGCTTTATGGCAGTATTGGACTTTTATATGATTTTTGCATGAATGTATTGAGATAACTTGATTTGTTTGGTTTAATTTGCCGGATTAGCACCCCCCCAAAAAAGAAAAACAATGTGGAAGTTTTATCCACAAAGAAATGTCACCATACCGTATATATAGATATTAAAAACACAAAATGACATATCGCCCACGGTTGTTCCATCACCAATGAACACCAATGAGTGGATGTGTTTTGTTCTATAAACAACAGTGTGTATGGATTAGGAGGGAATGACAGCGTGTCACATTAAATATCAATGCCGGTGTGTTTCTGAATAAACATGCTTTTTTTCTTTTTTCTCTTTTCCTCTTTGAATGATTATTAAAATTTAGTTGCCCCTACTCCAAAGTAAGCAGAGCATCAACTTGAAGAAACTCTGTCAAAGACAGCTGAGAAATGAGAGCACATAAAGAGTGAGGAGGGGGGGGAGACCGTCTCAGAGACAGCACAGTGTGGAGGGAGGAGGGGAGGAACACATGGAAATCAGCAAAAAGCACACTGAAGGTTAGAAAGAAAACTACAGTCTTTATTGGAAAATATTAGTATGTGTGGCACTGTGTGATAATAGTAATAATAAGAGTAATATCTCCTACATAACCATAATAATACCATGCAAATAAAGACCAAAGGCAAGGCCCGACCATGCTCTCTGTAGGGTTAACAGAACAGAAGCAGCATCCAATGAGTAGATGTGTATGCTTACAGCACATTTCAGTATAGCAGGGACATCTCTACACAAAGTTTACATTGGAATCTGCTGTTCAATGTGGAAAAACAAAAAGTATAAAATGACCATGCATTAGGATCTAATACAAGAACATAAGGTAGAAAAAACCACAACCAAAGAATAAAAAGACATTTTCATTCTAAAAAGGAGATCTACAGCAGTGCAGGATATACACATCCCTGTAAAATGGATAGCATTCTGGAGGTGTCTGAGGAAAGACTTGAGAAAGGGGGAGGCCGGTGCATGATAGTGGATTTCTTTTGTTATTATTATTTATTAAATGGCAAGATGAGTTAAGACCTGCCAATGTATCAATCAATTCAGCTGTAGCAGCTAACAAAAGGCTTCCTTCACACATGGATAGGATTATGACCAGCCACTTTGGACACGCCACTATAAGGAGGTGCAGTGGACCATAACATCACACACACAAATTACTGTGATATTTTAGTGCTCGAGCCAATTGAGTGAATTAATTGGTCAAAGTGATTTAGAGAAGGTGATCATACAAGTGCTTTAATGATGACAAAAGCTGGTACAATGCACCTTTTTTTTTTTTTTTTTTTTTTTTAAATCAAAGAGTCCGATCAAGCCTGGCTGTGATCGAATCAAATCGGATTGGATCAGATCGGAGGAGGGGAGGAGGGAGGATCAAAATGTATCCACTTTACAGAAATTTACAGCAGAATGTAGTCTATCCACACTGAATGGGAGAATCACAATGACAAGTCTGTAGTAAAATCTAAATGCTACAATGGGTTATTCACTGAAGAGCAACATGACAGTTTTAAATAAAGACAAACTGTTTTCTACAAGAAAGGTGTTATTCTTTAGTCTGTTACACAGAAGGATACGGTATGAGTGGGAACTCGGTTTGTTTAATGCCAATGTCGTCTTCAGATGGAAAGAGGAAATGAGGAAGAAGGGGTTCACAATACAGCTAGATGCAGAGAACAGGCAGAGGCTACGGCAGACAGCAGCAGATGATCGTTAGCTACACAATGGAGGGGGACAAAGGTCTGAGAAATGCGGAATGTAGAGCCAGCCTCGATACTATGGAACAGGAAAAAAGAACACAAATAAAAGCACAATGAAATCATTGGTGCTACTGCATGTAGTTTGTTTGTTTTAACAATGCACGTCAAAGTATTACCACTACTATTATTATTACATAATCAACACAGATAGCCTACTGCAATGGAGGGTGATGTTATTGTTATTATTATTATTATTATTGTCCAGATTTTCACTGCTGGAGCACCTGCAGCGCAGGGGGGGGTTCATTTGATTCTTTTATTTTGAAGGTTTTACAGCACAAAAATAAATAAATAAATTAAATAATGCCACCATTTTATAGCCCCTTTATTTTGAAGATACGACCATTACGCTACCTGTCTTTTTAATGGATGAAGCTTTTAACTGGTTTAAATTAAGAAAGAATAATCCAACAGACACGATGCCACTTGCACACAAAGGGTGCAAACATCCCTTTTGATTCAAATACAGCTGCTACAGCCTTGCTTGGTCCAGATTTTAAACACAAATCCAAGCAGATATATGTTTTGGTATTATGTAGTTAAAAATGGTAGCTTAGCGGTGACACGCACGTAAACACCGCGCAGTTAAAACAGAGATATTAGCCGCTGAGGGTGTATATATATATATATATATATATATATATATATATATATATTTATATTTATATATATATATAGAAAAAATAGAAAAGCACGGCTGCCATTTGACAGCTGCAGTCATTTGGTTGCGGTTAACGGACACTGAGACGTCCTAACAAACAATAAAAATGGCCTTTTTTAATGGAGTTTAAACGTCAAACGGTTTTTTAACGGTTGAATTCGAATCGGCTACATTCACGCGACGCTACAAGCTAGCATGACAGCTAATGTTGTCTATAACTGTCGCGGTGCTCGCAGGTGTCAGCTCTGTTTACATACGCTTTTGTAAGGACATTTTGTTTTTAACAAAAAAAATAAAAAATAAATAAACCAAGAAAGGGGAAAACGCCGAAGAAATTTGTTAGGGTTAGGATAAAAGAGATATATAAAGCTAGTCATACCTCTATTTCTAACTGAGCCGAAGACGGGGAGAACCAGATATCCAACATGTACTAACACCATCCTGGGTCCTTCTTCTTTGTTGTGTGGGTAGCCAGTGAGACAGATGGTCCATGGAAATGATCCCCCCCTCCAGTCCACGGCACATTCAAACGGACAGGCTGCGCTGTGAGCACACACAGACCCGACTAACCAATCGCCGGACCCCTCCGAACAGGACCCTCCGGCTTTGGCACCCTGCTCTACCAATGGGGACGAACGCCGGGGCGGGGGATGACTGTGTTTTGGAACAGCCCGCCCACCACCACCCCTCCATGGCTGAATCCACCAGCAGCAGCAGCCCAGATAAGGTGCTTAGTTAGTGGTGCTGGTTTCTTATCGGGGACCCTCAAATAGACATGAACCTCCATCTGTTTTCATCTCAGAGCCCACATGTACTCTTTAAATGTAACTAAATATTACCCAGTAATCTGTAAACATCCACTACATGTCAGGAGGGGAATGTAAACATTCATTAACCAGCCACATAAGCTTGATTTTACATACATAAGTATGGTCAAATTACATAATATGATGCATTATTTAAAGATTTAAGATTCACACTGGACTAGGGATGCAACAATGATAGATCTGAATGCTGGTTGCTGGTTGCTTCTCACCGAGGAGTTCTAGCTGGAACAGATGATCCACTGGGTCACAAAGGGGGGAAGATGAAATTATATGTTAATACACGGTGGTGGAAAGTAACTAAGAAGATTTGCTCAATCTTAAGTACAACTTTGAGGTACCATGACTACCACTCTACTACATTTATTTACCAGCCATAGTTACCCTGATTTTACATACAAAACACACTATAAATGTATATAATTTGATGTATTATTTAGGATTAAAATCCCTGCATACCAACACAGGTGTTCAATCATTGTGTCTGATGAGACTGGTTCCTATTTGGATGTAATATTAATCCACTAATGTCATATATCCAGCTCTATAAAAGGGGCCATTCTGCACAATGAGTACTTTTACTTTAAGTACATTTTGCTGGTAATACTTCTGTACTTTTACTCAGGTGGGATTACTCCTATGACATGTTCGATCTAAAAAAAATATGGATTAAAACAAGTGAAGGAGAACGACAGATATTGTCTTTTTTTAATTCCATGAAAACCTTCTGCCTACATTACCCACAGTGCAACTTCAGAGATTCAGGTGTGTTATGCTACTAGTGGCTAATGTAACCTTGAGTAATTATCCTCAAGGAGCGCGATGCAAAGGTCCGGTAAGCTTACTTCTTTCTAACTCCATACATTTTATTTATTTTTCGTAGTCTTTAGCTCCAACTGCTGCCGACTCAAGTGACATCACTTGAGGCAATTGTTGTCTGGAGTCACAAAAGACTTTAAACAACATATCTCACATATGCAGTAGCATATAAGACCTGTAAACAGACTTTGATGTGTAAAATGAATGCAGTTTAAGTTTAAAGAAAGTAGTACTTCTGTCACCACAGTTTAAAACAATTGTCTTCAGTTCACAGACGCCTATCCTAATTAGATTACTCTTCACAGCTCACGCTCGGTGAGAAGTAACCAACAAACACAGAAGCCACCGGGGAGATGTATCTGAATAATCTGCTACAGATCATTAAGTAGTATTTAACTCTCATCATAATTCCTTTGAAAAGCAGCCTCTCCTTATGTTGAACCATTTTCCTGTAGAGCAGATTTGCTGAAAACTGTCTGTGTCCTGAAAACCTCTCTGCCTTTAAGTGTTAAGCCTGAAGGGTGGAGGAACAGATGGGCCTGGGGAGGCTGAGGGGGTCACCAAACTCTTAGTCCCATATGTCCTCGTCTTGCAGTTCCCACCATCTAATGCTTTAAGCCTGCGGTGCCACACAAAGAGCCTTTCACAGTGCTTTACTATCAGTGGAGGTCAAACTACTGCGATCAGTTCCCTTTATTCACAAATAACAGCGCTTTGATGTTTAAAACTATCACCTTACACTCCAAAAACCTAAATACATAAAATACTTGATTATTTTTGATAGATTTTCTTTAAAATGTAATTTCTTCCCTCGTTTGCTTGAATTTGATACTTTCAGAGCTGCAACCAACTGGATTACCAACTTCCCAGAGCCCAAAGTGACATCTTTAAATGTCTTTTTTTGTTCCAAAACCCAAAGATATTAACTTTATAATAATATATGACAAAGAAAAACAGTAAATCCTCACATTCAAAAAGCTTGAACCAGAGAAAATTCTGCTTTTTCCCACTATTTTTGCTTGAAAAATGACTGAAATGATTAATCAATTCATGAAAGAGAACAGCTGAAATTGTGTACATGTTAACTGCTTACTTGAAGTAGTCACATGTATTATTTTTGTTGGTGTAGAGCCCTCTGGTATAGTGACCAGGAGAAGTCATTAAAAAAACCTAGCCAACGCAGAATCTGAACGCTGCATTTTTCAACACTAAAAAAGACATCTGCAAGAGGAAGGATACTTATTTCTGGCTTTTTGAGTGTGAGCCAGCACGCTCGCTGTTCTGTGAGGCCACCACTGCCCTGTAAAAAAATTTGCATACAGCTGATGTTCTGCCCCGAGGGTGAAAGGAGCTGGCTAAAGGGCTTTGGGTTTTTTAGGAGAAGGGCCCCGCAGTCTGAATTGCTCCACTCCCTCATTGTCCTCTTCATGTGAACTCCATATGTCCCCCTAGCGGCAGGTGTCACGGTATGACCTCTGACCCCGCATGCCATTTTTGTGGGTGAGGGTGAAGTTGCATTGTTCACAGCGAGGCATTTGTCTAGACTGTTTGGTCACAGGATGACGTCTCATTAAGTATTGTACCTACCTACGCAATCTTGAACATACTAATCAGTGTGCTGCCATTATTACATTTAAATTTGAGGGAAAAACTTTTTTGTTTGCTACAGTTGTAATTAAAGATGTCAGAAAAACCATGCAACAAATGCCTCCACTTCACAGACTTCAGTCCCAATTAGACGACTTTTGACAGGGAGACACGGATTCATCAGACTTAAAATAAAAGATAAATCCTCACCAGCTCAATTTTCCTTCCCTAAGCTTCACACTTGACATCCTAACAGTCACAGCACACAGGACTACACAGCCTACTTGTAAAATGAACCACCGTTTTCTCGAGACGAGACAATAAATTACCGCACAAGAGGGTCATTAAATAATGCTCTATTTATTTAGTTTTTAAAATAGTTTCTTTTTGTTCTACATACATAATTTTAAGGAAGTCAAGGACTTGCAGAAGCAAGAAAATAAACACCTTTTTTTTTGTTAACTTAAAATACTGACAGTAAAATAAAACAAAAACAAAAAATAACAGAAGAGCAGAAGGCTAAATTACTGGTAATGAGGATAATATCTGACTTGAGGTTAAAGGATGTGACCAAAACATGCTATGTGTGCAACCATAGTCGAGCATCGCTGCCCTAATTTTCTACCAAACCTCTACCGCTAAAGTCTTACTAACATTTCATAATAATCTAAAGGAACAGATAGCAAAATGGATTTTTTGCAAAAGCAGAAGTGGTCTGGTAAAAAGAATTGTCATTACAGTGGTAGCTGCATATATATATATATATATATAGTGGAAAGAACTGGCCAAAAGGAAAAAATAAAAATAAATCACATTATACTAAAGTGTATCTTGAGTTCGAAACAGAATTCATGTCACCTCATTTCACAACAAATGTCTTCCAAATGAAAAGATTTAGCCTTACAGAGGAAAGTAAATTTCAAAAGTCGGGAAAGAAAGCAAACTGAAAACATAAATTCCATTTAGACTTTGGTTTAGTTCCTCATATTTAGGATTTTTCCCTTCCCTTCTGTGACCAGCAGAAGTAAAATAATTTGACTCTACAATTCTCTCAAGCTTCACTTAGGAAAGTAGGTGTTATTCAATATGCAATGAAAAGTGTTAAAACAAGTTGTCTGGTTGGATCAAAAATAAAGAAATGACCAGCGTGGCTGCAATACTGCATGAAGACAGAAATAAGACCACAGGGGGGAAGAGAGAGCAAGCAGGCCCTGAGGATCAGGGTTTAAAAAGAGTTCATACAACAAAAGTCTCTTCTATAAACGCCCCGCATGTGGGCACAAACTCATCATCACTTTTACTCTTTTTATATATATATGTATATATATTATATATATATATATATATATATTTATATATATATATAAAATATAAATATATAAAAATTATATATATATATATATATATATATATATATATATATATATATATATATAATATATATATATATATATATATATATATATATATATATATAATATATATATATATATATATATATATATATATATATGTATATATATATTTATATATATATATATATATATATATATATATATATGTGTGTGCTAAATCCACATCTATTATTAAAATATTTATTGTCGACATAGCAAAATCCACTGCTTTGTAAGATAAAAGAATAAGCTTTGTACGATTCTAAAAGAAAATAGTGCACATTTCAAGGCATTCAGGCCAACTTTGCTTTGCAGTATTCAATGGAAAATACATTTCCTCAGTTGTTATAAAGGGGTCCCCAGAGGTTTTTAAAGGTGTTTAAGTGCACCCAGTCAGCACTGCAGGGTCATACATTCACTGATAACTACGTCACCTGGGACACTTTGACTCTTGTGGCTTCTCATAACATAAGATACGTCGCTTCTATAGCCGATACACCAACACTACCTAAAGTGGTGCCGCGGTGAAACAGAGTAGTATCTTGTAGTGTGTCTGTAACAAGTGTGTTTGTATTTTTTCAGCCCCTCATAGTTTAACCAGTGGTTTTCTGTTAAAACAAAGTAAAATTTGTAATATTGTAGCAACATAAACAAAAACCTGTGAATCTAAATTAAAAAAGACATTTTGGGAAATATGCTTACTTGCTTTCTGGTGAAGTAAGCAGCGGGTTAGCTTAGCACAAATACTGGAGACAGGAACAGCTAGCCTCGCTCTGTCCCAACTATTTCTTGGCTTTGTGTAGTTGCAAAGCAACCCACGGAGACTCTTGAGAGGTCACTGTGCCTGGCCAAGAAATAGTCCAGCACATAACCCCCCCAAAAACAGTGAATTGTTGTTTTTAGACTCTGGTTCCTGTGTGGATTAAACAAAACAAGATATAACGTGTTAATTAGCGAGCCTACAAGGTGCTGGTAGGAGGATTTTGTAACTTTCGGACAGCGCCAGGCTAGCAGTTTCCCTCTGTTTCCAGTCTTTGTGCTAAGCTAAGCTAACCGGCAGCTGGATGCAGATTTAAACGGAAAGCGAATAAGCGTATTTCCCAAAATGTCGACCCTCCCCGACAGCACCAGAGCATAGGAAGTACCTACGCCAGACAGAATATAGCAAAGCAATCAATGCCGACTGAATTAACTGTGAAACCAGTGGTGAGACTTTTTGAAAACAAAACTGACCCTAGACAGGTACAAAGCAAACTTTGCCATCGATCTATGGTCTACTGTACAACAGGAAGTGTACCAGCTGCCGTTTTCTTTTTTTGTTTTTGTCTTGAGCGCAGACGACTGCAGATAAAAATGCCGAATCAAGTCTGAAAATATGCTGTTCATAGTCTGTAGTGAAGCAGGTCAACAGCCATGTCGTGATACTGACCCGCTCTCAAGCAGCAACTTGGAAGTTTTCACTATACAGCTTGCAAGCACACAACACAAATTGACTACCTACATCCGTTATCAAGGGGTAACTGAGGTATTAAATGAAGGTAGGATATTGCTATTATTAACAGATAAATCACTCTTAACGTACATTTCCACCTGCACTTGAAGTGCTGTGCCATTTTATTACAACTAAATTCAGAGCTGACAAGCCAAGATCAGGGAATCACGTCAGTAGAATGGCTTTGATACATATGATTGTTTAACAGTAAGTTAAAAACAAAAACAGTGCCCTGGAGCAAGGAGGAAGGAGTCCAACGAGAGCGGTTACAGGTGAGGCCGCGACTATAGGAAGGATTTCAGTCGTAACATGGAGGCAAGGCAAGAGGGATGGAGGAGGAGTGAGAGGAAGAAACAAGGAGTCTTCAGTGTACAAGTTGTTTAAAGTAGGTATTTGTGTCCGGCGTCCTCGTCCAGTGTGAGGTCCACCACTTCGGGAGGGGACACCCAGTTGGGCTGAGGGGAAACAGTAGTCCAGAGCTGGGGTTGATTTGTGCTGTTTAACTGCTCCACTGAGTTCTCCTTCCAGGAGGACAGACTCTTTATCACCCCTCCGCACGGGTGAGCGCATCTGGATTCAGACACACAAAGAAATTTAAAATTTGTAACAATTCACACCGTCTGTATAAAGGTTTTCCCCCCACTGAAAAGTCTTTACCGTGCTTTCTCTTGCACCCCGACTATTTCCACCTCGCTGTCGGAGGAAGCGATGTTAATCTGGCCCTTGTTGCGTTGAGAACTTTCCTTGTGCGACAGCTCTGCCTCCACGTGGCCTGAAACAAATAAAAAGAGGAACAGAGTCACGCATTGTGGAGGAGGACCGGAGCAGTTGTAGCTTCAGGCCTTGCTGACACACTGTCTGCATCGGCTTTGACACAGACAAGAACAAAACAATGACTGACTGGATAGCAGGGACTGAGACATTGAGAGACAGAACATAAACTGTGGACTTTATATTCATGTTTTCCACCTAGTCACTTGCATAAAAGGGCAATTCTTTTTGGTCCTGAAGCAAAGGCGGAAAGAGTTTATAGCACCAAATGCAAGCCAGTGGTGTGTGGGATGAAGGCAGTAGTACTTCAAAGGCATCTTGCTGAGATTAGTAAAAACCGTTTTCCCCCACATAGCCCGTTGCTTACTGATGACACCCATGCCTCTAAATGTCCTGTCTTCTATGAGAGGAGTGGTAAAAGTATCAGTTTTGGATTTACCGGGTTTGTAACTGACCTGAGATAGAGCTCAGAGCTCTTATACACCCAGAGTGAGTTGCCATATCCTGGCCTCTGTGTGTTTTTAGCTCATGCTTTATCACCGTGGGCCGGACTGTCTCCACACTCATACTCTCCTGGTTAGAATCAGTGTCTGAAATATCATAGTGACCCACTACCGGAGGCCCGTCTGCAGAAAACAAAGAAAACACTTCATTATTCAAATCATGCCTGCGTATAGTAGGAGTGGACACTGCATCTGTAGAGTGCTGCTAACTGCAGAGTCTACAATATACACAAGGAAACACCCCTTACTTCCCCCGGGTGAAGAAGTACAACATGCTTGATGCTGTAAATCATGAAAACCTTCCAGGTTTATCAAATCTACGCTAGTGTTGCTTCTATACTAAACGAGTGGTTGTGTTTGCAGTCTGATAATAAACCTTTTGCAGCAGAGGTTTCTTTTTTTTTTTCTCTCCATTTATTGCTTTTAAAATAACAGCCATTCACATAAAAACTACACTAGAATACAGTCATTACAAAACACTTCAAAATGATCTTACTCGGTGAAAATGAAATGTAGTGGGATAATAATAATAATAAAAAAAAGCCAAACAACAGAAGAAGAAGAATTCTGGAAGAGCGGGAATATGTATCTTTGTTCTACCCTGTAAAAGGAGTCCCTGGGAGAGAGAGAGAGGGAGAGGGAGAGAGAGAGAGAGAGAGAGACACACACACACACACACAGCTATCCAGACAAGTCTGTGGGTGTGTGTGAGGGGGTTCGTCTGGACAGCATGTACTATGAGAGAACGCTGCCTATGAATAGCTGATTGGGGCTGAAATAGGCAGGTACCAGGGTTACCGGAGAAACCGAGGACTCGCCAATGTAAAGGCCATGTATTAAAGATAGAAAAAGGACTAATGTAAACCAGGATAGTCTCTTTGGTAAACAATGGACTGTCCTTTAGTGTTTGTTTCACCGACGCACACAGTGTGTGTGACTGTATGCAACGAGGCTCCCTTTACCGTGTGGACAAAAACAGTTGATTTTAAAGGTAATTTTCAGTTTGTTTGTTTTTTTTTTGACAAATGCAGGACAGCAGTTGTTGGATCCATTTAAAAAACTCCCAAAAAATAATAATTATGCACCATGAAAACAAACAAAAAAACAAAACATCAATATTCACACAATTTAAAAACAAAAAACCTTCAGGCCAAAGAGAAAACAACTAAATAGATAAAAATGTTCCGTCAGTCACCATTTATCAGCATAAGCACAGCTACACCTTGCACACATGCTGCTGATGAAAACTAATTTGGCCTTGCACATTCTATATACTAATATAAATCACATGCAAACAGGTGGGAGGGAGGGTGGAGGACGATGCTTCCAGCTTTCAGTTTGGTAAAACTGACAGTCATAGGGCTACATATACACATACAGAAAAATCTAACACTTCTTTTTTTCCTTTTTCTTTTTTTAAAACATCCTAACTATAAATATGATTAGGCCAAAGATTTCTTCTTGTGATGGTTAGATAGTGTTAGCAGTGTTAAGAACTGTGACACTATGCTCGTCTACATCAGTAAAAGAGGAGCGGAGAAGTTGTTTCCCCCCCACCACCTCCAAGACCACAGGATCTGAACCAGAGAAGGCCACGCGATCGCTCGGATCAGTCAGTATATTTTTTTTTAATTATTATTATTTAGGAAATCAGTAAACATTGCCATGCACTGCACTGCAGCTGTACTGCTGCTGTACGTGTGTTAGTTTGATGCCTGGGAGTTTTGTTTTTTTCAGTTTAAAGTCAAGCTGCAGAACACACAGTGCCTTGTGGAGGGAGACACACACACACACAGGCCAAGCTGGCAGACCAGTGCAAATAAAAGATTAACATATCATAAGAGTGAAGGTTTGAGAGGTCTTGACGTCGCGGCTGATAGCCACGGCACAAGAGCCTTATCTGATGTCCATAATCTATACATAGGCTACTAAAAATAAAACACCGGGAGTCGATCGTCCCTCACTAGTTTCTTGTTGCTGCGCGAAGGCAGCAATAGCAGCAAATGTAACAGAAAGGCAACAAAAAAATATGTGAACTAAACTAATCTAATTATGTAATCATGTCGGTTAGTATATGGTGTTTATATTTATAGGCAAATCTGTGTTTAAATGTTTCAATGTTAGTAAAGCTATGCCACCAAAATAAAGGTTGTCACGAGAGGTTTTTTTTTGTTTTTTTTTTTAAAAGTCCTGAACCGTTCACAAAGTAAAGTGCAAAGAGTTCAGGAGAAAGAAGTGTCGTGTCGAGTGTGTTGGAGTTAATTTTCTAAAAGAAGTAGTACTATGATGCTCGATCTATCGTTTCCCAGCATGAAGACAGAATGACAAGGCACATGCTATTAAGCAGCAGCACCTCAACTAGCACTGTCATGACGGCTGCCCGGGTGCTGTAACGCACAGTCTATATAAGAATGACATAATCAGCTACTCTCTGTGTATGTGGTACATGTATGTATGTATGTATGTGTATGTGTGTGTGTGTGTGTGTACAGCTAGTCGACAAAAACAAACAAGCCATACATTAAGCAAATTACAATAAAGAGCCCTGACTCGACAGTCTATTGAGATGTGCCCCCGTGTCCGTGTCACAGATGCTGCAGAAATCAAACAGGTGAGTTGAATTATTCAGAATGTCAAATCTCACAGTGATTCAGTGCCAGCAGACGCGCCGGGGCCTCGGGGTCTGCGCGGAGAGTCAAGTTCACAATGACCAGCTCGGGCCCAGCTGCTGTTGACGGTGTCTGTTCACATCGCTTTACCTATTAATACCCATTGCCATGCTTTCTGCATCAACTACTTCTACACTTGTCAAAGTATGAAACAGCGAGGTGTGAAGCAGAAGTGTAATCTAAACATTCAAGAGACCAGGGTCTGGAACACCTAGATTTCCATTCTGAGTGACCACTTCAGGTAGGATGTTGTTGTTTATGGGGTTGGGGGTGAGACTGTTGTTCTCTCGTGCCAGCATGTAGGCAGCCATAGTCTCTGCAGACTCTGACGATGGCAAATAGGAACTGGGCGGGGACGGGCGTCCCCCCTGGGAGGGATGCTGCTGCCCCTCTAGGGCGTCACTTGAGCGTTTGGACGAGTCGTTGTCCGAGTCGAGGTGTGCGAGCTTTTCCATCCAGATGCGGAAGCGCTCCTCGGTCTGGCGCTGCATCACGGCAAAGCGCGTCATGGCCTCCTCCAGGACGCTGCCGATGCCGTTCCTGTCCCACGTGCCGCTGTCCAGCAGCCCATGAATCTGGGCGCCCACTCTGGATCTCTCCGATGCACGTCTGAAGCCAGCTTTAAAGACATTGAGGCCAAGCCATAAGAAAATACAGTAGCACTTTCATGCTTCGGAGGTGGACTTTTGTATTAAAAGAGAAAATGAGTTTTTTTTTTTTTTTTTTTTTTTTTTGGTTACGTGCAGATCGACTCTTTCATGCTGATGGACTACATCATGCAGTTGTAGCACTCAAATCTGTGTGCGGGATGTAAAAATGGTTGAAAACATTTCATGTAGTACGGATCCCTAAAGTAAGTAAGATAACTGGATGTCTCTGGCGACTGATTCAGTGACTGTGGTTTGGAAAAAGTGTTAACTGAAGAGCCCCATCTGAGGCAAATTCAATACAAACCTACGATGAAGGGCCACAGATATGTAGGACTAGATTTTCTGCTAAAATCGTCTTTGTAAAATATGTGGTAGGGTTAGTATCAGCCAGAATAGGCGCAGTGTAATGTAATATCACTATAGTACGTGAACAAAAAGAAGACTAGATAAACTGGTTCCACTCTGGAAACACATTAAACATTACCTCGACACACCAACAAGCTAAATCCTGAATTTCACAGAAAAGAAAAAAAACTGCCTACCAGAACAAACCAAACAGGTTTTATTCTAAGAAATGCAGCTGAAAGGATCAGACTAAAGTAAACAAACTTCTCCAGCAACAGCAGCAGCAGCAGCAGCAGGCAATGGGCGCCGGGCCTGTAAACACCACCCTGCTAGGAGCTACTCATGGAGAACTCAACTCACCCGAGAGATTTCTACAATCATCAGGAAACATTAGATTAACTATGGGGACATTTAGTCACTTCTGTGCTTGAGTTTAGTCTACAGCCATCCTCTGTAAGAGCTGCATAGGCGTTAATATTTTCTCGTCGCTGACACAAGAGCTATCTGACTCATCAAAAGTGCTACAGAACCCGTTATAGAGACGAGAACCACCTTTGCGTTTCTAAAAAGCTCCATCGCCTCCTGTGTAGGCAGAGTGAGAGAAGCTAAGGAATATTCAGAAGCCAACAGGCGGAGAGAAGAGGAGAAGCAGCAAATACTAAGTGAGTCTTGCCACTCAGACTAGCGCACTGAGATCTTACACCATTGTCTATTTACAGCAAAAAGCCCGAGGATATAAATGGCTCACTTGTTGAATTGCAGAACTCACAATATAGGTTAGATTAACACAACGCCGTTCATGAGTTTGAAGAATGTCCACTAAGACTTCCACGGCATGCAAACGATGAGACAGAGTTCAAACAAAACAGATATTGTATGGCTACAGGTGACCGGGCGTGGTCCCTTCTAGACATACACACTAAGTATCTAAAGACAGGGTGAATGGAGACAGGTGATGAGTGAGAAAACAACCAACAAAAGGAAAGAAAAGTGACTGATAAAAACACAAACAAAGCAGTGCCTGTACTGATCTCATATTACAGATGATTTGTACACGTTCTCACTAAATGTGGCAAGTGAAAAATTTTGTTGTAGCTGCCTGAAAATTTAAAGTCATGCAGGCAGCCTCTTGTTGTTAAAGCTGTGTCATCTTTGATCGTCATAAGCTGCAGATGTTTTTCTATCACTATGTGAGACAGTGTTTTACTTGGGATATCTAAGTGTTACCCTGGGCACTGACTGTGTTGTAAACATGTGTAGTGAACACTGGTTACCTGAAATATCTGTCTTGATTGTCTTGCTACCTCCCGAAGTGTCATCGTCCTCGTCCTCAGAGGAGCTGGTGCTCGAGTCACACGTGAGCTCGCTGTCGCTCGTACTGCTGTCCTGCAGCAGGTTATATTTCTTCCGTGCTGCCGCCTCTCGTTTTTGCCTCAGCAAACGCATTCGCTCCTTGTGTTTCTGGCTCCGGTGACCTTTCACTTTTGCCAGCTTTCCGTTGGTTTGTTTTTCCTGCCCTCCCGCTGCAACCATAGTG
Source organism: Argyrosomus regius (assembly GCA_946959425.1). Lineage (NCBI taxonomy): Eukaryota > Metazoa > Chordata > Actinopteri > Sciaenidae > Argyrosomus > Argyrosomus regius. The sequence goes on along the minus strand of OX336898.1, from coordinate 19,573,502 downwards.
GGCTGGCAGCGGTTTTTCTTTGCGGCCATTGCGTTAGGAGGCATCTCGCTCTCTGAGCGTGACCGCCGAGACTTCCTCCCTCCTGCGGCCGTGGCAGATGTTTGCTTCCCTGCCGCCTGCCCGGGATCGTTTGCAGCTTCCATGCCGCCCTCCTCTTCTCCTACACGAGGAGCAGCACCTTCGTCCCCTGAGGAGAGTGTGTCTGAGTCAGCGAGGTGGCCGCTGGATGAGGGGGAGAGCATGCAGGGGTTTGAGGAGTCACTCTCATAGATATGACGAGACACGGGCTTGTCGCTCCCTGTAGAGGCATGCTGGGACTCCGGAGAGTCTCGGCGGAGCTCCTTCATCAAGCATGGCATGGAGAGGAGACTCTGCTCACCCTCTGTGTTCAAGGGACTGTCTCCTTCCTTTTCCCTCGGTGGTGAGCTGGTACTGGTGGTGGTCTCTGTCTTCAGGTGGTCGTCCTGCTCTCCCTGAAATGAAGTCGTGGCTGATTGTGCTTCGTCAAGGCACTCTAGGGGGCACTCAGCATCCACAAATTCTTCTGCCTTCTCTGAATCAGCCATCTTCATGCTATATGAGCCCAGAGCCCAAAGGTCCAACGAACATGGACCAATGTGCCTGGACAGGAGCTCACCTGCTGGAAGAAAAACACAGTCTGAATGTGGGCGATATGTGCATCTGTGCAAGAGGCTGGACAATATCTATATTTTTCTTACATGATAATAATAATAAGTCAGTACTTCAATTTCTCATTTTACAATATTAAATATAGTGGATGTTTGTAGATCTCCAGTTCAACTATAATGGCACACACTAGTGGCATATTTGAGCCATGTTTCCTCCCTTTGCAAACTCGCATAAAAACGGTGATTTTAAACTTATTTTGTGCATTGTACTGTGTTAAAATGTTGCATAACTGCGCACTGTCCTCACATCTTAAACAACAAATGAGCTCATTAAACTGAATGCAACAATTTGTGCAAAAATTCCCGTTCACGATAGCTGCTAAACTACTAACACTGGCTTAGCTTGTGACTTGTACTTTTGATTTTAATTCTACTTTTAAGCCTCAAACTGCCTCAAAATAATCAAATGAAAGTCAGTTAATTGTCCTCAGCTGTATTACACTGACTGTGCGTCCTGTTGGATGTTTATCGGCGGCTGAATGATGACTTTGGTTGAGTTGTGTCTGTGGCTAGCCGATGATGCTAACGCAGGCTCGGATCCAGACTACTACTTTTAGCTGCGTAGTGAAGCTAAACTCGGTCATAACCTCACACTCACGCACAAACTTGGCGAGAAGAACGAGACAAGTCATGGGAAAAAATGTTCAGGTTGCAGGACAGCTGCCCTCGCAAGATCCCTATAAATGGAAGCGGTATCTAGCCCAACCCGGACGGGGTAATGTCAGCGGCTAACGGCCAACTTAGCATTTAAAAATCGGCTGCGCTAGTTGTAACTCACCGCGGCGTCAGTTATATTCTTCTTTTCCCAGTGTCAGACTTTTCCACATCTTCGGTAATTTGTAGCCTCTTTTGATTGGCGCTGATAAATTTATACTTTACTTCTTTTTTTTTTTTTTACAACTTGGAAGAATTTGAATTTTTTTTGGCGCAGTGTGCTCTCAGCTTTCCGCGAGCGCCCTGTTAGCAGTTAGCCGTTAGCCGCTCAGATGTGTGTTTATTTTAAAATGTCTCCATCAGCCGTTCGTCTTTCACAAAAGCTTACATACATGCGCCACTTCCGGCCTCTCCTTCGCGGTCGAGCGCCCCCCCGTGGGTCGAAGGCTAATATAACAGGATGTGGAGGTGGGGTGGGAATACCGCAGGACCAGGCCGCGGACAGCAGAGGGGGACGGAGCCGGAGCCGGACACAGCGATTAGCATGTTAGCATCAAGGTTAGCGTGTACCTGCAGCAGTAGCGGCGGCAGTTTTTCGTGACACTGCCACCTACCGACGTGGATGACCAAACGGCCGCATTTCTGTTAAAGAGGGGATGTACAACAACCAGACAAATGTAAGCAAAGTTTTATTTATTAAAAAAAAAAAAACAATCCTTGTGTCTTGAATTAGACAAAACTCTCCCCATTTAAGTTTTTCACAATGCACATTTGCACAAGTTATTGCACAAGAGTCCATATGTATATTTTTAGAGGTAGAACCATATGTTCTTCCTTCTTAGAGTTTATTCTATTTATACTGTTGTCACCAAATTTCTGTGTGCCTGTTCTGTGTTGTTACTTGTAATGCTATCTATCTATCTATCTATCTATCTATCTATCTATCTATCTATCTATCTATCTATCTGTCTGTCTATCTATCTATCATTTACAATTTACAATAATTTACAATCAGCACAGGTGTGTTTATTAATTTTCAGAGAACATTGTCACACTACAACAAATAATACAGGTGCAAAACATAACAATCACAGTAAGGCTCACCTTCAGTAAGGTAAACATGAAAGAGGCAGTAGAATGCAATATTTGGCACAGTCCAAAACATAAGTCATCCTGAAGTGTCACCGCTGGTCCAAAAGTTATCTTAGTTATCCCGAAGAGAAAAGCACTCCAAACAAAACAAAACAAAACAAAAACAAACAGACAAACATACTAAATACATAGCAATACTCATAATTTGTTGATGGTTGACATACAAGGGGGGCATGTGTCCAATGCTGTCTTCCCCTCTAAGAACACCATAAAAGATCTCCACATACTGTCAAAAATTGGATATTTATCCTTTAATGTAAAAGTGAGTTTTTCCAGTGCAAGAGAGTTTGACAGCCCTGCAAGCCAGACACTAATGCTTGGTTTGGTAGTGGATTTCCAAGATTTGGCTGTGGTATGTTTAGGTTGTAACATGCAAAAAATAATGATCATAGACTTGTTTGCCTTGCTAAGGTTATGATTTACAGGAAAAATACCAATATATATTAATAGTTTTATGCCTGTGACATGTAAAATCATATCCAACACTTCAATCCAATGGGCAATCCCATAGGCAGTGATAAATGCATTTATTTAATTTTATTTATTTCGTCCTTAATATAGAAGCTATATGACGTGATGTAATTTTGAACAATTTGGCAAAAAAGTTTTATTTTGAAAATACAGCTAGATGTGATGTCATCATAACGCGACAAACCACACGCTGATGAAAGCGCGTGAGGACGTAAACAGTTACGTCCTCAGCTGTTCAAACTTTGTTCGTCATGTCGCTTTTGCTCAAATGTTTCTCTGCTTTGCGATCATCAGACTCTCAGAGGACGATGCTGCTGACCGTCAGCCGGTTGTCTCGGTGTTATCACAGCCGGTCTGGGCTCTCCTGTCGACCTCCAGGACGATCACTGCCGACCACAGTCAGGACGGGTCTGCTCTCCTCACGTAGACCTCACATGTTGTTACCTGCAGACAGGTGTGAAGCTCGTCTCAACACTTATTATAGAGGATTCACAACTTCACCGAGTGTCAGCAGTGACGCTGTTGGAAAGATCGAGACGAAACATTATCAGCTGGTTTACACGTGCAAGGTACCTCATCAATTATGCTGTTGTTGTAATTAAGCTCCAATGATTGGGCGATTAATCGATTAATTGACAAGAAAAAATGTCCAGATTGTGTGATTTCATCTTCTTTTATTTGAATATTGTCTAGTTTCTTTAGTTCTCTATGACAATATCCTGAATGTCTTTGAGTTGTGGACAAAACAAGATATTTTAGGACGTCTTTTGAGATTTGGGATCAACATTTTCAACATTTTATAGTCCAAATAAGAACAGCTAATTGATTAACAGGGTAGATTAGATTAGATTCCACTTTATTGTCGTTGCACAAAGTAACAAATACTTAGACAACGAAATGCAGTTTAGCATCTAACCAGAAATGCAGAGTATGTACAAAAGAACAGGATATATAAATATAGTGCAGGTATAAATATGAATATGCGATGGGATATATACAAATGATATAGAATATATATACAGTATTAGCAGCATGGACAAGTTGAGATGAATATACTAACATATATATTTATGTGTATATACAGTTTGGTTGTAGCAGCAATAGCAGGTAGAGAAATGGGGGGAAAACACAGTGCGTGTGAAAGACTTATTAAATTGGTCAGCATTATACAAAAATAAACAGATCTGAAGTAAATATAGGCATGAATGTACAGTATAAATGGTGGCATAGGATACACTATATATACATGATATATACAGTACAACAGTATAAATAGTTATTGGTAAATAAATAAATAATTGACACATTAAGGGGACAAATGATGGGAAAAAAACGAGTAATAAGATGAATGAATGTGGGAAAATATTTGCTATACATTAATGTTATTGTAGCCAATTTTGGTGTGTGCATTTGTGGTAAGCTGGGTGTTGATGTTGATAAGTCACCTGTGCACCTGATCATAGGAAGGTAATCACAGTAGTCACGTAGTAGCAGTAGTAGTTTTTGTCTGATCATAGTAGTTTTGTTTCATGTTTCAAGCCGTTCATTCAGTACATCCAACTTTTGTAGGTATTTAATTTGCACATAAATAAAACGTAAAACTACCATTAAATGTTGGAAATGTCTTCAAGTTCCCTCGAGTGGCCTTTTTTGTTGTTGATTGCCACTACAAATTCTATTCTGCTGACCTTTTACTCACTAAAACTCAGCCTCAGCTCTGTTTTTATTAGTTGCTTCCCCTATCATTGTTGTATAATTGAAAGACACTGTGGGGTGGGTAGGTGTGAACTTTTTTCAGCTGCTGAAGATGTCAGAAAACGTTTGAGAACCACTGGATTAAGCCATAATGAAAATAAAATCATTAGTTATAGCTTGAAATCCCAAAACAAGATAATCTATCTGAGTCATATCTAACATGAAGGCTGTATCATTTGTGCAGGTTTGCTCTACCAGGTCCACGGAGAAGATCTCCAAGCAGGCTTATCACAAAGGTGTTGTCATAGTGACGTGTCCAGGATGTAACAATCACCACATCATCGCTGATAACCTCAACTGGTTCTCTGACCTAGATGGGAAGAGGTTGGTGGTGCTTTTGAACTTCTGAACGTAAACCAGTGATTCATAACATCTAAACCAGTGTGGTTGCACTGTTTTTCCTCTTTATGGTCACTCATACTTTACACGTAATGGCTCAAACCATCCAGCGCCACGTGATTAGGATTTTGAATTCTTTTTAACAAAAACACACAGCAGATATTTGGTAAGCATCCATTTAACTGAAGAAGTAGTATGACTAAGATATGTGGCACATTTACAGTTGTAAATAAACTTGTTAGTGCACTCTGGTGGACAGATTCTGTAAATGCAACTGCTTCTTTAAATGACCTCAAACGTCTGACAACATCTGGGAGTTTCTGGTCTACGGTTATCGTTACTTATTGGTACACCAATATATCTGTAAATAGGCTGATATATTGGCTCAACTATAAGCGCAGCAACATATCTGTTTAAAAGAAGAGGCGAGAATTAAAGTGGAACATATATTTGATTAGGAGATAGATAGATAGATAGATAGATAGATAGATAGATAGATAGATAGATAGATAGATAGATAGATAGATAGATAGATGACTCGTCATAGCAGTCCGGTATATTTGAATACAATAAAAATACAATAGAATAAAAATAAAAACACAGAATGGGACAAGGACACTTGAAAAACACAAGATAAATAGGTAGATAAGGTTCAGTGGCAAGATGATGGTAATAGTACTGATGATATGATGGTAATGTTATTGTTAAGAACAGTATATAATAATAATAATATATAGATATAGATATAGATACACATAGAAATGTGTCATATATTTAGCCTGTGCAAGGTGTGCAATGTGCATACATACATAACTGCAATATAATAATAATATTGCAGTTATGTATGTGAAACATACAGGTAGGATGTGAAACAGATTTATTTTTTTTAGGTAAAGGATGGAAGTTAACGGTAAAATACAAATCCTTCACAAGAAGTGCTCTAAGGTGCACTAGAGTTATTAACATCTTTGATTCACTAATAACTGCACGTACAGTATATTATTTCTGATTGACGTCTTCTTCTTCACACTTCAGGAACATTGAGGAAATCCTCGCTGCCAAAGGAGAGACCGTGAAGAGGATTGAAGGAAGCGCTGCTCTGGAGATAATGATGGATGAAGACACAGAGAAATCAGACAAACAATAAAGCTAAAGGTGTTTATAATGTGTATGTATATTGTAAAAATGTTTATATTTAATTTTATAATAATAAACAATAAATGGCTAGTGTATTTGTCATGGGTTATGAGTGAGGTCAAGTTTTAGAGCTCTAATTCCAGCTAAATCTTCTATTTTCTAACATTAACATAGCTGATAACTTTATATTAGTTATATTTTATCATATTATATTTAAATATTTAATGCAGTGTAGCTCAAAATGTGAATAAATGGTGATTAATCTTATTTTATGCAAATTCTTAATGCAATTTCGCGCCAATCTGTCCCGCTGTTGACACTCGAGATACCGCCAACTCTCGCGAGAACTGCGCGCGCTGTGTTTTGCAACTGATAGCATATAGCTTTAGCGAGACAGCCAAAGCTATCTGTTTTCCTGCAGTCTTCCTCTCTTATTGGACTGCAATGGATGCTCTCGGAGCCCTAGACGAGGCAGAGAGGTCACGACACAGTCCGTTCCTCATAGGGGTCAGCGGAGGAACCGCCAGCGGGAAGGTCAGTGCTTAATTTCAGCTCCGTGAGGTCTTCCGTTAGCGCCCCGAGGAGCTTAGCTCAGTGTGCTAGCAGCGCTTACATGAGCGTCAAGCGGGCTGTCACACCAGCTGTCACTCCCCTCCCTCGGTTAACATCTTCTTTATGTTACACACAAAGTGTTAATTACATTTCTGCGCTGTTAATTTTACCGCCAACTCTTCTTTTTTGGCCCTTTTAGCGCCAAACACGCAGCTAACTAGCCCGCTGTCATAAATGTGTCAGTTCCCTCGCGATGACCGGCAGTCAGCTGACAGACACCAGAGAAGGTCACTGATGCTACAACTACAAACTTCACTCGTGTCCCCACTTTAATCCCCAATGACAGCACCACAAACGCACTAATTAAACCTAATAAATCATAAATAAAAGAGTGACATAAGTTTTTCTGCTACAGTCAACAGTTTGCGCCAAGATCATGGAGCTCCTGGGCCAAAACAAGGTGGACCACCGCCAGAGGAAGGTGGCTATTATCAGCCAGGACAGCTTCTACAGAGTCCTGACTCCAGACCAGAAGGCGAAAGCTCTGAAGGGCCAGTACAACTTTGATCATCCAGGTACGTTACAAAGACTTGAGGAGCACACACACACACACACACCTCCCTCCATCTGTTCAAGCACATGGGAGAGCCAGGAAGTCTTACTACTTATCGCCTTTCTCATTCACACAATTTGGGGTTCAGTATCTGCAGCCCAAGGAAACTTCCACATGCAGACTGAAGAAACCCCCGATCATCTGATTATGCTGATTAGTGGACGACCTGCTCTACCTCCTGAGACATAACCAAAAGTATTTTGTTAGGTGTTATTAAAAATAAAGGCAGAAAGCCATGAAGGCAAACATCTCCCATGTGTTTTATTTAAAGGTAGGTCCCTGAAGGGTGCACTGATGTGTTTTAAGAGTCATAACAGTGTTTACCCACCTGTAATGTTCAGCCAAGTGGATTTTTGTGTGTTTTGCATGCTGTTATCATGTAATTATGTCAGTTTCTTCAAAGTTAACTCTCCTGTGGATTAAAAACTTTGTATTAAATGTCGTGCTCCAAATGAGAGATCACAAAATAATCTGTCTCACTCAGATGTTGCACTCTGCTCCATCAGTGTTAAACTGCAGCATTTATGGGGCCTGAGTTAGACTGAGAATGAAACATGTCTTATAATAACATGGGCTGATACATTTTTTTATTTATTTTTTATTTCCGTACCTACTAAAAGTTTTATATGAGGAGTTTTATGTACCGTCTGCGGTGCAGTCAAACTGTATTTTTAGAGAGGAGCCTGCAATTTTGGTCGAGAAATTGCAGCTTCAAAGATAATTGACATCAACGGGGAAGTTAAAAAACTTAACATACTCTGCACTAACATCTACTTAGCTGCGACGTGCTGCTCTGCCAACACACATGCAACCACTGCATTGACAATCTGTTTAATATCCTGCAGAGGCGTTCGACAACGAGTTAATGTACAAAACCTTAAAGGACATCGTGGAGGGACGGGTGGTGGAAGTGCCAACGTACGACTTTGTCACTCATTCCAGGTAGGACGAAACATTTCACGTCTTTCCCAGCTAATATTTCTCATCATCACCCGCTGCCTCTGTGATTAAAATATCTGTGTGCGTGTTATCAGGTTGGACGAAAGGATCACAGTTTACCCAGCAGACGTCGTCCTCTTCGAGGGCATCCTGGTCTTCTACCCGCAGAAAGTGCGCGACATGTTCCACATGAAGCTCTTCGTGGACACAGATTCAGACGTCAGGCTGTCTCGCAGAGGTATCGACGTCTCCCACGTGCAATAATAATTCCACATGTTGCCGCAGCGCATCGATAGTCTGACGTGATTTTCTCTGTAGTTCTGCGAGACATGAACAGAGGGAGAGACCTGGAGCAGATCCTCACTCAGTATACGACGTTTGTCAAGCCTGCTTTTGAAGAGTTTTGTTTGCCTGTAAGTGTTATCGGTCTTATCTTCTACTCTACAACCCTCCTATTAAATGTGTTATTAAAGACGTGTTTCTCTCTTAGACAAAGAAGTATGTAGATGTCATCATTCCAAGAGGAGTTGACAACATGGGTAAGTGTGTTTTTTTTTTTTACTTTTAAAGACGTTTTTCTGCAAGTTTCTCCAGTACGAACGCTTCACAAATCACCCGTCTCTCACCAGTGGCCATCAACCTCATCGTCCAGCACATTCAAGACATCCTGAACGGTGACATCTGCAAGTGGCAGCGCAGCTCCATGAACGGTCGGACCTTAAAGCGGGCCATTTCTGAGCAGAGCGAGTTGCAGAACGGATCCGCCAACCCTCCGGGAAAGAGGGTCCTGCTGGAGCCGAGCTGTCGGCCTCACTGAGACTGTGTGCGGGAGGATGCACGGAAAGCGTTCCAGACTGTACGATACCCGAGCTTTTGAGTTTTTTTTTTTGGGATTGCTGCTACTGATTTGTGCCGGACGGGTCAGCAACTGTGATGCCAATCTCACCCTCTCTGCAGCATTTTAAAAAATAAGATAATCAACAATCACACAGTGCAAGCATTCAGTGCTGCAACCTCTTCGTCGTTTTACAGTAATTACTGTAGTATACCAACATACTGATTATGTAACAGTCTTCCATGATAGGGTTTGATTTTTCAGTGTTGACTGTGGTTAGATGACCTGTTACTGACATGGAGGGTGTTTAAATGTTTCATTTCCTTCAAGCTTTTTGCACTTTGGTCTATTTATATCTGCTTCTTGTTGCTTAAATTGAGATTATTATATTTAAATTATATTAATACTCATCAGTTTTTAGATGTCTCGTTGCTTTTATCTCGTAACTTATTTAATTCAGCCGAGTGGCTGCGTGGTTTGGTAGTGTCCCACCTAGATCGAGTGCTTCCTTTTTTGAGTATCTACAGCTGAATACATGCCTTAATTTTTTTTAATTTAAGTTTATTTTCCACTGACCATTCTGTACAACAATAAATTGAAATTCTATTACAAAGTTTTAAAGAGTTATTTGAATCTCGACATCTTTTTACTTAGAAAAAGCAGCTTAGGGGTGTCAGTTAGCTCAGTCGGTAGAGCATCCGCCCCGTGTATGAAGGCTCAGTCCTTGCCGCAGCGGCCCAGGGTTTGAATCCGACCTGTGGCCCTTTGCTGCATGTCATTCCCCATCGCTCTCTCTCCCCACGTTCCTGTCACTCTTCAGCTGTCTCTGTCAAATAAAGCTTGATATTAACAGCACTGGTAACCACCAAAATAATTTTTTATGTTTCTGTAATGGTTCATACACCAGTATGTAGAAAATGATATTTTTAAATGCTAAAATATAATTATTAACCAGGAATTCTCAAATTTACTGTTTACATGAAAAAAAAAATAGTAAAGAACATTATTATTTCTTAAGATGTCAAATTATAGTTATTTACTTGCATTCCTGAACAGAAGAATTAGTTTTAGTGGTTGAATGTTATGCTTGATTCACGTCTGACTTTTCAGAGAAGTCCAGTGAGCTCAGGAGGTAGAGCGGGTCATCCACTAATCAGACGATCGGTGGTTCAATCCCCGGCTCCTCCAGTCTGCATGTCGAAGTGTCCTTGGGCAAGATACTGAACCCCGAAGCGCTGCGCCATCAGTGTGTGAATGTGTATTTAATCAGTCTGATAAAATTAGAACTATGATGACCAAAATCACACCTTAAAAACTCCTGCTGTAGGTGACTAAATCTTACTTCCACCTCTATAAATCAGCTACGTGGATACAATTGACCGTGCTGAAGAGGAGCGTGTTAATGCACAACCACTTACTGTAACAGGAGTTGTACTGGAAACTGAACGTCTGTATCGATACCACTGAATATTTTAGATTGATCGTTGAGAATGAATCTTCCGGCCGACACAGTGCGTATAGAAACAGAGCTGTTTGTTTTATTGGAGTTTGATAGCACAGTGTGATGTGTTGGTTTTTGACCATTATCCCAAAAAAAAAAAAAAAAAAGAGGAATCAAAATGATTTTACTACAGCACAGTTTTGGAATGACAAACACACAAAAGTCACCGAGGACTTCTTTTTTCAGTCGCACGCAAACAATCATTCACACACACCGACGTGACTGGGGGACGTGATTGTGACTGCCCGATGGTTCTCTACACCTGAACACGGCACACAATGATTTCAGTATGACATACATAGATCACAGCATCTTTAGTAATTTTATCTTTTTGTGTTTTTGCTTTGCTTTTTTTAGTGCACATATATGTATGGCACTTTTTTGGGAGAAGCTAAGCTCTTCTCATAAGCATAAACATCCTTTTTAAGAACAAAAGGAGCAACTGTATATAATACATTTCATAACCATACATGATTCTTACACAAAATGTTTCAAAACAAACTCTCAGTCTCTTTAAACGGTCATCCTCTCTTCAAGTCCAAATCCCCCTCACGCTCCCCCTCCTCGATCGGCAGAGCCTCGGGTCGGCGAGCCTGCGCGTTGACGTCACAGTTCAGGGGCAGGCGGCTCTCGCTCGAGGTTCTGCGTACTCGAGGGGAACTTCGTGAGGGTCGCTAGAAGATGACCAACAAAATGGCACATACATAAAAGAGGAAGAGGAAGGAGCAACTTGGGAGAGTAATGGACCATTCAGCTTAATCTCACGCACACGCAACAAGCTCCACTCTAAAACAGAGAGCCCAGGGAGCAGACTTTGGTTATTTTCCCGTAGCGTCTCCCTGTCCGCTCTGTGTGACTCCTCACCCCTCCTTGGCACCGGGCTTCCTCCCCATTTCATCTCTCTCTCTCTCCCCCATCTAAATGCCAGAGCCGCAGTAATCCCAATTATAATCTCCCAGAGCAGCAGAGCTCTTTGTAAACCTCGGCCACGCTTCAGTCGTCTGTAGTTTGTTCTCGCATTCCCCCACAATGAGTCTCCCATTAGCTCCAGCGGATAGCTTCCATTTGTCTTTCTTTCAGTCTGTAGTAAAGTGGAGTTAGTGTCATGAAGCACAGTTGGAGGTCAGTCTCAGGAAGGGCCCACAGGGCCTAGGTCTTCTCTTCGCGGTCCGTCTTACGCCTGACGATGTTCCTGGGTTTGATCTTCAGCGACAGCTCCCACAGGGCCTCCTCCGCCAGGTGGTCGCTGAAGTCGTTGAAGAACGAGACGATGTCTTCGTTGCGCTTCAGATCGTAATGCCTGCGACGAGAGGAGGAGGTCGAGGTTTGATTAATGCAGCAATTCATTAGCGGGAAAAAAAACCAACAGCCTGTGCGAGGACGGCAGCGGTGTTTTATGACGTTCAAATTTTAATGAAAAACAAAGCGGGCATACGTTGTATTTCCTGCCGGTGGCAAACAAATGATGACATTTATTACCTTAACTGATGTTTACAAAGCTTTCTAATAATATATCAAGATTACGTGCATCCTTTCATCGTGCTAGAAATTCATCTCGGCGGACTTACACTTGCTGGAAGCGCCGCATGCTGTCCAGGATGTTGAACTGCTGCCAGCGTTTGGAGAAGTTGACCTTCCCGTCGATGAGGTCGGGGTTCCCCAGGTGGACGAAGGTCAGGTCCTGGAGAATGAGACCCCTGGAAGGAAGAAGGAGGAGGGAGGAGTCGTGTCAAGTCGTGGCTTTCAGCTCAAAACTGAATTTGATGATCTCTTAACTTTATTAAAGATTTGGAGTTGGACTCCAAAAGATTCCAAAAACACTTCACCGAACTGTCTGAGATGTAACACTAAAGGAGAAACATTTATGCATCTGTTCTGGGATTTAAGTCATTGATTCACAAAACTCAGTTTTAGAAATGGAAGTTGACATTAACCCATGATTTTATTTATTAAACGATAAACCTGAATTTCAACTAGAGCCAAAAACATGCAGAATACTAATTACTATAACATACTTTGATAAGAAATGATTATTTTGGAAGAATGAAAGCTGTTCCTCGACCAATCAGCAGATTTTTTACTAGTCAACTCAAACTTTTTGGGACCTCTTTCAGGAGAGAAAATCTTCCAAGGACCTCCTTATAACCCGATTAAAAAATGTTTACTGCCAATCCGAATTAATAATTAATCGAATTTTATAGCTTTGCTGGCTTCATAGCTTCATTTGCTAATACCTGAAGACACATGACGCATTTTAGTCTTTCATCGTTGTTCTCAGTAAAACCAAACTCGAGGTAACTGTCGTCATATTTTCTAAGTTTAGCCGCACTTGATGACGTGGACGGACTTAAATGTGTGTCCATTGTGCTAATTAGATCAGCTGCGGGAGCTGCAAGAGCCTCCGATCCCGAGCAGAGTGACAAAGTTACGTGGTGCGTCACAGTCGTCCTAACGTCCAATGTCCTAAACCTGATGGAAGTGAGCACTGTGAGTGGCTCAGAATGTTTTTTAATTGACGTAGTGGTTCCCCCATTCTCCTTGAAAATTATTCAAGACATCCAAAATCCACAGGTGCCTCTGACCCTGAGTCCTAATATATTTAAGTAGAGTTACCCTTACTTACAACTCTCAACTTTATTTTCTTTAATTATTATTATTAATTATTCTTCTTCTTGTACGAGTGTAAAGGGACAGGTGTACACATATCTTTCCTTGTTTGTCAGTTTGTTGTGCGTAAACTTTCATTCACTTACAGGTACGGGATGCACGGCGGCTCCACTTCAGCCAGAGCAGCTCTGTACGCTCTGAAGGAGGAGGAACTGTCAATCAACGTGCAATATTCCTCCAATCCCTGAGAGAAAAGTGTGATACGAGAGATGAGTGATGAACATGATCGTGATACTCTATATATATATATATATATAACGAATAGAAGTAGATGTGTAGATTCAGATTCATCCTCTCACCTCTGAGGTCTGTTTCTGCCACTCCAGTCTCCTGATGGGGGCAGAGTCCAGGGCGGACAGTATTGCCAGGTAAGAGTTGAAATTATTCAACTTCCGTAAGTGCTGTGATAGGAAATGTAAGTGTTAGAGCGTTTAACAACAAGGAAATGAAATGATTTTATATTTAAGTTTAAAGTTCTGACTGACCTTCATTATCTTGATGAACTTGAGAAGCAGCTTCTCTCTGTCTTGGGCTTTCTCTTGTTGAATTATCAAAGAGCGGACCCTGTGTGATAAAGAGGAATAAACGATGTGGTGTCAACATTTATGAGGGTTAAATGGTGTAAGAGGGAAGCCATGACGGAGGCAAGTTTGTGGTGTTTAGTCGTACCAATAGCTCATGTTGTTAAAGTGCTCTGTGAACTGAGTCAGGTTCGGACTCTTCTCCTCGTTCTGCTCCTTCGCCCAAAGCAGCACCTCGGGAATCTGAAGGGAAACGGGGAGAAGAAGAGTTAGAGGAGTTAGGGTTAGATTGACTGTGGAGCTCCGTGTCGAAACATAATCGATGCGTCAACACTGTACCTCAATTTTATAGAAGAGCTCAGCATCGAGAAGAGTGAGCTGGTCGGCAATCTCATGACTGCGGAAGTCGTGAAGAGTTCCAGGCCTGTGAGGACAAACAAACACGATCAGTCTTCAACTTTAAGCTGCATGCAGATTGGCTCAAACTGACTGGAAAAGGACTCCAACTCCCACGGTACCTTGCAGAGACCCCTCGGGCAGCGAGCGGCTTGAGGGAGTTAGTGTAGCGCAGCAGCTTCTTCTGCTCCACCTTGTCCAGGATATTTTTGCGGAGCACGCGGGCGAGGCTGAGCTCGCCATTGCACACCAGCGTGAACACCAGGTCCATCAGCTGTTTCAAGATGTCCTCCGTCAGCTCCACCAGGCTGGAAGAGAGAGGAAGAGAAGAAGGATGAATGATGACGAACGATTCAAAGTCTTTCCCCACATTTAAGACGAAAACACTGAGTCCTACTCACCAAAGCTCATCCACCACACGAACCAGCACGAAGAACGTGTTCTTGCTGACTCGCTTCTTGAAAGTGTCCGGACTGTGGCAAAACCTAGTGTATGTGCTCTGTGGTCAAGGACAATGAGTGTACTGTGCGTGGATTACAAAATAAAACAACATGTTGAACTAAATGTTTACTCTCTTGAATGCTCCTTTAAAATACAGTGCATCCTTTCACAATAAAAGGCAATAATCATTTAGCTCACTGGTTCTTAAACTATGGTGGTGAACGACCTCCCTCTAGTGGTACGTGGAGGAATCTCTTAAGTATATTTTAAAAATAAAATTAATTAATTAAAAAACATATTATACTATTAAAATGCTACAAAAGTTTAAATGAAAACTGTGGAATGAAATTTAAAATAAACTGTACGTTTCCTGTTTTATTTTATTTCACTAGAAGCCTGCTATGTAGTCACGTTCATGCACATGTTGCATGCATACATCCATGATTCGTTAAGAACTAAAAAGTGACAGCAAGACAGTAAACAAAGGTAAAAATTAATGGTACAAAAACGTCGCAATCGTGGCTGCAAATAGGGAGTATTAGGAAAATAAATGTGAATCAGAAGGAACACTTTTCTCTGTGGAGAGGCTAATATTTTGTGAGATGGAGTAAAAGGTTTGAGAACGACTGATTCACCTCCAACCACACAGTGTTTTAGTTAAAGCAACAATAAAGTTATGGGGGTATAAGAATGAACTCCAATTTAGGCAACACAGTCATGGCACAAAAACTGTGGTTTCCTTTTAGCAATCTAATTTTATCTCAGCCTCACTGCATGCAAACACACGTCATTACATAGCAATCAATGTCAGTAGTCTGGAAAAAACAAGAGTCCACAGCCATGGTGGCTGCTCTGTGATGCTGAACTTTTGGTGCTTTGAGATAAATGCCAACATGCTCACTGTTGTTATTCTTAAGCATGTTAGCATGTAGATGTTTGCAGGTATAATGTTTACAGTCTTCACCATCTTATTTTAGCATATTACCATGCTAACGGTAAAGGTTTGCTACTGGACAGAGGGTAAAGTTCATGATACTCGGCAAGCTCCAAACATTTTCAGCCGTAATTTAGACTGAATGCATCAGCAGAAGATTACAGTTGTTCTGAATGTCTCCATCTATGAATGCCTGAAAGTGAAGGAGCTGAATGAGCACAAACAAGATAAAGAAGACCTTCCTTGATAATAAGGATTATTTTTAAATCACTAGACAAGAAAATAACCTTCTGCCAACAAAACAGCTCGATCTCATGACACGTTGAGTGATTTGAAAAAGGATATCTGTAGTGTAGCTTCTTAATGAGGTCCTCGGGGGTTATAAAAGTTCTATATGTCGTCAGAAAGGCTTCACAGTACAAAACGAGATCTGTCGAGAGAAAACAGAGGAGAGAAAAGCAGCATGTATGAGATGAAGTCCGGCCAAAGTTCCCATTTAACTAACTACAGCTGAAAACACATCATCAAATCACACTTGACAAATAAAAAATTAATTAGTCTTTGAATATAAAATGAGCTAGCAAAACAAAGCTGCTCCAGTGACCCCGAAGCCCAGTAACATACTGCACTGCATATAACAAACACACACACACACACACACGGGGTGAGCACGAGTCTTAACGCCTTCCGTACTGTACCTTTGCGGTCTGTTTCTGTAGCGTGGACTAATAGAATATCTCCTGATCCAGCACGAACGTCTGGGCCGTCATCGTTCTGGGGGGAAATTAGGGAGAGCGAGCGCAAAGAATTAGACGAAATGAACGACAGGCAGAAAGAGATGGAGAGAAGTGGATGAGACAGTGGTGAGAGTTGATGTGGGGTGATGCCGTCTAGCCCAAAATGTAGCCTGCACCTTCCCTTTCCTCCCTCTCTCTCTCTGAAAGGCCCCCACCTCTCCCTGTCCTGCACCAGCTCCTCTGATGACGAAGAAAAAGTCAGACCTGTGTGTGATAAAATCACCACCACTGCAATATGTCTTCTGTAACAGCTCTACATGTCATCACGAGCTATGAATCTTCCTCTCTTCCCACTTGTGATCTCTCCCCATCCCCTCCTGTAAATCACTGCTGTCACATTGCCCCTAACCTTGCAGAGTGGCGAGCAGCATTTCCACACATCTGTCTATCAGACTGCACCACACAGGACAAAGGAGGAGGAGGCGTGGGAGGAGGGCGGTTTCTCAATTTCAGCCCTGCAGTATCGGAGTGTTGACTCCAGAGGGCAGCAATGGCTATCGGTGTTGGATCTCAGGATCTGATTTCACATCTGAGTGACTCACAGTGACCTTTAGCCTGCGCTGGACTAACAGGATAAAACGTGCTTTGTATGCCGGTGCTGCAACGCTCTGTCAGAGCAGATTCCTAAAAAAAACCAGAGTGCATGATGGATGTTATCTTACCTCTTGCTTTAGTGTTATCCTGCTCATGATCTCCTTGTGGTCTACGAGGGAGAGCTCGTCCACGTCTTCCTCGTCGCTCCCAGCCGACTCTGTCGACTTCTGCCTTCTAAAACACACAAAACACACACAGAACGGTCATCAGCACAGGAAAACACGACCATAGCTGTGTCCCAAAGCTGCTGGAAGATTAACAGGCAACTATTTTGATAATCAATTCATAGTTTTAGTCATTTCTCAAGCTAAACTGGCAGAAATGGGACAGTTTCAGCTTCTCAGATGTGATGATCTCTGTTTTTCTTGGTCATATATGATAGTAAATTTAATATTTTTGAGTTTTGGGCTGTTGGTTGTATAAAACAAACTATGTACATTTATTATCTTGGGCTCCAGAGGATAAAAGTGCACAGTTTTCATAAATTTCAAACTATTTTAGAGTAAAAAAACGACAGCAGATTAATCGATAAAAGGACTGTGACTACTTCTAAGCAGGTTCTAAGTATGTAGTGTATTCACTATATACAGACTAACTCCAAAAAAGTGCACTATAAAGATTAATACATATTAAAAAAGTCAGAAGTTAACATACGCATTACTTTAGACTTTAAAAAGTAGTCTGTCTTATATGATGCTGACATGGCGACCCGTACCTTTCCTTGTCCAACGCCTCTTTGCTGTTGCTGGATGGCATCTGAGGGGCGGGGTCTTGAAGTACATCGTCAGCTGTGATCGTTTCCTAATCAACGAAGGGAAAAGCGATAATCAACATCTGCGCTGTAGATGACATGGAACGTCATCGGTGAATGGTTCCATGCAGTGACAGGAGGGCGATGGAGGTCGTATGAAGCACCGGGTGCATGCTACACTCTTGGTTACACGAGGAGGGGGGGAGGAGGATGGATGCTTTGTACGAATGTCTGGATCACTGTGTGTACAAAGGGTGTTATCCTGATTAGTGCTGACTTGGATTAGAGTTTCGAGATGATGGATGAAAAAAATAATGCAGCTTTTCTTCAGTGACCCGACAGAAAGACACCAGAGAGAGGTGAAGCCACACACACTGAAACTTCACCAAATGTAAGACTACGAACACACTCGCACATCTCATCTCTTTTACTCTCGCTCTGACAGTTACAAACAAACCCAAACTGGCCCAAGAGAATACAAACAGAACCACACACGGTGTACGCTCACACATGCACAAGTGTACATAAGCTGTTATGGGGGAATGTTATTGGAAAATTGAAAACCAGTGAACCGTAGAGAATCCCCTCTCGGAGGGAGCGGCCACATGTCAGGTGTTAGATTGGAACAAGGTTAAATGCTCGTTACAGTTGAAGCGCAGACAGCGGTCATCTGAAGCCAAGGCAGTCAGAACAACACACAGATAGATAGATAGATAGATGGACATCACTCTCCACAGACACCAACCACAGCACAGGAGTCCCTTTGCAGGTAAACCAGAGAACCTGAAGTCATGCTCGGTCAGGTTTGGCTCCATTCACATTCCATTCCAGCGCCATCGGTTCAAAAGATGAATCAATAAGAGCCGCCGCGGTGATATCTGCCAGTCAAACGGACGTCCTCGCTTCCCTCGCCCCGCTTCAAATTGATTCATATCCTGA